>OX333079.1:15759214-17013310 GCA_946863875.1 Alloplasta piceator
CCACACCGTTATTGTAAACTTTTCACCTGTATGCCCTTTTCAACATTCTCTCCCTTCCTCTTTCCCATCGTCCGCGATCACAACACTATCACAAGTCGAGCAAATTCAATACTTCTGCAAATCGAGTACACTATTCACGGTGATCCCCTTATAAAATTATCCCGACGACAAGCATATGGAAAGTTGCCACGCAAATTATCCGGTAGGTTAATATTAACGTTTTTGTTTATTAAAATAGTAAATATTGAGATATTTTGATCTGGGGGTCACGAACGAAAAGCATTGAATTTTTTCTACGAATCCTTTGCCAATTTTTTCTTATACCAATCTTAATTTTGGAGGATATATTAATTATAGGGCTAATCAAAGCGTCTATTAATCATCGAATATCATTGACTCACGCTTAAAACGGTGAAGACCCGTTTCTGCAGAAAAGTCAAAGGTCTCGTTGCCAGCATCGAGTACAAGGGAAACAAAACTGCTTTTGATTATATTTATCTTATTTCGAATTATGGATTTTCGAGACGATCAAGAAGCGTTGGAGAAACGCTGAGCGATATTCCGATCGACTTTCAAGTCCCGGCACTTTCGGACTGTCTTAGAACTATCGACCGTCAGCAGATACTCGCTGAAAGTTTACTGAACCGTTGCCGGAGAGAGAGCCACAGTCCTTTATATAAGACGTCGCTATCTGCAAGAAGGGTCAAGACATCAGCTGTTGTTCGATCTTCTCCCTCTTATCTCTGGCTCGCGTCATGAGAAATCCTCTTTCTACTACGGGAAATTCACCCCGAGTATTTCATTTCATTCTCGCATCGATCTCAATGGAGGCAAATACAGTCGAACCTCGCTACCCGTAGTAAAAAACTCCATTGAATCGCCAATGGCAACCAATGGTCCTCATACGACTCCATTGGACAATGAATGGGGACCCATTGAGATTTCCGCATTTGTCAATGGCGTACAGGGCTGACCATTGATCAGTGAATGGGTATCCATTGAACATCAAATGCGGATGAATCGAATGATCATCATTACTCAATGATGCTCATTGGAAAGCCAATGCGGATGAATCGAACGATCATCATTACTCAATGATGCTCATTGGAAAGCCAATGCGGACGAATCGAATGATCATCATTACTCAATGATGCTCATTGGCAAGCCAATGCGGATGTATCGAGCGATCAGCATTGCCCAATGGTGTCCATGAGATGGTAAATGCTGATGAACGAAATGATCCGCTTTACCCAATGATGTCCATTGGAAAGTCAATGCGGATGAACTGAAAGATCAGCATTTCCCACAGATGTTCATTGGAACCCAAATGCGGCTAACGATGAAATGATCAGCATTTACCAAGGATACCCATTGAATAATAAGTAACTACGAATTATACAATGATCAACATTTATCAATAATGTCACTTCATTGATGACTGATCGAATGATAAGCAGCATTCGTTAACGATGTTGCAATCCATATTCGAGGTTCAATGCAGAACAATTGAACCCATCGATCGATGAGAATTTTTCCGAATGCGATATTTATCAAACGGCGGTGAATTAATAAAGTCAAGTAAGAGTAGATGTCGCTGATTCTCATATATGAACCAAATATTTTTTTCAATTGTAATAAATGCTGATGATTATATCGATGGTCAATTAATATTAGCATAAGCTCGGAAATTATTCGAAAGTAATTTTAAAAAAATGTATTATAAACTGCTCATCAAGTACGCGTACGTTTGGGATAAATGATTTTTAAAACCGTTTATTTTTAACATATACACATAATTTTATCAGTCCTTCTCAACCCGATTTGTGAGAGGAGAAACGTATATACTTTCATTATCAATCGTCATCTGAATACACTTACAATCTATTTTCTCAATTCTGAGCTTCAATAATTTCTATTAAATGTAATAATATATATCGCGTTACAGCTGCCATAAGGGCGTATTGAAATTTTTTTTTTCAGGAATCTACGTAATTATGACCGAAAAGTATAGAACCGATGAAAAAAAAATTTTCCCAATTTCCCAAACGGGATTTTGAAGCGTGAACGATTACGAAGAGAATAAGCTCTTGCTCAAGCCGCAATTCTATCTAGAAAATATTTTTGTTTTTCGGGCCTCATATCGATGTATTTTTGCTCCCTAAACACGAATCTATCAATAGTTTTTTCAAAAAATCAAAATTTTCATGAATTTCGATAAAAAACTGTTTTGCTCAATTTTGGGCCTACCCGTGTAGAAATTTTGGTGGGGAAAAACTTCTGCCCCTGACTTGCCCTCCCTAACTAATGTAGGGAAATGATCCGCTCATCCTAACAGGCCCTGTTTAGCCATGTAACACCTGGCTGGCCATTTTCGGATCCGGCGATCATGATCAGGCCCCTATGACGATATGATCCGGCCCTAGCAGATCCTGATCAGGCCCCTAAGATTTTTAGAATCATGCCCTTAAAGGCCCTGATCACGGTCGCGATCATACACCGAAGCGCAATTCGTTTTTACGAGGTACTCCTTTTTCAATGTATGCATCTTATTATTTATTTCGAGGCAACCCTTTCTTAGGGTACACTTTTCTTTTGGCAATCCTCGAAGAGAATATTAGATTCCGAGTGAACGGAAATTCTCTACGAGAATTAAATAAATAAGTACAATTACATAAGACGGCAGGAACTCCTTGTATGGATTCTTCCGACACCGACTTCTGCTAACATCCGTGCTCGCACCCGTCTATATAAGCATACTGAACACATTATCCGTATGCGAGTTCAACGGTTGCTGTCCTGCGCCATCTCGCGCCAAGTCTCGGAACTAACGCGATGCGGTTCGTCGTGATAATAATAATAATCCTCTGCCTACGTAACGAACTTGTGACAGGCGCACAATTGCTTGTTATTCTCGCGGAATAAAAGTGATAATGTAAATAATAATTAAATAATAATAATAATAATAATAATAATAATAAACGAGGCAATGATTGTTAATTTATTATTATTGTTATTACTATTATTGTTATTTATTATTATTATTATTATTATTATTATTATTATTATTATTATTATTATTATTATTATTATTATTATTATTATTATTATTATTATTATTATTATTATACTACTGAAAGCCGATATACAAATAATTTTATTTTAATAAATACTCAGGGCAATCCAATAGTTTTCACATCAGAGCCCTGCCAGGGTAATAAAATAAAAATATTTTTTGCTTAAAAGTGTAAAAATAACGTCGTCGGAAACTGTTCATATTCTGATCATGCAGGGCACTGGTAATAAGTGATTATTTCAATGTAATAACTAGGGACCAGGTCGTTAAGTTCCATGTCAGGGCCCTGCCAGGAAAATCGGATCAGGCAGGGCGGATCAGGGGCAAGAATCAACTAATGGTTGCCCTATCACATTTCTACACGGGTATTTTCAAAAACCTGAAAATAGCGAAATTTCAAGTGCTCATAACTTCACTTTGGTTCAACCGATTTCAAAATTTGTTTTTCGTACGCAAAGCTTGTGACCAAACTTAGAGAATGCCGTTAAGTTCATCCCGATAACTAATTTTTTGTAGAAATGAGAGCAGTTTGAAAATCGCCGAAAAAAATGGAAAGGGGTATACCTTAAAAAATTTACAAAAATCTATTGTCGAACTTTAAAAATCTGCCAAAAATCGAAAAACGGTCGTAATGGGATGAACCAAACGGGATTTTGAAGCGTGAACGATTACGAAGAGAATGAGCTCATGCTCAAGCCGCAATTCTAACTAGAAAATAAATTGCAGCCATTTTAGTGAACCGATTGAATTTTGGCCAAAATGCAAAAAAAAAAAATATATATTTTTGTTTTTCGGGCCTCATATCGATGTATTTTTGCCCCCTAAACACGAATCTATCAATAGTTTTTTCAAAAAATCAAAATTTTCATGAATTTCGATAAAAAACTGTTTTGCTCAATTTTGGGCCTATTTTCAAAAACCTGAAAATAGCGAAATTTCAAGTGCTCATAACTTCACTTTGGTTCAACCGATTTCAAAATTTGTTTTTCGTACGCAAAGCTTGTGACCAAACTTAGAGAATGCCGGTAAGTTCATCCCGATAACTAATTTTTTGTAGAAATGAGAGCAGTTTGAAAATCGCCGAAAAAAATGGAAAGGGGTATACCTTAAAAAATTTACAAAAATCTATTGTTGAACTTTAAAAATCTGCCAAAAATCGAAAAACGATCGTAATGGGATGAACCAAACGGGATTTTGAAGCGTGAACGATTACGAAGAGAATGAGCTCATGCTCAAGCCGCAATTCTATCTAGAAAATAAATTGCAGCCATTTTAGTGAACCGATTGAATTTTGGCCAAAATGCCAAAAAAAAAAAAAATTATTTTTGTTTTTCGGGCCTCATATCGATGTATTTTTGCCCCCTAAACACGAATCTATCAATAGTTTTTTCAAAAAATCAAAATTTTCATGAATTTCGATAAAAAACTGTTTTGCTCAATTTTGGGCCTATTTTCAAAAACCTGAAAATAGCGAAATTTCAAGTCAACGTAATTATGACCGAAACGTATAGAACCGATGAAAAAAAAAATTTCCCAATTTTTTTTTTTCATCGGTTCTATACTTTTCGGTCATAATTACGTCGATTCCTAAAAAAAAAATCGATACGCCCTTATGGCTTTCGAGACCCACTCGGAAAGCCATAAGGGCGAATAAAAAAAAAATCGATTTGCCCTTATGGCTTTCGAGACTCACTCGGAAAGCCATAAGGGCGTATAAAAAATTTAAAAAAATTGGGAAATTTTTTTTTCCATAGGTTCTATACTTTTCGGTCATAATTACGTCGATTCCTGAAAAAAAAAATTTCGATACGCCCTTATAGCTTTCCAGCCCTACCTTTGGCTGGCATACGCCCTTATGGCAGCTGTAACGCGATATAATGCGTATATAATTATTGGTCGTTATGCTAATATTAGCATTATGATTAACCTTACTTATTGATAACTCACATCATTTGATTATTTAATGCGTAATTCCATGCATATATAGCAATCATATGAAAGAATCTCCATTGATGATCCCATTTATTCCCCATTGCCCACAAAAACCAATGGAGGTGAATGGCGAATTAACTAGGAAAATTGTCTCCATTGAATCCCCATGGGATAATCCCCATTCCGTTTCAAATGGGGAATTCAATGGCGAAAATGTCCTTAGAAAATTCGGCATTCATATCCATTGGTTTTGTGGGCAATGGGGAATGAGTGGCGAACAGCAATGGAGATTCTTTCGTATAGTAAAAACTCCATTCATCGCCATTGAAAAATCCTCATTCATTCCCCATTGCCAAAATAACCAATGGGGATGAATGCCGAATTGCCTAAGGGGATTGTCTCCATAGAATCCCCATTAGATAATCCCCATTCCGTTTCAAATGGGGAATTCAATGGCGAAAATCCCCTTAGGCAATTCGGCATTCATCTCCATTGGTTATTTTGGCAATGGGGAATGAATGGGGATTTTTCAATGGCGACGAATGGAGTTTTTTACTACGGGTAACTCGAACTTCTATAACTCGAAAGCCTCGATAAGTCTGAGACTCATTCTGTTTCCTTGCGAAAACCTCTGTAATTCGAAGAAAAAACAGAGAATAACTCGAAGTTTTTCGAACGTATCAAGGACCATTATTTCGCCTCTGTAACTCGAATTTGAAGATACCCTACCTTTGCAAGTCGAAGGTTACCTCTATAACTCTAATACCGGTAGGGTCCGATATTCTACGAGCCTCTATAAGTCGAATATTGTTTTGGTCACCCTCTATAACTCGAAAACTTCGATAAGTCGAAACCTCTCTTACTCAGAGAAATTATCCCGTAGTAAAAAACTCCATTCGTCGCCATTGAAAAATCTCCATTCATTCCCCATTGCCAAAATAACCAACGGAGATGAATGCCGAATTGCCTAAGGGGATTTTCGCCATTGAATTCCCCATTTGAAATCTAATGAGGATTTTCATCTACGGTATCATATATACAAACAGTGGAACTGTAGAAAACAAAGAGCTGCGAAGTCAACCTTGCCGTAAGCTCTGTGTATAACCATGAATAATGCTACATTTTCAATTAATAACATCTTGCTTAAATAGTCGTTAAGGGGCCTTGAAATTTTTGGAGTACTGAATATTGAACCTCAACAATATCATATAAAAAAATCAGCGTTTAATCTTATACTAAGCCTAGTCTTCATATACATCCTTAATTAATGCAATCGATAATCCGAGTGGACCGGAATAAACTGGTTTAGAGAAAATTATGAATATCATTCAAGAGTTCGTGGGTCATCGATAAGTTGTTTACTTCGTCATTCACAAACCGGTTCAATGTGGTTTCAGGTCAACGGGGTTAGTCTGAAATGAGTGACATGTAAACTTTAATGTCGCGACTGATCGGATTACACAAGAGACACGCGTATTCAACAGAATTACTGAAACTTTACTAATATAAAAATAGAACAGATTTTCGAAATTCAAAATGAACCTCTATTACGAAAAAAGGTGATAAAAATCGATAAGATGACTCTCACAGTAACAGCAGGTAACTATTACAATTTACAAAGCTATTGAAAAACGAAAGCCACCCTCTATCTCGGTAAAAAACCTGAAAACCTGCAAAATATTATGGAGTTGAAAAATCATTTATTATTACTATTGATTCCAGAGCTGGGCAAAGTACCGGAAAGTACTTTAAGTACAAAGTACCAAGTACCGTAAGTACTTGAAATATCAAGTACCAGCAGTACTTGAAGTACTACGTACTTATTACTTGAAGTACTTAAGATTGAAAGTACTTGAAGTACAAGCCCTTAAAAAATCAAGTACCAACTATCAAGTACTTTTCAAGTTTTCAGGTATATCTCGTAAGTTCTAGTACTTACATTTGATTTCTCATTCTCATTTGATTTTTATTCGAGTACTTTTTGTATCAAAACATATTTTCATCTGGTGCAATACACTGAGATTAGGCTTCAGGCAATTGGAACAGAAGTATTTAAACAAAGAATTAAAAATAATTCGAAAATACCACTGACGATTGTGATTACGTTTTAGTAATTTGATACAGGTTTGAAAAAGAAGAAATAAAGAATATAATACATATGGATTGTTAAAACTACTCCAACTTCGTGTTCGTCTTAAAAAAACTGACGTAGCAGCAGTTGAGGGAAAGTATGTCCATACGTCACGAAATATTATTTTCAATTACATATTCAAAGACTTTGTACATCATGCAACCATCAGCAAGACACATTCAAAAGTACTTGATACTTGTACTTGAAGTACAGCAAAGTATTTGATATTTTAAGTACAATATTTGAAGTACTTTTTAAGTACTTGAAAATTTAAGTACAATACTTGAAGTATTTTGAAGTACTTGGAAATTTAAGTACCGTACTTGAGGTACTTTTGAAGTACTTGAAAATTTAAGTAAAATACTTGAAGTACTTTTTAAGTACTTGCAAATTTAAGTAAAATACTTAAAGTACTTTTTAAGTACTTGAAATTTTAAGCACAATACTTGAAGTACTTTTTAAGTACTCGAGAATTAAAGTACAATACTTAAAGTACTTTTTGAGTACTCGAGAATTTAAGTACAATAGTTGAAGTACGTTTTAAGTAAGTATACTTGAGAATTTAAGTACAATACTTAAAGTACTCCTTAAGTACTTGGAAATTCAAGTACAATATTTGAAGTTCTTTTTAAGTACGTCAAGTACGTCGCAAGTAGCGGGTACTTTAAGTACTGCCCAGCTGTGATTGGTTCTAAGCATCATTTACGTGGATTATAACCATTAGCTTGATTTGTAGCGAGTTTCAAATTTAAATTTGCTCACGGAAAGTCCAGGATTTTTTGTTAACCCTTCTGAAACTCACTGTGTCAAAAGAAAATTCGTAAATAATAAAAAATGATAGTTGCGCAATGTGCACGTTCTAATTTGCGAGAACTTCTTTTTGTTGTTTTACTGATTTTCATTTTGATCATTTTTTAGTATATTCATATATTTATTAATATTTATTGATACTCATTAATAGCCAAATGGTGGACGTTTCTGATTAGAGGAACTTCAGATTCATTTACTTTTAAATTTTGTTATGATTTTTGTTCTATATATTACAAATTAATGTGAAGATGATGATTTCATTAATTTATAATCAATCATATTTTTTATCAATCAATAAAATATTTGTCTATTTTTTTGCCGAGCAGTGAGTCGTTTTTTGTGGTCGTTGGTGTCTACGGGGATAATATATTGATAATTAATTTGACAAATTCATTTCAATTATGTGAGGTATGAATGTGTTATTTACCAGTAAAAATGTGTTGTTGATGTCCTCTAAGGTACATCACAAATTTAAAAATCATAGATCTTATACTCATTAATAGAAATTGTGTGTGTAGAATTCCGCAGCCAAGTCACGACCCAATATCATGGCAAATTAGTGTCGAGTCTTGGAATCCCCTCATGGAGCCTGCATTTTTAATGACCTCGTTGAGGAAACGACGATAAGATAAAAAACATGCTATCTCATCATAAAGCTCTCTGATTCTTTGTAAATATGCGTTCACCGCTCAAAAACATTATTCACCATCTGTGGAGAAGTAATTCCCATGGACAAAATATTACGTACCCTAGTACATAAAAAGTATATTTCAGATATATAAGATATATTTTCAAACCATAATTCTATATCCTGAAAGTTCTTTGGGAAGTCCAATGGATATATCGGAACAAAGATGTATATGTTACTAACGTAAAATATTTGTTGAACATACTTATTAATACATCTTAAGGGGGAATATACACCTGGAAACGGAAAAAAAGGTAATTTCCCGTGCGTGAATTTGATTAAGGCCCCGACTAGGCCTCGATCGGTTTTTCCTAACTTACTTCGGGCCCTTGACTGGAAGCCCAATAGGGCTATTATTAATAATTCTCCAAGAGAATTTTTACAAAAAAATAGCATAAAGCAGAGTATTTCTATGTAGAAATCTTGCGGGTATGACTTCCTTCGAGACATGACTTCCTGAGAGGCCTGAATCTGCGGTGTCGAATACAACCCGTGCTCCCACTTTGGCAGATATAAGCATACTATTTGCATACTCCGTATGCGAGAGAGCGCACGCCGTTTGCGACATCTCATGGCGAGTCTCGGAACTAACTCCCCGTGAAGCCCGATTAGGCCCTCAAAGGCCGTCAGTGCCATGTTTGAAATAATTAGGGCTCCGATACTTTCGCCCTATTCGGGCCCGATTTGGTTCTGTTGTAATTATACCGACTTCTTTAAATATGGGTTGCCCGATCGAAGCCCGACAAGGTCCTCAACGGGTTGCCTTAGGTCAGCCATATTGTAAGTAAGCCTGGCAACCTTCGCATTGCCCTGTCACGGCCCAACCTGGCGGTGTAAGGGCAATTCCTGACAGGACATCCACATCCAAGCCCGACGAGGTCCCGACTCAAGTCAGGGCTTCCCTAGAATTTTCACGCACGGGTTTAGAGAATTTTTCCCAAGGAAACTATTGGAATGATCCGAACGAGGTTTTTCCTGGTTAAAAATATACACTTTCAAGAATATTTTCAATTCTTTTCATTTAAAAATGTTGCGATTCACGGAGTACTTACTTAAGTCGTCTACGGAGTGCCGTAAAAAAATGCCATATATAGCGGTACTCAGTGGCGTTTTGTCAAAAATCATGTGAAAGTAAAAACCAAAACAGGATGCTAAAATAGATACTATTATCTTGTCTATGTCACAGCCGATTTAAAAAATATCGATTTTTGGCAGAATGGCGGACGCTTGAACTCAACGTAGCTTATTCGTTCGTATTTTGGCAAAAAAAAAACTAAAAATCGGAAAAAAATCCTATGACATACAATCATATTGAATCATATGAATAATAATAACAATAATAATAAATATTAAATAATAATGAATATTATTACTTAATTTATACTGTTATTATTACCATTTATGTATTTGTAGGTTTCAAATCCCAGTCTGGTCTCGTACATATTCTAGGGTCCGCAAATATGCAAGAAAACTAAATCGGTCGGAAAAATCCGGGAACTTTCAAATTATCTATTTTTTTAAATTTAATTCATGTTGAACTTGAGGATATGCGTAAAAACGAGGCTCGCGGGTTCAAACTCCACCGAGGGGAAAATTTTTTGTTTCTTCAATTTCTTTTTTTCTCGTTACTTGACCCTTAGAAATTATCAATTATGAATATGGACTAACAACTGATAAATATATGGAAAAAATAAATAATTCTATACGGGTGGTTATACATATCCAATTATGTCTAAATTTATCAAAAACGATATAGCTAGATATGTTTATATAAAATCAGATCTAGCTATATCTAATTCGATCGCGCCAAATTGAGAATCTAATTGGATCTAAATAATGATATATAATAATATATAAATATATCGGAACTTTTTTTCTCGGGTTACCAAAAAATTGTTGGATAATTATTTGTTTAAACAATTTATTAATAACTTTTGGGCAATATTATTATTGAGAATTGTTGTTTATGGCATGCCTAATGTTGCTGAATTTTTTCACGTTTTTATTGTATCACAAAGTACGGAGATTTCAATCAGATGCAATTTTTGGCTGGAAGCTATATAGGCAATTATCAAGTACGACGTAGAGTTCTATATCTTGATTATATTTTTTGATATACCCCTTTTTCATAAGGGGATAACCGCCTTCCATTATTGATCGATGGCGTGAGTCCGGTGCTTTCAGGTATGGACCCTTGTACAGTACAATAACCTCTTTCCCACACACATACATGCATTTCTCACACAACAATTTCAAGGAATCGCGGGTTGATCGTGTTCAGGCACGGCTCAAGCTACTTCAAACTTTTGCCGCTCAATTTTTAGACTATTCTCTCTGATTGTCTCTTTCAATCGATTCGATATTACCGAACTTTCTCAACCTGATATGAATTTTCTCATCCGTATGCCGAAGAGACGACCTTGCCCGCACGCGTGTCCATTATAATATTATTTATATCTTTTTTCTCTAAAAAAAAAAAAAAAAACGATACCCGTGCGTCGGGGAAGTAAATGATATCGTGGATGTTTCTTGCATGAATAAACAATGGATGCTTCTATCACATATGATAACACGCTTTGGCTATAAATAAATGAATTAATCTGTCGATAGCTTTGCCAGTCGAAAGACCGCATTAGTCTCGCTTGAAATCCTCTGCTTCTTCGATGTGAAAATCACAATTTTATTTCCAATATCGGGTTTTTTCCAACTTTACTTCAGCAAAGAATGCGAATGTCAAAGAAGAGAAGCATGAAATTCACATTCCGATTTTTCCTTCTTGCGGGATTTTTTTTTGACAACTTCTCTTGTTTTTCAAAAAGAATAAGAATAATATTTTTGATTACGGGCATGACTAATTATTGAAGGATCATGTTATTGTTATTTCATTAAGTATACATTCGACTTATTTCATGGTAATTTTTATTTAACAAACTTAAAAATTAACATAATAGATATCTCAATGACAAACAAAAATTTGCATTGTGCCATTGGTATCTTGGTGAAGTGTTGTGTGAAAATTAAAAGAAATCAATATCGATATGAATTTTTTCTTTGATTATTTACAAAATGAAGATGAATTAAAACTTTCATTTTCAAGGCCTTTTTTATTTCAACTAGGTTTGAAAAATGATAAAATTATTAATATTTTCGAAATCGGCTACGTACAGACTTAGCCACTGCGATTAATTAAATATTTTTAAGAACCCTGCAAATTGGACATTTGCGCATTGCTTCCTCATTGCCAAATTCTTTCAACTGTACTTCTTGCCAAATTCAATGGCGAACAACCTTGATCACTATTTTGAATGTGTACAAAATTTCAGTACAATATCTCGCAAATAGCCGAAGTTAGAGAATTTAAAAGAGAGATATTTAAAAAAAAATAACATTTGATAAAATTTTAATCATTCGATCGATTTTCGCCAAATTTAATAACGAACAACCTCGATAGCTACTTTAGCTCTGTGCAAAGTTTCAGTGCAATATCTTAAAACTTGCACAAGTTAGAGCGTTTACGCTATTTTTCGAAAAATTCAAAATTTCATAAAAATTCAATCTTTCGATCGATTTTTGCCAAATTCAATACCAAACAACCTTAATAGCTATACCAATTCTGTATACAACGTTTGAGTGCAATATCTTGGAAATTGCAGAATCTAGAACGTCATTTCTGCTAAAACGAAAAAAGTTGATAAAATCTTAACACCCGTTAGAATTAAAACAATATTTTTTCATAATGAAGAGCAATTTGTGCTTGAGAAGTGTGCCAAATTTCAGCTCGATATCTTGAAACGTTCTCGAGTTATTAATTATTTACTTCTGAAACTCAAGACACACACACACACATCCATCCGGACATTTTTTCTAAATATGATTTCTCGATGTTTTGGGACATTTCGAGCTTATAGGTAAAAAGTTATTTTTATTGGAACTGATTTAAAGTTTTCGTTAGTCTTAATAGATCGTCCTACCTGCCCTCACTAAACTGTCACTAACTCAGTCAATTTTCAGAAATTTAAATTTTACCCACATGTTTTTGAAAATGTACTTGAAAGAATACACTTTCACGCTTAATTTATTAAATTTATTATTAAATTTATTATTCAGCATTGCAGGCGTTTCGACCTGTGAGAAGAGGAATGAACCGAAAAATCGATCGTCCCACTTTGTCGAAATAATTCTTCACGAGAACTCCGCTTCAACGGCGGAGGCATTAGCCTGAGGGTGAAAGAAAGATTGCATGAGTCACGCAATGTGGAAAAACAGCTTGAGCTTAGAAAAAGAAAGAAGAGACAATTGCCAGAGGGAAATTTTTTTTGTGTTTGTGCAAATGTTAATGTGTACGATCGTGCTAATGCAAAAGCACAACCCTCGGAACAATTTCGCTGTTTCGCTCCCTTCTTCTTCAACGCACGTAGTCAGAAGACGGGGTTACGAATTTCCGTGTGTTGGTAGGTCACTGAATCGAATCCCCATACTGGGATACAGAGGGTGTGTGTAAATATGCGCCGGTTGACGACAGCATATATACGAATCATTCTCCAGCGTTCGCCACTCTCTCAGCCATGATTAATGATCAATCTCCTCGATAAATGTTTTTCTATCTCATAGATCCTCGCGACAAAATAAAAAAAAAACTTCCCTGACCATTGCTTCAAATAAGCAGAATATATTAAATGTGCAAATAAGTATGTCCTAAAATGACTTTTATATAGAAAAAACATCCGGATGGAATGGTGTGTAATTTGAAAACAAAATTGTCTAAGCAGCTGCTTTATTTTTCGAATAATTTGTTTAGATTAATTATGCAAATTAGAAATTTGCACGTTAATTCCAAATTTATCCGCCTTGTTTGTTAAGGGAGTATCTTGGTCTAGAATTTTGAAAAGATCGATGTTTTTTTTGCATATTCTTAAAGTTTAGACCTTGAAGAATATTTGCTCGAAATTTTTTTTTTTAATTCCAATAATTTACGGAGTTACAGCTATTTTAATGATGCAGCGACTACGCCCGTCACTTCAGAGCAAATCGGACTACATGTCTACACAAATCTTCAATGTATAACTCTCTGTCGCCCCTATAACTTTTGTATCAAAAGTATTTTTTTACTATTATAAGAGAATTAAAAACTGTGAATGAATGAGTCGAAAATACCTTTTTTGTTCAGACAGCCGCCATTTTGCGATTTTTCCCCCCATTTTCTCTGAGGTAGGGACTATAACGACATTCTTACTAATTAATAATCTTTTTTAAAATTTTGTATCGGATGATTAGAAGGGTTGCAATCATGCCATCTAGCACACCCCTCTTTTTAGCCCCAAATTTATCAGCTTACAACTTATATTTAATTTTAATTTTTTTTCTCGATTTTGTATCTTTATTGTCAAAATATTAATAAATTTGTTGTAAAAGCAAGAATAGTTGAAATATTTTTTGTTTTTTTTCTCATGGAGCTCGACAAAACGTTGAAAATGTATGTCTCTAGACCAGAATGCCACCTACGCTTTTAATTTATAAACTATGATTAGAATGAGGAAACCATGTAATGAAACTACCCAGGTAGGAATTGGCGATGAAAAAAGGGCTCGCCAAGCTCTGAAACAAGGCTCACATTTTTTAATTCAGGCTGAGCACCAGCCTGATTTTAAGCCTCGTTTAACATGAATGATAACGCGGTTTCAGGCTCTTGCACACAGGCTTCATTAAGGCCCGTGCAGAATTATTTATTTTTTCCATATATTTATCAGTTGTTACGATGAAAATCAGTTCCATATTCGTAATTGATAATTTCTAAGGGTCAACGAAAAAAAAAATTTAGAGAAAAAATTTTTTGCCTCCAGCGGGGTTTGAACCCGCGACCCGCGTTTTTACGCATATCCTCAAATTCAACATGAATTAAATTTAAAAAAAAATAGATCATTGAAAAGTTCATAGATTTTTCCGACTGATTTAGTTTTCTTGCATATCCGCGGACCCTAGAATATTTACGAGACAAGACTGGGAATTGAAACCTACCTACCTATCGAGCCTAACTAACGACCTAAGGCTGGGACGCTAACCACTACACCACCGACTACTTTTGATATACTGATGCAAATATCATATTTATAGAACACAGGCCGAGAAATAAATACGTACCAAAATAGTATTAAGAATTTATTTTCATTACCCGAAGGCCATTTTTTGGTTCAACTTGTCTTTTAACTTAATTTAAAAAAATCAAATATTGAATCAGATGAATAATAATAATAATAATAATAATAAATATTATTAATATATTTGTTATAATAATAATAAGATTTAATAATAATGAATATTATTACTTAATTTATATTGTTATTATGCCATTTATGTATTTGTATTACTTATAACATTTTTAATTTATGTATATGTATGTGTATGTAATATCATATTGAATATTACTTAATTCATGAGAATGTCTAAACAAATAAAAAAGTTCATTTTTTTGAGTGGAAAAATGTCGATGTTTATTGCGCCAAATTGATTTAGAAAATTAAGATAGAGAATGAAGTAAAATGTCAGTAGTGTAATTTTTTTTTGCAAATACGCAATTTCAAAATATTTTCGCATTTATTGCTAAATTTTTTTTTCCATAGAAGTACAAAAAAAATATTATTTTTAACTCAGCTAAAAGGCTGATGATGGAAACAAGCTTGTGCGAGCCTTGTTTCACCGGGCCTGAGTGAGAGACCTGAGCGAGGTTTCATTGCATCGTTTAGAGCAGCCTGAAACCAAGACTGACTGCTTAGCCTAAACTCAGGGTTATTTCAAGCTTTATTTAGCCGGTGAATTTTAAGGCTGATTATTTTATTTTATCATGACCTGAAACAAGCCTGAATCCAGCCTTGATTTTTCAGCCTTCGAATTCACCGGCTGAATAAAGCTTGAAATAACCCTGAGTTTAGGCTATGCAGCCAGTCTTGGTTCCAGGCTGCTCTAAACAATGCAATGAAACCTGGCCCAGGTCTGTCTCACTCAGGCTCGGCGAAACAAGGCTCGCACAAGCTTGTTTCCATCGTCAGCCTTTTTATTTCCTACCTGGGTATGGCAAAGCTCACACCATTGCCGATTTATTTACCACTTTTAGTACCAATTGGTAATAACAATGGTTCCTTAAGGATGCTTTGCTCCTACCATCCGAGCCATAAATTTTTAAACAACAATTATCAATAATAATATTGCCCAAAAGTTATTAATAAATTGTTTAAACAAATAATTATTTAACCATTTTTCGGTCAGTGCTTTTCTTTCTTAAGCTAATCGAATGCATTAATTTTTCTGAACGCATATGAATTTGTTCAAAATTTACTGTATTTTGAAATGTTATGAAAAACATTCTGAAATACAAAGAAAAAATTGCGAATTTTGTATATATTTTCGCACACAGGTTTATCGTCGGCTTTGAAAAGCTTCAAAGACACTAGGCCAAAAAATACATAAATATAGCCATTCTAAAGATTTCAAGGATGATTGGTGAACGGTAAATGGAAAAGAAGAAGAAAACCATAGTCAAATATAAAATTTGTATGATTTTTAGATAGCTTATTGCAAATTACAACAGAAAAATATAAACCAGCATCGAAGATTTTTTCAAACCCTTGAAAGGTTTTAAATTGATAACAATTCAGCGTAAGTATTTTTGCCTGGAAATAAAAGTTGGCTGTAAAAGAGTATGCCTGAGAGATTGGTGAAAAATAGAAGTGGGGGGATCGTTGGAGAGTGCTCGATACGATATAGAGCTGTAGTTTTCTATCTCGGCTGCTGCAGCCTCCAACGTTTTCCTCGTTCAAAATAAGCTAGAACGAGTAGTTGCTCCACATATATATGGGGCATTCCAAGTGAAATCGTGGGGTCATTTCCCTCGGGTCATCAGATCCTTGCATAACTTTTTTTTTCGCTTTGATTCCACTTAAAAAACAGCCCAATTTTTTTAAATATTTTTCTGGCCAATCCTTCGGGTGGCGCGACGATCATTTTTGTGTAAAAAAGGGATAACTGAAAAAACACCATTTTTAAAATTTTCCAATTTTTTTCACAGATTCTGGATCAAAAATAAGTAATTTCTAGCATGATTAGAAAGTGGGATGTGACTGCCTCATATTTTTTTTAATAATTAACTTTTTTTCATTTTTTAAAATAAAATAAAAAAATTGATTCCTAATACCCCTTACATGAGTAAAAAAATAAAATAAAAATAAGACATGTCTTGGAAAATGTTGATATTTTGCATATTTTACAAAATAGTGACAAAAATCTTTTTTTTCAATTTAATATTTTTCTCATTTATTTTGTAAAATATGTAAAATATCAAAATTTGCCAAGATATGTTTTATTTTTATTTTATTTTTTTACTCATGTAAGAGGTATTAGGAATTAATTTTTTTTATTTTATTTTAGAAACTGAAAAGAAGAAATTTATAAAAAAAATATGAGGCAGCCGCATCCCACTTTCTAATTATGATAGATATTACTTATTTTTAACCCAGAATCTGTGGAAAAAATTGCAGAATTTAAAAAATGGTGTTTTTCAGTTATCCCTTTTTTACACGAAAATGATCGTCGCGCCACGTAAAGGAGTGGCGAGAAAAATCTTTTAAAAAATTGGGCTGTTTTTGAAGTAGAATCAATGCGAAAAAAAAGTTATGCAAGGATCTGATGACCCGAGGGAAATGACCCCACGATTTCACTTGGAATGCCCCATATATGTATACACTTCTATATGTATAAAATACAAGTCACTCTTTGTAGTTAAATTCCAACCTACAGAGGATATGAACACATACAGCATATACAAGGTGTCCCAGGGGTAAAGGCCGATACCGTGAGGGTAGATTCGTGACGTAATATCGAGTAGAAAAGTCCTTTGCCATTTTTGGGTATTTTGAACCCCTGAATTGATATTAATTTTTTTTAATCAGCCAATGAGATGCGCCCATTTACCTTGCTCACACCGACGAGCGCGAGGGTCGGCATGGTGGGATTACGGCTCATCTGAATGGGCGCATCTCATTGGCTGATTAAAAAAATTAATAGCAATTCAGGGGTTCAAAATATAAAAAAATGGCAGAGGACTTTTCTACTAGATCTAACGTGACGAATCTACTCTCACGGTATTGACCTTCACCCCTGGGACACTCTGAATAGAATACATCTCTGTACGATAGTCGCTTAATCGATGACTTACTTTTTCGAGTCATTGAGCCAGTGGCTTCAAGGGAATATTCTTTTTTTTTTACCGATATATTCCTGATTTAATATTCAAGGCCTTACGTACGTTAGGTAGCGCCAAAAAGACGCTTCTGGAAAAAACTTATTTAGCAGGGACGACGATAGAAATAAATAGGCATGAGTATTTTATGTTTTTCAATTTTGACTACAATTATTCGGTGATAAACGACATCATTTGCAGCGTTCAAAAAAAGTTTCGCGGGCGGCATCATATCTTTAGTAAATGAGGTATTCCACGTGAAGTCAACTACCTCATTTTTTTAAATCGCCAAAAATCGCATACAAATTTTTAGAAAGTAGTTCTAACTATCAAGAAAATTTGTGATTTTTTTTAGATTTCTAAATTACATTTTTTAGCCGGAAAAAAATACAAAAAATTTGTTTGTCCCATTTTGTAACTCGAAAATTATTCACCGTACGAAAAAAAAAGTACAACATAAAATTTAGCATTTTTAACGTGCTTTTTATTGAATTTTTTTACAAACTCCTCCGAAAGCTCTATATACAACTTTCGGAGCAAATAATGTTTTGATATTTTTTTTCTCAGAATCGACATCTTCGATTCGTCTGTACCCCTACAGCACATAATATTGCTGCAATGTTGCAGCAATGTTGTTATATTGCACGTGCAATGATATATTGCAGATATGTTGTGGCAACATTACTACGCAACAAGCAAAATTATTTTTTCAAAATTCTAGACCGGTATATTCTCTCAAAGTTACGCTCCGACGTGACGGGCGTCGTTGCTGCGTCACTAAAATATTAGCTATAACTCCGTAAATTGTCGGGATTTAAAAATTTCCTTTCGAGGTTCCATTTTTAAAAATCTGAACATTAAGAATATGCAAAAGAAAATTGATTTTTTCAAAATTCTAGACCGGGATAGCCCTTAAAGTCGCGCTCCGACGTGACGAGCGTCATTTCCGCATCACTAAAACAAGTATAACTTCGTAAATTATTGAAATTTAAAAATGTCCTTTAGAGTGTACCTTCTTGAAAGTCTAAAATTTAAAAATACGATAAAAAATTGATTTTTCAAAATTGTAGACCAGAATACCTGAAGCTCACGATAGGGGTTCTCAAAGAGTGTGGCGTAGTGAAAGTGCTCTCGTTAAGATTCTTTTTTCGCCCTATGTAGAGTAAGTTTTTTGGCCCAGATATTTTGCCCCTCAGTGGGGATCTGTGCCACTATCTCATCGAGCAATGTATCTTGTGCCTCGGGATTCCATCGGTGGTAGTTTTCCAGTGAGTCTGTGCTGTTCTGTACCAAATACGGTATAGGATCACGATGGGGATGCTGCTGCCGCTGGTAGGGGTGGCGGTGGCGGTGGTTGCTCGGGCATGGGACGTTCGAGCTTGGGATTGACCCGCCCGGACACATGCGCGAAGATCCCCGAGTCAATCCCACTCTGCTCGACCTCGTCGATGTCACAAGGAAGAGAAGGAGAGGCGCCTCGATTCGACGTAAAATAGTTAGACATTCAACGTCAGCTGGCGTTCGCGGAACGACGGTATATTTCTTCCTCACTTGAGTATATATCCGGAGACACAATGACAAAAATAAGAAATAAGGAATAAGAATAAGCCATCCGATTGGCGTAGCTTCTCTAAAGTGCGCGGCGATTGGCTGATTCTTATTCCTTATTTCTTATTCTTGTCATTGTGTCTCGGGCTTATATCCTGCCGCTATAAACTCACGTATTCATCTCGTCGCTTCTTTTTTTTCACTCGAAATCACGCGGTTGCTTACACTTCGCACAAGACACAAAGTGCGCACGCGCTTTCTCGCCATCTCGGATCTTATCTTCCCTCTTATCTGCCTCATTATATTCTACAGATGAACCGATCAGACGTATATTGATAGCTCTGTGATCTTCAAAATCAAAGTTCCTCGCGAATCGAACGATTTTCTCACGCTCCCAAGTTTCGTCGGTTCTCGTTTCTTCTTATTTGTTATTCATCGAGGGCTCGCAACATCTTCGACCCAAAAGTGATATTTCAAACCCTTGGGAATAACATATTTTCTTTCATCATCGGGGATTAAGTTTTTACTTTGCTAACGGGCTTTGCTTCGGTTTGTTCTTCTTCACAACAAAGACGCAATTTTAAGGTAGTCTACTTTAGAAGGCCAGAAAAAGCAAATTTTTAAGATTTTTTTTTCTCAGCTCCTTTATCAGATATGGCTAGAAAACTGTTTTTACTGCATTGTTTCATCCTCGGGGAATACAAAAAAAAATTTATCTTTGATTTTGATTCTTTGAATAATTTATAGAAGGCGCCAAAGTTGAAAATGTCTTGTCCCGTGGCCGACAATTAATCTCAGGATTGGCAAATCCGAAACAAAAAAATAAAAAACCATTTTAAAGAGGAAGGTTTCTTGCACAACAATTTACCACCGTTAATGAAAAATAGATTTTTAAAAAAATGGCGGATGTTTGAAAAAAATTGTAAAAAATTCAATTTTTCATTTTCATTTCAAACATCCGCCATTTTTTTTCAAATTGACTTTTCATTAACGGTGGTAAATTATTGTGTGAGAAACCTTCCTCTTTAAAATGCTTTTTTATTTTTTTGTTTCGGTTAGACTTTGACTTTCGACTTTGGCGCCTTCTATAAATTATTTGAAGGATCGAAATAAATTTTTTATTTTTTTTTTATTTTCGAAGGATGAAACAATGTTGTAAAAACAGTTTTATAGCTATATCTGATAAAGGGGCTGAGAAAAAAAACTTAAAAATTTGCTTTCACCTTCTAAAGTAGACTAGCACCTTAAGTCTCTTTTATTTAATTGTATTTTTTATTTACTTTTTTTTTCGTAGATTACACTCGAGAATGATGAACGAAAAGAGTTTCGTGTGCCTCTTCGGTGTTCTTCTTTCTGCACGGATAACACTACAGGTAAATATGAGAATATTAATTTTCTATGTTATCTTTATTTATTATCTTTATTTTGCCTTTGATATATCTTGCTTCACTCAGGTAGATAGTTGAAGAACTTCAGATTGATAATTTTCTCAGATGTAAAATTTACATCAATTGTGTGGTTTTTAAAAAATATTAGATCTTTTATTTTATTCTTCACATCCTTAATTATTAGCAGTCTGGTAACGTGCACGTTTTTCTACGTCTTTATCGGGAATTTTTTTTTATGGGAAAATAAAATTGAATGGTTTCGCTTTTTTTTAATATGTTATTATTGTCATCTAAAGGATACAAAAAAACATTGGTTACTTAATCTTACAACGTTTTATTATTATTATTATTATTATTATTATTATTATTATTATTATTATTATTATTATTGATCAAAGTAGACGCCTAAAAAAAAAGGTACTTGGCTGGCCCCGGTGATTTCGGCTCTTGAGGACATCTGAAATATAAAAAAATGGAATTGATTATTAATCTATAGAATTGTCGTTCTCCTGGAAACTAGAATTATTACATTTTATCAGAAAATAACAAAATGGCGATCTTCCAAAAATAAAAGTGATTTTTTCCTAGTGATCCTAGTCCCGACGAGAACTATACTGATGTGTAGAATAACGTGTAAAAATTTCAGACCAATCGGTCAAATGGAACATTTTTTTCACCTGGGCCGACCGAAAAAACGTTGTTTCGAGAAAAACCCGTTTAAAGTTTCAAAAACAGATTTTTTTAAAAATACTGATACTTACATTAATCCTCTATGCCTGGGGCGTATAATATGCCTTCAATTTCTTCGTAGGCATCATTCTCAGCAACTTTTTCTGCCCTCGCCCGAATTACCAGACTTCTTAATTCGCCCCAAAGATGGATTTTCAGTGGGAAGCCTTCAACCCTTAATAGTCACACCGAGTGAAATATATCCCAGCCGTTTTTTAACTTGGAATACCTTCCATAAAATTCGGGAAAATAGAAATTTCTTTTGCATATTTAAAATCACACTTTTCGTAAATAATCGGTATGGTCGTGTAGAAAAGAGTTAAAGGAACATATTGCAGTATTTTTTTTTTTCAATGATTTATCACATTGCAAAATGAATTTCATCCACAATGACTTCAATGTTATTTTTTCGAGGTGTGATTGGGTTAAAATTTTTGTTGGATACTCCATGAAGGATTCAGAATCCCAAATATGGGAAAAAAAATTTAAAAAAAAATTCGAACGACGCAAACTTCAATTTTAGATCTTCATGCATATACAAAAATCGTTGACAATGTAAAATGGGGAAAGTGCGTGATACGACCACGTTGAGGGGATTTGGATACGTCGTTGCAGAACGTGCAACGACGTAGCCGAGTTCCCCACAAACTACGAATTAACCGAGGGGGAAAATTCGGTCGTTAAGGGGAGCATTCCAGAAACGTTATATAGGGAAATCAATACTATACGGGTACTATACTAGGGATTTCCTGGTTGCACTTTAACCCTCCGTGTGAACACTGCGCCTTTGAAGGCACAGTTGAAATTTTCAAACTCCTGTTTTTCCTTAAATTTTTATACAAATTTCAATTTTTATTGAAAAATCTGTTTGACATTTTAATTGTACAATAAAAATCGGAAAAAATTCAGCAACATTTGGCATGCTATAAGCAACGATTATCAATAATAATACTACCCAAAAATTATTAATACATTGTTTAAACAAATAATGATTCAACAATTTTCCCATGAGTTCTTTTTTTTCTAAAACAAATCGAATGCGTTAACTTTTCTGAACGCATATGAATTTAGAATTTTCTCTCTATTTTGAAATAACAGTTTTGAAATTTTTAGAACGGCTGTATTTATGTATTTTTTGGTCTAGTGTCTTAAAAACTTTTCAAAGCTGACGATAAACCTGTATGCAAAAACATTTACAAAATTAGCAATTTTTGGTTTGTATTTAGAATGTTTTTTATAATATTTAAAAATAGAGAGACAATTCTGAAAAAATTCAAATGCGTTCAGAAAAATTAACGCATTGGATTCGTTTAAGAAAAAAATAACTTATGGATAAAATTGTTGGGTAATTATTATTTTAAACAATTTATTAATGACTTTTGGCCAATGTTATTATTGATAATTGTTGTTTATGGCATGCCAAGTGCTGCTGAATTTTTTCTGAATTTCTGTTGCTGAATTTCTTCACAATGGAAGAATACATGGTAAATGCTTAATTAGATGCTTAATAAACTTGTCCAATATTTCTCAGGCATCGTCACCAGCTTCATTGTACTACGTAGGTGCGGCTGTCGAGTATTATCCGGTTACGAAGGGCGAGAATGGAACCATTATAGCAAACGAGAATGCCAAAAACTACGTGAAGTTTCTGAAGAAAGCGAGCGAGCACGTAAGGGCAACTTGCCAAATGCTTGGTCAATGATTCAAAACATTACATCTTCCAATATAAACATTATATACATGGGTCATTCCATGTCAAATCGGCAGAGGCGGATTTACCTTGTTTGCCGCCCTAGGCCCCAAAAAGTTTGTCCGTTTCAATAAGAAATCAAAGAAGAAGAGTATAAAAAATACTGATATTTTTATTTTTTGCAGGTAGTATACATAAACACACAGACAAAAGTTGTGATAATCAAAAAATGTTTATTATAATTTTTAGGACATTTTGAATCCTTCTGTTCAAACTTGTTAGTGAACAATATTCCATTACAGTCTATTTGTATGAAAAAGTTTGCTTGATAACTAACCAATTTCGAAACCTGAAGCGTTAACAAACAATTCTGAAAAAATAAAAAAAAAACTTGTAAAATTCAAATAAATCGATTAATTTTCTTCAAAATTGTACTATACATAGGAGAGTAGTAGGTCTACTTCCTTGTAAGATTTCCGCTTGATTGCTTATACACAAACATTCTTCAAGAACTAAAAATTTAAAATCCGAAGAGCTAGTTCTTCGACCCTTTTCAATTTCGATGAAATTTTTTTTACCAAAATTTAAAAATTCATATTTTGGAAAAAAAATACAATTCTGAATATTTCAGAATCATTTGAGATCAGTACAAGATATATTAAAAAAATTGAGAGAAAAATTTAATGTTGATCGTGGATTTTTACGATTTTAAAAAATTCAAAATGTTCCAAATTCATCACTTTTCAAACTTTTGTTTCGGAATATTTTTTTTTCGTAGCCCCAAGTGTACTCTACAAGATGAACCCAGAACGATTTTCGTAACTATAATAGCTTTCGAGATATTTAAAAAATGAACTTGGAAAATTGAATTTTTTAAATTGTTTTCCTTTGGTTGAATTTCGTTTTATGATAAAAGAAAACTTCTGACCAAATTTCATCGAAATTGAAAGGGATCGATGAGAACTATTGGTCGATTTGACATGAAATGATCCACATGTATGGGGCATTCCACACCGATTTGAACTGCCTTTAACCCTTCATCTCTCCGATTTTGTTCGCAATTTTTTATGGTTTAGTAGTACCTCTGAAAAGGACTCAGGATTATTTTCAGATTTTTTTGGAGGCATTTGACTTGACTATAATTTTATAAACAAGTTACTTTTAGCCCAAATTAAAAAATCTGAAAAAATCACAAAAATCTCGTTTTTGATATGAAAAAATTGAAGCTATTAGCCAAAGTGGGCAGAGAATTCCTTCTGTTTATAACAAGCTTTTTCGATTTTTTTTTTTTTTAATAGAAGGATATACCTGAATTGAGTGGGCCCTTATCCAAACATTTTTTTAAATACCTTCAATTCATTACAAAAACGTTTGGATAACGGCCCACTCAATTCAGGTTCCTCCATCTATTTTTTTTTTCGAAAAGGCTTGTTATAAACGGAAGGAAACCCCTGCCCACTTTGGCACGACGCTTGAAATTTTTCATATAAAAAACGAGATTTTTGTGATTTTTCAGATTTTTAAATTTGGGCTAAAAGTAATTTGTTTACAAAATTATAGTCAAGTTAAATCACTCAAAAAAAATCTGAAAAAAATCCCTAATGCTTTTCAAAGGTACTAAAAAATCATAAAAAATTGCGGACAAAATTGGAGTGGTGAAGGGTCAGACCCAGGTCAAATCGGCGTAAAATGCCCCATATATATATATCATCATATTTCAGTAATTTTTCCTTTATAGAAATTCTGCTATAGAAATTAATAAGACATTTTCGTGACCTGCTTTCAGAACAATGCATTCCCTTTCTTCAATTTTTTTAAGGCTTTGCATACGACCAGCAGCGCCAAAAATGTGCTTCTGGAAAAAATTTATTCAACCGGTATAACGATAGAAATAAATAAAAATCAATATTCCATATTGTTTATACGTACTTTGAGTATAGAAACACTTTTAACTTTACTCAATTTTTACACCAATTGCTCTGTGAAAATGGGGTCATTCGAAGCATTGGAAGAAAACTTGTTATTATAGTTACACACACTTAGTTACATACACTCGTTATTATAGTCTATCGAGCCAAATTAGTTAATTTTCAAAAATTAAACAATTTATGGCAGTTGGAAAAAACTCATGCATTTCGTGTCTTAAATTTTACAATTGAATTATTTATAGAAAATACTTTAATTGAAATATTAAATATTGGGCCCGAAAGACTATAGAGAAAACAATCCCGAATATTTAGAAATAAGGTGTAACAAAAAATATTGAAAACTATGAGTTACCGTGCCGACTGTCAGAAAAAGTAGTTTCGAGAAAAATATACTCAAAGCTTTGAGTGCGTTTTTCTCGAGAATGCGAGCAACTAGAGCAAGGACTTTGTGAATATCTTCAATTTTCTGTGAGCTTGCGTTCAATCTTCCATTCCAACTTTGTATTGTACACCTCCCTACCCTATATTTAGATTTTATAATTTTTTTTTCCAACCTACGTCAAATCGACCACTTTTGAACCCGACCCATTTCAATTTGGCTGATTTTTTGTTCTTTTTCTACCTCATTAAAAACATTTTACAGGAAATTTTAAAATTTTTTTATCCAACGAAAAAAAAACAATTTGTTTCAAATAGCTATAACTTCTTCAAAAATTGACTAATTGGGACGTTTTTTTCAAAATTTTCGTCTTTAAATGTACTTTTCGAAAAAAAATACAAATAAAATTTAAGATATTAAAATTTATGAAATTTTTCACTTTTTCAAGAAAAATCATTTTTTTCTCGAAGTTAGCCATTTTTGATTTTTGTTTTTCACTAAAAAAATACTTTGATCAATTCCGGAAAAAAAGCCTCACAACATGGAGTGGGTCGACATTTCCTTCTTGAAAAAAAAAATTTCGCAGCTGGGCTTATTTCACAAAATCCCACTCTGGAAATTTTTGAGGATTTATACAGGACAGTTTGAAAAATTCAGAAGAAAAAAAATGTTAAAGTGGTAATCCTCGGCATTTTCTCGTTTCTCCGGAATTGAACAAAGTATTTGTTGAGTGAAAAAAAAAAATTAAAAATGGCTAACTTCAAGAAAAAGATGATTTTCCTGGAAAAAGTAAATTTTTTTATAGATTTATTTTTTATAGATTTGATTTTGTATAGAAATCTTAAATTTTTTTTTGTTCTTTTTTTCTGAAAGTACATTCAATGATGAAAATTTTGAAGAAAAAAAACGTTCAACTTTATCAATTTTTTAAGAATTTATAGCTATTTGAAAAAAAAAGTTTTTTTTTTGGTTGGGTAAAAAAATTTGTAAATTTCCGGAAAAATGTTTTTAATGGAGTAGAAAAGGAAAAAAATCAGGCAAATCGAAAGAGGTCGGTTTTAAAAGTGGTCCATTTGACACGGAATGACCCATATACAATAAACGCATTATTCTTGACAAACAGGAAGTCGACATAATCGTTTTCCCCGAGGGAAGTTTGACTGCGGGGCGATCATTTCCAGCCGAGGAACGAACGCGTTATTTTCCACACAGCTCTTACGTACCCGATCCCAAGGACCATGTCACACCATGCAAAAACGATTCCTCACCGGTGATGCAGGTGAGAAATCTTTCAATATAGGAAGAAAAGTTGAAAATTGGGAAAATCCAAAGGATCATTCAAAAATATCAAACATTTTGAGCATTGTAATAGAATTTGAAATTTGATGGTTATTATTTTCAGCATTGTATTTGAGTACAGAATTCCATTACAATGCGGGATGTAATTAGCATCGAAATCGAAATGATGCCCGAAAAATCGTCGTTCAATATATTTTGAATATATCCATGTAATTTGATTAAACAAATGTAATTCAATTATACCGTCGTAATTCATTGATGATATTGTATTCAAATTACGAGGATGTAACTGAATTACGTGAGTTTGAATATTTTTGGGATTCAATAATTTCATAAACGTTTGTGCTAAAAAATCTTCCAATGCCAGTATTTGTATACAGTGTGTTTATATATATACGGGGTGTTCCAGGGGTGAAAGTAAATACGTGAGAGTAGATTCGTGATGTAATATCGAGTAGAAAAGTTCTTCACCATTTTTTGGTATTCTGAACCCCTGAATTGTTATTAATTTTTTTAATCAGCCAATGAGACGCACCCACTCAGATGAGCCATGATCCCACCATTCCTACTCTCGCGCTCGTCGATGTGAGCAAGGTAAATGGATGCATCTCATTGGCTGATTAAAAAGATTAACAATAATTGAGGGGTTCAAAATACCAAAAAATGGCGCGAAGGACTTTCCTACTCGATATTACGTCACAAATCTACCTTCGCGGTATTCACCTTTACCCCTGGGACATCCCTTATACCCAATGTTGCCACATTGGGTTAATTTGTTTCACACAAATGACTTGAAGGATAATTATTTTTGTATGCAATTTCATGAGAAACGCTTGAGCCGCTCAGATCAACCGCAAAATAATTAGCTGAAAAGTAACCAAGAAAAATGAGTTGAAACATGCATATTGTTCATTGGAAATAATTACTTGACCGGCTTGGGTCATGCTAATTTTACGATATCGGGCTACATTTTTTTTACAGAGATAATTAAAAACTTCTATGTAAGGTGAACTCATTAAGAGCATATAAATAGAGGTAAAATAATCATTACATGATTACTGTACCGATGTCATTTTTAATTAATACTATTGCATCCTCATAATTTTTTCAACCCGTATCTCACCGTTCTACCTCCATCCATCAAGTGCCTAAGGGATGATCTTTGTTTTAGAAGTAGTTCAAAAATCATTAAAACTAAAGTAATTTAGTGGAGTAATTGGAAAAATAATTGGCCGATTATTTTGCTGAATTAAATTAGTTCTTAAGTTCCAACGTTTCATAGTAAACCATCCTCAGAACGTAATATTAAAACGTTTGAAGCACTTCTCTATTTTTAAATACATCAAGTTTTTCGAGAATCGATTATAGGCAATTTAATTACCCTGAGAAGCAATTATAAGTAATAGCATTACTTCTAGCATCAATTACAAATAATTGGATGACATATGCTTCTGAATTACATGTAATTAAAGTGCATTCGGTGATCGATGACCGATATAATTAGCAATTGAATCCAATTCAGTTGCATGGCTCAAAATAATATGCCATTAAATATGTAATTAAATTGAAAGTGAAATTGATGCTGCCCAACTCTGCTCGGGACGTATAATGAAAGGGGAGTAATGAGGGGAAAGCAAAAGGGAGGCGGGACGCGCTCGAGTTTTTATCGATTTTTCCAATTTTTTTGTTTCTTTCTTCGTGTTGGTAGGCATTGAAGGCCATATCTTGCGCCGCGAAGCAATACGCCACGTACATCGTTGTGAATGTTCGTGAGAAGGCAAAGTGCAACACCGAGAAAGCCACAAATTGCAGCAAGGACGGTTACGATTTGCACAATACGAATGTCGTATTCGATCGTCAGGGCGTCGTTGTCGCCAGATATCGGAAGTACAATCTCTTTGGTGAACCGGGCTTCAACAAGACCCTCGAGCCCGAATTATCGACGTTTCACACGGATTTCGACGTCACATTCGGACAATTCATATGCTTCGACATACTGTTCGAGAATCCGGCGCTTGGTCTGATACGAGACTCGAAGATAACCGATGTCGTATTCTCATCCCAATGGTTCTCCGAATTGCCGTTCCTCACGTCTCCCGAGATACAGTCGTCCTGGTCATACGCCAACAATGTCAACTTCCTTGCTTCCGGTTACAACGATCCGTCACGTGGAAGCGGCGGTAGCGGTTTGTACGCCGGTAACGAGGGATCGTTGACGACTCTATGGCCCGAGAAACGTGCCAATGCTCTTCTTGTTGCGAAAATACCGAAAATCGTGAACGGACGCCGAAATCAACGGGCCGAGCCTCTTGATTCGATGACGTATTTCTTCCCGAAGAACGAAATTCCTACCATCGACGGTGCCGAACCTGTTTCGCAACAAAAACTCAGACTCGACGATTTATCACCGTACACAAGCAAACTGTTTCCATCCACTAATGGCACTCAATCGCTCACACTATGCGATCGTGGATTGTGCTGTGAATTTACGACCGACACGATTCATCACAACGTCGGCCAAAACAACGTCAAGTATTACAGGTATTATTATTATCATTATTATTATTATTATTATTATTATATTACCACGTTTTTATTAACTTGCTTTCTTGTATGTCTGTGCGGGTGGAATTTTGTATTTGATTTTTAATTACCCAGATAGACATTTTTCGTCATATTGTTGGCAACAGCACGTCACTCGAGAGCAAGCCGTGGCGTTAGTAACATTCTAACGACACGACATTACGTAATAATGTTGCAATAATGCTGCATATATGCAGCTGCACATTTGTAGCATATTTGCAACACGGCGTGCTGCTGATTTGCAGCATATTTGCAACCCGTCGTGCTGCACATTTGCAGCATTTTTGCAACACGGCGTGCTGCACATTTGCAGCGTATTCGCAGCGTATTTGCAGCATGGCGTGCTGCACATTTACAGCATATTCACAGTTCACTGTGCTTTAAACCTTGTTTTGACGTTATATTGGCGTCACGTTTGCCTGCGTATTAGCAGCGTTTTCGCAGCACGTCGTGGCGCAAACGTGCCGCGCCATATTGCATCAAGCTGAATTTTTTTAGATATTAATCGGACCTTACTTAAATGCCCTTGGCGTGGCTTCATCGCATGTGAGAACAATAGCGAGGGGTGTGCGACATGTTGTGACGGCTAGCTGAACTACAACATAAACACACCACATGCGCCCCACAGCAACGTGGGGCGCATGCAATACATAACTATATGAAGTGAATAAAGGAGCTATCAATGAGAGAACTTCTTTAACCGTTCACATTATCATCTGTTCCCGTCGCTCGAAAAGCTTCCTTTATAAGAAAGCCTTGATGATCAACATACACATCATAAAGATGGGCAAGGAGGTCCTCTTAAAGCAGTAGTCTAGTCTAGAGCGTGATTTTTGACGTCATTTTTGGATTGAAATAACTTTTAAACCGTTGAAGCTTAAAAGTTATTCCAACCGAAAAATGACGTCAAAAATCTCGTGCGGACTACTGCCTTAAACGAGGCTTGATAAATGACGGAAAAAGACGAGCTATGTGCAAATTTCCAATTTGCATGATTTTTGAGTATTTTCAATTTCACTTTTTCAAATCTGAAAATGTGAAATCGTCAACAATCGTCATCTTCTTTTTCAGATATCGCTTCGTCGTATTCAAGGGAGTTCGAAGTTACGCCGAGAAGGGCACTGGAGGCGTCGAAATTTGTGGAATAATATCGTGTACCGACGACACGCTCGAAAGTTGCAGTCAGCGATTCGACAACAATGACATAATCGTACATCCCGTAACCTTCAATGGCCTGGTGATAGCTGGAAATTTCACCGTCGGTACGAGCATAATGCGCCTGCCAATTGGCATCAACACGGATCTTCAGCCTTTAAACGCAAGCGATTTTACCTACATGACGAACAACATGAATCAGACACACGCCAACTTGAAGTACAGCCTGAAGAAGGCTCCCAAAGGTCTGATGACTTTTGCAATTTGGGGAAGAGATTTTAGTCTCGATGGGACACCAAAAACCGTTCAATCGTCGGCGAATCAAACTTCACCATTCCTCTTTATGCTGGTTATGCTCGTTATTCTCGGCATAGGCAGCACGCATGCTATCGGTTCACTTCCAAACGTAGCGTGAAGCTCATATCGGCATATATGCACAGCCGATAAACACATGCAAAACACGTTTGCGCATCATCGCTGGTAAAGTGTATATAATATATATTTGCGCCGGAAATAAGAAGCGCGCCCTCTGGGGATGAGAGACAAATGTAAACACGCGCATACACAAACCACATTCACACAAAATTGCACCAATCAAATCTACCCGCAGACGTGATAGTCATCAGAAACAGCTGAGCTAAATAAAAAAGGGGAATAACTTTTTTTTTCGTGCGGGATTAATTCGCGAAGATCGACCGAAGTTTCGTTGAGGCTTCGATCGTCTGACATCACGTCGAATCTTACATTTATCAATTGAAAAAGTGCACCATAGCGGAACTTGCAACGCGTTGCTAAGTGAAAAAAACGCAGAAAGCAACGGCAACAGCAACGTTGCTTATCAACTTTTAAAATAGGTCGAAACAACGGCAAAGCAGCACCAAATTTTGTACATATTTTGGTTCGACTATTACCCAACAGGTGGCGCGGCTATTTTTTGTCGATGATAATTTCTCTTTTTCCTTTTCTGCTCACCGGTAAACAACGCTACCCAATTCGTCCCGCGCGTCTTTCTCACCACCGTCGGTCAAGTATGGAGCTGTGTGAAAGCTGATTTTCACAAAATTTCACGTTGCTTTCACCGTTGTTTTACCGATTTCAAAAATTGAAAAGCAACGCGTTGCTTTGGCGTTATTGGACCATTGCAACTTCCGCTAGGGGCAGATAAATCTTGCTCCATTCGAAGCTATTCGTCGTTCGTCCGCTTATTTTATATAAGAAACATAAAAGTCTCAAGGACTTTTGTTAATCTCGTACGGTTCGTCCGTACCTTTGAATTCAAGGAAAGAAAGAAACGCATTCTAACTCCCGTTATTTTGTCCTGCGGACATTCGGGAGTTGGAATGGAACAAACACGAGAATCGCTTCAAAGCATATGGATCATCGTCGTCTTGGCTTCAACATGATTGCTATCCGGGGCAAGCATGCCGTTCGAACCTCGGGGCTAGTCTTACGTAGCCGTTTATTCAATGATCGGATGCCTTGCCACCTTAAACATTAAGCGAAAGGATTAAAAAAAAAAACAAAATAAAGGCTTTCTTCGAGAAAAAGAAGCATGATACTGCTGATAGACGTACACGTAACGTAAGAAACAGGAAACAAACGCAGAAAGAAAACAACCCTGAGTATTTCGTTGAAAGATAGTTCCTCTATCGTACCGCTTGATCTAGGTAATAGTCCGATGAATCTCTAATCATAATGTTTTAGGAATAAAACGTTGACGTAGAAAAGTTAAAATCACTCGAGTCAGTCACTTCCTAGATAGAATTCGTCGAGAAGCTATGGGAACTCGTAATGGTTGGAGATAAACAACGAAAAAAAATGCAAATTTAAAAAAAAACAGAAGACAGGGGTATAATCGCGTACGGTTACATGTATATAGTTTAGTATATACATATATGTATATATATATATATTATGTAAAATGTTACATAGTATTTCAATAAATGATTGCCTGAAATATCCCGATGTTCGTAACAGGAAAATGGCTCAACGGAACGAAGAAAATCCCATTTTATCAGGAAACATATCTCGTCAGTCACGATTGTCTATTTTGCACATCCACATGTACGATTAAGCGACCGACGAAATTTTTTTCAAAATTTTCATTATCATCAATTCGAATGAATAAAAATATTCCACATGCTGGTACACAGATCAGTATCTTGGAACTTTGAATTCGGGTGCACCCTCGACATTACTTCCCGACGGTTTTCTCTTGTTCATTATATTCTGAATTTTTTGCCACTCACGATCAAGCTCGGCCTTCTCATTCTTCTCCTTGTTGTACTTTCGAGTTCTTCGTCCATCCGCCATTTTGACGCCATACTGAAAAGCAGCTTTCGGCAGAGCTTCCTTGTTATTCATGTACTCGCTGTATTCCTCAGGTGTATCGAAATCCCAACGACCGATCGGTCCTTTTTTGTTGCCGAGATCCATCTTTGTGTAATCCACCTCGTCGTCAGAGTCGTCAATCGCGTCTTGCATCTCATCCAATCCTGGATAACACTCGGCGTATCCCTCGGGCTCAGCCGCTAATTTATTCAGTAAACCGCCTTTCTTCACCATTCCACTACTTTCGGCAACAGCCGCGAGAATATTCGGCAATTGTGGTGCATTTGCAGTCTCATCGACGCTGACGCTCGTCTCCGCTGGTTTATTGAAATAAGAGCTTGATTTTTTCTTCTGTTCACGATTCTGTAGTACGGCATCCTTTTTGCTCATCGATGGTACGTAGTCGCCGATATCACCGTATATACTGTCTTCCTGAACCCTCGACGTACTCTCAGCTTCAATAATCTCTTCTGGACGCGCACGTGCGTCCTTGTTCTTCTTTCCCTTTTTACCGTGTCTGCTGCCCTGACGCAGATACGACAATATTTGCGCCAATTTATTTATGACGATGTCGTTTGTCGTGAGCGTCGGGGTCGCATCTATCGTCGGCACATCCGCTTTACTTCGTATCAGTGTCGTTGGTATATCGACCTCTGCGTTCTCGTCATCCAACTCGATCACGTAGGCCATGCGACCCGGTGTAAAGAGCTCGTTACGTTCTATGTGCTTTGATTTCATCGTCATTATCGTTTTGTGTATATTACGACCGATTTTCGTCTTGAATTGCATCTCGTCCTGCTTCTTCTCGGGCTTCTTCTCTTCCTTCTTCTCCTTCTCTTTCGGCTTCACCAATTTTTCCATCTCTTGCTCCTGCTCGTTCTCCTTTATCTCGATCTCACTTCGTACCTGTACATTCAATATCGTTTTAAACACGTTTCAACCATTTTAAGGCAGTATTGTGGTCTAGGGATATGCATTTTAGGCGTTTTGTTGTGCTCGATGAAAAAAAAAACAAAACATTTTTACCATTCTTGTTTTCATATATGTAATACTCCTATATTGCCAGCGCTGGCGGAAACTCTGCGAACACTTTACGGTGCAGACAATATCGTTCTCTCTCTCTCTGGCTCTTGCAATGCGCAAGTGCGAATGAAAGCGGGAGTGCGCTAGCCAATAACATTTATATATTATGTCTACGTAGTGGGTCGCGCGTGCACAGAATGACCCTGTCTGAGTCTTCTATCTCTCTTTTTTTGTGGACCCACCACTTACAGGGAAGCATAGCCTGCTAGCAATATAGAGGAGTATTACATATATGCTTGTTTTACAACGTATTTGTTAATATTTTGACAATATACAAAAAAAAAATTCAGAAAAAAAAATTAAATAAGTTATAAGCTGGTAAAGTTGGAGGTAAAAAAAAGGGGTGTGCTGGCTGACACAATTGCAACCTTTCTAGTCATCCGATACAGAATTTAAAGAGAGATTCTTTATTAGTAAGAATATCGTTGTAGCCCGTACCTCAGAGAAAACGGAAAAAAAAATTCGCAATATATCTGGACAATATTTTAGGTGATCGACTTGAAATTTGGTATACAAGTAGACCATAAATATCCCTGTACTCGGTGCAATTTTTTTTGAAATTGCAAAATAATTGTCAACTTGGCGGGACTTTGAATTTTTTGTAAAATGTTTGTGGGTCGTCTGACTTTCGTAATTTTGAAGTTATCACCCTGAAATTTTATGTGCAGATACATTTTAGAATAAGGGCGGTTGTGATTAAATTTGGGAAAAGTCGCTCAAGAAGTTCGCTTTAAAAAAAATTTTAATTTCTCGCAAAAAATTTTTAAGTTCTCTAACTTGTGTAATTTTGCATCCATCAAGCTGAGTTTTTTTGTGGTGATACATTCAATGATAACGAAAAATAATACTGAATTTCAAAAAAATCGCTCGAGAGGTTCGGTAAAAAATTGTTTTTAAATTTTTTAAAAATTCTGTTAACGCTCCAGCATTCGCATTTTTAGAAGTATCGAGGTAAATTTTGTTGCACGAATACACTTTATACAAGAATGGTTAGTGTTGAATTTGATGAAAAATGCTCAAGAGGTTCACTGTCAACAAATTTTTGAAATTTTTGAAAAATACTCGTGAACACTAAGTTTCCTAATTTAGCAGCCATTGAGTTCACTTTTTTAGCACCAATACACTAGATGACAAAAACAATAATGTAATTGAAAGGGATTACTAAAAAATCTTGCAAAGGACCCCATAAAAATAAGCAGACATGCCATAAAGATGCTCAAGGAAATCCTCATAAAGGAGGCTTGGCGGACAATGGAAAAAATGAGGAAGCTATGTGCAAATTTCCAATTTGCATGATTTTTTACGAAATTTTAAATTTTTACGAATATACCAATAAAAAAAGTCTAAGCTTTGCAGGAATACAATTGAACATTGAACATTTATTTTATCAAATAATAAATGATCATTTTATTCAATGTTGAAAAATAATGTTTCCTGTACGATCGGAAATTTCACTTATCCGAGATTCCTCATATTATCTCCAATAAGCAAAAATCTATTGTACAAAAATCCAAATATTTGAGAACGTTCGCCGATCAAAATATTCCCTTATCCAAATATTACCTTTTGCAAAAGCGCGTAATCCAATCCCTTGACCAAATGAGTATGCTCCATGTCACCTCCCAAAAACTTTGATTGCTGTATCATCTGTCTTCGGCGTTCAGCGGCGTCCATGCCGGATTTTACATCAGGCGCGACTGCTCGATAAGCGCTGGTACTGTTCATAGGATCTTCCGGCTGATATTCGGTCGTAGAGCCATCCCGTCGCTCTCTCGCTCTGTCTCTGTATTTCTCTGCAAGCTCGGCCATCTTATCCTCCTCTTGCTTTTTCAGCTTTGCGTAAAAACTTTTCTTCTTTCTTCGAAGCTCCGCTCTATTGCCACTGCCGATGGATGGTGTTTGGGCGGTTTTTGCAGCTGAGTCTCTCGCCGTTCCCGGCACAGACGCCGGCGTCGAGGATGGCACCGAGGCTCGCGGTGTCATGAGAAGCTTGCGAAAATCGTCGTTCGTCAAACGCACCGACATGCTCATGTCGTCCTCCATAGTGTCCGGCATTTTCGTACGAGGTTCTGTTATCACGAATAATAACTTTCGTGGATTTTGTCTGCATGTCAAATTGAACAATTGCGAAGAATTGAAGCGAAATACTTACATTGGGACAGTTAACGGGTTTCGAGGGTTTTTCTCAGCAGAAGAAAACGGAGCCTGTGAAATTTATCTTTTGACAAACAATCCAGTCATTCATTAATCACAAGCGCCAACGAACGCCGTGGTTTCGTACATGAGAATACTTTACTTTTCAAGTCCAACTAATAGACATGTACGACAGTTTCACTCATCGAGATAATTTATAAACCCAAATAAACATGAGGTTCTCATTATTATTGCTGCTTGTTTCTTTCTTTCTTTGGGCAGTGAGCAGCAGCAGCAGCAATCTGCAATTAGTAACTTATTAGGAAGTTACTAGAAAGTTACTAAAATATACAGTGGACGCTCCCATAATTTAACTCGTCGGGACCGGAAACGCTCCATAATTTGATTTTCCCCTCTTCGGTGTCGCAGCGCATGCGTATTATCTTTTAGCGCGGAAAATTCGAACTGCGAATTGTGCTTTCGCATTACACACGTGCATTTGAACATCCGACAGAGATATTATTGCAAAGTTTCATAAGTTTACCAGAAAATTTATTAATTATAATTCTTGTCGGAAAGAATCAAAATTAAAATCAATCTATTCGTCTGTTAAAACACGCCGATACAAGATTTAACTGGACAACGTAATGCAAACTTACATCTGTAAAGCACATTTTACGGAAGTTTCATATTTTCGGAAGTGCAAAAATTCCTTTTTCGTTGAGAAATATACCTTAATTGATGATAATATTTAATTCATCGTGTTTAATAGCGCGGAAAAATTGACAATTGAGGATGTTGCCCTGTGTGGACCACTGAACTCTAATAATACTGGAACCCGCGCTTGCTATGTCCTCCTATGTACCCCCCGCGTATCGAGAGAGATATAGCGCTTTCTGTTCGTTGCACTGAGTGTGCACTGAGTGCGCACTTGTTTGGCGAGCGTGTTCTGTTGGGAATTCCGGTGCATGAATCTTGCACTGAGTGCATAAAATATTGCCCTGAAACGGCGAGTCGGTGTCACTCCAGTGCACGACATTTGTCGGTATCCGATAACCAATCGCAAGCTGGGCATTCCCTAGAATCTTTCGTACGATTGGCTGTCGGGTACCGACAGATGTCGCTACAGGTGATAACGAGTTTGGACATTCCCCGGTATCTTTCGTACGATTGGCTGTCGGGTACCGACAGATGTCGCTACCAGTGATGTGAAGCTGTAACGTGACCGTCGTGTGACCGTCACGTGACCGTAACAGAACCGTCACATGACGGATGCAAAAATGACGAAAATGTCTGACCGCCCGATATCATATTTGCGCATGCGCACACACTGCAAACACCGCCGCCATTCGGAAGAAAATAAAAATAATAATACGACGTTTATAATTTAAAAAATATTAAAAATTCCTGTCTTCCTTTATTCCAATGTTCTTAATATTGTAATTCCCAATTTACTCAAACAATCACGATGAAAATAATTAATTTTACAATTATCATGAAATCTAAAAGTGTTGTGACCGAAAAAAATAACCGAAAAAATCGTGACGGTCATTTTCCATCTAGATAGAAGTCCCTGTCAGGCTTGTCTTGTCAGATGACGAAAGTAAAAATGACCGTCATTTTCACGTAGAAAATTATGTAAAACGAAAATGACGTCACGTGACGGTCACGTGACGGTCAGGTGACGCGTGACTGACGCGAACTCAAAATGACGGTCATTCTGACACCTTGCTAAACTGACTAATCAAACAATTATTAACAAATGCACAACAAATTCTGCAAAAAAGTTCAAATAACTCCAAATCACCTGGCCAAGTTAACATAGCTGCGAAATCTGGCACAATTCTCGAATTTCGAGTCACATCTAGCGAAATCTTCCGTTGAGAATGACTATAAAGCTCGAAAGTCATTGGTCAATAATCGATGGAGTGTTCCGAAATCTCGTTTGTTTCCATGCTCGAATGGAAACAAATAGAGGGATCTCCCCTCAGCGTGTCGCTGGCATCTACGGTGGTTCCTGACAATTCTTCGTAAAGTCGTGCTTTTTGTTATTGTCGCGTGTGTGAATTTCCACTTTTATTTATTATTACAACTGATGTTCCGGGATATTATCGTATTACACGTAATTTGCAATTTAAGCATCTAGGCCTTATACAAATTTATGTATGTCGTCATAAAAACGAATGGATACCGATTCTACGTTGCCCGCAAAGAGGTTGCGAGGCTCTTTGAATGGTAATGTGCAGCTAACCGAATGCATAAGACAATTCAAATTGCCGAGACAGTATCCAAGCATGGTGCCAAAATTAAATGACACCACGTTGATCGCCACGAAAATCATTCGAAACAAGGAAACATCTTTGAACAATGTACGAACTATTCAACTCAAAGCTAAAGATGGACGAGATCTTGGGAAGGTGAATTTACGAGACTTGCCGCAGAACATACAAGGAAAGACAATAACGATTGCGAGAAATGATATTGTCAAAAAACCCATTTCTGTTAACTACAAAACTGAGGATATTGCAACAGGTATTTTACCACCTGTGAGTATCCTAAAAACTACCGATACAGCGCGTACTAAAGTAGAAAGCACATTATTGTCAATGATGACTGTGGCCAAAAATTCAAAAGAGCATATTGCAAAGGTTTCGAGGGACGACGACGTCGTGAAAGGTTTGCCATTACCTACGGAAACGAAAACGATTTCAGGCTCGCATTCTGAGGCTAGACCGCAAGTTTTGGTCTTTCAGTCCGGCAAGACCTGGCACATGGTTAAAATTCCTAGAAATATGCAATCTAAGCAATCCAATAATGAGATTGACAAGAGTATGTGTATGGCTAAATGGCCTAAAAATTTGACCAATGATAAAACAAGCTTAGTTCATTCGCCCAAAGAACAACAAAGCGATAATATCACGACAGTGATTGGCAGCAAAAGAGTCTCTGATAATTCTGTAGTACTGTTCAACAAAACGCCCAGTTTGCAAAATCGTACGGACACGAAACAGCAGTCTCAGCTATGGAGGAATTGGCCGACAGAAGGATCAAAATCGAATTTTTTGGCAAACGTAGTTAGTACAGAAACCACGAAGCCAAATATCAAGATTTCAGGAGTTTCCGGGTCTTCGAATGCAGGATCCGAATCCATCGCAGGAAGCGATACTCACGCTCTAAAAAATTTGAGCCTTATCCGGCGAGAAGCTGTAATCGCTTTTCCAGAGGGTCTAGCCAAGGACTGTACGAGCGCCAATGTAAATAATCATGCCAAACCCACTGCGAATGGAGAGCTAACTGAAAGAACGAAGACCACGGCATCAGCTGAAGTGACGACTTTGGGCCAGCGCAGCACACGGAGAAAAAAATTATTGGTCAACAAGAATAACGACGCGACAAAATATTCGGCGAGCAGAGATATCACTTCAACGCGACAAGCAGAAAAAAGGACTCTCGGTTACGGTGAGAAAAAGAACGAGATAGCGAATCTTAGTATACTCGAGAAAGCTCTGAGCACAGTCGAGGATGAGGTTTTGCGTGAAAAAGCGTTGAAGGTACTCGCGGACTGTGGAATTGGAATCGAAAGGAGGGTTCCGATACGTCCTCCGGCCGACACGAAATTGGTGAAGGACAGCGATACTCAAACGTCGATATTTGGTCTTTGGGAAACGGAAAAATTCATACACGTGTCCGAAGATAATCCGGGAATACGGAGATTACAAATGACCGAGAGATCACGAGATCAGAGCCCCAATACAGTTATTGGTAATCCAAACTCTCAGGAATTGTATCTAAACCATTTGGATGTTCCCAATTCGGAATGCGTCGAATTGACGAATATGGTTGAAAAATACGTTGAGGGTTGCGACACCGCCGCTGAAGTTGCCAATATATTCGCTCCACCCAGTCCCATTTCTTACAAAGTCATCGAGCAATTGGAAAAAGATTTCAACACGTGCAAAGAATACGACGATAATGGATTGCTGAATATTCACAGAGCCGTCACCACGGATAATGCGCAAGCTGTTCAGAGGCATCTTATGGTCCTTCGTTGCTGCGAAGAGAGTGCAGATATACCAACGCGCGATGGACAAGTTAGTCGAGCTATTCAAGATCTTTTATGTCATTTTACGCACTTGAAGTTTCAAACGTTCAGCCAAACCGAAAATGTGTACGGGGCATTCCAAGTGAAAACGTGGGGTCATTCCCCTCGGGTCATCAGATCCTTGCATAACTTTTTTTTTTTTTTATTGATTCCACTTCAAATACAGCCTAATTTTTTAGAAGATTTTTCTGGCCATTCCTCTAGGTGGCGCCACGATTATTTTTGTGTAAAAAAGGGATAACTGAAAGAACACCATATTTAAAATTCTGCAATTTTTTCCACAGATTCTGGGTCAAAAATAAGTAATTTCTATCATGATTAGAAAGTGGGCTGCGGCTGCCTCATATTTTTTTAAATAATTTTCTTTTTCTCAGTTTCTAAAATAAAATAAAAAAATTAATTCCTAATACCTCTTACATGAGTAGAAAAATAAAACATATCTTGCAAAATTTTGATATTTTGCATGGAGGTGCGTCTCCATATTTTGAAAAAAATTGTTATTAACATTTTTTTTTCGGGTGGGACCAATTATTATCATTTAGTTAAGGGTTCAACGAAGGCCCATGAATTTGTTCAGATTTTTTCAAAAATGATAAAATTATGAAATAAGCGAAAGACACGAACGGCCCACCATTAGCTTTAACAGTTGCTCAAAACAGCGTTAGCCGATCAGGGTTAAGCATATGTTGAAAAATTATCGTACACTGTTAATAAAGATTTTTGAGAAAATACCAAATATTATGCGATTCAATTATTTCGATCGATTCTCATTGAATTCAATATAAAATATTTTTCGATGACTATCTATGTAAAAAAAAAATAGTACGATGTCTCGAAAGTTGCTCGAATTACATTATTAACAGACTTTTTTTCAAATTCATAATATTATATAATTTAACCCCTTGATCGATTTGTACCAGATTGAATTGCAAACATTCTTTCTTAAAATTTTATTAATATTCAGCACGATGACTGGAAAATGGTCCGAGTAACTCTTGAAAGACATTTTTACAAAAATTGAAAATACAGTGAAATTTGAATAAGTAGTTTAAACCGCATACCATTTTTTGGAACGAAGAATGCTGTAAGTGAAATTAGAAATTGGAAAAAGAATTAGAAATTGCACACTGGGTCTTCATCTTTTTTCACCATTCATATGCTTCTGTTTTGAGGAAGTTTACACTGAAAAAAATTTATTTCCATATTTTTCTTATACATCTTCTTTATTTTGTTTCAGACAAGTTTGGAGTTGGCTATTCGTTACGAGGCTTCACCAGAAATCATTACTTTGTTATTGAATGCCGGAGCCGAACCTACCTCCACGGACACAGCACACGATTCTGCTCTTATAATCGCTTGTAGACGATCGTTGCCGATAATGAAAGAACTTATTTCTCGTGTGAAAACACCAACTGCACTCGACAATTGTGATTCAACTGGTTTTACCGCCCTCCATTATTGCACTCAGAGCGGATATCACGAGGGTGTCGAGGCCCTCGTCAATGCCTCGGCTGATGTTAATTCGCGCGACCGTAGATCCGGCAGGACACCGCTGTTTCACGCTGTCGAGAATGAGCACTACAATATCGCTGAAATGCTTTTGAAGAATGGCGCCGATGCGAACATCTCCAATTACGGTGGTTACACAATTTATAATATCATAGACGAGTCCAAGCATTATAATTTGCTTGAGATGTTGAATCGAGCTATCACGAATCGTTGAGAAGAAGAGACAATGTTAATGTTGAGCAAAAAATTGACTGGCGTCTGTCATTCATTTGATGTAAAATTATTGTTAATACAACGTTTTATTTTCTGTTTTTGATACAGTCCGATGAATTTTACAAATCGCATATTGCAGAGCGAATGACACTAGTCTTGAAGCGTGAAATCAATGACGAAACAGTTATTTATGAATTATTGATAATTCATTGGTCTTCCCGTATGACTTTTGTTAAACTATAACATTTATAGTTTTACGTTATATTTACAATCCCATATCGAAGATCAATCATGATTTTACTCGTAATTTCGTACAATCTACTGCGATTGATTCGTGAAATGAATTAAATAAGTGAAGTTTTCATAACAATGAACTTAAGTTATTCCTGTGTTCTAAAGAGATATTCAAATTTTACGCGCGTATCGAATTCCTATCGAATGGTGGTACAGTAGACGCTCCCATAATTTGACTTATCGGGACCAGAAACGCTCCCATAATTTCATTTTCCCGTCATGCTCCCGCTTTTATGTCCCAGCGCATGCGTACTGTCTTTTTGCGCGGGAAATTCAAACTGTGAATTGTGCTTACGTATTACAGACATACGTTTAAACATCTGACAGTGTAATTATTGCATTTATTGCAGTATTTTGCACGTTTACTAAAGATTTATAATTTATAATACTGAATCGAAATAATTTAATAGAAAATGAATCGATCGATCTATTGGAACTTTCGAGGTACATTCTACTAGACAACATAATACAAAGTTGCATTTATAAATAGCACATTTTGCGGAAATTCCATATTTTCTGAAATGTGAAAATTCTTTTTTTGTTGAGAAATACACCGTAATTGATGATAGCCAGTGGCCGTAACTTAACTTAGCCGTAACTTAAGAAAGTTGAAAGTATATATTGCCCTTGTAGCGTATATGCACGGTTACGGTTGCGGCTAATTGCTGCATAAGCGCCACAAGGGCAATATATACTTTTAACTTCTTAAGTTACGGCTAAGTTAAGTTACGGCCGCTGGATAAACCAGGCTTTACACTTTTCGATGAGCCAATTCTCGATCGCAGCTATGTTCATATCTTTCAGCTTCACCCACCTACTTCACATCGTAAACTACAGTTTTCGCAAAGTCGTTGTCGTTCGATTTTCAAAATAACAGATGTCTGTCGTCGCTTTCTATTTCTTCGCTATCTGTACATCGTCGTGAGCTTCAAGTCCGGCTCCGAAGAGATGTTTTATTGATCAGAGTTTCGTCTGAATGATCCTTGACCATAACAGAGCCACACGAATCAGTGATATTGCGTATAAAAGCATCTTTCGTTGTTGCTTTTTGAAAAAAAAACCGTTACGACTTCGGAGTTCGTCAAACACTTCCAACATTTTTTGTTCTTTCATCGCTAGTTTCCTTCATAATGGGCAATTATACGAGTAAACTATTTTCTCATCACAATGAGCCAGAAGTTAAGGCAAAAATTCCGAATTCCAGTGCTTCGCGAAGCGTGGAAAAGTTCAAATTGTGCACGCCACCGATAACGAAAAGAAAACTCACGACGGATCCGAGATCTGTGACGATAGGAATAAATAGGACTCCCATTGAGGTGATTATACTTTTTTGATGTTTTTCCAAATTTTCATCGATCGTTAACTGAGCGAAAAATCGATTTTACAATTTCGATCGACCTAACCCTGTTTTTTTCACCGTGAAGGTCTCCTGCACTCCACCTGGTCTAACGAAGCGCGTCGCCAGCGCCGTTCCGAAATATTTGCAGGGCAAGAGATTTCTTGAAACTGATTTTGATGCGGTTATGCCGGTCAGTACACCGGATAAATGTTTATTAGATCCTAGATCTCCCAACGTCAGTCAACAACGTACTCCAATCATCGTAAGTTTCAAAACACAGTATTCCATCAATTCAATTAAAATGTCCGATAGGAAACATTGAGAAAGTGTTAAACGATAGGAGAATTTCAGTTTCACTGAAAAAATATTTTTTCCGTCAAAACACAAAGATTAAGCTAAAAAAATCCTGCGGATTGGACATTTGCACATTGCTTCCTTATCTTTATCCATAGTTCACATGGCTTTCTTTATCACAAAATATGGCGATCAAATTTTGTTTCCTCATAAACACTGAAAAAAACGGATAGCTGCTGTAGCAATGTTCTGCTTGGCCTCTGCATATTTTATCCACTTTATGGCTGAAGTCTAAGCAGAAAATTGCTACTGCAGCTATCCGTTTTTTTCAGTAAAGGAAGCTTTGTTAACTATTGAAAAAGATGAGTAATCAATGTGCAAATTTGCCAAATTCTTTCAAATTTGCATCTTGCAAATTCAATAGCGAACGACCTTGATCACTATTTCAAATGTGGAAAAATTTTAAGTACAATATCTTGCAAAAAGCCGAATTTAGAGTATTTACGCTATTTAAAAAAAAAATCAAAATTTAATACAATTTTAATCATTCAATCTATTTTCGCCAAATTTAATAACGAACAACTTTGATAGCTATATTAGCTCTGTACAAGCTTTCAGTGCAATATCTAAAAAACTGCAAAAGTTAGAGCGTTTACACTATTTTTCAAAGAATTAAAAATTTCATACACTTAATCATTTTATAAAATTAATTTCATAAATTTAATTCCTCGATAGATTTTCACCAAATTCAACAGCGAATATAGCTATATCATAGCTATATTCGATAGCTATACTAGTTCTGTATAAAGTTTCAGTGCAATATCTTGAAAATTGTGCAAATTAGAGCACTCCCTCTATTTTTCAACAACTTCAATAGCGAATAACATTGATAGCTATACTAACTCTGCACAAGATTTCAGTATCCTAAAAATTGCAAAAGTTAGTGTTCACCCTATTTTTCAAAAAATTCAAAATTTCACAACATTTTAATCCTTCAATCGATTTTTACCAAATTCAATACCGAAGAACCTTAGTAGCTATAATAGTTCTGTGCTAAGTGTTGCAAAAACGAAGAGTCGATAAAATCTGAACACCCGTCAGAATTGAAACAAAAATTTTCCATAATGAGGAGCAATTTGTGCTCGATAAGTGTGCCAAATTTCAGCTCGATAGCTCGAAGCGTTCTCGAATTATTAATTATTTACATCTGATACTCAGGACACACACACAGACATCCTGACATTTTTTCTAAATATGATTTCTCGATGTTGTCGGACATTTTAAACACATTTTAAACACAACACATACAATTCTCGAAAAAAAAAAAAAAATTCACGAAAACAAAGCTTTTTTTAATATGAGGAAGCAAAAGTAGAAATTCTAAGCCACACATTGCTTTGAATTTTTGTACGAAATCAGAGAAATCATTCTTTTTTGTTATGAATGACTTTTCTTTTTTTTCTTTTAAAAATCATTTTTCTTTTAAAGGTAAAATCAGATTCGAATTACGTGTCACCTGTGGTAATTGTGAATCAGCTTCCTGATATGGATACACCGGTCGGAGTTCGTACAATCTTCTTGGCTAGGGATCCTAGATCACCAGCAACCGATTTCGATCGAACGCCGATATTAAAACCACGATCGACCGAACGCCCCACGAATTCTGAAGAGAACGTTAATGTCATAACGGAGAATACCGCGAGATTGTCGTACTGCGAGACCACAACGAACTACAATATTCCAGAGATACAGACGATATCCGAGCCTGCTTCACAGAGCAACGAATCATTGAGCTTGGAAAATCGTCTGGATGTTTGCGAGAAAACGGAAAATTCCACATCGAGCGTCGACGATAGTCTGTCCGACAATAGCGTGAAGGAGGAACAAATAACGGTAATACGTAATCCCAAAGTTTTATTATCATTCTCAGACAATATTCCCAAATGGACAGAGGAAATTTCGCAAACGGAGGATAACGAAGTTGCCGAAAGGACCGACGGACTCGATGAATCGATGGGCAAGACGTTGGATAGCAACATCAGCGAAATAATAAATTCCCACCTGAAGAAAACGATTGAGCACCAAAAAACAGCCTCGAACAATGAAAGAATCAAAGTTTGGAGGGACTCCGTATCACCGAATGTCACCGATGAAATGAAAAATATCGATCTGGGACCCAATGATGAGATCATGATCGAATTTGACGACGAGACTACGACCAAATGTACGAAAATCACCAGCGCGGCCAAGGTCATGAGTAAAATTGACGATGAAAAGTTGAAAAATCAAACGAAAAAGAGAAAACCTCAGCAACAGAACAAAGACGAAAACAAGGTGGAAGAGAAAAAAATCTTCAACAATGAGGGAAAGAATTTAATCGACGTGGTAAGAATTTTGCATTTCTACAGATTTTAGATAATCGATATTTTCAAAAAATCCACCATGATTAATAATAGCGGTAGTTAGAAAAATATTATTTTCTTATTATGATTTTTGAAAATTTTCCGTAAAAAATTGATCTCGCAAGACCGGATCTGAAAATAAGGCTTTTTTCTCGGTTACCGCACTTAATTACTTTAGACAAAAGTACTTAGAGAAAATTGCTACGGATAAAATATCACAGGCATAACTTTAGACACAATGCAGTCAAAACATCAATTACTTTACACAAAAGTAACTACAGACAAAAAACTTTAGACACAATGACTGCGATCAAAACATCTTCAGTAATCATTACTTTATACATTGGTATTTCACTGAAATATGTCTTCAACTATTATCGGCCCCTATTATCGGTTAAAACGTCTATTAAAATGTTCCATTCGAATAAAAAAAAATCTAAATTTTAAATTGAAAATAAATTTTTTAAATAATTGTGGATATATGGCAGCGGATATATCCATGTCAATTTTTCCATATCTGTATAGAAACTCTGCATGCGACGGTTTTAAACAGTACCAAAACCACAGAAACTCTGCAACAGGGATATCCATTCTAGTAGCTTAATTTTTATTCAAATAACACATTTCAATCGACGTTTTAAGCAATAATAGGGGCCAATTTTTTCTGTTACAACATTTACCCCTACTCCGAATAACTGTCAACGAACCTTCGAACCATTTTATTCTATTTCTATTTAGTTGATATTCTAAAATTAATAAATCGTTTAAATGTTGCAATCAAACTTTGTTAAGTAATTATTGATCGAAAACATTTTCTCTCAAGTAATTTTTGTAAAAATAATTATTTCTTCAGGCATTTTTTATTAGGAGTAATTTTACTCGGACTGATTACTCCGAGTACTTAATTACTTGATTACTTACTTACTTACTTAATTAAGTTCTTACTTAAGTACTTAATTACTTAATTAAGTGCGACCACCTGTTTTTCCGCTCTAATAGTTCCGTTTTTTTCCAAAATATAAATATGGCTCATACTAATAATGTGGATGAAGTTCCGAACGTTCAGCTAACGTAAATGAAAAATGAACAAACACCAATAGTTGGTACTTTTCTTCAGAAATAAAATAAGTTTCTCAATCATTTTTATGAAAGGATTTGATTCGTCAATTAACGTTTAGCTGCACGTTCTGAACGTCTGGTAGATTCGCACTGATGTTTTTTTTTTCTCCATAGAATCGTACACCACTGGGCAACCGTTCAAATAATCACAAACATCTCATGACGGGAAAATCACCCCAACAGTTGTTTCGCAACAAGGGACTGTCAACGAAAACGATACAGGAAAATACTCCACCAACCGAGAGGTTCATTTCGAAAACAAAACCCAATGGAATACAATGGGACGCGGACACAACGGTAATAATATGATTTGACGAATTTACGCTTACTTTTGCATCGATGAACGGAAATAATGAAACATTGTTTTTTTTTTTTATATACCAAACATAATCGAACTTAGACGATTATTTAATCAGAATACCTATAGTTTATAATTACAATCACCGAAAAAAATCTATCTGTAAAGCGCGTTCCGCTGATTAATCAATAATGGACTGATTTTTATTACTCTGTTTTATTTATATATAACTATCTTAAGCCGATGAACTTTGTATATTTTAAGAAGAAAACAAACGTATCTAAGACAATGTAAAGTTGAAGGAAAAACTTTCTCGACAATTTCAACTGTTTTTCATGGCTTCCCGTATGTTTGATTTGACCATCTTAATCGACGCTTTGAGATCATCACTCGGTCGGACTAACAGAGAAGCACTGAAAATAAGAAATTAGCGTTTTTAAAAATATTTTTGTATCGAGTAATGTCCCATAAATAAACAAAAGACTGTAAAATAACCTCGGATCTTTCATGATTATTCTCTTTTTCGCATTGTCGTTTCTCGGCAATACTTTTATCGTTATTCCACTGTCGATTTTCTTGAAAACCGGAAATACCTTTTTCTCTTTATTATCGCTGAAACTCAAGAGTTTTTTTGTATCTACGATTTGCGGACGAATGATCGACACTTTGACATTCTCGTTGACCGAACGACCACGATAATTCTTTCTTTTGCCATTGCTCGCGGCAATGACGGAACGTCCAAGGGCATCCGATCGACTGTAAGGAGCTCCTGGAGTTTCGGGAATTATCCGAGAAGTCGATTCTTGCGAGTTTGCTAGTTGCCAATTTTCCGGTAGTGACGGTTCGGAAATCGGTCGAGGATCGATCTCCCGTGGAATCCCGTCGTAAATCGTCCTCAACGATTCACTCGGATATTGTTGTACCAGTCGTTCTTCCGTTAACGGCAATGCAGGATATTTCTTTTTACGATGATACTGCTCTCTGCAGTTGTTGAAAATATTCAAAAATAAAATAATTTTATTATACTATATACTATAATATTATATAAAGTTTTTCTATCGAAATCTTGTCAGCTGTTAATTTTAGGCTTCCTATCATACGGTTAAATATTTTTTAGAAGTCAATTACAAATCCATAATGAGAATCCATAATGAAGTCAGAATTAGAGATCGTTGAGCAAATTCAAATCCATAAAAACTAATAAAAATCATGATCTAGTAATTTTTCCTGTATCATGATAATATCCTTATAATTTTCGTCGTGACCTGACCCTTTTGTCTTCAAATGTCGCAGTGGATTTCTACTGCGCTATTCGTCTCCATTATTCTCTGGGAATTGATCAAGATGAGAATCAAGAAAGTGCATTTTTAAATTCATTAGACAACCTGAAGTTTGAAAGTTTTTTATTATAGTTGCCATAATGTTTTTGTAATCAGCATCTTTCATATTACCCAAAAATGTAGTGCACACTTCTTTAAAACTTAGTCATGATGCCTTCTCTCGGTCAGTCATAGCGAAAACGAATTCTGCATCTTTTAATAACTTTCGGATCTCCGGTCTATCGGAAATGCCTTCTTTTAGTTTAGCATTAGATTTGTGCTGAAGCACAAATCTACCACGAAATGTTGATTGAAAGGTTCATTCTACACATCCCATTAAAAGGCAGTTGTCGTCACAGTCCAAACGCTCCGTGGTAGCAGGTGTCTGCCGGTACTTATACCAAGCTTGTCAGAAAACGAAAGATAAAAAATTTATTTCACCTTTATGTGACCTGGATGAGACACAATAGGATGTGAGTTAACATGTTTGCAAAGTAGTGTTGGGTAATAGAGAAACAAACAAAAACCGCATGATAATAATATCATACAGAAAAGATTACTAGATCATGATTTTTATCAGCTTTTATAGATTTCCTCGAAAATTTGCTCGTTGATCCCTAATTCTGACTTCAGATTCGTGTTCAGTGGGAAAAAATACGTAGGAAAAGTATGGTGGGACACCCAGCATACACAATCTTTTTTTTGTGGGCCTGTGTTATCTGCTCCTGATACTGATTAGTCTATAATACACCTTCCAAAGACGAAAACATAAATTCCCCTTATTTTTTCATATTCTCACAATATTTAGATCAAATTAATGGTACATCTGCACAGGGTTGCCAGTGTTTCAGAGGATAAAAAATAGCAGAATAGTGACTTATCTTTCACAGAAATAGTGACATAATAGTGACTTTTTCGTCCAAATAAGTTATAGGCATTTGAAATTTTGCGATTTTGAAGTCTTTCAGAATGGGGCTAAATTTGACCAATTCTGATGAAAATTACTGAAAAATTTGATTTGTTGAGAAAAATATTTGGAGATTCGTGTTCAGGGGGGACAAAATACATCGATATGAGGTTTTTAAAACATGTTGTTCCCATTTTTTGTTGCATTTTGGTCAAAATCGAATCTGTCCTCCAAAGTAATCGTTGAAGCTTCAAAACGCCGCTTTGTTCATCCGATTCTGATGATTTGTCGAAATTTTTCCCCTATACTAACTGGCACTTCTATTCTTCAAACTGACAATAGTGAGAAAAGTGACACGATTTAAAAAGTGACCAATAGCGATAATAGTAACTCACTGGCAACCCTGCATCTGCAGGCAATTTTCTATTGTTTACGACTTTCAAATCTTGTTAATCTCGAAGAAAAGTTTTGCCGATATTTTGAAGTACCATAGTTCCATCCTCTCTAGGCTGATTCAAGCGTTTTTTAAATGAATAATAGATTTCAGGTAAACTCAGAGAATTTCGTTGGATTCATTAATGTATCTTAATTATTGGTTGCGAGACAAAATGTTGAAAATAGTGAAAAATCGACCTAAAATCTTAAAAAATCTGTCCTCAATAATGCTTAATATCTCCTTGTATTTCAATTTACGGTTTAATTCAAAATGAATAAAACACCTTGGCTCAAATTGATCGGTGTCTAAATTTGTTGGATCTTCCTTGTGCCTTCTTATCCTAACTGCGATGTCTTTTCGTCGCTGAATAAGCTTTTTTCTCGTTTCAGCCATGCTCTCCAACTCTGGAGCGTAGAAAACATGCAGCAGGCCTCCATAGAAATTTTTTCCATCCACAAAACGTTTTGCTATTCTGCGGATGACACGAGAAAGAAAAAAAACCAGCTTGATATTTCAAACTAACGGCTATTTTTTGTTGTTGTTCAATCGCCAAACCTTGCGCTCTGTATACGCTCAAAATGAACGTGAAAAGCATCAGTGAATTCTTCTGTAGCATAGCCTTGAATCAACCGAATTTTTTTCACAGATCCGTAGGGCAATAATATTCTCTTAACATCGTCGATCAATTGCAATTGTGGCACGCCGCATATGATTAAATGTTGCGATTCATCGTTGACAGTGTATACCTGTAGAAAGAGAGCTAGCTCGTCAAGAAAACATCAAGATGCATTGTTTTTTCTTATAATTCGAAATTGCAGCACATTTTCACTGAAATACGTTACGAATTGAAAAAAGAAATAGGACTTTTGACGGAATCCATCAATTTGGATACAAAAATAGGCTTTAACCTCTAAAAATATTCAAAAATAGGCGGTAACGATAAGAAAAATCTAACGCCGAAGATTAGGATACAATTCGTCCACGATACCTTGACAGCGGTCAATTTTCTTCCCTGTCTGTATGCCGCTCGCGTTTGACATAATTCCTGCTGTTCGTGATGCTCGAGTTTTGCGATTACATTAGTAACCGCCATTACTTTTGAATGTTTGGTTTTAGGATATAACCTCAAATCCACATTACAACGGGTATAAAAGACCGTGATCTAGTCGGTTTTAAAGAAGAATTATTTTGTTGAGCTCTGCATACCTCGCGATTGTTTACTAATTATAACTGCGAATATCGTTGAAAAAAAAGTTTTTATCAAAATTCATATTTAGTTTTAGCAGCCGGTTAAAACCTCTACCATTCTTCTTATGACAAAATGTGGCAACAGCGCCGTGGTTACTGTATTCAACGTTGCCAGATTTTAGTTTGATAGATTTCATTTTTATTTGAGTTCTGGTTCTGGTACGAAAGTTTTAAGATCCTGGTACGTTTTGTGGCGCCATCTAGTACGACGAGAAATTTCAGTCTGGCAACGGCAACACTGATCGTCACAGCGGCCCAAACCAAATACAACGTGTGAATTAATGGAAATTGACAGAAGCTCCGAAGTTTTTATTAAATCCTATTTTTGAATTCTGTTTGGTTTATTGATAAATTGAATGAGATTCGTGGAGTAATTTTTAAGGGGAGGCTAACACCCGCCCTCCCCCGCATGTCTGCGATTTTTAGTGCAAGAGACAGAACTAAAATTTCGAACACATTTTTCTTAGAAACGACGCAATCATCAAAAAATAATAATTATGAGACGCCCTGCAGACATTAATTACGCAGGCGGCCCCTTAGTTTGTTTTTTACTCAATCAAGTCATCTCCGAGAAAAATGAGTTAACAAAATTTTGAGGTTATGTTCACCTTTACCCCTAATTTTGAGGTTATCTTTACCTCTAGACTCCCCTTAAGGCTAAACACCCCCTCCCCCGCTTTTCCGCTCTTCTTAGAGGGCCTTTAGCCTCCCCTTAAGTGATAGAAATACGAAATCCGTTTTATTTGTTTACTTTACACATTTGCACTGGAACGATTTCGTCCCAAGCAAGAATTCCCAGCAAACCGCAATCGGACGGGAGACGTGGATGTCCTCTCTAAAATATTAACACAGGTATGATTTTACATTTGTCCTTCGCCCGTACTCCGGCAATTAAACCTTGAGCTGAGGGTTGTAAACTTATCGAACGTTTAAAAACGTCCCAGTGCAACTGGAGTGTAAGTAAAGGTTGTGGTTCAAGAAATTGTTTTTTTATCCAAAAAACTTCTAACGGTGCTCTAAGCTATAACAATAAATATTTTAATTGTTGAGTGTTTTATTGTCCAAAAGAAAAGTATACAAATTTTTCTTTTATTCCAACAAGGCACAGTTAAAAAAAAAAATTTCTTATGTAGTGCAGGTTTTTATTTATAATCTTTTATTTGCATTAGAATCAGTTTTGCAGTAAAAATGATCGCCAGTTTATTTTTCATAAAAATCATTGATTTCTCCTTTTCAAAATTGTGCATTTTCAAGAAATCCGGAGATTACATTTTTTTTAGCCAACATTATCAATGCCTGGTTTTTCTTGAACATGTCCATGAGGATGATCCATTATTATTTGTTTCCTGCTATGGCCCATTTTTTAATTGTGGAAAGGTCAAAGCAATTTTTTCAAGCATTTTAGCTCACGTACCAATTTATATTATAAAGTATTGTAACTTTTGTACTTATGTAATCATGGACTTACATTCTCGAAGGATTCAAGTTACCCATGAATTTTTATTTATTTTTGATTATGATTAAAAATGTTGAAAATTGTATGTGGGTGTTTTGTCCCAGAGCAACTGTAGAAATTACAGGTGAAATTTCAGTGTAACCACACAGGGTTAAATTATATGTTCTAGATCGTTTAGGAATAATTTCTCATTTTTCATTTTTCATATTCTCATTTTTTTGCAATGCCAATATCAAATGTTCAAATAATTTCATGCATTTATTATTGAATGAGCGAATTTTTCTTTAAAAATTCTTTATCAAAATATAAAGATCGATTCCTCATTGTAAAATTTTACATAACATTGCTCATTGAGTAAAAACTTTGTGTATCACATCTGTAGGTGTTCTCACTCACATATCTATATCTATATATATATATAAATATATATAAAGATTTATATACAAATATTAAATGATATTCCTTTTACCATTCGAGACTACCGGGTATGTACTTTTCAATCAGCTTCTCGTAATAAGACCACAATTTTTCAATGTTCGGAACTTTGTTGCTTTTTGTGTAGAGGTCATATTTGCTGTAAGAAATCGTTAAGTTTAGATATTGAGTTTATTGCAATAAATGCAAGAGGAAAAATCTAGAAAAATTGTTTTTACTTGAACTCGAGAATCCATGTGAGCATTTTGCGATCCTTTTCCGTTGTGAAATGCTGGTAATCACCGCCAGCGTGCCACGGATAAAAAGAGTGATAACGAATCATGGCGAGACCCTCTTCTGGAATCTTCGTGTTGTTGTGCTTCAGAACACGATAGAGATACTCGTCGTGGCCCCAAGACATGGTCAAATTTTCCAAACCACACTGCGGCTTGTACATCCCGTATTTCGTGCTGATTTCATGATTGTTTATCATTATTATAGATCCTTGATTTTCACGAGTCGATTTACCAGATTTTTTTTTTTCCAGCCAAAGAACTCACTTGTAACGAGGATCCCGGCCATCAGGATTGTCGTCAAAGCTCGTACTTCGATAAACGATTGAGTCACTCCAGGCGCAACCAACCGGAAAGGTATCTCCGACCACAGCCCACTGCGGTTCTCCGTAGAAAGCCATTACCTGCAAAAGTTTTTCCATAAGTATTGACAATAATTTAGAAATATCAAAGAAATATTTCTGGGTCATTCCATTTCAAATCGACCAATAGTTGGAATCGACCCCTTCCAATTTTGATGAAATTTGGTCAGAAGTTTTCTTTTATCATAAATTAAAGTTCCACCAAAGGAAAAAAATGAAAAAAATTTTTTTCTATAGTTAAGCAAAATTCAAAATTTCACAATTTTTTCAAGTTTGTTTCTTAAATATCTCGAAAACTTCTATAGTTACGTGCTGGGTTCGTCTTAAAGAGTATACTTGGGGCTACGAAAAAAAAAATATTCCGAAAAAAAAATGTTGAAACATGATTGTGGAGAATTTTGAATTTTTTTAAATCGTGGAAATCCACGATCAACATTAAATTTCTGGTTCGATTTTTTTGGATAATACCTTGTACTGAGCTTAAAACATCCTGAAATTTTCAGAAAGGTGTTCTTTTTTTTGAAAATATGAATTTTTGAATTTTGGTAAACACAATATTTTTTTTTTACCTTCAAGTTAAGTAAAGTTAATCAATCATGTAATTTTACTGCCCAAAATTACAAATTTACATGATTGCTCAACTTAAGTATACTTGGGGCTACAAAAAAAAATATTCCGAATTTTTTTTTTTTAAATGATGAATTTTGAATTTTTAAAAATCGTAAAAATCCACGATCAACGTTAAATTTTTGCTTTAATTTTTTAATATAATACCTTGTACTGATCTTTAAAGATCCTGAAATTTTCAGAAAAGTTTTTTTTAAATCAAAAGTATGAATTTTTCGTAAACAAATTTTTTTTTATCTCTAAGTTAAGTTGAGCAATCATGTAATTTTGTAATTTTGAGCAGTAAAATTACATCATTGCTCAACTTAACTTAGAGATTTAAAAAAAATTGTTTACCAAAAATGCATACTTTTGATTTAAAAAAAACTTTTCTGAAAATTTCAGGGTCTTTGAAGTTCAGTAAAAGGTATTATATAAAAAAATTAAACAAAAAATTTAATGTTAATCGTGGATTTTCACGTTTTTTAAAAATTAAAAATTCCCCAAATTCATCATTTAAAAAAAAAAAAAAATTCGGAATATTTTTTGTTTTCGTAGCCCCAAATATACTCTTTAAGACAAACCCAGAACGATATTTTCGTAACTATAATAGTTTTCGAAATATTTCAAGAATAAACTTGAAAAATTGTGAGTTTTTGAATTATGCATAACTTTCGAAAAACAATTTTCTAATTTTTTTCCTTTGTTAAAACTTTGTTTTATGATAAAAGAAAACATCTGACCAAATTTCATCGAAACTGGGGTCGATTCCAACTAATGGCCGATTCGACATGGAATGACCCTATTTTAGTCCCAAATTTAAATCTTCAATCACGATTACTACTAAATTTGAATTTTGATATTTAAATTCGGCTAAATTTGCGTTATAGAAGTATGCTTCTTCAATATATTTAAATTTGTAATAATTATAAATTATCAACGTTCGAATTTGTGATAAATATGAATTTACGACCGTTGGTATTGTAATAAATTCAAAATTGTAGTTCGAACAAGAGATTTCAAACGTTTTACGAACAAGCGCAAACGAGGAGGTTTTCTTCAGTCATACTTTGCCAAGATCGTGGATGAGCCCAACCAGATGAAACCAGTCCAGATCCGGATGATTCTCCCTAATGGATTCGGCGGTTTGAAATGCGTGAACGATGTTGGGCATACTCGTGTCAGGATCGCTTTCGTCGACGAGATCGTTTAACTTTACGAGGGCCTCTTTAATGGTCATTTTGAATTTGTCGAATTTCAGCCATTTTGCCATTTGAGCTGCGTAGAAAGATTCGTTGTATTTCAAAATAATAAGAACATAGCTTTTGCAGGTCGATAGATTAACTTTTACCATCAATTTAACGAATACGTTGATCAGTCAATTTTATTGGCACGTTACTTTTTTAACATTATGTACAAAAATTCAGTTTAGCACGGCGTTACTGCAGTAAAATTCGTATTTTTCTTATTATTCAATTGCTTTCCTGTTTTTAGTTGGCAATTTAACGGTGATTGATGAAAAATGATGGCTGTACATTTTACTTTGTTTTTTCTTTTTCGGTGCGTTAGATAAAGAATCATGTTTGACAGAACTAACATCGCACGAAATCGACGGTCTGATTTGTGTGCATGTTGCGATAGGTCCTTCGGACTCTCTCCTTAATTGGATCGGTTGGATCTTCGGAGTAATTTCTGAACTGATTCTCCAATTTTCCCGCATAAACGGGTTCCGGGCGTAGCATCTCGGATGGGTCGAGGATGCTGGTGATCTGGCCACGAGACTGTAACGAAACGAGCAAAAAAAATGATGCGATTAATTATTGCTTCCTCATAAAGGAAGCTTTGTTTTCGTGAAAAAATTTTTTTCCGCGATTTTTATGCCAATATGTTCAAAATGTCCTAAAACATCGAGAAATCATATTTAGAAAAAAGGTCCGGATGTGTGTGTGTGTGTGTGTGTGTGTGTGTGTGTGTGTGTGTGTGCGCGCGCGCGTGTGGCCTGAGTTTTAGATGTAAATAATTAATAACTCGAAAACGCTTCGAGATATTGAGCTAAAATTTGGCACACTTGTCGAGCACGAATTGCTCTTCATTATGAATTTTTTTTTTTAATTATAACGGGTGTTCAGATTTTATAGACTTTTTTCGTTTTTGCAAGAATGGCGTAAACGCTCTAACCTCTGCAATTTTTAAGATATTGCACTGAAACGTTACACAGAGCTAATATAGCTATCGAGGATGTTCGTTATTAAATTTGGCGAAAATCGATCGAATGATTAAATTTTTATCAAATTTTTAATTTTTATAAAAGAAGCGTAAACGCTATAACTTTTGAATTTTTTTAGATATTGCAATGAAATTTTGTGAAGAGCCAGTATAGCTGTCAATGTTATTCGCTATCAAATTTGGCGAAAATCGATCGAATTTGCACATTGATTACTAATATTTTTCAATCGTTAGCAAAGTTTCCTTTATGAGGAAGCCAAATCTGATCGCCATACTGTGTGTTAAAGGAAGCTATGTGAACTATGGATAAAGATGAGGAAGCAATGTGCAAATTTTTTTAGAATAAAATCCATGCCTCAAATTCATTCGTTTTCTGATTCAACGATTCAACAAAAGTGGCAGTTATTCTTAACTTTTGCCCCTTACATTTGACTCTGAACGAGTTGGCGAAAGAAATAGAGAGAAATAACATTTTGCCCCTTCGTATCGCAGATCAAACGAAGTCAATTTAAAAATATACAGCAAACATTGACACAGCGCGGTAGAAAAATTTGAAACCACCAGGATTTTTTCCTAAATCAATATTTAAAAAAACTTTTCATGCAAGAGATTATTTCATACGATAAATAAATCCGTTTGAATTTTGTATTTCAAATTATTCGTTTTCGAGCAGCAATTCCATGATAAAATGCTGCAAATGAAATAATGCTCCGGAAACTTTGCAGATTTTTTGATAAAAGAAATTTAGAGTAAAAATCGATTTATTCGAAAAAAAAATTGTACATTTATGCACAAAAAGTTTTTGAGAACTCTAAATTTTTGGTTATGAAGTAGACTTTGAATTATACGCAGTATGATAAGCATATTAAGGGGGTCGTCGGGTGGCAAGGCTGTTTTTTTAATGCTTTTTTCTGGATTTTTTTTGACAAATCATTAAAATAAAATTATTTATGAATTGTGCATCATTGTTATTAACATTTGAACAAACTTTGTGAATTTTTCAAAGTGAATGTATCTCCGATTATATTTTATACGTTCAGTTCAAAAAATTCACAAAGTTTGTTCAAATGTTAATAAACATGATACACAATTCACAAATTTCTTTATTTTTATTTGTCAAAAAAAATTCCCGAAAAAAGTATTAAAAAAACAGCCTTCACACTAAACGCCCCCCTTAAGACAGTATTCTGGTCCAAAAACACATTTTGAGCGTTTTGTCAAGCTTGATAAAAAAAAACAATAATATTTTTACCATTCCTCTTTTTTGCAACATATTTATTAATATTTTAACAAACAAAAAAGTAAGAAAAAAAAAGAAAATTAAATAAGCCGTAAGCTGGTAAAGTTCGTGGTAAAAAAGGGGTTGAGCCGGTTTACACGATTGCAACGTTTCTAGTAATCTGATACAAAATTTAAAAAAAAGATTCTTAATTAGTAAGAATATCATTATAGAATGTTGTTCAAAATTTTGTTCAGACAGTCGCAATTTTTCGGCTGTCTGAACAAAAAAAAGGCGTTTTCGACCCTTTTTCCAGTTTCTAATTTTTTTACAATAGTAATTTAAAAAAATTGACTCTAAAGTGGTATTATTGGAATTCAAAAATTTCCTTTCAAAGATATATTCTTAATGGGGTCCGTTAGACCCCACGAGAGAAAGATTGTCTATAACTGAAATACTAACACAATAAAAATAATACTTGTAGTAGACGCCAAAAACATTTAAAAAAAGACCGATTAGTTTTTTAACGAAAATAAAAATTTTAATATAAGAAAAGAATCGTGAAAAAAAATCTGTATTCGACTGAGTTATCGACTTTTGATAATCGCTGGGGTCAAATAGACCCCAGTGGGACTGTTAGGCGTTAATAAAGTCTAAATTTTAGGAATACGCAAATAAAAATAATTTTTTCAAAATTTTGGAGCAGAATTTTGGAAAGAATTTTTTTTGTTGAATATTCTTTTATTCGGGTGAAGATTTTTTTAAAGTTAGTAAACGAAAAAATTTAACTGGAATAAAAACAAAAATATTATTATTCTTACCAGGCTGCTGTGCAGCTCGATAGGTCATGATAGTGAACATGATTCTTCGGTGTTCGCTTATTTATCTTTCTTTCCCTCTTCCTCGCAAAAGTATATTCACAAAATGACGGTGCGTTGGCGTCTTTGGAGGAAAAATTCTCAAGGAATCTTAAGCTCCAGGGAATATACTTTCTTCGCTAGTGGCAGAATTTTCGTGGCCTTTGTATGAACCTCTTGGGGATAAAGCGCGAAGAACTTGTGGAGTTCTTTCACGCTGATGAATCTAATTTTTTTTTTCGTTCGAAGAATAAAATGATGAACGCCTCGAGAAACTCGACGATACTGAATCGCGATGCTGCGAGAGCTTCGGTTAAATATCCGCTAGTGGCGCCCTCCGCCTCCGCGTGGGCGTTGTATTGTTATTATCAGTTAATTATTATTGCGCACGAGACAAGAAAACATGGACGTATATCCTAGATAACGTACGAACGGCAAACGTCACAAAAGTTTTTCAAGATACGTGTCCCGCGGCTTTCAGAAGAATCATGCATTCCATGAACTTCAGTAAGAATTTTTTCTTCGCACAGAATATTGAGTTTTGTAAACATCAAGCGATATATGGGTCATTCCATGTCAAATCGACCAAGAGTTGGAATCGACCTCTTTCAATTTCGATGAAATTTGATCAGAAGTTTTCTATAATGATACAAAGAAGTTCTACCAAAGGAAAAAAATTAAAAAATTTGTTTCGAAAGTTATGCAAAATTTCACCATTTTTTCAATTTTTCAAGTTTATTTTTTAAATATCTCGAAAATTATTATAGTTACGACACAATCGTTCTGAGTTCATCTTGAAGAGTATACTTGGGGCTACGAAAAAAAAAATATTTCGAAAAAAATGTTTGAAGTATGATAAATTTGGAGAATTTTGAATGTTCAAAAATCGTGAAAATCCACGGTCAACATTAAATTTAATACATTTGTAATAAAACGAAATTGTACTGAAGGAAAAAAATTAAAATTTTTTTTTTCGAAAGTTATGCAAGATTCAAAAATTCACCATTTTTTTATCTTTCAAGTTTATTTCTTAAATATCTCGATAACTATTATAGTTACGAAAAAATCGTTCTAAGTTTATCGTGAAGAGTATACTTGTGGCTACGAAAAAAAAATATTCCGCAAAAAAAATTTGAAAAATGATGAATTTTGAATTTTTCAAAATCGCGCAAATCCATTTTCCACATTAAATTTTTGGTTCAATTTTTTTCATATAATACGTTGTACTGATCTTAAAAGATCGTGAAATTTTCAGGAAGGTGTTTTTTGTGTTTTCAAAAATATGAATTTTTTATTTTTTATAAAATCGTGTTAATCCACGATCAACATTAAATTTTTTTTTATATAATACCTTGGACTGATCTTAAAAGATCCTGAAATTTCCAGAATGGTGTTTTTTTTGTTCCAAAAATATGAATTTTTGAATTTCGGTAAAAAAAAAAAAATTTTACCTCTAAGTCAAGTAAAATTGAGCAATCATGTAATTTTTACTGCTCAAAATTACAAAATTACATTATTGACAACTTTACTTAACTTAGAGGTAAACAAAAAAATTTCATTTTAAAAAATTCACATTTTTCAAACAAAAAAAACACCTTTTTGAATGTTTCAGAATCTTTTAAGATCAGTATAAGGTAATATATTTAAAAAATTGAATCAAAACTTTAATGTTGATCGTGGATTTTCACGATTTAAAAAGATTCTCCAAATTCATCCTTTTTCAAAAAATTTTACCCTTATATATATAAAGCATTCCTGGCCAAGTTCAATTCTCAGTGCCCTCCATTTTCATCGCTGATTTTTTTTTGTACGTTCAGACTACTTCTTGAAAGCACTCCAAAATTTTGGTTACAATCTTTCGATGAACCAGAATAAAATTTTTATTTAATCCAAAAATTTTGTCATCTAAAAATCTTTTTAAAAAAACCACAAAACAGCCTGCCATACACTAGTGACTTGAAAAAGTTGATAGATTTTACTTTCAAGTTGCACTTTGTTAAAATATTAATAACTTCTTTGCATATAAATATTAATCAATTTAAAAAAAGAACATTTGCTCAATTGTTCCAAATTTTTGCTCGAAAAATAGAAAATAAAATCTCTGCTCACTTTTTACATATTCACAAGTGTTACATCCTATTTTCTAGAATCTTTTTAGATTTTGAGAACCTGGCAAAAAGTGTGGATCAAAGAATGTGGTAAGTTTTCGTTTTTGAAAAACAAATTACAGAGTGATAAGATAGTCAAAGCATATAAAAAATATTCAAGTTTGAATATTTTATGGTTTGAATATATATATATATATATATTGATAAGCTTTTTGGAGACAAAGATAATGAGAAATCAACAATCTCGTGTTTACAAGTATTTCTCAACCTTATCTTTGTTTTCCTTGAATATTTCTTGTAGTCACGTTTTTCATCACTTTTTCTACTTAATTCCAACAATACAAATCACTCGAATCCTAATATAGGGTCAAATTTGGATCGGAATTTGATAAAAAATGAAGGCTTACAAAGAAAACGTTTCGAAAACTTTTTCACATGAAGATAAATACATTTAAGGGGAAAGGCCACTGTGACGGATCAAAAAATCGATTTTTTCCCCATTTTCTTCAAGTATATGGGTTATTCCATGACAAATCGACCACTTTTGAACCCGACTTCTTTCGATTTGGCTGAAATTTTATTTTCCTTTTCTACCCCATTAAAAACATTTTTCAGGAAATTTTCAAATTTTTTGCTCAGCCCAAAAAAGAGGTTTTTTTAAAGTAGCTATAACTTCTTCATAAATTGACTAATTCGGACGTTATTTTTTCAAAAATTTTGTCTTTAAATGTACTTTCTGAGCAAAAATATAAAAAAAAATTAAGATATTAAAATCTATGAAATTTTTCACTTTTTTCGAGAAAAAACACATTTTTCTCGAAGTTGGCCATTTCTAATTTTTTTTTCACTCCAAAAATACTTTGATAAATTCCGGAAAAATTCCCAACATGGAGTGGGCCAACATTTCCGTCTTTTTTTTTATCGATTGAAAAAAAATCCCAGCTGGGCTTATTTCACAAAACACCACTCTGAGAAGTTTTGAGGATATATCAAGGACCTCAAAGTTTGAAAAATTTAGAAGAAACAAAAAATCGAAAGTGGTATTCCTCGAAAAAATGTTGATTTCTTTCAAAAAAGTGAAATAAAAAATAGAAGGAAAAAGAGGCCCACTCCATGTTGGGCGGCATTTTTTCCGGAATAGATCAAAGTATTTTTTGTGTGAAAAAAAAAAATTAAAAATTGCGAACTTTGAGAAAAAACGTCTCAATTGGTCGAATTAGCAACGAAAACTTTAAACGCTTGTATCTCAAAACGACTTTTTTGAACACGGTGGCATCGATTGCTAGAAGACCAATGAACCGATTAAAATTGTTTTATTTTTGTAATCACATTAGCTAAAGTTGTACGTAATCGATTTTAGAAATTTTGAAAATTACTACTTTTTAAGACCTTTTGAAAATAAAAAATAAAAAACAGTAAAAAGAAAAAAAACCAAATCAGCGCCATTTCGTAAAAAAAATTGTTTTAAAAAAATGGCTACGCTCAACAATAGTCACTGTTGTGTAGATTAAAAAAAAACATTTGGTAATTTCATGGTAATAACTTTGTCAATTTTCAATATTTTAAAATAAAATTTGTATGAATTTAGTTGAATATATACTTAATAAATTGCTTTTTGCCCGATCCTCAAATAATCATTCCTACTTACAAAAAAAAAAAAAAATTTCCGAAAATCGATAATTTTTAGTCCCGTCACAGAGGCGTTCCCCCTTAAAAATTCAAGGCATACAATGGGAATCTAAATTCCATAAACTGGATGGATTTGTTTGTTCACTCAACTCGCACGAATCCTGTCGAGGCGAAATTTTTTTTCAAAAAACCAACGTTTTTGTACTTACAGCTAATTTGGATGACATTTCCTAATGTATAAACTAACGTTCGCGATCGAGAATAAAGGATTAACTGAATGTTTGCTCACTGAGCGAGTTGAATTTATAAAACCAGGGAAATTTCCCCTTTGACCTCCGTGTGAACTTGAATGTGGGTAAGGCATTTATGCTTTTTATCTCTCACTGATGCACTGTAATAGTTTATCGAATTGACGTTCGATAGAAAATGCAAGTGAAGAGATATATTTCTTCCGACATCGAAGAGTGAATAGATAATGATAACGAAATTTTGAAAGTTGGAAATCTGCGCATTTCTTCGTCACTTTTTCTTCCGCATAAACATTATTTTTCTTGTCTTTTACCCTTCTAACCTTTCCGAGGACGATATTTAAGTAGTAAAGTAGAATTTGCTTTGCAATTTTTGTTTTTTTGAAACTGAAGAAATAGAAAAAAAAATCTTATCATTTATGCGAGACGCAAAAGCGACATCTGCGCCTTTGAAAAACATCGTCAATTAAATCCTTAACTGTTTGTAGATTTTGCCTATCGTGCAATCATGATTATTCTCTGTCGAGATTGTTCGTTAGCGACGACGACGAAATGTCTACGTAAGACAATCGAAAATATGAGATAATAAATATAAAACGTGCGGTAAGATACGAGAACTATTTCACGTGTACATAACGTTCTTCATTGAAGATTAAGTTCGCATGAGAGAATCTTTTGTACATCGTTCAAGATGCGACCAATTTTCTATGATAATAATAATAGCAAAATATGATAAGAATATAGCCTTCGCCAATTAAGATTGTCGCTAATAAGGGAGTTACACAAACTTGAATGCTCCAGTTTTCCACGACGGAATAATAAAAAACGACGGAAACAAATGAAGAAGGTATGTACAAATTTCTAATTTGCATGATTTTTTAGCAATTCCGTTCAATTACATTATTAATTGTTTTTGTCGTCCAGTGTATTGGTGCTAGAGAAGTGAACTTGATAGCTGCTAAATTAGGAAACTTAGAGTTAACAAGTTTTTGTCGAAAATTTCAAAATTTTTTTGCGAACGAACATCTTGAGCGTTTTTCACCAAATTCAACCCTAACCATTCTTATCATTTAGTATATTTTTGCAAAAAGTTTTAGCTCGATACTTCTAAAAATGCGGATGTTGGAGCGTTAACAAAATTTTTATGGAAATTAAAAAAAAAAAATTTAACCGAACCCCTCACGCGATTTTTTTGAAATTTGGTATTATTTTTCATTGTCATTGAGTGTATCGTCACAAAAAAATTCAGCTCGATAGATTCAAAATTAAAAAAGTTAGAGAACTTACACATTTTATGCGAAAAATGAAAAAAATGTTTCAAACCGAACCTCTTGAGCGATTTTTCTCAAATTCAATCCCAACCGTTCTTATTATAAAGTGTATCTGCACATAAAATTTCAGGGTGGTAACTGCAAAATTACGAAAGTTAGACGACTAACAAACAATTTACAGAAAATACAAAATCCAGCCAAATAGACAATTATTTTGCAATTTCAAAAAAAATTGCACTTAGAACAGGACATACGTAGTCTACTTGTATACCAAATTTCAAGTCGATCGCCCAAAGCGTTCTCCAGACATATTGATTTTAAGGAAAGCACAAAGCGTACACACACACACACACGTCCGGACATTTTTTTAAAATGTGATTTCTCGAAGTTTTGGGACATTTTGAACATATTGACATGAAAATTGCGAAAAAAAAATTTTTCGTGAAAACAAAGCTTCCTTTATGAGGAAGCAAAATAGCGAAAAAAATGCCATTTTTTTTACGTCTCTCTTACGGTTCTGTAACGAAAAAATTCGCAGTCAAAATATTTGCGGTAAAAAATATCCGCGGTTAAAAATATCCGCTGTTAAAAATATCTGAGGTCAGAATATCCGGAGTCGAAATATCCGCAGTTAAAAATAACAACAATAACAACAATCCACTTTATCAATATATATTTTCCGCGATTATTCTGTCAGCAGATATTTTCAACAGCGGATATTTTTTACCACGGATATTTTTAACAGCGGATATTATTGACCGCGATAACAAATAAAAAAGTAATGTGTAATGGATCCATGTGCTATTACAAATAAAAAAAATAACGTGCAATGAAATATTCTCGACTACAAATTACTTTTTTTTCGATTGTAATTTGTAATGGAGCACTCATTCATTACGCGTTATTTTTTATTTTATTTGTAATGGCACATGCATCCATTACACATTATTTTTATTATCGGTAATGGAACATGCATACATTACACATTACTTTTTGTTTGTTTGTAATGGAATACGCATCCATTACACATTACTATTTTCATTTGTAATGGAACATTCATTCATTACACGTTACTTTTGTAATTTGTAATGGGAAACTTATCCAATACACATTGTTTGAAGTAATGGGTAATGCATTACTTACATTATTATTTCTTACGGCTCTTTGAAGATTTGTAAAAAGGAGGAAGAACAAAAGAATTGTCTCTTCTGTTGTTATCTCGTAATTGAATCCAATCAACTTCGCGGTCATCTTTCAAGTTTTCCTAAACGATCCTCTGATCCGTGATGCAATTTCGTCAATCAAAGGTATAAACGTCGTAATTTGACCTGTTAAGTCGCAGAATCCGGACAGCGAAAAGTGGACTCGCGTGCTCTCGTGCAAACAATGATGAAGGAAAAAATTCCATACACTTTTCCTCTTTGTCCAATTAAGAATTGCTGCGGAAAAAAACAAATGCAGATAATAATATCAAATTGGTTTTTTTGTGGCGATCGATGGTTTTCTTGAAAAATAATTCACAATTCTAAAGGCGAATGTATTTCTTTCAAACGTTTTATAAACAATAAGCTATCTCGGTCGGGTAAACAAATTTTCCACTGTGATAGAACATTGCGATATTTGATAAAACATTTTATAAGTGGAACCCTTCAGTGTACGGAAAATTGATAAGAACTATACTTACTACAAAACTCGAAACGATGTCGGGTTATCGACAATTGAATATATATGTATATGTGTATATATATGGGGCCTTCCATACGAAACTGACCAATCTGTAACCCCGACCATTTTTTATTTTGTTGGAAATTTTCTATTTTTTTGTATGTACTGAAAGCGTTCTTTCAGATTTTTTTTAGATTTTTGTCTCAACCCTTTTAACCACAATAAATTTTTCAAAATTTTACACAGGGTTTTTTCAAATGCCCATAACTTTAAAAAACGGAGATAATCAAAATGAGATAGATCTTTTTTTCCGTCTTGAGTTGTGGTTAAAAAAAAAATACAAAGAAAATATCTAAATTTATTTTCATGTTTTTATCAGTTTTAAACCCGAAATCTTTTTTTTTTTACCTTGGACCATTTTGATTTTTTTGAAAAAATTCACCACTCCTAAAGAGACATTTTTACGAGTAATAAAAAAATTCGCAGCTTACGATATTCATAACTTATATTTTATGTCTATTTTTGAAGTTATACGTAACATTAAAAAAATAACGTGTAACGCATCACTTCAAAAATAGATTTAAAAAAATACAAGTTATCAATATCACAAGCTGCGAATTTTTCAGTACTTGTAAAAATGTCTCTCGATGCATTTTTTGAAAAAAAAAAAAATCAAAATGGGCCAAGTTAAAAAAATATATATATTTTGAGTTTAAAAATGAAAGAAACATATGAAAATTAATTTCAATTTTTTTTTGTAAAATTCAAAATTCAAAAAACACCCCTGTCAAGGACAACCCTATTGCATATATATGAATGTTTCGCTGGAATAATCAGCAGCAGATGCTTCGATTATTTTCGCTTCCACATTAAAGAAACTTAATTTTCACGTTACACTTTATGTTCGAAATTTTCATATCACTATCATTCAATATTGTCCAAAACGTTTAAACCGCTATTATCCAAGAAGCGATGAAGCTTGTCAAAACTTTTTTTTTTAATTGAAAAAAATGTAAACACGTTTACATTTTTATCACTTTCTCATGATCTTTACGCATAGAGAAAGATTCTTGTATCAAAGTCAAAATTTGGAAAGTCTGATCAAAAAGGATTTCCTAATGGATAAAGATAGCGAAAAACCAATATGCAAATTTTTAATTTCCGCGAATTAAAAATAAATATTTAAATTCAGGGTGTTCCTACGATGCACGATCCATTTTTAACGTTATCTGTGAGACTTCATGCTTGTCAAACAAAATTTGTTTACACCTTCGAGATTCTGTATGACCTTCGACGTTTCTGGCGTAGCGAAAAGTTGAGAAATCGCGATGGAGATGCAGAGAAAAGAGAAAAAAATTGGATCATCATTGTCGATGGTGAAACAAGACCTAGATAATCTTTCTCTCGTTGTTATTCGCTTTTGATTTATTTGTTTTTGTCATTTTCTCTTTTTTTTTATAATTAAGTTTCCTCTCTCGTCGCTGCTTTAGATGGAAACTCGGTATTAAATCTATGGGGGATTATGACAATCGCTGTGTATGTGGAATATATACATTTTTATACACATACTTGATTATTATGCGTAGCATTTTTTTTTCGTTTGGTTTCAATTGTTTTTCATTTTTGTTTTCAAGGCTCACTGGAATCCGAACTGCTGGTTTCGCTCTCGGCTCTCGAGCGTCGCGTACCAGTCTGATATCTTCTACCGGGTGAACGCGAACGCGTCCGCGGCCTCGAGGACGATGATTTTTTGCTCTTTCTCGACTTGTGGGAACGCGAACCGCTTGGACTGTCGTGATTGCTAGAAAGGAAAAAAAATGTTAGGTGAAAGCAACTAAATCGATGCTCTCAAAGGAAAAAAATGCCTCGAGACAGGGTTGGCAGAGAGTCACTATTTTAAAATCGTGTCACTTTTCTCACTATTTTCGAAATTTGGTCACTATTGTCACTGTTTCAGAGCTCAGCAGTGGTTAGAATAGAGATGTCGGTTAGAATAGGAGACATATTTGTCCCGCGCGGAATCACTTTCAATCAGAGTTGTAAATAATGCATTACTTTGATAATGCATTACTGTATTTATTACCCATTACACTGCATAATGTGAAATGAATAAGTGTACCATTACAAAATACAAAAGTAATGTGTAATGGATGCATGTCCGATTACAAATAAAAAAGTAATGTATAGTGTATTCACGTTCCATTACAAATTACAATTTAAAAAAAAAGTAATTTGCAGTGAAGAATATTCCATTACAAATAGAAAAATTGCCGTGCTCGTATTAGAAACTTGCACATTGCTGTCTCATTATTTTATTTCGGTCACTAAACGTTCACCCACAATTATCACAAATGATCCATAAAGTTAAAAAATTGAAAAAAAAAACAGACAGTTCATGGTTAAATATGAAGTACGAAAATGTACTCAACCCCAAAAATTATCCAATTTTATATTGAACTTGCTTTTACACGCTGTTACCCATAATGATAAGCAATCTAATAAAAATTACAAGTTACTGCTACAAAATTTGTCGCTCTATTGAATCCCTACATAATGGGCATGTTCTTGTTCTTTAACTTTACGGATCATTTGTGATAATTGTCGATGAACTTTTAGTGAGCGAAATAAAATATTAAGACAGCAATGTGCAAGTTTCTAATACGAGCACGGTAATTTTCCTATTTGTAATGGAATATTCTCCACTGCAAATTACTTTTTTTTTAAATTGTAATTTGTAATGGAACGTGCATACATTACACATTACTTTTTTATTTGTTATCGCACATGCATCCATTACACATTAATTTTTTTATTTGTAATGGGACATGCATCCATTACACATTACTTTTTATTTGTAATGGGACATGCATCCATTATACATTACTTTTTTTTATTTGTAATGGAACATGCATCCATTACACATTACTTTTTTATTTGTAATGGGACATGCATCCATTACACAATACTTTTTTTTATTTGTAATGGGACATGCATTAATTACACATTACTTTTTTTATTTATAATGGAACACGCATCCATTACACATTACTTTTTTTATTTGTAATGGAAAACGCATCCATTACACATTACTTTTTTTATTTGTAATGGCACATGCATCCATTACACATTACTTTTTTTATTTGTAATGGAACATGCATACATTACACATTACTTTTTTTTATTTGTAATGGAAAACTGGTCCAATAAACATTGTTTAAAGTAATGGGTAAAGCATTACTTTTACATTACTATTTTCACAACTCTGCTTTCAATACACCGTGTTCTGTTTTATATGCTTTTTTTAAAGAGGTGGTTTTCTACCTGAAATTTTGAAATCGGCCAATCTGAAGTAAAGTTACGAGCACTTGAAATTCCGCGATTTTGAGGTTTTCTAAAATGGGGCAAAAATTGAACGAAAAAGGTATTAGATTAAATTTTTTAGAAATTGAGATTTTTTTGGGAAAACTATTGGCAAATCCGTGTTAAGGGGGGAAAAAGACATCGATCTAAGGTTTAAAAAGAAAAAAATTGAAAATTTGTTTTTCCGCATTTTTGCCAAAATTGGATCTGTTCACTAAAATGGCTGTAGCTTTTTTTCTAGATAAAATTCCAGTTTCGACTTAAACTCATTATTTTCAGGATCATTGAAGCTTCAAAATGCCGCTTGGTTCATCCAATTATGATCATTTTTCGATTTTTGGCAGATTTTTAAACTTCGACCATCGATTTTGGCAAGTTTTTCAAGGCATACCCCTTTCCATTTTTTTCGGCGATTTTCAAAGTGCTCTCATTTTTACAAAAATTCAGTTATCGGAATGAACCAAACGCGATTCTCTAAGTTTAGTAACGGCCTTAAAGTACGAAAAAGAATTTCTAGAATCGGTCAAACCAAAATAAACTTATGAGCACTTGAAATTTCGCTATTTTGAGGTTTTTGAAAATTGGACCAAAATTGAGCAAAAATTTTTTTTCCCATTTTTATCGTTTTTAAACGTTATTTCGATGGGAAATTCACCGCCGATTGCGAATCACGCAGAGTTTTTGTCGAAAAAAATGTATTCATGAGAAAAAGCAAGAAAAAGTAAAAAAATATTTATTTCAATATACCGGGTTCTTTTTTATATGCCTTTTTTAAAGAGGTGGTTCTAAGCATCAATAAGAACAAATTTTTCTATGAGGGCTCTTGTGCAATTTTTTTCACGATTTCAGAGAAGTCCCCATAGAAAAAGTTGTTCGTATTGATGGGTAGAACCACCTTTTAAAAAAAAAAGACATATCAAAAAGAACACGGTGTATATAATGTGCGAGTTCTAGTTTGGCCTTACATTGTTATAAATCTATGGTAAACGTGTCGTACAATAAATTTTCTTTCAAACGGTATCACTAAAATGACAAATTTGAAGGAAAAAGAAAAAAAAGTCACTTTCAAGTTTGTCTTGTCTCGTCCTTGATTTACTTCCCATATCCTACAAATTTCCCATGGAAATACTGTAAATGAGCTCTGAAATGGTGAAAAAATACGACTAGCTTTCACAAAAGTTCCTCTAAATTGGTTGGGAAATTATCACTATTTTGTCACTATTTAGGCGAAAAAGTTACTATTATGTCACTATTTCTGTAAAAAATAAGTCAGTATTCTACAATTTTGACCCTCTGAAGAGCCTGCCTCAAGAAAGTATTCCAATTTAACACGTTGAAAATAATTTGTTGTTGCATATTTTTGCATGGTAAATATATCACCATTTAGATCAGTTCGCAAAATGAACAGTTGTAATCTACATATTTTTCATAGTAGAAATTTTTTTTTCCAATAACGTTCAAAGATTCAATTGAACTGTAATACGATTAATGGAAAAATTGTTATAATTTTGCAGTCAACTAATAATTCCATCAATGAATAATCATCAGATAAGTTTATATTTTGCTTCCTCATAAAGAAAGCTTTGTTTTCGTGAAATTTTTTTTTTCACGATTTTTATGCCAAATGTCAAAATGTCCTAAAACATCGAGAAATCATATTTAGAAAAAATGTCCGGATGGATGTATGTTTGTGTGTGTGTGTGTGTGTCTCCTGAGTTTCAGATGTAAATAATTAATAACTCGAAAACGCTTCAAGATATCAAGCTAAAATTTGGGACACTTGTCAAGCACGAATTGCTCTTCATTATGAAAAAAATTTTGTTTCAATTATAACGGGTGTTCAGATTTTATCGACTTTTTTCGTTTTTGCAAGAACCTCTGCAATTTTCAAGATATTGCATTCAAACTTTGTACAGAATAAGTATAGCTATTAAGGTTGTTTGGTATTGAATTTAGCGAAAATCCATCGAGGTATTAAAATTTTATGAAATTTTGAATTTTTTGAAAAATAGCCCAAACGCTCTAGCTTGTGCAATTTTTAAGATATTGTACTGAAACCTTGCATAGAGCTAATATAGCTATCGAGGTTGTTCGCTATTAAATGTGGCAAAAATTCATCAAGGAATTGAAATTTTATGAAATTTTTAATTTTTTGAAAGTAGCGTAAACGCTCTGACTTGTGCAATTTTTAAGATATTGCAATGAAATTTTGTGAAGAGCCAGTATAGCTATCAATGTTATTCGCTATCAAATTTGGCGAAAATCCATCGAATTTGCACATTGATTACTAATATTTTTCAATAGTTAGCAAAGTTTCCTTTATGAGGAAGCCAAATTTGATCGCCATACTGTGTGTTCAAGGAAGCTATGTGAACTATGGATAAAGTTAAGGAAGCAATGTGCAAATTCCAATTTGCAAGATTTTTAAGAGTGACTCGGTCACTTATTGGAAACATTTTTCCTGTAAAATGTATTTGAAACTTTGAACGCGTTTTTCTCAAAATTGTGTTTTTAAAGTCAGTGAGCAAGATTTCTCAGTTACAGCATAATCGACCAGTCTCAAATTTTTGCACAAGCTTTGTAAATATATTTCTTAGTAATTAATCAAAGATTTTTTTTCCGATAAATACTTTCTATTTTATAAACAATTAAAGGCAAAAATTTCCATCAAAGATCAATTTTTTTTTAGTAGTCACCATTTTGTTAAAAATAAATAGTTTGCTTATTCCTTTGATGAAATACCAGATTATACCTAATGTTAACGAAATCTTTCATTTTTTTTTTAATATTACGCATAAAATTACCTCCTGTGAGAACTCTTTTTCTTCTTGTGCCTCTTGTGAATTCGGTGCCGATCTGTATTATTACCGCGACTTCCGCTTCGACTTCGCGATCTCGGTCTCGATTTTTTATTACCAAGATCGGCGCTCCTCAATCGATTCATGAGAGAATTCGCATTGTGCGAGCGCGAGCTCGAAGATTCAAAGTCATCGCGATTGGGCGACGGCAACGATCGTATCTCGTCGGAATCTTCGTTTTCCATCCTCGACTCGACGCTTGTTTTTGATACAACCGGCGCCGTTTGACCAACCGATATTTGACTGAGAAACATGGCAGCTTTTTTCCTTCTCTCCAATTGCAATTGTCGCTCGCGGGAATTCGTCCCGAATTTTTCCCTCGTGGCGAGTTTGTCCTTGATACGATCCTCGGCCTGTCGGTGACGAATTTCCTGCTGACAATCCTCGAGTATATCGTCCGTTAAATCAACGAGCTCCTTGTCGTCGTTTTTTCGCATTTTATCCAATCTCGTTGTTTCCTTCTCGCTTTTAACGATCCGATTATTGTCCTCGGTGATCATCTCGACCGGCGAGTTTGGTTTCGACGAATTGTACTTTTTATCGGCGTCGTCGTCGTTGTTCTCATCGTCGCTTTCCTCGACGGGCAAAGCACTGCGTTTCTCGATGCACGGAACATCGCCGTCTTTTGGCTTTATCGAGAACGAAACTGTCGTTATCTGTTTGTTCGAGATATCGTCCTTCGCGTCGCCCTTCTTCTTCGCCTGTATCATCTTGACCCTCTTCTGCACTTCCTCCATTCTCTGCTGTTTCTTCTGCAATTCCTCGAGTTTCTTCTGCTTTTCCTCTTGCGGCTCTTGCTGACGCAGCAATTCCTCCTCGGTAAGGACTTTCGGATTAACCGCTCCCTCGTATATCGTTAATTTGTGGGCATAATAGCCGTGATATTGATGCGACAATTCGAGAAAATTGAACCTCGGATCGCCCTTGTTCTTCACTATCGCCTCGAAGTCACGACCATTTTTTGCAACGTAACTCGCCATTTTGTCGATTATTATTTGCACATCCGCCGGTGGAACGATGAAGGACGGACGACTCAGGGGTTTTGGCGGTGTGGGGCCATAAGGCACCAGAGGCGTGACGTTCTCTTTGACTATCGGCGTCATCGGGGTCTCGTTGTTCGTCGCGTTGCATGAAATCGCAGCACGTGGCGGCGATTTTATTTGACCTCCCGGACCGTAAATCACAGGTCCGTGTGAGTATTGCTGTGGCGCCGGTGGATAAGGCGGTATGTAAGTCTGAAATATGAAAAAATAATTTTTCTTAAGATCATGATCTCTTTTTAATTGGCTTAAGGGGATGCTAAATACCGACATTAGCACCTCGAAAATGGATTCGAAACTTGCTCTGGCACGAATGAATGGAAATCAATAAAATTTTGACAGTATCATCAGAATTATGGCACAAATGAAGCCCCACTAAAATTTTTTCGAAGAACAAAAAAAAAGAATTACAGATCCGATTATCATCAGGAATCTGTAATTGAAAATATTAAATTATAATGTTTCTACCGCATTTCGACTAAAACCAAGAGTGGAGCTCCATGAGGAACACCAAAGTACGAATATCGATACGTCTTGGACATTATTTCATGAAAAAACCGCAACGTACGTTTGGAATCCAAATAACGAGATAAATGTTGATAAATTTAGTGTTTCATCGAAAAACGAAATGGCGAAATCAAGTTCACAGAAATGCGAAAGAGGGCAGCGCTATGGAATTTTTATGAAATATAAATATTATTCTCATCAGACTTCTATCCAAACTGTCTGAGCTGTGAGTGGCAATCAACGAAAACGTTAATTTATGTCTCGCATTTACATTTTGCGATCCATTCATCATTCGTTCATAAATTTCATTGATATTCATCCACCGGTATCGGAAAAAGTTTGGACAGCGATTTTGAGTCGATAATATAGGCCTTCAGAAATAATGTCGGTACATAGCCTCGCCTTAAGGGGGGAAAAGGGTCAGAAAATCGATTAAAATTTTCTTTTCTGATACTGCAACTTATAAGAAATATTGTTAGAAAATTTGAAGTCATTAGGAGCAAAACTTTTCGAGTTATAGACAATTGAGTCTCCGGTCTCCGGACAATTGAGTTTATAAAAAAGTTATTGAGGCGCAACCATATGGCCAAGATTATCAAATAAATAAGAAGGAGTGTGTCGGTCATGCAACAGCTGCAGGCGAGTTACTTTATGGAGCTGAACTCGACGATACCATGTAAGTTAAAAAAAAAAATTCTCTATTTTATTCGTGTATCAAACTTTAATCGCGTTTTTCTCAAAACTTTTTTTTCAAGTCCGTAGTCAAAATTTCTCGAAAACATTTGGACCGATTTCGCCTAAGCTTTGCACACTTCTTTAACATACTAAATACTCGGTTCCGAACGAAGGATTTGTTTTTCAATTACAATTTATTTTTTAATTAAACAAAAAGAGCAATTATTAGCAAAAATCAGTTTTTTGATTGCACCTTTACCAAAAATTCAAAAATGAATATTTTGTTAATGTACTTATGTACTAAAGAAATCTTTTTGGTTTTTCAATTTCAGATGAAACAATCATGAGTTATCCTGACTACAGCATGGAAACTTTTTTTTGAGGCGACTCGGTTCTCACCGCTACCACTGGCTTATTTTTCAATATTTTTTTATGAGAATTTAGCAGAATATTCCTAGAATAATGCTTAATGATGTAAAAAAATTTTAAAAATATTAATAAATAAGGTACTCTGAAAAAAAATCACAAAAGTACGCTTTTTTTGTATCCCAGACCCTTTTTCCTCCTTAAGCGGGAATATACACCTGGAAACGGGAAAACAAAGTAATTTTCGAGAATTTTTTCCGTGGAAACTCTTAGAATGATCAGAACAGGGTTTTTCCTACTTAAAAATATACACTCTCGCTTTGGAATTTGGAACGCCTGATTTAAACATAAATTAACATCTCCATCCTTTTATATTTCTGGGACCACACCAATTTTGTTAATTTATTTAATGTTGCTTCCTTAGAAAGCTTTGTTTTCGTGAAAAAAAAATTTTTCGGTATTTTTATGCCAATGTGTTCAAAATGTCCCAAAACATCGAAAAAATATATTTAGAAAAAATTTCCGGAAGTGTGTGTGTCCTGAGTTTCTGATGTAAATAATTATATTTGTCATACTTTGTGATAAAGGAAGCTGTATGAACTATGGATAAAGATGAGGAAGCAATATGCAAATGTCCAATTTGCAGTGTTTTAATAAATGCGCAAAAGTAACATAAAATATGATATTTATAAAAAAACCTTAAATACATACGCTTTATTATTGTGAAATATAATAATACCTATTTAAGATTTTGGAAAAACTCACAAAAATTTTCAGATACTGGAATTTTCCGTTAAAGTTATAAAATAGGTGATCTTGTACTAATTCTTCAAGATATTCTATTACTTTTCGAAAATGTAGTCCAAAATTTCATAACGTCTAAGAATTTCCGTAACTTTTTCGGGTCATTAGGCAATCTAATGAATATTTCATCGAACCTCACCTGCGTTTGTGACGGATAAGGCGGAAACGCGGCATAACCGGGCTGTTGTGCAGCTTGTACCGGTACTTCCGGTGGTAATGGCGGTGGTACACGAGTCGGTGGTGGTTTTCCCGTTATTTTGTTGACCAGCATTGAGTAAGCGCAATCGGCCGACGGTTTGTACTGTATACTCGGTATACTGGGTGCCTGTGGAACAATCGAAACGGTTCTTAGATTCATCGTCGATCGATAAACGCTATCAAGATTTTTTGTTCTTTTTTTTTTTGGTCTGTCTCTCTTGAGCATCGTCTTTTTTCAATCAGCAAATATCAGTCCAACGTTTTTGGCGTGGTTTACAATGAATAATTGAAGGGAGAAGGATAGGGTGAATGGGGTTGGGAGGAGGAGCACAACGGCAGATCCAATGCATACCAGGACCAGCCCTGAAAACAGAAATATTTTACGTAATCATTAGCTGCGAAATTTCTTCTTCAATTTAACCACTATCCTCCCACATTTAAAATTTTTCAAAGGCTCGCAACTTTGTAATAACCAGTGATCGGCAAAATGAATCTATCTATTTTTATTATCCAATTTTTTCGAAAAATTAATTATTTGCAAAAAAATATTACTAATTTTTTTCGAAAAATTAGTTATTAGCGGGAACATGTTACTAATTTTTCTAAAAATTAGAAATTAGTGACAAAATATTTCTCATATTTATTTATAAATTAGTAATTGGCAAAAAATATTACTAATTTATCTAAAAAATTAGTAATTAGTGACAAAATGTTACTCATTTTTCTAATAAATAAGTAATTAATGACAGAATATTTTTAATTTTTCCCAAAAATCGAGTAATTAACGATAAAATACTACTAATTTTATCCAAGAATTAGTAATTTGCGAGAAAGATATTGCTAAATAACCAAAAAAATCAATAATTTGTGGAGAAATGTTGTATTAATTTTGGAAAAAGTAAAAATAAAATTACTAATGCATTTTTTAATAACTACTGATTAAATATTCGTATTGATAATAACGTATATGATATCGTATGCCATTCGATACAATAAATACTAATGTGTGAAATATTCAAAAGATCGAGTTATTATAAAAAAATAAAACAACTTTTTTAAGAGTTCTTTGAGCTTATAACCATGACTCAATCCGTACACACAAATACGTAAATATACGCAATACTTTTCTACAAATTACTGTTTTTTTTTATTGATTAGTAATATTTTCCGTGCAACTTATTATATTCAGAAAAAAACTTGGTAATATTTTTTCGCTAATTAGTAATTTTTTTGTAAAAATTGGAAATATTTTGTCGCTAAATACTAATTTTTAAGAAAAATTAGTTTTTTTTGGAAAAATTAAAAATGTTTTCCTACTAATCACTAATTTTTTAGAAAAATTACTAATATTTTTCCACTAATTATGAATTTTTATTAAACATTAGTACCATTGTTTGAATAGTTATTAATTTTTCGAAAAAATGATTAATATAATCAATATCGTTGACGAAAAAATCGATCCTGCCGATCACTGATAACAAGGAAATACGATAAATGGAGAAATATTGGAAAAATAGAAAACCTTTGTTCGGCGGCAAAAATTTTAATGAATTTTAACGAACTTCCATGAATTTTAATGAAATTTCGAATACGAGCCTTCAAAAATCGCAACCAAACAATAAAATGCCGGCGAAAAATCGCTCTCCGCACTCACCAAACGGTGGACGAATAATTCCGCGAGCATTGTGTGTATTATCACGAGTGTGTGTCTCTGTGTGCGTGTTTGTATGTTTGAGCTTGTGCTGCGTGTGCATTTTTGTCTTCGGATATGTATTCTACGAAATGAAAAAAAAAAAAAAAACAAAAATAGATTATCGGGGTAACCTACCGCTTCGACTTTGGTGAGAGACGAAGCGAGACTCGGATGAAGATAAGGCTCGTCATCTTCGTCGGATTCCTCGGCAGATGCTGTTGAAGAAAAAAAAAATTAAGAAAACACCTTTGTGATTAACATAAAAAAGAATCTTGACAAAAAGAACGTACCTGATTCCTCCTTCTCGGGTTGTTTTTCCGGATTGTATTTGCCCGATTTGATGGCCTCGAGTATGAGTCTGTAGTACGGATGAAGCGGTCCATCGATCGAAAGAAACGAAAATTGCGGATTATTCGATTGTTTCGCTTTTATAAGAATTTCCATTTGTCCACCCTGACGACTTATGAATAGCGCCGTTTTCGTTATTATGGCGTTGAGCTTTTGTGTTTCAGGCTAAAAATCATTCGAAATCGATTAATCAAGATACGTGAACGAGATTTTAACGTTTTCCCATCAGCACCCTTTTTTCCTTCACTTTATACTCACCAGAGTCATATCTTGCGGAATTTCCAGTTCCAATGGAGCGACAAACGCCTGATCCTCCTCCTCTTGCGAGCCCTCGGAAGGCTTTGGACTCTGCGTATCTTCGCTCAGGGTCTTTTGGCTGTCCTGATCCTCGTTGTAATTGTAGGCTACTTGGCCGTAAGTATTTTCCGAACCGAGAGCTTGGTGCAATCGCTTCATCTCTTCCTCTGTAAAATCAAATTATCGGTATCCGTTAGACATTTCATTTAAATAAAAAATCGGGTGTCTCACCAGATTTGTTCATTGTCTAATGAACTTGAAAATGCACTTTTTTTTATTCTCATCCTGATTTATTCCCGGAGAATAACGGAGACTTTAGTGAAGAGCAAGGAGAAAGAATTCACCAAGATTTGAAGAAATTTTGAACTGCAATTTCGGGGGCAATAGGGAGTAAATATGTTTGAAGATTACTATTGGAGCAGAGTTGGGCAGCATCAATTACATTTTTAATTAAATTACATATTTAATTACATATAACTTTGAGCCGTGTAATTGAATTGGATGCAATGGCTAATTATTTCGGTCATCGGTCACCGAATGCACTTTAATTACATGTATTTCAGAAGCATATCATACAACTACTTGCAATTGATGCTAGAAGCAGGGTCGCGAAATTTTTAATGAAAAAGTAATGCATTAACCATTACTTTTTTAATGGCTAATGAAATTTAATGGTTAATCGATATTATTTTCATTAACCATTAAAATTATTTCCATTAACCATTAAATGTTAATGGTTAATGAAAATGCAATTGCATTAAAAAAAGTAATGCATTATTTGCAAACCTGCCCATTACAATGTAGTGTGTAATAGAACAAATTTCCATTACCCATTGCAATGTAATGTGTAATGGACAAAACTTTGATTACAATGTTAGGAATCGAAAAATATAGATGAATAAATCATTGCAATTTTGCATTACATTTTATTGACTTAGGACCCAGATTTTCACCTTAAATTCTAAAGAGCATCTATATTATAATTCTGAAAATCTAAGTTCTAAGTCAATAAAATGTAATGCAAAACTGCAATAATGTATTCATCTATATTTTTCTATTCCCAAAATTGCAATCAAAGTTTTGTCCATTACACATTACATTGCAATGGGTAATGGAAATTTTTTCTATTACACACTACATTATAATGGGCAGGGTGGCAAATAATGCATTACTTTTTTTATGCAATTGCATTTTCATTAATCATTGAATTTTAATGGTTAATGAAAATAATTTCCATTGACTATTAAAATAATTTTCATTAACCATTAAAATTTAATGGTTAATGGAAATTATTTTCATTGACCATTAAAATTTGCAATAACCATTAAACGTTGATGGTTAATGAAAATGCAAATGCATTATTTGCAACCCTGGCTAAAAGTAATGCAATTACTGGAAATTGATGCTTAAAGTAATTCAATTACCTATAATCGATGCTCGAAAAACTTGATGTATTTAAAAATACAGAAACGCTTGAAACACTCTGAGGATGGTTTACTATGACACATAAGAACTTTAAAACTAATTTAATTCAGCAAAATAATTGGCCAACTATTTTTCCATTTACTTCACTAAATGACTTTACATTTTCATATTCAAACCCGGACCCTCTTGAATAATTATGAATTTTTTTTTCTAAAAAGTATTTTGAAAAATAAAAAACACGTATTTTTTTGTTAAGGCTGAGAATCGATATTTTTCGTCGTACGATTTTAGTAAAAAATCCATATTTATCACTAACTATCTATTCTAAACACGTAGTATGTTGATAATTTCAGATCCTATCGAAAAACTCTTCGGACAAAACTTGTTCGTTATAAAACGAGTAAAACAATTGATATTTGAAAAAAAAAATTTCTGGGCACACGAAAATTTGTTTTTACTTCATAAAACACAAAAAAACTTTTAAGACCAGAATGAGAATGGCAAGATCGAAATCCGCAAAGCTACAGCCAATCGAAGTTTTGTCTTGACCTTATTTTTGAGCCAGATCATGCAGAACTGTATGTTCTCGAAAAATTATATACAGAAGTACATTTGAATATTTATTTCTGTATATAATTTTTCGAGAACATATAGTTCTGCATGATCTGGCTCAAAAATAAGGTCAAGACGAAACTTTTATTGGCCGTAGGTTTGCGCATTTTGATCTTGCCGTTCTCATTCTGGTCTTAAAAGTTTCGTGATTTCCTACAGAATTTTTACAATTTTGTTCTTTTATCATTCGAGGTGGCGTACTTGCTGAAAAATCGTTTTTTTGTGTTTTATGAAGTAAAAACAAACTTTCGTGTGCCCACAATTTAAAAAAAAATATCATTTGTTTTACTCGTTTAATAACGAAGAAGTTTTGTCTGAAGCGTTTTACGATAGAATCTCGAATTATCAAGATACTATGTGTTTAGAATAGAGAGTTAGTGAAAATTTTGGATTTTTTACTAAAATCGTACGACGAAAAATATCGATTTTCGGCCTTGACAAAAAAATATGTGTCTTTTATTTTTCAGAATACTTTTTGGAAATTTTATTTCATAATTATTCAAGAGAGTCCGGGTTCGAAAATGCAAATTTCAGCGAGAATACCCCATATATTTTCCTTACCGTGATACGTCGCCTCTTCGACATCGTTGTTGTACAACGAACGATAGCGTTCTTCGTCGCAGAGCTGCTCCATTCGTATCTCGTCCTCCGTGAGCACGGTTCTCTGTTCGTAGCCCCCGGAAGGTGGCTCGTGACTCCTGAGATCCGCCAGTGCCCCGCGTCCATCGTATCTAAGGGACACACAAAAATGGAATTAACATTCGACGTTGCCGAAATACCTCGCTCCCGCGCTAACACAGTCACATTTACTGCTTTCAGCGGCCATCTGCAAATAAAGAGAGAATCAATGAGACGATCCAAACTATAACGGATCCTGCAAAGAAAATTGGGCAAAAAAATATATATATATATTCAGCATGGTTTAACATAGGTAGAATTTTTTTTTTTTAATTGAAACTTGGTAAAAGCTTTCCAATCCCGCTTTTAATAGAACTAATATACATATCATATTTCTTCTTTTTCGCGGATTCTTTGGACATTATTTTCAGGGAATATTTTTTCTTTTTTCTTTTCTCGGATTATCGGGCTTTGACTCTAATACATACCGTGCCGCTCGATCGTAACAAAAGATAAAAAATATGCACGATCGACGGCCTTTCCACTTGTCTCTCTACGCTGTGTCTCACCTTGCTGCTGCGACGCTCGGCGGACAAGCACCACTTCGTTAGCAAGCGTCTTACTGTGAAGCGCCCGCGCGGCGCGTTTAACACAGATAGAAAGAAGCGCGCCGAGCCTCGGCCGAATCTCCGTTCACCTGCGGAAACCTTAAACAGTCTCCAAGAATGCTTATCCGTGCGTTGTACGAAACTTTCGTACGTTTTCGCGCCGTATAGAAATTTGTTATTTTTTTGTTTTTTTTCTTTTGCTCGCACCCATCGATGAGAATTTTCCTCCTCGGGGGGGGTCTCTTGATTTACGATGATTTCATGCCTCTACGTGGTTTCAAACGTTAAACCGGTGCATTACAAATAAATCTTAGCAATGACAATCCTAAGGAGATAATTAATTTTCTTTTTTTCCATTAGTTTTCATTTTAATTTGCTCGTTTTCATTGTTTTTTTTCGAAATTCGTGTAATTTTTTTAGGTTAGGGAAACGGACCTGTCTATCTTCAATGTGCTATCGCCCATCCACGGTATCAAATGCTTCCCCTGATCAATCATTTTCGCCTTCTCATCGTCCCGAAATAATTTGCAGCTGTATCCGAACACCAGTAGCTCCTGCGGCTCCTCATCGCCGTTCTTTTTACGCAGAATTCCCGAGTCAACGAGCCACCGTTGACCCTTCGACGCCATTTTTTTTTCGCCCTTTAATTGTATTGCACGCGAACTTTTTTTTATATCAATTTTTATTTATTTTTATGCTCAAGGAGAGCGCACGCGCTCGAGAAAAAGAGCGTAATGAAGAAACTCCACGAAAACGTGAAGCGAAAAGACGCGGACCGAACGAGTCAAGTGTCGCGCGCGTAATGAAATTGGTTATCAATGATCATTGATCAATATCAATCCCTTGATTCGTATTAAAAGCTTTCGCGCTTGTGAGCGCCACATCCTGTAGCATTTTATATGTCGATGTATATCTATACATACGCACTGAAGGCGCGTAAGCGTCCAAAACGAATGCGGCTCATATTATGCATGTATATGGGGCATTCCACGCTAAATCGACCACTTTTGACGCCGATCCCTTTCGATTTGGCTGAAACTTTTTTGTCCTTTTCTCTGCTCTATCAAAAACGTTTTTCAGAATTTTTCCAATTTTTTTTACTCAACCGATAAAAAGTTATGGATGTTTAAAAAAAATTAACTTTTTATTCTTCAAATATCTATAACTTTGTCTGAAAAGTATATTTAAAGTAAAAAAATTTGAAAAAAAACGTTCAGATAATTTTTGAAAAAGTTATAGATATTTAAAAAGACCAATTTTGATGAAAAACTCATAACTATTTATCATTAAGGTGAACAAAATTGAAAAAATTCTGAAAAATGTTTTTGATACGGTAGAAAAAGATAAAAAAAGTTTCAGCGAAATCGAAAGGGGTCGGGGTCAAAAGTGGTCGATTGGGCGTGGAATTTCCCATATATATACATATGTATATTGCATTTCACATTCAAATGAACGAAACATCGACAAAATATTTTTGCTAAAATATCTTTAGGAAATTAAGAATAATTATTAAATCCATAATTGACGGTATAGGTACTTATGCCGAATTAAAATATTCTCCGAGACAAAGTTACGTAGAAAAAAGAATAAATAAATCATAAGTTCAACCCTGCATTCGTTCAGGACATTTACGCGCTTTCAGCCACTTTCAGCACGTATGTATAGATTTACATTGCCGTATAAAATGCAACAGGATGTGGCGCTCACAAGCGCGTGTGCTTCCAGAACGAATGCAGGGTAAGCGTCAAAGCGTTGGGGAGGGGGGAATGGTGCGTTGCCCCCCCTTTCACATTCACCATCGACGACCGTCATCGTGCATTTTTTGTCCAGATTTCTTATAATTCGTAATAACTTGAACAGTATATGACGATCATCAAGAATATTATTGGAAAACTATTGTAAAAAATCGAATCATAATTTTTTATCAACATTTCCAAAATGCATAAAATCTCTTTCCATCGAAAAATTCTGAAGAATGCTCTTCCCTCTGTTTGCCTGATTGAATATGTACATGATGATATATATTAGGGTGCGTCAAAAACAAAATTTTCTTCATAACAATTAATATGATACTTAGTTTCCCATTTTGATCGAAAACAAAGCGAGCTTTCGAAGTTCAACATTAATTATTTCATATAATCATTAAAAAATAGCGCGAGCGCTCTAACTTGCACAATTTTCAAGATATGTATTGCACTACTTAAACTTTGTACAGAACTAGTAATAGCTCTATTGAATTTGGCAAAAATCGATCGAAGCATTAAAATTTTATGAAAATGAATTTTAGAATTTTTCGAAAAATAGCGCAAATACTTTGTGATAAATCAAGAGCTATGAGAACTATGGATTAAAGATAAGGAAGCATCAATGTTTTTTTTTGACACACCCTAATATATAAGTTCTCAAAGGTAAACGTGCGTTTTGCATATTACACATATATCTATATATTCGCGTAGTCAGGGCCGTAGCAATACAATCGAGGTACTGCGAAACTGCCGCTGCGCGACGCGCCCGTTTCCAAGGGTCGGTAATTTCGTACAGTGTGATAAATGATAATACTATTGAGACTTGAGACAGATATATAAACGAGTAACACTGTTGATGAGTATAAAAAGCGCGCGCGCGCGCGAGAGAGAGAGAGAGAGAGAGAGAGAGAGTAAGGCGAGGGAGTAAAATTTACTCTCTCACAAACATACTTCTCTCCGCATGTATATTAAAATTCTTTGATATAAAAGTGATTCCGGGTTCGGCATTAGCACGAGGCCTGTATATATATCTCCATCACCTCTCTCGGGGCGGCGCGCACACGGTTATATAGCGACATAACCCGGTTTTTTTTCTTTTCTTTTGTCGGGTTTTTACGACAAAATTTCTGCGGCAATTTCCCAAGTTCGTGGTACGCTCGTGAATAATATTATTATTTTTTCCTTCCGAAGCCCTCGAGAAACTGGGAATATAATAACTGGAAACGCGGTTGTGCGCGCCGAGAAAACGGACGTCGAAAGTTCGTGCCGCGTCTGCAGAAACGTTGGAAAGTGTTTTTCGAGAAATATATAGACGCGGGAGCAAAAGCAAGCAAAAGAGAGTCGAACGGTCAACTTCCACAAGGATATATTCATACACGAATATATATACATCTATATATATATCTATATATATATATATTCACATATAAAACATATAGCACGAGTTTTTTCTGCCTGAACGTGCGACAAATATGGAACACGCGGGCGGCGATGCCAGCGGCGACGGGGACGGCGATAGACGAGGATCCGGTCGTGGAAAAGGACGCGGAGCGTGGGCTCAACCGACGCAACATCCTCCGGGACACCTGAGACGACCGCGGAATCCAACCAATTCCAATCAATCGCCAGGTTCGAAAAACACGTTTTTCTTCCCTACATTCTGAAGCCAGCTGTAGTTCCCATGAAATTTTGATCAAGTTAAAAAAAAAAAAAAATGTCAAAGATTTTTGAAGTTTTTCATTTCCTGCCTCATTTTTATGAAGAAATTTCAGTCAGAATCGAAACGTCGATTTTTTAACATATAGATGTTTGTTGAACAACCCTGAACAATGGTCCATCATTTGCCGTATCGAAAGGCAACCAGTTTCAAAAGCACAGAAATTAACCCAAACCCATTTCAGTTGTACAAATTTGATTATACGAAACCGCAGTGTCGTAAGGGAATTGTCAGGAACAGGAACAGCTGGAATCACGAAGAACCGAGGAAACGCGAGAAACTGTATGGAAACATCTCGCTATTTTTCAGAGGGAACTAAAAAATTGATGAAGGTTCCTCCTCAAGGTTCCAAGCTTTAAAAAATGCGCGAGGGAACTGTGGTTCCTTTTTTGGTTCCTTCGTGGTTAATATCTTCTTAAGGAGGAATGTACACCTGGAAACGGAAGAAAAAGCTAATTTTCGAGAATTTTTTCCGAGGAAACTATTGGAATGACCAGAACGGGGTTTTTCCTAGTTAAAATATACACTTTCAAGAATTTTTTCGATTCTTTTTATTTGAAAATGTTGCAAATTCACGGAGGACTCAAGAAATCTGGCATAGCCGTACCGAGTGGCGTTTTGTCAAAAATCATGTGAAAGGAAAAACCAAAACAGCATACTAAAATAGATAATATTATCTTGTCTTTGTCATAGCCGATTTAAAAAATATCAATTTTTGACAAAATGACGGACGCTTGAACTCAATGTTGCTATTTTCAAGAAAAAATTTGTTTGTATTTTGACAGAAAAAAACTAAAAATCGGAAAAAAAAATCCTATGACAGAGACTAGATAATTGTGTATACAATAACAAAAAATTTAAAGTTATTTGGTTCAGTCGTTTTCGAGATATTTTGGGTACCGCTATGGCAGATTTTTTTTACAGCACTCCGTAGACGACTCGAGTACTCGGTAAATTTGCAACATTGTTAAATAAAAAAAATTAAAAACATTCTTGAAAGTATATATTTTTAACTAGGAAAAACCCCGTTCTGATCATTCCAATAGTTTCCCCGGAAAAAATTCTTGAAAATTACCTTTTTTTTCCGTTTCTAGGTGTATATTTCCCCTTAACTCTAAGTTTATTAATGAGTTTTTTTTTTTCACAAAAAAAATGGGCAGAAATGGTTTAAGGCATTTATTACTATATCATTTAAGTCGAAAAAAAAAATTTTAATGTTGAAAAACTTAAAAATAGCCTCTTGTAATTGGCGCCAAACTATGAGGCTTTTGAGGAGCACTCTCGGTCTGCGTGGCAAAAATCTCCTTGTAGGTGGCTCTTGGAATAAAAATAAAAATTTCTTCTTATTAATCTTATTAATCTTATTAATCTTATTAATCTTATTCTTCTTTTATGTCTGTACATAGGGCTTTTTCGAAATTTCAATTTAAAAAAAATGCCGGTCATTTAAAAAAAAAGTAAATTTTTCAGGGTAAAAAAAGTTGCTTAAACTGTGCACCAAAAATAAAATAACAACTCTACCGAAAGAATCCTACGTACATCCTTAAATTATACTATGGAGAAGAATTATGCAAATTTTCAAGTCAATCCGATGAAAATTGGATGAGTTATTTGATACGCAGATTAGAAAAACATTGTTTTGAGAAAATCACGTTTAAAGTTTTGCATATGTGAAACTAGTAAATATTTTCAACTAATATTTTAAATCTGCAATGCCTGTGCTATACCGTATTCCGTTACCATCTATTTCGTCTTTTTTTTCAAATTACGTTTTTTTCAAATTTTCAAGGTAGTATCCTGCCTTAAAGAACCGGTTGCAGGATTTGCTAGGGAAATTAATAAATTTTTGACGCTAGTTAGAACCCTTAAGGTGCAGCGAATCTCTCATAAATTAATTTTTTTGTTTTACTGCGCTTTGCACGATCCTGACCAAACGGCTTGATGGATCCTATCCTACGATGTCTCATTTTCTTCGTAAAACTTTGCCGGATTGCTCAAGCATGGCACATTTTTTTTAAAGTTCTTAATACAGAGTTACAGGCCCCTTTTTGAGTTTTTGAAACTAAAAATGGGTCAAAAATTCAAACACTGGCCTGTAACTCCATAATAAGGACCTAAATAAAAAATGCGCCAGGCTTAAGCAATCCCGAAAAGTGTTGGGAAGAAAATGAGACATCGTAGGATAAGATCCGTCAAGTGGTTTGGTCAGGATCGTGCGCAGCACAGTGAAACTCAAAAGTTGATTTATGAGAGAACCGCTGCGCCTTAAGGATTCGAAAAATTTCTTCATTCGATACGTCGAATGATGGACCATTGGTCAGATTTACACATATTCAACGAACATCTATATTTATTTTAAAAAATCAGCGTTTTGATATTGACTCGACCCCTTAATCCATCGTCGATTCTGCGAAGTTGACGGTTTTTCGTTTTTTTTTCCATACGTTGCAGATGATTTCACTCCGGGCTGGCTCATGGAAGCTAGAAATTCCAATCTGTCCGCTGATGCACCTGTGTTTGTACCGAGAGGCCTGGGCCAGGGCGTCGGACCGGTGAGTACACGAAAAACGAACCTAGATTGAATTAGACTTTCATTCGGGATATACATTACTAAAGAATAATTTTTTCCACTGAGTAAGAGTCATGATGTTGAAGTTTCCATCGTTTGCATGCGATGGATACAGTTTACTTTTTAAAAATTCATTTTTCCTAAGTAGCTTTCAAAGTGAAAAATCGATGAAAAGTATTTTAAGATCGTTTTTAAGAACGTTAGACATTAAATGCACAAGTAAAATGTGAATATCACTCAAAATGAATTTTGAAAAGCTTATATTCGTTACATTGCAACGATGCAAACTTGAACATTTTTAAGAGGTGTTCTTGAATGATTTAAAAAAAATTTTATATCAGCGCTAAAATTATAGAATCCCTGAACAATTCACAGGTCTATTTGTCTTGTGCAAAGCCGATTTTTCTTTTCAACTATTCTCAGTAAATATGATCGGAAAATGGTCTGACTTTTGATGATGGAATTATAATGTTTCGCTGACTTTTTCTAAAACTAACTACGTCTTTGACCAATCTTAATTATGGTAAATGCAAGATGGATTTTCTTGAATGTGAAGATATTAACGATTATGAAGTTTGCATTGTTGCAACGCAACGAAAACAAGATTTTTTCAATTCTTTTTAATTGAAATTTATGCTTTATTTCGCCATTTTTTAGCATCCTAAACCACAAAATATATTTCAACGATTTTGTACATTGAAAACTTTTCAGAGAGAATGAATTTCATTAAAAGATAAACTATTTCCGTTGCATCTAAACAATACAAACTTCAACATCATAGATACTATGCATTAAAAAAAAAAAGTTTTGGTTCCGTCAATTTTAATTTTACTCAGTAATATTTAGTTATTCAGAGGAAAAACCTTTTTAAATATCTACAGCTAAACATCTCTACTTTATGTAAAAAGAAAATTTTAAAAGAGGACAATTCTCTGCATAATTAAGCATGAAAAGTTAACATTGGTATCAAAAATATGGGAACTTTCAACTATATCGAGTCATCGATAATTATGCACTTGCCCAAATGATTTGCCATAAAATTCGTTGATAAGTTTACATTGTAATTAGAGACAAATTTTACTCCAATTACATGTAATTAGAACCAAATTTCCGACTAATTACATGTAGTTAGAGTCAAATTTGACTCTAATTACATTGATAAAATGTAATTAGTGCGAAATTTGCACCTAAGTACATTTGTAATTTGAATTATTCTAATTACTAATAACATTTCTAATTTGTAATTAGGAAATTTTAAAATACTAATTACATTTGTAATTGAAAATTTTTCGACTACTAATTACATTTGTAATTTGTAATTAGAAATTTTTCAATTACTGATTACATTTGTAATTTGTAATTAGAAAGTTTCCAATTACAAATTTTATTTGTAATTAGAAAGTTTTAACTAGTGATTCCATTTGTAAATTGTAATTAGAATTTTTCAAATTACTAATAACATCTGTATCGTAATTAGAATGCAATTAATTACAAAAACGACCAACACTGATAAGCAGACGACAAAGACACTATTTGTGCGAAAAACGTGACGCTCGGTCGTTCCATTTGCCCGTGACGCTTTCGTGCCGAAACGCGCTCATAGAAGTTTCACTTGAAAAATTGAAAACATTCTTGAAAGTGTATGTTTCTAACTAGGAAAAACCCGGTTCTGATCATTCCAATAGTTTCCCCGGAAAAAAATTCTCGAAAATTACCTTTTTTTTCCGCTTCCAGGTGTATATTCCCCCTTAACTCTGAGTTCACTTCTAAGTTTTTATATGCGTTTTTCAGCAGCAGCAGTGGCACAGACATTCGGCTCAGGATCGATTAGCTATCGCGAGGAATCAACAGACTTGTTCGCCTCAGCAGCAACAACAGCAGATGCATCGTCAGATGCAGCACCAACAGCAGCATCATTACGGCTCGCATCATCAGCAGCAACACCAGTACGGTTATCAACAGATGCACTATCAGGGTCAGCAATACGCTGATCCTGATGCCGGAGTTCAGGGGTATCCTTACGAGGGTGGATACGGGAATTACAACAGACATCAGGCAAATGTACGAGAAAGATGGATTTTCATCATCGATGAATTGTCATTGATTTGATTTGATTTTGCAAATTTCGATTTGTCATTGATTTGATATGATTTTGCAAATATTGATTTGTCATTGATTTGATTTGATTTTGCAAATATTGATTTTTCATCGATTTGATTTGATTTTCCAAATATTGATTTGTCATTGATTTGATTTGATTTTGCAAATATTGATTTGCAAAAAATTGATAATGTTTAAATTAACTTATCTCTCTCTCACTCTTTTCAATCTAACGCTTTTATTATTATTTCTCTCAGGGCTCCGAGCGTCACACTGAAAACAATCAAGTGACGACTTTTGCCGGTGTACTCCGACAATTGGAGAACGCGATGGACACGCTCAATCGAAGTCCTGGACAATTTGACGATCTCGTTGTACCGCTTGTTTGCGGTATAACTCCTCATTTAAAAAATTCTAGTCATACTCAGGAAATCGTCGATGCTATTGTCAAGCAGGTACGCTTTCCCATTTACGACTTGATAATATCGGTTTTATTATGTACACTCACGCTCAAAAGTTTGGACACACCAGTCAATGTTTCTTGCCGCACTGAAAGTTGCATAACTCCGTAAAAAAAAAAAGATAATCGAATTTTTTAAACAGCGTTTTGACGGGAAGAAAATCAGCTTTATTTTGCGTAAAAAAAAATATTTTTTATGATTTTTTTTTCGATCCGGTACGCATTTTTGTACGTGACCGTTTTTTGGCCTTTTTTCGATCATCGCGAATTGGGCGCACAACTTCAGGACTTTTTTTTTAATATTTTCTTATATTTGACATTTTTCCTTAAATTCTATAGTTTATGAGTAACGTTGCATCTTTCAAAATTTATCTTTTTTAGCCAAAAGTAAAATAACTTCGCGAGAAAAAATCGTACGAAAAATTAAAAAAAAATTTGCACATTGCTTCCTCATCTTTATCCATACTTCACATAAAAGTTTCAGTGCAATATCTTAAAAATTACACAAGTCAGAGCGTTTACGCTATTTAAAAAAAAAATAAAAATTTCATAAAATTTTAATCTCTCAATGGATTTTTGCCAAATTCGATAGCGAACAACCTCGATAGCTATATTAGCTCTGTGCAAAGTTTCAGTACAACACCTTAAAAATGGCACAAATTAGAGCGTTTAGGCTATTTTCAAAAAATTCAAAATTTCATAAATTTGTAATCCCTCAATGGATTTTCGCCAAATTCAATACCAAACAACCTTAATAGCTATACTAATTCTGTATAATTATATACGTATTATATACGTTATAATTGAAACCAAATTTTTTTCATAATGAAGAGCAATTCGTGCTCGAAAAGTGTCCCAGATTTTAGCTTCATATCTCGAAGCGTTTTCGAGTTATTAATTATTTACATCTGAAACTCAGGATACACACACACACACACGCACACACACACATCCATCCGGACATTTTTTCTAAATATGATTTCTCGGTGTTTTAGGACATTTTGAACACAAAACAATTTTCACGAAAACAAAGCTTCCTTTATGAGTAAGCAAAACGAAAATGGAGCGTCTGCTAACTCTTTCAAATGTACGGTAGATAAAAAAGACAAAAAAAAATGTCCTTAAGTTATGCGCCCAATTCGCAATGGTCGAAAAAAGGCCAAAAACGGTCACGTACAAAAATGCGTACCGGATTGAAAAAAAAAATCATAAAAAACATTTAAAAAATTAAGCAAAATAAAGCTGAATTCCTTCCCGTCAAAACGCTTTTTTACAAATGCGGTTATCTTTTTTTTTGACGGAGTTATGCAACTTCTAGTGCGGCAAGAAATATTGACTGGTGTTTCCAAACTTTTGAGCGGGGGTGTATATATATATATTTTTTTTTTTCATTTTTATACATCTCCGTAATGAATTCTTTGCCTCTTTTTCCACAGTCGATCAGAGAAAGTAATTTTCGATATAGCGGTGCTCGTTTATGCGCCCATCTCGATGCCGTGGATACTCCAGCCGAAGATGGAACGTCCCTTTTTAGGACTGCTCTGTACACCAGGTAAATAAACAAATAATCAATAAATTTTATCCTCAATTTTTGTGTTTCCATGTTGCAAAATTCCGTACGAATTTTCTTAAACTACTTTATAAATATGCGATTTTTAAATACGCTCGTAGGTGTCGCGAAGAGACCGAAGGTGAGACGAAACGTTGGCAGGAGGAACCCAACGAAAAGTCTTGCAACGGTCTGATGCTCTGTCTTGCGGAACTTGTTGCTCAGTTGGATCAACCGGCTGCGTCGATTCTCGGGAAGCTACTCGTTCAGCTTATATCTGTGACCCTTAAGAATCCAGCACCGAATTCCGCAAAATTCATCTGTCAGTCGCTCAAGGTATTTTAACAACGTTTCATATTTTATCATTCTTTTCAAACCATTGAAGAAGGAAAAAGAGTCTCACAAGAATGCGAAATTGAAAATTTTCACATTGCTTTCTCAATTTTTGCCGTAGCTCACAAAGTTTCCTGTGTGAGAAATCATTTCCTCATAATGGAAGCTTCGTGAACGACGGAAAAAGGTGTTAAGGAATGCGCAAATTTGAAATTTGCAGTCTTATACGTTAAAAAAGTCCCTAAAAAGTTTCCAAAGTGAAAAATTGTTGAAATATATTTCGGGATCTTTAGTAAGGACTTTAGGATGCTTTAATGCGCGAACAAAGCTTAAATATAATTGAAATGGATTTTTAATAGCTTATTTTCGTTGCATCGCAACAATGCTGATTTCAACATTGTTAATATATTGAATATTGATAATGTTGCAATTTATGTCGCATTATTGCAAAAATTCATCTTATTTTAAAAGCTTAACCCCACAATCGATTTTTACCAAATTCAATAACTAAAAAATGTTGTAACTATATTAAAAATTGAAAGTTTTTACAACATTGTAACCCTTTGATCGATATTTCGTTTTTCACAGAAATGAAAAAATTCGATAAAATTCAAAGGGTTAGAGTTCAAAATAAATTTTCAACAATAAAAGACCAAATGATGCGTGACCTCTGTGTGGTTCGGTTATCAAAATATCCATTCGGATATTTTATCAGGAAACGGTTACACAAACCTACAAAAAAAAGTAGTGTGTGCTGGGGTACCCACAAAAAAAGTAGTAGTGGGGTCAGACCATATTTTTCTTTTGTATTTTTTTCCCGCTGAACACGAATCTGAAGTCAGAATTAGGGATCGATGAGCAAATTTTCGAGAAAATCCATAAAAACTGATAAAAATCATTACCTACTAATTTTTTCTGTGTGATGCTAATATCCTCATAATTTTCGTCGTATCCTGATCCTTTTGTCTTCAAATTATCTATGAAATGAATTTCGGCTGCGCTTTTTTCCTCTCTCTTGTGTTCCTTTTTGTAACATCCAACAGTAATCTGCAAACATATTTACTCCCCATTGTCCCTGAAATCGCCGTTCAAATTCCTTTAGATCTTGGTGAAATCTTTCTCCTTGCTCTTCACTAAAGTCTCCGTTATTCTCCGGAAATTGATCAAGATGAGAATCAAGAAGGTGTATTTTCAAATTCATCAGACAACCTGAATTTTGAAAGTTTTTTTTATCATAGTTGCCACAATGTTTTCTGTAATCAGCATCTTTCATATTACCCAAAAATGTAGTGCCCACTTCTTTGAAACTTAATCATGATGCCTTCTCTTAGTCATTTAGAGCTAAAACGAATTCTGCATCTTTGAATTACTCTCGGACTTCCGGTCCATCGAAGATGCCTTGTTTTACTTTAGCATCAGATTTGTGTTTTGATACCACGAAATGTTGACCGAACGAATCACTTTACACATCCTATTTAAGGGCAGTTTGTGTGACCCAGATGAGAAACAATAGGATGTGAGCTAACATGTTTGCAAAGTACTGTTGGGTATTATAGAAAGAAACAAACAAAAACAGCATGATAGTAATATCATACAGAAAAGATGACTGGATCATGAATTTGATCAGTTTTTATGGATTTCATCGAGAATTTGCTCATCGAGCCCTAATTCTGACTTCAGATTCGCGTTCAGCGTGAAAAAATACGTAGAAAAAATATGGTGGGACACCCAGCGCACACAACTTTTTGTTGTGGGCCTGTGTTATTGAAAATGTTTGACGAAACAAATGTTTCACGCGAACGAAGTTTCCTTCATAAGAAAGCAAAATATTCTACATTAGAAGAATCAAGGTATTTCCAAATTCCCAATTAAAAAAATACGCATTCCATTGTGTTCCTCTTTTAATTGCGAGAAGCTGAAAGTACGTTGAATTGAATTTAATGAAGAGCAAAAAAATTAGAAGAGAAGGGAGACAAAAAGTATGATAAATTGGTATTTTTACAGTTGGCTGGCCAATATTTGGAGAGAGACAGCAGTACGAATCGGGAAGAGATTGAGCGTGTTATGCGTGAATTAACGGAACTCGTGACCGAGGGACGCGTGGACGTTCACGTTGGTCGAATGGTAAACAGCGTTCGCGAATTGCGAAGTGGCAACTGGGGACGCGTTGTATCGTCGCACGGGCCTACATTGGTCGAGCCGAGCTCGACAATAAACGAGCAACAAATACCCCAACATTCGTTCGACGAGCCCGTTCTCTACGGCCCCGACGGTACGATTTTGTCGGCCGAGGAGAGCAGTTTTTGCCAGAGTCGAGCGACGGCCGATGGCATCGACGACGGTGGTGACAACGTCTGCGATGACCTTCGGTACGTAATCTTCGAACTCCCTTATCTTTTGACCTGGTCGAGCAAAACAAAAAAATTCGAGCTCTCTTAATCTTTTCCCAGTCAAAAGTCACGCTCTGGCGAAAGAAAAACTTGATAAACTTTCTAGTAACCGTACGATTATTGAATTCATTCGAAATTTCCATTTAATCAATTAATGAAATTCCATTTAATGAACTGATGAACTTGATGAACTTTCGAATAACCGTACGACTATTTAATTCATTCAGAATTTCCATTTAATCAATTAATGAAAATTCCACTTGATGAACTGATGAACTTGATGAACGTTGGAGTAACCGTACGACTATTTAATTCATTCAAAATTTTAATTTAATCAATTAATGAAATTCCATTTGATGAAATGATGAACTTGATGAACTTTCGAGTAACCGTACGACTATTTAATTCATTGAAAATATTCATTTAATCAATTAATGAAATTCCATTTGATGAACTGATGAATTTGATGAACTTTCGAGTAACCGTACGACTATTTAATTCATTCAAAATTTCAATTTAATCAATTAATGAAATTCCATTTGATGAAATGATGAACTTGATGAACTTTCGAGTAACCGTACGACTATTTCATTCATTGAAAATTTTCATTTAATCAATTAATGAAATTCCATTTGATGAACTGATGAATTTGATGAACTTTCGAGTAACCGTACGACTATTTAATTCATTCAAAATTTCAATTTAATCAATTAATGAAATTCCATTTGATGAAATGATGAACTTGATGAACTTTCGAGTAACCGTACGACTATTTAATTCATTGAAAATTTTCATTTAATCAATTAATGAAATTCCATTTGATGAACTGATGAATTTGATGAACTTTGGAGTAACCGTACGACTATTTAATTCATTCAAAATTTCCATTTAATCAATTAATGAAAGTTCCATTTGATGAAATGATGAACTTGATGAACTTTTTCGAGTAACCGTACGACTATTTCATTCATTGAAAATTTCCATTTAATCAATTAATGAAATTCCATTTGATGAACTGATGAATTTGATGAACTTTCGAGTAACCGTACGACTATTTAATTCATTCAAAATTTCCATTTAATCAATTAATGAAATTCCATTTGATGAAATGATGAACTTGATGAACTTTCGAGTAACCGTACGACTATTTAATTCATCAAAAATTTCAATTTAATAATTAATTAATGACATTCCATTTAATTAATGAAATCAAGTGGCAATGAAAAAAGTCCCACGAAAAAAACGTTGTGAGGACAATATAAGGAATACGTTCAAAGATAAGAAAGAATTTTCAAACATGTGTCTACGGGATTATTTATCGTTTATTAAAATTGCAGCAAGTACGACGACGAGGACGAGGACGACGCGATCGCGGCGGCGTACGAGGAATTCCTTAAGCTAGAGCCCAACAAGAGCGGCAGTGGCGTCGTCGACAGAGGATAGTCGCCTCGTCTTAGGCACTAATAAATCAACTATTATACAGTAATCAGGAAGCAAAGGAAAAAAAATGAACGAAACGAAAAAAAAAATTATAAAAATTAAAACAACACTTTCACGACAGTCCGCACGAAAAAAGAGGAGAAAGAGAGAGAGAGAGTGGTAACATGTTCGCAAACGGATGTTTGTAAAGATGTTTCTCTCGCGCTCAAACGAAAAAAAAATCATCCCCCCTCTACCCGCCCCGAAAGTCGTCGACTGCTTAGTAATTTGCATTGCATCTTCTTATTTTTATTACACATATTATAAATTATGTACAATTACGAAAATAGGAGTAAGACCAAATCGCATATGATTTATGTTTGTAGTTTATATACTGCACACGACATATACGTATATATATGGGGCATTCCACACCGATTCGACCTGGGTCTGACCCTTCACCTCTTCGATTTTGTCTGCGATTTTTGGAGCGATTTAACAACTATAATTTTATAAACAAATTATTTTTAGCCCAAATTTAACAATCTGAAAAAAATCACAAAAATCCCTTTTTTATATGAAAAATTTCGAATGTTGAGCCAAAGTGGGCAGGAGTTTCCTTCTGCTTATAACAAGCTTTTAAAAAAAAAAATTTTTTTTATAGAAAGAAACCCGAATTGAGTGGGTCCTTATCCCAACATTTTTTTAACCACCTTCAATTCATACAAAAACGTTTGCATAACGGCCCACCCAATCCAGGGTCTTCCTTTTATTTAAAAAAAAAAATCAAAAAATCTTGTCAATAATTTGTTTATAAAATTATAATTGAGCCAAATCGCTCCAAAAAAACGAAAAAATGCCGAGTGCTCTTCAGAGGTACTACAAAGACATAAAAAATTGCGGACAAAATTGAAAAGGTGAAGGGTCCGACCTAGTTCGATTCGGTGTGGAATGCCCCATATACATGTGTGTCCGTGTGTGTGTTTATACTCGAAATGAACAAAAATCAACAGTGAGAAAAAAAGTATAATGAAATGGGGACACTTTTTAAGATCGGTCGTTCCATTGTCCGGCAATTGGACAATCCATATGTGCTGAGAAATGAAAAAATGATATTAAAAGCTACATTCACATGAAAAACATCACTCGAATTTTCAAAGTGGTACATGCACTCGCCACTTTCCTCCCTCCGCCCCGAATAAATCGCCGGCTCGGTGATTTTATTTGTATAATTATAATATACAGTTATGTATGGTAAATCAAATAAACAAGGAAACTATGTCTTTTCGTTATTAGAAGTGAAGAAAAACGTAGTTTTCGGAATTTTCTTCCGGAAAGAATTTTTGACAATAATTAAATTTTTACTTTCCTATCATAAGACATTTAAATAGCCCCATAATTGTTAATAGATTCGTTTGCGGTTTGTTTATGACACTGGAAAATATCTCATAACGATTATTCGAAGCTCGTGTGAGTGTGGGATTGATCCGGGAACTATTTAGACCGATTATTATTGTATTAATTGTGAGGGGGCGACACGAGACATAATAGTCTTCGCAATCCTGGTGTTACTACGCGGAACCTTCGATGACGATTGTAATCAATTTTTTTTTCTCATCGTTTTATTCAAAACGAAACGATTGCAATGGATTCGGACCTTATATGCTTTGGCCTCTGGATTACGTATCAACGGCTTCCAGTACAGATTTATAGAAGCGAAGAGGGAAAAAAAAACTCAGCAATCTGTTTACTCGTAAACGAATCGCCCACGTTTTATTAAATTGGTATTTCTGGCAAGTACGTAAACACTTTGGAGCTCTCATTTTTTTTGAATGATTTGTTTTCGCAGTTTTTTTTTTTGCTATGACTCAAACGAGTTTTGATTCCGAATTTCTGAGCGGATGCGTCACTAATCATGTGTTTAAAATTTCAGAGATTCGGGAGAGAGAAAGGCCGCGCTAGAGGAGAAACGTCGAGGAAGAATAATTTGATTTACGACGAGGATGAGCGGTGAACGATCATCTTTTCGGGGGAATTCATTCGACGCAAGCGACAACGAGAAGCGTCCAGAAATTATATAGTTTCAAGATAACCCAAAAGGTCTTGATGAAAAAAAAGTGTGCTATCTTTGAGATTGTTTTTTTTTTTTTTTTTTTTAATTTTTGGGATTTGCATTGCGCAATCATAGCAAGGGTATATCCAAAAAGAGTCATAGGAAAAAAAATACTTGAGAACCGTAGCCTCAATATTGGCAGAAATTTTCTTCATAGTCTGTAAAATCGATTAATTAATTGAAAAGCTAGAGTTTCCATGTTGGGAAAGCGGGAAAAACTTTTTAGTCGAAAAAACTGGGGAACTTACAAATTTAAAATAAATTTTCGATTTTAATCTTCAAAGGCTTTCTGATGAGCAGAAAAAGAAACATATTTTGCAGTACTTTTGAAAGAGGACTTGAACGATTTGTATTTTTTAAATTTGAGAGTAAAGTAAAATATTAAAAATTATGGAAAAGCAGTGTAAGTTGCCCTTTGAAGGTTGAAAGTTTGAGTGAAAATTTTGAAAATGAAAAAGCTTGAAAAGTTAATCTGTAACGTTTATAAAAACAACAATAACGGGTGCAATAAGAGTGCAAAAATACAAAAAAATTCGGAGCAGTATTTGGAATCCAATTTGAAAGAACGAGTTACAAAACCGTTTGGAAAGCTAAAGTTTCAAAGTTGGGAAGGGGGAAAAGCTTTTAAGTCGATAAAACTGAGGAACTTAAAAATAAAAAGTGAATTTTCGATTCTAATCGTCAAAGGCACTCTGATGAGCAGAAAAAAACCATATTCGCAGTACTTTTGAACGAGGACTTGAAAAATGCTCTGCAATTTTGAGAGTAAAGTAAAATATTAAAAATTATAGAAAAGCAGTGTAAGTCGCACTTTGAAGGTTGAAACTTTAAATTGAAAATTTTGAAAATGAAAAAGCGTGAAAAGTTAACTTGTAACGTTTATAAAAACAACGATAACGAGTGCAATAAGCCTACTAAAAAATAAAAAACAAATTCGGAGCAGTATTTAGAATCAAATTTGAAAGAAAGAGTTACAAAACCGCTTGGAAAGCTAAAGTTTCAAAGTTGGGAAAGCGGGAAAAGCTTTTAAGACGAAAAAACTGGGGAACTTACAAATAAAAACTGAATTCTCGATTCTAATCTTCAAAGGCACTCTGATGAGCAGAAAAAAACATATTTTCCAGTACTTTTGAACGAGGACTTGAATGATTTGTAATTTTTTAAATTTCTCAATTGAAAATTTGGGCGAAAGTCCAAATTTCACGATAATGAATATAAAGATTAGTTTTTCAGTGTCGAAAAAATTGATTAAAAAAAAAATGGTTATTATTGGGAATAACGCGTCGGAAAGGCGCTTACCAATTTTTCGTTTTATTATATTCTATTAGATAATGATTTTAAAAAAATATTAGCTGGGGGGAGGCCAACATTTTTTTTTGTTTTAAAAAGAAAATATACTAATTTAGCTACTAGACTAGATATACAGAGTTGCGAGGTTTGTTGTTTTTTTGGGTTTGCTAAAAAACGTTAGATAAAAAAAAATTATAACAAGTTGATTTTATAATTTTTTGTTTTATCCAATGTTTTTCATCAAACCCAAAAAAACAACAGAAACAACACAACGGGAATATCTATTCTAGTAGTTAAATTCCTTTATTTTATTTTTTTCAGAAAAAAAAATAAAAATTGGGCCTCCCCCGAGCTAATATTTATATTTTTATCATTATCTAATAGACTATAATTTGAAAAAAAAAATTGGGATGCGCCTTGCCGATGAGTCGCACTTCCCAATAATTATCAAAAAAATGATGCATCAACTCGTGAAGGCCATGAATCCCAAAAAAAAATGATCGATTGGAAAAATGTCGACTTTGCTTGAATCTCACAATTTTTATATATTTTTTTTTAGTTCGCGTACCAGAGGACGAATAAAAAATTCTACTAGACGCCATGGAAGTGCGACCAATTAAGGTGTCCACATGAATACAGAATAAATTCTGTGTCGGAGCGAGGAAACCTTCGAGATCGTGCGAGGTTGATGGTTTTGCTCAGCAAGGTGGCTTCAAACACGGGCTCAAGTCGCGAAACGATGACGACAACCGTTCCCATGTGGAGGGGAAATAAAAGAAACGAGCGAGATGAGAGCGCGTGTGGGAAGGCCGTTCAGGGACAGGAGAGTGCGTCAGTTTTCGAACAGGAAAAACCGCGTGATTCCATTAGGAAGAGCGCCTAGAGAAAGAGAGAGAGAGAGAGAGAGAGAGAGAGAGAGAGAGAGAGAGAGAGAGAGAGAGCAAGAAATAAAAAAAAACAATTTTTAAGTGGTGGGGAAACATACGCAAAATTGTACCCACTTTATATTTATATATTTACAGATGCGTGCCATTATATTTGTGAATGCTCAAGTCCGCTAACTTATAGTCTTCGTCCTCGCACTCTCGAGTGCGGATCGTTCGAAGAGCCACAGTGAGACTCTTCACTTTTTATTTAATTTTGGCTTTCACTGTTCTCCTGTCATTTATTTGTTCTGAACTTTTTCATTGATTTTGTCATTGTTTCTGTTTAGTGCTGCAAAGACCCTTTCTCATTGTTTAATTAGCGCATATCGTTTTTTTTTCTAGAACCTCTGTGAAACGACTGTGAAAAATATGCAGACCGCTGTTCTGTTTGCGGCGGTTTTTGCCGTTTCGGCAACTCTCACCGAAGCTGGATATTATCCCGGAAGAATCGTTTCTTCGGGTGAGTGTATTTACCGGTTAAATTTAGTCGAGAATATAGTCAGGACATAGTCAATCATAGGTAAACTTTTTTTATAGCCTCTTTTCGGATTTCTTAAATCTGCTCAAATTTTATTTTTTTTGCATTTTTGCATTCCAATCCAATTATGCAGTTACGATTGATTTGTTTGCGAAAATTACTTTTGTTTAATCTGTAAAAAAGTGGCAAAATTTCAAGCTTTCTGGGGTCAGTTTTTAGGCAGAAATTTATTAAAAAGTGTTGGTATGTAGTTCTAAAAAAGAAATTAAAAGCGTTATCCTTTATATAGAATAGTCAGGATATCGTTAATCATTGGAAAGTTTTTTATAGCCTCCTTTTGGATTTCTTAAATTTGCTCCAATTTCCTTTTTTTTGCATTTTTGTGTTCCAATTTAATTATGTAGTTACGATTGATTTTTTTTTGCGAAAATTACTTTTGTTTAATTTGTAAAAAAGTGACAATATTTGAAGCTTTCTGGGGTCAGTTTTCAGGCAGAAATTTATTTAAAAGTATTGGTATGTATATCTAAAAAAAAAAATGAAAAGCGTTTTCCTGTGCATAGAAAAATATCGGACTTAATTCTTTTTATTCAATATTGTTACTTTTATTTTTTATTCAGATTTCAATTCAATTTCAATTTTTTCTTGCTGTGATTGGAAAAAACACGGTTTTACGTTTTTGAGGCTTTCATCCGGCAGACTTTTGAAATTTTGAAATACGTCTTTATATTGCTTGATCAATTTATGTAAATGATAAAAAAACATTTTTTTCGATAAATAATATTTTCCATTATTAGAGATTCCACCTATCCCAGATATGTTTATTCTGTATTATCTCGGATTCTACTGTAAATTACTCTGTCGAATTTCACAATAAAAGTTTTTATTGGTGATAAAGAGAAATGCACAAGTCTCGAGCTTGTTCAATCGTTGAAGTCACCGTCTCCAAGAGTCAAAGAACTCTTGTCCTATTTTTGCTCATCGCGATCATGCATCTATAAATATACCAATCGTTTCGCATAAACCCGATATTATCTCATTATATTGTGCAATATGTTTTAGTCCTTTGCTAATTCCTCATATTATAGGTGGATGTGCGAGTTACACGTGCGGTACAAATGCAAAATGCTCGTTGAGCGAGGGTCGTCCTGTATGCTCGTGCCTCAATCTACACATGGGAGATCCTCTGTCAAGTTGCATCAAGGTCGAGTGTCTCAGTGAGTAATTTTTCAAGCTGCAAAAAAAAAAAAATTTCAACCTAATCCATTTTTCAATTAATCAATAAGTAATTTGAACCTATATTAAATTGAGCAACTGAATTAAATTTAAATGCTCCATTTAAACTATATGCTCGATTCAATTTAAGGGCAAAGCACCTCGAGTATTAAATAATTATGAAATGTTAATTTCATATCTCACCGATGTAACGTGTAAAAATAAAATACACGATCAGGATTGCGAAATTTTTAATGAAAAAGTAATGCATTAATCATTACTTTTTTAATGGCTTATGAAAATAATTTCCATTAACCGTTAACGTTTACTGGTTAATGGAATTTATTTCCATTTACCATTAAATGTTAATGGTTAATAGAAATTATTCCCGTTAACCATTAAATTTTAATGGTTAATGGAAATTATTTTCATTAACCATTAAATGTTAATGGTTAATGGAAATTATTTCCTTTAAACATCAAATGTCAATGGTCAATGTAAGTAATTTCCATTAACCATTAACATTTAATGATTAATGTAAATAATTTCCATTAACCATTAACATTTAATGATTAATGTAAATAATTTCCATTAGCCATTAACATTTAATGATTAATGTAAATAATTTCCATTAGCCATTAACATTTAATGATTAATGGAAATAATTTCCATTGATCATTAACATTTAATGATTAATATAAATCAATTCCATTAACCATTAAATGTTATCCATTATTTCCATTAATCAATACGTGTTAATGATTATTGAAAATGTAAATGCATTAAAAAAAGTAATGCATTATTTGCAACCGTTTAACATGATAAGAGGTTCAATTAATCAGCAGTATGAATAATATCCAGCTTCTGACTATCAATGTAGCAGATTTATTACATCAACTAAATACCTATTCCTCAATGTTTCTTCTTGATTTTGTATAGAATTTTAAAAAATTTCACGTTCAAGAATGCATCAAAAACCAGAATTTTATTTTTCAATTTTTTAGATATGAATTTAAATAACCTGAACTCTTCAAAGATTTTTTTTCAATAATAAAAATGCTTGACTAGCAGCGGATTAATTTTATGAAAATATATTTTATTTTTCAGTCGACGACGATTGTCCACCCTCGAAAGCTTGCGTTCAGAACAACTGCGTCGATCCTTGCATAGGTCTATGCGGTGCAAATGCACGCTGCGAGGTCAACCGTCATACCGCCAATTGCGTGTGTTCGCCCGGTTTTGCCGGTGATCCATTCCATTCTTGTCAACGCATTGATCCTCGTGAGTAATCTAAACGAAAAAAATTCAAAAAGTTATTTCAAATAAAGAAAAATGTCGAAGCTGCCATCTAAACAATATTGAAAAAGTAATAATTTTAGTAAAAACAAAAAATCCAAACCGTCCAGTTACCTAATAATAACCGTTTTGGACATCATGAATTTAATAAAGGCAGCTAAAACAATTTATCAGTTGAAAAAAACGAAAATTCAATGCCAAAACCAATTCAGCTGAAAAAAGGATTAAAAATTCGTTTTATTTACACAAGCACAATTTTAGTTGCTGGGGATGTTTTGGCAACTAAAGTAAGATTCGAAAAATCAGGAGAGAAAATGTATTCAAGGTAAATTCAGAAAACGTTTCACGTTGTTTAATTTCCTTTGAATAAGCATAATTTATAGAGGCAAATCTGATGCTTGGTGAAATTCCAATGGATTGAGTTTTTTTGTATGAATATTGATTTGAAAATATAGAAACGCTTCTGAAAGTAAGAAGATGGTTTTTCTGTTGAAAAAATGCTTAAAGTCCTTCGTCCCGTCACAGTTTTAAAGTTATACTCTGAAACAATCGTTATAAACGAATTTTACAAAAATAAAAATTACACGGAAGGCCTTCGAGTAATAGTACCATTTTATTTCGTGTCTCGCAAGTTATTATTTAAATTTACAGAAGCAGCTTGCAAACCGAGTCCTTGCGGTGCGAACACACGTTGCGAAGTTCGCAACGAGGTGCCGATTTGTACGTGTTTGCCTGGTTATCGTGGCTCACCTCTCTCCGGATGTCGTCACGAGTGCGAGAGCGACGCCGAGTGCCCTTCTCATCTCGCTTGTTCATCGAACTTCAAGTGCGAAAGTCCCTGTAACAAGTGCGGCGATGGCGCAAATTGCGATGTTATTAATCATCAGCCAAGGTGCACTTGTCCGAATGTAAGAAAACAATTGTTCATTTTCCTTCCATACAGAGTTGTGAAAATAGTAATGTAAAAGTAATGCATTACCCATTACTTTAAACAATGTGTACTGGACAAGTTTTCCATTACAAATTACAAAAGTAATGTGTAATGGATGGGTGTTCCATTACAAATGGAAAAAAAGTAATGTGTAATGGATGCGTGTTCCATTACAATTAAAAAAAAGTAATGTGTAATGGATGGGTGTTCCGTTACAAATAAAAGAAGTAATGTGCAATGTATGCATGTTCCATTACAAATGAAAATAGTAATGTGTAATGGATGCGTGTTCCATTGCAATTAAAAAAAGTAATGTGTAATAGATGCATGTGTCATTACAAATAAAAAAGTAATGTGTAATGTATGCATATTCCATTACAAATGAAAATAATAGTGTGTAATGAATGCGTGTTCCATTACAAATAAAAAAGTAATGTGTAATGTATGCATATCCCATTACAAATAATGAAAGTAATGTGTAATGGATGCATGTGCCATTACAAATAAAAAAAAGTAATGTGTAATGTAGGCATGTTCCATTACAAATTACAAAAGTAATGTGTAATGGATGGGTGGTCCATACAAATGAAAAAAGTAATGTGTAATGTATTCATATTCCATTAAAAATGAAAATAGTAATGTGTAATGGATGCGTGTTCCATTACAAATAAAAAAAGTAATGTGTAATGTATGCACGTTCCATTACAAATTACAATTTTAAAAAAAAGTAAGTTGCAATGGAGAATATTCTATTACAAATAGAAAAATTACCGTGCTCGTATTAGAAACTTGCACATTGCTGTTTCATTATTTTATTTCGCTCACTAAAAGTTCATCCACAATTATCACAAATGATCGATAAAGTTTTAAAAAAGAACATGCACATTATTTAGGGGTTCAGTAAAGCGACAAATTTTGTATCAGTAACTTGTAAATTTTATTAGATTGCTTATAATTATGGGTAACAGCGTGCAAAAGCAAGTTCAATATAAAGTTGGATCATTTTTGGAGTTGAGTACATTTTCGTACTTCATATTTAACGATGAACTGTCTGTTTCTTTGTTTCTATTTTTTAACTTTATGAATCATTTGTGATAATTGTGGATAAACTTTTAGTGAGCGAAATAAAATAATGAGACAGCAATGTGCAAGTTTCTTATACGACACGGCAATTTTTCTATTTGTAATGGAATATTCTCCACTGTAAATTACTTTTTTTTAAATTGTAATTTGTAATGGAACGTGCATACATTACACATTACTTTTTTTATTTGTAATGGAACATGCATACATTCCGCATTACTTTTTTCATTTGTAATGGAACACGCATCGATTACACATTACTTTTTTTATTTGTAATTGGACATGCATCCATTACACATTACTTTTTTAATATGTAAAGGCGCATGCATCCATAACACATTACTTTTTTAATTTGTAATGGCACATGCATCCATTACACATTACTTTTTTTTTATTGTAATGCAACACGCATTAATTTCACATTATGCAGTGTTATGGGTAATAAATTCAGTAATGCATTATCAAAGTAATGCATTATTTACAACTCTGCTTCCATAAGGAAAAATGCTCATTTTCCTCGTGCAAAAGATTGCGAACCTCAAATTGTTCCAAATGCGTTGTGACAATGTTAAACGAGACAAATAAAAATTGGACATTATTTTCATTATATTTTCACCGAACAAAAAAAATTAAAAATCATTTTTTTTTTCAATTTTCAGAATTGGCTTGGAAATGCCTTCAACCGATGTTATCCCGAATGCACTCATCACTCCGAGTGTCCGGGCAACAAACCAGCGTGTCTCTATCAAAAATGTGTGAATCCTTGCGAAGGATCCTGTGGCATTAATGCAAATTGCGAACTTCGCGGTATAACACCGGTTTGCAGTTGTCCGAGAGATATGACCGGAGATCCTTTCGTCAGTTGTCGTCCATTCGAACCCCGTAAGTTTAAAAATACTAATTATTTCAATTTCAAAGGAAAACCAGACATTGCTATGAAAATAATTTTCCTCATTATCCATTACGCTACATAATAATTGAACACATTGAATTTCAATTTTTTGCAATTGCCATTTTTTGGAGTAATATTTATCATTACACGAGTTATAATGAAAAAAATCCCAATTGGAAATTACTGTGGAAGTCATTTGTCTCAATCTCCATTGTCCTCTTTAATCAGTGGCCGCACTTAATTACTCCGAGTTGACTCCGGAAGAATGACTGGACATTTGCACCTAATAAAAAATGCCTGAGAAAATAATTGTTTTTAAAAATCACTTGGGAGGAAACGTTTTCAGTAAATAATTCTGTGGCTTGCCAGCATAACGAGTTAAGTCCGCAAACAAGAATTCCGAGAAATCGTTCTTTCTATTTTGACGAATTCGATTTTCAATAACACGTCAATACAGGAGAAATAATTCAGGATTCAAATATACCTGACCATAAAATTACAAAGTTGTGTTGAAAACAGCAAATTCGCTGATTACTATTTTATGATCTGTTTGCAGTTTTTATCAATAACCAATTGTTCAAACGGATAAATAATTTTTAAAGAGGAAAATGTTGAAATTAATTGATGAAAAAGTTTAGGAACGTGAAATATAAAATAAAAATGAAAAGTTCAAATTGTAATTTCAATTTTTCGTTTTTTTTCTTCAATTTTTCGTGGTCCTAAACTTTTTTATCAACTAATTTTCGCATTTCTATCTGTAAAAATTGTTTATTGCGGTCCTTGTTTGATACTTTCAATTTATGGTCGTTTTAATACATTTTTCGATACCTTCAAGTCATTTTGAAATCAATACTTGTGTTGAAAACTGCAAAATCGCTGATTACTATTTTATGATCTATTTGGAGTTTTAATCAATAAGAAGTTAATAAAACTGTACAAAAAATTAGTGAAACTATAACTATTAACTGATTGCCGTTGTTACCTCATTTTTCGAAAAAATGGACTTAACTCGTTCTGCTGGGAAGCCACAGAATTACTAAACGAAGTTTGAATACAAAATTTAATTTATTATCCTACAAATTATTTTTCTACACAAATAGCCTTCATAAAAAATCAGACAGTTTTTAATTTAACATAAAGGAATTTACTACTAGAATGGATGATCACGTTGCAGAGTTTCTGACGTTTTTTTGGGTTGGATAAAAAACGCAGTCATGTGCCTAAAGTTATTTTGTCTGTAGTAATTTTGTCCGGAGTAACTTTGTCTAAAGAAAAAAGTACGGCAACCATTTAATCCAATTAATAGTAATTTTTAGCAAGATTTATCAATATTTTGGATTTTGTATTTTAATCTGAGCGATATTCAAATTTTGTGTTCAAATGGATAATCACGTTGCAGAGTTTCTGACGTTTTTTTGGGTCGCATAAAAAACGCAGTCATGTGTCTAAAGTTATTTTGTCTGTAGTAATTTTGTCCGGAGTAACTTTGTCTAAAGAAAAAAGTACGGCAACCATTTAATCCAATTAATAGTAATTTTTTTGCAAGATTTATCAATATTTTGGATTTTGTATTTTAATCTGAGCGATATTCAAATTTTGTGTTCAAATGGATAATCACGTTGCAGAGTTTCTGACGTTTTTTTGGGTCGGATAAAAAACGTAGTTATGTATCTAAAGTTATTTTGTCTGTAGTCATTTTGTCCGAAGTAACTTTGTCTAAAGAAAAAAGCACGGCAACCATTTAATCCAATTAATAGTAATTTTTTAGCAAAATTTATCAATATTTTGGATTTTAATCTGAGCGATGGTTATTTGTATTCAAATTACTTGCATTCCAATTACTGAATAATAAATTTTTCAAATTTTTTTCAGTCGACCTGTGCAAGCCAAATCCCTGCGGTGAAAATGCTCAGTGCACACCGGGTCACGATAATACCGGCAAGGAGAGACCAGTTTGCACGTGTCCAACCGGTTACATCGGTAATGCGCTCATCAGTTGCAGACGCGGCGAGTGTATCGCTGACAGCGAGTGCGCCGACAATCGCGCTTGTATCGATTACTTCTGTCAGAATCCTTGCACCGGCAAGGAATGCGCAAGGAGCGCGAAATGCGAGGCCAGACGACACATCGCCGTTTGCACTTGTCTCGATGGTACGAGAGGAGACGCCATCGTCGGATGCAACAGCATCGGCGAAACTGGAACGTACAGAGGATACGGTCGACGTTAAAGAAATCCTCGGACATTTTAGATAATAAGGATAAATCATCGAGGCGTGAAAAATTGACATAAAAACAAATAAAACTAGATTAATACTGTTTCTTAATATTGCGCAGAAACGTTTCTGTTTTTTCTCTTCGAACGAAACACCTTATTTCCAAATATTATTTCCCAATCTACAATTGCAGTCTTGTCTTTGGCTCCCATTTCGTTTTCAAATCTGTTTGAAAGGTGCTTCACCAAAAGGTTCATATAAAAGTAACCTTATTTAAAAAATGGACAAACGAATTGTTTTTTCGCCCATTAAGGAATCTTCTATTTTCGAATCGACTCTAGCTGATCCTTATCGAGATTTTTTTTCGTCCCTTAGACATTTTTTGAGAGGATTCAAAGTCGGAAATTGCCTGGCAAACATGAATATGCAATTCGCGGTGATTAAATTCAAGCTGGATCACGCTTAAAAATATCAGAAATGATTTTCGGGTATTTCCAAATAGATAGAAATGATACTGACCCTCAACTTCAACTTCATCAACTTGTTTAGATCATGCTGCCCTATAAGAATGTATATTTTTAATTAGCGGTATGTTACGTGGAAAAAAAACCATAGCAATTCCCCTCTCCAATTTAGTTAAATCGATTGTTTGTAATTATCAATCCAAATTCCCTGAGAATTCAATGAACTTCTTCTGTTATTTACAAAATTAATATTATCATCCAATATTTTTTTAGGTATTTCGATACTCAGTAATTTAAAGATCAATACTACGAATTATTTGAATATTGAATATGTGTATTCTTTGAATTATTCATTATTAAAAAATTAGTAATCGTATTCTTTAAAATACTTATCATTAAATTATTTAGTAATTGAATTATTTCAATTACTAATTATCAGAATAATTTATAATTGAATTATGGCAATTATTGATTATTTAAATAACTAGTAATGTATATATCTAAATTACAAATTATTCAAGTAATTAGTTATTGAACTATTTCAATTACCAATTATTTGAATAATTAATAATTTAAATATATAAATTACCAATTAATTTTAAATTCCTTCACAATTTAAGTACAACTTGACTACAAATAATTGTAGATGTTATTGGAGTAAACTCGTACAAAAGTTGGAGTATATTTTTTGTACAAGTTTGACTACAACTTGTATTTAATTACCGGCCTTAGATTTCGATCAACTTGTATCTAAATGTTGCCACCAAAAACTTACCGTAGACTTGGCGTCAAATTGATTCCAAGCTACAGATGACCAAGTTTTTATAGTACAACACTGGCTATCAGGGTTCTTGCTTAACTTCACTAAACAAATTTACAAGCATAAATATGCATTATCAAATAATTAATAATAGCAAAGAATAATTAACTAATTTTTTGAAAAATTAGTAATTGGAAGAATTAATTATTTAATTACTTGGATAATTAATAATTAGAAGGAAAAATGACCTAATTAAAAAAAAAATCAGTCATTCATAAGAGCAAAATTTTAATTACTTGGTTATTGAGCAATTATTTGATCTAAATTACAAGTTATAGGTTTATTGGATAATAATAGACCATGAATTATCGAATTTTAGAATATTAGAAATATCTTACTGTCTAATTACTGAGTGCCTTAATAATGAGTAATATTTATTGGAACAATTTTCTAATACAGAGTAATATGCGGTAATTAAATCGACGGAAGTATCGATTTTGCCGATCACTGTCTGAGTGACCCTAGATTTATATCTCAAGTATATTAATCTCAAGTATATTAACTACTCCAAAAGAATTTACACATCAATTGCATTTGAATGATGAAATTTTGAGAATTCCTTTATTTGAATTTCCCGCCATATTCGCCGCGCATGCGCGTAAACCGGAAACGCGCGAAGTCAGTCGCGCAACGTAAATCGACTTTTCGCCGGAAACCGCACTTCACGTCGCTCAGCTTTGAGAACGAGAAGGGGGGAAAGGCCACTTTCCGCATTTTGGGGTTAGAAATAACTGCAAAACGCGAGCGTTTGGTAAAGCGTTAATCAGGAACTGAAAGTTCCGGTAAGTCGAATTATTACGCAAATTCACGGGAAAACTATTATACCGCGCATCTGAAAAATGTAATGAGATAAAAAGTGATCGAACTTTTGAAACTCAAGAGATTGCAGTCACTTTGTTTGGTTATGGCAGTTTTGTTAGAGGAGCGGCTATCATACGTCACGTTTTAGCATATTTTGCTTCACGTTCGTGACATTTCCTAAAATCCATCTCGCAGTTCGTGATATATATTGGAGCGGGTTGAAAAACAAAGTTTTCAATCATACAGCGATAATTTGCATCGTTTTATATTTTTCGATTACAGAAACGGCTTCAACATGAGCAGATTCTTTGCGACTGGCTCGGATTCGGAATCCGACAGCTCGTCTGAGGAGGAGCAGATTGCAAGAGTACCGGCGGCAGCCTACACGGTAATTATTATTGATATAAAAACATGGGCACTGTTTAATAACAGTAATTAATAACGTTTTTTCACTGACCTTGAAATTTGCATCGTTGCGATGCAGCAAAAATATGTTTTTTATGATTTATCCTCAAAAAACACCCTAAAATGTATTCCGATTTTTCACTTTGATACCTTTGTAGGGAGAATCAATTTGATTCTAAAACTAGCTTTCAGATTTAGATGAAGTTCAATAAGAAACCTAAATCCAAACCTCTTGTTCTGATAATAAGTATCCTATATGTCAATCAAGAATATACTCTATGTGTGTGCCAAAGTTCATCAAAACCTAGTCAATTCATTAGCAATTTGTATTAAGTATCAATGTTTGTCCTTCAATCGAGCCAAAATGTCAGAACTGATATTGATGAAATTCAATAAAAAATCCAAACCTCAACCCAAACCCAAACGCAAAGCTTTTATCGGGATAATAACTATCCTATGATTTGATCCAGAATATACTCTACCTGTCTGCCAAATTTCATCTAAATCCATTTAACTGTTTTGGCGTAATTGAAAAACAAACAAACTTCCATATATTAATTTACAATATTAGTAGGATAAGCTATTTCAGTTGCATTTGAACGATGCACACTTCAGCATAATTTTTTTCATGAATTCCTTAAATTAGCGAATGAGCTTCTTTCGAAGCTCATTCGCTAATTCCCTTCGCTCGAAGCGAAGTGGAAGGGACTTTGATATATTGACTCAGGCAAGCCAGAAAAGATATAGTTTGATCAGTAAATCAATTACTAGAATTAATTATAATTAAACAATGACAAATAAATTTCTACCCTAATAAATATTTTCTCTTACTAATGGGAAAATTGTTCACATTTAAAAAACATGTTGATATATATATAGGTCATTCCATGTCGAATCGACCAAGAGTTGGAATCAACCCTTTCAATTTTGATGAAATTTGGTCAGAATTTTTCGTTTTTAATAAATCGAAGTTCGACCAAAAGAAAGAAATTAAAAAAAAAAAAAATCGAAAATTATGCAAGATTCAAAATTTCACACTTTTTTAAATCTTCAAATTTTATTTTTTAAATATCTCGAAAACTATTATACGTTTCGAGATATTTATGTATCTCTAATATATATCAATTTTTTTTATATAATACCTTGTACTGATCTTAAAAGATCCTGAAATTTTCAGAAAGGTGTTTTGTGTTTTTTCAAGTATATGAATTTTTGACTTTTTAAAAAACGTGTAAATCCACGACTAACATTAAATTTTTGGTTACATTTTTTTTATATAATACCTTGGACTGATCTTGAAAGATCCTGAAAATTTCAGGATTACATTTAAAAAAAGGAACAAAAAATTTAATGTTGATCGTGGATATGCACGGTTTTAAAAAATTCAAAATTCTCCAAATTCATCATTTTTCAAAATTGTTTTTCGGAATATTTTTTCTTTCGTAGCCACAAGTATACTCTTCAAGACGAACTCAAAACTATTTTTTCGTAACTATAATAGTTGTCGAGATAAAAAATAAACTTGAAAGATGTAAAAAAAATTGTGAAATTTTGAATCTTGCATAACTTTCGAAAACAAATTTTTTAATTTTTTTCCTTTGGTAGAACTTTGACTTATTAAAAACGAAAACTTCTGACCAAATTTCATCGAAATTGAAAGGGGTCGATTCCAACTCTTGGTCGATTTGACATGGAATGACCCGTTTACAATAGTTTTAAATATTTCCAACAATTCTGAAAAATGATGAAAAATTAAGCAAGTTGAAAATTATCACAGGATTTCACAATTATTTTCCATCGCATGTGAAGCTTTGTGAGGAGCCAAAGCCTTGTGGAAGCACCCCGTAAAAATCTTCAATTCTAATCATATTTTTTGTATTCAAAATTCTTTCGTAGCTCCGAACAAACTTAAAGGAAATTTTGTTCCAAATATTTCAAATAGCTTTTAAACATCCCATATTCATGCCATGTTTTTTTCCAAATCGACAGTTCAGCGATGAGGAGGAAGAGACAAAGAGAATCGTGCGTTCGACCAAGGAGAAGCGTTACGAAGAAATAACGAATCTGATAAAACTGATAAAGAACTACAAGAAGATCAAGGACATGAGTAGCATGTTAACGAGTTTCGAGGATCTCGCGAGAGCCTATCAGAAGGCATTGACGGTTATAATGAAGGAGGAAAGTGGTCAGACACCGCGTTTCTATCTCCGATGTTTGGTGGAGATGGAAGACTTCATAACGGAAGTTTGGGAAGACCGTGACGGTCGTAAAAACATGTCGAAGAACAATTCCAAGTCGCTGACGTCGTTGCGGCAAAAGTTGCGAAAGTACAACAAGGACTTTGAGGAAGAAATCGCTAAATTCCGTGAGAATCCAGAACAGGACGACGATGAGGAGGACGAAAAGGTGGAGGAGCCCGAGGAATCGGACGAGGAGGAGGACGGTACGGCGATGTTCAAAAAAACAACCGTCGAGCCGAGCGTTCCCGACCCATCGAAATTCAAGAAAGGTCCTCCCGCGACGGGCGACGAAGTTAGCGAGAGCGATTCCGACTGGGGCAGTGACAGCGACAGCGACAGCGACAGCAGCGACGATGACGGTCCGTTTGCGAACCTTCGTGAGCGTTTCATCAAGAAGGCCACTGACAAAGATTTGGTCGACGATGAAGACAAAACGAAGAAGAAAGAACAGCGCAAAGAGCGCAAGGAGAAAGAGCGCAAGAAAAAACGCGACGAGGACGACGGCGAGGGCGAGTGGGAAACTGTAAAGGGTGGCGTCGCAATACCATCGGAAAAGCCAAAAATGTTCGCCAAAGATGCGGAAATCAATGTACCGGCTGTATTAAAAAAATTGTCGGAAGTTATCGCTGCTCGTGGCAAAAAACGCACCGATCGTCGCGAACAGATCGAGCTGCTTCACGAATTGCAATTGATCGCTGAGACCCACAATCTCGGCGCCGCTGTAGCGGTGAAAATCAAATTTTCCATCGTATCGTCGATCTTCGATTACAATCCCAAAGTCTCTGACGCCATGAAACCCGAGTATTGGTCCAAACTCCTGGAGCGTATATCCGAGATGTTGGATATGCTTCTGGCGACACCGGATATGCAAATCGCGGAGAACATCAGCGAGGATACCGAAGAATTTGAGAATCCACCGTTCAAACTTCACGGCTGCGTTCTAACGCTCGTCGAACGGTTGGACGAGGAATTTACGAAATTGTTGAAGGAATGCGATCCTCACAGTAACGAGTACGTCGAGAGATTGAAGGATGAAAAACAGGTCGCCGGTATAATCGACAAGGTACAAGAATACCTTGAGAGACACGGCAGCGTTGCCGAGCTCTGTCGCGTTTACCTTCGCAAAATCGAGCATCTTTATTACAAATTCGATCCCAACGTGCTCAAGCAAAAGGACGGCGAGATCGGCAAAGACGTCGTGACTTCCGTTCAAGTTATGGAAAAATTGTGCAAGTACGTTTACGCTCATGACAATACCGATCGTTTGCGCACACGAGCAATATTGTCACACATTTATCATCATGCGCTTCACGACAATTGGTTCCAAGCTCGTGACCTTGTGCTCATGTCCCATCTCCAAGAAACGATACAACATTCCGATCCGGCGACCCAGATTCTCTACAATCGTACGATAGCGCATCTCGGTCTGTGCGCTTTTCGTCATGCAAATATCAAGGATTCGCACAATTGTCTCGTTGATCTGATGATGACCGGCAAGGTCAAGGAACTATTGGCTCAGGGACTTCTGCCGCAGCGTCAGCACGAGAGAAGCAAGGAACAGGAGAAGATTGAGAAACAACGACAAATGCCGTTTCACATGCACATAAATCTCGAGCTTCTCGAGTGCGTTTATCTCGTCTCGGCGATGTTGATCGAGATACCTTACATGGCCGCTCATGAATTCGACGCCAGACGACGCATGATATCGAAAACGTTTTATCAACAATTGCGCTCGAGCGAACGTCAGTCGCTCGTTGGACCACCGGAATCCATGAGGGAACACGTTGTCGCCGCTGCCAAAGCCATGAGAAACGGCAATTGGTCGGCTTGTAATAATTTTATCATCAACGAGAAGATGAACGCCAAAGTTTGGGATCTGTTTTATCAAGCTGATAAAGTACGCTCGATGCTGACGCGCTTGATCAAGGAAGAAGCACTCAGAACGTATCTCTTCACGTATTCTCACGTTTACGATTCAATATCGATGCCTACTCTCGCCGAGATGTTTCAGCTGAAACGCGCCGTTGTTCATTCGATAATTAGCAAAATGATCATCAACGAGGAACTCATGGCGTCGCTCGATGATCCATCGGAGACCGTTGTCATGCATCGCAGCGAACCAAGTCGCTTGCAATCGCTCGCTCTTCAGCTCACGGACAAGGTCAACAATTTCGTTGATTCGAACGAACGCATATTCGAGATGAAGCAAGGAAATTTCTTCTCGAGAGGTGGCAATCAAGGCAACTTCCGCGATCGTCAGAATTATAATCGTCAGGGACAAGATTGGGGACGACAGAGGCGTGATCGCAATCGCGAGGAAAATCGCAATTACTAATCATCGTTGACGATTGATGAACGAGGAGGATATGAAATGCTTTTACGTCGCATCAAGAAAGAACGTTGATGTTTCGTTGAGGCCCAGTTCCACAACCATCATTTGAACCTGGTTTTGGAACTGGGCCTGAATCGTGCGTATAACATTCATGGAGGATAACGAGTATTGGATATCGAGAAATTTGTAAGATTGAATAAACACGATATTCCGTATCAGTGGAATTTGCATTATGTTTATTTTTATTTATACGCAACTAGCGTAAAATCTTATAAACAATCCTGTGTACAAAATGACGATTCGTGCTGGTAAAAAAATACTTCATCGATCTACCTTTTATTTGTAATTCGATATTTACACTATTGGAATGAATGAAGGGATCATGAAAATTTCCTAAATTTTTAGCGGTTTAAAAAAATGCTTTATCTCAGTGAAAAATGGTCATATCGAAGTCTTAAAAAAAGAATTTTGAAGCTTCAAGTTTCTAGTTTTGAGATCTTTCAGCGAAAATTCGAAGCTGCAGGTTCTACGCAATCCTAAGAAATAGTGTGAAAAAAAATTGGCATATTTGATGTATTTTTTTTTTTTTTCGGCAGTGACTTGAAATTTTTTTTCCAGCTAAACCATTCCATGGAACAGATAGCTTGTTTATTCAACTTCAATGTGCTTTTTTACACCTCGATGCGACCTTTTTTCACTGAGATTTCGGACTTTTAATGAAAAAGGATCCTTTTGTCTTTGACCATTGATATTTCAGCAACCGATAATCGCACAGAAAATAAAAGAGGAGTTTCAGAAACTTGAATTCTCTACAAAGATTGATAATAGTTAAAAAAAAAAAAAAAATTCCATGTCAAAGACATGAATTTGAAAAAACAGGAAAAAGGCCTATTTGTGGTGTTTTAGAAAATCAACGGCAAATTAAAAATATGGATAAAACGACTTATGTTAAACGTGACTTTTACAGCTCAAACAATCAGATTGTAGCAAAAATCAAATCTTGTTTCAAACAATCAAATTTTTGAAAAAAATTAAAGTATCATGTTTATTGCTCTTTAACACTTCATAATCATCATTATTAAAATGAAAAAACAATTTTGTTGAGCTTCTTTCACATTTTTATCGCGAACAGCGTTTAAATTTATGGAAAAAAATATAAAAAATTGAAGGATTATGTTTATTGCCCCTAAACACTTCATAATCATTATTAAAATGAAAAAAAAATTGAGCCTTTTCCACATTTCTATCGCGCACAGCGTTAAAATTTATGGAAAAAACAATTAAACGCTGTTTGCAATAAAAATGTGGAAAAAGCTAAAAACAATTTGTTTTATTTTAATAATGATGACATGTTTAGGGGCATAAATAGATGCCCCTAACTTTCTTCGAAAATTTGATTAAAACAGAAAAACCGTTTGGATCAAATTGAAACTTTACAGGATTTTTGTGAGTATATTGAGCTGTAAGTCACGCTTAACATTAACATTAACATTATTTTTAATTTATCCGTTGATTTTTTAAAAAACCATAAATAGCCCTTTTCTCCTGTTTTTTTAAAATTCATGTCAAGGACTTTTTTTTTCAAAAAACCATCGTCAATCCTTGTAGAGAATTAGTTCAAGTTTCTGAAACCCCCCTTTTATTTTCTGTGCGATTATTGATTACTGAGATATCAATGATCAAAGACAGAAGGATCCTTTTTCATTAAAAGTCCGATATCTCAGCGAAGAATGGTCGCATCGAGGTCTAAAAAAAGCAAATTGAAGCAGAATAAACAAGCTATTCTGTCCACGCAATGGTTTAGCTGGGGAAAAAATTTCCAAGTCACTGCAGACAAAAAAAAGTACATAAAATTTGCAAAATTTTCTTTTTCATCCTATTTCTTAGGGTTGCGTGGAACCTGTAGCTTCGAAAATTTTTTCGCTGAAAGATCTTGAAACTAGAAACTTGAAGCCTCAAAATGCTTTTTTTAGACCTCGATACGACCATTTTTCACTGAGATACAGCATTTTTTTAAACCATTTAAAAAATTGGAAATTTTGTTGATCCCTTTATTTTTTCCAGTAGTGTAAATTTTTCTTTTCCAAAAGAGATTTTTTTCCATCCTCACGAGTCTTGAATACTCTCTATAAGTCGATTGCCAGTTAGAATAGTATCGGATACGAGCACGAGACGTATACCCGTGGATTTTTCGATGAAACGACACGCCGATATTTCGGCAAAGGTGATGCCACCGACGATACAGACAACGATGGTTTTTGGATGAACGTGACCTCGCGAACCGATCGTCAAACATCCTGGCAAATTCGTCAAATCCTCGAAACTCTTAGGATCCGTTGTCTGAGTGAGTACGATTTGCAAGAATTGTGCCTGTAATTTTATGGTTCTTTTTTCAATCTGTAAAAAGATTACAGGAAAAGTTTGTGGAACCAAAAATAGACTCACGATTGCCGGAATGTAAGCCGAGCTGAAAACGTAACTCGGACAGGAGCCTCCTCCTTTTTGTTCAGATTTTTTCGACTGTCCTGGCAAGAGTTTCATGCGCTGAGCATTGCTCGTCCATTCGCTGCTCCAATTTGGTAATTTAGTACGAAGAATATTGTCCTTTCGACGTCGCAACAAACCGGAAGCCTCGAGTTTGTGAAAAAGCGGTATATGACGGTAGCCATGAGCGTGCAAGTGTGATTTTTGTATCAATTGAGTCTCACTTTGAGTCACACCATCGGTCGTTATACTGAGCATGCAAAGAAGACGAAGACTTCGCATCGGATGATCGTCTGAAAAGGAAAAAAAATGAAAAACTGATCGTCTCCAACAAATTTGTGGGATGTGACGAAGCATACCGATATTTCTCTCGATATAGTCCAAACATTCCTTTCTCCTTGTACAGTCGAGTATGCTTTTTTCCGTGAACTGGAGAGCCTCGATATCCGAACCAAGTGCACCGACTATCGCCTCGCAGGCCGATATATGCGATGCTAATTGAGCTTTTACCTCTGCGGTTTTGTATAATCTTGTGGCTACGTAATGCTTCATATCGGCTAGTTCCATCGTCTGTGTTGCCTCCTGTTCCGCTAAAATGAAAAAAAAAATCCCTTTTCTCATTGCCCTTAACCATTAACCATTAACTCCATTAACCATTAAAATTTAATGGTTAATTGAAATTATTTTCATTAACCATTAAAATTTAATGGTTAATGGTTGATGGAAATTATTTTCATTGACCAATAAAATTTAATGGTTAATGGAAATTATTTCCATTAACTATTAAATGTTAATGGTTAATGAAAATGCAATTGCATTAAAAAAAGGAATGCATTATTTGGAACCCTGCCCATTACAATGTAGGGTGTAATAGAAAAAATTTCCATTACCCATTGCAATGTAATGTGTAATGGACAAAACTTTGATTGCAATTCTCGGAATGGGAAAATATAGATGAATAAATTATTGCAATTTTGCATTACATTTTATTGACTTAGGACTTAGATTTTCAGGTACTTTAAATTCTAAAAAAGAATCTATATTATAATTCTAAAAATCTAAGTCCTAAGTCAATAAAATGTAATGCAAAACTGCAATAATTTAGTCATCTATATTTTTCCATTCCCAAAATTGCAATAAAAGTTTTGTCCATTAAACATTACATTGCAATGGGTAATGGAAATTTTTTCTATTACACAATACATTGTAATGGGCAGGGTTGCAAATAATGCATTACTTTTTTTAATGCAATTGCATTTTCATTAACCATTAACATTTAATGGTTAAGAAAATGCAGATATCAAATTTTTTAAGCTTAGAGCCGGAGTAGGGAGATTTTCCCTTCTTACTATTTTCAAGCTTTTTCCGAAAAGAAACGTTATAAAAATTAGAAGCGGAAGTTATTTTACTATGAATGGTTGCTGAAACATTTTCATGCGTCACACCGGAGTTTTTAAAAAAATTTCATATCTTTCGCAAGAGATTTTTTTTTCTTTATTTTGCTAATAAATGGTTCCGAAAAATCTGAAAAAAAATTCAAAAATCCGATACTACATATGAAAATATTTCAACAATCATCCATAGTAAAATGACTCCCGCTTCTAATTATTTTATCGTTTTTTTCGGAAAAATCTTGAAAATAGTAAGAAGGAAAAATCTCCCCACTCCGACTCTAAACTTAAAAATTTTGATATCCGACACACGATTTTTCAGAATTTTTTCAGATTTATTTTTGTCGATCAATAAAATCGTTTTAAAAAATGGTCGAAAATTCAAATCGAGTCAAAAAAATCTATCAAAAAAACTGAGTGCCTTTTAAAGTCGGAACAATCAAATAAAAAATCGCGGGCCCAATCCGAGAGGTCAAGGGTCAGACCCAGGTCGAAATGGCAGGAAATGCCTCATACAATATATATGAAAAAATTGTAAGCAAAATTGTAAAAATCGTGCAAACAAAAATTGCACATAATTTATCCTTTTTCCCATTGAAAACCGTTCTCCTTCAACATATGATATTTCTAATTTCAGCTTCTTCAGAAAGGGCGATTCCTCAATAAAAAAAAAAGCACGGCTACGTAATCTTATCTCGATCAATCAAGATCTAAAAATTGTTTAAACAATTTTTTTCCACATTTAAATTTAATAGCGAAGATATTCCACGCAAAATTTGCATGAAAAAGTCCAGCTTCGCAGTTAAAAAATTGCGGTGAATGAAAAAACTCAGGAAGCAGAAATCGAAAATAGTTCAACGTACATTTCAGGGATTTTGCCATAGCCCGAAGTTTCGGAAATACATCGCTGAAGTGGATATCTCTGACATCGCCGTAAACACGATCTTTTTTAGGATCCAATTTGATCTTTGAACTATCGAGACTGGCCGTGCCGACGTTCATCGGCAAAACTTCCCCGAGCAAACCCGCGTAAGATACCGGCGTTAAAAAAGTCGATACGAGATCATAATTACGATCCATCATGACGAGACAGCCGATCTCATTCTCGCATCTCGTTGTTCTCGAACTTTCGCTCATAGACTCGATCATTTTGAGTATTCGCTCGCTGTGTTTGCCAAAAGACAGAATGAGTCTAGGCGCGCCGAGAACGAGTTGCATTGACCAGAGACAACGAGCCATTGCCGGCAATAAGCCTGTGTCTTTGTGATAATAAAGATCAGCAAACATCGGATATTCCAGGGAAAGTACATTTCCGTCAAGCTGAATAAATTCCCAGGACATTGAGTGCAGAGTCACCAAATCCGCCAAACCTGTTGAGCAAAGATTTAAGGAATTATAAACAGTCAGGATTTTCAAAAAATCGATTTTTTCAGAATTTAATTTGCGTAATGTACATATGGGGCGTTCCATCCCAAATCGGACAGTTTGAAAAACCTTTTTTTTAATTTCCTCAATTTTTTACATTTTTTAGTACCTATCAAAAGACACTTCCTGTTGAATTTTGAAAATTTTTTGATCACCCGTTCAAAAGACATTAAATTAACAAAAAAACCGTTCTTTTTTTATATTTTGGTCATAACTTCTTTAATAATGGTCCAAATTCAAAGTTTTTTTTTTCAAAATTTTTGTTTTTTTTGGCCTTTTCAGAAAAAAATACAACAAAAATATTCGATGTGTTTTTGAATGAGGTTTTTGAGTTTTAAACTTTAAATCGCGTTTTTAAAAGTGAATGTCATTTTTGATTTTTTTTTAAATTTTTTGTTTTAAACATCTATCTATTCAACAATTTTGAAGATTAGTCCGATCGTGGGATCTCGATAACTACTATTTTTTTCGATTTTTGAACATTAAATTTTTTTTTAAACTAAATTATTATGAATACCAATTTTTGATACTGTATAGAATTTTATTCAATATTTAGAATTTATTTCAACACTTTTTTATTGTTAAAAGGTTCTTAAAATTAATAATTAATCGTTAAGTCTGTTTATGAACAATAATAACAACAGTTTTCATTTATTCACGTATTTTTTTGAAAACCTTACATACACGATTGATAGATAGATGTTTAAAGAAAAAAATTAAAAAAAAAAATCAAATATGACACTCACTTTTAAAAACGCGATTTAAAATTAAAAATTCAAAAAACTCATTCAAAAACACGTCGAATATTTTTGTTGTATTTTTTTCTGAAAAAACCATTAAAAAACCAAAATTTTGGAAAAAAAACTTTCAATTTGGACCATTATTAAAGAAGTTATGACCAAAATACCAAAAAAAAGAGCACTTTTTTTTGGTTAATTTAATATCTTTTGAACGGGTAATAAAAAAAATCTCAAAACTTAACAGGAAGGGTCTTTTGATGGGTACTAAAAAATATAAAAAAATTGAGAATATTAAAAAATTGGGATGGAACGCCCCATATATTTTTTAGGGGTGTGCGAATATTCGAATTTACGAATTATTCGAGACGAATAGAATTATTCGAATTGATTTGTTTCGAATATTCGCAGACCTGTAAATACCAGTAATAAATAATAAGAGAATATGTTATTGCAATGTCTGTTTATGATGAAAACCCAAACAAATATTCGCATTGTCGAAATTAATGAATAAATTAATGTCAGTAGCTGAAAATGAAGCCAGATTTCGGAACTCAAAATTTGGGAGAACCATATTGCAGATAAATAAAACGAGAACAACTTTTTAAAAACTCAATTACACTTGACTAGTAATCAGCTTATTGAATTTATTTGTTAATTTTTGTAACGATGTATTTTCATAATATCTTAAAAAGTATTTTAAATTTTACATTTCATTAAAAGGTTGGTAATGTAACTTTCTTTGAAAAGTTATGTTTAAAAATATTATGATTAAGTTCAATATAATGACAGAACAACATAACTTCTTCATCGAAATCGATCAGCTTAAGAGCAAAAAATAATTATTCAAATTTTTCGAATGGTTTGAATAATTTGAATTATTCGAATATCACTATTCGATTCGAAGTTATAGGCAATATTTTCGAAGTTACAAGCATATTTGTAAACCTGTAATTATTATGTATGAAGTGCTTTTGAAACTTTGAACGCATTTTTCTCAAAACTGTTTTTAAAGTCGTTGAGCAAGATTTCTCAGAAACGGTATAATCGATCAGTCTCAAATTTTTCCACAAGCTTTATAAATATATTATTTAGTAATGAATCGAAGATTTTTTGTTCACGATAAATATTTTTTATTTTATAAACAATTTAAGGCAAAAATTTTCTTCAACAATCGAATTTTGTTTTTTAAGAAGCCACCATTTTGTTAAAATTAAATATTTTGCTTATCCCTTCAATTCAATACTAAATTATACTTTATATTAACGAAATCTACTTAATTTTTTTATTTAGCATCATCCAATCCAGAGATATCGTGCTCACTGCAAAACGCCTTTTTTTAGAGGACCTCCCATAGATCCGCTACAGCAGCTTCGAGAATCATTATTTTTTTTAAATAAAAATTTCTCAATATAGTCAAAAGTTACAAACATATGTATACACACTTTTAGATCGATAAATTAATGTCTTTCTAGAAAAAATTCTTGAAAAATTGCTTCTTTCTACCTTCTGACTGCATATAACCCCTTAATGAGAATTCTGTAGTAAGTTACCAATTTGTATTCTGTAGTTGTATAGTACATTAGTTCTGTTATAAAAATTAGTCTTGTTACAGAATGTGAAACGAATTTTTTTTCATACTCAAAACGAAATGTTTCGTGTGATTGAAAATATCTTTGGAAAAATGAAATATCACAATTTTTTTCACTTTCAGAAAGAAAAGAAAATCATTGAATTCAAACCTTCTTCCTCTACCAGAGAGCGAATAACGGCAGGTACATGAGGAGCAACCAAAATGTGAAATCCGAGCCCGTGAGCCTGAGTCAATTCTGATTGTATCTGATCCAAGACTCTTTTGCAAGCTATGAGATCGCAGGAGACAAGAAAAATTCTCTGCGTATTTGTAGGTTTGAGGCCTTGTTCAAATTTATATATTTTGTCAATGCCATGGCGTCTGGAAATGCAAGCAACGGCGTTTCCAACAATTTTTCTCTCAAAATCCGTCATAGTTGAATAAAAAATTCGAAGCTTACTTGAGAACCGTGACTCCCACGAAAGAGTCCAAAATTTTCATGAGTTTTTGCTCTATCAGTAAATCCTTTTTGCCGGCTATGGAGTCGAGAATGTCAACCAACTTTCGCTGGCTTATTTGCTGGAGAGCGCTTAACCTATCGTCCAGAGTGATATCCATAATTCGATATACTGCAATGAAACGGATTTTTATACAACAATAAGTGATCAATTGACACACAGACATGTGTGAATAGTCGATTTTTCAAATAATTCGTTTGAATTATCTCAAATACCTGGTTTTTAAACAGTAATAATTCCGATGTGATCACGCTAAACGGCTGAACGAAATATCATCCGTTTCTTCAACTGCAGCGTCGCATTTCCGAATATTCAACATCACAAAAAGTCTTCGAAAAATTTCATCGATAAGTTATTAATAAACACGATTGTTTTGTCAAAATTTGACATTTCGTGCATTCGTGGTCAAAACGTCACATTATCGAACACACGTGCGCGCGCCGCAAGCGTCAGCGCCATCTACGAGCGCGGGAAAAGGCCGCTTTTTTCAAATACCGTGCAGAGCGCCACCAGCGCTTGTTGTTGTTGCGGCGACGCATCGAACTAATGTTTCACATCGAGCTCTCTCTTCGGAAAAGAGAGGAGAGAATTCTCTCCGCGCGCGTCGCGTAATGAAAGATTTTTCGGCTGAATTAGTTGCCCCTCTATCAAGTAACGCGCGTCTCTCACGTTCCAAGACTTTCGCGTATATTTTGCCCCTGCTGCGCTGTGTCGTGCTATATATATATATATAGCTTTTTTACGAAGGTTATTTAAAAATGGCGGATACAATGTCTTCCGACACTACCTCAGAGTATCACGACGATGATTTATCGGATATATCCGCCGAGCGAGTGTCAAATCACGTCGTTGTGGGCCAAAAGCCAAGAGCCTCGAATCGTCGAAACGAAAAGAACTTTTTGCGCAAGCTTTACACCCGCGAGGTGAGTTACATCTTAACCCTCAAACAACAAACGCTTGTATCTCTTGTTCCACTGTTTGTGACAGTGATGAATATATACCCGACTCTCGGCAACTGTCAAATTCACCAAATAATAATTAATCGCTTCGTCGACCGAAAGAGATCCTTAATTTTCATCGAACGCCAAAATTTTTAAAAACTCACAGAAATAGCTCAGATTCATTCGCAGTGTGGAAAATTTGTTCAAATCATCACCAATCTTTGTTACATGTAATGTAATGTAATGTTACATGTAATGTAATGTAATGTTACATGTAATGTAATGTAATGTTACATGTAATGTAATGTAATGTTACATGTAATGTAATGTAATGTTACATGTAATGTAATGTAATGTTACATGTAATGGAATGTAATGTAATGTAATGTAATGTTACATGTTACATTTAATGTAATGTTACATGTAATATTTAAACAATTGTTTCTCGGGGCTATAAATGTTTTGTTTTTTCTTTGCATTGTTGCAGATCAGAGGCTGCCTCTCTGTGCACAGCAATGCGCCCGAAGAGAGACTTTTTTCGACAATTCCATCCTGGGGTCATTTGCCATTATTCCAGGTCATACCAATGTCTGCTCTGGAAGCTGGGTATATCTTTTGAAAATATAATTTCAGCGCAGAAAAAATCTGCGAGACTATGTCGGAGCTTCTTACGAACTTTTGAAGGAGAAAAATGATTTCGTACTGCTCTAAAATATTTTATCTTCATAGGAAACGCTCTCGAGGTCTACTTTAGAAGGCTAAAAAAAAGAAAATCTTTAAGATTTTTCGTCTCGGCTCCTTTATCCGATATGGCTATAAAACTTTTTATACAACATTGTTTCATCCTTTGAAAGTACAAAAAAAATATTTTTATTTTTTATCTCAATTCTTTGATTAATTTATTTTTTGCCCATGGTCCAGACAGTTAATCTCTGGATTGGCAAGTCTGAAACATAAAAATAGAGAAGCATTTTAAAGAGGAAGGTTTCTTACACAACAATTAACCATCGTTAATGGAAAATCGAGAAAAAAAAAATGGCGGATGTTTGAAATAAATTGTGAAAAATTAAATTTTTATTTCCATTTCAAACATGCGCCAATTTTATTTTTATCGATTTTTCATGAACGGTGGTAAATTGTTGTGTAAGAAACCTTCCTCTTTAAAATGTTGTGTGGTAAATTGTTCCTCTTCAAAATGCTCCTTTATTTTTTTTTTCGGACTTGCCAATCCTGAGATTAACTGTCAGTCATGGGACAAGACGTTTTCGATTTTGCCACCTTCTATAAATTATTCAAAGAATCAAAATAAAAAATAACATTTTTTTTGCATTTTTGAAGGATGAAACAATGGTGTGAAGGAGCTGAGCAAAAGAATCTAAAAAATTAGCTTTTTCTGGCCTTCTAAAGGAGACGTTTTGGCCTTCTAATAACTTGAAGAATTATTCAGTAAATTTATTTAAAAAAAATTTTCTTGCTCGTTGAAAATCGGAATTTTCATTTTGGAGCAATGCCATCATTTTGGAGCATATTAGAAAATTCTTGTAAAATCGTCGGCAATTCTCAATTTCTAATTTTGAAAAAATCGATTTTTTTTTTAAGAATATATATCCTCGAAAGGAATTTTTTTTATTCCAATAATTTACGTAGTTATAGTCATTTTAGTGACGCAGCAATTACGCCCGTCACGTCGGAGCGTAACTTTAAGGGAGTATTCTGGTCTAGAATTTTGAAAAATTCAATTTTTTTTTGCATATTCTTAAAGTTTAGACCTTCAAGAATATATCCGCGAAAGGAAATTTTTTAATTCCAATAATTTGTGGAGTTATATCGTTAATCGGACTATAGATGTTTTTCTCAAAACTACTTTTCTCAACACGGCTGACGTGATATCTCAAGTTCTAACCGATTTCCGTGAAATTTTTTACCAATGTTCAATATTTAACTCTATCGCCCCTACCACTTTTGTAACAAAATTATTTTTTTTACTATTGTAAAAAAATTAAAAACTGAAAAAAGAGTCGAAAAACGCTTTTTTTTTGTTCAGACAGACACCATTTTGCGAAACTTGTTTCTTACATTTTCTCTGAGGTATGAGCTATAAACGACATTCTTACTGATTAAGAATCTTTTTTAAAATTCTGTATCGGATGAATAGAGTTTATGATCGTATCAGCCAGCACAACTTTTTTTCATTTTCTTTCTTGAAATTTATTTGTATATTGTCTCGACCAGAATACCTCTTTAAAAAAAGTTTTATGTTCACAACTTGTTTTTTTTGTTAAACCAAAAAAGCCACATAGTCATGGGTCTGACGCAGTGTGGGCAATTTCTGCTGACTTATACGTACACAATGGATCTCAGAGGCAACGGTTCCCATTACAAGTACCTGTTACACTGGTGGGCCTTTGCGCCAAAGAAAATTGCTCGCAAGGTCGCTGAAGTCACGCTATTCGACAATTACTCGATATGCAGAGATCTTGACATAGTTATAGCGCAATGGCCAACTGACAGGAGTAAACTTGTGATACATGGCCTCAAGTGAGTGAAAATAAATTAAATTACTTTAAACAATGTGTATTGGACAATTTTTCCATTACAAATTACAAAAGTAATGTGTAATGGATGGGTGTTCCATTACAAATAAAAAAGTAATGTGTAATGTATGCATGCTCCATCACAAATACAAAAAGTAATTTGCAATGGATGCATGTTCCATCACAAATACAAAAAGTAATTTGTAATGGATGCATGTTCCATTACAAATTAATGTGTAATGTGTAATGTAATTAGTGAGCGAAATAAAATAATGAGACAGCAATATGCAAGTTTCTAATACGAGCACGGCAATTTTTCTATTTGTAATGGAATATTCTCCACTGCAAATGACTTTTTTAAATTGTAATTTGTAATGGAACGTGCATACATTACACATTACTTTTTTATTTGTTATCGCACATGCATCCATTACACATTAATTTTTTTATTTGTAATGGGACATGCATCCATTACACATTACTTTTTTATTTGTAATGGGACATGCATCCATTATACATTACTTTTTTTTTTGTAATGGAACATGCATCCATTACACATTACTTTTGTATTTTGTAATGATACACGTATCCATTTCACATAATGCAGTGTAACGGGTAATAAATACAGTAATGCATTATCCAAGTAATACATTATTTACAACTCTGACGTTATCCCAATGTCTTGGATTGATTTGTTTATAATGGATATTCGAAATTTAATAATTTCAGTGCTGCATGGGCGCAGAGGCAGCAAACGACTGATAGAGCATACTTAACTATAACGACAGTGCCCTCACTCGAGAATTGCCGGGATTGTATGAAAGTAGCCGCTTCCTACGAAGAGGAAGGTAAGAAAATAAAATTGTGCGAAAAATTTGGACATGGTTTCCTCATTTTTCCACGTACTTTCCGAAATCATCTTTGCGGACAGAGTATGTTCTCTAACTTTGGCTATTCCATAGTGTGAATGTGAAAAACGATAGAAAAAACATGGACTTGAAGTTCTAAACGTTCAGATGAACGGAAAATCCAATAACTTATTCTTTCAAAGAGCAGTTTTAAGATCCTTTGTCACTTTGGGAATAATTCTTCAAACATCTTACAATTTAAAAAATTATTATTTACCAGGTACTTGCCCGGCTCTTCTAATTTTTTGTTAAATGAATAAATTTTTCGATTTTTCGTTCAACTGAATCAAAATAAGTACGCGTACCACATTTTTAATTTTTTTAAATGTTCACAAATCCATTGGCATTTTTTCTCGTCACTCAGTGGCGCTCCAGTGAAAAACATTTAAGCTCGTTAGCTGCAACATCAGGAAAGTTAGAGCAAACAGCATGAATTTTCCAACGTTTTGGGACATTCCAAAAAAACTGGCACGACAATCTCGAATATTTGTGTTTTCATGAAAGCAAAGCATGATCTACAAGAAAGTAACTACTTTGAGAAAAAAACTCTGCAAATTGGACATTTGCACATTGCTTCCTCATATTTTTATCCATAGTTCACACAGCTTCCTTCAAAGGATAATTTGGCTTCCTCATAAAGGAAGCTTTGTTAACCATCGAAAAATATGAGTAATCAATGTGCAAATTTGGAAAATTATTTCAAATTTACTTCTTGCCAAGTTTGATTTTTGCCAAATTCAATAGCGAACAACCTTGATCACTATTTTGAATGTGTACAAAATTTGCGTGCAATATCTTGCAAATAGTCGAAGTTAGAGTACGCTATTTAAAAAAAAAAAAAAAATTTGTTAATACTCTAATTCTTTGATTGATTTTCGCCAAATTTAATAACGAATAATTTCAATAGCTATATTAGCTCTGTGTAAAGTTTCAGTGCAATATCTTGAAACTTGCACAAGTTGGAGCGTTTGAGCTATTTTTTTAAAAAATTAAAAATTTCATGAAATTCAAATCCCTCTTTAGACTTTCGTCAAATTCAATAGCGAACAACCTTGATAGCTATACTAATTCTGTACAAAATTTGAGTGCAATATCTTGAAAATTGCGAAAGTTAAAGCGTTAACGCCATTTTTGCAAGAACGAAAAAAGTCGATAAAATCTGAACACCCGTTAGAATTAAAACAAAAGTTTTTTTCATAATGAAGAGCAATTTCATAATGAAGAGCTATATTAATTCTGTATAAAGTTTGAGTACAATATCTTGAAAATTGTGGAAGTTGGAGCGTTTGCGCCATTTTTGCAAAAACGAAAAAAGTCGATAAAATCTGAACACCCGTTGGATTTCAAACAAAAGTTTTTTTTATAACGAAGACCAATTTCATAATGAAGAGCTCTATTAATTCTGTACAAAGTTTGAGTGCAATATCTTGAAAATTGCGGAAGTTAGAGCGTTTACGCCATTTTTCCAACAACGAAAAAAGTCGATAAAATCTGGACACTCGTTAGAATTAAAACAAAAGTTTTTTTCATAATGAAGAGCTATACTAATTCTGTACAAAGTTTGAGTGCAATATCTTGAAAATTCCGGATGTCAGAGCGCTTACGCCATTTTTGCAAAAACGAAAAAAGTCTATAAAATCTGAACACCCGTAAGAATTAAAACAAAATTTTTTTTCATAATGAAAAGCAATTTCGTAATGAAGAGCAATACTAAGTCTGTACAAAGTTTGAGTGCAATATCTTGAAAATTGCGGAAGTTAAAGCGTTTATGCCATTTTTTCAAAAACGAAAAAAGTCGATAAAATCGGAACACCCGTTAGAATTAAAACAAAAGTTTTTTTCATAATGAAGAGAAATTTCATAATGAAGAGTTATACTAATCCCGTACAAAATTTGAGTGCAATATCTTGAAAAATGCGAAAGTTAAAGCGTTTACGCCATTTTTGCAAAAACGAAAAAAGTTGATAAAATCGGAACACCCGTTAGAATTCAAACAAAAGTTTTCTTTATAATGAAGAGTAATTCATGCTCGACAAGTGTGTCAAATTTCAACTCGATATCTCGAATCGTTCTTGAGTTATTAATTGTTTACATCTGAAACTCAGGACACACACACTAAAAAAATGCTGTTGGATCTTTATAAAAAAATATGAGGTTTTTATGCATACCCAGTATATTAAATTCCATATACATGTGTGCAGTAATATTCCAATATGAATTTCAATTTTCAGAGTTTATTCTCTTAATTTCAAGTAAAAATATTTATAATTTAAGTTAAAATTGTTAATCGATGTCTATTAATTTCGATTTCATATACTTGTTATTGAAATTTAATATACAAAAGAATATGAAATTTCAATAACAAAAATATTAGATTTAATAACAATTTTCACAGTGCACACACACCCACCCGGATATTTTGAACACAATGGCATAAAAATCTCGAAAAAAAAAATCACAAAAACATAGCTTCCTTTAGGAGTAAGCAAAACCAAAAATATTGAAACTCATTCCATGCTTTCTTTTTTTTCGCAGAACTTGCCGACAACTGGGATGGTTGTGTCCAGTGCAATTGTCTCGTGCACGGTCTAACCGTCCACACGACCTACGAAGTAATATCGCCATTTCCGCGCTTTCGGGCCTCCGTTTGTCTAAATTATTGCAATCACGTTGTCATGAATACCGGAAATTTTTTGCACGTACTGAGGGTAGATTTGCGAGTACCAAAGTGCAAGAGTTCACAGTCTTACGGTGAAAAGGACGACGACGTTATCGACGGTATCGTGACGTTGGACGTCAGCGACGTAGAGGACAACGATGACTCGAGAACCGGATGTTACGACAAAATAGACAGCGCCGATTGTCCGTTCGAGCGTTTGTCGGGATCCGGTTCGATAATTTACGAGCGCGACAGCAATACCGACGAGAACAGCAAAAATTCCGATTGCGACGCGCACAATCGCGACAATCATAGTAATAAAAATTCGTCGGACAACGAGAGAACGAGGGAAAACAGTGATTCGTCGCTGTCGGAATCCTGCGCCGATTCGTTGGAATCAGAGTCTGTGGCGAGTTTGTCGTTGACGACGACGACAACGACGACGACGACGACGACAACGACAGCGACGTCGTTACGACGGATTCACGAGCAACGTGCCATATCCGTCAGGGACAAGATATTGCAAGATTTTTGCGACGACGTCTCGCAGGAATTGAACATAGGCAACGACCTGATAACCCTCGTCAAACATTCCGCTTGCTCGCCCCGTTCGACTCCACAGAGATTGCCAATAACGGATCTCAAGCAAACGGTTTGGCCCTCGTCGATACTGACACCCCCGTCGGATATTTTGAGCACGCGAAATTCCGAATCTAGTCAAAACAACGGTGATCATCGTCGCAACGCGAAGAGGCCCTCGTCGCCGCAACCGAGTACCTCCAATGACTCGTTCAACGCCAGTTTGACGTCGATAAATTCACCGTTGCACACACTTTCGATAAGTCCCTCGCCGTCCTCCTGTTGCTCGCCCCGTTTGATGTCACCACCGATAATAACGCAATTTCGACATCCGAGTCCGAGGAAACGGACGAGTCTACATTCACCGCCATTACCGCCACCGCCGCCGCCGCCGCCGTCAAATTTAACGACCGCAATTGCGACAAACGCGACGACGATTCAGCCACGAACTCGTGCGAGTCACAAGCTCAATCTCGAGGCTGAGAAAGCGTACGAATTCATCGACGACGCTCAAGAGACTTGCGAAAAATTGAGCTCATTCCGGAAGCGGCGTTTGGCCGATAAGAAGTATGAATTTCGCGACGAAGCCGAGGATACGGAAAATATCGTGCCCTTCAAACACATTAGAGACCAATTTGAGCATCATCGTCATTGCTCGGGTCATCGTTTGTCTTCGAGAGCCGTTTCTCTCGCGCTGCTTTCGAACAATCGATGGCCGATCAATCGTTTGGACTGGGAGACCGATTATGTTTGCTCGGTTCAGGATTGTCTCAATTACAACGAATATCAATATTCCGATACAGGCGAGTAATTTTCAATATCTAAAATACTTTTGCAATCAGGGTTGCGAATTTGATAATTCAAAAAAATTGAATTAAAAATTGAATTTTCAATTTTTAATTCTAATGATCGGATTAAAAGTTAAAGAACTATTTTTTAATCCTAATGTTGGGATTAAAAATTTAAAAAATGTTTTTAAATCCAAATGTTGGGATTAAAAAGTAAAAAATTGGTTTTTAAACCCAACGTTGGGATTAAAAATTAAAAAATTATTTTATAATCCCAATGTTGGGATTAAAAATTAAAAAATTATTTTTTAATCCTAATGTTGGGATTGAAAATTAAATTTTTTTTCTGAATCCCAATGTTGGGATCAAAAAATAAAAAATTGTTTTTTATGTTGAAATGAAAAATTAAAAAATTATTTCGATTTTTTTTCGTAATTTTGATCTTTTTTCCTTCTATGACTACAATAGTTGATTTTAATGATGTTAAAATAAATAATTTAACTTCTCTCACATATTTCCTTCGTAAATTATAATCATTAACATTAAGAATTACAATTTTTCTGTAGAAAAATTGAATAAAGTGCAAAACGTACTTGAATTGTAATTCTTAATGTTAATTGTTGTAATTTACAAAGGAAATATGTGAGAGAAGTTAAATTCTGTATTTTAACATCATTGAAATAGACTATTGTAGTCATAAAAGGAAAAAAAATCACAATTATGAAAAAAAATCGAAATTTTTTTGTTATAGAAAATTATTTGAATCCCTTCTTCAGTAGAATCTCAAAAATTTTGTTTCTTTACGTAGGATTTTATAATTTTTTTTTGAAAAAAAATCGAAGGGGTTGCATTGAAAGAAATTTTTTTGTCTTAATTTTAGATATTTTTTTAAAAAAGCACATTGAAAAACAAACAAAAATGTCCTCTTAGTAAGTTAGAATATCTTGGTTATTGGAAGAAGTTATAATTATTTTAAGAATATTTTTTCAAAAATCAATAACCATCACGGAACACAAAGTAAAAGCGCGAAAAAAATTGAAATTTCAATCCTTCAAATAATAATAATAACAAGAATTATTTGTAATTTTTGATTAAATTATTATTATTATTATTTAAATATTTTTATTTCTTACTCCTCATCATAAAATTAAAAATAAATTGTTATTGGAGTGGTTGGGGTTAAAAACTAAAAAATTATTTTTTAATGCAGTGGTCTGGATTAAATTTTTTTAAATTATTTTTTAATCCTCATGGCGGGATTAGAAATTGAAAAAATTATTTTTAATCCACGTTTTTAGAATTAGCAAATAAAAAAATAATTTTTATCCGAGTGCTAATTCAATTATTTTTTTAATGCATTATTTGCAACCCTGTTTGCAATTGATTGTCGATTTTATCAACGGTTTCTATCCTTTTAGCTGGAAAATCCGTGCTGAGGCCTATAAATCAGAATCAATTGTCAAATGGAACCGCAGCTCGAGATCGGCATGGGAAATCTTGCGATCCAGCTGCATCGCCACTCGTACCACGTGTCTCGCTTCAATATCCCACGATTAAATGTACAGCTCATTTTAAACGAAGTTACATTGAATTGGACGATGAAATGATATCCGTTATCACGGATGTTGAAGGTCAGAAAAAGGTCTAACGAATAATCGCGCTCTGATGTTCGATCGAGGAGAGATGATATTTCAATCGATTTTCCTTGCAGATGACGAAACCGGTGGCTACGTGAGTTACCAGTGTGTCCTGCCGATGCACGTACACGGATCGGGATACGTTCAAATGCAAATGATCAGCAATGGAAAAGCTGATAAAATGGTAAATTTACGAACGAAAAAGTCGTACTTGAAAATTTGCACATCTTCTCCCCATACATTTCCTTTTTCACTAAAAACTTCGTCCTCTACATTGTCTCTATAAATCATTTAAGGAGGAAGGCCACTGTGACGGGGCTAAAACTAGTCGATTTTTGGGATTTTTTTCTGTAAGTAGGGAATTTATTAAGTACATATGTCTCATTCCACGTCAACTCAACCTGGGTCTGACCCTTGACCTCTTGGATTTCGCTCGCGATTTTTTATTTGATTGTTCCCCCTTTGAAAGGCACTCAGTTTTTTTTATAGATTTTTTAGAGTCAATTTGAAATTTCTACAATTTTTTTAATGATTTTATTGATCGACACAATTTAAAAATCTGAAAAATCATGTGTCAGATTTCAAAATTTTTAAGCTTAGAGCCGGAGTGGGGAGATTTTTCCTTCCTACTATTTTCAGGCTTTTTCCCAAAACAAAACGCTAAAAAAAAATAGAAGCTGGAGTTATTTTACAATGAATGGTTGCTGAAACATTTTCATATGTCATATCGGTTTTTGAAAATTTTTGCAGATTTTTCGCAAGAGTTTTTTTTAAATTTTATTTTGCTATAAAAAATGGTTCCGGAAAATCTGAAATTCTTTCTTTAAATCCAATATGACATATGAAAATGTTTCAGCAACCATCCATAGTAAAATCACTCTTGCTTCTAATTTTTTTAGCTAATGCTTAGAGCCGGAGTGGGGAGATCTCTATTTTCAGGCTTTTTCCGAAGAAAAACGCTGAAAAAATTAGAAGCGGGAGTCATTTTACAATAGATTGTTGCTGAAATATTTTCATATGTCATATCGTATTTTTGAAAAAAAATTCAGATTTTTCGGAACCATTTATAAGCAAAATATGATTTTTTTTTAATCTTTTGCGAAAAATCTGAAAAATGCTCAAAAATCCGATATGACATATGAAAATGTTTCAGTAAACATTCATTGTAAAATAATTCCAGCTTCTATTTTTTTTAACGTTTTTTTTCGGACAAAAAGCTTGAAAATAGTAGAAAGGAAAAATCTTCCCACTCCGACTCGAAGACCAAACATTTTAATATCTGACACACGATTTTTCGGAATTTTTTCAGATTTTTAAATTGTGTCGATCAATGAAATCGTTTAAAAAATTCTAGAAGATTCAAATTGAATCTGAAAAATCTTTTAAAAAAACCTAGGTGCCTTCCAAAGTGAGTTCAATCATATAAAAAATCGCGAGCCAAATCCGAGAGGTCAAGGGTCAGACCCAGGTTGAGTTGGCGTGGGATGAGACATATATTAGGGTGGGTCAAATAAAATGACTATGTTTTTCCCTCGATATAATGAAAAATGTATTGTTTGGCATCTCAAAAATCCCTCTGCAAGTATTAGCCCTTCATATTTAAATTAAGAGGTCCCTCATCGCAAATTTTTATTTCCCATTTAAATAACATAGGAATTATTTTTTTTTAACTTTGGAATTTTATTAGACTTCAACCGTTGAGGTTTTAGCACATTTTTGTAGAACATTTGATGCTCTACAAAAAAGCTCTCTTGTGTCTAATCGATAAAACTAACCGTTCAAAAAATAAATGGGAAATAAAAATTTGTGATGAGGGACCTCTTAATTTAATTATGAAGGGCTTAATACTTGCAGAGGGTTTTTTTGAGATGCCGAACAATACATTTTTCATTATATCGAGGAAAACAAAAATTAGTCATTTTATTTTACCCACCCTAAAGTATATATTCAACCCTATTCATACGAATTTTTATTGAAAAATATTAAAAATTGATAAAGTTTAAATTACCATGAACGTAATGACATAATAATAAAACCCAATTTTTTTTTAATCTACACAACAGTGACTTTCGTTGAGCGTAGCCATTTTTTTCAATAATTTTTGTCACGAAATGGCGCTGATTAGAATTTTCTTTCTTTTTTTTACCATTTTTTTTTTTTTTTCAAAAAGTCTTAAAAAATAGTAATTAGTAGTAATAGTTATGTCTTAAATATTTATACTAGTCCCAAAGGACCACTTGCTCTTCCTTTGTGTATATCTCAGACAATTGTTGAGATTTTGAGTTAAAAATTTGTTTACATATTTTTGAATATATATAAGGCATTCCACACTGGTTTGACCTGGGTCTAACCTTTCACCTCTCCGATTTTGTCTGCGATTTTTTATGGTTTTGTAGTACCTCTGAAGAGCACTCACAATTTTTGTCAGATTTTTTCGGGGTGATTTGACTTAACTATAATTTTGTAAACAAATTATTTTTAGCCCAAATTGAAAAATCTTTAAAAAATCACAAAAGTCCCCCTTTTTATATGAAAAATGTCAAGCGTTGAGCCAAAGTGGGCAGGAGTTTTCTTCTGTTTATAATAAGCTTTTTCGAAAAAAAAAAAAATTTATAGGAGGACCCTGAATTGAGTAAGCCGTTATCCAAACATTTTTGGATGCATTGAAGGTGTTTAGCAAAATGTTTGAAAAAGGGCCCACTCAATTCAGGTTTCTGTTTCTATTTTTTAAAAAAATTTGTTTTTCGAAACGCTTGTTATAAACAGAAGAAAACCCCTGCCTACTTTGGCTAAACGCATGAAGTTTTTCATATAAAAAAGGGCTTTTTGTAATTTTTTTCAGATTTTCTAATTTGGGCTAAAAATAATTTACAGCAACATCATTTTATATATGTCGCTATAAGTTTTTGTATAATAACCAGAACTTTTATATCGACAGATGTTACCGTGCGTGTCGATAACTCAATTGAGTTTCGATATCGAAACATTTTCTCATCACATTGCCGATTGGATATGCAAGAGATTCAAGAAAAAATATTGGCACTGCAGCGACTACGATATCGAAATTATCGACGTTTGTGCGATTAGCGGCGACGTCATATGTCTTCTGATAATGAAGATACAGGCTAGCGAAGATTGTAGTCGAGCACACTGGTAAATTCGAGAATTGACATGAGAAAAAAAAGCGATTCGTCCGATATATCAAGGTCTCGTTAAGGTCATTTCTTTTTTTCTGTTCTCGCAGCTCGCAAGAGAGAAAGCAGTATGAAGTTGGCTGCAAGTACACTTGGAATCTCGAGACCAATCAGTATCGCATAACAAATGTTCTTCCCTTAATGGAAATCAAGTCGGAATCTTGGAATTCAGATTTTTCCAGTAGTGGACATTCTCTCGGACCGCTGTGGAATCCAACGCGTTTAATAGCACCTCAGCTGAGATGGAAGAGCCAACAACCGTACGCACGATCGGTGCGTTTTCTTCAACACAAAATGGGATTCACAGGTTTGTATAGTCATCAGATTTCATTTATTTATCGAAAAAAAATTTCATTCACACTATTCGTTCCGGTGTTTAGATTGTCATGTTTTTTTTTTAAATACACACATACACACACGCACGCGCGCACACACACATATATATATATATGGGGCATTCCATCCCAAATCGGACAGTTTGAAGAACTTTTTTTTTTATATCCTCAATTTTTTATATTTTTGAGTACTCATCAAAAGACGCTTCCTGTGAAATTTTGAGATTTTTTGATTACCCGTTCAAAAGTATAAAATTAACAGAAAAAACCGCTCTTTTTTTGTTATTCTGGTCACAACTTCTTTAATAATGGTCAAAATTAAAAGTTTTTTTTCCAAATTTTTGTTTTTTTATGGCCTTTTCAGAACAAAATACAACAAATATATTCGACGTGTTTTTGAATGAGTTTTTTTAGTTTTAAACGTTAAATCGCGTTTTTAAAAGTGAATGTCATTTTTGATTTTTTTTTTAATTTTTTGTTTCAACCATCTATCTATTTAACAATTTTTAAGACTAGTCCGATCGTGGGATCTCAATAACTACTATTTTTTTTCGTTCGATTTTTTAATCATTTTAAATTAATTTGGACACTTTTTCATTGTTAACAGATTTTTAAAATTAATAATTAATAGATGAGCGAATAACAACAGTTCAAAAATTGTATGAATGGGCATTGAACCTAAATATTCTACCGAATATTGCCGTCAAATTTTTACCTGAGAAACATTATTTAGATGCAAAAGAAAGAGTTTATTTGCGATACAATATTGCGAAGTCAATCAAAGGGGGACACAAAAATTTCATTCAATTATTTCAATGAGCAACGGAAACGTATTGGCGAAGGAATATTCTAATTCAGGAAATAATCGTATATGTAAGGTTTTCAAAAAAATACGTGAATAAATAAAAACTGTTGTTATAATTGTTCATAAACAGACTTAACGATTAATTATTAATTTCAAGAACCTGTTAACAATAAAAAAGTGTCAAAATAAATTCGAAATATTGAAAAAAAATACTATACAGTAACAAAAATTGGTATTCATAATAATTTAAAATTGTTGATTAGATAGATGTTTGAAACAAAAAATTTAAAAAAAAATCAAAAATGACATTCACTGAAAAGAAGAAAAAAGTGGCGGAATTAACGAAGAATGCCTCATATATTATATGAGGCATTCTTTAGGAATAACTTTTGAGGAAGTGACTTTACCGAAAAATCATAAGAGACCTTTTTCGTAGAACGTTAAATTCCCTACAAGAATACCTACCGCTCATTTCGGTACATTGACTTGAAGCTGAGGTATAAAATTTCAAAGTTAAAATTTTTTTTCCCTGTGTTATTTAAACGGGAAATGAAAATTCGTGATGAGCCTTATCTAAATATTTATATCAAGAGCTCTGCTCTTAACAGGCATCTTTTTTCACCTCCCCGAAAGCATTTAATAGGGGATTTCGAAAAACAAAAAAAAAAGTCGCTTTTTTTGAATCAGTCTAATATCTAAGCAATTTTAATAATGTTTTGTTTTTTTCAGCCTATCAGCCTATAACGCACTTACACGATCTTGATAATCTCGTGTCGTTTTACATAACTCCGCTCCCCGACGATATCGTAGAAGACTGAATAATAAAAAGAACAACAAAAACTCAATAAACGATTGAACTCGACGAGAATGTCGAATCGATCAAACCGACAACGAGAAGCTGCGAAAACGCAAATAAATTATTCATTGTCATAAGTGAGAAACTTATTTATTTCAAGTCTTCCCATTATTAAATTTTCTATTTTCCTTATGATTAAGTAAATTCGAGTCAGATGATAACAAAGCCGCCTTTGACTATCTCTTCTGGTTGAAAGCCAATTTGGTTCTTAAAAGTATTTAGTTTGTATGAAAAACTTGATTCGCTTTTCATCGAAGAATCAACAATTTTGAGATAAAAACAGAAAAACGTGGCTTTGTTATAATCTGTGCGTGTTACATATTACATAACTTCAAATTCGACGATCGGCAAATCTTTATTCGAGTCTGATTAGTGTGCGAATCGAGAACAGTGAATGCGACAAATAGAAGATAAAACATAAATTGAGATAAAGGTGTATTACTAGGTTTTTTTTAACATCGATTATTCCTTGCATTTGTGTCTGAGGGCTCTATCGTGATTTTTAAGGAGTCATTGAGAAGAGTTTGATGTTATTGCGAAAGATAAAGGGAGAGATCGTTACACTTTCCAGTCTTATCGAGCAAAAACGCCAATTATTGCATTGCGTATTAGTCTAATTCTAAGAATAATAATAATAATAATAATAATAATTTAATTTAACTTGAATTTTCTCTAATTAACAATAGAAATATACATCCCTACGAATGAGTACACACAAATATATATATAGTATGTATACGTATACATTAGGCTGACAGTTATTTAGGCTTTGGCGAAATAAGTTCGATGCCACTACAAAAACATAATCAAGGTGTATAAAAAAAAATCTGTGTAAAGTTTGGAGGCGCTCGGAAAATTGGAAAACGCGCCACCGGGCGATTGAAATTTTAAATGTTGTTTGGCATCTCTACAGAGCTTGTCATTAACAAAATTATGAATGAAAATTTTTTTAAAAATTTGATTTTGTACACCATACTATGCACAATAAGTGTACCAAGTTTAAAATTTTTCTCATTAATATTATCGTCGGAAAAAAAAATCATTGATGCGTGGGATGAATACATGTATTTTACATTTAAAATTTCAATTGCTCGGTGGCGCGTGTTCCAATTTTCCGAGCGCCTCCAAACTTTACACAGATTTTTTTGTATACACCTCGATTATGTTTTTGGGGTGGCGTCAAACTTTTTTCGCCAAAGCTCAAATAACTATCACCCTAGTATACATATATGTATATTAACAGCAATGAAACTTATCGGGTAAGTATATCTTAAAATTGATTTAGCTAAAACTAAATTGATTGTCCAATGATTATTTTACTCGTTCGAGAGCGCGAACGTCTCGACGGCGCAAAAAAAGTACAAAGGTATTTTTTTTCTCATCCTTTCGAAATGTTTAACGATAATTTGGTCCCAAAAATTAATTATCGATTTTTTTTACATCTTTGACGTAAATCTTCGAGGGGAGGCCCGAAAAACCGATCAACCATTTGCCACAAAGTTCATTGTAGCCTCATTCATTGAATTTAATTCACAAGCTCACGTTCAATTCCAAATATAATATAAATTATGTGAATTTCTCTCAGCTCCCCCTTTTTACATCTCCTATTAACCAGCTGAGGGCCACCTGGGTCTTTAGCGACCCAGTGCCATCTTCAAAGTCCTGTGTGCAGTAAGAGGAATGAGCGAAAGCCCGCGCTTTTGCTCGGTAAATTGGGCAAAAAATATTATCTTTCGAGCAGGCGCAACATCCATCTCAGTCGGCCTCTGGTCTTCGTACAAAACACGCAAGTAGCGCTTTTTGGGTCGCTACAGACCCAGGGTGGAAATATACTTTTCCAAAAACTCATGAAAACGACCTTCGCCATCTTGCAGCTGCGAGTCTCTAGTTTGCAAATCACTATAATTAAATCTATTTGGCGCGATAAACAAAGGAAGAATCGTTAAAAACGTCCGACAAGACCTACACGCCAACTTTCGGGCTTTTTTTTTGCATTCATTCACAGTTTTTTTAAAATGAAAATATCGATTGCGGCCTTGCATATTCTCATTCCCGAGGTTACAACGATTCGATTTTACTGCTTACGAGTTAGAAAATATTGTTTTGAACGTGTTTTACGAGCAAAAGAAGTTGTGGGTCGCTGTAGACCCAGGGTGGGCCTCAGCGGGTTAACTTCTATGAGATTCGCAATTCATCCAAAAAGGATATGATTTCAAGTTGATTCATCATTGATACGCGATCATCAAGCTGTACAACGTGTATATCTACATAAATATGTATAAACGTAACGGGAGATAGTGCGAAGAGAATAATAGCTCATTATCCGCATACAGAGATATAGAGAGAGCCTGTGATAAGTGAAAAAGGTGAGAGAACCTATTTACGCTGGTATTTACGTCGACGTTCCGACTTTCACTTCCGGTGGGACGGCGTCGAATTTTAGACCAGCTAAAATTTCTTCCCAACCGGACATACATTGCTGATAATGTTCTATCTGCTGATCCGCCATGCTGATTAGCATTCCCTTGAGATCACCATGTTTCTCGGTCGTCCAACGCTCAATGTCACTTCGCAGATTCTCGTTTGCGCACTCAACCCGATCTTGCAGAATTTCGCTACGTTTTGCCAAGCGAGGAATAGCCTGACCGAGACGTTCGAGCTTCTCGTCCCGAGATTCACCTTTCCAAAGTGCACCACCCCAACTCTGTCCTCGCGTCGACGATGAACCATTTGTCGATCCCATTATCTGATGACAAAGAAAAAAAGTTTTTTAGTTTTGCTTTCTCATAAAGGAAGGATTTCGCAATTTTCATGTCAGTATTTTCAAAAGGTCCCAAAACGTCCAGAAATCACATTTTAAAAGTGTGTGTGTGTGTGTGTGTGTCCCTTTACGCAGTGCAAATTTTTTTGAAATTGCAAAATAATTGTAAATTTGGCGAGCCTTTGAATTTTGTGTAAAATGTTTGTGGGTCGTCTAATTTTCGTAATTTCGCAGTTGTCGCCATAAAATGTTATGTATAGATATACTTTATAATAAGGACGGTTGGGAATGAATTTAGGAAAAACCTCTAACTTTTGTAATATTGCATCTATCGAGCTTAATTTTTTTGTGACGATACATTCAATGACAATGAAAAATAATACTGAATTCATAAAAATCGTTTGAGAGGTTCGGTTAAAAAAAAAAAGTTGAAATTTTCAAAGAAATTATGTTAACGCTCCAACATTCGCATTTTTAGAAGTATCGAGCTAAATTTTTTGCACAAAAACACTAGATGACAAAAATGGTTATTGTTGAATTTGGTGAAAAACGCTCAAGAGGTTCGTTCTCAAATTTTTTTTTTAATTTTCGAAACATACTTGTTGACACTAAATTTCCTAATTTAGCAGCTATCGAGTTCACTTCTTTAGCACCAATACACTAGACGACAAAAACAATTAATAATGGAATTGAACGGAATTGCTAGAAAATCATGCAAATTTAAAATATGCACATAGCTTCTTCATTCCTTTCCATTGTTTATGAAGCTTTCTTTATGATAATGCTATGATAATAAACATACATGTCATAAAGATGGTCAAGGAGGTCTTCATAAAGGAGAATTGACGAAGGACGCAAAAAATGAAGAAGCTATGTGCAAATTTCAAATTTGCATGATTTTTAAATTTCCATATCAGAGTTGTGAAAACAGTAATGTAAAAGTAATGCATTACCCATTACTTTAAACAATTTGTATTGGATAAGTTTTCCGTTGCAAATTACAAAAGTAACGTGCAATGGATGAATGTTCCATTGCAAATGGAAATAGCAATGTGTAATGGATGCGTGTTTCATTACAAATACAAAAAGTAACGTCTAATGTATGTATGTTCCATTACATATAATAAAAGTAATGTGTAATGGTTGCATATGCCATTACGAATAAAACTTAACGTGTAACGAATGAGTGCTCCATTACAAATTACAATTGAAAAAAAAAAGTAATTTGTAGCGGAGAATATTCCATTACAAATTATACAGTGTGTTTCTACGACAATTTGGAGCACGTAGTATTTTGCTCAAAGCTAAGTCTATTAATTTTTCAATGAAAATAATTTGTGCGTTTCAAGTTTTTGTTAACTTAACTATCGCAGTGGTGACTATAACAGTGATTGTTTGGATTAATTTTTACTCCATTCTTGAATTGTAATTTTTACATCAATGGAGTAAAAATTACTCCAAAAAATAACTGTTCATAGGCATGTATATTAACTTTATACACTGACACCTGTAAGTTTTTCTTGAATTGTAATTTTTACAAGAATGGAATAAAAATTAATCCTAAAAATTATTGTTCATACATTTACCACTACGATAGTTGAGTTAACATACGCTTGTTACACAAAAATTATTTTCATTGAAAAGTTAATAGACTTACCTTTGAGCAAAATAGTACCTGCTCCAAATTGTCGTAGAAACACACTAATTTGTAATGGAATATTCTCCACTACTAATTACTTTTTTTTCAATTGTAATTTGTAACTGAGCACTCATCCATTGCACATTACTTTTTTATTTGTAATGGCACATGCATCCATTACACGTTACTCTTTTTATTTTTAATGGCACGTGCGTCCATTGCACATTACTTTTTTATTTGTAATGAAACACGCCTCCATTACACATTACTCTTGTATTTTGTAATGGTACACTGGTCCATTTCACATTGTGCAGTGTAATAGATAATGAATATAAATGCATTATCAATATAATGCATTATTTACAACTCTGATTTTAAAAAAATTGTAATTTGTAATGGAATTATTTTTATTTATTATGACTATTATTTTTATTTATAATGGCACATGCATCCATTACACATTACTTTTTTTTATTTGTAATGGGACGTGCATCCATTACACATAACTTTTTTATTTGTAATGGAACGTGCATACATTACACATTACTTTTTTATTTGTAATGGATAATGAATACGAATGCATTATCAAAATAATGCATTATTTACAACTCTGATATCACATTATTGGAACACCTCGCGAAGGAAAAGACTTATCGGTCGGTCGTTAGTTCACCTGATCTTTCTCGAGTCTTCGTTTACTGAGATCTTCAATCGTGAGCTCGTACTCGATCTGCATGGCATCTCTTCGAGATAAAGCATCCTTTACCGAATCTATGTAAGCTATGTATTCTCGTTCCTCATTGGGCGCACTGTCCAAAAGTTTTTGATGCGCTACCGCATTGTACTCGATAGCCTTTGATATCGCCATTAAAATCGACTCTAGTTCGGGCTCGGTACTTGCCCATTGTGTGAAAATAGGATGCATCTGATGAAGCTCGATAAGATAATCTATAAATCACAGAATGTCGTTCGATCATTATTGATTCAATGTTATAGTAATTGATGAAGACGAATAGGCATAATTAATTAAACTTTGTAAAATACGAAACCTTGTCGCTCTTTGTGTATACGACAATTTATCTTGTCGATAGTTCCAAGCTTCTCGCTCAACGCCGTGCAATAATCTCGTACCTGTTCAAATTCCAAATTTCGCTGTTTCATCGTGTAAACGCTTGTCATATTTTGCAACGAATCCGTCATCTTGACGAGAACGTTGCCACGATTTCTACGAACAATGGAGAATTCCTGAAAAGCAAAACGAGACAAAGAGAAATTAAAAAAATTCACCATCTCGCGAAAGAAAGGCGATGAAAATCGTGTTTCAAACACTTACAGCTGGCTTCGCCGTGAGAAATATTCTCAGACCCTTGTCGCAACTGAATATCGGATGATTGATGATGCGATTGAGAAATATATGAAGTAATTTCATTCGAGCTAGTATGAATTCTTTGGAGTAACGGTCAAGTTGAGCCAGTAAAGTGTGCTTTCCGGGCATTGGCTGCAAAAATAAACGGATTTGCCAGTCAGAACGGATTATTTCCATGAAATATTGTCACTCGTTTCGATGAAAATTAATCGGAAAACATTTTTTTACATTGCAAAATGATTGGGATGAAACAATTAATCACATTGCAAAATGATTGGGGTGAATTTCACCCCAAAATGACTTTTACGTAATTTTTTCGAGGTTTGACTATCAAGGGTTAATAAAGCAGCTTAAGAAACATTTCACTAATGAAAAACCTGCTGACCGGGATTATATGAGTAGGATACATCTCCACTAGTTTCTGACGCAGCCATATAAAATCATTGTAACGTCGACGAACGACGTATTCCTCTTCATTAAATTCTGGCCTGGTAGTCTGTAAATCGAATAAAAAAATGTTTTATCCACATTGTATTTAATAAAAAAAAAAAAAAAAAACATAGAAAGACAGCGAGAATTTATTCAAGGTCCTAATACTTTTCAATTATCGCAACGAAATAATTGCAGATCAATTAGAGGGACCGAGACAGCGTCAAAACGCCGATTTTCTAACATAAATATAAATATTCGTTGAATTCGTGTAAACATGGTGACAAGTGTGCCAAATTTTAGCTTGATATCTCGAAGCGTTTTCGAGTTATTAATTATTTACATCTGAAACTCAAGACAAACACACACACACACACATCATCTGGACATTTTTTCTAAATATGATTTCTCTATGTTTTAGGACATTTTGAACATATTAGCATAAAAATCGCGAAAAAAAAAATTTCACGAAAACAAAGCTTCCTTTATGAGGAAGCAATACGATTGTTATTTTATATTTGAACTGGTAAAATTCCAACTCGTAATGGAATGTTGTCGTGTAGTAATGTTCGAACTCAAAGTTGATTGTATTAAGTTGAGATGAGACTGATTAACCAGTTGAACTAGTTGTATGTAGTTGATTAGAGATTGAAGACTCTAATCAACCAGTGTTTCATTTTGCTTCCTCATAAAGGAAGCTTTGTTTTCGTGAGCTAAAATTTGGCGCACTTGTCGAGCACGAATTGCTCTTCGTTTAAAATTTTTTTTTTTTTAAATTATAACGGGTGTTCAGATTTTATCGACTTTTTTCGTTTTTGCCAGAATGGCGTAAACGCTCTAGCCTCTGCAATTTTCAAGATATTGCACTCAAACTTTGTACAGAATTAGTATAGCTATTAAGGTTGTTTGGTATTGAATTTGGCGAAAATCCATCGAGAGATTAAAATTTTATGAAATTTTGAATTTTTTGAAAAATCGCCTAAACGCTCTAACTTGCGCAATTTTTAAGATATTGTACTGAAACTTTGCACAGAGGTAATATAGCTGTGAAGGTTGTTCGCTATTAAATTTGGAAAAAATCCATCGAGGAATTAAAATTTTATGAAATTTTGAATTTTTTAAAAAATAGCGCAAGCGCTCTAACTTGCACAATTTTCAATATATTTCACTGAAACTTTGTACAGACCTTGTATAGCTATCAAGGTTGTTCGCTATTAAATTTGGAAAAAATCCATCGAGGGATTAAAATTTTATGAAATTTTGAATTTTTTAAAAAATAGCGCAAGCACTCTAACTTAAACAATTTTCAATATATTTCACAGAAACTTTGTACAATACTTGTATAGCTATCAAGGTTTGTTCGCGATCAAATTTGGCGAAAATTGATCGAATTTGCACATTGATTACTAATATTTTTCAATAGTCAACAAAGCTTCCTTTATGAGGAAGCCAAATTTGATCACCATACCGTGTGTTAAAGGAAGCTATGTGAACTATGGATAAAGATGAGGAAGCAATGGGCAAATTTTAATTTGCAGGGTGTTTAAGTAATTTAATGTATAAATTGAATATTCATTCAAAATTATTTATCCGAGTCAAAAATCCGAACATGTCCGGACAAATCCGAACGGATTGTAACCCTGTATGTAGGTCCTAAAATAAAGAATATCTCCGCTATATTTGGTGAATTCTTACAAGCCTCTATAAGTCGAATATTGTTTTGGTCACCCTCTATAATTCGAAAACTTCGATAAGACGAAACCTCTCCTACTCAAAGAAATTAGCTCTGCCCCTGAGATTCGAGTTAGTACGGTTCGACTGTACGAACTGTTGCATTTTTTCTTACCCTCGTAGTAACTCGAAACGTTATAAAGGTCTCGAGTGTTTCCAGATGTTTTTGAGGATTGTCAACTTTGACCTGAAGATCTCGTGAGTCCATTTGAAAATCTGACGTGTCCTGTTCGGGTAGCGTTGAAAAGCTATCGATCGACGGTGAGGCGACCTGCGTTTATTTATCGCAAAAGTTTTTTGTACATAATCGAACTTTTCATTGAGAAAATGCTTTCTAAATTGTTTGAGTCTAAAATTGTGGGAGTGTCATATGAAAAATCATGCGTTTTGGGGAGGTTCATCCGATTCTCTACTCACGACCGAGCCCTCGATCGACGTGCTATAGTTGGAGAGAAAGTCAGGATCGCGATTATCGGGTTTTACGATGCCGCTCGTTGCCATCGAGCTGACCTCGAGGATCGCTCTATCCTCGTTCAATTGTCTCTTCTCCAAATCCTCGCTGTGGCTCTCCGAAGCGATCATCATGTTGTTTGTTTTCACTTTATGTGACAGTTATAATTTTCGCGCACCACTTCCGTTTGTTGGTATATATTACGCCACCACAATATATCCCCGATAAAGAAAAAAAACTAATGTCCCGTGTAATACAGTTGACGCTCCCAGAACTCGACTCGCCGGGACCGGAAACGCTCCTTAATTTGATTTTCCCTCTCATTCTCTCCTATATCTCTGCGCATGCGCACTGTCTTTTTGCGCGGGAGATTCAAACTGTGAATTGTGCTTGCGCATTACAGACATACATTTAAAGCATCCTACAGCGATAATATTGCAAAATTTCGTAGGTTCACCAGAGCTTTATTGTTTGTTATTCTTGTCGGAAAGAATCGAATACGAAATCAATCTATTCGTCTGTTAAAACACGATTCAACATTCCGACAACGTAATGCAAACTTACATCTGTATCGCACATTTTGCGGAAGTTTCATATTTTCCGAAGTGTAAAAATTCCTTTTTCGTTGAGAAATATACCTTACAGTGGACGCTCCCATAATTTGACTCGTCGAGACCGGAAACGCTCCCATAATTTGATTTTCTCCCTCATTTTCCTACTTCTGTCTCAGCGCATGCGCAGTATTTTTGCGCGGGAAATTCAAACTGTGAATTATGCTTACCCATTACAGATATACATTTAAAGCATCCTACAGCGATATGATTGCAAAATTTCGTGGGCTTACCAGAGATTTATTGTTTGTTATTCTTGTCGGAAAGAATTGAATATAAAATCAATCTGTTCGTCTGTTAAAACGTTATGCAACATTTAACTAGACAACGTAATGCAAACTTACATCTGTATAGCACATTTTACGGAAGATTCATATTTTCTGAAGGGTAAAAATTCCTTTTTCGTTGACAAAACATAAGAAATGAAAGCGGTCAAATTGTGGGAGCGTCCACTGTATTTTACGAAGGACAAAGCTGTGTGTGTGCGATATACACGCAGTTGACACACCTCTGTCAAAAGGGGGGGGGGGGGGGGGGGGAATGTTTACTTCCGCGCCCTTCAGCGGCTGACTTTGACACTTCGAGGACACCGGCCTCGGGCGCGCGATAAAATTCGGCTTATTTTTTTATCGCATACTGAACGAAAAACGTTCGCTAATTCAGTGTCAATGTGAATACGACCGTCGTGAAATCGTTCGAGCATCTTTTTCGCGAAAAGAGGTCGTTCGGATATCGACTGTCAATTATATTTCAGTTTATTGTGATTATAACCTATATGTCAAAGAAGAAAAAAACGACATGCAACAATTCACTCGATTCTTATAATCTAACATATTTTTAGCTGATTTCTCTCTCCGTAATCAGCTTTTCTCGTGCTTCTGAAAAAAAAACAAACAAAAATCGTCGAATTTTTTTCACGCGTCAGGATGATGCATCGAGCATCATTATTATCATTATCGCGAAAACGGCAAAGATCTCTCGTCATTTGTCTTATCGCGTGGAGACAAGCCGTTGCCCTCGGCTTCGAGAAAAGTTTTTATCGTAACAATGAGCGCGCCTGTTAAATTGGAAAACAATGAAAATTCGGATCTCCGAAGACTCATTGTTGTTATGTCCAGGAGACAATATTCCCAACAATTTTCAAACTTCAAGCATGAATATAGCGATGTCAGCAACGATTTTGAAGCACTGTTTTTACCGGAAGATGGTAAGTCTCGATGATTCTCACGACTTTTTGGACGAAACTTTTTTCTTTTCTGTCTTGCATTGCTTTATATTGTTTTGTGGCAAAACAGATATCAATTATATTCTCAAATAGCTCTGAAAAAAATTCGTATAACCCGCTCGTTTCGCGGTTGAAGCGCCGCCATTAGGACAAAACAGCGAAACATTTTTTTTTAACTCGTGGAGTGGAGAAATCGCGATAGAAATGAGTTCCATTTCGACGATCGGCTCATTGTAGCACGAATTATATCCATTGATCAATCTCCCACGCATTTAATTTCATTCTTTTATAGTTGTGTAAAGCGAAAAATCTGCCAGCGAATGTCAAAATTCGGGTTCCCGATCATACACTACATACAGTGGACGCTCCCATAAGTTGACCGCTCTCCAAATCTTCACTCGTTACCATGGCAACGCACTCCCATAACTTGACGACCCCTATCGCGTTTTTTCCCCACTTCAAACTCATATCAGCGGCCGCGATGTGGCAGCTGAGCAAAAAAAATATTTAAAAAAAAATATTCTGAAAAATGATGAATTTTGAGAAGTTTGAATTTAAAAAAATCGTCAAAATCTACAATCAATATTAAATTGTTGGTTCAATTTTTTTATCTGATACCTTATACTGATCTTAAAAGATCCTGAAATTTTCAGAATGGTACTTTTTTTTCAAAAATACGAATTCTTGAATTTTGATAAAAAAAAATTTTTTTTACTCCTAACGATAAGTTAAGTAAAGTTGAACAATCATGTAATTTTGTAATTGTGAGCAGTAAAAATTTCATTTAACGACAAGAATTTCAATTATGTTTCTGTTTTTACATTCTTATGTCATTAATTGAAATTTTTACTGCTAAAAATTACAAAATTACATGATTGCTCAACTTTACTTAACTTAGAGGTAAAAAAAATGTATTTACTAAAATTAAAAAATTCATATCTTTGAAAAAAAAAACACGTTTCTGAAAATTTCAGGATGATTTAAAATCAGCACAAGGTATTATTATATAATAAAAATTGAACCACAAATGTTATGTTGACAGTGGATTTTCACGATTATTAACAATTCAAAATTCTCCAAATTCATCATTTTTCAAAATACTTTTTCGGAATTTTTTTTTTCGTATCCTCAATTATACTCTTCAAGACGAACCCAGAACGATTTTTTCGTAACTATAATAGCTTTCGAGACCTTTAAAAAAAACTTGAAAAAATGGTGATATTTCAAATTTTGCATAACTTTCGAAAAAAAATATTTTAATTTTTTTCCTTTGGCAGAACTTCGTTTCATGATAAAAGAAAACTTCTGACCAAATTTCATCGTAATGGAAAGGAGTCGATTCCAACTATTGGTCGATTTGACATGGAATCACCCACAAATGTACATGCACTTTGTATTAAATATTCTAGAAAAATGTATCTCGCGTGTTCCAACGATCGTATAAATATATTTCCCGTTCAATTTTTTCATCTAGAGTTATTAGTATTAAATTCTTGTCAATCTTCCAAAAATTTGCCAAAAATATCGCTGTCAGATTTTCAAATGTATCTCTTTAACGCGTAAGCACAAATTTCAGTTTGAACTTCGCGCGCTTACTCTGCGCATGCGTTGAAACACGCGAGGGGAATGTCCCGTTTCCGGTCGCAACGGGTCAAGTTATGGGAGCGCCTCCTCTATCATGACGAGTGCGCTTAGTGTAGATTTCATCCGTCAGATGGCGCAGTGATACAATCGAGGGCGAAAAAGTAGGTCCCAGTAGGGATTGTCAGGCGAGAAAAAAATTCTTTCTCGCCGCTGTACATCGCTAATTTGTGCAATAAATGTATCTCGAGGAGTTCAAGGGTGAAAAGAAAATCGCTTAATAAGAGATAGAACGAGTGTCGAAAGTCCGAGAGATCAGCGAAACCTATATTATGATGCTGGAGGGAGGCGCGAGCCCAAAGTTGTGACGCGGTCTGTGATGCCGTAGCCAAGGAGACGAGATCTCGAAGCAGACAACTTGCGTGTGACACCTCTAAACACAGTTTCCGTCGTCAATCTTACGAATATATATATATATACACGAAGAGAGAGAAAGAGAAAGATAGAGAGCGAGAAAGATTAACGCGGCGGGTGCAAGTACTTTTTCTCTTTGTTTCTCTTCGTCGAACGTGAAAGAGCTTTTGCGGCGCGTGCGGTTTCCCGGACGACGCGGAGAGTGCAGGGCCGGCCCATACGAGACGACCGGGGCGACACCGCGGTGTTTCCGAGATATATCACATCGGCCGGTCGACAGCGATTTCTTTTTTTTTTTTTATCACTCGCTAGACTCGCCATTCATGAAGACAGGTGAGCAGCGATATTCAACGAGATTATTATGTTGTCACTAGATTTTTTTTATTTTTCAATTTTTTTCCTAAAAATAATCAATTTTTGTGGACTCGAGTCCAAACCCCGAGCGAAATTTTCCCGCAGGGTGGCCTCCGTCAGGGAAAACCTGGAAATGTCAGGGAATTTTTGGAGTGTCAGGGAAATAAAATATTAGTCAGGGAAAATACGAAATATCAAATTGAGAAAAACAAAAGTGTATGGGTGAACTTTTTTTTTCTGCGCAGCGCTGAAAAAAAAATTACGGGTAACATTTTTTTCTGTTTTTTTTTCCATGAAAAATGTAATATTCGTACCAGAGTTGTAAATAATGCATTATTTTGATAATTATTTTTATTTGTAATGGATAATGAATACATTACTGTATTCATTATCCATTACACTGCGTTATGTGAAATTGACAAGTGTACCATTACAAAATACAAGAGTAATGAATGCATGTACCATTACAAATAAAAAGAGTAATGTGTAATGGATGCATGTGCCAATACGAGTAAAAAAAAGTAATGTGTAATGGATGAGTGCTCCGTTACAAATTACAATTAAAAAAAAAAAAATTGGTAGTGGAGAATAATCCATTACAAATTAGTGTGTCTCTATGACAATTTGGAGCAGGTACTATTTTGCTCAAAGGTAATTCTATTAAATTTTCAATGAAAATAATTTGTGTGTATCAAGTTTTTGTTAACTCAACTATCGTAGTGGTAAATGTATGAACAGTAATTTTTTGGAGTAATTCTTACTCCATTCTTGTAAAAATTACAATTCAAGAATGGAGTAAAAATTACTCCAAACAATCACTGTTCATACATTTACCACTACGATAGTAAAGTTAACAAAAACTTGATACACACAAATTATTTTCATTGAAAAAATAATAGACTTAGCTTTGAGCAAAATATTACCTGCTCCAAATTGTCGTAGAAATACACTATATAATTTGTAATGGAATATTCTCTGCTACAAATTACTTTGTAGCAGAGCACAATGGAGCACTTATTCATTACACGTTATTTTTTTTATTCGTAATGCATCCTTTACACATTACTTTTATTATTTGTAATGGAACATGCATACATTCCACATTACTTTTTTTATTCGTAATGAAACACGCATCCATTACTCATTACTATTTTCATTTGTAATGGAACATTGATTCATTACACGTTACATTTGTAATTTGTAATGGAAAACTTATACAATACACATTGTTTAAAGTAATGGGTAATGCGTTACGTTCACATTACTATTTTCACAAGTCTGGTTCCTACCTTGTAACTTTTTTTCACAAATCTGTCAGGGAAATTTTCGAAAATGTCAGGGAATTTTTTTCGTTGCATTTAGTGGCCTCCCCATGTTGAACACTGGTAGAATCTTGCCTCTCAATATCCGCATTCCGATGAGTCTAATTAATTTTTTTCAAAAACATTTCAAAATTATCATTACTATGATTTTTAGGATGCTTCAGAAATCATTTTCAGGATTTGTTGCTGAGAAAAAATATGTTTTTTTCTTTTTCATTGCGGAAACGCTTGAATTTCTGTATCGGCTCATGATACGCATCGCCGGGGAATGATCATTCTGAAACCCCAAAAATTTTTTTAATCAAAAGAGGATCATAGATAGGTCTCAATGCGTTAGTCCGGGATGTAATGACAATAGCAGATTCCCTTGCTCTGATAATCACAGAACTGCTGTTGTATTTTTGACCTTCACTTTTGGCAATTATTTAGGATGTTGAAATTGCATCGTTGAACTGCACTGAAAATAGTTATTGTTTTTTATTTTAAGTATCGCTTGCGTGTTTCTTGCAGCGTTTGAAGCCTCAGGCTTCAAAGTAGCACGTGAAAAATTGTTTCCATAAATTTTAGCTTTAGAGAACTTTAGAGCTTTAGAATTTTAGCTTTAGAAATTTTAGAACTTGCATTTAATTGATGCACACTCAATTAAATATTGTAATTATTCGGAATAGACACTTTAAAATTTTAGGAATTTCAGATGGTTTTGTTTTGTAATGTTTTCTATACAACAATGCTAAGAAAACGTATTTCAAGTGCTTGAAGAACTTGAAATGTTTCTAGAATTATTGTAAAAGAATATTAACAAAAATTAAACCAACTCCTGTGTAATTTATCCTACGTAATATCGGAGCTTCACTATTTTTTTTGTAATACCTGAAGAACTCCACGAAGTTTTCAAATTCCTCCACTGGCTTATTTGTATTATTAATGTTATAACAAATAATTTTATAACAAATATAATTGACAAACTTGAAAAAAATTTCATTTTGCAAGACTTGATATTAATCTTACATTTTTTCCATTATTCTTATATCCAAATAGAATTCGAAATTAAATCCCTCTAAGATTGTCATGGAACCAAATTTCTTTAAAGAAAATTGTGAATGCTGAATATTTTTCCAAATCCTTGCACAGAGATGTAGGTTTTTCTTTGATCCTCGTGTAATCCAGAGGATTACAGACCATGTGACGTTTTCCCACATATGGAAAATAATATATATGTTGATCGATGAACTTCGAACCCTCAAAAACTTTGAGCAATATTTTCCATCAGAGAGGTCCGATCGTCTCAGGCAAACAGATCCAATTTTTTTCATCTGCGGAAGAATTGTAACAGAATGAAACCTCACAATCATGTCATTGAAGTTCAGAACGTTTAACTGGACAAAAAATCTACAAATATTTCCTTTCGTAAATAATTGATCCTGCCCGTTCTTGGTAAATAATTCTGTCTAATAATAAAAAAAAGTTTAAAAAATCAATTACCAAATACTAACAGGACCATTCACTTTTTCGTTAAATTATAGCATACTTTTTGATTTTATGTTCAACTGATCATTCAGAACTTCATCTATTAATTGTTTTCACTTTCATAAATTTGTTTAAAATCCTCAGGCCTAGATATTAAAGTCTCGTTAGAATTGTGATGCTGAGGTCTATTTTTTGAAAAATCCATTGAGCCTGAAATTTTTTTGATCTTTAAAATCGTTAAAATACATTTTTTTTTACAGTTCTTTATTAAAGATTTAAGATTTTGAATAGACAAACAAAACGTATGTCTTTTTAAAAATCATCTCAAAAAAACTTATGATTGTTGCATTGGAAACTTCAACATCATTTAGAATTCATTAAAAAAAATTTTTTTTTAAATATTTAACATTCGAATTCGATACATTTTTCATACAATTTTTTTCAAGGATAATTGAAAATCTAGATGCAAATTTTCCAATATCATTAAAATGATGCTTTGCAATTTTGCCTTTTCTGTTTTCGCAAACCCAAAGAGAATCGCAGTGATAGCGGAGAGAATTAAATGTATTTTGGAATTTAATATTAAATTCCCCCTCGCTTGAAATTAAATTGTGAATCATTGAACCGTGCACACTGCGACAAAAGATCCAAGAATCCCATTGTCCAAAATTTTGGAGTTGACGTATCTTCATTTTTTTAGCGCCAAGAAACATAAGGAAAATCGCATTAATTCTCGATTCAATTTTTTTCAGTCTGTTCGACGAAACTGCATTTTCGTTTTCTGGTGGTTGGAACGATGAGGAGGGCCCTGGATGGGTTTTTTTTTCTTTCCACATGCAGACACGAGCCATAAGGCAGATAATAGGGGGATGGCCAGTGCCACGCGACTTATGGAGAGAAAAAAATTATATACGTGTGTTATATACATGTGTATATAATAGTGCCTGCCTGCACAACAGAGTACCAGGCACCAGCCATGCATAACGCACGATGACGCGAGAGAGGCCAGGTGCACCTTCACCTTCGGATATGCTTCTCGACTTTGCAGCTTTTCACCATTACCCAAACCACCTTGTTTATCAGTTTCTTTCTAACGTCCGTACATGGTGGCCAAGTGTGTCCGTCTGTCCTAGCTTCCAGAAAAAATTCCCAATTTTGCTTCCTCACAGAGGAAGCGTTGTTTCTCATACTACAGGATTTTTCATTCACATTTTTACCTGTGAGTATTTTAGCAGCATTTTTTTCAAAATTAATTTCCTTTGTGGCGGGAAATTCAAATTATACCGGTCGACGCTTGAAATTTCCTCAAAAATATCTTGTTACTCTTGACTTTTCATGCACTTAAGGGGGAACGCCACTGTGACGGGGCTAAAAATAACCGATTTTCGGACATTTTTTTTTTGTAAGTCGAGATGATTGAGGATCAGACAAAAAGCAATTTATCAAGTATATGAGGCATTCCACGTCAAGTCGGCCACCCCATTTTTTGAAATCACCAAAAATCGCATACAAATTTTTATGAAGTAGTTCTAACTGTCAAGAAAATTCGTGATTTTTTTCAGATTTCTATATTACATATTTTGGCCGGAAAAAAAATACAAAAAAATTTCTTGTTCCATTTCGTAACTCAAAAATTATTCATCGTACGAAAAAAAAAGTACAACATGAAATTTAGGATTTTCAACGTACTTTTCACTGAAATTTTTTACAAAATCCTTCAAAAGCTATGTATGCCATTTTCGGAGCAAATAATGTTTTGATATTTTTTTTTCTCAGAATTGACATCTTCGATTTGTCGGTAGTTTGAACAGTTTTTTACTTGATATATTTACAGACTACAAAAAAATTGGCTCAGTGGATAATCCATTCCTTACCATGCGTTTTTCATCCCAAATGAATACACAAATTTCTCTGTGCATTGACAGGGTTGAGACTATCTATAGATATTTCCTAAAGCCCGCATTTTTGCTTATTTTTTGTACTTTTTCAATTTTTTTAACTTTTTTCATTTTTATTTTTTTAAATATCTTCTTGTACATTTTAATAAACTTTATCAATGGACCCATGTACACCGATAAAGTCTATTCAAATTAGAGTCAAAGGCTACTCGCGTCTCTCGATTGCAAAAAAGAATTAATTTACCGTCTTTGGATACACCGACGTTTCTATGGCCAATGAGTACTTTCTAAGTTCGATTTGGGCATGACTTTTGGGAATGAAGCAATGCTACTGCTTTGTTCCTGGAATCGTCTTTGCAGTATCAAAACGAGATTATTTTATTATTTTTCCCTGTCTACGATTAATAATTATCAAATATCAATATCTACACTATTTCGTAAAATCACTCGATATTGATAGATTGTATCAATGAAAATGCATTTGAGATAGTGGATTCTCCACTACGCCAATTTTTTTATAGTCTGTAAATATATCGAGTAAAAAACTGTTAAAACTACAGACGAATCGAAGATGTTAATTCTGAGAAAAAAAAATGAAAACATTATTTGCTCCGAAAATGGCATATAGAGCTTTCCGAGGAGTTTGTAAAAATTTAAGTGAAAAGCACGTTGAAAATCCTAAATTTTATGGTGTACTTTTTTTTCGTACGATGAATAATTTTCGAGTTACAAAATGGGACGAACAAATTTTTTGTATTTTTTTCCGGCTAAAAAATGTAATTTAAAAATCTGAAAAAAATCGCGAATTTTCTTGATAGTTAGAACTTTCTAAAAAAATTTATGTGATTTTTGGCGAGTTCAAAAAATGGGGTGGCCGACTTGACGTGGAATGCCTCATATATATTCAACTATATATATACAATTTTTTATTAAAAAATATTAAAACTTTACAAAGTTATTACCATGAGCATAATAAAAAAATGACTCCTGGAGGCAGCGATATAGCAATGAAAAATTACCCGAAATAAAAAACGCAGATTCCATTACAAATATTTACTTGCACATTGCTGTCTCATTATTTTATTTCGCTCACTAAAAGTTCATCCACAATTATCACAAATGATCCATGAAGTTAGAAAAAAAGAATATGCACATTATTTAGGGATTCAATAAAGCGACAAATTTTGTATCAGTAACTTGTAATTTTTATTAGATTGCTTATAATTATGGGTTACAGCGTGTAAAAGCAAGTTCAATATAAAGTTGAATAATTTTTGGGGTTGAGTACATTTTCGTACTTCATATTTAACGATGAACTGCCTGTTTTTTTGTTTATATTTTTTAACTTTATGGATAATTTGTGATAATTCGAAAAAAATTTTAGTGAGCGAAATAAAATAATGAGACAGCAATGTGCAAGTTTCTAATACGAGCACGGCAATTTTTCTATTTGTAATGGAATATTCTCCACTGCAAATTACTCTTTTTATTTGTAATGGCACATGCATCGATTACACGTTACTTTTTTTTATTTGTAATGGGGCATGCATACATTACACATTACTTTTTTATTTGTAATGAGGCATGCATACATTACACATTACTTTTTTATTTGTAATGAGGCATGCATCCATTACACATTACTTTTTTAAATTGTAATGGAACACGCATCCATTACACATTACTTTTTGTATTTGTAATGGAACACGCATCCGTTACACATTACTTTTTTTATTTGTAATGAAACACGCATCCATTACACATTACTTTTTTACTTGTAATGGCACATGCATCCATTACACATTACTTTTTTATTTGTAATGGTACACTCATCCATTTTACATCATGCACTGTAATGGGTAATAAATACCGTAATGCATTATTTACAACTCTGGTTCGAAACTTCGAGTGCATTAAAAGTGTACAAAATTTTTCCGAAATATTAGTTAACAATCATCAAGATGAATCAAGGTAAATTTTGGAAATCTTAGGTTTGATAATCATCAATATGAATCGATACAAAGCATTTCTTCTCGCGTGTTTACCAAAAATGTTGTTGAAACATGAGTATCCCACGATAATCAACGCCATTCTAAGGATCAGGACCCGACCTGATATCCAGTTACTCTATTACGCTGTCACAGATTTGTCATAATCCTGCCTCGTCCTGAATACCCATTTCCGAGAAAATGAATGTTCTCTGTTGCGTGAGAATATCGTGGGTCAAGAATTCTTTTATCTAAATTCGGTTATTAATTTTTTCATTCAATCTGCAGAATATTTTGAACAATTTATCAATAAGAATCAGAGACTTTTAGTGAATTATTTTACATTTTTTAGTCCCACCATTCATTAAAATGCTTTATCATTTGAGCCACTGATTTGGAGAATGTAGATAGCAAGAATCGACAAGTTTAATTCAACTTCTAGAAATTATTTCTAGAAATTATTTCAACTTCTAGATCTTATTTTTCTAGAAATTTCAAAGTTTTCAAATATTCGACTAATTAAAAATTTTTCGATGAATACTTCATATATAAATACAAATTATTTCACGAGATCCCGAGTTTCTTTGCAACATTTTCTCATAGCTACTTTTTTGCTTCGCAGCATATTGAAATTTGCATCACTGCAATGCAACGAAAGTATTTTTTTCTAAATTCATTTTTATTCATATAATGCTGTGCTCATGCATTATGCATCCCCAGTCTTTAATAATAACTCCAAAATATATTTCAACGATTCTTCATTTAGAAAACTTCTTAGGAAGAATAAATATTATTTAAAAAATGAACTATTTTTCTTGCATTCGAAGGATGCAAACTTTAGCATCATCGCTTCGCTAACATTCATATCATAACTATGGTGCATCATCCAGGGATAAAAATTCTCATATTAAAACTGTTTCAGTAATAGTTACCTGCGCAACACTCCGGATTAAAAAAAAATGTTTTACGGCTCATTCCGCTTCGTTAATATTTGTTTTTCATGAGATATTTTTCTATCGCAGAGAACATGCATATTCATATACGCATTGGTCATTTCTCATATATTATTATGCAGGGTTTCTATGATGCTGAAGTTTGCATTGTTTAAATGCAACGAAAATAGTTAAAAAAAAAAAAAAAATTCTTTCTAAAAAGTTTTCAAAGTGAAAAATCGTTGAAATCTATTTTGGGGTCTTCACCAATGACTTTGGATGCCAAATGCATGATCCAAGTGTAAATATCAATAAAAATCAATTTAAAAAAATTATTTCTGCAGCGATGCAAACTGAATTTCTAATGATCTGGAAATTCATAACAATTTTTTTCATAAAAAATGAGCACACGGCATGTTGCTTATCTATAAATCTTCTTTCTTTTTTTTACTCATATGTCTGTAAATTCATGATGCACTTTATTGAATCCTCAATACATTTATATATATATATATATTTTATATATATATATATTTTTTATATATATATATATATACAATTTCCATTCTTTTGTAGGGTCTGCAAGGTTTTCAGCTCGACTAATACCATCTAATTGCTCTCGTGATATCTGAACTGCTTTTTGCAATGTATATATATACATCTTTTAGGGTGTATCAATATATTACACCTTTCTATCTCTCTTTGGTATTATCTCTCACCCTTCCTTGTATCTAGTCACGCGTGGGTTTCATTTTATTGTGACCCCTTGTTCCATGCATCCCCTATCTAATATACCTCTCGCCCCCCCCTCGAAGCCTCGTGCAATTTGTTTGGTACCTGCCCACCCTCACTGAGGTACAAAAAGCATTGATAGTCATACATATATGGGGCATTCCACACCGATTCGACCTGGGTCTGAGCCTTCGCCTCTCCGATTTTGTCCGCAATTTTTTGTGGTTTTGCAGTACCTCTGATAAGCACTCAGGATTTTTTTCAGATTTTTTTGGAACGATTTGACTTCATAATAATTTTATAAACAAATTATTGTTAGCCCAAACTTCAAATCTGAAAAAAATCATAAAAATACCGTTTTTTATATGAAAATTTTTGAGCTTCCTTCTGATTATAACAAACTTGAAAAAAAAAAAAAATTGGAAAAATATGGAAGGAGAAATCTGACTTGGGCACCTTTAAATGATAACACTACTCACTAAATTTGATCATTTTTTAGAATAAATTTTTAATTCTAAATTTAGAATGAATTTTTAATTTTTAATTTAGAATGAACTTTTAATTTAGAATGAATTTTTAATTTAGAATAAATTCTAAATTTATTAGAATATTGGAAAAGAGATCGGATTTCTTTTTTCAGGGTTGAACTATGCTAGAAAAAAAAACGTTTTCTTAATCTATATGTCATTGGCTAAAGAAGAACAGAGGGGTTTTTTTTTAAATCAATTTTTGCAAGAATGGCACAAGTTTAAAAAAAAAATTCATTTTTTCGAAAAAAAATTGGCAGTAAATTTTTTATAAAAAAAAGTTTACATTTAATTAAAAAACGGTTACGTTCTTCTTTAGATAATGTTATTGTGAAGCCACAGTCAAAATTTCAAAGCAATATTAACCTCTTAGAACTTTTTTTTACCATATGTTTTTATGACTAAAGTATTGTTTAAGCAAAAAAAAATAGATTTTTTGGATAACTCGATTCAGGTTTCTCCTTCTATTTTTATTTTTTTTATTTTTTTTCGAAAAAAATTTTATAAGCAGAAGGAAACCCCTGCTCAACGCCCGAAATTTTTCATACAAAAAACGGGATTTTTGTGATTTTTTTTAGATTTTTAAATTTTTGCTAAAAATAATTGTTTATAAAATTATAGTTAACTCAAATCGCTCCGAAGAAAATCTGAAAAAAATCCTGAGCGCTACTCAGAGTTAGTACAAAGCCCTAAAAAATTGCGGACAAAATCTGAGAGCTGAAGGGTCAGACCGAGGTCGAATCGGCATGGAATGCCCCATATATAGACATTGATATAAAGTGTATACCAACCGGGGATGAAACTAAATCGTTGTATCTTTCCCCGGGTTCAAAATGCTTTTCTCGGATAATAACGAGGCAAAGCCCGGCATAAACTCAGTATCGTTTTCCAACGAAAATGTTACAACGGTCTTCCCTTTGATCTTTAGGATTATTAAAAGTGCGCTCGCCACGCGCGCACCTGCGATGTGAAAGAAAAAAAAACTGTCCTCGCCCTCCTCCCGCTCCCCTCCCCATTCCCCTCAATTCCCTTCGACGTTTCTAACAGGGGTTTTTTGTAGGTTAGGATCGCTAAACAATAATTTTTACATCGTTTTCTTTCACGAAAAGCGGCTACATCGCACCTCAAAAAATGACATTTCAATCCTAAACTACTTTTTTTCGACTCTCGAGACAAAGATTTCAGTATTTTGGGAAAATTCGAAACATGCGTCAAGAAATTCGCCGATCAAAGTGACGAGAAAAAAATGTTTGTCCCTGATTTTCCATTGAAAATGTACGTCAACGTGGGCTAATGAAAGTGAGTGTTTCTTTCATTGATTCGCGAAATAAAACTTGACAAACGAAACGTATAACATACTTGAATTGTTTATCTTATGACATACTTGAATTTAAAATATAACATACTTGAATTTAAAGTATAACATACTTGAATTTGAAGTATAACGCACTTGAATTTAAAGTATAACATACTTGAATTTAAAGTATAACATACTGGAACTTAAAATATAACATACTAGACTTGAAAGTATAACATACTTGAATTTAAAGTATAACATACTTGAATTTGAATTTTCTAGCGTACGTTATACTTTGAAAATTCAAATTATACAGCATTCGTCTAAAATGTTTCTTTAACAACAACCGATAAACTTGAATTCTCCAAAAGTCATTTCTATAATCTACAATCCTCGAAGTATAAAATGGCATTGATAGAATGCGTTATAACATTTCACGAATGCCGCGAAGGACGAATCCCTCGGGGGAGAATATCCCGGTTGGCTTCGCGATGACTTTATTGATATTTAGTTTGATACGACGGAAGGAAGGGGAAATTGAAAGAGACAGATAGGATGCGCCGAGAGGCGAAGAGGGAAAAATTCCTTTCGTCGAGTCTTTGATACAGCGGCGTGTACCTGCGAGTTTCAGAATCGTCCATCCAGAAACAGGGAGGTGGCGGCGATACGGACGTTTCGGACAGGAGCGAGGGAGCCATTGCCATGACTACGACCGGAGCCCAGTATACCCTCGCAGCATCCGCCGGAGTTGGTAATAGCGGGGGTAACGCCGTGCAAGTGGGGGTCGACTCAAAGCCAAGCGTAGTCGTCGTGACCGCTTCCAGCAACAATGGAGTAGCGAACTCTCAGCAGAATCAGTCGGCTAGAGGTCAACAACTTATTACTGTGGTCGCCGGTCCAGATCCTTCTAGTCCGAATAATCTGCAACCGATACAGGTTTGCTACTTCGCAGCTCTGTTAAAATCATGCATTCTCCTCTCTTCAACGTTTAAATTCATGATTATAGAATCTTTGTTCAGTGCAATTTTGTATTTGCCACCATTTTGGGCGCATCGGTGTAATTCTTGTGTTTAAATTCATGATTATAGAATCTTTGTTCAGTGCAATTTTGTATTTGCCGCCATTTTGGGCGCATCGGTGTGATTCTTGTATTTTCTTCGCAGAGAATGAAAGTTTTCTTTGCGCAATAGCACTAAACATAGTTTTTGTATAGAAAATTTAAACGAAGCTACGGGGTTTCCAGAAATGTTGAAAAATATAAAATTAGGATTATTTTCACCGCAAAATCAATAATCGCTATCACTGAGCGATGAGACGTGTGCAAACAGATTGATAACGCGTTTGAGCCATCTGCTCCTCGCGACCGACGAGTATAACTGTAAATGTTTCGTATATTCGAAGAAATTTTGTCGGATACGATGTAACAAAGTTTAGGTGTCGCAAACCGGGATCCCAAATCTCGAAAATACCGGACTAAAAAGAAGAGTTACCAGGATTGAGATGATGGGAACCGGGATTTTCGGTATTTTCGGTGTTTCGATTTATGTAATAAGAGGAACAACTTAAATTGCCCGTGCAATAGTGAGCAACCGTAATGTGAAAGTTGTAAGTTTTTGTTTACGATAACTCAAGAGTCTTCTCTCTTATGTTTAATTAATAGCTGATTCAAATGCTATTAGTATCTAAATTCGAGTCTCACAATAGTTTTTGAAAAATGTGATCTTGTTCCATGTGAAACTGAAATAAACCAAAAAGACATATGGGGTATTCCAGGGGTAGCGGGACAGGTTTTGGCCGCGGGTCTCAAAATTTTTTGTCCATCAATATATCGTCTTCTTATATCATATAAAAACATTTCCATGTATTTATGGACCCCAATTGTATCTGGGTTTTTGTTGAGTTCTAATTGAAAAATAAAAAAATAAAATAGTCAACGTAATTGTGTGTCTCCTAAGTGTCAGTACAGCAAAATAAAAAATCTGACCAGTGTTTTTTAACTGAAAAAGCTCTCTTTTCAGTAAAGCAAATGGAATATTAATCCGACATCTAAAAAAAAATTGACAGCCAAAAAAACAGAAAAAAACCGTTTTTATTTTTTTTCGGCCTTTAGGGTCAACTGAAATGTATCAAAAAATTTACTGAACATTGTTCAACATGGTATCCGAACGTTTTTCACGCGTTTAACTATGTTCAGTAAAATTTTTGATAAAATTCAGTAGACCCTGAGGGCCGAAAAAAAATAACGGATTTTTTCTCCGTTTTTTTGGCTATAAATTTTTCTTTACAAATCGGATTAATATTTCATTAGCTTTATTGAAAAGAGCGTTTTTTTCGGTTAAAAAGGGTTGGTCAGATTTAATTTTTGCTGCATTGACACTCAAGGAACACAATTAAAGTTATGTTGAATATTTTAATTTTTTATTTTTCGATTGGGACTTAAGGGCGGGGAATTCGGGGAAAAAAAGGCATGTTTTTAAGAATTTTTTTTGGCGTAACGGATAGTGTTCGTTTATTGAAAAATTTACATATAATAAAGTAACATTTGAACAACATTCTCCTAAATTTGCATTGCAAAATATTCAAAATTGAGCGAGTGAAAATTAAACCCCGGAGGCGCCTCGAAAAAAAGTTGGTTTGCGGTGTACACCATAACTCGCAACAGAATCATCTGAAACAAAAAAATCAAAATGCATTTGTTAAAGGAGATGTTTCTCGAGGTAATGACGGGAGGATTTTTTTTCTTTCGATTTTTCGATTTTTCGTAGCACTTGGGAGTCAAAAACCTGATTTTCGCTAAAAAAAAATCGGCTAATTTGTTGTTGAAAAATTAGTAATTATTAAAAAAAAACAAAAAAGCTCTCGACAATACCTGGTGAATTATGTGAAGAAGTACTGTGCAAAATTTCAAAGCGATTGGTCCAGTAGATTTTGAGTTATCATGTACACGGACTTCAAATATGACAAGTCTCAGAAAAACGGTTTAAAAAACGCAGAAGAGTTTGGTCGCTTGAAATCGACTTGAAATTTTAACACAATATTCTTGAGATATTATGCATTCATTTAAAAAATTTTAAAAAAAATTTTCAATACTTTACCCCGCCCTTAACAAAAACCAGGTCTCAATTGGGGTTCATAACTACATAGAAATGTTTTTATATGATATAAGAAAACGATATATTAACGGACGAAAAAATTTGAGACCCGCCGCCAAAACCTGTCTCGTTACGCATGGAATACCCCATATACATCTTCGTATGAAAAAGGTTCATAATGTAAAACTATTGCTATGTCAATGTCGAATGATAATGATATCCAATTATAAGTATTGGTTGAAAGCTAAAAATGTCATAACTATAAATGTTATGTTTTTACATACTTTTCAATTATATTTCTCAAATGATCGAAAATACCGAAATTTCGGTATTCATAAAAATCACGGATACTGATTTTCGAAGAAGGGTCCGGTATTGCGACCCCTAGTCTAGAAGGACATTGTATGGTGAATAATGATATAAAATATATAATAATAAAGGTCACACATCATGAAATAAATGTGAATGTTAAAAGAAAATAAACATTTGTTTTACAGTTACTCGTTCAAGATCCACTCGAAACAGCGGCCGATTCGTCTAACGGTTCTTCGGGTACTCCTCAGCACGTTACCGCACAGGTTGTAGTAAATACGACGCATCAATCGGGACAGCACACGCTCGTCGATTCGGACGCTGCGTCGACGTCGACAGGAACGATAGTCAGCGGATCTCCGCATTACATTACCGTCACAGGTACTCTCGGATTTTTCTGTGATTTCAGTACGTCAAATTGAAATTGCGAAACGATCGTCGAACAAAATGATTTCTCCGATATTCTTTTCCATCCGTCCATTATAATGGTTGAGACAATTCCTCTTGATACTGTAATTACAAATTACCCAGCACATCACTCTCGGCACTTCGTGGTGCTTATTATTATTATTTTTTTTAAAAGACCACAAATTCTTGAATTCTTCAAAAATTTGACTGACCTTTGTAACTGTCAGGCACCGGCGATTCACCGTCCTACGCGTCTCTAACAACGGCTGTAGGTGAGGTCAAATCCTGACAAACAAAATGCGAGCATGCACTAAATGGATATTTCTTTTCTCATTAATCGTTCGCTCGTATATCTCAATTTTAACGGAAGCAATCCTATCAGTGATCGTACAAAAGCATTTGTAACAGAGTTGTGATAATAGTAATGTAAAAGTAATGCATTACCCATTACTTTAAACAATGTTTATTGTACAAGGTTTTCATTACAAATTACAAAAGGAATGTGTAATGGATGGGTGTTCCATTACAAATAAAAATGAGTAATGTGTAATGTATGCATGTTCCATTACAAATGAAAATAGTAATGTGTAATGGATGCGTGTTCCATTACAATTTAAAAAAGTAATGTGTAATGGATGCATGTCCCATTACAAATAAAAAAGTAATGTGTAATATATTCATGTTCCATTACAAATAAAAAACTAATGTGTAATGTATGCACGTTCCATAACAAATTACAATTTAAAAAAAAAGTAATTTGCAGTGGAGAATATTCTATTACAAATAGAAAAATTGCCGTGCTCGTATTAGAAACTTGCACATTGCTGTCTCATTATTTTATTTCGCTCACTAAAAGTTCATCCACAATTATCACAAATGATCCATAAAATTAAAAAAAAAGAACATTCACATTATTTAGGAATTCAATAAAGCGACAAATTTTGTATCAGTAACTTGTAATTTTTATTAGATTGCTTATAATTATGGGTAACAGCGTGTAAAAGGCAGTTCAATATAACGTTGCATAATTTTTGGGGTTGAGTACATTTTCATGCTTCATATTTAACGATGAACTGTTTGTTTGTGCATTTTTTGCATTTTTTTACTTGTAAGCATACCTCGACTCGCTTACTACGGTAAACTCGCGCAGGGGACAAATATGTCCCGCGCGAAATCACTTTCAATATGCTTTTTGATATGCCTTTTTTTTTTAAAGGTGGATCTACCTGAAATTTTGGAATCGGCCAATCTGAAGTAAAGTTATGAGCACTAGAAATTTCACGATTTTGAGGTTTTTGAAAATGGGGCAAAAATTCAATGAAAAAGGTTCATGATGACATTTTTTAGAAATTTTGATTTTTTGGGAAACTATTGGCAAATTCGTTTTCAGGAGGGGAAATACATTGATAAAAGGTTTAAAAAGAAAAAAAGTGAAAAAATTGTTTTTTCACATTTTGGCCAAAATTGGATCTGTTCACTAAAATGGCTGTAGCTTTTTTTCTCGATGGAATTCCGGTTTCGACTTGAACTTATTTTTTTCGGGATCGTTGAAGCTTCAAAATGCCGCTTGTATCATCCAATTCGGATAATTTTTCAATTTTTGGCATATTTTTAAAGTTCGACCATCGATTTTTGCAAATTTTTTAAGGCCTATTCCCTTTTCCATTTTTTTCAGTGATTTTCAAAGTGCTCTCATTTCTACAAAAATTAAGTTATCGGAATGGACCAAACGCCATTCTCTAAATTCAGTTACAGCCTTTAAGTAAGAAAACTAAATTTTTGAATCGGTCAAGCTAAAATAAAGTTATGAACATTTGAAATTTCGCTATTTTTAGGTTTTTAAAAATTGGTCCAAAATTGAGCAAAATTTTTTTTTCTATTTTTAACGTCTTCAAACGTTATTTCGATTAGAAATGCACCGCTGATTGCAAATCACGCAGAGTATTTGTAATGGAATATTCTCCACTGCAAATTACTTTTTTTATTTTTAATGGCACATGCATCCATTACACATTACTTTTTTTATTTGTAATGGGATATGCATCCATTACACATTACTTTTTTTATTCGTAATGGAACAGACATCCATTACACATCACTTTTTTTTATTTGTAATGGAACATACATACATTACACATTACTTTTTGTATTTGTAATGGAACACGCATCCATTACACATTACTTTTTTTTATTTGTAATGGCACATGCATCCATTACACATTACTTTTTTCTATTTGTAATGGCACATGCATCCATTACACATTACTTTTTTTTATTTGTAATGGGACATGCATCCATTACACATTACTTTTTTTAATTGTAATGGAACGCGCATCCATTACACATTACTTTTGTATTTTGTAATGGGTAATGGGTAATAAATACAGTAATGCATTATCAAAGTAATGCATAATTTACAACTCTGATTTGTAATAACCGCTAAGAATATATTTCTTATTCTTGATTGACACAATTATCTCGCAGGCTTTGTATGTCGACGTGCAACTATCATAATTCTGATGATGAATGGCTGGTTTACCAATTTCATTTTTTTTTTTTTACTTTCTTGGAGTTTACAAAGTTTATAATCGACCTAATTGTTTCAGTGTCCGGTGACGGCGAGGCAGTGGGTTCCGAGTCGGTTTCACATTCTACTTATGTCCAGTATGTCGAGGGGGACGGTTCAACGTACAATCTTACAAACGGACAGATGTAAGTTTCCATGCTGAAATCACTTTATTCGCCTCAAAGTGCCTTCATTAGCGAAACAAACGAGAAACTAAACTTTTTTTTTTATTTTCAGGACGTATCCAGTTTATGCGGTTGCTGGAGAGGCGGGAGCTATGTACACTCCCGCCTCCAGTCAGTATTACACACCAGCAACAACACCGGTCACATACGCACAGGTAAAATTTGCCATTATAAACTGGTGATGGTCTGAGAAATTTGGCAAATGTCGAGGAATTTTTCGATTGATCAAGGAAAATTAGAAATTCTCAAAATTGTGACGGAAATCCCAAGTTTGACCAAAATGTAAACAAGAGAATAACCAAGAACTAACAATAAGAGCTCAAAACGAAATTCCACTCAAAAAATAATAGGGTAGCCACTGTCAGGGAAAACGCGGTAAATCTGGAAATGTCATGAAATTTTTTGAATGTCAGGGAAATCAGGGAAATATCAGGGAAAATACGAAATATCACATTGAGAAAAAAGTTTATGGATGAACATTTTTTTTCTGTGCACCGCTGAAGAAAAAAATTATGGGTTTCTGTTTTTTCTTTATGAATTTTTCAAAAAATTCTGTTTTTTTTCATGGAAAATGCAATGTTCCAATCCGAGTTGTCAACGATGCATTATTTTGATAATGCATTGTTGTGTTAATTTTCCATTACATTGCATAATGTGAAATGGACAAGTGTACCATTACAAAATACAAGAGTAATGTGGAATGAATGCGTGTTCGATTACAAATAAAAAAAATTAATGTGTAATGGATGCACATGCCATTACAAATAAAAAGAGTAATGTGTAATGCCATTACGAATAAAAAAAAAGTTACGTGCAATGGATGAGGGCTTCATTACAAATTACATTGGAAAAAAGTAATTGGTAGTGGAGAATATTCCATTACAAATCAGTGTGTTTCTTCGACAATTTGGAGCAGGTACTATTTTGCTCAAAGTCAAGTCTATTAATTTTTCGATGAAAATAATTTGCGTATATCAAGTTTTTGTTAACTCTACTATAGTAGTGGTAAATGTATGAACAGTAATTTTTTTCAGTCAATTTTATTCCATTCTTGTAAAAATAACAATTCAAGAAAAACTTACAGGTGTCAGTGTATATTAACTTAATATACACTGACACCTATGAACAGTTATTTTTTGGAATCATTTTTACTGCATTGTTGTAAAAATTACAATTCAAGAATGGATTAAAAATTATTCCAAACAATCACTTTTCATACATTTACCACTACGATAGTAAAGTTAACAAAAACTTGACACACAAATTATTTTCATTGAAAAATTAATAGACCTTTTTATTAATTAATTACCTTTGAGGAAAACAGTACCTGCTCCAAATAGTCGTAGAAACACACTATATAATTTGTAATGGAATATTCTCCGCTACAAATTACTTTTTTTTTCAATTGTAATTTGTAATGGAGCACTCATTCATTACACGTTATTTTTTTAATTTGTAATGGCACATGCAACCATTACAAATCACTTTTATTATTTTTAATGGAACATGCATACATTACACATTACTTTTTTTTTAATTTGCAATGGATCACGCATTCATTACACATTACTATTTTCATTTGTAATGGAACATACGTTCATTACACGTTACTTTTGTAAGTTGTAACGGAAAACTTATCCAATACACATTGTTTGAAGCAATGGGTAATGCATTACTTTTACATGACTATTTTCACAACTCTGGTTCTTACCTTGTCACTTTTTTTTCACAAATCCGTAACGAAAATTTTCGAAAATGTCAGGGAATTGTTTCGATTGTTTTAGTAGCCTCCCTGAATAACAATTTAAAAAAATCTCTCCAGAAAGAGCGAACATTGACTCTAACCAAAGAATATAAGGAACAAATGTCTATGCTTCTCTTTCACGCTTCCAAATGTGAGAGAAAAAAGTCAAGGAATTTATTCCAAATACTCCGTATCCCCTTTGATAAATAGAAAATACAATGTCAAGTTTACCAACGAAAAATGAAAACAGAATGCCGAATTATCTCGTCACCCTCAGCGCAATTGTTATTATTCTAAATAACATTTTTTTTAGGTGCAAGGTTCTAACACTACGACGGGTCAGCTTCTTTCTCAGGGTAATGGCACGTATCTGATACAGCAGAGTGTCGTAGACGGAGATCCAACGACTCACGCTCTCATATCCGCCGCAGCGGCACGAGCGAGTCCTCAGACCGAAAGCGCCGTAAGTTTGTTGCGTTTGAAATGAAAATGAAATTCTGATGAAAAAAAAAACGCTCTGGTGAGTGTAGCTTTGTCCTCTTGTACATGAACAGTGATAACTTTGAACCTAGAATGATGATTTGTTGAACGCTAATGCTTTTGAGACAAAGAAAAACAAGGATATATACACTGTCGGTCAAAAAGTTTGGTAACAAAAAAATTTCATTGCATCCAGAATAATTGTATGCAACTTTTTACCCTCTCAGTAATTTCACAAAAACCCAGTAGTTTTAGAGTTACGCTACATTTTATGAAAATATGATAGTTTTGTGCAAAAAATTGAATATTTTTGCGAAAAAAAAAATCGTGCGAAACTTTAAAAAAAAACGAAATTGAAGCTTAAACTCCCCCCACAAGTTTTTTACGCAAAAAACAGTAAACAAAAATTTTTATGGGTCGTGCGCCAAAATTACAATGCAAAAAAAAGCTGAAAACGGCCATGTTTCAAAGAACGTACCGGGTTCAAAAAAAATTGAAAAAAGTTTTTGGAAAACGCAAAATGAAGCTGAATATGTCACCTTTAAAACGACGCTTGTCGAATTAAAATTTCTTCATTTTTAAGAGAACCCAAACTTTTGGCCGGCAGTGCATATATATTCGGGTGGGTCGAATAGAATGACTAATTTTTTTTTTCCTTGATATAATGAAAAATGTATTGTTTGGCATCTCAAAAAACCCTCTGCAAGTATTAGCCCTTCATATTTAAATTAAGAGGTCCCTCGTCGCAAATTTTTATTTCCCATTTAAATAACATAGGAAATTTTTTTTTAACTTTGGAATTTTATTAGAATTTAACGGTTGAGGTTAGGAGAGCTTTTTAGCACATTTTTGTAGAACATTTTATGCTCTACAAAAAAGCTCTCTAGTGTCTAATCGATAAAACTGACCGTTCCAAAAATAATCGTTGATAGTAATCACTAATTAACACCGATTATTTTTTGAACGGTTAGTTTTATTGATTATGGGGAGGCTAAATACCGACATTAGCACCTCGAAAATGAATTCCAAACTTGCTCTGGCACGAATGGATGGAAATCAATAAAATTTTGACAGTATCATCAGAATTATGGCACAAATGGAGCCCCACTAAAAATTTTTCGAAGAACAAACAAAAAAATTGCAGATCCGATTATCATCAGGAATCTGTAATTGAAAATATTAAATTATAATGTTTCTACCGCATTTCGGGTAAAACCAAGAGTGGGGCTCCATGAGGAAAACCAAAGTACGAATATCGATACGTCTTGGACATTATTTCATGAAAAAACCGCAACGTAAGTTTGGAATCCAAATAACGAGATAAATGTTGATAAATTTAGTGTTTCATCGAAAAACGAAATGGCGAAATCAAGTTCACAGAAATGCGAAAGAGGGCGGCACCATGGAATTTTTATGAAATATAAATATTATTCTCATCGAACTTCTATCCAAACTGTCGGAGCTGTGAGTGGCAATGAACGAAAACGTTAATTTATGTCTGGCATTAACATTTTGCGATCCATTCATCATTCATTCATAAATTTCATTGATATTCATCCACCGGTGTCGGAAAAAGTTTGGACAGCGATTTTGAGTCGGTAATATAGGACTTCAGAAATACTGTCGATATTTAGCCTCGCCTTAAACACAAGAGAGCTTTTTTGTAGAGCATCGAATGTTCTACAAAAATGTGCTTAAAAACTCTCCTAACCTCAACGGTTAAAGTCTAATAAAATTCCAAAGTTGAAAAAAAAACATTTCCTATGTTATTTAAATGGGAAATAAAAATTTGCGTTGAGGTACCTCTTAATTTAACGATGAAGGGCTAATACTTGCGGAAGGTTTTTTTGAGATGCCAAACAATACATTTTTCATTGTATCGAGGAAAAAAAAATTTGTCATTTCATTTGAACCACCCTAATATTTATATACATATTTGTGTGTACCAAATTTGTCGGGCTATAATAACGAGAAAAAATGCGCTGCCCCACGGGATGTTTGATAGGAGGCTGTGGTTAGCGGGGGTGGAGGTGCGTACTTGATCAGCGGTAATGCGGGAGGCGCTTCTATCAGCGTGGAGGAAGCTGCATCAGCGGCGAACATGACGCATGCCACTAGGGTCTCCCAGGCCACCGTAAGCCATGTCGACTCCCCATTTGTTAGCTATTTTTTCTCATACTAATACACAGGAATGGGCCAAAATCATTTTTTTCGTCTCTCCCGCCCTTTGAGCATTGTCGGTTCAAATTTCGTCCATAACAATTACCAAATAACTTGATATAAAAATATTGTTCAATTATCAATTATTATTCAATTTAATGAATTTAATTATTTAATATGATCAATTAATTTACTTATTTAATATGATTATTTAATTCAATTATTTAATTTAATTAATTATCGAGTAATTACAAAAAAAAATCAATTTTCGCCCAGTCTTGCTAATAATTTTACGACCGCATGTTTGTCTCGTATGCACGATTCTATCCGCTTGCGTTTTGTAATTCCGCTTTTTCATTCGTTGATAACAACTTTTTGGTTCAATCCCCGAATATTTTTGTACCTCTGTGTCATATTTCTGTTTTCATCTCTAATACTTTTGGATCGCTGCGATCTTTTGTAATACTGTTTTTTTTTTTTTTAACTATATCTTGTACATTTTTTTCTCTATTCGATGCCAAATTATCCAAATAGCATAAAATGTGTCTTAGCAATTGTTTTTTTTTTTTCTCTACTTTGTCGAGAAACGTGAATAAGTGTCGATAATTAATTTCTCTTTTTGAAAATTAAAAGGTGCAATGGCTTCTGGAGAATTATGAAACTGCGGATGGTGTCTCGTTGCCTCGGTCGACTCTCTACAATCATTATTTGAGACACTGTTCGGACAACAAATTGGATCCGGTCAATGCAGCCAGTTTCGGCAAACTCATACGCTCGGTATTTTTGGGACTGAGAACTCGAAGATTGGGAACACGGTGAGTCGGACGATTTTGTCAGTAAACACAACATTGCCAGTGAGTCACTTTTGTCATTATTGGTCACTATTTTAAAGTCGTGTCACTTTTCTCACTATTTTTGGAATTTCGTCACTATTATTACTATTTCAGAGCTCAGAAGTGGTTAGAATAGAGGTGCCGGTTAGAGTGAGGACAAATTTGTACCTCGACTCGCTTACTACGGTAAACTCGCGCAGGGGACAAATATGTCCCGCGCGGAATCACGTTCAATATGCTTTTTGACATGCCTTTTTTTTTTAAAGGTGGATCTACCTGAAATTTTGGAATCGGCCAATCTGAAGTAAAGTTATGAGCACTAGAAATTTCACGATTTTGAGGTTTTTGAAAATGGGGCAAAAATTCAACGAAAAAGGTTCATGATGACATTTTTTAGAAATTTTGATTTTTTGGGAAACTATTGGCAAATTCGTTTTCAGGAGGGGAAATACATTGATAAAAGGTTTAAAAAGAAAAAAAATGAAAAAATTGTTTTTTCGCATTTTGGCCAAAATTGGATCTTTCACTAAAATGGCTGTAGCTTTTTTTCTCGATGGAATTCCGGTTTCGACTTGAACTTATTTTTTTCGGGATCGTTCAAGCTTCAAAATGCCGCTTGTATCATCCAATTCGGATAATTTTTCAATTTTTGGCATATTTTTAAAGTTCGACCATCGATTTTTGCAAATTTTTTAAGGCCTGTTGCCCTTTCCATTTTTTTCAGTGATTTTCAAAGTGCTCTCATTTCTACAAAAATTAAGTTATCGGAATGGACCAAACGCCATTCTCTAAGTTCAGTGACAGCCTTTAAGTAAGAAAACTAAATTTTTGAATCGGTCAAGCCAAAATAAAGTTATGAACACTTGAAGTTTCGCTATTTTTAGGTTTTTAAAAATTGGGCCAAAATTGAGCAAAAATTTTTTTCTATTTTTAACGTCTTCAAACGTTATTTCGATTGGAAATGCACCGCTGATTGCAAATCACGCAGAGTTTTTGTCGAAAAAAATGTATTCATGAGAAAAAGCAAGGAAAAACTTAAAAATATATATTTCAATACACCGTGTTCTTTTTAATATGCCTTTTTTGAAAGAGGTGGTTCTACCCATCAATACGAACAACTTTTCCTATGGGGACTCCTCTGAAATAGTGAACAAAATTTCAGCTGTTTCATACTAAATGTGATGCCTACTCGATCCAAAATGTATGGAACAGCTGAAATTTTTTTCACGATTCCAGAGGAGTCCCCACAAAAAAAGTTGTTGGCATTGATGGATATAACCACCCCTTAAAAAAAAGGCATATCGAAAAGAACACTGTGTATATGGTGTGCGAGATCTAGTTTGGCCTTAGATTGTTATAAATCTACGGTAAAAGTGTCGTACAATAAATTTTCTTTCATGATATCACTAAAACGACAAATTTGAAGGCAAAAGAAAAAAAAGGCACTTTCAAGTTTGTCTCGTCTCGTCCTTCATTTACTTCCCATATTCTACAAATTTCTCATGGAAATACTGCAAACGAGCTATGAAATGGTGAAGAAAATACGACTAGCTTTCACAAAAGTTCTTAAATTGGTTGGGAAATAATCACTATTTTGTCACTATTTAGACGAAAAAGTCACTATTAAGGCGAGGCTAAATACCGACATTATTTCTGAAGTCCTATATTATCGACTGAAAACCGCTGTCCAAACTTTTTCCGATACCGGTGGATGAATATCAATGAAATTTATGAATGAATGATGAATGGATTGCAAAATGTAAATGCGAGACATGAATTAACGTTTTCGTTTATTGCCACTCACAGCTCAGACAGTTTGGATAGAAGTCTGATGAGAATAATATTTATATTTGATAAAAATTCCATGGTGCCGCCCTCTTTCGCATTTCTGTGAGCTTGATTTCGCCATTTCGTTTTTCGATGAAACACTAAATTTATTAACATTCATCTTGTTATTTGGATTCCAAACTTACGGTGCGGTTTTTTCATGAAATAATGTCCAAGACGTATCGATATTCGTACTTTGGTGCTCCTCATGGAGCCCCTCTCTTGGTTTTAGCCGAAATGCAGTAGAAACATTACAATTTAATATTTTCAATTACAGATTCCTGATGATAATCGGATCTGTAATTTGTTTGTTTGTTCTTCGAAAAAATTTTAGTGGGGCTCCATTTGTGCCATAATTCTGATGATACTGTCAAAATTTTATTGATTTCCATCCATTCGTGCCAGAGCAAGTTTGGAATCCATTTTCAAGGTGCTAATGTCGGTATTTAGCCTCCCCTTAAGAGGAGGCTAAAGGCGACATTTGGACCTCTCTCTCACTCTCACACGACCCCTATCATCCTTTCTCTCTCGCACTCGCACGAAAAATGTCGGTATTTAGCCTCCTCTTAAGTCACTATTTCTGTGAAAGAAAAGTCACTATTCTATTATTTTTGACCCTCCGAAGCGCTGGCAACTCTGGGTAAACAAAATATCAATTTTCAATCGTTTACGACATTTTGTGAATTATTATTATTATTATTTTTTTTTTTTATGATTACAGAGGCAATTCAAAATATCATTATTACGGCATCCGGGTAAAGCCAAGCTCTCCGCTGATAATGCTCAACGAGGATGGCACTTCGCGACAGCAGCCAACGACGAATTCTCAAACGAAACGTTTCAAGTTTGTGAATCAAAAGCAAGAATCAACGTACGAGAATAATGCACAAACGAATACGAGCGTCACGACGAATACAACGTCGCCGCAGTATCATCAATATCTCGGTGAAGCAAGCGGTGCGATACCGGAATTTCCGGAAATCATCGTCGGTCACGGCTCGACGTTGCCCGAGGATTGTACTCTCGAGGATATCGACACGTTTCGCAGCATTTACAGGGAACACTGCGAGGCATTTTTGGACGCGGTGCTGAACTTTGAATTTGGCACGATCGAGAGTCTGTGGCGTGAATTTTGGCGCAGTCAGGACAACAACAACGGCGATGAGTGCGAAGAAGAGAAATATCTGTCCAAGTGAGTTTTATTTCACAATTTCCCGTTTATTTTTTTCAATCATGATTTTCTACGACATGATTATGATTTTTTTTTTTGATAGAACCAAACTATATCAAATGTGCGAATGTGGCGAATTTTTTCCAATCATGATTTTTACGACATTATCATTATTTTTTTGATAGAACCAAACTATATCAAATGTGCAAATGTGGCGAATTGTTTCCAATCATGATTTTTACGACATGATCATTATTTTTTTGATAGAACCAAACTATATCAAATGTACGAATGTGGCGAATTTTTTCCAATCATGATTTTTACGACATGATCATTATTTTTTTGATAGAACCAAACTATATCAAATGTACGAATGTGGCGAATTTTTTCCAATCATGATTTTTACGACATGATCATTATTTTTTTGACAGAACCAAACTATATCAAATGTACGAATGTGGCGAATTTTTTCCAATCATGATTTTTACGACATGATCATTATTTTTTTGACAGAACCAAACTATATCAAATGTGCAAATGTGGCGAATTTTTTCGAATAATGATTTTTACGAAATGATCATTATTTTTTTGACAGAACCAAACTATATCAAATGTGCAAATGTGGCGAAGTTCAGGATTTCATCAGAACCGTTGATTATACCTTCTACCAGAATCTCGTTGAAGTTTTGATGCCCGATGTACTTCGACCAATACCGAGTTAGTATTTTCGTCTTCAAAATCGATTGACTGTTATTGCATTATTTGCTTTTTTTTTATATTTAATACTTTCATGAATTTTGTTCAAGGCTCCTTGACACAGTCTATCAGAAATTTTGCCAAAGGCCTTGAATCATGGTTAACCGCCGCGATGAACGATTGCCCCGAGGAAATGATGCAGATAAAGGTACTTGATTTTTGTTTATGATATTAAGGGGTTATACGCATCAGGAGGTAGAAAGAAAAGAGATTTTTCAAGAGTTTTTTATGGAAAGACTTCTTAATTTATTAACACAAAAATGTATGTACATATTTTTGTAACTTTAACTTGATTTTAAAATTTGTCTTTATAAAAAATAATGTTCCTCAAAGCAATTTGCACATAGTAATTACGGGTTTACAAATATCGCTATAACTTTGAAAATATTTCTCGGACTGATATGAAATTTTCTGTGTATATACTTAAATATACAAGGTGTCGCAAAAGTAACGGGACGGCTGAATATTTCCTCACTTGAGATATTTTTCAACAAAATCAAGGTCATTCGTGTGGAAACTTTTTACGAGGAATTCAACGGTGATCTTAATTTTGACCTTGACGATAACCTCCAAGGTTATCTGAAGTTCAACTTTGTTTTTTCAAATGGAAACCCCCTTTTTCACATCGGCAATCGATAGAGTGGGAAATTTCACGTTCAAACATGTACTTAGGTCATAGGTACATTTTGACCTTGGAGGTCCTCTAAAGTCAATTAAACTTGAACAAGGTGAGGATACCTTTGGGAATAGAAGCTTTTCAAATTCTTTCGTAACGACCAAAGTTATTAATTTCAACAAGGGGCATTTAGTAGTGACCTTGGCGATGATCTTCAAGTCGATTTCAAGGTCAACTTTTGTTTTCTTAACGAAAACCCGTATTTTTGAGTTCTGAAATCAATAGAACAGACAGTTTCACATTTACATTTAAAGATTCGAAAAAAATCAGTCAACTTTTTTTGGGATAATTTTGATTTCGGAACTCGAAAATACAAATACCCATGAAAAAAGTTGACCTTGAAATCACCTTGAAGGTCACTGTCAAGGTCACTACTAAATGCGCCTTGTTAAGACGAGGCTAAATACCGACATTATTACTGAAGCCCTACATTATCGACTGAATATCGCTGTCCAAACTTTTTCCAATACCGATGGATGAAAATCAATTAAATTTATGAATTAATGATGAATGAATTGCAAAATGCAAATGCGAGACATAAATCAACGTTTTCGTTAATTGCCACTGACTTGTCCGACAGTTTGGATAGAAGCCTGATGAAAGTAATGTTTATTTCGTAGGAATTCCACATGGGGCTGCCCTCTTACGGATTTCTGTGAACTCAATTTCGCCATGTTTTTTTTCGATAAAACACGAAATTTATCAACATTTATCTCTTGCTTTGGATTCCAAACTTACGTCGCGTTTTTTTCATAAAATAATGTCAAAGACGTATCGATGTTCGTACTTTGGTGTTGGTTATGGAGCCCCACTCTTGGTTTTAGCCGAAATGTCGTAAAAACATTATAATTTAATATTTTCCATTACAGATTTTTTATGATAATCGGATCTGTAATTTTTTCTTTCGTTTTCCGAAAAAAATTTAGTGGGGCTCTATTTGTGCCATAATTCTGATAATACTGTCAAAATTTTATTAATTTTCATCGATTCGTACCAGAGCAAGTTTGGAATCCAGTTTCGAGGTGCTAATGTCGGTATTTAGCCTCCTCTTAAAATTAATAATTGCTCTTTACGAGAGAATTTGAAAAGTTTCTATTCCCAGAAGTATCCACACCTTGTTTAAGTTTTGTTGACTCAGAGGACCTCCAAGGTCAAACTGTACATATATGAACGTGAAATTTTCCGCACTATCGATTGCCGATGTCAAAAAAGGTGGTTTCCATTTGAAAAAGCGAAGTTGACCTTTCAATAACTTAAAAGGTTATCGTCAAGGTCAAAATTAAGGCGGGAAACCCATATAAATGGTCGAAGATGACGAAGAATTTCGGGCTTTTTTTCCAACGCAACTACTGGACCAATCCTTTTCAACTTTGGAGGCTATTTTATTCTACATTCGAAGACTTCAAAAACATTTTTTTAAATAGAAAATAAGTATTAATCAGCAGCCTGCAACCAATCGTTGCTGAACGAATTTTTCCCACGATGTCGAATTGCGGCAGCTATAGTTTTTTCGTTTTTCATCCGAAACAAAAGAATCAGAAACCATTACATTCCATATGAAAGTACGCTGTCGATAAACCAAGAAAAAGTTTCAAAAGTTGAATATTCTAATAAGGGCGGCACTCAGAGAAAAAATATCGAATTTTTACTGAACATTTTTATACAAAAAATGATTGTTAAATTAATTTTTTTTTAAATGGAGGTTTATCGACGAGTGTTTGCATTTATGTATCTAAAAATATTTGGTTGAAGTGAATCGGATGAATCGTTTCTTTTAAATCGCTGCCGCAAATTGCAAAAATGTAGTTTCGAGTAAATCGCGTTTAAAGTTTCGGGCAAAGAAAAATCAAAATTAAAAAAATGTTTTTCAAGTCTTCGAATGCACAATAAAATAGCCTCCAAAGTTGAAAACGATTGGTCCAGTAGTTGCGTTGGGAAAAAATCCCGAAATTCCTCGTCATCTTCGACCATTTATATGGGTTTTTCCCTGTAAGATAACCATTGGATTCCTCGTAAAAAGTTATTACAAAAATAACCTGTAAATGAAATTTAAAAAAATCGATTTTTTGAAAATCCTGACTGAATTCAATCCTGAAATTCAATACACCCCTTAAGAGGAGGCTAAATACCGACACTACGCTTTGAAATCGCCATCCAAACTTGCTCTCATACGAATGAATGGAATTCAATAAAATTTTAACAGCATAATCGGAATTATGGCACAAATGGAGCCTCACTAAAATTTTTTTGTAAAATAAAAAAAAAAATTATAGATCCGATTACCATCAGGAATCTGTAATTGAAAATCTTGAATTATGAGACTTGTCACTGTATTTCGTCTAAACTAAGTGTGAGGCTCCGTGAAGAACGCCAAGACACAAATATCAAGACGTTTTCGACATTATTTTATGGAAAAGACACATCGTAAGTTTGGATGGCGCATAAGGAGATAAATATCGATAAATTGTAGTTTTATCGAAACACGAAATGGTGAAATCTAGTTTACAAACGTGCGAGGGAGGGCAGCACCATGGATTCTGACGAGTAACCTAATATTTTTGGGACTCCAATGAATTCGTTGGAGTTAGTTGTGACGCGTTTTAGCCCGTTAGTTATCAATTAATTGTTAATTAACTTATCCTCCTCTGAATTTTCAAAATTTAATAAATTTTCATTTACGGTTTTGGGAGAAAGACTGGACGACGGTGATAAGTCGATAATGTAGGGATTGAACGAAAATGGTATTTAGCTTCCTCTTAAGAAAGTGATGCGTTCTTTCTTCCATCGCACGACTAATGTTCCATTTGGTATTTCAGCTAACCGCCGTATCGGCATTTGCTCAAACGTTGCGACGTTACACGTCGCTAAATCATCTGGCCCAGGCTGCACGAGCCGTATTACAGAATTCTAGTCAAATTAATCAAATGCTCGCCGATCTCAATCGCGTAGATTTTCACAATGTTCAAGAACAGGTAATTCATGAACAACAATCGCTCGATACTTTTGTCAAGGATTTCAATTATTAAATTTTGATTATGTTCATTGATGTTGAAACAAAAAAAAAGGCTTCCTGGGTTTGTCAATGCGATTACGTGATGGTACAACGTCTCGAGGCTGACTTCAAACTCACGCTGCAGCAACAAAATTCCCTCGAACAATGGGCCGTATGGTTGAAAGGCGTAGTTGAACAAGTACTCAAGCCTTACGAGGGAAAACCAACGTTTGTCAAAGCGGCGCGGCAATTTTTGCTCAAATGGTCGTTTTACAGGTGAGTTTCGACCATTCTTTCCACGCAGGGTTGCCAGTGAGTCACTATTGTCACTATTTCAGAGCTCAGAAGTGGTGAGAATAGAGGTTCCGGTTGGAATAGGGGACAAATTTGTACCTTGACTTGCTCACTGCGATAAAATCGCGTGGGGGACAAATTCGACCCGCGCGGAATCACTTTCGATACGCCGTGTTCTGTTTGACATGCCTTTTTTTAAAGAGGTGGTTCTACGTGAAGTTTTAGAATCTGACAATCTGAAGTAAAGTTTGAGCACTTGAAATTTCGCTATTCTCAGGTTTTGAAAATGGGGCCAAAATTGAACGAAAAAGGTTTTTGAGAAATTTTCTTAGAAATTTTGATTTTTTAGGAAAACTATTGATAAATTTGGGTTCAGGGGAAAAAAATACATCGATATAAGGTTTAAAAAGAAAAACATTGAAATTTTTTTTTTCGCATTTTGGCCAAAACTCGATCTGTTTACTAAATTTGCTGTAGCTTTTTTTTTAGATGAAATTCCGGTTTTGACTCGAACTCATTCTTTTCGGGATCGTTGAAGCTTCGCAATGCCGCTTGGTTCATCCAATTCGGATAATTTTTTAATTTTTGGCAGATTTTTAAAGTTTGATCATCGATTTTTGCGAATTTTTTAAGGCAGAGTCCCTTTCCATTTTTTTCGGCGATTTTCGAAGTGTCCTCATTTCTAAAAAAATTAAGTTATCGGGATGAACCAAACGCCATTCTCTAAGTTCAGTGACAGCCTTTAAGTACGAAAAAGAAATTTTGGAATCGGTCAATCTGAAGTACAGTTATGAGCACTTGAAATTTCGCTTTTTTGAGGTTTTTGAAAATGAGGCAAAAATTGAGCCAAAATTTGTAATTTTATTTTTATCGTCTTCAAACGTTATTTCGATGGGAAATTTACCGCTGATTGCGAATCACGCAGAGTTTTGTCGAAAAAAAATGTATTCATGAGAAAAAACAAGGAAAAACTAAAAAAATCATATTTCAATACACCGTGTTCTTTTTGATACGCCTTTGTCACTATTGTCACTAAAAATGTCACTATTTAGAGTGACAAAATAGTGAAAATAAGCAGAGTTGTGAAAATAGTAATGTAAAAGTAATGCATTACCCATTACTTTAAACAATGTGTATTGGACAAGTACTCCATTACAAATGAAAAAGTAATGTATAATGTATGCATGTTCCATTACAAATATAAAAATTAATGTGTAATGGACGCATGTCCCATTACAAATACAAAAAGTAATGTGTAATGGATGCATGTGCCATTACAAATAAAAAAAGTAATGTGTAATAGATGCGTGTTCCATTACAAATAGAAAAATTGCCGTGCTCGTATTAGAAACTTGCACATTGCTATCTCATTATTTTATTTTGCTCACTAAAAGTTCATCCACTACTATCACAAATGATCCATAAAGTTAAAAAAAAGAAATGCACATTATTTAGGAATTCAATAAAGCGACAAATTTTGTATCAGTAACTTGTAATTTTTATTAGATTCCTTATAATTATGAGTTACAGCGTGTAAAAGCAAGTTCAATATAAAGTTGGATAATTTTTGGGGTTGAGTACATTTTCGTACTTCATACACTAGTGGAAAAAAATAAAGGATCTCAAAAAATGTTCCCAAATTTGTAGTGGTTTTTAACATTGCTGTATCTCAGTGAAAAATGGTCGTATCGAGATCTAAAAAAAAGCATTTTGAAGCTTGAAGTTTCTAGTTTTAAGATCTTTTAGCAAAAAAATTTTCGAAGCTACAGGTTTCACGCAATTATGAGAAATACCAAGAAAAAAAAATTTGGCAAATTTGCATCGCTTTTGTTTTGGCTGTAATTTTTGGGAAAATTTTTTCCAGCTAAAACATTATAAGGTCCGAATAGCTTGTTTATTTAGCTTCAATTTGCTTTTTTTTAGACCTCGCTGCGATCATTTTTCGCTGAGATATCGAGTTTTTACGAAAAGAGACACTTTTCTGTTTGACCATTGATATCTCAGCAACCAATGATCGCACAGAAATCAGAAGGGGTGTTTCACAAACTTGAATCAATGCTCTACAGGGATTGTTAATGGTTTTTTGAAAAAAAAATGTTTTCCATCCTTGCCATGAATTTGAAAAAAACAGTAAAAAAGGGCTATTTATGGTTTTTTAGAAAATCAACGGCCAAATTAAAAATATCGACAAAACGACTAATGTTGAGCGTGACTTTTACAGCTCAATATACCCACAAAATCCCTGTAAAGTTTCAATTTGATCTATCGAACGGTTTTTTTGTTTCAAGCAATCAAATTTTTGAAAAAAATTAAAGGATCATCCATTACACATTACTCTTTTTATTTGCAATGGCACATGCATCCATTACACATTACTTTTTTTATTTGTAATGGGACATGCATTCATTACACATTACTTTTTTTAATTATAATGGAACACGCATCCATTACACATTACTTTTTTTTTTGTAATGGCACATGCATCCATTACACATTACTTTTGTATTTTGTAATGGTACACTTATCCATTTTACATTATCCAGTGTAATGGATAATAAATACAGTAATGCATTATCAAAGTAATGCATTATTTACAACTCTGAATGTTTTTCACCGTATGTATAATGTTTTTCAAAATTTTTCCTTTCAGCTCGATGGTTATTCGCGATTTGACACTCCGAAGTGCCGCGAGTTTCGGATCTTTTCACCTGATCCGATTACTGTACGACGAGTACATGTTTTTCTTGATCGAGCATCAAGTGGCAATAGCGACGGGTACGACTCCGATAGCCGTTATGGGAGATGTAAGATTTCCAGCATTATCACTTAAAAAAAAAAAAAAATCGTTATTCACCGCAAATCCTTGCAATGATCAATACAATCATTTTTCACAGAAAAATCAGACCTGTTCGATGATCAACGCTTACGGGACAACGTCTAACGGTGGTAAATAATAACCCGAGACTTATATTTCTCGAGATTAAGAACGCAAAAATCGTATCGCTCATTCGAAATCATTTTTATTTCAGACTTGTCGAATCCTAATCAATCAAAGCGCATGAAAATGAGCTAACTGAGCGCCAGTAATCTCTAGATATTGCGATTCATTGTCCTCGCGATGAAAGAATTAGGTATATACGTATATATAATTGAGAGAAAAATTATTTGAAGGTATTCGCGACGAGAGATTGCGCAAAGCAAGGCCTAAAACGCCGAAAACGAGCTAGTTCCACGAAATTATTATTTTATATAACGAAGGAAAGTTGAGTCTATGTGTATGTCTGTGTGAAAGAGAAAGGAGAGAGAGAGAGAGAGAGAAAGAGAGAGGATAGATTAACTAATTAAGCTGGAGAATTTTTACACAAACACATCAGCGTCGAGAATTCAACCTAAGGATAAGTCTGTGTGATAAGATGTATCCTAGAATTGTCTATATACATATATATAATATATATTATATATTATAAATATTACCGAAGCCTTGTCGTAAAACGACGACGATATAGGACAAGCGAGTGTGAACGAAGCGAGGGAGAGTCGTTACGATGTCGAACTGATCGGTCCAGTCTAGTCGGAAGAGAACGAAAATCGGATTATTTAATCTATGGGACCATGAAAACGAAAGAGACGAACGAAGGAAAGAAAATGAAAAGAAATGAAATAATCATGCCCTCTCTTTTGGAGTATACCGAAACGGCGAGGCTCGGAATTAGTGCAGGCAATAGAGAATTTTTTCTTGCACTAAATTACAGGAGTTATTTTTTTAAAAATAGGTTCAGTATCATCTACTGAACGTAAATGCACAAAATCCTTACAAATTTGGAGGGCGGAAGTGCCGCCATTTTGAGAAAAACCGTTTTGGCCTATATCTCCGTAACCGTGCACTTGCGGCCAAAAATGGTAATGACTTTGATTGTAGATAATTAAATTTCCTATCTTTTTTGTGAAATAATTTTTTCTCTTCTAATCATTTTTTCTTTTCTAATAATTGTTTAAACAATAAAATGCTAATGACCTAAGTTTTAAATCTACAAATTTTCTACAACTTTTACTTTAAACTTTTTTTCTCTAAAATTAATATTTTCGAAATTATAACGCGTTCAATGTTGCACTACCAGGTGCAAGGCTAATAAAAACGAGGTATCCATAGTGTACTGATGAAAATTCAATAAATATGTAAAAACATATTAATGACAGTGACATAATTAGCAATAAATAATTTGCCTTCTTACTTGCAAAAAACAGCGACTACCCGTTGAATTTTTTTTTTAATTTATATTATTTTTTTTACAATTAAATAGTACTTTACCTCGAATCGGCCTTCGATTATTATCAAATATTTAATTATACATATACTAATGGCGGAATAAAACAAACGAATAAGAAAACGGGACATTTATTTAAAGACATGGGAAAATTATTTTAAAAAACGTACAACAGAAAATAAATTTTCCATGTCTTTTTAAATAAATTTCCCGTTTTCTTATTCGTTTATTTCATTTCGCCATCAGTATATGTATAATTAAATATTTGATAATAATCGAAGGCCGATTCGGGATAAAGTACTATTTAATTGTATAAAATATAATATAAATTTTTAACAAATTTCAACGGGTAGTCGCTGTTTTTTGCAAGTAGGAAGCAAATTATTTATTGCTAATTATGTCACTATCATTTATGTTTTTACATATTTATTAAATTTTCATCAGTACACATATCTCGTTTTTAATAACCTTGTACCCGGTAGTGCAACATTGAATGCGTTATAACTTGAAAAACATTAATTAAAAAAAAAAAAGTTTAAAGTAAAAGTTGTAGAAAATTTGTAGATTTAAAACTTCGGTCATCAGCATTTTATTGCTTAAACAATTATTATAAGAGATATGGGTCCGAAAGTCAATAAACAAATCGTAATAATCGTATAAGTCGTAAACGGTAAGTGATACAAAAAAATTATTCCTCAAAAAAGATAGGAAATTTAATTATCTACAATAAAAGTTATAACCATTTTTGGCCTCAAGTGCACGGTTACGGAGATATAGGCCGAAACGGTTTTTCTCAAAATGGCGGCTTCCGCTCTCCAAATTTGTAAGGATTTTGTGCATTTATGTTCAGTACGTGATACTGAACCTATTTTTTTTTTAAATAACTCCTGTAATTCAGTGCATTATGGACAAGAGTAACGGGCTTCTCTATTGCCTGTACTAAATTGCTGCAACAGTCAATCGACACGTTCTGGACAGTCCTCGCCTCTTTAATTATACGCAAATTCAATCCGCCCGAACGATTGTCAAAAGTAACGAAAAAAGAAGAAGATGAAATTAGAAGAAGAGAAGATTAAACATTTAAAAAAATTACGATAATTGTATTGAAAGACACGCTAGAATAGTTTTTAATGCCGACGTTGTCGTGCCGAGATTTTGTTTTCTTTCTTTTTCTAAGTTAGGACCAAGTATCTATTTTTAAAGTAACGAAAATTGCTTAATTTATACAACGAGTGAGACGAGTGAAAACTGGGTTTTCGTTTTCGCTGCGGTCAGTTTGGCGGCTTCCAAAATAATTTGCGAAATGTCCGCAAAGCGTTGAACGGTTGAATGTATTATTTAAAGGAAAACTGAACATAATTGATCGTCTGACGAATATTAAATTGTAGAGAGCGCACGATTGTTATAGTTATTAAGGGCTGAAAGACGAGATATTCGAGTGTCGCGTCAGAGAGCGAATGATCAACATGAATTCGCAAAACATGAATTAATAAATTTTCTGTCGGATTTTAACTTTTGTTGAAATCGAATGATCGATCAAGTATAATGAAACAAAAAAAATTGTACGTTACACGCTGACACTCGGATTTTCAAGCACACAACCCAAAACGCGAGTTGTCTGTTCGGTTTTTTTTTTTTTTAATCTAGCAATGAAAAAATCGATGTTGTACTTTTGATTCAATCGTTATTTATGTAAATTAATTAATTGAGTGACGTCATAGTTGCAAAAATAGCATGAGTTTTTTTTATTATTTATTCTCATGCGTTACAAGAGCATAAGCTAAGATCAGTAAAACAGCTTTGAAAATTTCTCCACTCTGATTGTTTGAGTAAACATCGAAAAAGGCAAATAATACAGAACTTGTAAAACTTCAAAAAAGGTATGGAACATTTTTTTATGCCATTTCGCCGGAAGTCAACGTAAACTGATTTGACAAACGGCATTTTAAAGTAAAAGAATTCGGTTTCATTTCCTGTTTTTTTAATTATTTTTACAATTTGTTTTAGATTTAGACTCTATTTTGAAAACAATTGTGTTTCGCCTTTTTTCCCTTCTCGTTAGGTGCACCCATCTTCCAAAGGAAATTTGTTTAATACATTTTTAAGGTTAGATTCATAAAGGGCAAAGTTTGACCTTTTTTTTAACTTTGACCGATTTTTTTTCGAAAGTTCTGTTTTTAGTGAAAAAAGAAGAAATTTGAAAAATCCCGTATAACACGAAAACAAAGAGGATTGATGAAAAACTTCAAGATAGCAAAAAGTTTCGTCTGTTTTCGTTGAGTTCAGAGGAATTTTTTCTGATTTTTTTTGCAAATTTTTTTTTCTCATTTTCTGGATCGAAGCTCAGATCAATTACCATAACTCGAGACTATGGGATTATTGATAAAATTTCAAGAGAGGAAAATATTTCACTATTTTCAATACATTAGAATTTTTTTTTCAAATTTAATTCCCAAATTTTTTTTCCTGCCTCAGCATGAGAAAAAAAATCTGAATAAATTCCTCTGAACTCAACAAAAACAGATGCAACTTTTTGCTATCTTAAAGTTCTTCATAAATCCTCTTTGTTTTCGTATTAAATGGGATTTTACAAATTTCCTTTTTTTTCATAAAAAAGAGAATAACTTTAGAAAAAAAAATCGCGCAAAGTTTTTAAAAAAAGGAAATTGAAGCTCAAACTTTCCTCTTTATGAATCTAATCATAAAAATGTATTTTTAAAAAAATTCCTCTAGAAGAGTGCACCTGAAGAAAGGGAGGGGGGGGGGGGGGGGAAGCGAAAAACAGTTGTTTTCAAAATAGAGGCCAAATTAAAAAACAAATTGTAAAAATAATTTTTAAAAACCGGAAATGAAGCCAAATTCTTCTCCTTTAAAGTGCCGTTTGTTGAATAAGTTGACTTCCGGCGAAATGGCATAAAAAAACGTTCCAGACCTTTTTTGAAGTTTATATCGACCTTTTTTGTAGTGTATATCGAAGACGAAAAGATTATGGGAACATAAGAAGACTCGATGACAGTGGAATTTTCATGTAAATGAAATTATTTTCAAAAAATAATTTAAAAAAAAAAACAGAATGAATGGAAGAGGAACATTTGAATTTTTGCATTGAAAAATTTCCAAAACTTATTCTTCCCTGGAGATAAAATTGACGAATTTGATTGTTTTTTTTTGTAATTCGCATTCTATGCTGTCATACCTAACTGGATCGATGTAAAATCACGGTTAAAATCCGTTTTTATAGAGGCAGTACGTACTAGTCAAAAACTCCATGTAGATTAAGATAAATGAGAAAGAAGAAAAAAAAAGGAGAGAGGGAGAGTAAAAAAAAAACGTTTCTATATAACTGTAATGAGCTTATATGAGTGTAAAGAAAAGAGGAAAGAAAAACTATCGATACCTAAGTGTACCTAATATGATAATGGCATATTTTACGATACGGTATAATAATTAAGGGGAGGATCGTAATTGAAATATTGAGCTCGACTATGAGAAAAATCAGATTGCAAGATGCTGCTGGATACAAATGAGAATACGTATTAAAAACAAAATGAAATTATTTATACCGGTGTCGAAATCTTGAAGATTTAACGACAAAACGAAAAGGGAAAAAACGAATAATTTTATTATACAAACTATCCATTGCCTCTGCTGAAACTTTGTGAAAGTAGGATTTTCAGAGAAAAAAAACCTAACAGCCCTTTTCGAAATTATGTCAAAACGTATGTTTGAAACAGTTTTTCTTTTCTTTCAATTCGAACGGCGCGTCTGAACCGCACGAATATAATGGCACAGTATTTTAAAAACTTAAGACTACATTTCACGTTTATCATATCCATAATAAAAGGAGAAAAACATTCCACGCACTTCATCCAATCGTCTACCTTTCGTTTCGAGTTTCTTTTTTTTTTTAGTCCAATGTCTTGTCTGCTATTTTACATTAGTTAGGCGTTTCTTTTTATTTCTTCACTCTTTGCACATTTTAACGAGAGAAATAGATCTTGATATAACGAGAAATTCGTCTTTTTGTTATTATCCTGTTCGGAGAGGGATGAGAAATGCGAGAACAAAAAAAATTAAAGAATTAGAAAACAAACGTTTGAGTATATCGTTTCTACGTATGGGTCATTCTATGTCAAATCGACCAATAATTGGAATCGACCCCTTTCAATTTCGATGAAATTTGGTCAGAAGTTTTCTTTATCATAGAACGAAGTTCTACCAAAAGAAAAAAATTGAGATTTTTGTTTTTAATGTTATGCAAAATTCAAAATTTTACCTTTTTTTCAATTTTTCAAGTTTATCTTTTAAATATCTCGAAAACTATTATAGTTACGAAAAAATCGTTCTGGGTTCGTCTGAAAGAGGGCTACGAAAAAAAAATGTTAAGAATTTTTTTTTTTTTAAATGATGGATTTGTAGAATTTTGAATTTTTAAAAATCGTGACAATCGACAGTCGACATTACATTTTTAGTTCGATTTTTTTTATGTAATACCTTGTACTCATCTTAAAAAATCCTGAAATTTTAAAAATTCCCATCTTTTTTCAAAATATGAATTTTTGAATTGGGGTAAACAAATATTTTTTTAACCTCTAAGTTGAGTAAAGTTGCGCAATCATGATGGAATTTTGTAATTTTTAGCAATAAAAATTACATGATTGCTCAACTTTACTTAACTAAGAGGTAAAAAAAAATCTTTAGTGCCAAAATTCAAAAATTCATATTTTGGAGAAAAAAAACGCAGTTCTGAAAATTTCAGGATCTTTCAAGATCAGTACAATGTTTTATATTTAAAAAATTGAACCAAAAATTTAATGTTGATCGTGGATTTTCACGATTTTAAAAAATTCAAAATTCATCATTTTTCAAAATTTTCTTTCGGAATATCTTTTTTTCGTAGCCCCAAGACGATACTCTTTAAGATTTACCCAGAAAGATTTTTTCATAACTATAATAGTTTTCGAGATATTTAAAAAATAAACTTAAAAAATTGAAAAATTGTGAACTTTTGAATTTTGCATAACTTTCGAACAAATTTTTTTTTTATTTTTTCCTTTGGTAGAACTTCGTTTTATGATAAAAGAAAACTTTTGACCAAATTTCATCGAAATTCAAAGGGGTCGATTCCAACTGTTGCTCGATTTTACATGGAATGAACCATATATATTTTATACGTCAAATAATCAAGCGATATAACGAGGGAGGAATATAACTAAGATAACATAAATTATCAATACCGCGCTTGGATAGAATTATTTTCACTGAAAATGCAGCTCAAGTCCTATTTGCAAGACCTATTAAACAAGATATACACAAATATATATATATATATATATACACACGAAAGTGAATGAGTCAAGGAAAACATATTGTGAGTGTGAGTATCGCAGAAAACTTGATTAAAAATGATAAATATATGTTTAAAAATGAACTTAACGGTTGTATGATAATTCCAAAAATTGCCCGAGACAGAAACCCGTTTTTCTCGCGTTGATTTATCCAAAACCGGAAGTTCAACTGCGACAGGTGCGTGCGTCATGAATATACAACCGGAATTTCAAAAGCGTCTGGCTCAAGGTCAAATAATTCGGCGCAGGATGGAAAAGTATAAACCTCAATAAACCTCAATAAATGAACATCAATTATACCATGTCGATGGTACGAATATTAATATTATTTTTTGTTAAATATTATTGACTTTCATAGATATTTTCGCGATGATGTGAAAAATTGAATCGAGACGAAATTTGAGCTGTGCACCTCACATCCACCGCCGCGTGTGTTGCACGAAATATCCGCGTAGGCGGCGCTACTGTACAGCGCGACTGCAGCGCCATTCCCGACCATCGTGGCTTGGAATCGCATCACACAACCGGTAATGGCGTCGGGCGCGATTCACAGGGACGGCCCTTTTCACAGTCCTATTTAACGTTATAATTCCGTACAAAAGAGTCCGAGCCATATACGCCGTTAGAAGTACTATAATTCGACAATTGGGAGGGGGATATTTAAGACGAAGAAGCGGCGGTTGAACGGTTTTAACCTCGGGAAAGGAAGGCGATACCCATCAGGAAAAAGGAGGAATCTCCGCGGAGAAATCATCCCGGGAAGGCACAACCGCGCCGAACCTTTCTGTACTCGCGCGCCCGCGTATATTTACCAATTTTACATACGTTTCATCGAGGGGGGGTCAATGTACATTTTAACTAAAATTGAGTGGTCATGAAAGTCCGGACGGCGCTCGACAGCCCCTCGAATCCGCACTGACAATTTCATTTCTCGACGCTCGACCCAAAAAGCTCGTGTTCCATCGATAACAGCAGGTTGTTCCAAAGAAAAAAAAACGTGTACATATTTTTTTTTCCTCCCAAAGTGTCAAATATTCCGTATTGCTCGTTGCGTCAAATATTTCACCGCTCCAATTTTCAAAGCATTGTGCGCGTCTACTTTCCACCTGTATAACCTCACTTTTTCCTCTATATATATATATGTATATATAAAACAGCTGCCAATTATTGTCAATCCCCGAAAAATCATTTTTACGTCGTCACATTACATCATTCAAATTTCGAACTTTACAAATTGAGAACTAAAACATGTTTCTCCCAATTTTAATATCCAGCTGATTCGTAAAATGAAGTTTAGCAACGTAATGTTATTGGCGAGCAAACATCCTATTTTCAGAATGCATCCGTGCGAACCTTTAATTTTCGTGCAAAGTTGTATGGAAAAGTCACGAAAAAGATTGAAAGATTTGGAAAAATACAAATTGGCGGTTCCCGATTGAAAATAAAATATATTCTGCTATGACGATCGTCATCAAAAAAGTTACCCATGAAAACCAATCTTGTCACTTCCGCAGATGTAATTTTCCCAGTTGAGTCGTTCGAAGCCTGTGTGAGCAAAATGTCTTTTCATTTTTCAGATAAAACGATGGAAAAGAAGCTTTTGCCTCGTTGAGTACAGCTCTGCATAAACATGCGTCACTCCCGTTTCTTGTTATCCTCAAGTTTATCTGACTTTTGAGATTAACGGAATAGCGGGATCAGTCCTGAAAATTCGAAAGAGGAATTGCAAAGGAAGAACCAAGAATAAGCGAGCACAATGACGTCGACCGCTCAATTTGCTAATCCGCCACCGGCGATAAGCTTGCCGAACATGTCCGTGCCGCCGCCGGCGACGCCGAATCTCTCGGCGCCACCCCCAAATTTAACGACCATCAACACATCGGCGGGCTATCAGCATCGTTTTCCCAATCACAGAGAAGGCTCGAGAGGCTTTTTCAAGCCCTTCAGACCTTATCACGCGCCGAAAGTAATCGCCGGAGGTCAGGATGGCCTTCAGGATGACTTCGATGGGAAGAGATTGCGAAAATCCGTTATGAGAAAAACGGTCGACTACAATTCCGCGATAATCAGGAGCCTCGAGGTAAAATGACGAATTCTACAAAATATACACAAAGAAACCAAATTTTCATGTTTGTCACAGTTCCAGGAAACCTGAAAATCACGCTATATTCGTCGTCCACATTATTTCCTTGAGCGAGACTTGTGTCATGCCAAAATAACATCGAGTAATAAATGATAATATGAATATAATAAATATTATCATAAGAAATAGCATGAAAAAAAGTGAACCGAATGCGTCAAGTATTGGAGTAGCGAATACTTTTTACCGATTCCAGCTAGATTTCGCAATACCGGAACCTTCCAAAACCGGTATTATCGGGATTAGCTTTTTGTGAATACCGGAATTTCGGTATTTTCGATAATTTTAGAAATATAATTAAAAAGTATGTATAATTAAAAAACATATTTGAGCTCATGAAATTTTTAGGTAGTAAAAAAACAATAGAGCAGGTATCTACGGACAATGGCTTTCAATCAATAGTTATAATATAATTGAGTATCATTATTATTTAACATTGACATAGCAATAGTTTTATATTATCAGCCTTTTTCATACAAAGATGTACACTACCGGTGAAAAGTTTCCGGACAAAACTTCAAAAAAGGTCTGTAACGTTTTTTTATGCCTTTTCACCGGAAGTAGGTGTAAACTATAATTTAAAAAACGGCATGTTAAAGGGGAAGAATTCGGCTTCATTTCCTGTTTTTTTAAATTATTTTTACAATTTGTTTTCAGATTTGGACTCTATTTTGAAAACGACTGTTTTGTTTTTTGTGAAAAAGGAGGAAATTTGAAAAATCCCCCATAACACGAAAACAAAGAAAATTCATGAAAAACTTCTGGATAGCGAAAAGTTGCGTCCGTTTTCGTTGAGTTCAGAGGCATTTTTTCAGATTTTTTTTTTCCAAATTTTGTTTTCTCATTTTCTGGGCCGAAGCTCAGATCATTTACCATAACTCGAGAACTAAAGGGTTATTGATAAAATTATAAGAGGCGAAAATACTTTATTTTACCATTTTCAACAAATTGGAATTTTTTTCAAATTTTTTTCCCAAATTTTTTTTCCAGCCTCAACATGAGAAAAAAAAATGTTGGAAAAAAAATCTGAAAAAATTCCTCTGAACTCAACGAAAACAGATGCACCTTTTTGCTGTCTTGAAGTTTTTCTTGAATCCTCTTTGTTTTCGTGTTATACGGAATTTTTTAAATGCCCTCTTTTTTCACAAAGAACAGAATAACTTTGGAAAAAAAATCGCTCAAAGTTTTTAAAAAAGAAAATTGAAGCTCAAACTTTCCCCTTTATGAATCTTAAAAAATGTATTTAAAAAAATTCCTCTAAAAGATGGGTGCACCTGAAGAGAGAAAAAAAGGCGAAAAAAGTTGTTTTCAAAATAGAGTCCGATTCTAAAAACAAATTGTTAAAATAATTTAAAAAACAGGAAATGAAGCCGAATTCTTTCCCTTTGAAAGGGCATTTGTTGAATTACTAATTCGTTGACTTCCGGCGAAATGGCATAAAATAACGTTCTCGACCTTTTTTGAAGTTTTGTTCAGAATCTTTTCGCCGGTAGTGTCTATATTTTATTGGTTTAATTCAGTTTCACTTAGAACAAGATCACATTTTTCACAAATTATTGTGAGACTTAAACTTAGATTCTTATCTGAGTTTGAGTACAAATGAAACTTTGATCAACGTTATCAAACAAAATGAAAGGGACTCACTCCTGAGTTATCATAAAGGAAACTTACTACTTGGGTAGTAAGTATTCTAGAAATAAAATTTGGATCAGTTTTAAATTCAAAACATAAAGAACTTACTGCCGAATTATAAACAAAAATACAAATGTCTCACGAAAACAAGCATAGTTCTTATTATGAAAATAACATTTGAATCAGCTATAAATTAAACATAACATAGAAGACCCTTGAGTTATCGTAAACAAAAACTTACAACTTTCACATTACGGTTGCACAGAATTGCGCCGGCATTTTAAGTTGTTCGTCTTATTTTTTAATCGAAACGCCGAAAATACCGAAAATCCTGGTTTCCATCATCTAAATCCCGGTATTAACGATCCGTCTGTCTTAAATTTTGGGACACCATCTGTACTCTGGGTCGTTTAAGTCCTGCTAATGTTTTTCCCAAGAAAAAAACGTCAAAAAAATTTGAATTACTTTTATAACATTTTTTCCATGATCCATCATTTATTTAACCATTTATAATAAACAAATTTTTTTTACAATTCTTCTAGCTCCATAGATATTCGATTTAATAATTTGGCTTGTGCCTTAAAAGACCCAGGGTACAAACGGAGGGTTAAGAATGCTTCTTTTCGGTCCGGCATCCCGGTACTTTCGAGATTCGGGATCCCGGTTTGCGACCCCTGATTTTTCAGTGTAGGAGAATATTCCATTATGTTTTTCCAAATGCCTTCCAAATTACCTCCAACAATTCTAATTCATACCATTACAAAATACTTGGTCGGGTAAAACGAGAAAATTTTTGTTTTGCAAAGTTTCATGTCGACCATGCATTTATTCCATACATAGAAAAACCATCTCATGCACCCACTGCATCCAATCGTGTACCTCTAATCTCCCATCTCTAATGTCCTTTCGTCCATCTTACCGTCGTTCTCCGTTTGAATGATGACAACAGCACAAAAAATTGACAAATTTACCTCTCACATTCAGGGTTGCAAAATTTTTAATAAAAAAGTAATGCATTAATCATTACCTTTTTAATGGCAAATGGAAATAATTTCTATTGACCATTAAATGTTGATGGTTAATGTAAATTATTTCCATTAACCATTAAATGTTAATGGTTGATGTAAATTATTTCCATTAACCATTAAATGTTAATGGTTGATGTAAATTATTTCCATTAACCATTAAATGTTAATGGCTAATGTAAATTATTTCTATTAACCATTAAATGTTAACGGGTAATGTAAATTATTTCCATTAACCATTAAATGTTAATGGCTAATGTAAATTATTTCCATTAACCATTAAATGTTAATGGCTAATGTAAATTATTTCCATTAACCATTAAATGTTAATAGCTAATGTAAATTATTTCCATTAACCATTAAATGTTAATGGCTAATGTAAATTATTTCCATTAACCATTAAATGTTAATGGTTGATGTAAATTATTTCCATTAACCATTAAATGTTAATGGCTAATGTAAATTATTTCCATTAATCATTAAATGTTAATGGCTAATGTAAATTATTTCCATTAACCATTAAATGTTAATGGCTAATGTAAATTATTTCCATTAACCATTAAATGTTAATGGCTAATGTAAATTATTTCCATTAACCATTAAATGTTAATGGCTAATGTAAATTATTTCCATTAACCATTAAATGTTAATGGCTAATGTAAATTATTTCCATTACCCATTAAATGTTAATGATTAATGTAAATTATTTCCATTAACCATTAAATGTTAATGGTTGATGTAAATTATTTCCATTAACCATTAAATGTTAATGGCTAATGTAAATTATTTCCATTAACCATTAAATGTTAATGGCTAATGTAAATTATTTCCATTAACCATTAAATGTTAATGGCTAATGTAAATTATTTCCATGAACCATTAAATGTTAATGGCTAATGTAAATTATTTCCATTAACCATTAAATGTTAATGGCTAATGTAAATTATTTCCAATAACCATTAAATGTTAATGGTTGATGTAAATTATTTCCATTAACCATTAAATGTTAATGGCTAATGTAAATTATTTCCATTAGCCATTAAATGTTAATGGCTAATGTAAATTATTTCCATTAACCATTAACATTTAATGGCTAATGTAAATTATTTCCATTAACCATTAAATGTTAATGGCTAATGTAAATTATTTCCAATAACCATTAAATGTTAATGGTTGATATAAATTATGTCCATTAACCATTAAATGTTAATGGCTAATGTAAATTATTTCCATTAACCATTAAATGTTAATGGCTAATGTAAATTATTTCCATTAACCATTAAATGTTAATGGCTAATGTAAATTATTTCCATTAACCATTAAATGTTAATGATTAATGTAAATTATTTCCATTAACCATTAAATGTTAATGGTTGATGTAAATTATTTCCATTAACCATTAAATGTTAATGGCTAATGTAAATGTTAATGGTTGATGTAAATTATTTCCATCAACCATTAAATGTCATTGGTTAATGGAAATTATTTCAATTAATCAATCAGAGTTAATGGTCATTGAAAGTGTACATGCATTAAAAAAGTAATGCATTATTTACAACCCTGCTCACATTGCTCTTCCTCTTTTTTCATGCAGAATCGTGTCTGGCAAAGAGACTACAGAGATAGACGCGCTCTGCAGCCCGACGTGATGTATTATCCGGATCTCTTGCCACCGCCGAGTTACGTGGACAATCCGATAAACGCGGTTACCACGAGATTCGTAAAGACAGCAACGAACAAAATGCGATGCCCGATATTTTGCATGGCGTGGACACCAGAGGGCAGACGCCTCGTGACCGGTGCCTCCAGCGGCGAGTTTACCCTCTGGAACGGTTTGACCTTCAACTTTGAGACCATATTGCAGGTATGATTATTACGTTGAAACTTTTTTCTTTTTCGATATTCCATGAACCCAGAATTTGTTTCCGACCTTGATTGCACGCGGGTCTTTTTCTACCCCTCCGTCATTTGTTACAAGCTCGGTATTTTTCGACGCAGGCACACGACAGTCCGGTGAGAACGATGGTATGGTCGCACAACGAGAGCTGGATGGTTACCGGTGATCACGCTGGTTACGTCAAATACTGGCAGAGCAACATGAACAACGTCAAGATGTTTCAGGCGCACAAAGAAGCGATTAGAGGACTCAGGTATATCATCCACCACACTAGTCCTTACGTCTATCGCGCCACTGTTATACTATTACTCGTTACTGTCTTGACAATGTACCCCCAATTCTACGATGATCACGACAATGAGGATACGAAAATTTCACAATATCGGGACATTTGTAATACGGTCAAATGCGACCCTCCGCGTAACGATAAATTCGCACCTTGGATCTGGGTACATAGGTGAAAATAGATCGGATTGCCGGATAAATTGATAACTTTGAAGAAGAAAAAAAAATATATACCTCGAATTGGACCTCGAAATCGCGTTCTCACCGGATTTCGACGTTTCACACTACATAAATTATCGAATCGTTCAAAAAGAGGGTTTTGCATGATTTTTGAGTGATTTGAACGTGTTTCGACCGTTCTTTCATGCAATCATGTGAAAAACACGATTTAGACCTCGAAATTAATCAACCATGTCGTTCAAGCGTGAAACGGGATTTTTCTTATTTTTTTTCTTATCGGAATCAGCATGAAACTGGGATTTATGATGAAAAGTTAGAGTCACGATAGTTCACGAAACTCGAGTTTTTTTTGTAAATTTTGATCTTGCAAAATTTCACGGTAATTTCCCTCTGAGCTGTGATTCGAAGGGACAATAAAATAAATGAAAATAATAATAATCCCTCCCCCCCCCCTTTCGCGACTCTCCGACTATCATTTGCGGCAAATCTAGTATATTGGGCAAAGATTGTAATGTTGAATTTTTTGGAAGAAAAATAAAAGAGGTGAACAAAAATACATATTTTAATGCAGCTTGCGCACCCGAGTCGAGATTCCTATATATTGATAATAAAGATATTTTGAAAATCCTGCCTCCTGTCTATATTACGTGTCCAAGATTAATAAATGAATATAAATAGATATTTATATATATAAATTTATATATATATATAAATATATAAAAGATATCGATTTACGGCTGACGTTTTTTTTTTCTTCAATTTTGTAATAAACGAGACAAAGGCTTCAATTGGTCATGTTCTTCTTCCTTGATCGCCTGCGAACGAGACTCATCACGATTGAACATTTTTTCAGTTTTTTTTTTCTTCCGTTCAATATTCGATGAGTCGTTGAGTTTTCATTGCGTTTTTTTTGTTCGTTCTTGCTGAAGAACAATAGTGAAACCCCTCGTCTACGGATTCACGGACGATATTTTGAAAAATGAACTTGTGAATGAACGGTCACGACGAATTTTTCTCGACTGTGTGGCTGCAACGATTAGCGATTATGCATAGCAAAAAATAAATAAATAAATAAACATACCCCGTTGCACATCGTTCGGGGGTTGAACATGGCATCGGATATAAAACTTTTATTTTAAAATTGTTGACCGCACGGATCAACAGGCTCAGTTTAGTTTTTTCTCGAATAACGTTTCTTCCTGTTGATTCATCTTGCAGCGAAAGGGCATCGTAACTTCTCATTCGAATTTTACCTATCAATTTATCATGATCATTAGAAACGACACGACCCTGTTTTTGTTTCCCTCATTTCACCGTCGATAAAATAAGAAAAAAAAAACAACAACTTCGCAATGTACAATTGGATCGAACATAATTTTATTCCAAAAATCTCTCTTCAATGTTTATGTATTTATAAAAAATGACATTTGGAACATCGTTTTTTTTATAACTGTGGTGTATTTTGGGCGGGTAGTTTCAGCCCTACGGATCACAAATTGGCGACCTGTAGCGACGATGGAACCGTCAGAATCTGGGACTTTCTTCGCTGCCACGAGGAACGAATTCTCAGGGGTATAAAAAATTCAAAAATTCTACCAAATGATCCACGATTAAGAGCAAAAATCGTTTTATCGCATCTCTCAGAGTTACCGTCCCGAATCACGTTTCGTTTGCTTCGAAAACGAGAACGGGTGAAACGACCCACGACGAATAGTCCAAGATCAGGATTTTGTAGTAGAAAAGACAGTAAATGTAAAGAGAACGAAGAAAGACTTGGAGATTATCGATATTATCCTTAGGTCACGGAGCCGACGTCAAGTGCGTTCACTGGCATCCTCAGAAGAGTCTAGTGATATCCGGAAGCAAGGACAATCAGCAACCGGTTAAATTGTGGGATCCGAAGAGCGGTCAGTCACTGGCAACCTTACACGCGCACAAAAGTACCGTAATGGACGTTAAATGGAACGAGAATGGGAATTGGTTGATCACGGCATCGAGGGACCATCTTCTCAAGTTGTTCGACCTTCGAAATTTGAGTCAGGAGGTTCAGACCTTCAGAGGACACAAGAAAGAAGCTTCGAGCGTTGCTTGGCATCCGAGCCACGAGGGCCTCTTCTGCAGCGGTGGCAGCGACGGTGCGATACTCTTTTGGCACGTTGGGTAAGAGAAAACAGAACAGACAGATGATTTTACGATTAGACTTCGTTGAGCAACGACGGGGAAGGAAAAGCAAAAATTCTGACTCAATGTGAAAACGTAATTGTCGCAGTGCCGACAAGGAAGTTGGAGCCATCGAGCAAGCTCACGACAGTATCGTTTGGACACTGGCGTGGCATCCATTGGGACATATATTGTGCTCCGGCAGCAACGATCACACGTCGAAATTTTGGACGAGAAATCGTCCGGGTGATCTAATGAGAGACAAGTACAATCTCAATACACTCCCGGCTGGAGCTGCGGGTATCGATGATCATGAGATTGGTATGGAAATTCATTTTTCACTTATCTCCATTCGACCCTTGAATATTTTCCTATATGTATATTGGACTGATTCAAAAAAGTGTCTATTTTTTGTTTTTCGAAATAACATATTAAACTTTAAAAAAAAGTGAAATTTACTCTAAATATAACTTTGACCTTGAATAACTTTCGAAGGAGTGAGTTTATCGAAACATCATAAGAGATCTTTTTTGTAGAGCGTTCTCTACAAGAATATGTGCCTATCGTTCATTTTGGTACACTGACTTTAAGTCGAGATATAAAATTTCAAAGTTTGCATTTTTTTTCTTGTGTTATTTAAATGGGAAACAGAAATTTGCGATGAGATATATCTAAATATTTATAGTAAGAGCTCTGCTTTCAACAGGCATCTTTTTACACCTCCCCGAAAGTATTTAATAGGTTATTTGGAAAAACAAAAAATAGTTGCTTTTTTGAATCAGTCTAATGTATGCATGAGGTATTCCGTCCCATTTCGACCTGGATCTGACCCTTGACCTCTCGGATTAGGCCCGCGATTTTTCGTATGATTGTTCTCACTTTGATAGGCACTTAGTTATTTTTTTTTAGATTTTTCAGATTCAATTTGAATTTTCTACAATTTTTTTAAACGATTTTATTCATCTACACAATTAAAAAATCTGAAAAAAATTCTGAAAAATCGTGCGTCGGATATAAAAATTTTTAAGCTTAAAGCCGGAGTGGGGAGATTTTTCCTTCTTACTATTTTCAAGCTTTTTCCGAAAAAAAAGTTTAAAAAATTAGAGGCGATAGTTATTTTACTATGAATGGCTGAAACATTTTCATATGTACACCGGATTTTAAAAAAATGTCATATTTTTCGCAAGAGATTTTTTTCTCTTTACTTTGCTAATAAATCATTCCGAAAAATCTGAAAATTTTTTCAAAAATCCGATATGACATATGAAAATGTTTCAGCAACCATCCATAGTAAAATGACTCCCGCTTCTAATTTTTTTAACGTTTCTTTTTTCAGAAAAAGCTTGAAAATAGTAAAAAGGAAAAATCTCTCCACTCCGGCTCTAAGTTTAAAAATTTTGATTTCTGTCACACGATTTTTCAGAATTTTTTCAGATTTTGAAATAGTGTCGATCAATAAAATCGTTTTAAAAAATTGTCGGAGATTCAAATCGAGTCTAAAAAATCTTTAAAAAATTAAGTGCCTAAAGTCAGAACAATCAAATAACAAATCGCGGGCCCAATCCGAGAGGTCAAAGGCCAGACTCAGGTCATTGGCAGGGAATGCCTCATATATTTCTTCATAAATCAATATTAATCCAACTTTTTGTATCTAGCCGACGAACTCTCAGTAATACCGGGAATGGGTCCGGATGATCGTATAAACGCGGATGGTGAACCCGAGGAGAAGGAAGTCGCCACGATACCGGGCTTGGATCTGGATCACGTTGTCGACGAGGGTAAAAAGTTTGCCAACAAAAAAGTGCCCTACAGCAAGCCCATACCGCGCAACTTTCAAGCTCAATGGAACGAGATGGATGCCGAGGAAGGTGGCGAGCAGGTTGAGGCTTTGAGCGCGTTTGTTAACCAATTGATCGAAACGACGCCCGGCGCTGTTCCGCTGAACGAAGTCACGCCAAACGCAATTATTTTATTCGGAAAAATGATAACCGTCGAGCGTGAGTATCCAAATTATTGAATATAATCTTCGAAATCCATAATACCCAAGTAGAATATCCTCATCCGTGGCTTTTCTTCTCACAGCGGGTTCAAAATTAGCGGATGCGATTCTCAAGGGCAACGACGCGATAAACAAGCTCGTTTACGCCGGCGAAATTGAGGAGTTGCGAGACGTCGCGACGAACTTGCCCCTGGTCGAGGATGTCGAGGAACCCGAGGAATTCCTTCAGGACGAGGGTGACATCGATTACACAAAAGTGCCGGACATCGATTTGCCGCCGCCATTGCCAAGCTCGAAACTCGCTCAAAATCCTGAATTATTGAAATCACTGAATCGCGGCGGTAAGCGCAAATTCGATCAGCTCATTGGTTGGAGCGACGGTGGCTCGAACGACCGTACATCGAAGATTCATCAGCCGGTTTTCGGTGGTTCGATGAACGAGGATTCGCAATCGAGCGATGCGGATCATTACGGTCGTGAACACGGCGATTCGCCGTTCATGACCAATCAGGATGAAGATATGCGAAGAATGGGCCATGAGCATCGTGGAGGTCACGGTCGGGGCGGTGACGAGGATCACAGATTTGGCCCGGGCAGGCCGTCTTCGGGACATTTGAGCGAGTACGACATGAGACACAATTTTTCGGACAAGGACTTCAGACATGGTTTCGGTCAAAAGTCTTCCAACGACGTCAGCGGCGATCATTACAGCGAACGAGAACGCGATAGGGATCGAGATCGCGATCGCGATCGTGATCGTGAACGTGATCGTGATCGCGACAGAGGAGAGCGCGAGGGTCGATCACGGTGGGACGATGACAACAGTATGAGCGGCAGCGGCGATGCCCCTGGTCGCAATAATTTCGACAAACGCGAGACCATGCTAGGTATGAGCAACAGCGGAGGTCACATGAGTGGGATCGGTGGGTCAATGTCGAATCATCATAACATGCAAAATATTAATCCAAATATGCCACCGCCAATGCCGTCTATGGTGCCGCATCCGAGTATGAGCGGTCATCCGAGTATGCAGAGTAAAAATATATCCGGTAGCATGATGGATGGTCCGTTGTCGCACATGATGCATCATACGAGTTTGGGACCGCCGAATTTCGGACCAAATGGTCCACCCCCGTCGTCGAATTCTGGGCCAAATTTCGCCTCGAATTTCCGGCCTCCGAACGGTAATTTCGGACCCAATCAACACTTCAGACCTAATCCAATGGCGCCGTTCGCGCCTAATCTACCACCGGGTGGTCCCTTCGGCGGTAACTTTCAAGGTCCGCCCGGAGGTTTTCGCGGTGGGAATTCCGGCAATTCGGTTCCACCGAATTTCGACAGATCGAACTTCGGCCCGAGTTTCCGTGGACAGAATCAAATGTCCGGCGGTCCCAACGGCGGTGGCAATGCCGGCGGTGACCGTGGCTTCAATAGCGGTGGTTTTGGGAATAATTACGGTGGCGGTAGAAATGGCGGCGGTCACGATAAGAACGGACCTAATCGTGGCATGAACAACAGATCCTCGAATTACGATGATTTCGACGAACGTAACAGCGGATCGGGACGTAACAATTACAACAATCGCAGCGCAAGAGGAAGGGACGGCGACCAATCGAGGGGATCGCGGTTACGAGACAATTATTGAACGGGAATCGAAGAAATTTGTTCTTTCCACTGAAATTTCAACGATCGTGGTTGTTCTCGTTACCGATCTCGAAAAAAAAACGATGATCATGATGAAAATATTGATTCGTTGCGCAACGATCATTGTGCAAGAAAAAAAAGACAATTCTCGGATTTACACGGATTTCAACTTTGTGAGGGCACAAAGTTGAGAGAGGAAAAAAAGAGAGAAAAAAAACATGAGATTAGTTCGCGGGTGTGTTTACATTCGATTTCGTAACTCTACGATTTAGATCTAAGAAGTGTGACCGCGAGAGAAAGGAAAAAGAACTTTGAAGGTCAATCGTACGCGGGCTTATCTCTCTCTCTCTCTCTCTTGGTGTCGTTGAATAACGAACTATTATAACGAAATTTCGGCGAAAAAGCGCGAGATAATTCCGTTTCAAACCGGGATCGAATTGTAATATATTATACAGTCTAATGAGAAGAAACAAAAGGAAGAAGAAAAAGAACGGAATATAACGAAAAAAATACAAAACCACATCAATTATTACTCCCCAGACGAGAACTGGTTCACGAGCTGCCTTGCGAAATGAATTCTTTTTTTCATTCGTACTCAAATGAATTTACGATGATTAAAGCAGGAGTGAATGCGAGTAATATATAAAGTGAAAAGAAAAATAAATAGTTTCGCAGTTGAGGCGAGAAAAGATGATGATACGTTTGTCAAAACGGGAATCACCGTAACAATGAAACGAGATAAAATTTGAAAATGAGCAGTTTACTTAATAATAAAATCAGATAATGGCGTATCAATACGGTTTCGGATAATTTTATTTTGCCCTGTAAAAAAGTTTCATCGCATTTCCACATCCTCATAAGTGCAATGTTTGGGAATACGGAAATTGAAAGAGAAAAAAAAACACTCCTGTCGGCATTGCAGGGATCGTTCTTATTGACAACTTATTTTGCCAAGACTAGTGTTTTCCAATGCCGGAGTACTGTTTGGAGCTCGAAAAAAAGTGGAATGAAATTTCAAATTTTCGTAAGATTTTCTGATTTAATGAATTACGAGGACCTTGTTTTTCCTGCTTTTATTTACCATATGAAAATTCAACTTCTACGACAAAACGTTATACCGACTTGTAATCTACCATACCGGCCGAGCAATGTGCAGCCTCCCCCACTACTGCTCCCCCCCCCCCCCCCCAAACCCCACTTCGTTCAGTCGGTACTGGACAACTTATCGGCGTCCAAGAGCGTTATAACCACAAAGTCTGTAAATTATGTATTAAATTTTATTCGAACCATTAATTAATTGCAGGTATGTATTGTGAAAGATCGAGTTTTTTTAATTGTCCAAAAATTGAAACCGAAATTAACAATACGTTTTTTTTCGTACCATTTTAGCATTGTTGACAAAAAAAACAAAGTTCTCACTCTCACAGTATCGTTTCTTTCCTTTTAAATATTGAATATTAAATATATTGACCTTAACGGTCCTACTGGGGTCTATTGGACCCCAGCGATTTTCAAAAGTATAGATTTGTTCCTTACATTAAAATTTGTATTTTCGTTAAAAAACTAATTGGCCCTTTTTTAAATGTTTTTGGTGTCTGCTAGTATTTTTTTTATTCAAATATCAGTGTTAGTAATTGAATTAGAGACAATTTTTCTCTGGTGGGGTCTAACAGACCCCAGGAGAAAATTAGAAATAAATATTAAATATATTAAAAATAAATATTAAATATTAAAAGGAATTCTTCACAATGTCACGGGCCGGAGAGGCTGAAGTCATTGATCTTGACTCCGACGATGATTCCACATTGAATCTCGCAGCGTCCGAAGACAAATCTTTGAAGAACTGTGGCAATTGCATAAACTTTCAATGCTCAACGGGAAAAGATTTAAAAATGGCGCCTACGTTCGCTTGTGCGTTTTTCGGCGTTAATCCTGTTAAAAAGAGAAAACGTTTGATATGCCAGAGCTGCTTCGACACAGCCATGGAACATCAGGAGGTGAAAACTTCAAAAAATAAATATACCTGTAATACGAAATTTGTTGCACGAGAGACTAATTCCATTGCTATTGTTTCAACAGACTCTAGCTACAGCGCTGTGCAATAGAAAGCCTATATTGAAGTGCGAATTTCCTGATCACACAATGGAAGTTGAAATATCAGATAGCGACGATTCCGACGATGATAAAAAAGAAAACACAGATATCGGAGGTACACATTATTTGGCACATCCCTCTCAATACCTTAATCTTCCTGGAAATGCCGAATTAGTCTTTAAAATTTTGTTATTCCAGGTGATTACCTGCCGGAGGAATTTCTCCTGGATATTGAGAGTAAAATCGACGACGAATTGGATAATGTTTTTAAAAAATACGACATAAATTATCAGATTACGGCTTCCCACAACATTCTAAAAACCGAATGGGATCGAATAAATGGTAAAATTCTCAACCGATTTAAGGATTGGGAAAGCAGTATGGCAATCAAATTTGGCTTCCTCATGAAGGAAGCTTTGTTAACTATCGAAAAACGTGAGAAATAGGGTGGGCCGAAAATCCGTTTTTTTTTTTAATTCTTCTAGCAATACCGAAAATGTTGTTCATTATGCCACAAAAAAAACCTGTCCGAAGGGAAAAAACTTTGGGTCAACATCCTAAGCTCGCTGAAGTTCGTTGAAGTTCAAAGTGTTGAAAAAAAAAAAATTTCTCGGCTTATTTTTATTGGAAATTTAATTCTCTACAAAAAAGTCCTTATATGAAATCATGTAAGATTGATATTTTCTAAAATAATTGCAAATTTACTTAAAAATAATCATTTTTCTTTCTATAAATATTTTCCCTATGAAGAAAAAAAATTACCTTCCTTTTTTTATTGGATTCTCTGCAAAAGCATCCGTTAAGTCTATTTACTTCAATATTATATGTATATTTTGAAATTGTCGCTTATTGTAACAATTTTTGTTCTTCCAAACAGATTTTTTCACAATAACAATTACAAATTGGCTACGTTTTCCGTAAGTAACATTTCCTGTGAGTTCATTCAATGGCCGGGTTCATCTATGACTCTTTCTGTAGTTCTGCTTTTATAAGCAGAGGTCGCGTCGTATGTAAAAAGACTCGCATCGCGACCTTCGATCATATGGAACCGATTTTCCCTAAAGTTCGCAACATTTTTACCTCTGGTGCTAGTATTTCACGAAGAGAACATCCGACATTTGTTCCGACTTACGATTAGGCTGTGTTTCGAATTCACCGCGAGTACAGACGTCACATCGTCGGTACTAAAAAAAATAATAATAAGAAAAAGGAAGGAAATTTTTTGTTTCATAGGAAAAATATTTGTAGAAAAAAAAATGACTATTTTTAAGTAAATTTGCAATTATCTTAGAAACCATCAATCCTACATGATTTTATATAAGGATCATTTTTTTAGAGAATTAAATTTCCAATAAAAATAAGCCGAGAAAAAACAAAATTTTCAACACTTTGAACTTTAACGAACTTGGGCGAACCTTGGATGTTGACTCAACATTTTTTCCCTTCACACAGATTTTTTTTGTAGCAAAATAAACAATATTTTTGGTATTGCTAAAAGAATTTCAAATAAAGCGGATTTTCGGCCCACCCTAATGAGTAATCAACGTGCAAATTTGCCAAATTCAATAGCGAACAACCTTGATCACTATTTTGAATGTGTACAAAATTTCAGTAAAATATCTCAAAAATAGCCGAAATTAGAGTACGCTATTTAAAAAAAAAAAAAACAATATTTGATAAAATTCTAATCATTCGATCGATTTTTACCGCATTTAATAATGAACATCCTCGGTAGCTATGTTAGCTCTGTGTAAAGTTTCAGTACAATATCTTGAAAATTGCACAAATTAGAGCGTTTACGCTGTTTTTCAAAAAATTCAAAATTTCATTTCCTTTATCAGGAAGCAAAACCAAAAAGGCTTTTACTAATGTGTAAATTCTTTATGTTAGACGGGAATAAGATGCTGGAGACAGACATAATGTCGATGATAAAGAAGATGGATTGCTTGCGCAACAGTTTGTATCAGAGTTGCGTGCCCGAGATACAAATGCTCGAGGAATTGCAGATAAGCGATCCACCGTCGACTTTACCGCCGGTTCTAGCGGTCAAAACAATGCCGGTGAAACGCGCGCCTCCCATTTCCGCGCTCGCGCCTGACTGCGATGTTCAACCCTTACACGCGGTAAATCGAAGCCTGGGGTACGATTTACCGCCTCAAGGACCATTCTCAAGACAACAGCTCGAGGCTGAGAGCAAAATTTTCGTCATGAAGCATCCTCTGATGCCGTGGGTGAGAGGAAAAGTTCTGCAGGTCGTGACCCGTACTCCGCTTCAATGCAGGGTTAAACTATCGGGACGCCGTAACACAAATGGCGCTGTAAAAACGGTAATCGGCAAACACATGGCCAGCTCTGTTCCTTGCTCGGTTATCATTCCTGTGGGTACGAGGGTCGTCGCTGTTTTTCTCGATGCAAATTCCAGCGATTATTACAGCGGCGTCATCGCCGAACCGCCAAAATCAACAAACAGATACAGGTGATATTCGCGATTCTTAAACTTTTCATTCGGAAACGTTTGAAATGGTCGAAGACTTCTTCGAATAATAAAATTTCTTCAAATATTAATATTAAATTTAATACAGCTTTAAAAAATTTAAGTAAATTTTTGTGTTGTTCTTCCAATACATAACATTTCTTCGAATTTTAATTTTAAATTTAATTCAGTTTTCAAAAATTTTAAGTAAATTTTTGTGTTGAGTTCTCCCAATACATAAAATTTCTTCAGATTTTAATTTTAATTTAATTCAGTTTAAAAAAAAGTTTGAGTAAATTGTTGTGTTGATTTCTCCCTTCAATTTTAAATTTAATCCAGTTTTTTAAAAGTGTGTTGACTTCTCCCAATACATAAAATTTCTTCAAATTATAATTTTAAATTAAATTCAGTTTTTAAAAATTTTAAGTGAATTTTTGTGTTGAGTTCTCCCTTTAATTTTAAATTTAATTCAGCTTTAAAAAAGTTAAAACAAATTTTTATGTTGACTTCTCCCAATGCATACAATTTCTTCAAATTTGAATTTTAAATTCAATTCAGTTTGAAAAAAGTTTAAGTAAATTTTTGTGTTGACTTCTCCCAATACATAAAATTTCTTTAAATTTTTATTTTTAATCCAATTCAGTTTTGAAAAAGTTTAAGTAACAGTTTTGAAAACGAGATGGCTGAATATTTTCTCAGCTAAGATATTTTTCAAAAAGGTCAAGGTCATTCTTGTAGTACCTTTTGACGAGGAATTTAACTGTGACCTTAATTTTTACTTGACGATCACCTTCAAGGTTATTTCAAGGTCAACTTTTTTTCAAATGGAAACCCCCTTTTTTGACATCCGCAATCGAAAGAGCGGAAAATTTCACGTTCAAATATGTACTTAGGTCGTAGTTACATTTTGACCTTGAACGTCCTCTAAAGTCAATTAAACTTGAACAAGATGTGGATACCTCTGGGAATTGAAGTTTTTCACATTCTTTTGTAAGGACCAAAGTAATTAATTTCAGAAAGGCGCGTTTAGTAATGACCTTGACGATGACCTTCAACGTAATTTCAAGGTCACTTTTTTAAAAATGGGAACCTGTATTTTTGAGTTCCGAAATCCAACATATTTCAAAAAAATAGATTGATTTTTGCCGAATCTTTTAATGTAAAAAGTAAAACTGTTCATTCTATTGATTTCGGAACTCGAAAATAGAAGTTTTCATTTAAAAAAAAGGTTGACCTTGAAATCACCTTGAAGGTCATCTTCAAGGTCACTACTAAAAGCGCCTTGTTAAAATTAATAACTTTGCCCTTGCAGAAAAATGTGCAAAGCTTTAATTCCCAGAGATATCCACACCTTGTGTAAGTTTAATTGACTTTAGAGGACCTTCAATGTCAAAATGCACTTATGACCTAAGTACATATTTGAACGTGAAATTTTCCGCTCTTTCGATTGCCGAAGTCAAAAAAAGAGGTTTCCTTTGACAAAAAAACGACCTTGAAATAACTTTGAAGCTGATCGTCAAGGTCAAAATTAAGGTCAACATTGAATTCCTCGTCAGAAGTTACTACAAGAATGATCTTGACCTTTTGGAAAATCATCTTCGTTGAAATTCAGCCGTCCCGTTACTTATGTGACATCCTGTATAAAATTTGTTCGAAATTTTAATTTTAAATTTATTTCAGCTTTAAAAAATTTAAGTAAGTTTTTGTGTTGACTTCGCCCAATACATAAAATTTCGCCAACACGATATTCGCTGCTGTTACGGTAATTAAAAAATTCTTTTCTCATATTTATCTTTATTAACTCTTGGTACTGATTACGTTCGCAGATATCTCGTATTTTTCGACGATGGATATGCTCAATATGTTCTTCACAAGTACATATGTATCGTTTGCGAAAGTGCTCCACGAGTATGGGAGGACATTCCCGCCGAATCGCGAGACTTTGTGAAGAAATATCTCGAAACGTATCCGGAGAGACCGATGGTCAAGCTTTTGCCCGATCAGGTTGTCAAAACCGAATGGAACGGAAGGTGGTGGATCGCAAGAGTCGTTCAAGTTGACGGTAGTCTCGTGCAGATGCACTTCGACGCCGACGGTCGTACCGAATGGATATACCGAGGCTCGGCGAGACTCGGTCCTCTTTATCTCGAGCTCCTTAAAGCAAACGCCCGACAACAAGGTCATCACGCATCAGCGAACACACCGAGTCGTCATCGACTTCCACTACCGACGAACGTTGGTCCCATCGCAAAACCCACATCATACAAATTCAAAATTCAAAAATTTCCAAGCATTAATCAGAATTCTCATTTTCAGAAAAATAATGCCCCCTACGTCGAATACACGTCTTTCAATCCGGAACTGGAGAACGAGCCATCGAACGATGGTACGACGTCGGAAGCGTCAAGATTAGAGACACTACTCTGTCAGAAGACCATTCCCCAAAATACCGCGACGACAGCGATGAGTCCAATTACTCCGCCGCCACAACAAACGCGGGCAGTCGCGAAAAAGAGTACAACGAGAAGGCAGAGTACGGCTGACTCGGGACTTTACGTTCCACCTGCCGATAACAAACCTTCCCATAGCATAGTCGTGAGTCTCTTTTACAACAACAAAATTCATCCGTACTTTCAAAAAGCATGATCAACACAGGCCCACAGAAAAAAAATGGTGTGTGCTGGGGGTCAGATCATATTTTTCTCTCGTATTTTTTCCCGCTGAACAGAGATCTGAAGTCAGAATTAGGGTTTGATAAGCAAATTCTCGACAAAATCCATAAAAACTGATAACGATCATGATCCACTAATTTTTTCTGTTTGCTGATAATATCCTTATAATTTTCGTTGTTTCCTGACCCTTTTGTCTTCAAATGACCTATGCAGTGGATTTCTGCTGCGCTGATTTCCTCTCATTTGTGTTTCTCTTTGTAACATCCAACAGTAATCTGCAAACATATTTACTCCCCATTGTCCCTGAAATCGCCGTTCAAATTTCTTCAGATCTTGGTGAAATCTTTCTCCTTGCTCTTTACTAAAGTCTTCGTTATTCGCCGAGAATCGATCAAGATGAGAATCAAGGAAGTGCATTTTTAAATGCATCAGACAACCTGAATTTTGAAAGTTTTTTTATCATAGTTGCCACAATGTTTTTGTAATAAGCACCTTTCATGTTACGCAAAAATTTAGTGCACACTTCTTTAAAACTTGATCATGAAACGAATTCTGCATTTTTGAATAACTTTTGGATTTCCAGTCCATCGAAGATGCCTTCTTCAAGTTTAGCATCAGATTTGTGTTTAGATACCACGAAATGTTGACCGAACGAATCACTCTACACGTCTCATTAAAGGGCAGTTGTTGTCGCAGTCCGAACACTCCGTGGTAGCAGGTTTCTGCCGGTACCAAGCTTGTCAAAAAACGAAAGATAAAAAATTTATTTCATCTTTGTGTGACCTAGATGAGACACAATAGGATGTGAGTTAACATGTTCGCAAAGTACAGTACAGTACTACCTCTCTAAGAGAGAGGTCTAGGGCGGTTAGGGGAAGAAAATCTGGAGAAATTCGTCGCCGGAGCCTTCTCCCACCACTAAGTTAGAGCGATCGATATTCGCGCATGTGGTAGCGTGTTCGTGTTTCTCCACGCGACCTCGACAAGAGGACACGTGCCATTGCAAGCAAAAATTGTAAACAAGTTGCGGAAAGTGTTGTGTTTCGTCGTTTCATGCGTAAGTACATTGTACAATCTCATTAAATATCGTTGTGTAAATGAATATTATAAATAAATCTTGCCTTTTCTTCGCTTTCTTTTTGTTATGTTGTTTTGGTATATTGTTTTGCAATATTGTAACAAATATAACGCGAAACTTTGTAAGACTTTCAATAATTGTTCAATAACCCTATTGTTCGCAAAAATATACGTAATATATTCGTTATCGAAACTCGGACATATATAATGTATGTATAAAAAAATATGTACATAACAATTTATCTTGCGTATATATGTACTTCAAGTTGAAGTATATAATGTATATATATGTATAATGTATATATATATTTCATTTTTAGGTAAAACAGGATGGCTGAATCGGGAAAACGAAAATATTGTAAAACGAGCGGTACGGAGATGAGCCCGGTGAAAGATTCTCCAACAACTTCATGTACGACGGTAGAAAATCGGTCTTCATCGAAAAAAAAAAGAAGTTTCTCGTCGATTGAAAAGATGCAAATTTTGAAACATTTGGAAACAGAATCGCTAAATTCTGTGTGCACCAAATTTAACTTACACCAAAGTGTATTACGCAAATGGAAGCGCAAAAGAGCAGAGCTGCAAGAGATTTGTGGCAAAGAAAATATAAAAAACGTCAAAAAGATGAAACAACCAGCTTACGTGGATGTTGACAATGCTCTATACATATGGTTTTTAAAAGCTCGAACGAGTGGAATACCAATTACCGTGTCACTTCTACAGAGCAAGGCACTGGCGTTGAATGAGGAATTGGGTGGCGGTCCAAATTTCAAGGCCAGTAACGGCTGGTTCTGGAGATGGAAGCACCGAAAAGGGATTCGTCGGTTGACAATAGCTGGCGAAAAATTGTCGGCAAATACCGAAGCCGCAGATAAATTCAAAGTTGAATTTTCAAACATAATAAAGAACGAGACACTTACACGAGCGCAAATTTTTAACTTTGACAAGACTGGGCTGTGGTTCAAAACAATGCCGAACAAAACTATGGCTGCAAGGGAAGAGACTGAAGCTCCGGGGTTTAAAAATTCAAAAGACCGCATTACGATTGGTGCGTGTTGCAACGCCGATGGCTCCTTCAAGTTACCGCTCGTAGTAGTCGGTAAATCTGCTCGACCGCGAGCTTTCAAAAACATTTCTTTGAAAAATCTCCAAGTCTCATATAAGAATCAGAAAAGTGCTTGGATGGATTCTTCAATTTTTACGGATTGGTTTACAAACGAGTTTGTACCGGAAGTAAAAAATTTTTTGCGTGAAAAAAATCTGCCCTCGAAAGCGTTGCTTATTATCGACAACTGCAGAGCGCATCCATCTAACAAAGTCGATGATATTAACACTATATTCCTGCCGCCAAATGTAACCTCGCTCATCCAGCCACTCGACCAAGGCATCTTGGAAGCCATGAAGAGGCGATATAAAATTCGGCTCGTTTCGTCGATTTTGGATGCACAGGAGCAAAACAACACTCCCGTTGACGTTCATCTGAAAAAAATTACAATAAAAGACGTTGTCGAATGGATCGACGATTCCTGGAGGCAGATAAATCGAACCACCATCTACAAATGTTGGAATAAAATTTGGCCAACTGAGACTCGAAGCGTTGCGACGCAGACGGAAGAGACAGAAGAAACGATTCAGACACTGTCGAGTCCACTTGTAGGGGCTGAGTCGGAGCACTCGTTAATTCACGGACCGGAAATAACGACAAACAATATTCAAGAAATGTTGAAAAAAGTTAAAGGATACGAAGTGATCAATGATCACATCGTTCAAGAGTGGATCACAAGAGTAGAAGACTGGGGTACACGAGTTTTTCACGAGTTTTTTTATATAAATATTAAAGACATTTAACTCCGATGAATTTTTCATATACGGCCAAAATTACTTCAGTATACGTAGAATGTGTAGGGTGTTTTTGGTTATTATTTTTAGAAACATCCGAAAAATCCATTGAAGAAGTTTCAACGATGGAACATTTGGATCAGGAAATTTGTGATCAGCCCAGCACATCAGCTGTTCATGAAAATGAGGCCGTCTCTACGATTCTTGCTGACGTCAACAAAGCTCTACATGATGATGTATAGTATATATGCCATGATATATACATATTGTATATGCTGTATTTGCATGAATGACTAATAATATAAATATCTCTAATATAATGTAACCTCGCAATTTTGATCACTATCGATAATATTCTATGCTGTGATAATATCTATTAAAATATATTTCACTTGCATTAAATTACTACTTATAATTTAATTATGGTGCATGTTTTTTCCCCGACTTTGCGGGTTAAACGAATACATATTATTAATTTGACAATTTAAAGAAATATTTCTGAATATTTCGATAATATGTGTTCGAATATTTTCGTCACTGTATATACTTATACATGTGCGCCCACGCATGCACGCACATGATGTGTATATACCTATAAGGATTTTTAGTAAGAATCTCGATAAATATTGTGGCTAAACACGTGCGATTTGCTGAAATCGCGCGTGACCTCTTATCGAGGTGTCTGCGACAAACTCGCGAGGCCTCGGGTATACCGGATATGCTCGAGCTAAGTGGGGGAAGCCATAAAAATCGATCAAGCGGAACGAAGGGGAAATTCTCTCTTACCGAGGGCTCTCTTAGAGAGGTAGTACTGTACTAGGGTTGTAAGTAATGCATTACTTTTTGTAATGCATTGCCATTTTCATTACTCATTACAATGTAGTGAGTAGTGGCAAAAATTTCCATAACCCATTACAACGTAGTGTTTAATGAAATTTTCCATTACACACTACTGTAATGGGTAATGGATTTTTTTTTCATTACACACTACATTGTAATGGGCAATGTAAATTTTTTCCATTACACGCTACATTGTAATGAATTTTTTTTCCATTACCCATTCTAAAAGTAATGAATAATGCATTATTTTTACATTACAAATTTCGCAACCCTGGGTATTACAGGGAGAAGGTATCATGATTTTTATTAGTTTTTATGGATATTGTCGAGAATTTGCTCATCGACCTCTAACTCTGACTTCAGATTCGTGTTCAGCGGGAAAACATACGTAGGAAAAATATGGTCGGACACACACAACTTTTTTTTGTGGGCCTGTGATTATTATAATAAAATTATGAGATCGGCCAATTTTTTGATTTGCACGAATATTTGTCTCTCGTTGCTTGTTACAGTATTACCAAACGCAGAACAAGATTCAGACGCGGAAATTCGTTGTCCACAAGTGCAGTCCCCACTGTCTCAAGGGCATAACGTTCACTCCCGAGGATCTTAAGGGCTATTCGCCACTGTCGATACCTCTTCTCTGCGGATGGAACAGGCAATTGTGCAAGTTTCCAAAAGGAAAAAAAGTAACTCTTTATCAGGCGCCTTGTGGCGTGCGTCTGCGTAACATGGAAGAATTGCACAAATATTTACGTACAACGTCGAGTCCAATGTCCGTTGATCTCTTTGATTTCGATCATTGGGTCCACTGTCTCGCTGAATTCGTGCTCGACAAGTGTTTCGTAAATATCAAGGATCTCAGTTATGGAGTTGAAAATGTTCCGATACCGTGTGTCAATGAGATCGATCATGCTCTACCCGACACCATAAGATACAGCACTCAGAGAGAGCCCACCGAGGGTGTCAATATCAATTTGGATCCGGAATTTTTATGCTGTTGCGATTGCACCGACGATTGTCAAGTACGAAAATTTCCATTCAGTCAATGTTTTATTATTAGTATTATTACTAGTTTGCATAGTTGGAACACAATGAAACATTTTTTTTTACAATTTATTTTTATTATTGCTGACGCGGTTGGCCGCACATTTTCACAAGTCCTCAATGGAGACCGTTAGAATAGTTTAATGAATTTTTTACCCTGACAACGTATCCTTAGCAGGGTTGCAAGCAATGCATTACTTTTTGTAATGCATTGCCATTTTCGTTACCCATTACAATGTAGTGTGTAATGGAAGAAATGTCCATTACTCATTACAATGTAGGGTGCAATGAAAAAAAAATCCATTACCCATTACAATGTAGTGTGCAATGGAAAAAATTTCCATTACCCATTACAATGTAGTGTGTAATGAAAAAAAAAATCCATTACCCATTACAATGTAGTGTGTAATGGAAAGAAATTTCATTACCCATTACAATGTAGGGTGTTATGGAAAAAATTTGCATTACTCATTACAATGTAGTCTGTAATGGAAAAAAATTTCATTACCCATTACAATGTAGTGTATAATGGAAAAAAATTGCATTACCCATTACAATGTAGTGTGTAGTGACAAAAAATTTCAGTACCCATTCCAATATAGTGTGTAATGAAAAAAAAATCCAAAAGAGACCGAGCTTGAAATGTTGACAAAGTTCCCGACTATTCGAAAAACTTTTTTGAAATATAATACGTCACTGCCATCGTCTGCCCCGGTGGAACGGCTTTTCAACTACGCAACAATGATGAACGCTCCTAAATTCAAAAGGCTCACAGAAAATCACTTTGAGCAAAGGATATTGGCCAAAGCAAACGCTGAAAAAAAGTTTATTTAGAAGTGCAGTTCAGCGTTAAACTTTTTGTATGCATATAGATGCTTTTTAGAATTTAAGGTACCTAAGTCATTAAAATGTAATGCAAAATTGCAATAATTTATTCATCTATATTTTTCCATTCCCAAAATTACAATCAAAGTTTTGTCCATTACACATTACATTGCAATGGGTAATGCAAATTTTTTCCACTACACACTACAGTGTAATGGGTAATGGAAATTTTTTCCATTACACACTACATTGTAATGGATAATGGAAATTTTGTCCATTACGCATTTTAAAAATAATGAATAATGCATTACTTTTACATTACAAATTTCGCAACCCTGATCCTTAGAGCGGATTAATACGATTTAAGAAATTTTCATTCAGTTTCAACTATGCAAATATAATTCATTATTTTTCTTACTATATTTTGAATTACGTTTTGAGAATTTAACTTTTATGATGTCTTTCAGGACAAAACAAAATGCCAGTGCTGGCAATTGACCATCCAAGGTGCAACTCTGGGCGGAATCGTGCCAAACAGCGCGGTTGGCTATTTGTATAAAAGGCTACCGGATGCTGTTACAACTGGAATTTACGAGTGTAACTCGAGATGCAAGTGTGCCGTAAAAACTTGCCTCAATCGAGTGGTTCAGCATCCATTAACGTTAAAGCTCCAAGTCTTCAAAACAGCACCCCGAGGATGGGGTATAAGGTGTCTCAATGACATTCCTGTCGGTTCGTTCATCTGTATTTATGCGGGAAGACTTCTCACTGAACAGGTGCCCCATTTTTTTAAATCGCAGTGCAAATGAAAATATTTTACAACCCATCTAAATCCATTCTGGATTTTCCATTACGCTCGATTTATGACTTCATGGCTGAAATAATTTGGTAATTCCAATTGCAACACTACAAATTTGTTTGATGAAAGGGAGCGAACGAGGGTGGAAAAAATTACGGCGACGAATATCTCGCTGAGCTCGATTACGTCGAAGTCGTCGAAGGTATAAAAGCCGGCTACGAGAGCGATGTTCTCGATCCTGACCGTCTGTTGGAAGGGTCATCGCCAAAGTCTCAAAAAGAAGCTCAGAGCGACGAAGAGTCAACGGGAAAAAAGACTAATGCGGATTCCGATGAGGATTTTAATGTTAAACTTCACAAGGGTTTCAGTGAACTCGATCTGGATTCCGAACCTTCGTCGATAAGGTAAATATTCTCGACCAATCTTAAAGATGTTGAGTCCCTATGAAATCTTTTAATGTTAATTGTTCAATAAATAGCTTCTTAATCGTCGTGAAATTTTTACACGACCTCCTGAATACATCATGTAAAAACATATTAATTTTTCAGAATTCTATCGTCATTATTTCAACCTCCTTAAGGCTTAAAATGAAAAATGATGAGAAAATTCAGAAAATTTGGTATGTTTTTGTATGAAGTATTTAAGAGGTCGTGTAAAAATTTCACGACGATTAGGAAGCTCGTTATTAAAATATTAACATTTTGTTAAGAACAATTTTTTAAACAAATAAAAAAAATATTTATCGATAAACTTCGTTTTGTTTCCGTTGCTTTCAATATAGTGTAGATATTAAAAAATTGAGAGGTAAAAAAAAACTTATCGCAAAGTTATATCAGTTTCCATAAGACTACATTTAATTTAATTTAATTTGTTAATGTTAATTGTTCGATAACGAGCTTCCTAATCGTCGTAAAATTTTTACAAGACCTCTTAAATAATACATCGAAAAACAATGTATTAGACGTGTGCGAATATTCGAATTATTCGATTTGATTCGTCTCGAATAATTTGTAAATTCAAATATTCGCACATTCCTAAATACTAGTAAGAAATAAGAAACTATGTTATTGCAATGGCTGTTTATGATGAAAACATAAGTGAATATTTGCATTGTCGAAATTACGGAATAAATTAATGTCAGTGAAAATGAAGTCAGATTTCAGAACAAAAAATAGTCATCGATCATAACGATAAAAAATAACTTCTTATCTACCATTCAATAATTGTTAAAACTGAGAAAGAGAAACGAAAGATAACGATTGGGGTTTATTTTATTTGTCGTTAAAATTTTTTCAAAATTTTGGAGAAATATATTGGAGATAAATAAAAAGAGTATAACTTTTGAACAACTCAATTGCACTAGACCAGAATTGCAAAAATGCATTATTTTAATAAAGCATTATCGATTTCATTAATGATTATATTTTCACTTCATAATGGGACTTAACTTCCATTGTACATTATTCTTTCAATGAATAATGTGATAAAAAAAATATTGCATTATATTTTTAGTTAATAATGCAAATGTCAGACTATTAAGCATTAAATTATTACTGGAAAATGAAAAAATGAAGTATTATATACATTACGTTATTAATGAGTACTTGGAAAAGCATTACATTATCCGTTGCTGAAGTAATGGATAATTTGGAAAGAGTTACATTACTCTTTACTGAAATAATGAGTAATGCAAAAATGTTCCATTATCCATTATTATAGTAATAGATATTACAAAGTAGGGTTAATTTTTCATTACTATAATACTGAATATTTTGAATAATGCATTATTCGGAACAAAAATATTTTATGCATTCGTAGTCCAATAGGACAATGTGATAAAATCTTCCTTTTATTTACGAAAGTGGAAAATATGGATTGATGAAACCGTTTCAGGGACTCGGTGGTATGGGTTTATGAAATTTTTTTAAGTAAAAAAATCCAAAAATGTAAACATCGGAACGTCAACGGGACTAATAATCCCCGTTTTGAAATTTGAAATTAGAATTGAAAATTTGAGTCGAAAGAGAATAAAATACATATATGCTGCGCATTTCCCTCTGATCTAACAAATAAAAAAATGCAGAAGTGGAAGATGATTTTTTCTTTTGGTTGATTCACAAATAAATAAAAAATACATGAAATTATTCGAGAGTAAAAAAAAGTAAACAATCGTATATGAACAGGAATTATTATTCTTTTGACAATTTCCGGTCAAAGATAAAAAAAATAAAGATGCTGTAGGTTCAAATCTGATCTAACAAATAAAAACAAAACAAAGTACCGTATTATATTTTCGAAGTAAAAAATTAGGAATCTAAACAAACGAATTACCCTGTAAAAAATTTGAGGGAATAACACATACAGTCTGAGATGTAACATTCTTACACATTATGAGTTTGCTCTCTACATACAGAAATTATTTTTATTCCTTTAAACCATTACTCAAAGTAATACATTATTTATAGATGTAATGCGTTATTTGAAGTAATGCACTGCTCGATGTAATGTGTTACTCAAAGTAATGAATTGCTCAATGTAATGCATTACTTAAAGTAATGCATTGCTCAATGTAATGCATTATTCAAAGTAATGCATTATTCTTCGGTTTTGTACCATTCATTACTACAGTAATGAACATTTGTTTCTACTTTGAATGGACAATGGCAGCCTTTAGTTGCTGCCATAATGTTGTAATGTTGGTTAATATTATAATGAATAACATTACGTTTTTTGCATTATTTATTATTAATTCAATGCATAATCGTTAGGTTTCACATTTTCATTACAAAAATAATGCTTGATGTGTCTATCATAGAATTTTCATTATTTCTAAAACAAATAATGCATTATTTTTACATTATAATTTCGGCAACTCTTCACTTGACTAATAATCAGCGAATTGAATTTATTTGTTGCTTTCTTTAAGGATTTATTTTCATAATATCTAAAAAAAAATATTTCAAATGTTACATTTCATTAAAAGGTTGGTAATGAAACTTTCTTTTAAAAGTCATGTTTTATTAAAATTTTCATTTCTTCAGTACTGAGCTATACAACAAATTATGATTAAGTTAAATATATGATGGAACAACATAACTACTTCATCGAAATCGATCGGTTTAAAACCAAAAAATAATTATTCGAATATTCAATTCGAATGCTATTCGCACACCCTTACAATGTATTCATTTTTTGTCCACGCAGAAGACGATTGAGAAAACGGAAAAAGAGCGAAGACAACAGCGGTCAAGATGGTTCGGAGGATCGTAGCGAGGACGGAAGTGTGACGAAAGGTTCGGATTCGTCAACGGTAAAAACGACGAATCCGGATGTTAACGAGATATTGATAAGCGACGACGAGGATGGAAATACCAATGGTCGACGAGAACCCAGCAGATTCGAGCCCAACCTCGAGCCAACGGAAGTCAAAAGACCGGCATTGAAATCGGTTCGTGATTTCTTCGGCGAGGAAGAATCGGTATACATAATGGATGCCAAAACAACGGGAAACATAGGCCGTTACTTAAACGTGAGTTCAAGGTTCTAATTCGATTTTCTCCATTAATTAAAGCTGACAGTAATAATAATAATAATAATAATAATAATCGTCGTTATTTCTTTTCCAGCATTCTTGCGATCCAAATGTCTTCGTTCAAAATGTCTTCGTCGATACTCACGACATTAGATTTCCCTGGGTTGCTTTCTTCGCCCTAAATTACATAAGGGCGGGTCAGGAATTGACCTGGAATTACAGCTACGATGTTGGAAGTATACCCGGCAAAGTTATTCTCTGTAAATGCGGCGCCTCGAATTGTCGCGGACGTTTATTGTAAATTTGTCTCCGTCTCTTTTTCCATATCGATGGGCCATGAAAAATTTGTCAGCGTATGAATTATGAGAAATGAATTTAACCAATGGACAATATAATTTATTGCAAAGCTAGGGAAAAAAACGAAAGTAACGTATCGTCTATAATACCGCAACGACTATTATTATGATTTTTATATTAAATAACGTGATTGTCGATAAATAAACAAACCTTGCAAATTGGACATTTGCACATTGCTTCCTCATATTTATCCATAGTTCACATAGCTTCCATTATCACAAAGTATGGCGGTCGAATTTGGCTTCATAGTAAAGCAAACTTTGGTAACTATCGGAAAACACGAGTAAACAATGTGCAAATTTGCCAAATTCTTTCAAATTTACTTCTTGCCAAATTTGATTTTTGCCAAATTCAATATGCGAACGACCTTGATCACTATTTTGAATGTGTACAAAATTTCAGTACAATATCTCGCAAATAGCCGAAGTACGCTACTTTTCAAAAAAATCAAAATTTGATAAAATTTTAATTCTTCGATCGATTTTCCCCAAATTTAATAACGAACAACCTCGACAGCTATATCAGCTATGTGCATGGTTTCAGCAAGATTGTGGAAGTTAGAACGTTTACGCTATTTTTCGAAAAATTCAAAATTTGATAAAAAATTTGCACATTGCTTCCTCATCTTTATCCATAGTTCACATAGCTTCCTTCAACACATAGTATGGCGATCAAATTTGGCTTCCTCATAAAGGAAGCTTTGTTAACTATTGAAAAATATTAGTAATCAATGTGCAAATTCGATAGATTTTCGCGGAATTTGATAGCGAATAACATTAATAGCTATACTGGCTCTTCACAAAATTTCATTGCAATATCTAAAAAATTTCAAAAGTTATGGCGTTTACGCTTCTTTTATAAAAATTTGATAAAAATTTAAGCATTCGATCGACTTTCGCCAAATTTAATAACGAACATCCTCGATAGCTATATTAGCTCTGTGTGAAGTTTCAGTGCAATATCTTAAAAATTGCACAAGTCAGAGCGTTTACGCTATTTTTCAAAAAATTAAAAATTCCATAAAATTTTAATCCCTCGATGGATTTTTGCCAAATTTAATAGCGAACAACCGCGACAGCTATATTAGCTCTGTGCAAAGTTTCAGTACAATATCGTAAAAATTGCGCAAGTTAGAGCGTTTAGGCTATTTTTCAAAAAAAATCAAAATTTCATAAAATTTTAATCCCTGGATGGATTATCGCCAAATTCAATACCAAACAACCTCAATAGCTATACTAATTCTGTACAAAGTTTGAGTGCAATATCTTGAAAATTGCAGAAGTTAGAGCGGTTACGGCATTGTTACAAAAACAAAAAAAATTGATAAAGTCTGAACACCCGTCAGAATTTAAAAAAAAAAATTCATAATGAAGGGAAATTCGTGCTGGATAAGTGTGCCGAATTTCAGCTCGATATCTCGAAGCGTTCTTAAGTTATTAATTATTTAAATAAAAAACTCAGGATACATACACTTTTTCTAAATATAATTTCTCCATGTTTTGGGATATTTTGAACTCATTGGCATAAAAATCTCGAAAAAAAAATTGTTCACGAAAACAAAGCTTCCTTATGAGGAAGCAAAAGTAAAAAAAATGAGGAAGTATCGTCGAAATACACTCTCGGTACCATTGAAAAATTGATTGTTTTTTTTTTATTACTAAAAATACAAGGTAAATTCATAGAGTCATGAGACGCAGATGCGAGCTGTGTCACTTGCCTTGTTCTTTTTCTTTTTCTTCTCGTGTATTCTTTTGTTTGTACCAACTTTTAACGGACTCGCGAGTTGCTTATGCCTTTAATTTGATTTATTCTATAAGCTAATTATTCTAATAAGCTATATCGTCGATAATTAAATGAAAAAAAAAAAACGTGATCGTGTAGTATAAAACTTAGGGCCGTTTGACACTGCAGTACCTTTACAAGGGATGAGGGGGGTGAAAGAAAAGTATAAAAATAAAGAATAAAAAGCAATTACTAAGTCTAGAGTCACCGCAGTCGGTTCACAGCATTCGCGCAATTTCTCATACGTACATTCGTGTAAACAAAGACGTTTTCTACCTCGACAAAGAAAAAATATTATAGATATACTCATATATCTACTTGTTTATAACGCGAACATTCAATAATATCCGACATGCGTAGATCGAAGCGCACGATGTTAACTCGTTTTAGGAAATCGAGTCGCCATGATTTTTTTCTCCCCCATTTTCTTTTATATAAATATATAATAGTGGTACTAGATCGTATACTGTGAAATCTTCAACAGAGCCAAGATTGACGAACGAAAAATATAATACGGAATATTAAAAGAGGAAGAAACCAACAAAAGTGAAATATATAGCTTTAAAAATGATTTTGGTTTTGTGCTAGTGTCCCTCGCGAAGGAGAACCTTTATCTCGTCCTTCTCCGCCGCGTCTATGTAACTTACACCGTCAGGCGTAAGTCCCTCACGATTTGCCCCATTTTCCAGCAACAATTTTACACAATCGGTGTGACCTTCCCAAATGGCGGCGAGAAGAGGAGTGATACTGTGTTTGTCCATTGCCTGAAGATCGAAGAAATGGTAGAAACAAAAAAATTACAATTCCGTAGATGAAAATGCGCCGCGGATAAACTTACATTGGCAATTGCTCCCTTTTCCAGGAGATAACCGACAACTTCGTTCTGTCCGTAGTCCGCAGCATAATGCAGCGGCATTCTGCCATCGATCATTTGATTAACGTCTATATTCTGAAAAAAAAGGTTACAAATTTCTTTTTTTCTCAAGAAAGTGCAAGTGCTCAGGGACAAAAATTATTAACAAGAAAATTATTAATTTTCATAATGAGAAAAACGTTGCATATTGTAAAAAAAACAATCCTCGTCGAAAAAGGTCTTGACAGGGACTTCTCGAACAAAAAAAGAAAAAAATACTTGTTCACAGGATAAAGGGAGATTAAAGTGTGAGTTACACGTACCTTTTGCTCAACAATATCTCGCACTTGATCGAGATCACCGTTTTTGATACCCCACACGAGTTCGCTCATTTTGATATCCGATTACAGTAAAATTTTGTTACTTTTTGATAATTATCTGTTTTTTGTTCAATTTCGGCGTCGATGTAAAATCATCGAGCTACAGTTTGTGCTATATATTACGGAAGAGGAAAACGTACGTGTGCGTCGTGCACCGGAAAGTGTGTGCGCGCTTCGTAAATTTGTTGGACTGTACTTTTATTGCAGATGGCGCCACCGCGGCGAAACTGGAGGGATATTTCTTTACCCGTCATGCATCGCGGTTTGGCCTGCACACACCGGCCGGCGCGCCGTGAGAAAATTTCTCGCCGCAGGAAAAAGCGTGTATGTAATTCTTTTGTACTAAGAACGTTTAACGTTTATTGCGTTCAATTGTTTTATCCTCAATTCGATTCGCCTCTGTGAGAAGCGTAACTTTCGCACATATGAGATTGGCCGCGTAACATGAGTCCTTAGTGATAAGCTTGTCAGCTCTGAATATATATACATGTATATGGGTCATCCCATATGAAATCGACCAATAGTTGGTATCGATCCCTTTAAATTTCGATGAAATTTGGTCAGCAGTTTTCTTTTATCATTAAACGACGTTCTACCAAAGCAAAAAAAAATTTTTGTTTTTTCCACAGCTATGCGATATTCAAAGTTTCACCATTTTTTCAATTTTTCAAGTTTATTTTTTACATATCTCGAAAACTATTGTTACGAAAAAATCGTTCTGGATTCGTCTTGAAGAGTGTACTTAGGGGGCTACGAAAAAAAATGTGTTCTGAAATTTTTTTTTGAAAAATGATGGATTTTTTGAGAATTTTGAATTTTTTAAAATCGTGAAAATCCACGATCAACATTAATTTTTTTGTTCCATTTTTTTTATATCATACCTTGTATTAATCTTAGAAGATCCTGAAATTTTCAGAAAGGTGTTTTTTGGTTGTTTCGAAAATATGCATTTTTGAATTTTGGTAAAAAATTTTTTTTGTTTACCTCTAAGTTCAGTAAAGTTAAGCATGTAATTTTATCATTTTGAGCAGTAAAAATGACATGACTGCTCAACTTTACTTAACTTAGAGGTAAACAAAAAAATTGTGTTTTACCAAAATTAAAAAATTCGTGTTTTTGAAAAAAAAAAACACTTTTATGAAAATTTCAGGATCTTCTAAGAACAGGGGTATATATCAGTATATTATATTTAAAAATTTGAACAAAAAATTTAATGTTGATCGTGGATTTTGACGATTTTTTAAACTTCAAAATTGTCCAAATCCATCATTTTTCAAAAAAAAATTTCGGAATATTTTTTTTTCATAGCCCCAAGTTCACTCTTCAAGACGAAGCCAGAACGATTTTTTCGTAACTATAATAGTTTTCGAGATATCTAAAAAATAAATTGGAAAAATTGAAAAATAGTGAAATGTGAATTTTCGAAAAAAATTTTTTAATTTGTTTCCTTTGGTAGAACTTCGTTTTATGATAAAAGAAAACATCTGACCAAATTTCATCAAAATTGAAAGAGGTCGATTCCAACTATGGGTCGATTTGACATGGAATGACCCATATGTATTCATAAGATTCGTATTTCGTTGAAAATAAAAAGAAACAAACATTTATACACACGGTAAAATATAGATTAATTGTACGAGCAAGTGGGAATATGTCGAAAAATTACAAGGACGGAACTTGAAAGCAGGGTTGTGAAATTTTTTATGAAAAAGTAATGCACTATAATCATTATCTTTTAATGGCAAATGGAAATAATTTCTATTGACCATTAAATTTTAATGAAATTCATTTCGATTAACCATTAACATTTAATGGTTAATGGAAATAATTTCCATTAACCATTAACATTTAACGGTTAATGGAAATAATTTCCATTAACCATTAACATTTAACGGTTAATGGAAATAATTTCCATTAATCATTAACATTTAATGGTTAATGGAAATAATTTTCATTAACCATTAACATTTAATGGTTAATGGAAATTATTTCAATTAATCAATAAGAGTTAATAGTTATTGAAAATGTTAATGCATTAAAAAAAGTAATGCATATTTGCAACCCTGCTTGAAAGTCTATGTTTATTAATGTATGACAAAAAGAAGTATACCGATTCTGATCTGTCTTTATACGAGACTTGGACTATCAACCTTGATATCTTTGACCGAATAGAGCAAACAATTACTCTTGGAGTTTTGAGGTGCGGTCTTCGGATGCAGGAAGCGATAAAAATGAAAAAAAAAAACGAAAAGGATATAATGTATAATATTCAATTATTTAATCTTTTGAGCAAGAAACAACGGTTTTTTCAATGTTTCATTCGGTATAGATTGATATAGTTTTGCACATATGTAAATATATACTAGGGTGTGGTTAAATATAATAATCTTTGCATACTCAATGAAAGTTTAGTTTTTAAAATCTCGTTGGAATGAACTTTCTTTATTTTTTTTCTTAACTATGAAAGTCGTCTTATTTTTTAAGAATAAAAAATGAACAGAGTTTTGCTGCCATCCGAACAGGTCAGATTCAGATTTAACGCGGTATTCTGGTCTGGAGACACACATTTTAAGCGTTTTGTCGAGCTCGATAAAAAAAACAAAAAATATTTTTATAGTTCTTTTTTTACAACATATTTATTATTTTGACAATAAAAAAAAAAAAAATTTTAATGAAGATTAAATCAGTTACAAACTGGTGAAGGTAAAAAACGGGATGTGTTGGTTGACCGCAGCCTTTTCTATAAGTCATCCGGCACGAAATTTATAAATATTGTTTTATATATTGTTAAAGGTGTGAACTTTAAGAATATGCAACAAAAATTGATTTTTTTTTAATTCTCGACCAGAATACTCCCTAATAAAAGAAAGAAGGGAAGAATCTTTCAAATATATATCATTCCTAATCATAATCATTGCAAATTATTTCATGCTTCACGCACTCATTATTCTCAAGAACAAAATACAGCCTTTTCCCCCTTTTGGGCAAATTTCAAAGGGAAACATAGTTTTTGCCATCCCTGAATGCTGAGTTCCGCTTCAACGCGTCAAAAACTAAAGTTTCCTTCGGTATTGGAAAAAAAATTTTTGACACACCCTAATATGTATGTATAGTTTTCGAAGAGTTTCAACTCCCACTCGAGAACTCGCGGACTTATTCTCTGTATATATATATTCATGCTGGCCCCATTCTCTCCCCAGTTGGGATATATTCCTGGTCGATGAGAATATATTCTCTCTCTCTCTCTATATATATATATATATATATATATATACATATGTGAGAGTGCGTGATTTCGTGGTTAAAACACTTTCACGAGAAAATAAAATGTATATATGCGACGAGCCCGTTTATTTGTTCGACACCATCGATACGAGTTTGGCGGAAGAAACTTCGAGTTTATACGATCATGTATATATATATATATATATATATATAACACGTTTAGGTTCCGTAATCATTCCTTTAAGAGAAATATTACGTCAATGTATTTTTGCATTGCAAAAAACACGCGATTTATCATCGCAATGAATGAAAATGCGACCGAAAGCGTGAAATACTTTTTTTCTCTAAATTACTCTCGACGATAATTCTCAATATAATTTCCATGCTATCGGTGGAAATCTAGGGAAAATGGTTTTTATTCCTCTTTCGCAATATTCTACAATCTTCAAGGATCGTAATTCATCAGATATATACTTTGAGTCCCGAATTATAATGCACAAGAGATAGAAAATATTACGATACTTTAGTATGCAAAACGAACGCGTCAAGGTCAAAGGTCAATCTCGGGACTTGTGTGTGTGTTTCGTTTTTTTGCCGCTGTGGCGCTGTCCGCTGTCGTCGCGACTGGAGCTCTGGCTCGCTTTTTTCGAATATCGAGTGGCCGCTTCGAAGCGGCTTCCCCTCATCGCTTCATTAATTATCGCGACAAATCGCTGAGGATAGCAAGTAATAATAAAAAAAAAAATGTGTGAAGCGTTAACAATTGAAGAAAACAAAAAATAATTACACGAGAGAGCGTGAGTAGTCCTCGAATTTACAGAGGTTTTTTCCCTTATTTCCTGAAGCGCAGCGGTATCACTTCTCTGAAATAAAAATCCGGAAATTTGTATTGTTTACATTTATCACCCTCGCCGCGGTCATTCGCTTCCGCCAGCAGGGTTTGGTTTGTACATACATATTACAAAAAAAAAGAGCTCCACGCTCTTCACTATCGCAATGAATTGATCGTATGTACTGCGCCCACAGAAGCAAAGTGTAACGAACCGTCACGCCGATTATAATGCACAAAAGTATACTTTTTTTTTTGTATCGCGGACATTGTGCGACGATCTTCTCTCCCTCTGTCGTCAAAAACCATGTAACTTAATCGTCATTATAGCTAACTGCACATCGATCGTTGGCACCGAAAAAAGCCTGCAATTCCGACAATTTCGTATTCACGGTATGGAAGTTACGCCCCTTTGAATGTTAACTTGTAATGTATACATACATATGGGTCATTCTATGTAAAATCGACCAATAGTTTGAATCGACTCGTTTCAATTTCGATGAAATTTGGTCGAAAGTTTTCTTTTGCCATAAAACGAAGTTCTACCAAAGGAAAAAAATTGAAATTTTTTTCGAAAGTTATTCAAAATTTCACAATTTTTTCTATATCTCGGAAACTATTATAGTTACGAAAAAATCGTTCTGAGTTCATCTTAAAGAGTATACTTGGGGGTACGAAAAAAAAATATTCCGAAAAAAACCTTGAAAAATGATGAATTTGGAGAATTTTGAATGTTTAAAAATCGTGAAAATCCATTACATTTTTGGTTCAATTTTTTTTTATATAATACCTTGTACTGATCTTCAAAAATCCTGCAATTTTCAGAAAGGTTTGTTTTTTTTCAAAAATAATGAATTTTTGAATTTGGGTAAAAACAAAATTCCTTCCACCTCTAAGTCAAGTAATGTTGAGCAATCATGTAATTTTTACTCCTCAAAATTTCAAAATTACATGATTGCTCAACTTTACTTGACTCAGAGGTAAACAAATTTTTTTTTTACTAAAACTAAAAAATTCATATTTTTGAAATAAAACCCCATTCCTGAAAATTTCAAGATGTTTTAAGATCAATGCAAGGTATTATATAAAAAAAATGGAACAACAAATTTACTGTTGATCGTGAATTTTGACGATTTTAAAATATTCAAAATTCTCCAAATTCATCATTTTTGAAATTTTTTTTCGAAATATTTTTTTTTTTCGTAGCCCTAAGTATCTTTAAGACAAACCCAGAACGATTTTTTCATACCTATAATATTTTTCGAGATATTAAAAAAAAATAGACTTAAAAAATTTAAAAAAATGGTGAAATTTGGAATTTTGCATAACTTTCGAAAAGAAAAAATGTAATTTTTTTCCTTCGGTAGAACTTCGTTTTATGATTAAAGAAAACTTCTGTCCAAATTTAATCGAAATTGACATGGGTCAATTCCAACGATTGATCGACTTGACATGCAACGACCCATACATATAACGGGGATATGTTCGCTGGAAGCGTGAAGTATAATTTCCGTCGTTGATAAAACATCCGCGTCTTTTTCGTCCACTCTCTGCATTATGAAACGCTGTATGAATACCTTTGTTGAAAAGCATCGAATGTGAAATTGAGAGAAAACAAACAAAAAAAGTTCACGCAGCGCGACGATTGCGCAATTGAATCGAGGAAATGCATCCGCCTGCAAATGCGGCCCATAGGAATTATATCAAAGCATTTCTTCGGTGAATCAATTATTCTTTTTCTTCATCATCCGTGACCGAAGAGTTTGCGTTTAAATTGGTCGAATAAGGAAAATATATATCGCATCGTAAACGAAAAAAAAAACGATAAATAGCATTAAATAAAGTATATTATTAATTTAATCACGTAATATATATAGTATTATATAATTACAATCACACAAAGTTTACAGTACATTTGGAAAAAGGCTTTCAACCGTGTATATATATATATGTATAATAGACATTCTGTGCGCTCTGCGCTTGTTTGAGTCATTTTTTTCGGATTAACGTAATCATCGTCAAAGAAGCATTGATGGAGAAAAAAAAGGTATCGAAGAACGTAAGAAGAAAATGTGGAGGAATCGTAAAAAGTAAATGTGACTTGAAACGTCAATAACAGCTGATTTTGACGTTCGAGTGGATCTTTCGTTTTTCATTGTTTGAGCAAACGAACGATGCTGAAGTTTGCGTCGTTTGAATGCAACGGTTTATTCACTAATTAAATTAATTCTTCCCAAAATATTTTTAAATTGGAAAATCGTTAAAACGCATTTTGGGACCTTTACAGAGGATTTGCGGTTTTAAATGCACAAGCAAAACTCAAATCTCACTGAAAATAAATTGAAAAAACTTATTTTCGTTGCAACGATGCAAACTTAAAAACCGTACAAAGACCTCATTCGGTTGAACGATTTTATGTATTTTTTTAAGGGGGTTCCTCTAACGGATTCATCAGCTGTGGCATTTTTTCTCATGATTTAACGCAAAATGGAAAATTTATGGACGTGCAGTTTTTTTTCTTTGTTCAATCCTTAAGCTTTGGCGGTCGTCGATTCAGCGGCGGCTTTCTCAGCTTCGGCAATTTCCTCCGCAGTCGGTGGCCGGATAGTCTCGATTTCCGGATACTTAAGGGACGCGCCTGGCTTGCACGTGAATATTGGACAACAGTCGGGGAATTCCGCTGTTTTGTTGGTTTCCGGTGATAGTTTGCAGTCTGGATTTGCCTCTGGCAATGGGCCACAGTCCTCTACGAGCTCGAGAAGACGCGGAGGATTGTCCTCGCTAGCGACGCAGGTCGAACGTCCGCAGAAAGGCGCAAGATCCCACGATTGACCCGGACTGAGGGTCGCGCATCTCGTCGAGGCGAAACACATTCCCGGAAAGTCTGTCGACAAAATATAATACGAGTATTAACTTAAATCATCAACACTGAGAGAAAAAATTACTAGAACCAATTAAATAAAGTTTTGAAGGCAAAAAATCATTTTTTTCATCATTTGCCAAAACATATTAGATTGGTTCGCTTATATATTTACTTGGTTCATATTTTTCAGTCAATTCCATAAATTTCCGTTTCAATAAACGAATTTACTTGAATCTAACAATATGTTATCAATTATATGTAATTTGTTGTTTGAATCAAGAACACATTTTATTATTCAAAACATGCGTGTCTTTTAATACAAGAAGCACTGGAAAAAAATAATTGTTGAATCAACCTACCTAACTACCTAACACGCTACCTATTACGCTATCGACTACTGCTATGCACTTGAAAAAAGTTAGGAGTTATGAAGATTCAAATATAAGAGAACATTTAAAAAACCAGTTTTTTAATTTTTAACAACTTATGTATACTATTAAAGTATACTATCGAAATGACAGTTCTTCGCTCGAAGGAAATAAAAATTTCATCATTCCAAACAAATATTCTATTGGAATAAAATAATGTTTTATTTATTTTACTACAGCTTCTTTTTAAATAATCACAATCAATTTTATATCTAATAAATATTGAAAATACTATAGAAATATTTTTAGAAGTAAAATAATGATGAATTTATTGCAAAGAAATATTTTTGTTCAAAAAAAATAATTTCGTATTAAAGTCGTTTTTTAGATTCAAATAATCTCATGTTTATGATGAGATCAATGTAATTAATCCAATGAATACAAATTTAATCAAATCTATCATGCATTTAATAGTTACTATTAAATAAGAGTTTAATATAATGGAGTCATAGATTCGTGAAAACATTTTTTTAAATGAAGAGTGATTTTCTTGGTTCAACAAATAAATAATCAAATTAATACTTTCATTTAATAAATAAATTCATGTTCTCAAATTCAGTAATTTTTTCTCTCAGTGAATTCATCATTTTAAGGATGTTGCGTCCCAAATCGCAAATGATGAGAAAATTCTGAAAATTTGGTATGTTTTTGGATGAATTATTTAAGAGGTCGTGTAAAAATTTTACGACGATTGGGAAGCTCGTTATCGAACAATTAACATTAACAAATTAAATTAAATTAAATGTAGTCTCATGGAAACTGATATAACTTTGCGATAAGTTTTTTGTTGACCTCTCAATTTTTTAATATCTACACTATATTGAAAGCAACGGAAACAAAACGAAGTTTATTGATGAATATTTTTTTTATTTGTTTAAAAAATTGTTCTTAACAAAATGTTAATATTTTAATAATGAGCTTCCTAATCGTCGTGAAATTTTTACACGACCTCTTAGATACTTCATACAAAAACATACCAAATTTTCAGAATTTTCTCATCATTTTTCATTTTAACCCTTAAGGAGGTTGAAGTAATGATGATAGGATTCTGAAAATTTAATATGTTTTTACATGAAGTATTCAGGAGGTCGTGTAAAAATTTCACGACGATTAAGAAGCTATTTATTGAACAATTAACATTAAAAGATTTCATAGGGACTCAACACCCTTTAAGCGATATATTGTGGTCTAGATTTTTTTTTAAATCAATTTCTTTTTTTTTTAATTCTTAAAGTTTAGACCTTTACGAATATATCCTGGAAAGGACATTTTTCAATTCCAATAATTTAGGGAGTTATAACTATTTTAGTGACGCAGCAACTTAGCAACTTAGCAACATTTGGCATTTAGCAACAATTATCAATAATAGAATTGCCCAAAAGTTATTAATAAATTGTTTAAACAAATAATTATTAAACATTTTTTCGGTAAATTCTTTTTTCTCTTAAACAAATCAAATGCCTTAATTTTAAGAAAAAAAAATTGCTGAAAAATTGTTAAATAATTATTTGTTTCAACAATTTATTAATAACTTTTGAGCAATATTATTATTGATAATTGTTGTTTATGGCATGCTAATGTTGCTGAATTTTTTCAGATTTTTATTGTATAACGAAGTAAGATTGTGTCAAAATAAAAATTCTTACTATTGTAAAAAAAAATTTTTGTTCAGACAGCCGGCATTTTGCGGAATTTTTTTTCCGTTTTTTCTGAGAAATATGGGCTATAACGACATTCTTACTAATTAAGAATCTTTTTTAATTTTGTACCGGATGACTCTAAAGATTGCTATCGTGTCAGACAACAGACCCCTTTTTTCCCCGAATTTTACCAGCTTATAACTTAGTTAATTTTCATTTTTTTTTTTCGAAAATTTGTTTGTACATTGTCAAAATATTAAGGAACTGACAAAAAAAAAGTTTCTTTAATATTGGAAAGTTTGCTAGTCAAAAGTTTGGAAATCATGAGAAAATGGCATTTTTACAGAATTCAATTGTTTATCTACAATTTTTGCTTTTTTTAAAATTTGACTAGAACCCACAATTTAACACAAAATTGATAAAAATGTATGCAGAACAAAATAGAGAAGCCTCTGTGCTGCATCATCTCAATGTAATCGATTGATAAGTCAATAATTTTGCGATTTCTATAAATATTTTAATTTTTCCATTATTTTGTTGTTTCTTCCCACGAAATCCGCAACAAATGCGGAAATAATCAATACAAATTTTTTGTAAAAAAAAAAAGATTGCACTTTGACCTTAAGGTGGCAAATACTATATCGCTCAGCAGGGAGGAATTAAATGATGGATGAAAATTGAACTGAAAAATTCCTCTTTAGAATTCGAATAATCTATATAACGGAAATTTCTACATCCGAAATCAATTCAAAAAAAATTGCAGACCACTGACAAAGACTTTTGTGACCTTTATAAACAATATCCGCACTGCAGCATTTTGTAATAAATTAATTTCAAAATTCCTTGAAAAAAAAACTTTACTACCAAATCTGATGGGCCAATAATTAAAAGAGAAAAAGGATCTCCGCTCTGAGGAAATCTATTATTGAGGGAAAAGGTCGGAAAATCTCCATGAGAACTAACATCTGAATCTTTATCTCTCTTCCTGATGATTGTATTATTGTTATTTATTGAATCTTTGCTATGCAATTAAATAACTCGTTCTTTTTTACGTCTGCAAAGCAGAGTTGTGAAAATAGTAATGGAAAAGTAATGCATTACCCATTACTTAAACAATGTATACTAGACAAGTTTTCCATTACAAATTACAAAAGTAATGTGTAATGGATGGGTGTTCCATTATAAATAAATAAAAGTAATGTGTAATGTATGCATGTTCCATTACAAATGAAAATAGTAATGTGTAATGGATGCGTGTTCGATTACAAAAAAAAAAGTAACGTGTAATGGATGGGTGTTCCATTACAAATAAAAAAAAGTAATGTTTAATGTATGCATTTTCCATTACAAATGAAAATAGTAGTGTGTAATGTATGCACGTTCCATTACAAATTACAATTTTTTTAAAAAGTAATTTGCAGTGGAGAATTTTCTATTACAAATAGAAAAATTGCCGTGCTCGTATTAGAAACTTGCACATTGCTGTCATTATTTTATTTCGGTCACTAAAAGTTCATCCACAATTATCACAAATGATCCATAAAGTTTAAAAAAAAGAACATGCACATTATTTAGGGATTCAATAAAGCGACAAATTTTGTATCAGTAACTTGTAATTTTTATTAGGTGCTTATAATTATGGGTAACAGCGTGTAAAAGCAAGGTCAATATAAAGTTGGATAATTTTTGGGGTTGAGTACATTTTCGTACTTCATATTTAACGATGACCTGTCTGTTTCTTTGTTCCTATTTTTTAACTTTATGGATCATTTGTGATAATTGTGGATAAACTGTTAGTGAGCGAAATAAAATAATGAGACAGCAATGTGCAAGTTTCTAATACGAGCACGGCAATTTTTCTATTTGTAATGGAATATTCACCACTGCAAATTACTTTTATTTAAATTGTAATTTGTAATGGAACGTGCATACATTACACATTACTTTTTTATTTGTAATAGAACACGCATCCATTACACATTATTTTTTTTATTTGTAATGGCACATGCATCCATTACACATTACTTTTATTATTTGTAATGGGACATGCATCCATTACACATTACTTTTTTATTTGTAATGGCACATGCATCCATTACACATTACTTTTTTTATTTGTAATGGGACATGCATCCATTACACATTAATTTTTTTATTTGTAATGGAACACGCATCCATTACACATTACTTTTTTTATTTGTAATGGAACATGGATCCATTGCACATTACTTTTTTATTTGCAATGGCAGATGCGTCCATTACACATTAGTTTTTTTATTTGTAATGGGACATGTATCCATTGCACATTAATTTTTTTAATTGTAATGGAACACGCATCCATTACACATTACTTTTTTAATTTGTAATGGCAAACGCATCCATTACACATTACTTTTTTAATTTGTAATGGCAAACGCATCCATTACACATTACTTTTTTAATTTGTAATGGTACACTTATCCATTTCACATTATGCAGTGTAATGGGTAATAAATACAGTAGTGCATTATCAAAGTAATGCATTATTTACAAGTCTGCTCCAAAGTGGGCGATTTCTGCGTGTAGGACGTTTGAACCGCATTATTCACTTTCAAAGATCCAAGATTGCACAAGCCAATAGATTCTAATGCCGTTCGAAATTCATGTAATGTCTACGTGGAGCGTTTGTTTTGCGTTTATTTTATCGTCAATTGCGCGTATAAGAGAGTCAGATTCAACGAGGTGGAGGAACAATTGAATTGTCCGAGGACTCTGAGAGCGAGAGACCGAGGCATGGAAAACCAGTTGACGAGAGGCACATACATGTCCTTTAAATGCATTCTGTATGGAGATATATAGAAATCTCAAGGAGAAACACTTTCACTGTCAGATATACTGTATATATACTTATATAGGGTCGGAAGGTGGGGCAAAATGGTCATTGGAGGCAAAATGGGCAGCATCAAAGATTATTTAAAAAAAATGAAAAGTAACCGCCGCTGGTCACACCTCAAAATAATTCCAAGTTGGTCACACTGGGTCAATTTGACCCGACCGACTTTTTGATGGTTGTCAAAAAAAGTATCTACCCGATTGACTTGAAAATGTTTACATGGAAAAAAAATCATGAAAATGAAATTCGGTTTTTTACTTGGAAAATTGTGACTCTTTCATTTTAAAGATTTTTTGGAAAAATTTCTGCACGATACTCTCAATATATGGTACTTGAAGAATAAAAAAATACTTCGAATGCATGCGTTTCAAAAAAGGTATTTATATTCCGCTATGTGAAGTTTTTTGTACGTTATGCAAAATTCAAAATTCCCCATTTTTTCAATTTTTAAAGTTTATTTTTTAAATATCTTGAAAACTATTATAGTTTCGAAAAAATTGATCTGGATTCGTCTAAAAGAGTATACTTGGGGCTACGAAAAAAAAATATTTCGAAACAAAATTTTGAAAAATGATGAATTTTGAGAATTTCTAATTTTTTTAAATCGCGAACGTCCAAGATCAACATTAAATTTTTGGATCAATTTTTTTTATGTAATACCGTGTACCGATCTTAAAAGATCCTGCAATTTTCAGACAGGTGTTCCTTTTTTCTTCAAAAATATGAATTTTTGAATTTTTGTAAACAACGCTTTTTTTTTACCTCAAAGTTAAGTAAAGTTGAGCAATCATGTAATTTTTACTGCTCAAAATTACAAAATTACATGATTCCTCAACTTTAGTTAACTTAGAGGTGAAAAAAATTATTTGTTCAAATTCAAAAATTCAAAAATTCATATTTTTGAAGAAAAAAAACACCTTTCTGAAAATTTCGGGATCTTGTAAGATCAGTACAAGGTATTATATAAAAAAAAATTGAACAACAAATTTAATGTCGATCGTGGATTTTCACGGTTTTTTAAAATTAAAAATTCTACAAATTCATTATTTTTCGGAAAAAATATTCGGAATATTTTTTTTGTCGTAGACCCCCGCACATTTGCTCTTTAAGCCGAACCCAGAACGATTTTTTCGTAACTATAATAGTTTTCGAGATGAATAAAAAACAAACTTGGAGAATTGAAAAAATGGTGAAATTTTGAATTTTACACAACTCTGGAACAAATTATTTATTTATTTTTTTCCTTTGGTAGAACTTTGTTTTGTGATAAAAGAAAACTTCGGACCAAATTTCATCGAAATTGAAAGGGGTCGATTCCAACTATTGGTCGATTTCACATGGAATGTCCCAGATGCATTATCTTCTTATGGTTTGGGTTTGGGTTTACACTATGTCTAGCGTAACTTTTTTCTAGTCTAGGATTGGGTCTAAACTATGTCCAGCGTTCCAGATACCTTATCTTTTTATGGTTTGGGTTTGGGTTGACCATTTTGCCCCTGTGCCTCCCCTATATTTAAGTGTCTATACCAAGAAAGTGTTTGCGTCTGAGAAACGGTTCTTTGGCTCGACGTTAACTGCTTGTGCAATGAGAGACACCACTCACTGGACACTCGTTGTGCGTGTACACATTTTTAGTGTTTTCTCTCGCCCTCGGTGAAGAATTTATTTTGACCTCGATCGCATTATAATGAAAAAAAAGAAAAAAATATATATATATGCATTCATGCGATGAATCAGAAATTGTCTCGAATTGGGTGTCCATGCATGAAGACGAAATGGAATCGATCAAGCGAGGAGTTCGAAAATGCGAGGTCGTCTTCCACCAGTTTGTTTTTCTAGATCTGGTTCAAGATTTACTTAGGCGTCTTGCTTCATGTCTTTTGAGGTCACCCGAGACACTAGCGAAGGACAATAGAAGGAGGAGCGAGAATCGTTCAAGGATAATTCGTTAGATCTTCCTGAGAATGGTTTTTTTTTCTTTTTTTTTGTTGTTAGCGGTGAAGAATTTTTTTTTCATGGTAATTTGGTATTTTAAGAGGAGAGTCATTAGACGATGGAATTTACATAATCAATATATATAATATATATATTAATTATGTAAATTGTATGCTCGACAAAAAGGTAACATTACTGTCAACATTTTGTGAGAATTTTTTTTAGCTGATAATTAGGGCAACTGTAAAAAATAGATTAAAAATCACGAAAAATCAATGCTTTTCTTATGGGAAAAAGTAAGGCTTCCCAGCGGTGGGTAAATATGGAGGGAAATTTTTTTAAAAATTCTGACATTTTTTTAAAATTATTTCGAACCAATTTGGGGGGTAAGACCATTAAAATTCGATTTTGCCCTTCTCAAGGACAGGTCTAATATATATGTTATATATAATTTATATAGAATTTATAAGGAGCCACAAGAGAATGGGAGGGACCGGAAATGGAAGAAATGGTGTATCGAACGAGTTTCATCTTACGGTTGGGCGAGAAGTGAGAGGTTGTCGTTTTTGCAGTGAATATATACCGTTGAACTTTCTCGCGATCTTGCCGACAACTATCGTTTCCTATTTTCCTCTGTCCCTCTCTCTCTCTCTCTCTCTTTTCCAAGTTGGAGATTCATTAGAATTGGCAGACTGTTTTTGAACTTTTTCCACTGCTTAAGGGGGGAAAAGGGTCAGAAAATCGGTAAAAAAAAAAAAAATTCTGATACTACAACTTGTGAGAAATATTATCAGAAAATTTGAAGTCTTTAGGAGCAAAACTTTTCGAGTTATAGACAATTGCGTCTCCGGTCTCCGGACAATTGAGTTTATAAAAAAGTTATTAAGGTGCAACCATATGGCCAAGATTATTAAATAAATAAAAAGGAGTGTGTCGGTCATGCAACAGCTGGAGGCGAGTTGCTTTATGGAGCTGGAATCGACGATTCTATGTAAGTTAAAAAAAAAAAATTCTCTATTTTATTCATGTATCAAACTTTAATCGCGTTTTTCTCAAAACTTTTTTTTTAAGTCGGTAGTCAAAATTTCTCGAAAACCTTTGGACCGATTTCGCCTAAGCTTTGCACACTTCTTTCACATACTAAATACTCGGTTCTGAACGAAGGATTTTTTTTTTCAATTACAACTTATATTTTAATTAAACAAAAAGAGCAATTTTTGGCAAAAGTCAGAGTTTTTTTATTGCACCTTTACCAAAAATTCAAAAATGAATATTTTGTTAATTCCTTCGTTCAAATCCAAGATAAACTTATGTACTAAAGAATTTTTTTTTGTTTTTTGATTTCAGATGAAGCAATCATGAGTTATCCTGACTACCGCATGGAAACTTTTTTTTGAGGTGACTCGTTTCTCACCACTACCACTGGCTTATTTTTCAATATTTTTTTATGAACATTTAGCAGAATATTCTTAGAATAATGCTTACGAGTGTAAAAAAAAATAAAAAAATATTAATATATAAGGTACTCTGAAAAAATATCACAAAAATATACTTTTTTTTTGTATCTCAGACCCTTTTCCCTCCTTAATTAAAGACCCATTCCTTTAATTAGCTTCCATATGGCCATGCAGTTTTTCGTCGATCATGCTAAAATCAATTCAGCATTGAATAGAGCAACCAATAAAGCATTTTTCATCGATTTTCCCATTTTTCTCTCCTTCCCTCTATTTATGTGCAAAATTGATGATTCATCATATTTGGCTGAATTGAAGATTTTCTTTAACAGTCAATATTTCTTCAATCATGATGACGGATTATAAATTATAATTATAATTAAAATATAATTTGGGTCGTCAATTATAATCAATTCAAAATTAGTTTAATCGATTTATCTGTCCCGCTCGTTTTAGGACAAAACTTCATCATGATTGCACTGAGAAAAGAGTTTATTTGTAGTAAAGAAATATATATTTACTAGGCAATTTTACTTAAATATTCCTTAAGTCCTACAAAATTTGTTAGTCGTTAAAAAATATTTTATTTGTGTGAAAATCATTTATTAACTGTTAAAAAATACATAATTGATTTCGCCATACTCAACTTTACATTTGTTAACAGTTAACAAATCTTGGTAGAGAGTTTTCTTAGTCCGGGGAACGAGTAATTTTTCAAACACTTCAAAAACTCTTCAATTACAGTAATTCAATTTTAAACTGGAATCAGATGAATTTTCAATGAAGAACAAAAGCCAAAATGATAAAATTAAACAAAAATAAATAAAATAAATAAAGTTAATTAACTATTATTAAATTAATTATATTAAATTACGTAAGTTGAAAAGTAAATAAAAATAAATGAATAAAACTCTTCAATTCAAGTAATTCAATTTAAAATTGGAATCGGATGAATTTTCAATTATGAAAAAAATGGTCGAAATGATAAAATTACTCACCACGAAGGGTATCAGCGGGAATGAGCCTTCTGAAGGTTTTGGGTCGTTCGGTAGTTTCGTCCTTGCTTTTCTCCTCAGCGGCGAGGACAATCGCTGCCATGGCGAATACGACGATCAGCAATTTCATGATGATTTTTTGGTTTTTCTTTTTTTTCTAATGATTTATGTTGCTCGGAGCCGCGGTCAGCGAGAGTTAAGGACCACCTGGGATACACCGATTAAGACTGGTTGGGACTGATCCTCCCGGCGGGGTTTTATACGTGGGAACCGGGCGGGGTCCTCCTCTCCGCTGTTCTCCCCTCCATTCTGTCGACCTCACGGCGTCTCTTTCGTATTTTGTGATTGTCTCCGATCGCCAGGAAGGGTTTACCCATATAAACTCTCGAAAAGAACCATCGAAGTTGCAGAAAAAGCAATTATTCGTAAGTATTATCATCATTTAGATGGATCTCAAAGAATTGTAAATAAATTGTTTTATAATTTTTTGAAACAATAACTATCGATTTTATTGACGTGATTCTCAGAAAACCTAAAGTCAAAACCTGAATGTCCCAAAATAGCTGAAACTGATTTCTAAAAGATGAAATTGATCAATAATTCAAAATCTATTGGTCAGAACTAGTTCAAACTCCACAGAAATATAGATTTTTGTCGTATGAATTTAATATGATTTTTTAAGATTTTTTAAAAATGATGTTTTTCAGTTATTCTTGATTTTTGAAAAAACGTAGTTTTACGATTGTGGCGTCATAAATGCACCAAATGAGGTTAATTTGTGCTCATTTTGAAGGGTTTTGAATACAGTTTCGATTTCTCGTAGTGAAATTCTCGAATTCCAAAATCCGGTGGAGTTATACACAAAAGCAAAAAAACTGTTTTGCGCAAAGTACGCAATTTTCGAAAAATCATAACACGTATAACAAATAATTTTATTTTGGGCTAGCGATTTAACAGCAATGTTTTCTCATGATAGAGAACACAGAAAAATATCGAGAGTATGATCGGAGACATCGATTTTTTTGACCTGCTGGTTTGACGTGGAATCACTCATATAAAAGTAACGAATTTGATTATGGCAAATTTTCCATCGTTTTAACGTAATGAAAATAAATTTTGAATTTAGTTAATTCCATTAATTCAATTAATTAATTAAATTAATAAATCTAATTAATTAATTGATTAATTTAAACTTAATTAAAATGCTCAAAGTAATGGGTAATTAATTTAAATTAAAGTGCTCGAAGTAATGAGTAATTAAACATGTAATTTGGTGACGAATGTATTTGCTGCTACCCAAAACTGCCCATTTTTACAAAAATTGAATTTTATGAAAACATGAACCTTTATCATTGCATTCGAACGATGCAGGCTTCAACGTCATCGAATTCAAGGATATACTTTGAAAAGTGACAGCGAACCATTTGTTCAATGTCAATCTGCGAATGAAATTCGATATATACAGCTGTTTTTTTACCCTTCGCTATCGCAGATATTTTTTTTAGTGCGAGTTTTTTTGGAAACTTCAGTATTGACGTCATGGAATGTTTTTTTTATTATTATTTAGAAGTGTACTTGCAGGATTAGGGGCTTTTTAGTGGCATTCTATGAAAAAATTGTAGATTTAGATATGAGTCATTCCATGTCAAATTGACCAATATAGTTGGAATCGACCCCTTTCAATTTCGATAAAATTTGGTCAGAAGTTTTCTTTTATCATAAAACGAAATTCTATAATGAAAGAAAAAAATTAAAAAATTTTGTTCGAATGTTATGCAATATTAAAAATTTCAGCATTTTATTAATTTTTCAAGTTCATTTTTTAAATATCTCGAAAACTATTATAGTTACGAAAAAATAGTTCTGGGTTTGTCTCATAGAGACAAAGAAAATATATATTCCGAAAAAAAATTTGAAAAATGATGAATTTGGAGAATTTTGAATTTTTAAAAATCGTGAAAATCCACGACTAACATTAAATTTTTGGTTCAATTTTTTAAATATAATACCTTGTACTGATTTTAAAAGATCCTGAAATTTTTAGAGGTGTTTTTTTTCAAAATTACAAATTTTTGAATTTTGGTAAAAGAAAATTATTCTTTTTTACCTCTAAGCAACAATGAAGTTGAGTAATCATGTAATTTTTACTGCTAAAAATTACAAAATTATACTGCGGATGTTTTGCCCCTAAAGTCCCAGCCAAAAATTTTATCTGATTGAAATTTCCGTACTTCGTGATTACAACAAAAATCTGAAAAAATTCAGCATCATTTGACATGCCACAAACAACAATTATCAATAATAATATTGCCCAAAAGTGATTAACAAATTGTTTAAACAAATAATTATTCAACAATTATTCGGTGACTTCTTTTTTTTCTAAAACAAATCGAAAGTGCTAATTTTTCGGAACGCATATAAAATTTTTCAGAATTTTCCCTCTATTTTGAAATATTATAAAAAACATTCTAAAATACAAACAAAAAATGGCGAATTTTGTACATGTTTTTGCACACAGGTTTATCGTCAGCTTTGAAAAATTTCAAAGACACTGGGCAAAAAAAATACATAAATACCGCGATTCTAAAAATTTCAAAACGGCTATTTCAAAATAGAGGGAAAATTCTGAAAAAATTCATATGCGTTCAGAAAAATTGATCCATTCGATTCGTTTGAGAAAAAAAAGAACTTACCGAAAAATTGTTGAATAATTATTTGGTCAAACAATTTATCAATAACTTTTGGGCAATATTGTTATTGATGATTGTTGTTCAAGGCCAAATGTTGCTAAATTTTTCAGATTTTTATTGCATCGCGAAGTACCGTAATTTCAATCGGATAACATTTTTGGTTAGTACCTTAAACTTACGTTTTTTTATTTAATATACAATTTCTGAGCATAATGCTAATTCTAAAATTATCGGGTCCAGGTAATAATGCAGAAGTCGATGAGCAAAAGAAGTCGTTCTCGAGAATATTATCCGCGCTTGTGACTCGAGTAAAAAAAAGTAAATAAAAAAGACAAAGGAGAATTACAACATCACGGAACGCGTGAGACAGCTCGTTTATCGAGAAACGAAGCGAAAAAAAAAACAAACACGATCGCCGTCGAGATATTTTCTGTTTCGAAGACTTCCGAGAAACTTTTTGTCGCATATCGAAATTTCGTGCGCCATTATTTTATTTTCATTTTTTTATTAATAAATGCACGCATTTTTCGTGATTCCAAGGATTATAAATCGTTATCGGCTTTTTCATATGCTGGATACGTGAGAAAGGATTAAAGTAACTAAAAGGAAGGCGAAAGTCGTTTCGATGCAACAGAGAGAGAGATATTATTCCTCGTATCGTGAAAGGAAACTTCTCTCACATTCTCACAGACTTCAATTTCGTTTAAAGCCAGCGAAGCTAACGGAATCTGGGTTTTTTCGTGATTTCGATCCTGGATTTTGTAGCTGGATTATATTTTGTTCTGTTTATTTTGTATATTTTATTTTGTTTGCTTTGATTTTTGAAACAAATCTTAACTTCCATTTCCAACATTTTTTTTTCCATGCAAAAAAAAATAAGAAATCGTTTGGAGACGTAAATATGCATGTTTGTAGAAAACAATGATTTTTTCAAATTAAAAGCAAATACAATTTAAAAAATTTCATGATTTTAGGATTTTTAGGATCATAGGAAAGAATTTTCCATAATTATCAAATAATTACAAATGAAATCATTTTTTCCTCGGAAAATAAACTAAAAAATCTTATTCAAGGTGTAAAAGTGCGAATTTAGCAAAAGAAGCTAATTTTATTATCTGGAGAAGCTAATAAAATTATAATTTTCCAATTATTAAAATTTAAAGTGTCGAATTTCCAGAGAAAAAAATTATAATCAAGAAATAATGATATGATTTTGAAATAAGGATTTTTTTTTCGTGAAAAAGAAACTGAGAAATCATATTCAAGGTGTAAATATTTGGCAAAAATATCAATTTTTTTTTATCCGGAGCTAATGAAATTGAAATTTGTTCACGATTTCAATGCTGAAATGGTATATTGTTGATTTGGTGAAATTTGAATAATATTAGTCTCCAATTTTCATAGAAAAAAAATTATTTTTAAAAAATAACAATAAAAGAATAATATAATATAAAAATAATAATTTTTTGCCATGGAAAGTAAACTAACAGATCATATTCTAGTAGTACACATACATATAGATATTTACAATAGTAAAAGAAATCAATTTTTTTGATCTGGAAGAGCTAGTGAAATTGAAATTTTACCATAATTTCGATGATGGAATTATATATTCGTGATTTCGTAAAATTTCAATAATCTGAGTCACGGGTTCCAATAATGATTTTTTTTTCATAGAAAAGAAACTAAAACATTTTACTCAAGACACATATGTGTATAAATATATGAGGCATTCCACAGCGATTCGACCTGGATCTGACCCTGCACCTCTCCGATTTCCTCCGCAATTTTTTATGGTTTTGTAGTACCTCTCAAGAGCACGTAGGATTTTTTTCAGATTTTTTTGGAGCCATTTGACTGAACTATAATTTTATAAACAAATTATTTTTAGGCCAAATTTAAAAATCGGAAAAAAATCCCAAAAATCCCGATTTTAAATATGTTTGGATGAGGGCCCACTCAATTCAGATTTCTCTTTCTATTTAAAATGTTTTTTTTTAAATGGCTTGCTATAAACAGAAGGAAACTAGCTACTTTGGCTCAACGCTTATAATTTTACATATAAAAAGCGAGATTTTTGTGATTTTATTCAGATTTTTAAATTTGAGCTAAAAATAATTTGTTTATAAAATTATATTTAAGTCAAATCGTTCCAAAAAAAATCTGAAAAAAATCGTGAGTGCTTTTTAGAGGTACTACAAGACCACAAAAAATCGCGGACAAAATCCGCGGAGAGGTGAAGGGTCAGACCCGGGTCAAATCGGTGCGGAATGCCCCATACATATATATATATAAATATATATGGAAAAAAAATATCGTTAAGAAATATCTCTCGAGTGCGTATATCAAATAAAAGGTATACTAAATAACTTGTATAATACCGTCGTTATAGGGGATATCTGAGAATCGCTCGAGTCGATTTGCAAATTGGGCCGAGTGACCTGGTTCAGAGAGTTTCGGGAGTACGTACCACATGGGTTCTCTTTTTTTTTGTTTTTTCTTTTTTTTCGCCGATCACAAAACACGGAGGACGTGTGGGAGAGATTACGATCGCGAGCGGATTCGTGTCATATTCCACATCGGTAGTCCGTACGACCAGGATGTACCAGTATTTTTTTTTTTTTTTTTTTTTTTTTTTTTTTTTTTTTTTTTTTTTTTAATTCTGTTTTTTTTCCTCGTTCGTGAACTCGGGTTCCTCGAATGTCCGGCTGCTTTGTAAAACATATTCGAATAACAGAGATATGCATGTTGTGAAACTTCCAAAAATCATTGTTTAATTTTTTGCCGATTTTTTAAATAACAATTTTTTTGTATTTTTTTTAATCCTCAACCAACAATTCTGACATTCCGTAAAAAGTGGCAAAACTCTGACTTGTATTTTATGAAGAGTTATAAATAAATAAAATATAATTTAGAGTAATTGGAAAATTAAACTAGTTACCTTAATTAATTACCTTTGCTTTACTTTAGTGGTCGTAATTTTTTGAATATTTTTTTAAAACGAAATCAACATTATGCCATTTTTAATAATAGAGTACAACCGTGGACTATGGATTGAGAAAATTGTGAAACAAAAATTATTATCCAAGGAGATATGGGGAAAAAATTGAGCAACGATTCTACAAAGTAATTTGAGGAGGTTCTATCGCCAAAATCATTATAGTATATGGGGCGTTCCATCCCAAATCGGACAGTTTGAAAAACTTTTTTTTAATTTCCTTAATTTTTTTATATTTTTTAGTACCCATCAAAAGACTCTTCCTGTTAAATTTTGAGATTTTTTTTATTACCCGTCCAAAAGATATAGAATTAACGAAAAAACCGCCCTTTTTTGGTATTTTGGTCATAACTTCTTTGATAATGATCCAAATTAAAAGTTTTTTTCAAAATTTTTGTTTTTTTATGGCCTTTTCAGAAAAAAATACTACAAAAATATTCGACGAGTTTTTGAATGAGTTTTTTGAGTTTTAAACTTTAAATCGCGTTTTTAACAGTGAGTGTCATTTTTTATTTATTTTTTTTTAATTTTTTGCTTTAAACATCTGTCTATTCAACAAATTTTAAGACTAGTCCGATCGTGGGATTTCCCTAACTACTATATTTTCTATTTTTGAAAATTAATTTTTTTTTTAAATAAATTATTATGAAAACCAATTTTTGTTACTGTATAGTATTTTTTTCAATATTTAGAATTTATTTTGACACTTTTTTATTATTAACAGGTTCTTAAAATTAATAATTAATCGTTAAGTCTGTTTATGAACAATAATAACAACAGTTTTTATTTATTCACGTATTTTTTTGAAAACCTTACATATACGATTATTTCCTGAATTGGAATATTCCTTTGCCAATACGTTTCCGTTGCTCATTGGAATAATTGAATGAAATTTTTGTGTCCCCCTGTGATTGACTTTGCGGTATTGTAACGCAAATAAAATCTTTCTTTTGCATCTAAATAATGTTTCTCAGGTGAAAATTTGACAGCAATATTCGGTAGACTATTTAGGTTCAATGCCCACTCGTACAATTCTTGAACTGTTGCTATTTACTCATCGATTAATTATAAATTTTGAAAATCCGTTAACAATAAAAAAGTGTCAAAATTAATTCAAAATGATTTTAAAAAATAGTATACAGTAACAAAAATTGATATTCATAATTATTTAAAACAAAAAAAATATTTTTTTAAAATCGAAAAAAATAGTAGTTATTGGAATCCCACGATCGGACTAGTCTTAAAAATTGTTAAATAGATAGATGTTTAAAACGAAATTTTTTTTTTTTATAAAAAATGACACTCTTTTAAAACAGGATTTGAAGTTTAAGACTCAAAAAAAATCATTCAAAAACGCGTTGAATATTTTTGTTGTATTTTTTTCTGAAAAGGCCATAAAAAACAAAAAATTTGAAAAAAAAAACTTTTAATTTGTACCATTATTAAAGAAGTTATGACCAAAATACCAAAAAAAGAGCGGTTTTTTTGTTAATTTAATATCTTTTGAACGGGTAATCAAAAGAATCTCAAAATTTAACAGGAAGGGTCTTTTGATGGGTACTAAAAAATATAAAAAAATTGAGGAAATTAAAAAAAAAGTTTTTCAAACTGTCCGATTTAGGATGGAACGCCCCATATACAAAGTAACGGCTAAATCGCCAGATACAATTTTTCCAAGATAATTTTTTGAAATTTTGCGTGAATCTTCTTGAGCATCGTATTATAATGTGTAAAAAATTTGAGAAGGTTTCATCGTCTGGTAATCGAGATATTCAGTGTTTAAAATCGCAACTTTAACACAAGGTCTTATGGGAAGTTACGAAAAAAGACGATATTTTACAACAAATAACTCGATTTCTAGACGGTAAAACTTTCTCAAATTTTACCCACAGTTGAGTATGATTGTTAAGAACGTTCATGCGAATTTTTAACAATTAAACTTGGAAATTATCTAACGCATGAGAAACGATAGAACCGATCCTTAACGGTTTTATGTCTGTTGAATATTTATTAGGCAATAAGGGAAGGCCCAGTCCCTCCTTTTTAATTAATTCCTCGAAATCGAGAATTGCATGAAATTATAAACGAACAGTGGAGCCATCATTGTCCATTAATAACTCAAACCATTAGAAAAGTCTAATTTCCTTCGGAAATCAATTTAGAAATTAAGAAATGCGATTATTTTACGTTTTTGAAAATTCAACAATTATTACATTTTGCATTTTTTGCACTCAATTTCCAATCTGATATATGCTCTAAAAACCGTTAAAATCGATACACAAATTCAAACAAAAAAATTCAAATATACTTTCAAAGCAATTGTAAAAGGCAAGTAACAAACGGCTCGATATAAATTAAGTTATCGCCCAAATCATTTTTTTATGTCCATTGAAAACCGTTTGAATGTGGCAACACTCTTGGTTATTAATTAATAAAATTATGAGATCTCAGAAAATAAAAAATTCATCGCTGATTAGGAATTTTTATATTTTTAAAACACAGTCGTTTTTGAATATCCAACGACATTTATTACACAGTAAATTTCATGAGACTGAATGCAATAGAAAATATTGCCATAACTTTGTAGAATGCTTCCAACGATTGGCTTTAGCTAAATCGAAAGTGTGGAAAAAATAATAAAAATTGTGAGATCTCCAGTCGATACTTTCATTTCAATAAAAATAATTGAAACATTCGAAATAAATAAAATAATTATGATTCCTCTTTTGCTTGTTGACTTCCGTTTTACCGGAAATAGATCCCTTTCTGTGTGGAAATAGAGAATTCGAAAAAATATATTCCACATATCCAATATTGAGAACAATTGTACATATGAAAAATATGTATCCGCTATACTCTAAATATATGTGAAATATATTTTTTCCCTACATATATTTAGCATATTCCATATATATTTTCTATTCGTCGCAGACTTTATTTTTATGAAGATACTCTCATAATTCTGCAGCGAAATTTTTCCAGCCGGTCTATCATGGCTTCTCATATTTTTATTCAATAATAATAAATAATTTTCACTGCATAATCCAAAATTTTTTGTGCTCGAAGTCCCGAACATTTGGCTGAACGAAAAATCTACAAATCGATTAATATAATAAGAATTTTCAAAACCACAAAAGCTCTTCATTCTTTTGAATAATTCGATAAGATTCGAGAAATATTTGTCAAGTATTGGCAGCCAATTTTTGCTTTTTCATAGAGGAAGCTTTGGTTTTGTCAATTTTTGTTCTCTTTTTTAAAAAAATTTTTTGAAATTTTTTTCCAATTTCTTGAAATAACGAGTGATCAAATTTTTTTTAAATGCGCAGATTGGAGTAGTGAGCAGAATTTTTACACATAAGTTGAGCCCCACGTTTACTATAAATTTTACGAAAACTCTGCGAAGCGAAAAAAAAATTATACTGATAATTTGAATAATAACGATTGTCAGTATTGAATTTTGCGAAAATCGTTCAGATGATTTAGGTTTTATAAAATTTCAAATTTTCGGCAAAAAGCGTGCATATGTCGTCATACAAAAATTTGCACACAAATAGTTTTAGTAGAAGTTCAGTTCGGAGATGGCTCAATAATGAAGACTCATTCAATTTTTTCGTTCTAATTTTTTCAACTTCCAAAAAAAACGTGATAACTCTAGATTCCACAAATTTTGCTATATCAGACTTAAAATGCATGTATGAAATAATTTAATACCCAAAACTACTGAGTATTATATTTGGCAAAACTCGATTGAGAAGTTTGAATTGTATACCATTTTGCATTAAAAAAAAAAAAAAAAAAAAGATTAAGTTGTCTGGTATTAAATCTCACAAAAATCACTTATTCTATCACTTCCTTTTCGCTTTCTTTTTTTTAAATTTTGGCTCTAGCTTAGTCGACCTCAAAATTTCCTTATAGATATAGTTTAATAGTCGATGTAGTCGCTCAATTTTGTGCAAATCCCACAATATCAGGCTACAGCTTTTAATTTTTGCACCGGTAATCTAGAAAATATTTTTAAAAACTTGCAAATTCTAAATTTGCCCATCACTCTCTCACAACTTCTTTGTATATGAGGCATTCCACGTCAAGTCGGCCACCCCATTTTTGAAATCACCAAAAATCGCATACATATTTTTATAAAGTAGTTCTAACAGTCAAGAAAATTCGTGATTTTTTTCAGATTTTCATATTACATATTTTAGCAGAAAAAAAATACAAAAAAAGTTTTTGTTCCATTGCGTAACTCGATGATTATTTATCGTACGAAAAAAAAAGTACAACAGGAAATTTAGGATTTTCAACGTACTTTTCACTGAAATTTTTTACGAACTCCTCCGAAAGCTCTATATGCCATTTTCGGAGCAAATAATGTTTTGATATTTTTTTTTCTCAGAATTGACATCCTCGATTTGTCTGTAATTTTAACAGTTTTTTACTTGATATATTTGCAGACTACAGAAAAATTGGCTCAGTAGAGAATCCACTCCTTCCCATGCGTTTTCCATCCCAAATGAATACACGAATTTCTCAGGTTTGTTTATTTTTTGTACTTTGTCAATTTTTTTTAACTTTTTTCATTTTGATTTTTTTTAAATATCTTTTTGTACATTTTAATAAACTTTATCAATGGACCCATGTACACCGATAAAGCCTATTCAAATTAAAGTCAAAGGCTACTCGCGTCTCTCGATTGCAAAAAAGAATTAATTTACTCTTTTTGGATACATCGACGTTTTTAGTTCGATTTGGGCATGATTTTTGAGAATGAAGCAACGATACTGCTTTGTTCCTGGAATCTTCTTCGCAGTATCAAAACGAGATTATTTTATTATTTTTCCCTGTCTACGATTACTAATGATAAAATATCAATATCTACACTATTTCGTTAAATCACTCTATAATGATAGATTGTATCAATAAAAATGCATTTGAAATAATGGATTCTCCACTACGCCAATTTTTGTTTAGTCGGTAAATATATCGAGTAAAAAACTGTTAAAACTACAGACGAATCGAAGATGTCAATTCTGAGAAAAAAAAATATCAAAACATTATTTGCTCCGAAAATGGCATATAGAGCTTTCGGAGGAGTTTGTAAAAAATTTCAGTGAAAAGCACGTTGGAAATCCTAAATTTTATGTTGTACGTTTTTTTTCGTACGATGTATGATTTTCGAGTTACAAAATGGGACAAACAAATTTGTTGTATTTTTTCCCGGCTAAAAAATGTAATTTAAAAATCTGAAAAAAATCACAAATTTTCTTGATAGTTAGAACTACTTTCCAAAATTTTGAATGCGATTTTTGGTGATTTCAAAAAATGGGCCAGCTGACTTGACGTGGAATGCCTCAGCTTCCTCTATGAGGAAGCCAAAACTGTGAAAGCTTGCTCATAGATCCGCCGATGCATGAAAATGATGAGCAAGCGATGTGAAAATTTATAATTTGCAAGTATTTCCTTCGAATTGTCGACAAATTAGATCAGTCGATTTTTCATTAAGACGAACGTACGAATTTCCAAGCACATACTTTAACTTAATTTTAACTCAACATGACCTCACATAAATATCTACTTTTTTTGTTTTATCAGCATCACCGATAGAGATAAAACCTTGTCTGGAGGCTGCGATGGCTAAAAGAAGCTTTCCCGGATCTTCAAAAATTACAAAATTCTCTCGGTACAGCATAAAGCATACAAAATTATCTTTCATTACTGTAAAGCATCTTATCAATTACGCACAAATTATTAATTACAAAGTGCAGTGTGTGCATAATTATCGCTACAAAAGGCGAAAGCAAATCTATCGTTTCGATGTGGCAAATTTTCTCTCTCTGGAGCTTGAAAAGTTTCTCAGAATCAAAAACGAGTTTTTCGACAGATTTTTTTTTACGCTGAGTTAAACATTTTTCGTTTGTTTTGTTATATTACAATTTTTGAGATCGACACGTATGATAAAAGTCGATGGACTCGTGAGTCATTTTTTTTTTCCTCTTTTTCTTAGCCTCGGTCAAAGAGATTGGGAAAAGTGAAAAGCAGTATCGCGACCCAGGAGGAAGCGACGGAGAGAATTAACTTATTGCGAGACTCGCCGTCTAACGACATAGCGTGAAGCATCGCTGGACGGGAAGATTAAAAAGAAGAAAAAAAAACAAATAAAAAAAAAATGATGAGAAAGCGTCTCGCAAAATTACGATCTCAATAAAGAGGCACACACTCGCACTTATAGCGCTTATAGCGTTGCAAATGATATTTCAGTTACAATGTCGCTCCCTCTTGCGATATGTACATTTGAGTTAGAAAGTAAAGAGGGCTCGGCTAGCGCGTTTAAACGTATGACCGTTTCTTCGGAATATCGCTACAATTTTTGGTCCTCGTGGCCACCCTCGTTTTTTTTTCTATAACGTGAAAATTGACAATATTTTATGAACTTGAAGCTCTGAACGTTCAAATAGGAGGAGTTCTTTTTCAACGGGGCCCCTTTTTTTTTCACCCTCTCCAATTTTTTTCAAAATCTGCCAGTTTGAAATATCAGTCAAAAGGAACGTCTGTGATTTTTTTAAAGATTTCTTTAGGCGTCCGTTCAGGATTTTCAATTTTTCATTACGAACACTGTATCTCAACAAATATTCATCAAACAAAAAAAATATAAGAGTAAAAACTTTTTAATTTTTTCCACTTTATCGAAAAAAAATTAAAATCATAATTATTCCGCATTGAGAAAATGGAAATTTGGCAAAAAAAATTAGAATAACATTTTTTTAAACCTAATAACACACTTTCGATTTCGGTACAAATTTTACAGGATGTCTGTTATTGGGTAATGACTCTGCTAAAAAAATTTCAGAATGGCACCTGCAATGGTTAAGATGAAAAAAACTAAAAACCCTGCGAAATCTCTTAACCGCATACAGATTTTGCAGGGTTTTTATTTTTTTTCATCGTAAACATTGCAGGTGCCATTCTGAAAATTTTTTCGCAGTCTTTACCCAATAACAGACATCCTGTAAAATTTGTTACGATGTTACGATGAAAAAAAAATAAAAACCCTGCGAAATCTGTATGCCGTTAGGAGATTTTGCAGGGTTTTTAGTTTTTTTCATCGTAACCATTGCAGGTGCCATTCTGAAATTGTTTTCGCAGACTCTTTACCCAATGACAGACGTGAAAAAACATAAAAACCCTGCGAAATCATTATGCGGTTATGGGATTTCGCAGGGCTTTCATTTTTTCTCATCGTAACCATTGCAGGTGCTATTCTGAAATTGTTTTCGCAGACTCTTTACCCAATGACAGACATCCTGTAAAATTTGTACCGAAATAGAAAGTGTGTTATTAGGTTTAAAAAAATTTGATTCTCGTTTTTTTGCCAAATTTCCATTTTCTCAATGCAGAAAAATTATGATTTTAATTTTTTTCGATAAAGTGGAAAAAATAAATAAGTTTTTATTCTTATGTTTTTTTTTTATGAATATTTTTTGAAAAAGAACTCCTCATAGACGCAAAATCGAATAACTTATTATTTTAAAGGACAGTTTTGAGGCCCTTTAATACTTTGGAAATAATTCTTCAAACATCTTTTAATTTAAAGAAAATAATATAAATAAATAAAATTTTGATATAACGCGTTTTTCAAACGGGCTAAAAACGTGGTATATTAAAATTCTGTTTATTTATTTTATTTTCTGCTTTTTTATACTGTGTATTTAATGTTTAAATATAACCGTTTCTATGATAGTTGTTATTGAGAAAGTTATAAAATTATTTAAAAAATTATAATCACAATTAGTGATTATAATAATTATAGTTTAAAAACAAATTCAAAATTCCATCCAGACAGACATACAAGAAAGCAAGTTAATAAAAACGTGGTAAAATGATTATTTACCAAGTATTTGCGAATTCTAATTTTTTTCGAAATAAATAAATTTGTCGATTTTTCGTTCAACTGAACATTCGAAACTTCAAGCACATAATATTTTGTTGATTCTGCGTTATCGTGACTTTTTCAAATTTTCAATATTTTCTTTCAACCCTCTATTTTTTCTAAAATTCGCAGCCTGATTGTCAGTGTTGTGGCTAAAAAAACAATTTTTTTTTTCTTTTAAAGATTGCGGTAATCGCTGTTTTTGTAAATTAGCAATATTTTTGGCATTGCACCATTTTTTGCCCACAGTAAAATATTTTCACCTAACTTTTTTTACGGAGCTACCCCTAGTTCAATTTTAAAAAGAATTTATATTATAATAATCCTATTTTGGCGCGGTTTACTCAAATTAACATGCCGAAAATAATCAGACTCAGGCAATGGAAGGTTATTTTTTCAATCAACAAAAAGTGTTTCCTCCGCCAGAATTCGATACTCTCACTTTGGACTGTACGCATTTTTTCTCAAATGAATATTTTGAAAAATCCTTCGTTCAGGGACTAGATTATTTCGTACAAAATGTAAATCCGTTCGAATTTCTTAATTCAGATGAGGCATTTCCGTGAAATGGTGGTCACCGATTACACCGATTACATTTACGAAATCACGATAATTCTGATTTTGCTAACTAAGCGTAATTCCTAAACATTTTTTGCTTTCAAAAATTGACTCCGAGCGATCTGTTTTGAAATCACTAACAAAAATGATCTCGGAATTTTCAAAAACCAAAGATCATTCAAATTTACGGTGGGATTCTGAAGAATCAGTCATACAAACGCATGCCTTGATATATATGGGGCATTCCATCCCAAATCGAACAGTTTGAAAAACTTTTTTTTTATTTCCTCAATTTTTTTATATTCAAAAGTACCCATCAAAAGACCCTTCCTGTTAAATTTTGATATTTTTTTGATTACCCGTTCAAAAGATATTAAATTAACAAAAAAACCGCACTTTTTTTTGTATTTTGGTCATAACTTTTTTGATAAAGATCCAAATTGAAAGTTTTTTTTCGAAGTTTTTGTTTTTTTATGGCCTTTTCAGAAAAAAATACAACAAAAATATTCGACGTGTTTTTGAAAGAGTATTTTGAGTTTTAAACGTTAAATCGCATTTTTAAAAGTGAATGTCATTTTTGATTTTTTTTTAAATTTCTAAGACTATAGTCCGATCATGGGATCTCAATAATTACTATTTTTTTTCGATTTTTGAAAATTAATAAATTTTTTTTTTTATAAATTATTATAAATACCAATTTTTGTTACTGTATAATATTTTTTTCAATATTTAGAATTTATTTTGACACTTTTTTTATTGTTAACAGGTTCTTAGAATTAATAATTAATCGTTAAGTCTGTATTTGAACAATAATAACAACAGTTTTTATTTATTCACGTATTTTTTTGAAAACCTTACATATACGATTATTTCCTGAATTAGAATATTCCTTTGCCAATACGTTTCCGTTGCTCATTGGAATAATTGAATGAAATTTTTGTGTCCCCCTGTGACTGACTTCGCAGTATTGTATCGCAAATAAAATATTTCTTTTGCATCTAAATAATGGTTCTCAGTTGAAAATTTGACAGCAATATTCGGTAGACTATTTAGGTTTAATGCCCACTCGTACAATTCTTGAACTGTTGTTATTTGCTCATCGATTAATTATTAATTTTAAAAATCTGTCAACAATGAAAGTGTCCAAATCAATTCAAAATTATTTAAAAAAATAATATACAGTAACAAAAATTGGTATTCATAATAATTTATTTAAAAACAAAAAAAAATTTAATTTTCAAAAATCGAAAAAATAGTAGTCATTGAGATCCCACGATCGGACTAGTCTCAAAAATTATTGAATAGATAGATGCTTGAAACAAAAAATTAAATAAAAAAATCAAAAATGACATTCACTTTTAAAAACGCGATTTAACGTTTAAAACTCAAAAAACTCATTCAAAAACACGTCGAATATTTTTGTTGTATTTTTTTCTGAAAAGGCCATAAAATAACAAAAATTATGAAAAAAAAACTTTCAATTTGGACCATTATTAAAGAAGTTATGACCAAAATACCAAAGAAAGTGCGGTTTTTTGTTGTTAATTTAATATCTTTTGAACGGGTAATCAAAAAAATCTCAAAATTCAACAGGAAGGGTCTTTTGATGGGTACTCAAAAATATAAAAAAATTGAGGAAATAAAAAAAAAAAGTTTTCCAAACTGTCCGATTTGGGATGGAATGCCCCATATCCGTATAAACTTCAGTATGTCCGTACATCGAGCAATAATTCTGTGTGAAAATCACAATCTCTTTGCGATGCGTTCAAAAATTTGCCCTCCTTATCAAAATCTAATTTTAAATTCACAACAAAAAAAAATGTTTAAAAACAATACGTGACTTATCATCCGTAAATTACGGAAACGCATTGTTGTTGTACATATTGCTCGTACCCGGTACGAAATTGTTCGTCGGAGCTGGCATCTCCGCCGGATGTGACCGATACAAAAATTCCAGATGTTCGGCCGCGTGCGTTTCAGCAACAAAATGATGACCATCGTGAATCGTAGGTTCAACATTTGGGGTTGCAGCGGCGCTCGCAGCGCTCGTGTTCATCAAAGCGCCGTTATTGGGAGTGGGTTTCTTCGTTCGGAATTGTCGATAAAGATGATAGAGCGTGAGTTCGCCCATTTCGGTGAAACAATTCTCGTATCTGTAATCGGGATCCTCGTCGATGGCTTCGTCGACGGCGCGAAAATTCTCGAGTCTCCTCGTGCCGACGATCTTCTCGTAATCCTCCCACGAGATGAAGCAATTTGAATTGCGATGCGTCTCGCCGCCGACGCCGCTTCGTCTCTCGACGATCGACGGTTGATGCTGATGATGAACTTTGCTCTTGTTGTTGGCGGTTCTCTCGATGCATTTTGTGTAATCGATCGCCGATGGATTCCACGGATAAATGCCCCAGGTACGAAAGCCCTTGGTCGTATCGGTGGTGACGCCGGAATTCAGCAACGACGACAAAAGAGGCGCAAATTTTTCCTTGGTTATGACCTCAAGTGGATTTTTCCGTTGAAATTCCAAAACGCCCTTTTTCCAGCTTGTCTTGAGAGGCTTCAGCGTGGCGATTTCAACGGGTTTCAGAAAACGCGACATCGTCGGATACAGACTTATCAGAATGATATTGAGTTCCATGCACAATTGGCTCACGCGATAAGTAACGTGATTGCAGTGACCATCGAGATAGAGTATGACCGGAAATATGATCCCCTTTTTCTGCAGACTCGGCAAAAGTACGTTTCTTATGTAATCGTAGAATACATCAGACTTCATCCAGCCGTTATCGGTGCATCCGATGCCCCAATCTTGAGGCACGGACTTAACGATGTCCGTTGGCAAACGTTTGTACGGATAAACGACCATAGGTGGCGTTTCGTCGCCCGACGCCGAAAACGTGAACATAACGGATATATTCGACTTTGGCAATGCGCTCTCGATCTCCTCGACGTTTCGAACGTCCCGAGGCGCCAGAACTTTGTTGTTCTTAGGACAGAGCTCGAAATTCGTCTCGTCTGCGTGATAAATTCTCGTAGGATCTTGCAGAATACCGCCAAATCCCGCTTCATTGAGGTATTCCTCAATATTGGCGAACCAATTGCGTATGTCCTTGCCCGTGCCCTTGGCGGTCGTCGTCGTGACCTTCAAGTTTGGATGGCGCTTCAAAAAAGCCTTGTACCAACCGTCGCCAGGATTATTGCCCTTGAAGGGATTGGTCCTGGGATTATCCTCCAGCATGTCCTTCACAGATGCCTGAATCGCCTCCTTTCTTCTCGGACAGACTTTCCTGTGCTTCGCCAATATCCATTTCTCCAGCGTCTCCTCCTCCTCCGCCGTCAATATCGGACTCGGCCCCAGAGTCGTCTTATTCTTGAACTGGTTGCTTCTGCGAAATTGTATCGTCGCCCTCGGCACGCCGAACAGCTGACCGGCCTTGCGCACCGACATTCCATCCTCTTGTACTGCCTCCAGAGCCTTGCGTACATTTTCCTCGCTGTATCTCTTCGTGTACTTGGTACCTTCCACGAGTTTCGGCATCTTGGCGAAAAACAAGACACTTCTTCAGACATTTTGTTTTACAGCGTTGCAGCTATGTCAATAAATGTACAATCCAATTGGGCAAATAGGTAAGAAATTTGGAGGGGGGATATTCGGGCTTCAAAGATTCCGGACCTCCGTGTTCGTTTGAATTTTCATTGAACTTCGAATATTGAATGTTTCACATTGACAAACACAAAAATTTCGATCTTATTACAGTTATTGGCCATTGCTGCCCATAACTGTTTTTGTTCGAGCTCTTAAGCGTCACTACAGCGATTGGCATACGTCAACAAAAACAAATGTCGACCTTAACCTCAAAACGGGCGTTGAATCAACAGCGAATCAAGGTGAAACGAACATTTCCCTCATCGAGATAAATTTCGTTGCTAATAGAATTGATTATTTTCGAACGATTTGCAGAAAAACTTGCGTAAAATGACTTTTCCTCACTTACCTTGATTCTTTACATCGAGCTCGAGGACGCTTCGAAACCTCAACTTCGTAAGGTCGTAATTTTGATGCTTTTTTTTAATCACTTTTACGCAATCGTCACGTTCGTACGAAGTTTTTTCGCAACAATCAATGAACAACAATGTCACTGATACTTGTTCGATAAATTATCCATTGCATTTGTTCACTTGTTTTAGCGATAAATATGACAATGACTGCATATTGGGCGTGGCCAATTACTGTACTGTTGGTACAGTAGAGACCCAATTCTTTCTAGCGAAAAGGACGCCGCGAGAGAGCAGCACTGTCGCTGCGTGGTCATGTTCTGCAATCAGTGATCGGCCGTTCAAGTGAAGAGCCTCGTGAACGGTATATATGAGGCATTCCACGTCAAGTCAGCCACCCCATTTTTTGAAATCACCAAAAATCGCATAAAAATTTTTAGGAAGTAGTTCTAACTATCAAGAAAATTTGTGATTTTTTTCAAATTTTTAAATTACATTTTTTAGCCGGAAAAAAATACAAAAAATTTGTTTGTCCCATTTTGTAACTCGAAAATTATTCATCGTACGAAAACAAAAGTACTACATAAAATTTAGGATTTTCAAGGTGCTTTTCCCTGAAATTTTTTTACAAACTCTTCCGGAACTCTATATGCCATTTTCGGAGCAAATAATGTTTTGATATTTTTTTTCTCAGAATTGACATCTTCGATTCGTCTGTAGTTCAAACAGTTTTTTACTTGATATATTTACAGACTATGAAAAAATTGGCGTAGTGGAGAATCCATTATTTCAAATGCATTTTTATTGATACAATCTATCATTATAGAGTGATTTCATAAAATAGTATAGATATTGATATTTTATTATTATTAATCGTAGACAGGGAAAAATCATAAAATAATCTCGTTTTGATACTGCGAAGATGATTCCAGGAACAAAGCAGTATCATTGTTTCATTCTCAAAAATCATGTCCAAATCAAACTAAAAAAGTACTCATTGGCCATAGAAACGTCGGTGTATCCAAAGAGGGTAAATTAATTCTTTTTTGCAATCGAGAGACGTGAGTAGCCTTTGACTCAAATTTGAATAGACTTTATCGGTGTACATGGGTCCATTGATGAAGTTCATTAAAATGTACAAAAAGATATTTAAAAAAATGAAAATGAAAAAAGTTTAAAAATTGAAAAAGTACAAAAAATAAACAAAAATGCGGGCTTTAAAAAATATCTATAGATAGTCTCAACCCTGTTAATGCACAGAGAAATTTGTGTATTCATTTGGGATGAAAAACGCATGGGAAGGAATGGATTCTCCACTGAGCCAATTTTTTTATAGTCTGCAAATATATCAAGTAAGAAACTGTTGAAACTACAGACGAATCGAAGATGTCAATTCTGAGAAAAAAAGGTCACAACATTATTTGCTTCGAAAATGGCATATAGAGCTTTTGGAAGAGTTCGTGAAAAATTTCAGCGAAAAGTACGTTGAAAATCCTAAATTTCATGTTATACTTTTTTTTTCGTACGATGAATAATTTTCGAGTTACGAAATGGAACAAGAAATTTTTTTGTATTTTTTTTCTGCTAAAATATGTAATATAAAAGTCTGAAAAAAATCACGAATTTTCTTGACAGTTGGAATTACTTTATAAAAATTTGTATGCAATTTTTAGTGATTTTAAAAAATGGGGTGGCCGACTTGACGTGGAATGCTTCATATATATGTATTTATGTCTATATGTCTGTGAGCAGTACGAAGCTTGGCGAAAGATAAAATATGCCAATAACTGCGGTTTTTCAGCGTTTAAATTGAGGTTATTATCGGTCAACAACAAAAAAAGCATCTCATCCGATGCATTTTCATATGTTTATACCTATATATGTATATCGACTTTCGCTTCTCACGAAATCCTCGGCTCTCTCGATAACGAAGAAAAAAAGCAACGAGACACGAGTCTTGCTCCCTTTTTTTTCCTCTCATGTTTCTTAATTCATACATGCGCGGATGGGTGCGGTGAAAGGGATCTCTGGTCTTCTTTTGTTGGACGAAAAAAAAAAAAATATATATATATATATATATATATATATATATATATATGCCGCGGATTACACCACGTAGACTGACCGTGACCACGAATATTCGTGGTACACACTGTCGAGTTTGTGTGTCCGCCGCAATAAAGAGAAAAAATTTATTATTCCTATTTGTTAACCCGGGGGATATTTGAAAGTATATTTATACAGGCAATCCTGACGAGATTCCCGTGAACCAGGCATTGTCGTCACGGTTCGGCGATGTGTCAACGGACGCCGACTCTCGACTCTCCATATGTGTATATGGGGCATTCCGCGCGAAATCGACCACTTTTGACTGCGACCCCATTCTATTTGGCTGAAACTTTTTTATCTTTTTCTACCCGATCAAAAACATTTTTCAGAATAAAAAAAAATTGTTTAATAGTTGTTTAAGATAAAAAAAAGTTTCAGCCAAATCGAAAGGGGATCGGGGTCAAAACTGGTCGATTTGGCGTGGAATGCCCCATACACCATGTTGTATTTTACGGCTGAGTATATTTACCAATTGGTAAATACACGCAGTCGAGCATTTAACGATCCGTAACGATTCCATTAGAACTTATGCGTTTTGCAATGTATGAACAGAGAGAATGGACGAGTATGAAGCTGAAGTCGATAAAAAAAAAGCCATGCCCATCCGGTATACACGCTCCTGCTGATGACCTAGCATTGCGATATATATCACGCTCGTGCGCACCCACAGCGTGTCTTTTGTCAATCTTTCTGGGTGAGCGAGAAAAAGAGGCGTCTGTTGTTTTTGACCGCACAAAAAAAAAATATTTTCCAGAAGCAAGATGTAGGAATTTCTTTTATCGACTTGACGTCTGTTATTTGACCTCACAAAGATAACATTTCCGAAAAGCAAGTAGAAATTTTTCTTATCTTCGCATTGAGAGGATTCGACGTCTCTCGTCGTAAAAAAATTAACAATAGAAGCCCTATATACCTGTCTGATAAAATTTTCCTTATTGCAACTTGCAACGAGGAAGCCTCTATTCTACACATTACATTATCCTACACATTATTTTCCTGAACATATCAGAGCCTTTAGCAAAAATCTGCATGCAACGTTGTATATCCAACCTAAAAAAAACAATAGAAGTTTTTGAGATAGTTCTTAATTTAACATATGGGTCATTCCATGTCGAATCGGGGAAATAGTTGGAATCGACCTCTTCCAATTTCGACGGAAAGTTTGGTTAGAAGTTTTCTTTTATGACAAAAATAGTTCTGCCAAAGGAAAAAAATAAAAATTTCGAAAGTTATGCAAAATTCAAAATTTCAATTTTTTATTCATTTTTTAAGTTTATTTTTTACATATCTCGAAAATTATGATAGTTAAGAAAAAATCGTTCTGCGTTCGTCTTGAAGATTATACTTGGGGCTACGAAGAAAAAAATGTTCCAAAATTTTTGTTCGAAAAATGACGGATTTGGAGAATTTTCAATTTTTAAAAATCGTGAAAATCCACGATCGACATTAAATTTTTGGTTCCATTTTTTTTAAATATAATACCATGTACTGATCTTAAAAGATCCTGAAATTTTCAGAACTGCGTTTTCTTCTTTCAAAAATTAGATTTTTTGAATTTTGGTAAAAATAATTTTGGTCTTTCTTTTATCTCTAAGTTGATTAAAGTTGAGCAATCATGTAATTCTGTAACTGTGAGCAGTAAAAATTACATGATTGCTAAACTTTACTTTACTTAGAAGTAAAAAAAAAGTAGTTTTTACCAAAATTCATATTTTTAAAGAAAAAAGGACGCAATTCTGAAATTTTCACAATCTTTAAAGATCGGTACAAGGTATTATATAAAAAAAATGAAACAAAAAATTGAATTTTGATGGTAGATTTCCACGATTTTTAAAAATTCAAAATTCTCCAAATTCATCATTTTTCAAAAAAAAATTTCGGACTATTTTTTTTTAGTAACCCCACGTATACTCTTTAAGACAAACTCAGAACGATTTTTTCGTGACTATAATAGTTTTCGAGATATTTAAAAAATAAACCTTGAAAAATTGAAAAAATTGTGAAATTTTGAATTTTGCATAACTTTCGAAACCAAAAAAAATTTATTTTTTTCCTCTGGTAGAACTTCGTTTTATGATAAAAGAAAACGTCTGACCGAATTTCGTCGAAATTGAAAGGGGACGATTCCAACAATTGGTCGATTTGACATGGAATGACCCATGAAAGAATTTACTACTGGAATGGATAAACACGTTGCAGAGTTTCTGTCGTTTTTTAAGGTTATGGATAAAAGACGTCGCATGCAGAGCTTTGCTGTAGGCTGTAATATGTGGGATAAAAATGTGTAGAATATATGTAGAATACTATTTCTTGCCACCTTCTCTTGTGTAGAAACTTTTGCCTAGAAAGTGTCATGTGTGACTTACAGACACCCTTTGCAAAAATTCATTCTTCCAAAAAAATTATTTACAAGTTTTGCATCGAAGAAATCAGAGGTTAATGATATTTACTCGACTGTTTGTAGTGTTTGTCAACTCCTGGAAATAAATTCCAACGGATATAACGAAGTATTATTTGTTTTCCTTCGATAACGATTGTCTAATTTCCCTCGTACAACTTTTTCGCAACGCCTCGAAGACATTTGTTGTACCATTGTACGATATAATTATCGGCATGAGGACAGAGGCAAAAAACAAAGATGGCGGCGCAGGGACGGGCTCGTTGACTATAATTTTAATGAGAAACAGACGCTTATATTCCGCGTCCCGCGTGGTCATCGCGTCTCTCGAGAGGATACAGGCTATTTAATCGTTGCATTTTTTTTTTTACTCACGTGTGTGGACAACGCTGAATCATTATAATGGACGAGGATGTCGCGAAGTGGCACACACGATCATTCCGGAAAGGCTGTACGAACCAACGATTAACCACATCAAATCCGCATGTACTTTAGACGCGTATATGTACTTATTAACGTTCATGTAATCGTACCCTTGACACGGTTTCGTTGTTTTTCCTTTTTTTTTCTTTAATAAACAGCAATTGTTCTATTCTATGATAGTCGATGGGAGAATCTTTGCTGGCGATTGACGGGAAAAATGATGGAAAAAAACGCAAAATGCACTTGATCCATCGACGATCGTGACTATCTAGTGGGTACTCTAGCGGCACGAATATGAACTATTGTGTAACGGTCGTTTTTCAAATCCTCAAAAGCTATACATATATCTGTAGAGATGTATATATAGATTTCATATTTATTACTCAACTAAATACAATTACAGACAATGATAATAAATGATTTTTTTTTATCATAAAAGAATTTATGCAGATCGGCTGGATGTGACGAATATTCAATGTGACTTTAATCTGGCGTATTTTATGTATATGGGGCATTCCAGCTCATATCACGTGGTCATCGGCCTGACCGCCTCGAATTTTGTTGACGAATTTTTTTTTTTTGCATATTTTGGTCCAAAAAAGAAGAGATCATTTCTTCAGATCTTGATCACTTGTTTTACCAGATGAAATAATTTTTTTTTCCATAACTGTTGAGTAAAAATTAATTTGGACCAGTTTTAAAATCCTGAAATTTTTTGCATAAATTATGTAACTGAAAACTAGTATTTTCATCATAATTTGAGAGTGGGCCGAGCATAATTTGTTCGTTTTTTTTTATTTTAATTAAAGAAAAAAAATTGTTATGAATTTCGTAAATTAAATATTTTAATGATGGTTCGTTGTAGGATGAAAAAAAAGAAAAATAAATCATATCTTGATAAACAAAATTTTGTCCTATATTTTGATAATATATTTTCTGTATTTCGATAATAGATTTCCTATATTTTGATAATAGTTAGATAAAGCTTGTTATGGTACTCCGTCCGAAAGGTAATATATTTTTTCAATGCTACAATTAATCGATTTTATGAAATCTATTATGGAAATGCAGAAAATAAATTATCAAAATATAGGACATTTTTTTTTTACCAAGATACGATTTATTTTCCTATAGGAACCATCATAAAAATATTTAATTTAAAAAATTGGCAAACAAATTTTTTTCTATAAATTTAAAAATATAAAAATTATTCTCGACCTACTCTCAAACTATGATGAAAATACTAGTTTTTAATTATAGAATTTATACAAAAAATTTCAGAATTTCAAAACTGGTTCAAATTCATTTTTTCTCAACAGTTTTGGAAAAAAAATATTTTATGGGGCAAAACAAGTGATACATATTTTATTCTGCTATCTCTGATGTATTTTCATACATATATGTGTCAATATATACCGGCCGTTTCGAACGAGAATTGAAGAAATGCAAGTACATCGAAGTAAAAGCGCGTATGTGAAAAAAAAAAACGAGAAATGCGCGTAAAAATTTCAAAACTATTCGAAACCGTCATTGTAAGACGCCTCTAGTTTACGGCGATCTCGAATCTTGTGAATAATTTCCTTCCTTCCTCGCGCGCATTTCCCTAGTTTTTCTTAAAAAAGGCACAAATCTGCACAAATTCTTCGACTTTCAATCTATCAATTAATTTCCTTCGAATAATTAAAGTTTACAGCTATTTTTCCTTTTAATTATATACAGAGCGATCGTCCTGGGTCAGGAGATTATTTATCATTTTCTAAATCTTTTTTTTTTAAACAAGTCATACGCGATAAATAATAACGGACGAACAACAACGTTTTGCAACAGGGCGCATCGTTTTTTCCCACGTTTTTTTTTACCATTGAAAAAGAAAAAATCGCGAGTCTCGTATTTCATACACGATTTCCTCGCTGCCTGATTTATCTCGATTTTATACACGGCTTTTTACACGTATTATTTATATGCTTATAAATATATATTAATTTCTCTGACGATTAACGACACGATGAACCCACAAACGATGGATTCGGATCCACGAGCATGACTTCCCCGGATATTTACAATATTGCAGAAAAGAGAAGAAGAAAAAACCCGAATGAGAAACTCACATCTATCTGTATATGGGGCGTTCCATACCAAGTCGACCTGACTGTGACCCTCGCGCTGATTTCGTTTACGATTTTTTATATGATTGTTCCAACTCAAAATAGCATTCAGAATTTTTTTCAGATTTTTAAAACCAAATTTGAGTACGTTATGATTTTTTGAACATTTTTTTCGAAAACCTCGAGGGCCGTAATTTAAAAATCTGAAAAAATTCTCAAAAATCCGTTATCAAAAATGAAAATGTTTGACCCAAAATTCATGATGTCCAGGCTTTCGCTTCCACCTCGATTTTAGGTTTTTATGAAGAAAAGGTAAAAAAATTAGATGCAGAAATTAACAAACTATTTTTGGAAATTGTTGGTTAACGATAAAAATATTCACGCCACTTTTCACGGTAGATCAATTTCTGCATATATTTTTTTTTTTTGCGTTTTCTTCATAAAAATCGAAAGGCGAGGTGGAAGGGAAATCCTGGACATCATGAATTTTGGATTAAACATTTTCATTTTTCACACCGAATTTTTGAGAATTTTTTCAGATTTTTAAATTACGGCCCTCCGAAGTTTACGAAAAAAACATGTTCATAAAATCATAACGTACTCAAATTCGGTTTCAAAAATCTGAAAAAAATTCTGAATGCTATTTCGAGTTGGAAAAATCGAGTTGGAGTCGAGGGTCACACTCAGGTCGACTTGGTATGAAATGCACCATATGTATGTGTGTATATGGGGTATTCCCGCTGAAATTTTCACGTCCGAACCCGGACCCTCTTGAATAATAATGAAATTTTTTTTCCGAAAAGTATTCTGAAAAAGAAAAGACACGTATTTTTTTGTTAAGGCCCAGAATTGATATTTTCCGTCGTACGATTTTAGTAAAAAATTGAAACTTTTCACTAACTCTTTACTCTAAACACGTAGTATCTTGATAATTCGAGATCCTATCGAAAAACGCTTCGGACAAAACTTGTTCGTTATAAAACGAGTAAAACAATTGATATTTCTTTAAAAAATTGTGGGCACACGAAAGTTTGTTTTTACTTCATGAAACACAAAAAAACGTTTTTTCAGCCAGTACGCCACCTCGAATTATAAAATAAAAAAATTGTAAAAAATCTATAGGAAATCACGAAATTTTTAAGACCAGAATGAGAATGGCAAGATCAAAATCCGCAAAGAATATACGTATGTATAATTAAATATTACGTATATTACGTATATTATTTCATACTTGTGGGAAATAATCTACGTATGTATAATTAAATAAATATTCAAATGTATTTCTGTGTATAATTTTTCGAGGACATATACTTCTGCATGATCTGGCTCAAAAATAAGGTCAAGACAAAACTTCGATTGGCTGTAGCTTGGTGGATTTTGATCTTGCCATTCTCATTCTGGTCTTAAAAATTATGTGATTTCCTATAGAATTTTGACAATTTTTTTTATAATTCGAGGTGGCGTACTTGCTGAAAAAACGTTTTTTTGTGTTTTATGAAGTAAAAACAAACTTTCGTGTGTCCACAATTTTTTTAAAAAATATCAATTGTTTTACTCGTTTTGTAACGAAAAAGTGTTGTCTGAAGCGTTTTTCGATAGGATCTCGAGTTATGAAGATACTACGTGTTTAGAGTAGAAAGTTAGTGAAAAATTCGGATTTTTTACTAAAATCATCTGATGAAAAATATCAATTGTCGAGCTTAACAAAAAAATACGTGCCTTTTCTTTTTCAGAATATTTTTCGGGAAAAATGTTTCATAATTATTCATGAGGGTCCGGGTTCGGACGTGAAAATTTCAGCGGGAATACCCCATGTGTATAAATTAAATTCTGCTGACGTCATCGCGGCCCAAAGTATTTTAACAGTGGGGACATGTTGCGTATTCCGACGAGGCGCAACCTCGAACGTCCGTTCCCGCGTATAATCGTAAAAAAGCAGTAAACATTCATTTTTAATGTCCGCGCGAGAAAGAGACTTGGGAATACGCTGGATTAACGTCAAATCGATGAAACTTATCGAAAATTTGGTACGAATTTTTGCAAATTCACGTATAACGATTTCCGTGGAAAATTTCAATTCGCATATGCAAGTCTTGCCGGGACATGTCCTTTTTTTCGCATTAAGAATTATATATCACACCTGTGCTTTCCTTTTTTTCGCTCTGGTAATTATATGAACATATAATCACGATAGAGTTTTTTTCTCGTTTAAAAAGAGATAAAAATCCGACGCTGTCCGGATTCATCCGACGACGCCAAAACGATTTTGCCAGATGTATCTTCGATGCTGTGTCGATAATATCGGATTGAGAATCCTCTCGATACAATGTATTCTACCACGGAAACGTTCACGATCACGTGCCATTTCTTCCCACGGTCCAGGACGCGCAGCCCGATATGCATAATCCCACTTTATCATCATGTGAACTTCCGGCTCCAGATTGAAACGTACCTGTTTGAAAAAATGGAAAATTCGTTAACAAAATGTCGTCATTCTGGATCACCAAGTCATTCTAAGTCACCAAGACTTTAGTGATTGATTGGCCGAGCGCTCATCGCAATTATAATTAATTTGTTTATGGGGCATTCCATGCCAACTCGTTCTACTGTCAAATTTTGTAACTCCAATTCAAATGATATTTGGCTATCTTTTTATACTTATTGCAAAAGGTAAGCCGGATTTTTTAAAATTTTTTTTGTCCAGCCAATCATGAGATACGGAATTTTTTAAAATTTGGCTGATTTTTTTTTTTAAATAGCCATAACTTGATGAAACTTGCTCCGATTTTAAAGTTTTGCTTCCTCATAAAGGAAGCTTTGTTTTCGTGAAATTTTTTTTTTTCGCGATTCTTATGCCAATATGTTCAAAATGTCCTAAAACATCGAGAAATCATATTTAGAAAAAATGTCCGGATGGATGCGTGTGTGTGTGTGTGTGTGTGTGTGTATCCTGAGTTTCAGATGTAAATGATTAATAACTCGAAAACGTTTCGAGATATCAAGCTAAAATTTGGCACACTTGTCGAGCACGAATTGCTCTTCGTTATGAATTTTTTTTTTAATTATAGCGGGTGTTCAGATTTTATCGACTTTTTTCGTTTTTGCCAGAATGGCGTAAACGCTCTAGCCTCTGCAATTTTCAAGATATTGCACTCAAACTTTGTACAGAATTAGTATAGCTATTAAGGTTGTTTGGTATTGGATTTGGCGAAAATCCATCGAGGGATTAAAATTTTATGAAATTTTGAATTTTTTGAAAAATAGCCTAAACGCTCTAACTTGCACAATTTTCAATATATTTCACTGAAACTTTGTACAGAACTTGTATAGCTATCAAGGTTGTTCGCTATTAAATTTGGAAAAAATCCATCGAGGGATTAAAATTTTATGAAATTTTGAATTTTTTGAAAAATAGCGCAAGCACTCTAACTTACACAATTTTCAACATATTTCACAGAAACTTTGTACAATACTTGTATAGCTATCAAGGTTTGTTCGCGATCAAATTTGGCGAAAATTGATCGAATTTGCACATTGATTACTAATATTTTTCAATAGTTAACAAAGCTTCCTTTATGAGGAAGCCAAATTTGATCGCCATACCGTGTGTTAAAGGAAGCTATGTGAACTATGGATAAAGATGAGGAAGCAATGTGCAAATTTCAATTTGCAGGGTGTTTTTCTTTCAAATTGTGCGCTTTTAAATGAACTTTCCAAAAATTTTATGTAAAATATTTCTCATAGCTAATTCGACCGATTTTTTTTCATTTTGAAGGTGAAACACGATTTTTTAAATTGTTTGGGTCCTTCGATTTTTTTCAAACAATTTTCAAAAATATTAGTTTCTAAAACACAAGTTTTTTTTTCCACTATCAACACTATGTATTGTATTACGCGTTATATACGAGTAAAAAAAAAGCAGGTATTCATAGTAATAATTGTATAGTAACTAATAACGAAATTTGGTACTGTAAATATCGGCTTTTTTTACACATATATAACACGTAATAATAATAACACATAATAATACATATATAATACATAGTGTTGATAGTGGAAAAAAAATCCATGATTTTGAAAATTCGAGAAAAAATAGTACCCATCGTTCTCCCATTACCGGACCGGGCTTAAAATTTGTGTTTTAGGAAACTAATATTTTTGAGAATTGTTTGAGAAAAATCGAAGGACCCAAACAATTTAAAAAATCGTGTTTTCGCTTCAAAATGGAAAAAAAAAAACAGTCGAATAAGCTATGAGAAATTTTGTACATAAAATTTTCGGAAAATTCATTAACAAATGCACAATTTGAAAAAAAAAACTTTAAAATCGGAGCAATTTTCACCAAGTTATGGCTATTTGAAAAAACAGCCAAATTTTCAAAAATTCGCATCTCATGATTGGCTGGACGAAAAAAAATGAAAAAAAATCAGGGATACCTTGTGCAATAAGTATAAAAAGATAGCCCATATATATTGTTGAAGGTTTGTGTAAAAAATGTAAACTGCGAGCGTAATTTAATTTTTGAATTTTTCAATTTTGATCAATTGAATTAACTGATTTGATTCTTATGCATTGTTCGGTTAAGAATTTTTTCAATCATCTAAATTTTGCATTTGAGTATCTGAATTTTTGAAGACAAACTAAGTTAGAGATTTAAAAATGCAAGAGTTAAAGATATCGCACATTGACTTGATAATGTTCATATTTTGTGGGGAACCACTGAAAAACCTTCTTAAATAAATAAATAAATAAATCTCTTTAAAAATTTACAATATAACAATCATTGAGGTTTTCGGAATGTACAACAGCTTTCCAAGCTTTTTTTTTCTATAGGCAAGCATTAGGGTGGTCCTTAACAGGGGTATTTCCGAATTTTTATGCTCCCAGCAGTTTAAATGCTTCAAAATTAATATACTAAATTCCCTAAAAATTATAGGTCTTAATACCAATTATAACGCGTTAGAGCTGCCATAAGGGCGTATCACCTCTTTTACGCCCTTATGGCATCCGGGAGCCATAAGGGCGTATCGAATTTTTTTTTTTCAGGAGTCGACGTAATTATGACCGAAACGTATAGAACCGATGAAAAAAAAATTTTCCCATTTTTTTTTTTTTTTATACGCCCTTATGGCTTTCCGAGTTGGTGTCGAAAGCCATAAGGGCGTATCGAAATTTTTTTTCGAACGTATAGAACCGATGAAAAAAAAAATTTCCCAATTTCCCAAACGGGATTTTGAAGCGTGAACGATTACGAAGAGAATGAGCTCATGCTCAAGCCGCAATTCTATCTAGAAATTAAATTGCAGCCATTTTAGTGAACCGATTGAATTTTGGCCAAAATGCAAAAAAAAAAAAAATTATTTTTGTTTTTCGGGCCTCATATCGATGTATTTTTGCCCCCTAAACACGAATCTATCAATAGTTTTTTCAAAAAATCAAAAATTTCATGAATTTCGATAAAAAACTGTTTTGCTCAATTTTGGGCCTATTTTCAAAAACCTGAAAATAGCGAAATTTCAAGTGCTCATAACTTCACGTTGGTTCAACCGATTTCAAAATTTGTTTTTCGTACGCAAAGCTTGTGACCAAACTTAGAGAATGCCGTTAAGTTCATCCCGATAACTAATTTTTTGTAGAAATGAGAGCAGTTTGAAAATCGCCGAAAACAATGGAAAGGGGTATACCTTAAAAAATTTACAAAAATCTATTGTTGAACTTTAAAAATCTGCCAAAAATCGAAAAATGATCGTAATGGGATGAACCAAACGGGATTTTGAAGCGTGAACGATTACGAAGAGAATGAGCTCATGCTCAAGCCGCAATTCTATCTAGAAAATAAATTGCAGCCATTTTAGTGAACCGATTGAATTTTGGCCAAAATGCAAAAAAAAAAAAAATATTATTTTTGTTTTTCGGGCCTCATATTGATGTATTTTTGCCCCCTAAACACGAATCTATCAATAGTTTTTTCAAAAAATCAAAATTTTCATGAATTTCGATAAAAAACTGTTTTACTCAATTTTGGGCCTATTTTCAAAAACCTGAAAATAGCGAAATTTCAAGTCAACGTAATTATGACCGAAACGTATAGAACCGATGAAAAAAAAAATTTCCCAATTTTTTTTTTTTTTTTTTATACGCCCTTATGGCTTTCCGAGTTGGTGTCGAAAGCCATAAGGGCGTATCGATTTTTTTTTTTCAGCAATCGACGTAATTATGACCGAAAAGTATAGAACCGATGAAAAAAAAATTTTCCCAATTTTTTTTTTTCATCGGTTACAAAATTTCGTCAACGACTTACAAAATTTCAAAAAACAAAAAAGATTTCCCACGTCGTCGCCATAAGAAACTTTAATGGCAAAGCGGACTATCTCAGAGTTGATATTAGAGCTCTCATTTTCAAGGAGATTGATTGTTCTCTTTAAATTGTTAAAACGTCGGTTAAAAAATACAAGTTTATGGTTTATATAATTTCATCCGATTTGTTTTGATAAATTTTAAAAATTCCTTAATAATTCTTCTAAAGGTCTGGAACGTTTTTTTATGCCATTTCGCCGGAAGTCCACGTAGACTAATTTAACAAGCGGCATTTTAAGGGAAAGTCTTCGTCTTCATTTCCTGATTTTTTAATTATTTTTACAATTTGTTTTTAGATTTAGACTCTATTTTGAAAACAGCTGTTTTTCGCCTTTTCCCCCTCTCTTCAGGAGGGGAAAGAATCTTCTAGAGGAATTTTTTCAATACATTTTTACGATTGGATTCATAAAAAGGAAAGTTTGAGCTTCAATTTCCTTTTTTTTTTAACTTTGAGCGATTTTTTTTCCAAAGTTATTCGGTTTTTTGTGAAAAGAGGAAATTTGAAAAATCCCGTATAACACGAAAACAAAGAGGATTCATGAAAAACTTCAATATAGCAAAAAGTGGTGTCTGTTTTTGTTGAGTTCAGAGGCATTTTTCAGATTTCTTTTCCCAACATTTTTTTCTCTCATTTCCTGGGTCGGAGCTCAGATCATTCAATCATAACTCGAGAATTATGCGATTATTGATAAAATTTTAAGAGGGGAAAATACTTTATTTTACCATTTTCAACACATTGGAATTTTGTTACAAATTTTTTCCCCTACTTTTTTTTCAGCCTCAACATGAGAAAACAAAATTTTGGAAAAAAAAATCTGAAAAAATTTCTCTGAACTCAACAAAAACAGACGTAACTTTTTGTTATCTTGAAGTTTTTCATGAATCCTCTTTGTTTTCGTGTTATACGGGATTTTTCAAATTTCCTCGTTTTTAACGAAAAACAGAATAACTTTGGAAAAAAAAATCCCTCAAAATTAAAAAAAAAAGGAAATTGAAGTTCAAACGTTCCCCTTTATGAATCCAATCGTAAAAATGTATTTAAAAAATTCCTTTAGAAGATATAAGTGCGCTTGAAGAGAGGGGAAGAAAATCGAAAAACAGCTGTTTTCAAAATACAGTCCAAATCTAAAAACAATTTGTAAAAATAATTAATGTCATCACAAAAAAGTAAGAATGCATCTTTAACAATTTTCTTCAATCCTTAATAAAATCATTGGAGTTGTCGGTAAATGATTTTCAAAATTGTCTTCCACACTCCGTTTTTTCAAATGCGTAGAAAGAGCAAAAATGAAAGAAGTTTACCCTCTGCGTTGATTGTTCAACGTCATCCATTTCGTCGTCGCTGACATCATCGTAATCGAAATCCGTGTATTCCGATTCCGAGCCATTTTCAAAAACGATGCAATAGCTGTCCTCGGAATCGACGGAACTCTCGGAAACCAATCGAGGTCTGTACTGATCGATTCTGGAGGCGCAATCGTGCTCGTCGACATTGAAGTCATCAACGTCCATCGAGGCCTCGGGCACGTAACGGACTCGCATCGGACATTTCGAATTCGCATTTCGGAACCTCTGGCTTAATTTTCGGGTGCAAGAGGGCGCATCCAGCGCCAGGCTCTCGACAAGTACAGGACAATTTTTCGAATCGTGAAAACTCGGCTTCGAGGACAATTCGTTGCGTTCGTTGCGCAACAGATCATCGTTCTCGTCGTCGGACAAGTCGCGATCCTCGGGATTCTCCCAGTCCTTGATGTCATCCTGTATATTCGAATATATGTTCTGCTTCGTTCTCTCCTTTCTGTGTCTCGATTGACTCACGCCGTTTCGTCGCAATTGCGATTTTCCACGTCCTTTGCCACGTCCACGCGCCGCGGTGCACGTTTTGCGACGTGTTTTTGACAAATTCGCACGCTTCGGCGGTAATTCAGAATCCGGCGATGGCGCTCTCGGCTGGGAAAATCGTTCGATTCCCGAGGAACAACCGTTCAGGACACGCCTGAACATCTTTTGCCAGTCGTTCCTCTTGCTCTCATCGCCCATTCTTTCCATCTTGTCCTGACCTTTCGTGATGTTTGGTACTGCTGACCTTGAGAAACAGGATTTTTCAACGTTCACCGTTTTCTCGTTTGTCTGGTTCGTGTCGAACTCATCGATATTGGACCGCATTCTTTCAATTTGCTTGATCTTCATTGTTAACGGATCAGGACGAGATTCAACGTCATTCGGGGATTCTACTTTTGCTAGTCTAACGTCCAATTCGTTATTCAAATCTGCGGATATGAGGGACGATTTTTCGTCGCAGGTGTCTTTCATCTTGCGATGCTCTGAATTTAATCGTAATTTATCCGGCAATTTTTCAATATTCTCTGTAAATATGTGTAACCATTTTTCGTTCATCATTGTTTTGTTAGTCTTGCCAATCCTATTGTTTTGCTGCTGTTGCTCCACTGCCAATTGTTCGCTGCTCCGTGTCAAACTTTTGAAGAATTCTGGTGATATGATACCTTCGTTGGGGACAACGGTGACCGAAAGATTATTGTTGATATTGGCGATGAAGTTGCCAGGTATCTTGGCGAAGCCTTCCGCTATCATATTTGTAAATGCTCCGAATATGCTGCTGATGAAATTTTCCTTCTTCGGAACGTTTCTGATACTCATTGTCGCTGTATCGATGCTCAACGAGCTCTTTGTCATGACGAATGGTTGTCCAAGCTTCGTCTCCGAACACGATTTAATTCCCTGCATCGTGTATGGGTTTGGCATCCAATTTCCGTATGTCGGAGGATAGGACGATGCTGCTTGCGAACCGAAATCTGGCGTATCGAAATCCAGGGACAGCGAACGCCTCGCAGAGATCTCCATTCTCGATGAATCAGCAAGCTATCGAACGTGTTAGATTCCCCTCAAATTGTTTCCCTCCTCTGTGATCTGTTGAGAATCGTGGGAAAAAAATAATGTAGTATTCTGCGGATCACAAAATTATCGACTAGGGACCAGTGATCGGCAAAATCGATATTTTCGTCAATTTAATTACCGCTAATTACTCCGTGTTAGAAAAATTTATAATTGTTCCAATAAATATTACTAATTATTAAGGCACTCGGTAATTAGGCGGTAAGGTATTTCTAATATTTGAAAATTCGATAATTCATGTTCGATTATTATCCAATAAACTTATAACTTGCAATTTAGATCAAATAATTACTCAATAACTAAGTAATTAAAATTTTGCTCTTATGAATTACTAATTTTTTCAAAAATTAGGTAATTCTATCTAATTATCAATTATCCAAGTAATTAAATACTCAAGTACTCGACTTAATAATTTTTTACGAAATCAGTTAATTTTTTTTTTCAATTATTAAATATTCGAATAATGAGATCATTAATTCTTCTAATTACTAATTTTTCGAAAAATTAATTGATTATTCTTTGTAATTATTAATTATTTGAATAATAAGAAATTTAATTCTTGTAATTACTAATTTTTTAAAAGTTTCTTCGATCGATGTTAACTTAGCGATAAATCATTGGACAGAGCTTCAATTCTTTTCGAATTGAAGCACGTAACATAATCTGAATGATCTTTACGCTGAATTGACAAAAAAAATTCACTGAAGTCTAGAAAATTTTTCAAATTTAAGCTAAAGTGTAGAGTTTTCTTTTTTCTTACGATTGCTCGAAACATGCTGACCCTGAAAAACAAGATTCCGATGCAAATACAAAAAGCTTGAAATTAATTACTCCGAAAATTGATCATTAATATAATGAAGTTACTAATTACTCAAATAATTAGTAATTAAAATAGTTCAATTACTAATTACTCTAATGATTTAGATATATACATTACTAATTATTCAAATAATCAATAATTGACATAATTCAATTATAAAATATTCTAATAATTAGTAATTAAAATAATTCAATTATACTAATTAATGTAATGATAAGTATTTTAAAGAATACGATTACTAGTTTTTAAAATAATGAATTATTAAAAGAATACACATATTCAATATCCAAATAATTCGTAGTAGTGGTCTTTAAATTACTGATTATCGAAATGCCTCAAAAAATAATGGATGATAATATTAATTTTGTAAATAACGATTAATTAAAAATTAAAAAATTTTGTTTTGCCGATCATTGCTATAATCACCATTCTTCGTTATCTCTAAAAGTGTTTACACTCGAGGTACTTATTTAGCGGAGGTATCTTGGTGAGGAAAAACTATGGAGCAAAGTGCGAGGCAATTCGTTATTTTTTAAAATTGAATGTTATTTTTTTTTATTTGTAATGGTACATGCATCCATTACACATTACACTTCAATTTGTAATGGAATACGCATTCATTACACATTTTTTTTGTAATGGAATACGCATTCATTACACATTTTTTTTGTAATGGAATACGCATTCATTACACATTTTTTTTGTATTTTGTAATGGTACATCCATTTCACATTACGCAGTATAATGGGTAATGAATACCGTGATGCATTATGAAAATGATGCATTATTTACAACTCTGACCTACAACTAGATCTTTTTTCTGGGTTTTTAAATATTAACGAAGCTTGTCAAAAATGACAGTCCATTTTTTAAACGGACTCTCCATTTTTTAAATGGACTATCCATTTTTTAAATGAACTATCCATTTTTAAATGGAGTGTCCATTTTTTAAATGGACAAAAAAAATATCTCTTCATCCATTCCATTACAAAAATAGCTCAACAGTGCGTCTGACAGATGGTCGAACTGCGGTGTAAAGATATGAGAGTTGACTTTTTAATCGCACAAATGCACAGCTACGTTTCGCGGAACGAAAAGCTGATGCAAGAACATCGAGTAAAGTGAGAAAAACAATGCATTATTTTGCCTTAAGCGCAAATGAAACGCGATGAGCCATGCGGAGGGGGATTGTGAGGTCGGGTACGAAAGTAATGGAAAAAAAAGTCATATTACGCATAACATGGCGCGTCGCATTATAAGTCTTGAATCTTTGGAGACAAAAGTTACGATCGTGAGAAAAATATTTGAGCGTTCATAAATTTATAAATAAACGTCCACGTTTATTCTGCATGTTGTAAAAACTGAAATGGGTCCTAGAAATTAGAGTTTATCGCACGCGTGCACGCGCTCTTTTGTACTCACAGCAAGGACAATCTTCGCATACGTGACAATTGTGATCCGTGATATCGAATTTTTCGTCGTTTTTCGAATGTCTCTTCCACGTTGGATCCGGACGTTTTCTTATTATTTTAGGGTCACTCGTTAAATTTTCCGTGTCGCAAACTATTCCTCGATAGTCTTTCGCGTTTATAACCACACTTTCCATTGTAAAAAGGCACATTTTTGCTGAAACGAATACTGGAACGAACTTTTAAGCGGCCATTTTCAACTGTTTTCAAGTAGTGAATGTGGATTGCGCAAACAGCGCTGCGCGGCGCGGGGACGAAAGAGTGGAGAGGGGGAAAAAAGCTTCCGACAAATTGGCGCTGCTGTCGCCTAGACGCGCTTTTTTTTCGTGTTCATCTTTCTTTTTTAAAAGGCGGTATTCTGGTCCGGAAACATGGATTTTGAACGTTTTGTCGATTTCGATTTAAAAAAAACAATATTTTTACCATTTTCTTTTTCACAACATATTTGTGCATTGTGCATATTGCTGCGTCACTAAAATAGCTACAACTCCGTAAATAATTGGAATGAAAAAATTTCTTTTCGAGAATATATTCTGAAGATCTAAACTATAAGAATACGCAAAAAATTTTTTTTTTTTCATTTTCTTAAAATATATGGGGCGTTTCATCAAAAATCGAACGGTAAAAATTTTTTTTTTTTTAATTTCCTCAAATTTTTCATAACTTTTAGTACCCGTCAAAAGACCCTTCCTAGTAGATTTTGAGATTTTTTTAATCACCCGTTCGCAAGATATCGAATTAAAAAAAATACAGCTCTTTTTTCGGTTTTTTGGTCATAACTTCTTTAATAGTGGTCCAAATTAAGAGTGTTTTTTCGAAATTGGTGTTTTTCTATGGCATTCTTAGAAAAAAATACCAAAAGATATTCGACGTGTTTTTGAATAAGTTTTTTGAGTTATAAACTTTGAATCGTGTTTTTAAAGTTAGTGCGTTTTCTGATTTCTTTCAAATTTTTACATTGCAAACTTCTGTTTATTCAACAACTTTTAAGACCAGTCCGGTAGTGGGCGCTTCATAATTACAATTTTTTTTCGATTTTTGGAAAATTGATTTTTTTTAAATTATAAATCATTATGAATATCAATTTTGTTATTGTTATTTTATGCATTTTTTTTTCTGAAAAGGCGATAAAAAAACAAAAAAAACTTTTTATTTGGACCATTATTAGAGAACTTACGACACAAAAACCGGAAAAGAGCGGTTTTTTTTTAAATTTTAATATTTTGTGAACGGGTAATAAACAAAATTTCAAAATTTACCAGGAAGGGTCTTTCGATGGGTACTGAAAGATATAAAAAATTTGAGAAAATAAATAAAAAAAGAATTTCAACCGTTTCGATGTGGGATGGAACGCCCCATATATTCAAAAACATGTAAACAAATTTTGAACACAAAATCTCAAAAAAATAAAAAAATAAAAAATACATGAAATCAGCGCTAATTCGTGAAAAAAATTATTGAAAAAAAATGGTTACGCTTAACGATAGTCACTGTTGTGTAGATTAAAAAAAAATTGAGTTTTTTTATTTCAGATGATTTTTCATTACTGTATCGCTGCCACCAAAAAGAGTCATTTTTTTATTATGTCATTACGTTCATCGTAATAACTTTGTCAATTTTTAATATTTTTCAATAAAAATTCGTATGAATATAGTTGAATATATATTTAATAAATTGCTCTTTGTCTGATCCTTAAAGAATCATCCCTACTTACAAAAAAAAACCCCAGGATCGGCTATTTTTAGCCCCGTCATAGCGGCGTTCCCCCTTAAATTCTAGACCAGAATACTGCCTTAAATCTATTTCGAACGCAAAGATAGAACGATATTGCAACGATTTTGTTCACGATATACGGAATTATGATAATATCTTCTATCTTTGTTCGTAAAATCATCATCACATTGTATATTTGACGCTCATCGCATATTAGTCACGATACGCTTCCTGCGAGGGAAAATGCGAAGAATGATTCACACGACGCTATATCATAATTCCCATGTATGTTATTCTGATGTCATGTCGACCGAGAATCGTGTCATTCGGAACTTGTAAACAAGCTCCGAGAGTGCATCAACCGGCGAGCGATTGCATAGGAAAGTTCCGAGAAGGAGACAGACCGAAGGACAGAAATATAAATTTAAACTATCGAAGGACAGAAATATAAATTTAAACTAACACTTTAATATTCGAAGAGACTATACACAGGATACCGACTGATGGTAAGGAAGATACCGTGGTTACCAATTTTTTTAAACCGGTTTTTTTAAATGCGAAAATACACCCGCGTTCATCACTGCCCTTAACCCTTTCTCTCGTTATCTCGACGTTTCGTGTGATTTTTTATTTTCAATTCCCGGTTTTTTCCACTTTTAATGTACAAACACGCACTATTATTACCGCGGACGAATTCTTTTTCTTTTCGTTTTTTTTTTTTTACAAATAGTGAATCCCGATACCGAATTGAAATTGGTTGAGCACGTCGCTTCGCGCGAATAACAAAGGCACCGCCGCGTTCAATTCTATCCTCGCGACACCCGCAATTTTCATTACAATGCCACCACCCGCTGTGCATCGCACGTTTTCCGTGAATATTTTCATGTTCGCGTTCAAGTCACCCTCTGAAATATAAGGAAAAAATCAGCCACACGATTTCAGATCAGGATTGCGAAATTTTTGATGAAAAAGTAATGCATTAATCATTACTTTTTTAATGGCTAATGGAAATAATTTCCATTAACCATTAAATGTTAATGGTTGATGAAAACAATTTTCACTAACCAATAACATTAAATGATTAATGGAAATAATTTCCATTAATCAATAAATGGAATCCATTAATCAATAAATGGTTAATGGAAGTTATTTTCAATTATCAATAAGTGTTAATGGTTAATGGTCAATGAGAGCTATTTTCATTAAACATTAACCATTCAAATTTAATGGCTAATGGAAATAATTTCCATTAACCATTAAAATTTAATGGCTAATGGAAATGATTTCCATTAACCATTCAATGTTAATGGTTAATGGAAGTTATTTTCAATTATCGATAAGAGTTAATGGTTAATGAAAATGATCTCCATTAACCATTAGGTGTTGATGGTTAATGAAAATAATTTCTATTAACCATTAAATGTTAATGGTCAATGAGAATTATTTTCAATAAACATTAACCATTAACCATTAAATGTTAATGGTTAATGAAAATAATTTCCACTAATCAATAACGTTAAATGATTAATGGTAATAATTTCCATGAATCAATAAATGTTAATGGTTAATGGAAGTTATTTTCATTATCGATAAGAGTCAATGGTTAATGAAAATTATCTCCATTAACCATTTGGTGTTGATGGTTAATGAAAATAAATTCGGTTAATCATTTAATGTTAGTGGCTAATGGAAATTATTTCCATTGACTGTTGACATTTAATGTAATTAAAACGGACGTAATCGATTACTCAGCTATTCTTAGCGGTTTTGGTCCCAACGCGTTTGAAGTAGGATAACGAAGAAACGTTTTCGATCGGCCCTACGAATCTTTAAAGTTCTTTATTGATATTTCGTTTACTTAACTACTGATATTATTGGTAAATATGTAACGGCTGGTTACATTTATTACCATTGGGTCATTTTGAGCCAGACTAAAACCGCGCCCGCTAAGAGTAACCGAGAAAACTTCGGTTAGTACCTTTGGGTCATTTTGACCCAGAATAAAACCAATCGATTACTACCATTTTAATTAAATTCAATGTCAATGGTTAAGGGCAATAATTTCCGTTAACCATTAGCATTATTGTTAATTGTAATAATTTTCATTAACCAATAACATTGAATGGGTAATGGAAATTATTTCCATTAACTATTAACATTATATGTTTAATGGAGATAATTTTCATTAAATATTAACTCTTATATATTAATGAAAATAATTTCCATTAACCATTAACATATAATGGTTAGTCGAAATAACTCCCATTAATCATTAACATGTAATGGTTAATGGAAATAATTTCCGTTAACTATTAATGCTGAACGGTTAATGGAAATTATTTTCATTAACTATCAACATTAAATGTTTAATGGAGATAATTTTCATTAAACATTAACTCATATATATTAATGGAAATAACTTCCATTAACCATTAACATTTAATGGTTAATCGAAATAACTTTCATTAACCATTAACATGTAATGGTTAATGGAAATTATTTTCATTAACTATTAACATTAAATGTTTAATGGAGATAATTTTCATTAAACATTAACTCATATATATTAATGAAAATAATTTCCATTAACCATTAACATTAAATGGTTAATCGAAATTATTTCAATTAATCAATAAGAGTTAATGGTTATTGAAAATGTAAACGCATTAAAAAAGTAATGCATTATTCACAACCCTGTTTCAGATACAGGAAAAAAAGTTAAATGGTAATTTCTATCGTACGTTTGATCGATGTGAGGTTTTCCAAATTTCCACTGTTCACAAAACCGTGCAGCCTGAACAATTCGCCGAAACCATTTTTTCCGGGTCTAAATGGCAGTGGTGTGTAGACGTGTAGAGCGAGAGCCCAGAAAATATTTCCACCTACGGCATCGCAATCAGAGCGTGGCCCGCAGCCGCGCATAGCAAAGCCACGAAGATTCAACGGTCCACCGAGGAAAAATTGATCGGCTATGCTTATTTGCATGTCGTTGCTTATGCCCCGAAGAAAACCGGCTTGAGCGCCCAATTGAAATGTCTTTGACGGTATCGAAACAAAACAACAATGTCAAAAATTTAGTAATTCGGATCAATTGATCGATGTCGTCGGGATTCGAACTTACGATGAATTCGTGAGGTGACCAATTGTGTTGCATGGAAAATTCATTCTTCAGAAAACCAATGTCACCCCCGAGACCGGCAATTTCAGCCGTTAGCTTGACGAGCGAGCCGAATGTCGGAAATATCGTCTCGTCGCGTTTGTCGATCGAGCAGATATATCGCAATGCCGATTTTAGACTCGGACCGCATTGCTCCCGCACGAAAAACGAGACTTGCTTGAACGACGTTATTTCTCGATAAGCAGCCTCGTACTGAAAATTATGCTTCAACGTGCCGACACCGCCGCGATTAACGGCGAGATCGATCATGAAACCTTTGTCCTTCTCCTTGTAACCGGACCAAGGCACTTCGGTACCGGTGCTGAACACGCTTGCGGTTAATCTGCAAGAATTAAAAAAAAAAAATCATGCGATTCAGCAATTGGTCCATAGTTTCATTTATTCATTTGTTTACAAAAAAAGAGATGATTAAAAACTTATAAAAAACCCTGCAAATTGAAATTTGCACATTGCTTCCTCATTTTTATCCATAGTCCACATAAAGAAGGCTTTGTTAACTATTCAAAAAAATGATTAATCAATGTGCGAAATTTGCAACTTCTATTAATTTGAACTTTTCAATGCTACTTCAACGCTACAAAAGTGTTCAATTTTTATCGCTTGCGCTATTTTTCAAAAAATTCAAAATTTCATAAAATTTTAATCCCTGGATAGATTTTTGCAAAATTCAATAGCGAATAACATTGATGGCTATACTGGCTCTTCACAAAATTTCATTGCAATATCTAAAAAATTTCTAAAGTTATAGCGTTTACGCTTCTTTTATAAAAATTAAATATTTAATAAAAATTTAATCATTCGATCGATTTTCGCCAAATTTAATGAAGAACATCCTCGATAGCTACATTAGCTCTGTGTAAAGTTTCAGTGCAATATCTTAAAAATTGCACAAGTCAGAGCGTTTACGCTATTTTTCAAAAAATAAAAAATTTCTTAAAATTTTAGTCCCTCGATGGATTTTTGCCAAATTTAATAGCGAACAACCTCGATAGCTATATTAGCTCTGTGCAAAGTTTCAGTTCAATATCTTAAAAATTGCACAAGTCAGAGCGTTCAGGCTATTTTTCAAAAAATTCAAAATTTTATAAAATTTTAGTCCCTCGATGGATTTTCGCCAAATTCAATACCAAACGACCTTAATAGCTATACTAATTCTGTACAAAGTTCTATTGCAATATCTTGAAAATTGCAGAGGTTAGAGCGTTTACGCCATTCTGGCAAAAACGAAAAAAGTCGATAAAATCTGAACACCCGTTAGAATTAAAACAAATTTTTTTTCATAATGAAGAGAATTCGTGCTCGACAAGTGTGCCAAATTTTAGCTCGATATCTCGAAGCGTTTTCGCGTTATTAATTATTTACATCTGAAACTCAGGATACACACACACACACACACACACACACACACGCGCGCGCGCACATCCATCCGGACATTTTTTCTAAATATGATTTCTCGATGTTTTAGGACATTTTGAACAAAAAAAATCGCGAAAATTTTTTTTTTCACGAAAACAAAGCTTCCTTTATGAGGAAGCAAAACAACTTTTTCGATTTAAAAGCTAAAATTTTCAGGACTTTTTTTTCAATTAGAAATCGATCAGCCATATGGATTTTTAAAAATCACTGGGGACAGATTTTACATGCTTATCCTTTAGCGCTTGATAGGAGCAAAATTTTGATACACAGAGCTTTTACAATGCTGCGGATTGTTCCATACTCACACTTTGTGCAATTTCCTGTCTACGAAAGGCTTGATTGCCGATATATTTATGTTCGTCGAACATTTGTGTCCGTACGAGTATTCCATCTGCAAACGTTCACCCCGTCCAAATATGTTAGGCGCTTTTGCGTGAATTTGCAGAGATCCCTCGTTATTGCCGACCATCGTGTTTACACCGCCGCTCATACGATTTAGTTCGCTCACGTTGAAAGTTACCTGAGAATCAATGAATTTATAATTACCTTTCGTCTTTTATTACTCAGATCTGCAGATCTCAGATTTAAGGGGAGGCTAAATACCGATATTAGCACCTCAAAAATGGATTCCAAACTTGCTCTGGCACGAATGGATGGAAATCAATAAAATTTTGACCGTATCATCAGAATTATGGCACAAATGGAGCCCCACTAAAAAATTTTCGAAGAACAAAAAAAAAAATTACAGATCCGATTATCATCAGGAATCTGTAATTGAAAATATTAAATTATAATGTTTCTACTGCATTTCGGCTAAAACTAAGAGTGGGGCTCCATGAGGAACACCAAAGCACGAATATCGATACGTCTTGGACATTATTTCATGAAAAAACCGCAACGTAAGTTTGGAATCCAAATAACGAGATAAATGTTGATAAATTTAGTGTTTCATCGAAAAACGAAATGGCGAAATCAAGTTCACAGAAATGCGAAAGAGGGCAGCGTCATGGAATTTTTATGAAATATAAATATTATTCTCATCAGACTTCTATCCAAACTGTCTGAGCTGTGAGTGGCAATGAACGAAAACGTTAATTTATGTCTCGCGTTTACATTTTGCAATCCATTCATCATTCATTCATAAATTTTATTGATATTCATCCACTGGTATCGGAAAAAGTTCGGACCGCGATTTTGAGTCGATAATATAGGACTTCAGAAATAATGTCGGTATTTAGCCTCGCCTCAACGTTACTCGGATCGAATGACACGTTCCTTGGACTATATTATTTCTTTTTTTCAGACTAACTTCGACTCCTTCCGGCGTTGCATCTGGACCCTTGCTCGTGTCTATGAATACTCCAATATTTTTGAAACATCCTAGAGCTTCCAGTCTGCCTCGCACTGTGTGACAGCAATGTATAACATCATGAAAATCCTTAGCCTTGAATAAATCCGTTATCTGCGCCTCTATTATATCGTCCTTGGTCCTCGAAAGACCATCTATGTGAACTTTGTCGACTCTTGCCTGGAAAACAAATTTTTTCTTTTATTTTTGCTTCATCATAAAGGAAACTTTGTTTTTGTGAATAAATTTTTTTTCGATATTTTTATGCTAATTTCAAAATGTTTCAAAACATCGAAAAATCATAATTAGAAAAAATTTCCGGGTGTGTGTGTATCCTGAGTTTCTGATGTAAATAATTAATAACTCAAGAATGCTTCGAGATATCGAGCTGAAATTTGGCACACTTGTCCAACACGAATTGCCCTTCATTATGAAATTTTTTTGTTTTAATTCTAACGGGTGTTCAAATTTTATTGACTTTTTTCGTTTTTGCAACATTGGCGTAAACGCTGTTACTTCAGCAATTTTTAAGATATTGCACTCAAACTTTGTACAGAATTAGTATAGCTATTAAGGTTGTTTGGTATTGAATTGAACAAAAATCGATCGAAAGATTAAATTTTTATCAAATTTTGAATTTTTCGAAAAATAGCGTAAACGCTCTAACTTGCACAATTTTCAAGATATTGCAGTGAAACTTTGTAAGGAACTAGTATAGCTATTAAGGTTGTTCGCTATTAAATTTGGCGAAAATCCATCACGGGATTGAAATTTGATGAAATTTTCAATTTTTTGAAAAATAGCGTAAACGCTCGAACTTGTGCAATTTTTAAAATATTGCACTGAAACTTTGCACAGAGCTAATATAGCCATCGAGGATGTTCGTTATTAAATTTGGCGAAAATCGATCGAATGATTAAAACTTTATCAAGTTTTTTTTTTTTTTTTAAATAGCCTACTCTACCTTCGGCTATTTGCGAGATATTGTACTGAAATTTTGTACACATTCAAAATAGTGATCAAGGTTGTTCGCTATTGAATTTGGCAAGAAGTAGATTTGAAAGAATGTTGCAAATTTGGTTGCAAGTTAACGAAGCTTCCTTTATGAGGAAGCGAAATTCGATTGCCATATTTTGATGAAGAAGCAATGTGCAAATGTTCAATTTGCAGGGTTTTTTTTCAAACATATTATAAATTTCCAAAATTCCGCAATCTCGATTTTTTAATTTTCCATTATAATTCCATTCCATTATAATTAAGCAAAAACTTCCTCGAGGTTCCACAAACTTCGCAACATTCGGCTACAATTTTTTATACAGATAGTATAAAGATATTTGATATACAATTTCCTGGAAGTCGTTCAAGCAGGATTATAGAAAATTATGATTGAAAAAAAACAATGAATTTAATCAATTAATTTTGTACCCAGGTTAAAGATAGGTAAACAACAAATTGTGCAAATTTGCCAATTGGGAAAGCTTCCTTTAGGCATATGCAAAGAAAAATCTTCTTGTTCATGGAGAAAAAAAAACAAAAAATTATAAGGATGCAATGTACAAGAATGCAAACGGTCGTGTGTTATTTTCAAGGTCAATACTTACTCCGACTTTATGCAAGTCTATGCTCTTTGGTTGAGACGTTCCGTGAGGCTTAGAAACAGATTCGTTGCTGCGGTTCAATGGCGAAGACTGAAATGGTGATTGATAAAACAATATTAATTCCAAACAATGTTTTTTAATCGATAGAAACAAAAAATGGGATCACCTCCTGAAATCCTTCTCTATCTTTGGATCTTGCTTCGTTCGATCGAAATCCAAAATCTTTGGGTCTACCAGGCTCCTATTTTTGGGCAGAATTTGGATTAGAAAAATCAAACGATTTTTCAGAAATCAGAGGATTTTTAAAAAATCAAACTATTTTTGAAAAATCAAACGATTTCTCAAAAATCGCTCAAGTGAACTTGAAAATGCGAATGAAGAAAATTAGTTTTTTTATAAATAAATCATTCATTCCCGGCAATCAAAATACTCGATCGTATTATTAGATGTTACGTTAGCGTCAAAACATTCGGAGGCATGCCGAAAAAAATGGATAAAACGATCGTGATGTGAAAAAATGAACGGTAGGTTATGAAAATTTAGTGAAAAATACCTTTGCGTGAACGGTTCCCATTATTAAAATAATGCTCAAATTTTATGTCGTATTTTTATTATTTTTCAAAATTTCGTAACTCAACGGTTATTTCGTCATACTGATTTGAGAAAATTTGTTCATGCGTGTTTTTTTTTCGGCAGTCGAAATTTTGTAATTTATCTATTGAACGAGACACGTTTTTTATTCTCTTATTTTGTTAATGTCACGATTTTCTGGAAAAACTAAAGTGTTTGGAAACGCGGTGCCAAGGAAGCGTTTTTTCGATGTCTGCGCGGTTCGTACATCGAATTTTCTCCGACCGCCGCTTTTCCCGTGTCTCAAAAATTTTTTCACTGTTACGGCCTCGGTAATTCATTTTTCCTCCGCTGTAAAAGATAGAGGTTATGAAAACGTCGTAGTGCAAAAAGAAGCGCCTAGATGGCGCGCATCGATAATTAAAAAATCAAAAATTGATGTAAATTTTGGATAAATGAGGGTAACAGTTTCACTATATTTTTCTTAACCAAATATTAATTTAAATTAAAAGCAAACAATAAAAAATCTCTTTGTATGTTTCTTCATATTTCTTTGAGCAACGAAAACATTGCTGTACATCATTAACATAGATATATATATATATATATATATATATAAAATTGTATACATTGCTCCACAATCAACAATATCCTTAAAAATAATTCAATATTTATCCGCAGATATTTGATTCGGCATATTATATATGGGTCATTCCATGTCAAATCGACCAATAGTTGGAATCGACCCCTTTCAATTCCGATTAAACTTGGTCAGTAGTTTTCTTTTATCATAAAACGAATAAAAACATTTTTTTCGAAAATTCAAAGTTTCACCGATTTCTCTACAATAGTTTCTCGAAAACTATTGTAGTTACGAAAAAATCGTTCTGTCCTCGTCTCGAAGAGTATACTTAGGGTTACGAAAAAAAGAATATTCCGAAAAAAAATGTTGAAAAATGATGAATTTGGAGAATTTTTAATTTTTAAAAATCGTGAAAATCCACGATCGACATTAAATTTGTAGTTCCATTTTTTTTATAACACTTTGTACTGATCTTAAAAGATCCTGATATTTTCAGAAAGGTGTTTTTTTTTCAAAATATGAATTTTTTTATTTTGGTAAAAATAAATTTTTTACCTCTAAGTTAAGTAAAGTTGAGCAATCATTTAATTTTTACTGCTCATAAATTTCAAGATCTTTGAAGATCAGTACAATGTATTACATGAAAAAAATTGAACCAAAAATTTAATGTCGATCGTGGATGTTTACGATTTTAAAAAATACAACATTCTCTAAATTCATCAATTTTCGAATTTTGTTTCGCAATATTTTTTTTTCGTAGCCCCAAGTATACTCTTTAAGACAAACCTAGAACTATTTTTTCGTAGCTATAATAGTTTTCGAGACATTTAAAAAATAAACTTGAAAAATTGAAAAAATGGTGAAATTTTGAATTTAGCATAACTTTCGTAGAAAAAAAAAATTTAATTCGTTTCCTTCGGTAGAACTTCGTTTAAGATAATCTAAAAGAAAACTTCTGACTAAATTTCATCGACATTGAAAGGGGTAGATTCCAACTATTGGTCGATTTGACATGGAATGACCCATATCTATAGGTATATATAATAGGATGGATGATAAAAAGCACCGCTTTTATCATAAAATTTGTGTAAAAGTACAATGTACGTGATGTGTATATTAAATACATTAATATGAATAGGAACGTGTTTTATATCGTTCAGAATTAATATCATACACGTTAATGTCTCATAAATATCGATACGGTATTTTGTGCTTTTTCCTTGATTTTTGTTGAACATCGATAAACTATTTTAATATCATCATTAACGGTGATAAAATAAAAATAAAAAAAATTGTTAACACTGACTAACGTTTAGTCAGCCCAATGTGTGATGCATTTGTTGAAGGTACTTTGCATATACTTTTCACATATTCTCGACTAGAATCTTAATAACCCAGTGAACACATTATATTGCAGCAATATAACATGGAAGTTACATGTAATGTTACAATATTATTCCTGTGTGAAATAGCTGTTATATAACGTCCAAGTAACGTGTTATGTAACATTTGTAATATGCAGCTTACATAACTGGTATATAACTTTGTTACATTACAGTAATGTAAAAAAGTTTTGTAACCGTTACGTTACATGCTTGTCACGAAGTGACATTACAGGAATGTAACATATGTTATATTGCGGCAATATAACATGGGAGTTACGTGTAATGTTACAATGTTATTCTTGTGATATATAACCGGTATATATCGTGGAAGTAACATGTCATGTACCATTTGTAATATGCAGGTTACATAACTGGTATATTACGTTTTTACATTACAGTAATGTAAAAAAAATTGTGAAGCCGTTTTAAAACATGCTTGTAACGATGTGAGTGTTACTTTGGTTATATTCATGTAAGATTAATGGGGTGTAACGAAGTGATTTGTCGTTATTTGTCCTTGAATCAAGGACTCGCGGTAAATTGAAAGCCGCAGTATTGCGATAATATAATAATAATAATCTTGCAATAATGTAATTTAAATATTTCAGTTGTATAATTGCAATATTAAAGTGATATCACTGCAATATTGCTGTTATATAAATGCAATATAACAGATACATTAATGTAACATTACATTCCAATATTGCAGTTACACAACTGTTATATAACAGTTACAGAACTATTACATAACTGTTATACACCAGGTGTGTAACATGTTATATAACAATGTTATATTGCTCAGTAGGAAATTGTAACTTACATGGAAAGTCTATGTAATATTACATGTTACAAATGGTAACATTGCCGTTACATTGCTGCAACATAACGGCGTCCACTGGGAAATGAATGGGGGACCAATAATGAAGAAAAATTGTCAATTTCTTCGAGAAAAATGCTTGAGCAAATAGAAGATTCTCTCAGAGTGCCGCGGGTCCCATTCTCGGTGGATGCGGCGATACCGGACTTCCGTGTACTTCAAGATCGAATTCCGACATCGATAGAGAATTTCTCATAACTCTGTTCCATCGCTCGGCGCTGTCGCGATCTTGTACCCTTTGACGTATAAATTCTGGCTCGTCGATTTCCCCGGTTCTTATGCATGCTCGCGCCGCCTCTTGCTGAATAATTATCTCATTCGTGATGTAAGCCTCACGTCGTATCTTATCCCGTAATTCCGGACTCATGTCGGGTATGCACCAACGTACGAGAATCATTACGAGGGCCACCGCATTCTGGAATGTATACAAAAGAATTACAAAACAATTTCATCGAGTCCTCGTTGTTATTCGCAAAGTCGTCGAATCACTCTTTGAAAACAGATAAGATATAAATTATATAAATTAAGAAGTTCAATTAAAAAGTAGTTTTTGCTCTGCTACTTTTTTAAGCGTTCAAATTTGCGGAAAATGGCATTTTTGCGAATTGTTAAGTGCAGAAATTGAAATATGAATTTGAGAAACTTTCACTGATATTTGGTTTATTGTTTATATAATGAAAAATTAAAAAATCGAGATTGCGGAATTTCATAAGTTTATAATAAATTTGAAAAAAAAATTTTGCAAATGTCAAATTTGCACATTGCTTCCTCATCTTTATCCATAGTTCACATTTCTTCCTTTATCACAAAGAATGGAGATCAAATTTTGCCTCCTCATGAAGGAAGCTTTGTTAACTATAAAAACATGAGTAATCAATGTGCAAATTCGCAACTTCTGAATTTGTAATCAATGTGCAAATTTGCAATCATGAATTTATTTTATTTATTTTAATTTATTTTTCTTTACCAAATCTGTTTCTCAATTACGTACCAATTTTCGTACCAATTTCTATATACACACATTTTACACACTTGTTTTCCAGCCCATTCTTTAAAAAAATTTGATTATATTTTTTATACAAAATGATTTTTTTTCCCGTAAAAAAACTGGAACACTATTTTAAACGTGTACAATATTTCGCAAATAGCCAAAGTTAGAGTATTTACGCTATTTTTCAAAAAATTAAAAATTTGAGAAAACTTTAATCATTCGATCGATTTTCGCCAAATTTATCAACAATGTCGATGGCTATAATTAGCTCTGTGCAAAGTTTCAGTGCGATATCTTAAAAATGGCACCAGTTAGAGCGTTTATGGTATTTTTTTTTTAATTAAAAATTTCCTAAAATTTTAAACCCTCGATATATTTTCGCCAAATTCAATAGCGAATAATGTTGATAGTTATGCGAGTTCTGTACAAAGTTTCAGTGCAATAACTTGCAAATTGTGCAAGTTGGAACGCTTGCAGTATATTTCAAAAAATTCAAAATTTCATAAAATTTCAATACTTTGATCGATTTTTGCTAGATTCAATAGCGAACAACCTTAATTAATGGCTATACTAATTTTGTACAAAATTTTAGTGCAATATCTTGAAAATTGCAGAAGTTAGAGCGTTTATGCTATTTTTGCGAAAAATGAAAAATATCGATAAAATCTAAACGACCGTTAGTATTAAAACAAAAAATTTCATAACGAAGCGCAATTCATGCGCAACAAGTATGCCAAATTTCAGCTTGATATCTCGAAGCGTTCTCGAGTTATTAATTATTTACATTTGAAACTCAGGATACATACATACATCCATACTAGGGTGGTCCTTATTTAGAGGTCGGACGACCTCTAGACGACCTCTTATCTAGACTCTAATCCTTCCTGAAAAGAGGGTATATTTCCCCATTTATAATATTTATTATATAGGTTATTCTAAGTGTAATAATTTTTTTAAAAAATCTGAAACTTCAAGATTTTAATAATCATTGATGCTACTGTTTGAGGAAAAATTCACATAATCATACGGGTCAATCCGGACGAATTGAAATTCGTCTAAATTTCTAATATGGGTCAATCTAGCCCTAAATAAGGATCACCCTAATATATACACAGACACACATCCATTCGGATATTTCTTCTAAATATGATTTCGCGATATTTTGGGTCATATTGAAGCTTGAATATTGAAGCATATTGAATATTGAAGCTTGTTAAAAACTTTTGCTTTTTTACAAACACTACCATTATCATTGTCACCGAGAAACTTTGTGATGTCTGAATTTTAAAATATCAAAATCTAGTTCATTTTTCCCAACATTTTTAACATCAAGTTAACGTGTTTTTTGTTAAAGGCCCCTAACGTGTACCTCGAATACAACGACGAAAGCCAATCTCGCTGCCAATATGTGCCAATACATAACGGTGAGATCGTATTTTTTCGAGGAAGTTGGTGGTTCACGAAAATCCGGATAAAGGCATATCTCAACATGACTCGAATTGTCATTCGGTCTTCCCAAATCCTCCAAATCCTGAGTCTTGAAGGACGACAGTGAGTATCGGAGAAAATTATCAAGAGAATTATTTTTCGACACCGTGTATTGATAAACCATTTTTGGAATAAAGTTCGACGTGAATGCTATTATGAAACCCTGCAAAAGTATATTTACAAAAATTCAACGATTGACCTTTAGTCCTTATAATTAATATCATATTCTCTCTTATCAGAGAAATTCCACTCACGTTCGTGATGACCGATAATTTCGATATGGAATCGAGAATTCTGTACCATATACCGATATCCCGCACGCGTTGTCCAACCGGACGTCGATAGAGGGTCAATAATTTCTTTGCATCGAGTCTCATTTCCAGAACGTTGTTCAACAGAGCAAAAAATGGCGCCAGTGGAAATGCAGCGACGAATATCGTCACGAATCCATACTGCAAAACTGTGCGCGATATCGTGGTAAAAAAAATATTTATATATGGGGCGTTCCAAACCAAACCGGACACCATTTAGCTTTTGCATCTCCGATTTTTTTCAAAAATTAGGCTACTTTTTTTTAAACGCCCATAACTTTGCGAAAAATGGGCCAAATAGGACGTTTTTTTTTCCAAAAGTTTTGTTTTTAAACCTACTTTTGATAAAAAAATGTCGAAAAAAATTTCAAACCGTATTTCTATGAGATTTTCAAGTTTTTAAAATAAATTGTTGATTTACAAAAAACACGTATGATCGATTTTCTTAAAATTTTTTTGTAAAAAACTGTCATCCATTCCACAACTTTTAAACCTAACGAGATAATGGGTAAACGATTGGATCTATTTTTTTTCGAATTTAAATTTAGGATCATTTAGCTTTTGTATCTCCGATTTTTTTCAAATTTTTTCATGTTTTAGTATTGGTTGAAAGAGGCCTCTATGATTTTTTTCAATTTTTTTTGTCGATTCGTTTTCAAGATAGAGATTTTTCGAAAAATATGTTTTTTTTTGTAAACGTTTATAACTTCGGCCAAATAGGACGTTTTTTTCAAAATTTTTGTTTTTGAACGTACTTTTTATAAAAAATATTTTTAAACAATTTCAAACCGTATTTCCATAAGATTTTTAAGTTTTAAATTTAAATTGTTGACTTACAAAAAACACGTACGGATTGATTTTCTTAAAAAATAGGAGATACAAAAGCTGAATGATGCTAAATTAAAAATCGAAAAAAAAAAAAATAGATCCCATCGTTTACCCATTATCTCGTTGGGCTTAAAAGTTGTGGAATGGATGACAGTTTTTTACAAAAAAAATTTAAGAAAATCGATCAGTACGTGTTTTTTGTAAATCAACAATTTATTTTTAAAACTTGAAAATCTCATAGAAATACGGTTTGAAATTTTCTTTCGATATTTTTTATCAAAAGTACGTTTAAAAATAAAAATTTTGAAAAAAACTTCCCATTTGACCCCTTTTTTCGCAAAGGTATCGGCGTTTGAAAAAAAAATGTAGCCTAATTTTTAAAAAATCGATATCTTGAAAACGACTCGACAAAAAAAATTGAAAAAAATAATGACGACCTCTTTCAACCAATACTGAAACATAAAAAATTTTGAAAAAAATCGGAGATGCAAAAGCTAAATGGTGTCCGGTTTCGTGTAGAACGCCCCATATGTTTATTTGAAATTTTCAATATCCATCGAGAGCATTAAACAGGCCCACAAAAAAAAAGTTGTGTGGGCTGAGGATCAGACCATATTTTTGTCTTGTATTTTTTCCCGCTGAACACGAATCTGAAGTCAGAATTAGGGCTCGATGAGCAAATTCTCGAGGAACTCCATAAAAACTGATAAAAATCATGATCTGGTAATTTTTCTCCCCATTGTCCCTGAACTCGCCCTTCAAATTTCTTCAGATCTTGGTGAAATCTTTCTTCTTGCTCTTCATTAAAGTCTCCGTTATTCGCCGGAAATCAATCAAGATGAGAATCAAGTAAGTGCATTTTCAAATTCATCAGACAACCTGAATTTTGAAAGTTTTTTTTATCATAGTTGCCTCAATGTTTTTGTAATCAGCATCTTTCATATTACCCAAAAATGTTGTGCACACTTCTTCAAAACTTAACCATGATGCCTTCCCTTGGTCATTCATAGCTAAAACGAATCCTGCATCTTTGCATAACTTTCGGATATCCGGTCCATCGAAGATGCCTTCTTCAAGTTTAGCATCAGATTTGTGCTTTGATACCACGAAATGTTGACCGAACGAATCACTCTGCACATCCCATTAAAGGGCAGTTGTCGTCGGGGTCCAAACATTCCGTGGCAGCAAATTTCTGCCGGTACTTGTACCAAGCTTTTCAAAAATCGAAAGATAAAAAACTGATTTCATCTTTGTGTGACCCAGATGAGACACAATAGGATGTGAGTTAACATGTTTGCAAAGTACCGTTGGTTATTACAGAGAGAAAAAAAAACCGCATGATAATAATATTATACAGAACAGATTACTGGATCATGATTTACATCAGTTTTTATGGATTTTTTCGAGAATTTGCTCATCGACCCCTAATTCTGACTTCAGATTCTTGTACAGCGAAAAATACGTAGGAAAAATATAGTGGGACAGCGCACGCAACTTTTTGTTTGTGGGCCTTTGTTATCTTTCTCACCCATTTCGAGATATTCGGGAAACAAACTTCTCGGACCCCACTGAACAAGTTTGTAATCCCTGATCCATTGCAGAGTCTTTCTCGAGAGAAATTGCCTCTCGTGTTTCTCGCTGTTCTTCGGTCTCACGTGAACCTTCAGTGTATTCAGCCACTTCCAGCCGAGAGGATAAAGCATCTCTAGCAATGAGTTTACCGCTTGTTTACCGATCATAATAATACTGAGCTGGATGCACAATTCCGTGAGACATCCACCAGGACTGCATTCCTCCTGTCGGTATTTGAAAAAACGCTTGTAAGCGCTCGGATAACCGATTAGTTTGCCCTTTATAAAAGCGATGTAGAATATCGATGCGTAATAATTGACGAATTGCAGCAGGTATATCTTCAAAGTGAGACTGTCGTCGAATTCTGTTTGCGTGCGTAAAAGTTCCATCTAAAAAAAAAAAAACAAAAAAACAACGTTAAAATCAATTATAAGCTACAATAAGCTTCGTCATTTTGAGTTTTAGTGTTTGTGAATGAGAGAAAAAATGCCCAAACTACCTCAGTCAAATATTCTGCCAGCCAAACGTACAACCAATTGAACAGAACTATGCAGCACAGATTTATACAGGCCGCAGTGGCAGTGGTGAAGAGTATGGCATTGCTTGTTATCCGTGGTTCCCCCAAAACACTCAGAGTCGTCAGAACGGACATCCGGTAGAGTATAACTCCCAATACTGCAGCCATAGCAACGGCTATCTACGCAAAATGCAACTTGTAGAATATTGACCAAAAAAATAAAATATATTTGCATATCCCTGTTCAGGGTTGCAAGTAATGCATTACTTTTTGTAATGCATTGCCATTTTCATGACTCATTGCAATGTAGTGTGTAGTGGAAAAAAATCCAAATAAACCCATTACAATGTAGTGTGTAATGAACAAAATTTTCATTACCCATTACAATGTAGTGTGTAATGGAAAAAATTTGCAGTACCTATTGCTTTTTAATGTGCAATGGACAAAACTTTTATTGCAATTTTAGGAATGGAAAAATATAGATGAATAAATTGTTGCAATTTTGCATTACATCGCTTAGGACTTAGATTTTAAGTACCTAAAAATCTAAGTGCTAAGTCAATAAAATGTAATACAAAATTGCAATAATTTATTCATCTATATTTTTCCATTCCCAAAATTGCAATCAAAGTTTTCGGTAATGTAAATTTTTTCCATTACACACTACATTGTAATAGGTAATGAAAATGTTTTCCATTACACACTAGTACGTTGTAATGGGTAATGAATTTTTTTTTTAATTACACACTACATTGTAATGGGTAATGGATTTTTTTTTATTACACACTACATTGTAATGGATAATGTAAATTTTTTCCATTACACACTACATTGTAATGGGTAATAAAAATTGTTTCCTTACACACTACATTTTAATGGGTAATGGAAATTTTTTCCATTACACACTACACTGTAATGGGTAATGGATTTTTTTTATTCCACACTACATTGTAATGGGTAATGTAAATTTTTTCCATTACACACTACATTTTAATGGGTAATGAAAATGTTTTCCATTACACACTACATTGTAATGGGTAATGGATTTTTTTTCATTACACACTACATTGTAATGAGTAATGTAAATTTTTTCCATTACACACTACATTGTAATGGGTAATGAATATTTTTTTCATTACACACTACGTTTTGATGGGTAATGGAAATTTTTTCCATCACACATTTTAAAAATAATGAATAATGCATTACTTTTACATTACAAATTTTGCAACCCTGTCCCTGTTGAAAAAGACCGATATGAACCGATAGAATTCTATAAATTCTCATGAATCTCTATTAGAATTTCGTGTGCATTTGTCCCTGATTCTAACAGATTCTAACAGTTCTATCGGTCTTTTTCAACAGGGATCGTAGCACTCGAAAAATAGATACGAGTCTTACTAGCAACAAAACAACAGAGAAACTCAAAATCGTCGCCGGGAGTCTCATACTCCAAAACGGTACTCGTGGCTCAACGGTATTCGTCACGACGTTTATGGATTTCTTTCTCACGTGTGCTAGTCGTGCCAAATATTGGGGTCTCGGATGTTCCTCCTGCGCATCGAGTCCAGTCAAATCCCATCTGTGCGTTATCTCAGCCGAATAATTCTTCCAGAGTTCGAGAAACAGCGTAGCTGCAAGCATACACAGGCTTTGATTAATTTTTATCTTTCATAGAAAAGATACCTTTTGCGTAAAAAAAAATGTTTGGACAATTTGTAAGAACAGTTTAGAATAGTTAGGATATTTTGAAATGTTGATAAAATATCTTTAAAAAAGGTTGAGCTATCGAATTCAAATACTGTACATAAAATACTTTAAATTCTTAAAATTCTTCAAGTACCGATTTTAATGTCAAAGTTTTTGGAAAAACAAGATCAACAAGAAGCTGAGAAAAAAAATCTTAAGAATTTGTTTTCTTTTTGGCCTTCTAAAGTGGACTAGTCAAAGTATATAGATGTTTGCTATAGAATTTCACGAAAATCGCCCAAGTTGTTTTTATGAAATTTTCTGAATTTGTATTTTTTTAAAAATGGAGTTAGGTAAATTTTGAAATATAGTTTGAGGACGTTCTGTTGAAATATGCGGTAGGAAAAAAGTAGCATCTCTTTCTCAGAATTTCGACGAATTAAGAAATTGTAAGAAAGCTTAAATTGCGAATGCTTATAGAAAATTTGTGAATGCACAAAATCATGAGAAAGCAATTATGTAGGAACTGGACGTACACGACTGATCGAATTCCCGAATAATTGTTTCTCGTTGATTGACGTACCCCAGAGTGACATGAAGAGTGAAAACATAACGGTCGAAGGATTGTCAAAGAGATAAGTTATTCTCGCGTGTAAGCATGTATCCCTGAGATCCCAATAGCCGCAAAAATGATCGCACAGAGGACACATGTCGATCGGTTCCACGCTATTGCATATTTCCTCGCTGGGTTTGTTCGAATAAAGTGTCAAACAACCAAACGCGAAGCACAAGAGGCCCGCTATACTCGCAAATATCAGCATGTGAGTGTAAAAGCCTAACCAGGCAAAATACAATCCAATTTTAACGCCGAAATATTCCTTTATGTAATCCAAGGGTTGATAGTGAAGCCATTTTCCAACACTCGCCCATTCGGTGTACAAGAGATATCTCATGGAACCCGGAGTACGAAGATTGCCCTGAAAAAAATGAATAATTTACCTTTCTCATGAAAGAAATCAGTTGCATAATATTACCGATTGTAACATGTAATATTACATAAACGTTACGCATGTAAATTACATGCAAGTTACAATTTCCTACTCAGCAATATGACATTGTTAAATAATATGTTAAAGCCCGGTATATAACAGTTATGTAACTGTTATATAACAGTTATGTAACTACAATATTGGAATGTAATGTTACATTAATGTATCTGTTATTTTGCATTTATATAACAGCAATATTGCAGTGACATAATTGTAATATTTCAGTTATATTACTGCAATATTGCAGTGATATCACTTTAATATTGCAGTTATACAAATGAAATATTGAAATTATATTACTGCAATATTATTATTATATTACCGCGATACTGCGGCTATTAATTTACCGCGAGTCCATAATTTAAGGACAAATAACGATAAATCCCTTCGTTACACCCCATTAACTTTACATGAATATAACCAAAGTTACACTCACATCGTTACAAGCTTGTTACGTAACGGCTACAACATTTTTTTACATTACTGTAATGTCAAAACGTTATATATCAGTGATGTAACCTGCATATAACAAATGGTATCTAACATGTTACTTCCACGTTATATTCCAGTTATGTATCACAAGAATAACATTGTAACATATATAACATATATTACACTACTGTAATGTCACTTCGTTACAAGCATGTTACGTAACGGCTACAAAACTTTTTTACGTTACAATAATGTAACAAAGTTACATACCAGTTATGTAACCTGCATATTACAAATATTACATAACACGTTACTTGCACGTTCTATAACAGCTATGTTACACAGGAAAACATTGTAACATTACATGTAACTTCCATGTTATATTACTGCAATATAACGTGTTTACTGGGTATGTTTTGGTAATCATTTTTTTTCAATATGTTCAATGTTCATTTTTTTTCAATATGTTCAATATGTTCAATGTTCAAAATATCCCAAAACTTCATGAAAAGACAATTGGAAAAAATATCGAGACGTGTGTGTTTTTGTATATGTAAGTACTTAGAAAAAACGCTCATAGACACTCTAACTTCTCTATTTTTTAACTATCGGTCCCAAGTTTTTGTGCAAATAACTCAAATGACAAAAAAAATTTGTGTTGAATTGAAAGCTTGTAAAACTTGATCATTTTTGAAAAGTGATAACAAAATTTTGCAAAATGGGAATTTTGCGCGCAGCTTTCTGATTTATTTCCATCGTTCGTTAAGTTTCCTGAATTATAAAGTCTTCTTTATCTACCTATCATAGAAGAGGCAGGTTTGCTAGCGTTTCAGAGGGTCAAAAAGAGTAGAATAGTGACTTGTCTTTCACAATTCAAAGTTCATAAAAATTTAGATTTTTTGAGAAAACTATTGGTAGATTCGTGTTCAAGCGGACAAAATATAGCGATATAAGATTTAAAAAAAATATATATCTTTTTTTTTTGCATTTTGGCCAAAATTGAATCTGTCCACTAATATAGGTGTAATTTTTTTTCTACTCAAAATTTCGGCGCTAAACTGCGCTCATTCTCTTTGTAATCGTTGAAGCTTTAAAACGCCGCTTTGTTCATTCGATTATGATAATTTTTCGATTTTTGGCCGATTTTTAAAGTTCAATCATCGATTTTGGCAAATTTTTTAAGGCATCCTCAAAATTTTGGCTCTGGACTGCGCTCATTCTCTTCGTAATCGTTGAAGGATCGAAACCCCGCTTTGTTCATCTGATTCTGATGATTTTTCGAAATTCGTCCCCTATTCTAACCGGCACCTCTATTCTAACCACTTCTGAGCTCTGAAATAGTGACAATAGTGACCAATTTTCGAAAATAGTGAGAAAAGCGATACGATTTTAAAATAGTGACCAATAGTGACAGTAGTGACTCACTGGCAACCCTGTGGAAGAGGTCAAAAAAACTGCTGATGAAGGAAATTTGGTGAACGATGAAAAAAAAAACTAGAAAGCTATCATTTCTAATTTTCAAATTTTTTTGAATAATTTAAAACGAAAACCGGCGAATCCACCCTTCTCGTGTGATCATCTAGATCTAGAATAAATCATCTAGATCATCTAGATCTAGAATAAATCATCTAGATCATCTAGATCTAGAATAAATCATCTAGATCATCTAGATCTAGAATAAATATCACAATCTTTTTTTTTCGTATTAACTGGCTTTGTCGAGGCTATTTCGGCACATGCAGAAATCATCTAGATCATCTAGATCTAGATGAAATGTTGAAATTTAATTTCAACATTTCTGCGTTTAAGTTATAAATAAAAAATTGATTTACAAATAACAAATATATTGAAAAATTCTATCTGTGAATTCATATTACAGTGCCAGTAATTATCTTTTTACTAATTTCAATAAAAAATTATTTGCAGTATAAGTTGCTTATTTATGTAAATCATTAGAATTCATCGACTATTAAAAATTTTCACATGTTTTGCCAGGCCCGAATTAAAAAGAAATGCTGCTGCTTTTTCATCCATATTGGAAGGTAAAATTTTGTATAAATCTCTTACTTTTTTGGCATGATCGAGTAAAATAACGTTAAAACAAACCAATTTTTACAAAAGTCAAACGAATTTTTTTAGAAATATGCAAACTATGCAATATGCTAAATCGTCTTTCTGGTTGCCCTAATATTAAAAAAAAAAACCACCCCAAAACCTCTCGACTTCAAAATTTCCCTCCATCATCTAATATTCTAGATCATGCAGAAATCATCTAGATCATCTAGATCTAGAATAAATCATCTGGATAATCTAAATCTAGAACAAATCATCTAGATCATCTAGATCTAGGATAAATCATCTAGATCTAGAATAAATGTCACAATCTTTTTTTTTTCGTATTAACTGGCTTTGTCGAGGATATTTCGGTATATGCAGAAATATATAAAGGTCCACAAGGAACAATAAGGGGCAATGAAGGCGGGTATGGATTTTACGATTGTCCGCTCAGTTTGTAAAAGCCGCGTGGAGTGATTTTGACCTAACGGTACACGTACACAATTTGAGGGATTTTGATTCAAGCCCTTGGGGCTGTTAATGACAGTGACAACACCTCTACAAGAAGGCATTCGGTATTGTATCTCTCGGAATCTTCCTCCCCTCGAGATTAGTCCATTGTCCCAAAACGAGCCCCTTAAGAACTCTCTACCTGGGGTCAATTGTTTTCCCCAGAAAATAGGTACTCCGATGACCCCTTAATCCCGAAGGCTCTATCTTAATATCCCCAAAGTTCACCTCGAATGGTGGTGAATTGTCCCCTGCGTTTCTCGACGATATTCAAGCCCACGAAATTGCCCTCGTTTTCAAAAGCACAAAAGACACACCCAATTTCGTTGAACGACCGATGTTTCCTCACAAAAATTCCCCCCCCCCCCCCGAAATGTTCTCTTTAAATCCCTTTAAATTTTGTCCTCGTGTATCATAACAGCTATATTTAGCTTGTATTACAAACTGAACGTACAATTTCCAGAAGTGGGCCTTTAAAAGAAAATCTAGCATATTGCAAACGTGTTTATTAGACTGCCTCAAAAACAATATTTCTTTTTTAATTTCTTACTTCATGAAACCATAGTTTATAACATAATATTGAACCTCGAGAAAGGAAATCGCCGTGCAATTTTTTTTAGCGGTATGATTAATGGAAATAATTTCCATTAATCAATAAATGTTAATGGTTAATGAAAATAATTTCCATTAACCATTAAATGTTGATGGTTATTGAAAATAATTTCCATGAACCATTAAATGTTAATGTTTAATGAAAATAATTCTCATTGACCATTAACACTTGATGGTTAATGGAAATTATTTTCATTAACCATTAACTCTTATTGATAATTGAAAATAACTTCCATTAACCATTAAATATTAATGTTTAATGAAATTAATTCTCATTGACCATTAACATTTAATGATTAATGGAAATTATTTTCATGAACCATTTAACTCTTATTGATAATTGAAAATAACTGCCATTAACCATTAACATTTATTGATTAATGGAAATCATTTCCATTAGCCATTAAATTTTAATGGTTAATAGAAATTATTTCCATTAGCCATTAAAAAAGTAATGATAAATGCATTACTTTTTCATTACAAATTTCGCAACCCTGTTTACTTTCTTTCCATCAATTACCTTTAATTTGCTTTAATTACTTTCCTTAATTACCTTTCTTAATTCGTTGCTCTGACGCATTGAGTTTTCGTATTCGCCATTTCGAGTTTCGAATCGAATTGTTTGAATAATTTAAACTATTCGAATGATGAGATTCGTCTCGAATAATTCGTAAATTTGAATATTCGCACACCCCTAATTAAAAATCATTTTTTATTTATCATTCAATAATTGACTAACGATTGACTTTTTTTGTTATTGTCGCTAAAATTTTTTCAAAATTTGAGAGAAATAAATTGTAGATAAATAAAAAGCGTATAACTTTTGAAAAACTCAATTACACTTGACTAATAATCAGCGTATTGAATTTATTTGTTAATTTTTCTAACGATGTATTTGCATAATATCTGAAAACAATATTTTAAATTTTACATTTCATCAAAAGGTTGATAACGAAACTTTCTTTTAAGTTATGTTTTACTAAAATTTTCAATACTTCAGTAGTGAGCTATTAAAAAAATATTATGATTAAATTAAATATATGATAGAACAACATAACTTCTTCATCGAAATCAATCAGTTTAAGAGCAAAAAATAATTATTCGAATTATTCGAATAATTCGAATTTCGAATTTAATAAAATTATCAAAAATTGTAATAGAAACTTTTTGTACAACGTTAAAAATTTTCTAAGTCACGCAGATTCGAGGAAAACAAATTATTATCTCCCTCCAACCGTTAGAATTTGATTTTTTACGTGTTAATCAAATGGCGAACACAAAAAGTCAATGAGTCACCACTTTAAAAAATCGCACGACAATTTCCGTTCACGAGGTTCAATATCATGTTATAAACTATGGTTTCATGAAGTAGGAGACCGAAAAAAAATAAAAGTTTTTTTTGGAGGCAGTCTAATGTTTATACTTTCTCATAAAATAACTTTTTGTTTCGTTAAACAACGAAAAAATCGATTCGTTTGTGACAAAGTAACTGAATGGAATATTTTTCAACATAAAAATGTAAAAGATATTTTAGAAAATTGCTCTTGAAAGTGCCGAAATCGTAATTTAAGGTACTAGTCTACTTTAAAAGGCAAAAAAACTTCAGAAATAATGTCGGTATTTAGCCTCGCCTTAAAAAACTTTGTATTTATTCTTAAAAAAATTCCGCAAATTGGCGTTTTTCTGTCTGTCTTCTCGGCTCTGTTTGCAACCCCTCAATAAATACTCACGTCGTGCAGAGGATACGCCGCAACGTACGCGCGTTCGTTTATCAATCTATCGATACCAAATGCAAAATCGTCGTTCTTATCTTCCGTGAATCGCGTTCTATCGAGGATAAATTGTACGATTCTCGAGTGTGTCCCGGATGTGAAGAATTCTGGAGAATCGAGATCAAACAGATATTCCTTGTCACGACTGTAGACAGCGGTGAAACGATGCTTCATCGTTGGAAATACCGTCTCGTCGACGTTATAACGTTTCATGAAACGTTTCAGGCAACTCTTGGCCTCGCGCATAATAGTTTTAGAGCGCGACGGTGGAACCTCAAAACCACGAAGATCCTTCATGGCTAAACGAAGTTTCAATATTTCAGCATAACGTCTGAGTACCTCGAGAGGAGCGTGGATCTTAACGAAACGCAGCCCACTCGGTTCAGGTGGCTCGTATTCCAATTCCAGGCCTTCCGACTCAAGATTTTGCTCGAAAACCTGAGAATATAGAAAAATTTATGGATACAGTAAAATTCATCAATTTCGATTGATATGATTTTATCGATAATTTATTGGCAATCTTATTATTCAATTTCCTTAATTACTTTTAGGGTTGGAAATAATGCATTACTTTTTTTTAATGCATTTGCATTTTCAATAAACATTAACTCTTATTGATTCATTGAAATAATTTCGATTAACCATTGAATGTTAATGGTTAATGAAAATAATTTCCATTAACCATTACATGTTAATGATTAATGGGAGTTATTTCGATTAACCATTAAATGTTAATGGGTAATGGAAATTATTTCCATTAATATATGAGTTAATGTTTAATAAAGATTATCTCCATTAATCTTATAATGTTAATGGTTAATGAATATAATTTCCATTAAGCATTAAATATTGATGGTTAATGAAAATAATTTCCATTAACCATTAAATGTTGATGGTTAATGAAAATAATTTCCATGAACCATTAAATGTTAATGTTTAATGAAAATAATTCTCATTGACCATTAACATTTAATGGTTAATGGAAATTATTTTCATCAACCATTAACTCTTAATGATAATTGAACATAACTTCCATTAACCATTAACATTTATTGATTAATGGAAATTATTTCAATTAATCATTTAATGTTATTGGTTAGTGAAAATTGTTTACATTAACCATTAACATTTAATTGTTAATGGAAATCATTAACAATTAACGATTAATGCATTACTTTTTCATTAAAAATTTCGCAACCCTGATTACTTTCTTTCCATTAATTACCTTTAATTTGCTTTAATTATTCTCCTTAATTACCTTTCTTAATTCATTGCTCTTGTAAGTGACAGCGTGCTCATCGTGTTGATCCCAAACGATGACAAAGTCGATTGAACGAACGCCATCGCGAAAATACAAACTTGACGATTCGTTCAGATCTTCGAGCTTAAAATTCCAATGCATTAATAATTAATTCCCATTGTAATTTCGCAAAAAGAAGAATTCAATTATATGTTTTTGTTCGATGCATCAAATAATATGCATATTCTACAGAAAATTCATTGTAAAATTGCAGGATGATGAATCTCAGAGATCGAATGAGAAAATTAGTGGAATTTGTAATGGCAAAATTTTTAATTTTCTCTCACCAATCCTGAGTCGCCTCCAGTTCCGCTTCCTCTCAAATCGCCACAGCTTCCTTCCACAACCGTTTCGGTTGTTCCTCGGAGGGTCGAAGTATCATCCGTCTGCAGATGATCTCCGGAGGATCGAAAATTATCAGCTACTTCCAGACTTATGGCGTCGTCGTAAATGGTATTTCTGACGCTCTGATAGAGCGTCTGTTGAGATCCGGTATTAAGATTACTCAGGGTCGAGCGATATATGCTAGGCTGAGGTGTGTCCTCTTTGTAATTATTGGCCAATCTTGTTCGGTCGTCATCCTCCTCCTCCTCCATTATTCACTCGTCTATTAGAATAAATAAAAAAATTAAAATAACGTCCAATTAAGAAAAAAGGAACTATCGAGCGATACCTCATCCATCACATTTTCAATACCGATAAAGATATCTTTGTACGGTTTAATGCATATCGATATAATTTACAGAGCAAAAATAACGATCGATTTAAATTTTTTTCTAAGTAAGACCGAGATTAAAAAGAGATATAGAGTGCATTGAAGTACTTAAAAAAATCATAGTTCGATTACTGTACAGATGTAAAAATTATAATGATAAAAATAAGTAATCAATACGGACATTTTTGTCTTTGTAATTTTTTTGGCCCGTAGTCCATGGTTTTATCTTGATGGACAAAGTAAATTTTTCCAAAAAAATAAAACATTACCGTTGCATTATAATGATGCAAACTTCAGCATCATAAAATTATAAGGACAAAAAATCATAAAATAAAAAAAATATTATGATTAAGATTACGTAGTTCATCATAATATAATAAAGAATGTGATATAATTAAAAAAAAGAGTATGATAATCGAACAGTAAATTTTGAAAGAACGATTCGAAAATCAAAACGGAGCATCACGTTTGCCTTTGAATATTTATATTTGTAAAGCCCGGGTCATCTCATAACGCGTTACAGCACTGACCAAAAAAGGGTGCAAGAAAAACCACTTTGAGGTTATGCCTAAAAAAGTTAAAAAATTCAGGATAAAATAGTTCATACTTGGTTCGCGAGTCTGCAGCAAATGCGACGATAGTATCAACAAACTTAGTATATTTCATATTTGATAAGAATGTTGACCACAAAACGTGTCGGACATACATACCGTGATAATCGTGGAGGCACCTGCCGCCTACGCACTATACATACTTGTATATATATATATATATATATATATATATCGATGTGTATATTCCGTCACGTCCGTTCGCAGTCCGATAAAATTTCAGAAAAATAAAAATATAAGTCACGCGCCGAACACGCACGATATTATTCCAGAGAGCGAGAAATTCGCGAATGTTTGCGAATAATCTTAATGTCGGTCATATTTTCATTGATGGAGAAAATAAACCGAACAAAAGAGGAGTATCGCGCTCTCCGGAAAAACCGGCCTGTTGCTCTTTTTTTCTATTACACCCGGTATGTTATATATATGTATATATGGGTCATTCCATGTCAAATCGACCAATAGTTGGAATCGACCTCTTTCAATTTCGATGAAATTTGGTAAGAAGTTTTCTTTTATAATAAAACGAAGTTCTACCAAAGGAAAAAAATTCTTTTTTGAGAATTATGCAAAAATCAAAATTTTTCACCTTTTTTTCAATTTTTCAAGTTTATTTTTTAAATATCTCGAAAACTACTATATATAGTTACGAAAAAATCGTGCTGGGTACGTCTTGAAGAGTATACTTGGAGTAGACTGCGAAAAAAGAAATATTCCGAAATATAATTTTGAAAAAATGATGAATTTGGAGAATTTTGAATTTTTAAAAATCGTGAAAATCCACGATCAACATTAAATTTTTTGTTCAATTTTTTTCATATAATACCTTGTACTGATTTTAAAAAATCCTGAAATTTTCAGAATTACGTTTTTTGTTTTTTCATAAATATGAATTTTTGAATTTTGGTAAACAAATTTTTTTTTACATCTAAGTTAAGTAAAGTTGATCAATCATGTAATTTGTACTGCTCAAAATTACATAATTACACGATTGCACAACTTTACTTAACTTTTAAGATCAGATATGATATTAAAAAAATTGAATAAAAAATTTAATGTTGATCGTGGATTTTCACGATTTTTGAAAATTCAAAATTGTCAAATTTCATCATTAAAATTTTTTTTTCAGATAATTTTATTTCGTAGCGCTTTAAGATGAACTCACTCAGAACGATTTTTTCGTAACTTCAAAAATTGAAAAAATGACATTTTGAATTTTGTATAACTTTTGAAAAAAAAAATACTTTTTTTTTCTTTAGTAGAACTTCGTTTTATGATAAAAAAAAACTTCTGACCAAATTTCATAGAAATTGAAAGAGGTCGATTCCAACTATTGGTCAATTTTACATGGAATGACCCATATGTATAGATATATGTATATTTAAATATGACTATTAGAGTCCTCTGTTAATAAAACGAGGAGACTAAATTTGAATCACTGATGATCAAATAGATATAAATAAGTGGGTATGAATAATCGGCACCGATTAAAATACAAATAAAGCCTTGAAATTGAAATAAATAAATCTTGTATATCTCCCGTGGTCCATATTTCGCTGTTTTTCTAAAAATAAAAAAAATAAAATTTTCCATCAATTATTAAAATAAACCAGCGGCAATTTTCGTTTTACTTCGCAAGATTGTTTCGAAGGAGTCCATTTGTCGATTTGAGATAAAAAAACGTATTCGGTAAGCTGGTGCAGACGATTAAAGCTGCTTGATATTGCATCAAGAGACGAAGAGAGAGAAAAAAGATAAACAACACGAGAACGGCCGATCAAGGGGGGTGAGTTTTCAGGGGCAGGTGTGCGGCGTTGGCGATCACTTCCATACATATATATATCTAGAATATATGGGGCATTCCAAGTCGAATTAATTTTTTTCCATAAATTTAATTTTTTTTTTTAAAGGAATTTTTTCTAGAAGGAATCGGCCCATTCGTCTCTTATAAGTTTTGATATAAAATCACGACTTTGTGAATTTGTAAATTTATATTCAAAATTTTGGGTTCTTTGAAAATTATAAGATTTTTTTGCAAATTTGCAAAATTCTTTCAAATTTGCTTCTTGCCAAATTCAATAGCGAACAACCTTGATCACTATTTTAAATGTGTCCAAGATTTCAGTACAATATCTCGCAAATAGCCGAAGTTAAAGTATTTACGTTTTTTTTTTCAAAAAAGTCAAAATTTTATAAAATTATTATCCCTCAAAATAGATTTTCGCCAAATTCAATAGCGAACAATCTTGATAGCTATACTAATTCTGTACAAAGTTTCAGTGCAACATCTTGAAAGTTTTGCAAGTTAGAGCACTTGCACTATTTTCAAAAATTGACAATTTCATAAAATTTTAACCCTTTGATCGATTTTTGCCAAATTCAATAATAACATTCATAGCAATACTAGCTCTAGCACGACATTTCAATTCAATATCTTATAAATTTCAAAAACCAAAAATTTCGATATTTTAGGACATTTTGAACACATTGGCATAAAAAATATCGAAAAAAAAAATTCTCGAAAACAAAGCTTCCTTTATGAAGGAGCAATAATTAATTTAATCCCTAAGGACGAAGGCTAAATTTTTGTTGAGTTGACTGAGAATGCCCCATATATAATCGGCGAATCTTTTGGTGGAAGACCCTTTTTAATTTTCGCTCGGCGAAGGTCGAAGGATTCTCGCATGCAACAGGCAACACCTGGCGAGGAGCCTCACGCAGCGCATCTTCACGTATATATATATTAGGGTGGTCCTTATTTAGGGCTTGCACGAATTTTTTATCAGTCGTCCCCCAAATCGACTCCAAATAACTCAAAAACAATACCCTAATTTTTTCAGATTATTTTCTAGACTCTAACCCCTCCCGAAAAGAGGATAGATTTTCCTATTTGAAATACACGTGCTTCGGCCATATTTTCAGAACATATTTTATTCTAAGTGTAATAGATTTTTTTTAAATCCATAACCGCAAGATTCTAGACTCTATTCATTGGTGCTACTATTCGAAGAAAAATTCACATTATCATACGGGTCAATCTAGACGAATTGCAGTTCGTTTAGACTGTCCAGTATGATAATGTGAATTTTTCCTCAAATAGTATAGCACCAATGAACACTAAAATCGTGCAGTTACAGATTAAAAAAAAATTATTACACACGGAATAAAATATATTCTGAGAATATGACCAAACATGTGTATTTCGAATGGGGAAATCTACCCTTTTTTTGGGAGGGATTAGAGTCTAGATAAAAATCAGAAAAATGAGGGAAAAATGTTTTTGAATTATTTGGAGTCGATTTGGGAGGCTTCTGATAAAAAATTCGTCCAAGCTCCAAATGAGGACCACCCTAATATATATGGATAAATATGCACCCCTCCGCGATGCGTTTCCGTTTCTTCGTAATCGACAATAAAAGAAGTAACATTTTTTAGTAACAAGTTTAAAGCAAAGACTGATTGGGTAACCCACGTTCTCAAAGAAAAAAGGCACGTTTCGAAAAGTCGTAGAAACATCGGATTATTATATTTTGATTTTTAAAATCCCATTGAATATCCATACAGTATTTTATATACAATCAATTATTTTAAATCTCTGTTGACGTTAACAAAAATACGGAGAAGCAAATTCATAATTCGCGTTAATCGTTATTGGATGACTTTGGTCAGGAATCGGCGCGCCGTAATTCCTTTTTTTTTTTTTTTTTGATAAATAAAAAAGATTCCTCATATCGCGCGAATGAATAAATAATCAATTGTACTATACTTCTTGCATAACTAGAGAATTTAGCTCCTCCTCGCTGGACGATAATATAGAGTCAATATTGTAGAGAGCTGCGTGAAGCGTTATCAAGCACCACGATACACCTGTAATCAAAATGAAAAATGAGATTTCGTCCTGCAATTTTAATCACAATAAAATAAGTATTTTCAATTAACCCTTTAACAGCTGAGTTTTTTTTTTGAGCGTTTGGCAAAGTTCGTACATGGTGAATCTGAATTCATGGGTACCAAATGTGAGAAACAAATTATTTGAGAATTTTTCTACCCTCAGAAACTACCCCCAAATAAAAAAACCACCCCAATCACTTGAAAACATCTTAATTCAATTTCCCATCGTTCATTTCCGCCAGAAATTGAGGAAAAGTCATTCCAGAACACGCCATTGGGATTCTGAAGAACTTAGGAATCAATCAACCCTCATGAACTACCCCTCAATTGAGAGTAATTGACCCCTCAAGGGATAAAATGTTATTATCGCATTTTCTGTTATTTTATCCTGATCTGAATCGAATTATGAGTGTTTCAGAGCTGAACATCAATGGAAGTGCACTTTTGGGCGTAGAACCATTTCTAGGGGTGGTTTTCGATGTTTCGTTACTGTTAGGGGTAGTTTTCCAATTGGATATTATTGCTACAAATTTTCGATGTTATTTCAAAGCACACACTTGAGAGCGCGACTCCAAAAAAAAATTTGCCTGAAAGCTATGCTAATTTCCCATTTTTTCGCAATTTTCGCACTTTTTGACAGGGTGTGAAACTGAAGGGGTGCAACCCTTGCGTTTACCGAATTTTTCATGCATCCTTCATCTTCAAACGCGACCTGAACAATGTCGATATGTTTATTTTTATGGAAGTTCTGCGTTTTCAAAGTAGGTGGGACGAATGTGTCCCACCAGCAGTTTAAGGTTGCGAAATGCATTACTTTTTGTAATGCATTGCCATTTTCATTACACATTACAATGTAGTGTGTAATGGAAAAAATTTGCATTACCCATTACAATGTAGTGTGCAATGGGAAAAATCTCCATTACTCATTACAATGTACTGTGTAATGGAAAAAAATTTCCTTACCCATTACAATGTAGTGTATAATGGAAAAAATTTCCATTACCCATTACAATTCAGTGTGTAATGAAAAAAAATTCATTACCCATTACAATGTAGTGCGTAATGGAAAAAAAATCCATTACCCATTACACCGTAGTGTGTAATGGAAAAAATCTCCATTACTCACAATGTACTGTGTAATGGAGAAAAATTTCATAATCCATTACAATGTAGTGTATAATGGAAAAAATTTCCATTACCCATTACAATGTAGTGTGTAATCGAAAAATATATAATCACCCATTACAATGTAGTGTGTAATGAAAAAAAAAATCCATTACCCACTAGAATGTAGAATGTAATGGAAAAAAATTTCATGATCCAATACAATGTAGTGTGCAATAGAAAAAATTTCCATTGTCCATTGCGATGTAATGTGTAATGGACATAACTTTGATTGTAATTTTGGGAATGGAAAAATATAGATGAATAAATTATTGCAATTTTGCATTACATCCTAATGACTTAGGTATCTTAAATTCTAAAAAGCATCTATATGTGTACAAAAAGTTGAACATTGAACTGCACCTCTAAATATACTTTTTTCAGCGTTTACTTTGGCCAGTATCCTTTGCTCAAAGTGATTTTCTGTGAGCCTATTGAATGTAAGACGATGGCAGTGACGTATTATATCATCGTTCAACTTGTTGTATGCATATAGATGCTTTTTAGAATTTAAGGTACTTAAGTCATTAAAATGTAATGCAAAATGGCAATAATTTATTCATCTATATTTTTCCATTCCCAAAATTGCAATCAAAGTTTTGTCCATTATGCATTACATTGCAATGGGTAATGGAAATTTTTCTAGTGTACACTACATTGTAATGGGTCATGCAATTTTCTTCCATTACACACTACATCATAATGAGTAATGAAAATTTTTTCCATTACACACTACATTGTAATGGGTAATGAAAATGTTTTCCTTTACACACTACATTGTAATGGGTAATGGATTTTTTTTGCATTACACACTACATTGTAATGGGTAATGAAAATTTTTTCCATTACACACAGACACACTACATTGTAATGAGTAATGAACATTTTTTCCTTTACATTTTAATGGGTAATCCAAATTTTTTCCATTACACACTACATTGTAATGGGTAATGGAAATTTTTTTCATTACACATTCTAAAAGTAATGAATAATGCATTACTTTTACATTACAAATTTCGCAACCCTGCAGCCGTTAAAGGGTTAAAAAACTGTATAAAAAAATTTCAATGCCGATTGATCTCACCCAAGACCCAAAAAAGTACAGCTCCAGCTCCGACCACATAAAACAGCGGCAAAGAACAAATTCCCACCAGCATGTAAACCTGCGCTAGGGTCAATTTTCTATTGAACACGGTTAATTCCTGTTTCGCGTGTCTCTGCGAAACTTTGTAACAAGTGCCGAGTGAAATTCCAACCGCGAGAAGTAGAAGAGGCGACGTTATTCTGCGAATAAGAAATGTAGAATCGATTTTTCGTTCCTCTTTCCCAGAAAAAAAGTAAATTTCACCGCAAAGACTCACAGACAGTAGAAAACGAGTCCGATGAAGACGAAGAAATAATTACTCTGGAAGTATTCGATATTTTTCATAATACGTTTGCCCAATCTTGGAATGCTCGGAGGCGCTCTGATGTTGTTTGTGTTTATGAACAATCCCCATGGCCTGAGAGTCGCTTTTCTGTGCTGTATCCATTCTTGAGCCTCTGGATAGCCCAATTGCGTGAGCTGCAATTGTGGGAATTGAAGAAAATCGAATCTGAAAAAAAATAATAATAAATATAAAAAATTAAAAAATAATAATAAAATTTTTGTTTGTTAAAAATACGTGTAAAAAAACAATTTTACAAAAAGTTATTTTATACACTAAAAATAAAAAAAATACATTTGACATTGCACCGTAACATTATTTTTTCAATGTATTTATTATCGTTATCTAGCGTTATTTACGCATGCGCAATAATGCGGAATAACTTTTTTCAGGCTCATTTCACCCATTTCCGGTCCCGCACACCTTTGAGCGTTTAAACAACAAAAACAATGCGTGTAAGAGACATCCTTCGGACGAGATTGCGATGAGGTTAGATGATGCAGCCATACGTTTTGTTAATAACACGAATTCAAAATTCCAGATTTCAAAATACGCGCGATATCATCATTTTCAATCCTTGATTTATCTTTTTTTTTACCCATTAGGTGAATTTTTTAGATTTGGCTCGTTATCGTCGCCGACAACAATCTCCACGTCATCGACAGCCATCCTGCTTTTTTCTCTCACTTTTGTAATTCTCGATACGAATCTTTTTCTTATAACTGTCGGTGATAGTCCCGTTTCTCGTTAACTCGCTGTGAACGTTTGACACTAAGAAAAAAATAAAATAGCGATAACGAGACAATCACCATCTGTCACTGTGTGCGACAAATGTTGTGTGCGTTGATTCGAGAAATCTGCACCGACATTTAACGACACTTTTTTAGCATGGACACGAACCCCTCAGCATAGACCCGAACCCTTCGAAATGAATATTCAATTAATAAAAACATTAAATATTAACTAAGTATTACAACGGTAAATAGTAATAATTGATTAAAGCCCGTACACGACGAATTTTATCAATTTTATAAATGTAAATACATTTTTAAAATATATAGAAATACAATATGAAGTATAAAAATGAAAGTATGAAGATCTTGTTTCGAGGGCATTTAATAAACAACATGATACGTATAGATTTCATTATGCACGTTTAATTTGTTATTATTAAATCATTATCACAACCGCATTCGTCATGCTCATTATTTTACTGTTCGAAATCTCCCACGCATTATCGGGAACCGCGTAGTGCTGCCCCTCGCGGCGAATCCGCGGACTAATCCGGTCATGCGCAGTCGGCCCAAATATTCCCCTCTCTCCGAACATCTTTTTCGCCCGACGCGCGTACTACGTTTCTTCTTCCCCTTTCTCCGCTCTCTTCTCTTTACACACGCCAACACACGCCACAGGTTGCAGCTGCCTCAACAAAAATTCTTTTATTGTCCTGCTCCCGTAAAACGTCCAGAGCCTCCTCCCAAATATACTACGAGAATAATACGATCGTATATATGCGTGCAACTTTCAGGAAGTATTAGATGGGCGCATTTATTTTGCAAAATCGCAGATATATATATATGGAGAAAGAGACAGAGAATGTCGGAAGCATGTTTTCAAGATTTTTCGAAGACGTTTTTACTGTATCATCCCCTCGATGACGCAGAGCCTCAGAAAGGACATAGCATGATCATTATTTGTATCCCCGTAGAATAAACTTTCACTCTTATACAGAAACTATAGTCCAACCCCCCCCCCCCCCCCCGATTTTTGAATATGCATTATTCCCCTCGCAACTTTATAATCCGGGCGGGTTTTTGCCCACTACTTTGCCTTGCACAAAGACAAGGGTCAGTTTTACGATGGGATAATTGTAAATATCCTCGTAGGCGGGTACCCAACCCGGGTAAAAGGGAGAGGGGCATTTCAAAAATTCAGGTACACGTACCTGATAAATTGTAGAGAACATAGGGAATATCTCGCGGCTATCTCAAATGTTAGAGAAAGAGGGGGGGGGGGAGTTGTAGTCACAGGAGTCTGATAAGATTCAAGACGACCCATTTGGTCTCCGGAGAAGTAAAAAAGAAGAAGAAATTCCTGCCGCGGAACAAAGATATATGATAATAATTGGCCTTTGAGAAACGACGAGGGTGAGAGGAGAAGGAGAATGGTAGAGATGCCGAAAAGTAAAAACGAGGTGGAGGGGACGCCACTAGCGCGGCCATTTTGAAACGAAGGAGACGAGAGCCAATGGGAAGACTCCTTACAAAGCGAATGGGGATGTCGATTTTATAAAAGGAGACGCGCGGTTGGTCGAGCGTTTTAATTCCCATGAGACACTGGGGCCACCCGCTATAACGAACGTAGCGTGGTACGTGAGAACGATTGTATTTGAATGAACGTGTGTTCTTCCCAAGCCGCGTTGATTGACAAATATATATTCTAAAATTGGTGATTTCGGGACAGTGTTTTGAGAGTTGCAACGAGGAAGTGTTTATAATCGTCGAACGTTCCGAGGTATGTTTAACGAATCGGAGAAATGAATGTTGCACAAAAGCTGCATTTCGACGCTTACGACATCGAGGACGAAGAATTGAACATCAGCTGTCGTACAAACAGCTCGGGATGCGATGTTGAGGATGGTTTGGACTCATCAGCCGAAGATTTTGGATGCTCGCCGCTGCCACAACCTAGAAAATTGTCATTCAGCAATGCGATGGAGTGCAGTGACAGTGAAAATAATCAGCCAATTAATAACAACGCGACCCCTGCCGTCACCTTGACAGGTTAGCGTCACTGAGAGAGCATCGTTTTTTATTTATTTTTTTTCTTCCATCGAGAATCGTCAAATTTTCATTTCACAGCGTCGTAGAGAAAAAACGCGTTTTTTTTTTGGAAAATTTTCAAATAATTAATTTTTCTTCAATCGCGCATCGTCGAAGCAGGGATGAACGCGAGAGACTCCGTGTCTTCTCTCGCGCAACGTAAAGATTTTTCTATACTCGGGTTGTTTTTCTTTTTTTTTTTCCAAAAGGACGCTCATCTTTAATCGTGACTCGTTCAATGGTCTTTTATGTTTTTTTATTTTTTTGTTATAATTTTTTATCCGACAATGCCCGGAGGCTTGTTTCAAGCAAGAGAAACGAAAATGAGAAAAAAGAGGAAGAAATACTCGACTTCCGTCGCGAGATTATCTTTGTTTTCGCGATGCAACAGGTAACGCGGTAATAAGACTCTGTCTGCGTTGCCCAACGATACGTCGAAACGGTATATTCATGCAGTCAGTCTGAACATTTTGTTTACTTATCCAATTTACTTATTGTCGAGCTTCATTTTGGTGTTCTTCTAAATTGTCACATTGTACATTTGGCATCGCAGCGCCGGTTGCAAGTGACTTTTTTTTGAACGTGTAACGGCAAACGATCGATTGCAGAAGAATTCATTGGACCGATCGTTTTGTTTCGTACCAAAAGCTCTTAAATTAAGTAATCTGAGCACAGAATTATATTTTCGTCCTCTTAATGCAACATTTTCCCTGCTAACATTCTTTACTTCTTCCCAAACCCAAACCAAATGCTCTTGAATTAACTAATCTGCATACAGAATTATATTTTCATCCTCTTAACGCAACCTTTTCCCTTCTAACATCCTGTACTTCTTCCCAAATTCAAACCAAAGGCTCTTGAATTAACTAATCTGCGCACAGAATTATATTTTCCTCCTCTTAAAGCAACATTGTCCCTACTAACATTCTTTACTTCTTCCCAAACCCAAACCAAATGCTCTTGAATTAACTAATCTGCACACAGAATAATATTTTCATCCTCTTCATGCAACCCTTTCCCTGCTACCATTCTTTACTTCTTCTTAAACCCAAACCAAAGGCTCTTGAATTAACTAATCTGCACACAGAATTATATTTTCATCCTCTTTATGCAACCCTTTCCCTGCTAACATTCTTTACTTCTTCTTAAACCCAAACCAAAAGCTCTTGAATTAACTAATCTGCGCACAGAATTATATTTTCATCCTCTTCATGCAACCCTTTCCCCGCTAACATTCTTTACTTCTTCTTAAACCCAAACCAAAGGCTCTTGAATTAACTAATCTGCGCATAGAATTATATTAATATCCTCTTGAAACAACCTTTTCCCTACTAACATTATTTACTTCTTCGCAAATCCAAACCAAAGGCTCTTGAATTAACTAATCTGCGCACAGAATTATATTTTCATCCTCTTAACGCAACATTTTCCCTAATAACATTCTTTACTTCGTCTTAAACCCAAACCAAAGGCTCTTGAATTAACTCATCTGCGCACAAAGTTATATTTTCATCCTCTTACCGCAACATTTTCCCTAATACCATTCTTTGCTTCTTCTTGAACCCAAACCAAAGGCTCTTGAATTAGCTAATCTGCGCACAGAATTATATTTTCATCCTCTTAACGCAACCTTTTCCCTACTAACATCCTTTACTTCTTCCCAAATCCAAATCAAACGCTCTTGAATCAACTAATCTGCGCACAGAATTATATTTTCATACTCTTAACGCAACATTTTCCCTACTTACATTCTTTACTTCTTCTTAAACCCAAACCAAAGGCTTTGGAATTAGCGAATCTGCGCACAGAATTATATTTTCATCCTCTTAACGCAACCTTTTCCCTACTAACATTCTTTGCTTCTTCCCAAACCCAAACCAAATGCTCTTGAATTAAATAATCTGCGCACAGAATTATATTTTCATCTTCTTAACGCAACCTTTTCTCTATTAACATTCTTTACTTCTTCCCAAACTCAAACAAAGGCTCTTGAATTGACTAATCTGCGCCCAGAATTATATTTTCATCTTATCGCAAGCTTTTTCCTACTAACATTCTTTTCTTCTTCGTCGTATTTCACTTCGGCCCGTCTGTCGATGCAGCGCGAATATTATTTACACTATACAATGAAATTTGGCTTGTAAATATTCGGAAAACTTGGGCGAGCTCGCATTTCGGCAATTAGAGATTGATACAAACGTCGCGAGTCAATCTTTGCTTGAAATTTAGCTCGAAGACGATACGAAGTTAATGAAAAATATTTATGCACTATATTGATAATACATCTGTAAGAAGTGGAAAACAGTAATTTCGTTCGCAGAGAGTAGTTGAATCGCTAAATTTTCGTGCTATAGAACTGCGCACGAAAAGATTGCAGATTCTTCTCTGCGCTTGGAAATAACGATTTTCTCTGTTTTCGATTCTGCGAAGTTCTTCGTTCCTTTTTTATGTGCGATTTGATCATTTGCTTTGCAGGTCCATCGGGAATAAGAATTCCAATTAGGGAAGGAGCAGCACCACAATCGAGAATATCGATGGCGTGCAGTCCTCCTTACAAGAGGGTCAGAGCCCTCAGGCTCTTCGACTCGCCCACAACGCCAAAAACGTTGATTGAAAAGAGCGGTATGCACACGCCGATACCGTCAAAGTGTACGAGATTGTTCAACATCGACAAACCAAGACCGGTGGCATCTTGCTTTCAAAGTAAACTGGACAAGCCGGCGGCGAACGTGAATCCATTCACTCCCAGTGGAATGTTGCTAACAGCCAGGAAGAGAAGTCGATCCAAGCGAAGCCTCAATGGGTAAGAATCCTGACAAGAAAAAATCATGGAGTCGAAGTTTCGAGAGTTCGGTTGAACGAAAAATCAACAAATGTACACTAGCGGAGAAAAGTTTCTGCGCAAAACTTCAAAAGAGAGTTACGTTTTTCTATGCCATTTCGCCGGAAGTCAACGTAAACTAATTTAACAAACAGCATTTTAAGGGGGAAGAATTCAGCTTGATTTCCTGTTTTTTTAAATTATTTTTTATACATTTTTACGATTGGATTCCCCAAGGGGAAAGTTTGAGCTTCAATTTCCTTTTTTTTTAAACTTTGAGCAAATAAATTTGTCGATTTTTCTGTTCATGTGAACGTTGGGAACTTCAAGTCCATACATCAATTTGTTTACCAAAAAATTTGAAGAGCCGGGCAAATACTTGGTAAATAATCATTTTTTTAAACGAAATATGTTTAAAGAATTATTTTTAAAGTGTTAAAGGCCTTAGAACTGTCGTTTAGAAAAATAAGCTATTCGATTTTCGGTTGATTTGAACGTTCAGAACTTCAAGTCCATAAAAAATCAAATCCAAAGATCCGAACTATTCACGAGGGGTTTAAATTCCGTGGCAACGCACATTTAAGCCTCAAATTGATGAATGTATGCCGAATATATCCTTTTCTTATGAATTAGCACAAACTTTTAGCACTCGAAGGTCCAGAGTCAGTCTCAAAAGTAATCGCTGGCTCTTTCTCGAATATTCAGTTGCAGGTCTCGAATATAAACTCTGAAATTTTCATTTGAAAATAACGAATATTCAAAGGTTCCTCAAAGCCATTGGAATTTTTAATTTTCGTGAAAACCAGTCTGCAAGATATGTAGATATCGAGATACCTTTCAGTGTAAATACTTCTATTACTAAGTATAAGTTCATGTGAAATCTTATAATTTTATAAGATTATTATTATTTTATACCCCGTATTATTTTATTGAAGCATCTAATTGTTGTATAATTTTCAAAATCTTGATTTTTCTAATGATGTTTGAAATTTGCATAGTTGAAGTGCAACGGAAATAAATCTCTTTAAAATAAAATGCATCCTTTCGAGGATGAGTTTCGCATAAAAAATGATTCAAATTTTTTTTGAGGTATCCAAAAAATATGAGTGAAAAAAATATATATATCTGCTACGATCAGAGTTGTGAAAATAGTGATGTAAAAGTAATGCATTACTCATTACTTTCAAAAATGTGTATTGGATAAGTTTTCCATTACAAATTACAAAAGTAACGTGTAATGAATGAATGTTCCATTACAAATGAAAATAGTAATGTATAATGAATGCGTGTTCCATTACAAATAAAAAAGTAATGTGTAATGTATGCATGTTCCATTACAAATAATAAAAGTGATGTGTAATGGATGCATGTGCCATTACAGATATAAAAATAACGTGTAATGAATGAGTGCTCCATTACAAATTACAATTGGAAAAAAAGTAATTTGTAGTGCGCGATAAAATCTTCCTTTATTCACGAAAGTGGAAAATATGGATCGATGAAACCGGTTCAGGGACTCGATGGTATGGGTTTATGAAATTTTTTTAAGTAAAAAAACCCAAAAATGTAAACATCGGAATATCAACAGTACTAATAATACCCGTTTTGAAATTTGAAATTAGAATTGAAAATTTGAGTCGAAAGAGAATAAAATACATATATGCTGCGCATTTCCCTTTGATCTAACAAATGAAAAGAAACAAAACAAAGTACCGAATTATATTTTCGAAGTAAAAAAATTAGGAATCTGAACAAACGAATTTCCATAGAGGAAAATCTAAACAAACGAATTACCCTGTAACAAATTTGGGGGAATAACACATACAGTCTGAGATGTATAATTCTTACGCATTATGATTATAAAAAATCATACGAAAAGGAAGATTTCATTGACATTGCTCTCTACATACAGAAATTATTTTTACTCCTTTAAACCATTACTCAAAGTAATACATTATTTATAGATGTAATGCGTTATTTGAAGTAATGCACTGGTCGATGTAATGTGCTACTCAGAGTAATGAATTGCTCAATGTAATGCATTACTAAAAGTAATGCATTGCTCAATGTAATGCATTACTCAAAGTAATGCATTATTCGAAGTAATGCATTATTCTTCAGTTTTGTACCATTCATTACTACAGTAACGAAAATTTGTTTCTTCTTCGAATTACCCATTATTGTAATAATGGACAATAGCAGCGTTTAGCAGTATCCATTACTGTTGTAATGAATAATGTTACCTTTTTTGCATTATTCATTATCAATTTAATGCATAATCGTTAGGTTTCACATTTTTCATTACAAAAATAATGCTTAATGTTTCTATCATAGAATTTTCATTATTTCTAAAATAAACAATGCATTATTTTTACGTTATCATTATTTACAGTATATTTACATTATATTTTTACATTACAATTATACTGTTTTTATTTGTAACGGCACATGAATCCATTACACATTATTTTTCTTAGTTGGAACGGCACATGCATCCATTACACATTACTTTTTTTCCTTGTAATGGTACATTTCACATTATGCAGTGTAATGGGTAATGAATACCGTAATGCATTATCAAAATAACGTATTATTTACAACTCTGTCTGCGATATTCTTCTTGGATACGTTTTAACGTAAAATGATGAATTTGCGAATGATATTAAAGAGACGAAATTGTTTTTCTCTCCCCATTTTAGTTCCCCGGACATAAGGGTACCAAAATTCGACCTGGTCGATTCCGAGGATTCGGACAACGAGGTGGAACAGCCGACGAAGCGCGTTGCGCTTCAGGAATCCAACATACCGCGTTATCATCAAGAATTTCACGAGGTCGGATTGATCGGTACCGGTGAATTCGGCTCCGTTTACAAGTGCATAAATCGCTTGGATGGTTGCGTATACGCGATCAAAAAGAGTATAAAACCGGTCGCCGGTAGCGTTAACGAGAAAAATGCGTTGAACGAGGTTTACGCGCACGCTGTACTCGGTAAACATCAGCATGTTGTACGTTACTATTCAGCGTGGGCGGAGGACAATCACATGATAATACAGAACGAGTATTGCAACGGTGGAAGTTTGGCCGACGCAATTGCCAATCTAGCGATTGAGAAGCGTCATTTTTCCGAGGCCGAGCTGCGTCAATTGATGCTTCACGTTGCCGAGGGACTCAGATACATTCACAGTATGCAATTGGTACACATGGATATTAAACCGGGTAATATATTCATATCGAAGGAGAAACGATTACTCGCGGTCAACTACGATTCCGCGGACGATGGATTCGACGAGGAGGAGACCGTCGAGGAGGAGATCACCTATAAAATTGGTGATTTGGGACACGTCACCTCGATCAGCAATCCCCAGGTCGAAGAGGGCGATTGTCGGTATCTACCGACGGAAATACTCCACGAGGATTTCACTCATCTCAGTAAAGCGGATATATTTGCCCTTGGATTGACGGTTTACGAGGCAGCTGGTGGCGGTCCTCTGCCGAAAAATGGTCCAGAGTGGCACGATATCAGGAATGGCAATCTCAAAGAATTGCCTCATTACAGTCGTGATCTCAATGAGTTGCTCAAGGTAAACATCGATTACTATTTACCATTTCCACAAGATGATGACATTATTATTATTATTATTATTATTATTATTATTATTATTATTATTATTATTATTTTAGTCGGGACAAAATCCGAATTGTCCTATGTAAGTCTTGAGTCAAAAATGATTATTTCTTAAATATTAATCTCATAACTAATCCCGTTAATCTTTTCACACGAATCTAGTCCTCGAAATTAATTCAGCAAAGTCAAATAACGCGGAACGCTTGAGCGAATATATTGTGCAAAAGAAATTTTCAAATTCCCTGTTTGTCGATGATAAAAATAATTTTTATTTTAAATCGGAAAAATAACTATTCTTGGTTTTGGATTCTATTCAATGTTCGTGAAATTTTTGGTATCTATGTTTTTACTTTTTAGAAGATAAGTACAAACAAATACAGATAAGATAAATAAATACAAAAAAGTAGCGCTCAGCGTTTTGTGCATGTTTGACCCTTTTTTCAGTCATTATTTTTGAAAAAAATTCTTTGGGACATCAGAGTTGCCAGTGAGTCACTATTATCACTATTTTGAAATCGTGTCACTTTTCTCACTATTTTCGAAATTTGGTCACTATTGTCACTATTTCAGAGCTCAGAAGTGGTTGGAATTGAGGTGCCGGTTAGAGTAGGGAACAAATTTGTACCTCGACTCGCTCACTACGATAAACTCGTATGGGGGACAAATTTGACCCGCGCGGAATCACTTTCGATACGCCGTGTTCTGTTTGATATGCCTTTTTTTAAGAGGTGCTTCTAACTGAAATTTTAGAATCGGCCAATCTGAAGTAGAGTTATGGGCACTTGGAATTTCGCGATTCTCAGGTGTTTGAAAATGGGGCCAAAATTGAACGAAAAAAATTTTTGATGAAATTTCTTAGAAAGTTTGATTTTTTGGGAAAACTATTGATAAATTCGGGTTCAGGGGGGAAAAAAACATCGATATAAGGTTTTAAAAAAAAAAAACATTGAATCTTTTTTTTTTGCATTTTGGCCAAAATTAGATCTGTTCACTAAATTAGCTGTAGCTTTTTTTCTAGATGGAATTCCGGTTTCGACTTGAACTCATTCTTTTCGGGATCGTTGAAGCTTCAAAATGCCGCTTGGTTCATCCAATTCGGATAATTTTTTAATTTTTGGCAGATTTTTAAAGTTTGATCATCGATTTTTGCAATTTTTTTAAGGCATACCCCTTTCCATTTTTTTCGGCCATTTTCAAAGTGCCCTCATTTCTACAAAAATTAAGTTATCGGAATGAACCAAACGCCATTCTCTAAGTTCAGTGACAGCCTTTAAGTACGAAAAAGAAATTTTGGAATCGGTCAACCTGAAGTACAGTTATGAGCACTTGAAATTTCGCTTTTTTGAGGTTTTTAAGAACAGGGCCCAAAGTAAGCAAAAAAAAATTTTTTTTTATTATCGTCTTCAAACGTTATTTCGACGAAAAATTCACCGCTGATTGCGAATCACGCAGAGTTTTTGTCGAAAAGAATGTATTCATGAGAAAAAGTAAGGAAAAACTAAAAAAAATATATATCAATACAGTGTTCTTTTTTATATGCCTTTTTTTAAAAGAGGTAGTTCTACCCATCAATACGAATGAATTTTCCTATGGGGACTCCTCTGAAACCGTGAAAAGAATTTCAGCTGTTTGATACTAAATGTGATACCTACTTGATCCAAAAAATCCTACAAATTTCTCATGAAAATACTGCAAAATGAGCTCTGAAATGGTGAAAAAAATACGACTAGCTTTCACAAAAGTTCCTAAATTGGTAGGGAAAATTCCACTGTTTTGTCACTATTTAAACAAAAAAGTCACTATTACGTCACTATTTCTGTGAAACTAAGTCGATATTCTACTATTTTTTACCCTCCGAAGCGCTGGCAACCCTGATCTAGTATAGTTTGGGAGACATTCGCCATGTTACAACCAGAGTTGTGAAAATAGTAATGTAAAAGTAATGCATTACCCATTACTTTAAACAATGTGTATTGGACAAGTATTCCATTACAAATTACAAAACTAATGTGTAATGGATGCGTGTTCCATTACAATTACAAAAAGTAATGTGTAATGGATGCATGTCCCATTACAAATAAAAAAGTACTGTGTAATGGATGCGTGTGCCATTACAAATAAAAAAGTAATGTGTAATGGATGCGTGTTCCATTACCAATTAAAAAGTAATGTGTAATGTATGCATGTTCCATTACAAATAAAAAAGTAATGTGTTATGGATGCATGTGCCATTACAAATAAAAAAAAGTAATGTGTAATGGATGCGTGTTCCATTACAAATAAAAAAGTAATGTGTAATGGATGCGTGTTCGATTACAAATAAAACACCCTGCAAATTGAAATTTGCACATTGCTTCCTCATCTTTATCCATAGTTCACATAGCTTCCTTTAACACACGGTATGGCGATCAAATTTGGCTTCCTCATAAAGGAAGCTTTGTTAACTATTGAAAAATATTAGTAATCAATGTGCAAATTCGATCAATTTTCGCCAAATTTGATCGCGAACAAACCTTGATAGCTATACAAGTATTGTACAAAGTTTCTGTGAAATATATTGAAAATTGTGTAAGTTAGAGTGCTTGCGCTATTTTTAAAAAAATTCAAAATTTCATAAAATTTTAATCCCTCGATGGATTTTCGCCAAATTCAATACCAAACAACCTTAATAGCTATACTAATTCTGTACAAAGTTTGAGTGCAATATCTTGAAAATTGCAGAGGCTAGAGCGTTTACGCCATTCTGGCAAAAACGAAAAAAGTCGATAAAATCTGAACACCCGTTATAATTTAAAAAAAAAAATTTCATAACGAAGAGCAATTCGTGCTCAACAAGTGTGCCAAATTTTAGCTTGATATCTCGAAGTGTTTTCGAGTTATTAATCATTTACATCTGAAACTCAGGATCCACACACACACACACACACACACACACACACACACATCCATCCGGACATTTTTTCTAATTATGATTTCTCGATGTTTTAGGACATTTTGAACATCTTGGCATAAAGATCGCGAAACATTTTTTTTTCACGAAAACAAAGCTTCCTTTATGAGGAAGCAAAAGTAATGTGTAATGTATGCACGTTCCATTACAAATTACAATTTAAAAAAAAAGTAATTAGCAGTGGAGAATATTATATTACAAATAGAAAAATTGCCGTGCTCGTATTAGACACTTGTACATTGCTGTCTCATTATTTTATTTCGCTCACTAAAAGTTCATCCACAATTATCACAAATGATCCATAAAGTTAAAGAAAAAAGAACATGCATATTATTTAGAGATTCAATAAAGCGACAAATTTTGTATCAGTAACTTGTAATTTTTATTAGATGCATGCATCCATTACACATTACTTTTTTTTTTTTTTTGTAATGGCACATGCATCCATTACACATTACTTTTTTTTATTTGTAATGGCACATGCATCCATTACACATTACTTTTCTTATTTGTAATGGGACATGCATCCATTACACATTACTTTTTATTATCTGTAATGGGACATTCATCCATTACACATTATTTTTTTATTTGTAATGGAACATGCATACATCGCACATTACTTTTTGTATTTGTAATGGAACACGCATCCATTACACATTACTTTTTTTTATTTGTAATAGCACATGCATCCATTAAACATTACTTTTTTTTATTTGTAATGGAACACGCATCCATTTCACATTATGTAGTATAATGGGTAATAAATACAGTAATGCATTATCAAAGTAATGCATTATTTACAACTCTGGTTACAACAACTGACCTCTGTTACAATTGTCCCCGGTCTACCCTATTTCCTCAACTGTATAGAATTTTTTGTCTCACGATAGCCAGTTTTGAAAATTGCAATTTTTTCTCGATTACAGCTCATGACAGATCCAAATCCCGAGAATAGACCGTCAGCCGTGTTGCTGATACAGCACCGGGTATTGTGTCCATTTGGCAACAAAACGAAGGCTCAGCTTCGTCGTGAGTTGAACGCGGAGAAGCTCAAGAACGAGATACTGTCGAAGCAGCTGCAGGAGGCAGCCAAGTGTTTGAAAACGATAGCGCCCAACATGGCGGCTATGAACAACTCGATGTCGCCGGGCGGTTACAGGCTGAGGCCAACGCCAACCAGGACGTCGTCACGTGCCATAGGGAAAAAAGTTAACCGTAGCAATAGCACCACGAATTTTTGAGCATCGTTTTCGACTTTTTTTTTGGTCTCTACAAGTCGCAGGTTTTTCTCGACGCGAAAACGAGCGCGAAAAAAAAAAATCAACGGGACTTTTACGGAGAAGTAGAACAGAGAATGAGAGAGAGAGAGAGAGACAGAGAGAAAGAGGGAGGGAAAATAGAGGAGGCGTGGTACCCTAAAGGTGCCTTGATATTGTGATATCCAAATAACTCTAGTTAGTAAGTGAGAATAACGAGGAGAAGGAGCAAAAAAATTGATTTGAAAAAAAAGCCGAAGTAGGGAAAAAATCAGGGATGAATGCGGAACGAAGTCGCGGATTGATAACGGGTCTATTTTTTTTTCTTTCTTTTTTTTTTAAGGATCAGAGCGCGTGGGACGAAGCTTCGGAGGGAATCTCTTGACGCAAGTTTTCTCGTACTGCGGAAAAAAAATTAAATTTCACTCTTTTATTTTTTTTCCGCGGACGATTATTATTACGACTAATTACTCATACGACACTGTTAACGGAATATTTAGCGAGAATTTAAATTCTCCATGGACCGTATATACGTGGATTGATTATAAATATATATATAAATACATATATTTATGCATATATATGTTTGTCCATCGACCGTCCTTTCTTTCTTGTCGTTAGCCGTTGTTTCTGCACTCATAAAATCATAATTTTGATCAATCTCGAAAAATGAATTCTCGCGCGATCGTAACGTCACTAAGTACAAAAAACGAGTAATTGCGGAATGATCTAAAAAAAAATATTCGAGGATACAAGATTCATAATTCTAGCTTATCATTTTTTTTGTCACCAAAAGGTGCAAACGTTGAAAATTTTCACATCCTTTCGCCACCTAAAACTGATGAAACATGAGAATTATCATGAAATACATTTTAAGATGTAGAAATATTTATTTTTTTTATGATTTTTATGTTCGGTACGAGTCAGCGATGATTTTTTTTTTTTTTTTTTTTTTTTAGTAAATCCAAACGTTGAACGTGCAAGGAATGCCCGATTTTTGCATGATTCTGGTACAACGGGTCGTTATCACGTAAGCGTCATTAGTAAAAGAAAAACAGAAAATTATTGAGGAAAAAAAAATAACAAATCACTAGACTCGCCAATGGCTTTTACGTTACTGACTGAAATAAATTTAATCTGTATAAATGCAATCCCGGTACGCGCGTTTAAATGCTCTCGATCCGATTCTCGTGCTCCGTGATTTCATTCCGCATACATCGGCTGATTGAAGCGAGTGAAAATTAAAAAAAATAAAATAAAAAATAATAACTAAACTTCGAATAGCAAGAGGTTTGAGCATGGTATAAAATTCTGAGCAGGACAAAAAAGGATTTTACGAGATTAAATTATTTTTGTAGCATTTTTAAATAGATTCAGAGACCATGAAAAAAAAAAATCTCCCCCCTGCCCTTATGCCCGAATTCACATTATATATTATACATTCAGCATGCTTCGAAACGCGCCTTATTTCATCAGTATACAGCAAATATATATCGTTCTTAATCATATAGATCTATATATAAATGAATATATATAGAATATAAACGTTGATCGACGGTTGTTGGAGTTTTTTTTTCAGTAGCATACAGATAGTTTGAATTGGAAAATTAAAAAAATAAAATAAAAGACAGAGCATGCCAATTTACATCAATGATTCATTAAATTCACGTGATTCTCACTTGCCCGCGCAGTTGTATTTTTTTTTCTTTCGTTTTATCCCCCATATCGTTTAATCAAAGAACCGAATGTGATAGTCGCGTTTTCCAAACAGAAGAAAGTTCATTTGTTTGCGAAAATAAAAATCGTATCACCCCAGTTCATCCCCACTTGCATCCCCGCTTTAAAATGCAGAACCATGCGCCCCTTAATATTACATATATATTTTGTATTTAGTTATAGGAATACGTGTATAGAAGGGAAAAAAAGGAAAGAAGTATGTGAATACGTTATGTGAAAGAAATTAAATGAAAAAAAAAATTGGAAGAATAATGCCAATGAGGGTGGACCCCCCAGCGAGTGGCAGGGAGGCGAGCTGCATGCGGCATCATGCCATATTTAGGCGAGCAACAAATTGTTATTTTTCATTATTCACTATTATTATTATTATTATTATTATTATCATTATAATTAATGTAAAAAAAAAATAAAGGAAAACTCAAACGATTGCAAAGTTTGTTTGCACATAACCATATCTTTATCCATCGACAACGGTTTCGCATTTTTCTCTTACTGTTGTTTCTGGAAGAAACAACCAATTTCAATAACAGAAGTTGCGAAAAATTCAACAATTTGTTAGAAAATTAAAGTTAAACACAGATTGCGTAGTCATCTTCAAAATATAGGTAAGGGAGGAGATCTAACACAAAAATTAAAAATTAAAATTCGAAGAAATTTTATGGATTGAATTTTTTTAATTGAATGCAATTCAACGCTAAAATTTGAAGAAATTTTATATATTGGGAGAAGTCAGAACAAGAATTAAGAATTAAAATTTGAAGAAATTTTATGTATTGGAAGCAGTCAATACAAGAATGACTTTAATTTTTCTTTAAACTGAATTAAATTCAACATTAAAATTTGAAGAAATTTAATATATTGGGTGAAGTCAATACAAAAATTTACTTAAATTTTTTTAAACAATTAAATTTAATATTAAAATTTGAAGAAATTTTGTGTGCAGTAAGGGAGAAAAACCAATACAAAAATTAAAAATTAAAATTCAAGAAATTTTATGTATTGGGAGAAAAAACAAAAATTTACTTCAATTTTTAAAACAATTAAATTTAATACTAACTTACTAACACAAGAATTGAAAATTAAAATTTGAAGAAATTTTATGTATTGGGAGTGTCAATACAAAAATTTACTTAAATTTTTTTAAATTGAATTTAATTTAACATTAAAATTTGAAGAAATTTTATGTATTGGGAGAAGTCAATACAAAAATTTACTACATTTTTATAAACAATTAAATTTAATATTAAAATTTGAAGAAAGTTTATTTATTGAGAGAAGTCAATACAAAAATTTACTTCCATTTTTAACAATTAAATCAAACATTTAAAATTTGAAGAAATTTTATGTATCGGGACAAGTCAATACAAAAATGTATTAAATTTTTTTTTAATTTGAATTCAATTTAACATTATAATCGAGCTACCATCAATATTATTTTTATTGATCGATTGGAAATCGTACGTTGAATAAACAATTTCAAAACATTCCGTCGTTGAATAGATAAATGCGCTGCGTGATTCAAAATCATCGATTTCGAATATGTAGAATTCGTTGGCAAAGATCATGCAAAGATGTTCTCAGAAAACGAACAAGATGGCGTCCGTTTGAAAGGGAAAAAACCGAAAGAGCAACGGAAATTTCTATTTCCGTTTAGCGCGATCTGGAGCAACGGAGGAAATAGTTCCGAGCTTCGCCGCGCGACGTTGTCAAGCACGGGCGCTGCGATTGCCTCACTTCCGAAAGCGATATTTCCCATCTCTGTATGGTATGAACCTTGTTATAATGTAGATAGTGTGTGTGTGTGCGTGCGTGTGAGATAGTGTGGTGCGATATTTCAGAATGGCGACTGTCTTTACTTAAAGAGAGTACTTATAAACCATTCGTAATACGTGATATTGTGACGTTACACAGACAATATTTATTTGCATTACATCTTGCACAAGACGAAAATGATAATTGAGAATCCTGATCAATTCAAGGCGTGGCTCACCGCCGTTTTGGAGCCTCTGTAAGTAGGCCAGCTTGGCCCGATCGTACGAAACTCCCTCGTTGTCCGTGTGTCTGTGTATGTGTGCTTTTTTTCGCTCTTATTTCACGCTTTTAATAATGTGCAAATGATCGAACATGTGCCGTGCATTTTGCGCTCCACTTTATTTATCCACGGATTTTCCATACGATCTCTGTTTGCTCTCCAGGACTTTCGAATCAAAATCTCCCATTCCAACTCTCTCCCTCCCTCTCCCTCTCTCATGTGTTTTCTTACCACACACGAATGTTCCAAAAATTTTCCAAGTTTCCCACATTTTCTCATATGGATTCCCCCGCCACGATCGTTCCGGGATAACAAAGTTTTCAAAATAATTTAATATTTATCGCTTTTGGAGCATTTCCTTTTCCCTGCTCATCTTTCATGGATCGAGGCGTTTTACGCCAAGACGGAGGATTATCATTGAAATTTTCTTTCAGATGCGACGCGGATCCCGCTGCGCTAGCCAAATATGTGTACGCTCTCGTCAAGAAGGACAAAACTTTGGAGGAATTGCGAGGCGGAATGGTCGAACAGCTCGATGTGTTTTTGCAGCAAGGTGCGTAGTTCACGATGGAAAAAAAGCCCCGCAAATTGGACATTTGCACGTTGCTTCCTCATCTTTATCCATAGTTCACGCAGCTTCGTTTACCACAAAGTATGGCGATCATATTTGGCTCACTTGTAAAGGAAGCTTTGTTGACTATCGAAAAACACGAGTAATCAATGTGCAAATTTGCCATATTCTTTCAAATTTACCTCTTGCCAAATTTGATTTTTACCAAATTCAATAGCGAACAACCTTGATCGCTATTTCGAATGTGTACAAAATTTCAGTACAATATCTCGCAAAAAGTCAAAGTTGGAGTACGCTATTTTTCAGAAAAACCAAAATCTGATAAAATTTTAATCATACGATCGATTTTCGCCAAATTTAATAAAAAACATCCTTGATAGCTATATTAGCTCTGTACAAAGTTTCAGTGCAGTATTTTAAAAATTGCACAAGTTAGAGCAATTAGGCCATTGTTGCAAAAACTAAAAAAGTCAATAAAATCTGAACACCCGTTAGAATTGAAACAAAAAATTTTCATAATAAAGGGCAATTCGTGTTGGACAAGTGTGCCAAATTTCAGCTCGATATCTCGAAGCGTTCTTGAGAACTATTTACATCCATAGTTGAGCACATTTGTAATTAATTAATTACAAATTACAAGTTGTAATTAAACCGAAATCCATTACCCATTACAATTGTAATTTGTAATTAAACCAGAATCCATTAACCATTACAATTGTAATTTGTAATTAAACCAGAATCCATTAAACATTACTATTGTAATTTGTAAGTAAACCGAAATTCATTACCCATTACAATTGTAATTTGTAAGTAAACCGAAATCCATTACCCATTACAATTGTAATTTGTAATTTAACCGGAATCCATTAACCATTACAATTGTTATTTGTAATTAAACCAAAATCTATTAACCATTACAATTGTAATTTGTAATTAAACCAGAATCCATTAACCATTCCAATTGTAATTTGTAATTAAACCAGAATCCATTAATCATTACTATTGTAATTTGTAAATAAACCGAAATCCATTAACCATTACAATTGTAATTTGTAATTAAACCGGAATTCATTAACCATTACAATTATAATTTGTAATTAAACCAGAATCCATTAACCATTATAATTGTAATTTGTAATTACCCGAAATCCATTAACCATTACAATTGTAATTTGTGATTAAACCAAAATCCATTACCCATTTCAATTGTAATTTGTAATTTAACCGAAATCCATTAAGCGTTACAATTGTAATTTGTACAATTGTAATCCGGACATTTTTTCTAAATATGATTTCTCAATGTTTTGGGACATTTTGAGCATATTGTCATAAAAATCTTTTTAAAAAAATTTCACGAAAACAAAGCTTCCTTTATGAGAAAGCAATAATTCCTTTTTCAAAGGATATCTACGGTTTAATGAATTTCTCGAATAATTGAGAAACTGCAATTGTCACTTGGACAAAATGTGTTTATCGATGAGAAAATTATCTTACGAGTGCAACATTTGTGAAACTATATGCAATCATTTTATTATCAGTCTCATATGCCGATATTTTTTTGGAAACAATTTCAATTTTTCATCCTGAAAACTTTACTGATATTGAATTACATTACATTACATAATCGTGTTTCTTGAAAATTATCCTTATTTATTTGCGAAAACAAAAATAAATATTTCTCTTCATGTAAATCCAAAAGCAACTTGCACCGCGCGATTATTATAATTTTATTATCAGTCTGATGTGAAAACTGAAAGAAGCCAAAAATAGGGGAAGTTTTTCCAACACAATTTCAATTTAATAAGTATAGACTATGAAAATCTTCGCTTCTATTGAAAGCTTGAAAGTCATCGCGGTGCAAAAAATAAACATTTTCTGTTTGTATGACTGCAAAAAGAAATATTTAATTCGCTACTCAATCATTATTTCGATGGATATCGTTTTTCCATATTTTCTAATGATTTGTTTTTTTCTACCGTTTTAGAAACAAAGAATTTCGTCGAGCTTCTGTTTAAAACTCTGGAGACTCAGGAGTACGTATTGCCGCCGTCGATAAAACAGGAGCTTGGCGGTAGCGAGACCCCGCCAGCGGGAATAATTCCCGTACCGACGATGATGACCCTGCCCGAGAGGATAATCGACACGGCAATACCGATTATGGCGCCGGTGACGATGCCGCCGACGGTCACGACGACGATTCCCCCGTCCGCTGTTCAGGTTAACGGCTCTACCGCTCCACTGTTATCGTTGAAGCGCGAAGGCAGAAAATCCGAATCCGAAAAGGACGACAAAGAAAAGGAAAAACGATCTCGAAGTCGGTAAGCAAAGATAATGAGACTCAAAAAAAAACTGTACCGAGAAATAACGTGATGATTGTTTCATACATTGGCAAGTAAATTCTTAAGAGGAGGCTAAATACCGACACTACGCTTCGAAATCGCCATCCAAACTTGCTCTCATACGAATGAATGGAATTCAATAAAATTTTAACAGCATAATCGGAATTATGGCACAAATGGAGCCTCATTAAAATTTTTTTGAAAAATCAAAAAAAAAAATTATAGATCCGATTACCATCAGGAATCTGTAATTGAAAATCTAGAATTATGAGACTTTTCACTGTATTTCGCCTAAACTAAGAGTGAGGCTCCATGAAGAACGCCAAGACACAAATATCAAGACGTTTTCGACATTATTTTACGGAAAAGACACATCGAAAGTTTGGATGGCGCATAAGGAGATAAATATCGATAAATTGTAGTTTTATCGAAACACGAAATGGCGAAATCTAGTTTACAAACTATTTTTTTTTTCTTAAAAGTTCCATATCTCAAGAGTGTTATTCTAAAATTTTATGAAAGAAATGAAAATTGCAAAAGTTATGATTTTTTTTCGTAAAAAATTGTTTTTTTTCGCGTATTCACTCGTTCGGGATTTTCTTTTTCACTATCTTAAAAATTAGAAAACAAAATTCAGGGTGCATTGCACATTGAGGGTGATTGAAAGTATCACCCTGAATTTTTTTCTTGACCTTGAAAATCGAAAATTTGATTTTTTATTAAATTCATTATCTATTAAAGATTGGCAATTAAATAAAGAATAAGAATAATAAAGAATAAACGTCAAGGTTAAAAGAAAAAAAGTATGCAAAAATGTGAAAACGTGAGAAAAAGAGTAAAAAAAATTAAAAGTTAAAATATTGAAAACATGATTCAACGAAAAAAATTATCGAAAGTAAAAATATACAAAATATCGTAAAGCAATAGAAACTCATGTAATAGAAAACAAGTTTGATTTGTTGAATATATTCATAATATTTTTAAGAATATATTAAAAAGTGCAAATGTGTAAAAGAATCAAACTATGTTTAGCCAGAATGAAAACAACTATATATTTGTTATTTTGTGTTAAGAATAAATTAATCCAATTTAATCTTTTCTCATAGTAAAAACTTAATAAACACTTACGTAAGCTTTAATTGGCAATTAATTTTTTTAACGATTTTTAAAAATCCATCCTTACGAAATCGATTCTTTGGATTCGATTTTTCATGAAAATCGATTTTCTTGATTCGATCCAGAATCCATTAGAGAATCGATTCTTTCCAAAGAATCGAACAACCCTTAACTAATTTAACCCTCCGTGTACTGATCGATTCTTGCACAATTATTGCAGTAGAAAATAAATTCTTCATCGATCGCGCGAGCCACTATAATTGTTGCAATAATCATTTTTTTTTTTTTTATTAACAGCGGAAGGATACGGTCGAGGACCAGATCGAGATCTCGGTCGAGATCGTGGGAGCGGGATCGTCGAAGATCCAGGAGTCGTGAGTACATACGTCGTGATCGAGAACGAGACAGAAGTCGCCTTTGGAGAAACAAATCTCCGCCCCTGAATTCTCGACGTCACGAGCGAAGGTCAGAATTTAAAGGAAACGAAAAATTTCCGTAGGGGAGACCGGGGACAGTTATAACAATCTGTATTTTGGCTTTTCCTGGGCCCAAAATATAATGCTTACGTAAATCACGCGTATACCGCTGCACAGAGCATTTAGGCCCAGTTCCACAACCATCATTTAAACCTGGTTTAAATGATGGTTGTGGAACTGGGCCTTAATGGTCTACAAAATGGTTCTATGTTGAAGTCTGTAACTAGAATTTAAAAAAAAGTATAGGCCTTCATAAAAAGTGTAAGAAATTGTTACCACCGTCCCCTACCCCGGGGCAGTTGTAACAGTCGATGGGGACAGTTGTAACGGTCGGTGGGGCTAGTTGTAACATAAGATTTTAACACAAAATTATATCTATCATTGTGACCAATATTATATAATATTATTACAACATCAAACATTATCACAGGGATATATATTACGGTCACAATGGTAAAATCTTGACACATGGAAATAGTCGTATCGAATTGATAAAAATCATGAAATAATTGAATAGAGTCTCAGACACACCAAACTTGTCAAAGAAACATGACATATAACCCAAAGATACGTGCCGTGGTTGCCTGTATGGATTTTCCATTTTTGATCTTTTCATACGCTTTTTCGTACGTTGACACGTCGGCACAGGCTCGTTGCATGATTCATACGCGTTGCAGAGGCATTTTTGCACACAGAAACTTAAAAAAAAAGGTCCGTTTGACGTTAGATTCAATGTTTAGATGTGAAATTATTATGACAACTGACAGCCGACAAACTGTTACAACCGTCCCCGGCAAAATTGTTACAATGGTCCTCGGATGGTTCTTTCTACTTCAAAGCTAGAATTTGATTAATTTTCTCAAGCTGGAGGCTGTAAAAACTGCGAAAGTTGACACAAAAATGTCCAAGGAAGCTTATGAAAACAAAATAATGACTATATGTAGCACAGCAGGGTTGCAAACAATGCATTACTTTTTTTTAATGCATTTGCATTTTCATTAACCATTAACCATTAAATTTCAATTGTTAATGGAAATTGTTTCCATTAACCATTTAATTTTAATGGTTAATGGAAACTTTAATGATTAATGGAAATTATTTTCATTAACCATTAAATTTTCATTAAACATTAAATTTTCATGGAAATTATTTCCAATAACGGTTAAATGTTAATGGTTAATGAAAATGCAAATGGATTAAAGGAAGTAATGCATCATTTGCAACCCTGCCCATTACAATGTAGTGTGTAATAGAAAAAATTTCCATTATACCCATTGCAATGTAATGTGTAATGGACAAAACTTTGATTGCAATTTTGGGAATGGAAAAATATAGATGAATAAATTATTGCAGTTTTGCATTACATTTTATTGACTTAGGACTTGGATTTTCAGGTCCCTTAAATTCTAAAATGCATCTATATTATAATTCTAAGTCCTAAGTCAATAAAATGTAATGCAAAATTGCAATAATTTATTCATCCATGTTTTTCCATTCCCAAAATTGCAATCAAATTTTTGTCCATTACACATTACATTGCAATGGGTAATGGAAATTTTTTCTATTACACACTACATTGTAATGGGCAGGGTTGCAAATAATGTATTACTTTTTTTAATGCATTTGCATTTTCATTAACCATTAAATGGTTAATGAAAATAATCTCCATTAACCATTAACCATTTAAATAATTTCCATTAACCATTAAAATTTAATGGTTAATAAAAATAATTTCTATTAACCATTAAAATTATTTTCATTAGCCATTAAAAAAGTAATGGTTAATGCATTACTTTTTCATTAAAAATTTCGCAACCCTGTAGCACAGTAATCAAGATATTCATGCTTATCGAAAGCCGCAAAGGTTTACTTTGGGCCTAACAATACCAATACACCTCTCTGGTCAAGTCTGTTTAGTGCGGATGTCTCCTAGCCTAGTAACCAAATGTGAGGAACTGCAAGAAGCATTATGTGCCTGCGGGACACGGTGGTACCTACTGTAGTTTGAGAGATATTCGCTATGTTACAACTGTACCCTGTTACTTTTGTCCCCGGTGTCCCCTACGGATTCAAAAATCAGTTTTAACAATCGATTTTTGTGAATTTATTTTTTCACAGACGTACCAGAAGTCGCAGTACGTCGCCCCTTCGTCCTCGCGTTCGAGACGGTCCCGAGAATCGCGAGCATCGGACGCGTTTCCGCAATCAATCGCCGACCCCTCTTAGATCGAGATCGCGCTCGAGATCGTTGGAGAACAAGAAGGTCGACATCAGGACCGAGAGAACGAGCGAAATTCCACGAACGGATCGCATCGATGCGAGTCCCGGTGGAACACCGACGCAAGATAGCAATCACGGTGACATTGATATGAGGCTCTCGACGACGAGCCAATCGATACAGAGTGTCGTTGCCGTCGCGGCGAATATGCCAAACAATCAGCCCGGTACCTTTCAGCCTAAACGACGATGTCGAGATTTCGATGGTCAGTTTTTTTTTTCTCTCTTCAAACCATAATTATCATGAAATTCTCAACTATACGAAGGCCGAAAAAAAACCCTGCAAATTGGACATTTGCACATAGCTTCCTCATCTTTATCCATAGTTTACACAGCTTCCTTCGTCACAAAGTATGGCCATCAAATTTGGCTTCCTCATAAAGGAAGCTTTGTCAACTATCGAAAAACATGAGTAATCAATGTGCAAATTTGACAAATTCTTTCAAATTCACTTCTTGCCTAATTTGATTTTTGTCAAATTCAATAGCGAACAACCTTGATCACTATTTTGAATGTGTACAAAATTTCAGTACAATATCTCGCAAATAGCCGAAGTTAGAGTACGCTATTTAAAAAAAAAAAAAAGAAAATTTGATTAAATTGTAATCATTCGATCGATGTTCGCCAAATTTAATAACGAATATCCTCGATAGCTATATTAGCTCTGTATAAAGTTTCAGTGCAATTTTTCAAAAAATGAAAAATTTCATAAAATTTTAATCTCTCGGATTTACGTCAAATTCAATGGTGAACAACCTTGATTGCTAAACTAGTTCCTTACAAAGTTTCACTGCAATATCTCGAAAATTGTGCAAGTTATAACGTTTATGCTATTTTTCAAATAATTCAAAATTTGATGAAAATTTAATTTTTCGATCGATTTTTGTCAAATTCAATACCAAACAACCTTAATAGCTATACCAATTCTGTACAAAGTTTGAGTGCAATGTCTTGAAAATTGCAGAAGTTGGATCGTTTACTCCATTGTTGCAAAAACGAAAAAGTCGATAAAATCTGAACACCCGTTAGAATTAAAACAAAAAAATTTCATAATGAAGGGCAATTCGTGCTGGACAAGTGAGCCAAATTTAAGCTCGACATCTCTACGCATTCTTGATTTATTAATTATTTACATCAGAAACTCAGGAACTCAGATAATTTGCCAATTTTTAAGAATTCTCGTAAATAATAGTATTATGGCGAAAACGCACTAATTCCAAACAATTTCTTCCGCGTTTACTGTAATGCGAATAATTAAACCTGTCTCTAACCCACGTTGCTTTGTGTGAAAACTTTTTTTTTATAGTCATTGTAGCATACTTCATCAATTACTTACGTTTGCACTCAGAGTTGTGAAAATAGTAATGTAAAAGTAATGCATTACACATTACTTTAAACAATGTGTATTGGACAAGTTTTCCATTAGAAATTACACAAGTAATGTGTAATGTATGCATGTCCCATTACAAATTAAAAAAAGTAATGTGTAATGGATTTATGTGCCATTACAAATAAAAAAGTAACGTGTAATGTATGCATGTTCCATTACACATAAAAAAGCAATGTGTAGTGGATGTATGTCCCATTACAAATAAAAAAAGTAATGTGTAATGGATGCATGTTCCATTACAAATAAAAAAGTAATGTATAATGTATGCACGTTCCATTACAAATTACAACTTAAAAAAAAAGTAATTAGCAGTGGAGAATATTCCATTACAAATAGAAAAATTGCCGTGCTCGTATTAGACACCTGCACCTTGCTGTCTCATTATTTTATTTCGCTCACTAAAAGTTCATGCACAATCATCACAAATGATCCATAAAGTTAAAAAAAAAGAACATGCATATTATTTAGGGATTCGATAAAGCAACAATTTTTATATCAGTAACTTGTAATTTTTATTAGATGCATGCATCCATTACACATTACTTTTTTTAAATTTGTAATGGGACATGCATCCATTACATATTACTTTTCTTCTTTGTAATGGAACATACATACATTACACATCACTTTTTTATTTGTAATGGAACACGCATTCATTACACATTACTTTTGTATTTTGTAATGGTACACTCATCCATTTCACATTATGCAGTGTAATGGGTAATAAATACAGTAATGCATTATCAAAGTAATGCATTATTTACAACTCTGTTTGCACTATTGGATGTAATTTTATTCAGAGTAAAATTATAATTTAATTAGGATGTATTTTTATAACGGTTCCATTGACCATTCTGTATTTTAATATTGGGATTTGCAATGAAATTTTGTTTTTTGAAAATTGCAGAGAAAGGTTATTGTATGCGCGGCGATCTTTGTCCCTACGATCACGGCACGGATCCTCTCGTTCTCGAGGACGTCGCTCTAAGCCGAGTTCTCACATTTGGACCTCACGGTGCTCAAGCACCAGGCACGGTGCCTGTGCCGGCTGTTCCTGAACCGCCTCCTGGACACAATGGCAATGCACCTCCGCCGCACCTTCCTCTCGCTAGTTTACCACCGCCCCATCTACGAAATCAGCATCACTCCAACATGGGTAATATAGATTTTAATGTCCCTTGATTTTACTGCATAAATTCACATTCCGAAGCCTTGCGACATACTCGAATTGAAACAGTACTCAAAAGGGTTAGCGAATGTTTGTTCAGGGATCTGCAAAAGCTCGTGTCCCAAGAAAGAGATAGATTATCCATATTTTTTTCTGATAAGAGAATTGGAATAATGAAGTCGTCATTTGACACCCAATAAATTCATAGTTTTGGCATATTTTATTATTATCTTAATTCAATTTCATTGAATTAAGAGAACAAAGACCCAGACTCAATTGGGGTCCATAACTACATGGAAATGCTTTTATATGATATAAGAAGACGATATATTGATGGACGAAAAATTTTGAAACCCGAGGCCAAAACTCGTCCCGCTACCTGCGGAATACCCCATATTAAAAAAAAAAAATCCGATAGAAAAAGAAACCAAAAGCGTCGAAATCATTAATTTCAAGGAAAAATATTTTTAGGTTCTTTCGCCGAGTACAATCCCGACGCTCCGAGCATGGAGCCACGTGTACCTTGGGGTCGGCATCCACCACCGGGACCTGGCATTTACGGTCGTGGTCAGCGTGAATTGATCAGCGTCCCGGTAATACCTCACTCGAATCCCACCGAGATGACGCATCCTCAGAGTAATCCCCTCAAGCGCAAACAGGCGTTCGACTTCAATCGTCTCGGACCTAAGCAGCGTGCCATACACAATCCGGCAAATTGTTCTCTCGAATTGAAAAAAGTACCGCGTAGCATGAACAATATAACGCATTTGAACAATCATTTTTCAAAATTCGGCAAAATTGTAAATATCCAAGTGAACTTTGGGGGTGATCCGGAGGCTGCGCTCGTGACCTTTCAAATGCCGACCGAGGCGAAAGCCGCTTATCGTAGTACCGAGGCTGTGTTGAACAATAGATTTATCAAGGTATTCTGGCACAATAATCTCGCGAGTAACGCGTCGAGCGGTTCGATCGAGAATGTACCGCCTGGATGCAGGCCATCGATCAAGGAACGTCTCGGAACGGCGATGCCATCGTCCATCACTGGAAAACCCGAGGAAAACGAGTACGTGCCGACGCGTCGTCCCAGCGAGGAGCAAGGAACCCAATCGAAGCAGCAGCAGCAGCAACAACAACAACAACAACAACAACAACAACAACAGCAAGTAACGCAGAGCCTGGTGCCTGCGACGACAAAATTAACAATTGGCCCTGTACAGTCAATTCCGACCCGCGAGGATAAGGTCCTCGCCATAAAAAAGACCCAAGAGATGCTCGCCGCGAAGGAGACCCTGAAGAAAAAACAGGAGGAGAAGAGGAAGGAGGCGATTAAATTGACCGCCGATTTGCGAAAGCGCAAGCAAGAATTGTTGAACAAACAGCTGGCCGAGATGCGCTCGTTGATCGAAAGGGCTGAGAAAAATCCGGAACAGAAGGATCCGATAATGGTGACGATAAAAATGATGCAGCAGTCGATCGACGGTTTGCGCAAGGATCTCGCGACAAACGGGCAAACGGTTGTGACGAAGAATCCCGTCAAATCGCGCGAACAAACGCAAAAGGAGATTCTCGACGCGGAATTGGATCTGATGACGGCGCAACAGGAGGGTCAGGATGCCGGTGAATTGCAAAAGAGGCTCAATGAGCTCAAAGCTCAGGCTGCGGCGCTCGGCCTCGGAGCTGGTAATCCCGGTCCCGTCAATAGAATCGTTAAACCGACACGTGTCGTTCGCGGTAGTCACGCCATAACCTATCGCGGACGTGGAAGAGGGAACTTCGCTCATGTATCCGTCGATCATCGGCCAACCAGTCTTTTGATATCCGGCTACGAGACGGAAGAAAAGACGGAAGTATTAACTCATTTTCAGGTAAATACGTATTTTCAATAGCAAATAATCTATTACTTTTTTTAATGCATCAACATTTTCAACGACCATTGACTCTTATTGATTGATTGAAATAATTTTGATTAACCATTGAATGTTAATGGTTGGGAGTTATTTCGATTAAGCGTTAAATGTTGATGGTCAATGGAAATTATTTCCATTAATATATAAGAGTTAATGTTTAATGAAAATTATCTCCATTAACCATTTAATGTTAATGGTTAATGAAAATAATTTCCATTAACCATTCAATGTTATTGGTTAATGAAGATTATTACAATTAACTATTAGATGTTAACGGTTAATGGGAGTTATTTCGATTAACCATTAAATGTCAACAGTCAATGGAAATAATTTTCATTAGCCACTAACATTAAATGATTAATGGAATTAACTTTCATTAACCATCGACAACTAATGGTTAATGGAGATAATTTCCATTAACCATTATCTCTTATCGATAACTGAAAATAACTTCCATTAACCATTAACTCTTATCGATAATTGAAAATAACTTCCAGTAACCATTAACATTTATTGATTAAAGGAAATTATTTCCATTAATCAATAAATTTTAATGGTTAATGAAAATAATTTTCATTAACCATTAACTCTTATCGATAATTGAAAATAACTTCCATTAACCATTAACATTTATTGATTAATGGAAATTATTTATTCTATTTATTATTTCCGTTGATGTAATTTTTGAATCTCAATCTCATATCGCTTATACGTATTGTTTTTGGCGAATGTTTCTTGTTTTTTTAATTGACTTATTTTGTATATTGTTGCAGCAATTTGGTGAAATAGTGAATCAAATAGTCGACGATGCGACGCCATCCATCGTGATAAATTTCAAATCTAGGAAAGAGGCCGAAGTCGCGTTAGTCAAGGGTCGTACATTTCAGGACAGGCTTTTGTCCGTAACGTGGGTCTCGGGTCATCATTTACACCGTGGCGGAGGCAGTTTAGGTGGTAATTTGAACGCGAACGCGACGCGTTCTGAGCAGGCGCAACAAAACGCCGACGAGGAAATCGATGCTGAGGTATGATTATACGGATATATTAGAAGTATATCCGTATATATATATGGGGCACCTTATGCAAGGATCTCATGACTTGAGGAAAATGACTCCTCGATTTCACTTGGAATGTCCCATACGTATAAATTAGAACGGCTCGACAAACATGTTATTTTCTTATTGCGCTCTTCATCAAGATTTATTGTAGCTTTTCACTGCAAAATGGTTATCATTTTTTTCAGTATCGCCGCATCTACGTTGAAATTTAGGAAAAACGGCGTTTTTCGGGAATTTTCCAATTCAGATTTCAAAAAAATCTACAGTGTGTTAATTTATGAGAAAACCAAAGTTTTTGTGACTCTGAATCGCACGCAATTGTTTTCGAATCAGTTATCGATTATTCTAATGTTTGTAACCTTACAAATGTTTGTAAATTGCAACGGATTCAAAGTTGACAAAAACTTTTCCTGGCAAAAAATCTATGAATGTGCCAGAATCGTTTTCTAGTCCATTTTTTTGTAAACATAATTTTGCCCTTCGACTTTGAAGTACCAAATGACACCCTATTTTTCAATTTTTGTGTGATCTATCAATTATTACTGAGGGACCAAATAAAATTGCAAAGGATTCAAGGTTTACAAAAACTTTTTTCATATCAAAAAATCTATGAATGTGTCAGAATGTTTTTCTAGTCCATTTTTTTGTAAACATAATTTTACTCTTCGACTTTGAAGTACCAAATGACACCCTATTTTTCAATATTTGTGTGTATCAATTATTACTGAGAGACCAAATAAAATTGCGAAGGATTCAAGGTTGACGAAAACTTTTCTCCTAGCAAAAAATGTATTCCTTATTTCGAAATTTCCATAATTACCTTCTTCACATGAATGAGGTGGTAACAAAATATTTTTTTTTCAATTACAAAAACTCGAGCCATGAGAATTTATTTTTACGTGGTGAAAGAATCTCAACGAGCAACAAAATATTGTAAATTATTTTTAAGCCTTTAAAATATATGAATTTGTTTCGTTCGTTAATCTTTTTCTTCGTCAGGGTGCGGTGGAAGCTCTTTTGCTCGAGGAGAACGAGGAGGAGGAGGACGAGGACGGTGAGCCGCGAAGTTGGCGACGATAGCAGCTTCGATCTCATCGTTTTGAATCGTGACGAGAGTCTTTAATCGCAACATTCGATCAAAGCGACATCGTACTACGTGGGAGAGTCGTCGCGACGAGCCCGTTAAAATTAAAAGAAAAAATAATGCGCCATTATCGCACTATCGAAGCTCGTTTCATTCAAGGTCACGATGTTTCAAAGCTGAAACGTCTCGTGTCTGAGCACATCGGCGTTAAAATGAGTGTTATACTATTTGTTATTATAAATGTAACATGTGCACTAATAGTGACATGAGGAGGTAAAAAGAGGACGAGTGAGATACAATCTCGACAATTGCGTATCACGAATAGAAAAGAACAACAACAAAAAAAAACATGAGAATGTCGCAAGTTTTCCGAGAAAAGAAAGAAAAAAAGAAACGAAAAGAGAGATAAGAGAAGAAAAAAATAAGACGAAGTAAAAAAAAAGCTACCAAAATTATCCCATTATTTGTAGAATAAAATCGCTATGTTTTGTATGGGAAATTTCGATGATTCTTATTGTTAACCGAATTTCGATTATCCTCGATTTACACGGCGACCTTTTTATTTTTTATTTTACGAAGAACCTCGCTTTTTTTTAAATATTAATGTATATTGACGAATTTATTGTTTTCTTTTGATTGAAACACGATGGAATGTTGTTGTTTTTTTTCTTCTTCAATTCGATATTTATTAGAGCGGTAATATATGATTTTGTAATATTCAAGATATCGTAAGATTAATAGAGAGGTAAGTGTATAAGACATACTATATGAATTTTGTACGAATCAAATGGGCCGCACTGAACTATCTAGAATACCTAAAAATATGTATATATATATGTATATACATATTATATTATGTATATATCGATGATATAACGAAATTATTGTGCAGGGAACTTTTTTGCCATTTCGATTGAATCGATAATAAAATTGATCACAATACATGACAGCTTGTCAACAAAAGACGTTATTCTCTTGATTAAATTTGCGCCAATCGATGGGTCATTGACTTTCGCACCATTTTCCATTATCACAGAGTTCAGTATTTCTTACACTTATAACTACTGTTGAATGCACTAGCCTTATTCTTGCGCTTCTGGACTCTCACTCATTAACCTCTTACAATCCTCGGTAAAAGTTAACGTAAAATGCCTAAATATCGAATAAACTCCAGTTAAAGGTTAGCTCGTTCTATCGTGCATTAATATCAGATTCGAAATCTTCCGACGCGCCATCTGTCGGTACACGCCGATCAACGGTCATATTTGAAAATTCAACGGTCGTTTTTTTGAAACAAGCACCGTTGGCGTCAAACCAACTCCTCGTGCTCGACCGGAAGTTCTTCGATTGTGTCACATCGTTCATGATTGGTCAATCTTCGTCAGGGTGACATCCAACAGGCGAAAAGACTGCCGATGAGCAATTGCGCAACGGGCAAAATCGAGAGGGGAAGATTAATGGCGGCACCATGAGCCGAACCGTGATAAGCGCCTCGCAATAACCAACCACCGAGACCAATTGATTTGTGGGTACAGGTGAATAATGCTGCTAGAAGAATATTTTTCGGTAGCCATTTTGCGCAGAGTAACCAGCACAAACCGGTTACAATTAGTTGACCGACGCACGATATTAGGACGCAAAGCAATATATCGATCGGATGAAGTGATGCGATCTCGGCGTTGATCGCGTCGCAGAACCAGTGATATGCCGTTATAAGTAGTAAAAATCGTGATATCCATGCTGTACGTTCCTCCTTGTAGACGCTCAATTTAACGACCGAAGTATGAAATATCATACCGACGCTGAACGGCAATATCGTGCTGTAGATCATTTCCCGTACGTTGATACCAACGAGAGGCGGCGTTGATGCGCCCAACTGTAAAAAAAACGGTTTTTCCCATCAATGTTACTTGATCACTGGCTTTTGCAGCGTCCGTAGGTAAAGAAGTTCAGTGTGACCTTGAAACTTTTGCACAATTAAAGGGGTACTCTGGTCCAGAACTTTGAATGATAATAATTTTTTTTTGAATTTTCTTAAAGTTTACACCTTTAAGAATATATTCTCGAAAGGAAATTTTTTAATTCAACCGATTTTCTTCAAATTCACCAAAATCTTCAATGTATCTATCGCCCCTATCACCTTTCTATCAAATTTTTTTTTTTACTTTTGTCAAAAAATTGACAACTTTGAAGAGTCGAAAAACGCCTTTTTTGGTCAGGCCATTTTGCCTAATTTTTTTTCCGTTTTCTCCGAGGTAGGGGCTATAGTCGTATTTTTACTAATTAAGAATCTTTTTTCAAATTTTGTATCGGATGTCTAGAAAGTTTCTCATCGTGTCGGCCAGCACACCCCTTTTTTAGTCCCAACTTCACCAGCTTATACTTATTTCATTTTCATTTTTTTCTCGATTTTTTTGGTTTATCAATTAATAAATATGTTGTAAAAAAGAACAAAACAAAAATTTATTTTTCATTTCGATTCATTGAATAATTTATGGAAGGCCCCAAAGTCGAAAATGTCTTGTCCCATGGCCGAAAATTAATCTCAGGATTGGCAAGTCTGAAACGAAAAAATAAAAAAGCATTTTAAAGAGGAAGGTTTTTTACACAAGAATTAACCGCCATTAATGAAAAATCGATTTTTAAAAAAATGGCGGAGTTTGAAATAAATTTTGAAAAATTAAATTTTTATTTTCATTTCAAACATCCGCAATTTTTTTTAAATCGATTTTTCATTAACGGTGGTTGATTGTTGTGTAAGAAACCTTCCTCTCCAAAATGCTTTATTTTTGTGTTTCAGATTTGTCAATCCTGAGAAAACCGTCGGCCATGGGACAAGACATTTTCGACTTTGGGGCCTTCTATAAATTATTCAAAGAATCAAAATAAAAAATAAACTTTTGTTTTGTACTTTCAAATTATGAAGCAATGTTGCAATAACAATTTTATAGTCATAACTGATAAAGGAGTTGAGAAAAGAAATCTTAAAAATTTGCTGAATCTAACGGTATTCTCAAAGTCCACCTGTGCCATATCAGTTTGAACAAAAACTCTTTAAAAAGTTTCATAAAATACAAGTGATGGTCAATCATTTGAATATGATAAACTATTGTAAACGACTGTAACGGAAATTTAAGGCCTCAATGATAAAAATTTACTGCTGATTATGAAAATGCCATTCATAATTTATCATCTACACAGAAAAACCGTTAAAGAATTAAATCTTCTTTTTTGGCCTTCTAAAGTAGACTACCGCTTTAAAGATTTATGGATTTGGCTTGTGCAGCTGCCGTTATCCAACTTAGTTATAATTTGAAAGATTTGACACTAACATTCGCCTTCCCGCATTCATGCGACCAAAGATTGAATTTAATTGAAGTTACGGCTACTGCGTGAACCAGCCATTGATATTTTCCATGTGAGACTCATAGTTTTCGATTGTGATTCTCGAGCGAGTCCATTGATCATCGATCAAGATGTTAACATTCAATTACGGTACGATCAACAACAACCGCTCGAGTATTAACTCGAAGTCAAGGGGGGCAAAACGAAGGCGTCAATTATTATTAAGGCGAGGCTAAATACCGACATTATTTCTGAAGACCTATATTATCGACTCAAAATCGCTGTCTAAACTTTTTCCGATACCGGTGGATGAATATCAATGAAATTTATGAATGAATGATGACTGAATTGCAAAATGTAAGTGCGAGACATAAATTAGTTTGGATAGAAGTCTGATGAGAATAATATTTATATTTCATAAAAATTTCATGATGCTGCCCTCTTTCGCATTTTTGTGAACTTGATTTCGCCATTTCGTTTTTCGATGAAACACTAAATTTATCAACATTCATCTCGTAATTTGGATTCCAAATTTACGTAGCGGTTTTTCTATGAAATAATGTCCAAGACGTATTGGTATTCGTACTTGGGTGTTCCCCATTGAGTCCCACTCTTGGTTTTAGCCGAAATTCAGTAGAAACATCATAATTTAATATTTTCAATTACAGAGTCCTCATGATAATCGGATCTGTAATTTTTTTTTTGTTCTTCGAAAAAATTTTAGTGGGGCTCCATTTGTGCCATAATTCTGATGATACTGTCGAAATTTTATTGATTTCCATCCATTCGTGCCAGAGAAAGTTTGGAATCCATTTTCGAGGTGCTAATGTCGGTATTTAGCCTCCCCTTAATCATAAATCTTGGGATCACCATGAAGTACAGCAATATCGGTGATACGAAGAGTCCGCCGAAGTGAGATACGAGCGTTGTCACAACGCTGGTCGACAAATCGGCATTTGCCAATCGACTAAGAACGAGGCTGACGCTGAAGGGCGGTGGCATGCAGTAAAGTACCTGAAACACAGAGTAAAAACGATGACTCAATTTTTTTTCTTCATTAAAAACAAATGGTTCTTATGTTTATTAATCAAAACTCACCTCCATTCCTTTGAGAAGCCAAGCATTGACCTTAGCGTATGTGAGCAGAAAAGTTGCGATTCTGGCGATAAGTGGCATCAGTATGTACATGTAGGTCATCACGAATGACAGAAGATAACCGTCGCTCAACGATGCGTACAGGGATTTCGGGGTGCAAATTAATCCGGCTTCGAAGTACGTTAAAGGGACGGCGAAGTACCATATTATCACATTACCGTTTATCACACCTGTTTGAGAATGAAAATGAGCTTTTGTTACTTTTCACCATCTTTTAAATATGCAAGACACTCCTAGTGTTACTTTGTCAATTTTCCCATTGAAATTCAGTAAAAATTGAAGAAACAAATTGACCATATCGTTCTCTTGCAAGGTTGCGAAATTTTTAATGTTTAATGGAAATAATTTCCATTAACCATTTAATTTTCACTAACTAATAACATTAAATCGTTAATGGAGATCATTTTCATTAAATATTAACTCTTATATATTGATGGAAATAATTTCTATTAACCATTAACATTTAATGGTTAATCGAAATAACTCCCATTAACCATTAATGCTGAACGATAAATGGAAATTGTTTTCATTAACCATTAACATTTAATGGTTCATGGAAATTATTTTCATTAACTATTAACATTAAATGGTTAATGGAGATCATTTTTATTAAACATTAACTCTTATATATTGATGAAAATAATTTCCATTCATCATTAACATTTAATGGTTAATCGAAATAACTCCCATTAACCATTAATGCTGAACAGTTAATGGAAATTGTTTTCATTAACCATTAACATTTAATGATTCATGAAAGATATTTTTATTAACTATTAACATTTAATGGTTATTGGAAATAATATCCATTAACCATTAACATTTAATGGTTAATCAAAATAACTCCTATTAACCATTAACATTCAATGGTTCATGGAAATTATTTTCATTAAACATTAGCTCTTATTATATTGATGGAAATAATTTCCATTAACCATTAACATTTAATGGTTAATGGAAATAACTTCCATTAACCATTAATGCTGAATGGTTAATGGAAATTATTTTCATCAACCATCAACATTCAATGGTTAATGGAAATTATTTCAATTAATCAATAAGAGTTAATAGTTATTGAAAATGTAAATGCATTAAAAAAAGTAATGCATTATTTAGTTATGCAAAAAAAGTAATGCAAAAAAAGTAATGCAAAAAAAGTAATGCAACCCTGTTCTCTTGTGACAAAAATAATTAAGATTTGAAGCTGAATCTAACGGTATTCTATGAGTCCACGTGTGACGTTTCAGTTTGAATAAAACTCTTTAAAAAGTTTCGTAAAATACAAGTGATCATCGATCATTTGAATATGGTAAACTTTTTTCAACGACTGTAACGGAAAGTTAAGGCCTCAATAATGGAAATTTATTGCTGATTATGAAAATGCCATTCATAATTTATCAACTACACAGAAAAACCGTTAAGGAATTAAATTAGTAAATGAAGAATAAAGGTGCTTATATCGCCTCGAATAAATCAACTTTTTACAGTATATCATGTATTTATAGTCATAACCATGTTAAAAATTTTTTTAAATGTTTTAAAATTATTATAAAATTTTTTTTCAAAGTTTTAAAATTATTGTAAAACTCTTTTAAAACGTTTTACAATTATTATGTATTAAAATTTTTTTTCAAGTTTTAAAATTATTTACCGAAATTGATTATTTTTGTATTTACCATTAGCGCCGCCCAATTTAGGTTGACTGGAAGCCAGCAGCAAACAGCCCATCAACATTATGAAGAATCCAAAACGAAAAAATATATTCTCTCTCTTCTTTGATCTCGATCCAACTTGGTGATTCTCCATTTTTCAACGAATTTTTTGTATCCTCGATTAGGAAGATTTACCTTTAATCGAAACGGTAAAAAACGTTAACATTTCTCGATAACATATTTATGAATATTGCTGTAACGAGATACATACAGTTACGAGCTGCATCCTGCGATATGCTCTTTGCCGAAACTGCCAATGTTCCATGATTATATAAAAAAAAGGAAAAAGGCAATGTTTTGCAGCGGATATGGCAGTTTTGCTCGTTGAATACGGCGTCTTCGTAGACTGAAATTGCTCTCCTTTTTGCTATGTCTAGTTATTTTAAGGTGCACGTGAAGAAAATTGTGCTTTTCAAATGCGTCAGATAAGATACAGGCAAAGACGTAAAATTATTGAAAAATACTGTGCTACGGCAATGCCATGCACAGAAATGTATTAACAATGGTAAACCGAAATTCAGCTAAGTCTCAATCTCGTAGAATAACATGTGCCGTAATTTTGTTATGATAGTCGCAGGCAAAACTCGACGAAAGACCTAAATTCTATTTGTGTGTGTGTGCAAAAAATTCTTGCCTCATTCTTATTCTCTAAAACTATGTAATGCGATAAAGCTAATATAAACGGATGAAGAGAGGTAAAGTATGAAATTAAAAAACAAACGTGAACGATATTGAGAAAATTTATGATTTATTGATCGAAAAAATGTCTACATGAGCAAATCTTTGGTACAACAGAATAATCGTATCCTAAGAATTTAATGTACGATCGTATACCAAATATCTTTATTTTTTGTTCATCTTCCAATTATTAATAATATAGACAGGCTTGATTATTTATGCAAAGATCATAACCTGTAAGAGAGCAGCGCTGTTTCATTCTCTCTCGTATTGCAATTTTTCATTCCACTCGCGTTATTTTTCACATTTCAAGTGAAATATTATGCGTCACAACAATTGTTTTTCATTACTCAAATGTAAACTCATTTGATCTATAATAGATTGAAATTTAATTAATCTGATACCTTACGAAAGTAGGTTATCGTTTATATCGCAAAAATACAGTGGACGCTCCCATAATTTGATTTACCCAGTGCATGCGTGCTGTCTTTTTGCGCGGGAAATTAAAACTGTGAACAGATGTACATTTTGAACATCCGACAGCGTTATTATTGCAAAATTTCGTATGTTTGCCAGAGATTCATTGTTTATAATTCCAGTCAGAAAGAATCAAACACAAAATCAATATATTCGTTTATTAAAACTGTTTAACTAGACACCGTAATGCAAACTTACATCTGTATAGCACATTTTGAGGAAGTTTCATACTTTCCGAAGTGTAGAAAATATGCTTTTTCCTTGATGGGAGGTTAAATTGTGGGAGCGTCCTATCGATAATTAGTTCGCGCGAGACCGTGATCGCCGCGCATGCGCGAGTGCGATGTTCCAGTGAAAATGGCGGACGAGTGCCGAGTATGCGCAAGGTCTGCGTCCGTATAAATGTAAAATTTCGCGTGACAGGTACAATCAATGGTTCAATATAGAGCAAATTATATTGTCGCGGTGTGTTCTATCGATGACTGTCAATTGCGCACTGATAACAAAACGTGCTCGCTTTTTAACGAGGCATTTACGACTGATAGCGCGCGCCCGCGTGTGTGTCAAAGATCACGCGAGAGTGTGGGAGTGTGAAATGGGATGAGTGCGTGCGCGATGTGTGTTCGTGTGCAGCGCGATATGGCCGGCTCGGAAGAGGTGAGTTATTTTGTCATTTTTACGGAGAAAGTAAATCGCGTTGCAGGCCAATTATGAGATAATAAGCATCGCGAAGATACCATCTTGACAATGTAATTAACGAAAAGTGCGATATGTCGAAATTTTATGTCATTATACGCGCTGCAAATGTGAGGTCGATGACGGAGCTCGGGCAGCCATGTTTACAATTCACGGAGATCACGTAGTCCCGTTTTAATAATAAAACACCTCTTTTCGAGACAATTTAACGTCCTTGAAACGTTTACCACGATGACTATTAATTGTTTCGCAACAAGATCAAAGTATCGAAGCGAAAAATTGAAGTGGCGAAGAATGTTTATACACTGTACCACGTGATAGCTCCTCGCGTTTTTGTTATCTGAAAGATAATTCATCTCACGAGATACGACACGATTATCTAATTTCGAAAAACTCGAGAATCAAAACCAGATGTACATACATACATATATGTATCTGCATCTTTTTATCGAGGATAAGTTTAATGTTTTGTTTTTCAGAGCACAAAACAATTGTAGATGTTACATAAAAGTGCGTATTTAAAATATCGCGAGTCACTTAAAAATAACTACTCTCCATTTATCTCTCCGTAACTCTCATTGTGGCGATACCATCAGAGTTTGTTTTCTTCTTTTATCTGGGTCGGGGCGTCGCTCTTTAATAAGGGAACAATTTTAAAGAGAAATATATGGGTCGTTCCATGTCAATTCAACGAAGTTTTCTCAGTGACCCCCTTCGATTCTTTTTATTTTTTAATATGTTATTATACATGCGAAATGAAGTATCCATGCAGATCTTTAGCTCTCTTTCTTAAACCATACAGAAGTTATTAATTTTTGAAAAAATATCCTTAAAATAATCATAACTTCTACAATTACCAAGATATACCAAGGACTTAATCCTTTTTATTTTTTAATGTACTTTTTAAAAAAAATATCGAAAATGAAGAAAAAAATTGTTGTGATGTCTTTTTAGCTGTTTTAAGCTAAAAAAATGGATTTTCTTGCAGTGGGAGCACTTCGATTTTTTGCAAAAAAAATTATAAGATTCTACGTAAAAAAACATAATTTTTTAGACTTTACCGTAGATGGGATTCGAATAACTTCTTGTTAAAAAAAAATGTTGATTTTTTTTCGTAATTTCGATCTTTTGAAATTTTGAATCTTGCATAACTTTCGAAAACAAATTCTGACCAAATTTCATCGAAATTGAAAGGGGTCGGTTCCAACTCTTGGTCGATTTGACATGGAATGACGCATACAGAATATAAAACAAAGGACGTTTACCCCTTTCGCGCTCCTATCTGGTATTTGCAAATTGCGCAGTTACGTTCAACCATCGATCGAACTTTGAATGAAAATTCTTTTTTTTTTCTTCAAATCTTTAATTCCATAATTAATAATTTACTATCGTTATGTTTATCCTTCTGTAGAAAAAAATATTTTTGTTTTTTTTCTTCTTTTAATTCGATAAGCGCACCTTGAGATTCAAATGTGACGTAACTTATTGACAAGCATTTCATATCCGTAATACGTGTCAAGGATTTTCGAATCGTGGAAACTTCCTTCTCTCGTATATATATACTGTTTTTAATCTTGCCTAGGAAAACCAAACACCTTACGAAAACATTCATAATGGAGTTCCTTATAGAGATCGTTGTCCTCGGAATGTATCTCGTAAAAAAAAAAGAAAAACAACAATATCCGACGGATAGTTCCGAGTTAACATTCGTGCCTTGAGCACTTTTGTGCTGGTGACACGGTATTTATTCGCTCAGCGCGCGTAAACAAAGGTTCGTCGAAAAGCGCGAGACCTCTAGCCTATTTAAATTTTCCGCGCGTAAAAGATATTTGTCGTTTCAAGCGTGTATGGGGCGTTCCGTGTCAAATTGTTCACTTTATTGATATTTCATTAAATTCGCCAAAAATATCATTAAATTCATCGAATGAACTTTGTTTTATCAATAATGAGTAAGTTATGTTGACAATTTTATTTGTTTTTTTTTGTCAATTATGAAAGAAGCTCGCGGCAAAATATAAATAAAAGGCAAATTATTCAGAATCACGGTTTTCTTTAAATTTTTTCGACTACAAATTTCTTCTTCAATCATCGAACGTCAAAAAATTAATTTCATAAAAATTTCATATGTCCCTAATTTGCTCACATAAACACGTGTATGGGGCGTTCCGTGTCAAATTGTTCACTCTATTGAAATTTCATTAAATTCGCCAAAAATATCATCAAATTCGTGAAATGAACTTTGTTTTATCAATAATGAGTAAGTTATGTTGATAATTTTTTTTTGTCAATGATAAAAGAAGCTTGCGGCAAAATATAAATAAAGAGCGAATTATTCAGAATCACGATTTTCTTTGAATTGTGTCGATTACAAATTTCTTCTTCAATCATCAAACGTCAAAAAATTAATATAATAAAATTTTCATAATATTTCCCTAATTACTCACAAAAACACGTGTATGGGGCGTTCCGTGTCAAATTGTCCACTCTATTGATATTTAATTAAATTAGCAAAAAATATAATCAAATTCATTAAATGAACTTTGATTTATCAATAATGAGTAAGTTATGTTGATAATTTTTTTTTGTCAATTATGAAAGAAGCTCGCAGCAAAATATAAATAAAAAGCGAATTATTCAGAAACACAATTTTCTTTGAATTGTGTCGACTACAAATTTCTTCATCAATCATTAAACGTCAAATAATTAATTTAATAAGAATTTCATAATATTTCCCTATATTTTTATTTTCAACGACAATGAAATTGGTCTATTCAATTATTTTTTTTGCGAAAATTAAAGGCGCTCGAGGAAAATTAAAATGAAATTATAATCACATTGAATTAATTGAATTAAACTATAATCAAATTAAATGAAAATCAATTATTTTTGGAATAATCGTAAGTAGTTTCAGAAATTATTTACCAAGAATCAGCAGAGTCCTTCAATAGTTTGTTAAAAAAAATATACGTCTTCATTGCCCAATCAGCTGATCTCCAATTATTGACCTTAATTTTTTTGCACGAATACATAATTTTTTACTCAATTTTAATTTAGTTAAAATTGTGAAATAAAAAAAAATACTTCAAAAACACTTCGATCTTTATAATTTTGCCATTATCGCGTTGAAACCTTTAAAAAAAAAAAAAAAGTAAATAAAATTAAAAAAAATAAAAATAAATAAATAAATAAAGCTTCGCAAGGGATAGCTTAGAGCCTTCAGATCTTATAACAAGAAACAAAAACAATTTCTATGCCTCTTTTTTTTCCTTTGTTCGGAAAATATATTAGGAACCAATGTGTAAATTTAATAGCTTACTCTGTTATTTTTTTTCGCATTTCGAAAAGAATTAAATTAAATAGAGATGAAGAATTCAATGTGAGGTCAGGAGGAAATTTGTCTGTTGATTTTTTTTTTGTTTTTTTTTTAACGACACTGCGAACAAAGGCTCAAAAAACGGTCGCGTTTGAGCGTGTGTGTGTCGACTCGACGGTTAAAAGCGTCGCGACGCTCTCGCGTGACATGAGACGCCAGAGAGAACAAGAGAGAGAGAGAGAAAGAGCTTCCTTGTTTTCATCAGCATTTTGTGGCGCAAAAGTGCAGCGCCGAAATAGCAGGTGAAAAGACAAGGGACTCTCACCCAAAGTTGGTTGCTGGTCTCCCCTCCCCAATTCGCATTTCGTAACGTTAGTTTTCCTCTTCGCTTTTCAGATCTTCGTTTCAGCCTAAAGTGCTCCCCAACGGCATTGAATTTCGGTTAGAAAAATTTCCGTTGCGGAACATAGAATTAGAGGGATGGAGGGGGGGGGGGGGGGGGGGTGAAAAGCTAGTCAACAGTGCCAAATATATATTGCGCAGTCGACTGAAAGAGAAAAGAACGTTGAATCCACATATGTTTTCATATTTCTGTGTCGTTCACGATGGAAAATTTTGAAAATAGATTTATGAAAAGCATTAATTCGAAAATACTTGAATTATTGAATTATTGAAGTATTATCGAATTCTTGAATTATTGAAATATTATTGAATTCTTGAATTATTGAAATATTATTGAATTCTTGATTTATTGAAGATTTATTGAATTCTTGAATTATTTCATTATATGGGTCATTCCATGTCAAATCGACCAAGAGTTGGAATCGACCCCTTTCAATTTCGATGAAATTTTGTCAGAAGTTTTCGTTTTCAATAAAACGAAGTTCTACCAAAGGAAAAAACATTGAAATTTTTCTTTTTCGAAAGTTATGCAAAATTCAAAATTTTTCAAATCTGTCAAGTTAATTTTTTTAATATCTTGAAAACTATTATAGTTATGAAAAATCGTTGTGAATTCATTTTAAAGAGTATACTTGGGGCTACGAAAAAAAAAATATTTCGAAAAGAATTTTTGAAAAATGGTGTATTTGGAGAATTTTGAGTTTTCAAAAATCGTAAAAATCCAAGTTCCATATTTTATTTTTGGTTTCATTTTTTGTACATAATACCTTGTACTGATCTTAAAAGGTTCTGAAATTCTATGTCGCTGAAGCTGGCAGACGGAGCTAGCAGACGCGCGCGCTGGCTTCTGGTTGTGACTGTACTCCCAACGCAAGCCCGTGCGCTCCAAAAAGTAGTACTGCCAAACGGTATGCATGCATTGGAACTTTAATAAATTAAAAAATGAACTTGAAATTCATTTTGTATCTTGCTAAATTCACGTAAATGGTTAATCAAAGGTTGAAAATATATAAACAAGTGATGTAATAATTAATAACGTTGACTCTTCCAATACTAACAAATTGACGAGGATAACGAACGCACATGAACAACGGTTCTCGTAAATTCACAGGAATATACCCTAACCCACAAGAAACAAAATGGGCTATGAGAAACCCCGGGGCCGAAATTGTTTATAACAAATAAAAATTCTTTTTCATCATTTCAGCACGTCTAAATTACAAAAAAAATCCCACGGGCACACGCATGACGCGAGACACTCGTAAATTTACAGGAATATACCCCTAACCATAAAAAACAAAACAAGCTATGAGAAACCCCGGGGCCGGAATTGTTTATAACAAATAAAAATTCTTTTTCATCATTTCAGCACTTCTAAATTACAAAAAAAAATCCTACGGAGTATTATCATCCCCGACGATAATAGTCCTCAGCGATAATAGTCCTCGTTGATAATAGTCCCCGACGATAATAGTCTCCGACGATAATAGTCCCTGACGATAATTGTCCCCGGAGATAATTGTCCTAGACGATAATAGTCCTAGACGATAATGATCCTACACGATAATAGTCCTCGACGATAATAGTCCTCGACGATAATAGTCCTCGACGATAATAGTCCTAGACGATAATAGTCCCCGACGATATCAGTCCCCGACGATATCAGTCCCCGACGATATAGTCCCCGACGATAATAGTCCTCGACGATAATTGTCCCCGACAATAATACTCCTCGACGGTAATACTACTGGACGATAATAGTCCCCGACGATAATTGTCCCCGACGATAATAGTCCCCGACGATAATAGTCTCCAACGATAATAGTCCCCGACGATAATTGTCCTTGACGATAATTGTCCCCGACGATAATAGTCCCCGACGATAATAGTCCATAACGATAATTGTCCTTGACGATAATAGTCCTAGACGATAATAGTCCTAGACGATAACGGGGGGACTATTATCGTTGGCGACTATTATCGTTGGGGACTATTATCGTTGGGGACTATCATCGTCGGGGACAATTATCGTCAAGGACAATTATCGTTATGGACTATTATCGTCGGGGACTATTATCGTCGGGGACAATCATCGTCAAGGACAATTATCGTCAAGGACAATTATCGTCGGGGACTATTATCGTTGGAGACTATTATCGTCGGGGACTATTATCGTCGGGGACAATTATCGTCGGGGACTATTATCGTCCAGTAGTATTATCGTCGAGGAGTATTATTGTCGGGGGACAATTATCGTCGAGGACTATTATCGTCGGGGACTGACATCGTCGGGGACTATATCGTCGGGGACTGATATCGTCGGGGACTGATATCGTCGGGGACTATTATCGTCTAGGACTATTATCGTCGAGGACTATTATCGTGTAGGATCATTATCGTCTAGGACTATTATCGTCTAGGACTATTATCGTCTAGGACTATTATCGTCTAGGACTATTATCGTCTAGGACTATTATCGTCTAGGACTATTATCGTCTAGGACTATTATCGTCTAGGACTATTATCGTCTAGGACAATTATCTCCGGGGACAATTATCGTCAGGGACTATTATTGTCGGAGACTATTATCGTCGGAGACTATTATCGTCGGGGACTATTATCAACGAGGACTATTATCGTCAGGGACTATTATCGCTGAGGACTATTATCGCCGGGGACGATAATACTCCGTAGGATTTTTTTTTGTAATTTAGACGTGCTGAAATGATGAAAAAGAATTTTTATTTGTTATAAACAATTCCGGTCCCGGGCTTTCTCATAGCTTGTTTTGTTTTTTATGGTTAGGGGTATATTCCTGTGAATTTACGAGTGTCTCGCGTCATGCGTGTGCCCGTGGGATTATTTTTTTGTAATTTAGACGTGCTTAAATGATGAAAAAGAATTTTTATTTGTTATAAACAATTTCGGCCCCGGGGTTTCTCATAGCCCATTTTGTTTCTTGTGGGTTAGGGTATATTCCTGTGAATTTACGAGAACCGTTGTTCATGTGCGTTCGTTATCCTCGTCAATTTGTTAGTATTGGAAGAGTCAACGTTATTAATTATTACATCACTTGTTTATATATTTTCAACCTTTGATTAACCATTTACGTGAATTTAGCAAGATACAAAATGAATTTCAAGTTCATTTTTTAATTTATTAAAGTTCCAATGCATGCATACCGTTTGGCAGTACTACTTTGTGGAGCGCACGGGCTTGCGTTGGGAGTACAGTCACAACCAGAAGCCGGCGCGCGCGTCTGCTAGCTCCATCTGCCAGCTTCAGCGACATGAAATTCTCAGAAGGGTGTTTTTTTTGTTTCAAAGCTATACATTTTTGAATTTTAGTAAAAAATTTTTTTTTTTCAAAATGGTTATCAGTTGAAATGTTTACTGCTCAAAATTACAGAATTACATGATTGCTCAACTTTACTTAACTTAGAGCAAAAACAACAATTGTTTTTTTTACCAAAATTCAAAATTTGTTATTTTTGGGACAAAAAAAACACCTTTCTGAAAATTTCAGGATCTTTTAAGATCACTACAAGGTATTACATAAAAGAAATTAAACCAAAAATAAAATATGGAACGTGGATTTTTACGATTTTTGAAAATTCAAAATTCTCCAAATTCATCATTTTTCAAAACATTTTTTCGGAATATTTTTTTTCGTAGCCCCAAGTATACTCTTTAAAACGAATTCAGAACGATTTTTCGTAACTATAATAGTTTTCAAGATATTTAAAAAATAAACTTGACAGATTTGAAAAATTGTGAAATTTGGAACTTTGCATAACTTTCGAAAGAAAACTTTTAATTTTTTTTCCTTTGGTAGAACTTCGTTTTATTGAAAACGAAAACTTCTGACCAAATTTCATCGAAATTGAAAGGGGTCGATCCAAGTCTTGGCCAATTTGACATGGAATGACCCATATTGAATTATTGAAGATTTTCTAGGATGGTAAACGAGGGATTTTCATGATGCTAAAGTTTGCATCATTTATGGAACCGGAAAAATTTATTTTTTAATGAAATTCACTCCTCCTAAGAAGTTTTTCCAGAAAAAAAAGCGTTGAAATATATTTTGGGCTTCTTATTAAGATACTAATCTACTTTAGAAGGCCAAAAGAAGCAAATTTTTAAGACCTTTTCTCAGCTCCTTAATGAAAAATCGATTGAGAAAAAAAAAATGGCGGACGTTTGGAATGAAAATGAAAAATTGAATTTTCCACAGTTTATTTCAAACATCCGCCATTTTTTTGTCATCGTTTTTTCATTAACGATGGTAAACTGTTGTGTAAGAAACTTTCCTCTTTAAAATGCTTTTTTTTTTTTTTAATAATATTGTATCTTAAAATAAAGTTAGTTAAATTTCGTTTAAAAAAAAATCCAAAAAAGTGCGGGCAAATGCATGTTGTTTTCAAATGTAGACATTTTCCTGTGGCTCGAAATTTTGAATTTATTTATTGAGAAATTAATCATCGCTCTCAAATGTCCGATTACTAAAAAAAATATAAAATAAAAGCAAATGTTTCCGCGATTGTTTTCGTTCGCTCACAGACATAAAAAATGTATTATCTTATATGACTCATCGAAAAAATACATAAAGCTCCTACGTTTACGCGCTTCTCGTGACATAATGAAATTTCAATGACGAATATGAGGAAATGAAAAATTGAATTTTCCAAGTCGCAATTCGCGAACAATTATCAATCCGATTATGATAATGATTATTGGGGGATGCAAGAATCGTTGTTTTGCGGGTTGTATATGGGCTTTCCATCCCAAATCGGACAGTTTGAAAAACATTTTTTTTATTTCCTCAATTTTTTAAATATTTTTTAGTACCCATCAAAAGACCCTTCCTGTTAAATTTTGAGAGTTTTTTGATTACCCGTTCAAAAGATATTAAATTAACAAAAAAACCGGTTTTTTTTTGGTATTTTGGTCATAACTTCTTTGATAATGATCCAAATTGAAAGTTTTTCTTTCAAAATTTTTGTTTTTTTATGGCCTTTTCAGAAAAAAGTACAACAAAAATATTCGACGAGTTTTTGAATGAGTTTTTTGAGTTTTAAACTTTAAATTGCGTTTTTAAAAGTGAGCGTCATTTTTGAATTTTTTCAAAATTTTTTGCTTTAAACATCTATCTATTCAACAATTTTTAAGACTATTCCGATCGTGGGATTTCCATAACTACTATTTTTTCGATTTTTGAAAATTAAATTTTTTTTTTTTTAATAAAATATTATGAATACCAATTTTTGTTACTTTATAGTTTTTTTTTCAATATTTAGAATTTATTTTGACACTTTTTTATTGTTAACAGGTTCTTTAAATTAATAATTAATCGTTGAGTCTCTTTATGAACAATAATAACAACAGTTTTTATTTATTCACGTATTTTTTTGAAAACCTTACATATACGATTATTTCCTGAATTAGAATATTCCTTTGCCAATACGTCTCCGTTGCTCATTGGAATAATTGAATGAAATTTTTGTGTCCCCCTGTGATTGACTTCGCAGTATTATTAATTTAATTAATTAATTATTAATTTTGAAAAACTGTTAACAATGAAAGAATGTCAAAATTATTACAAAAATATTATACATTAACAAAAATGGGTATTCATAATAATTCATGAAAAAAAAATGTAATTTTAAAAAATCGAAAAAAATGGTAGTTATTGAAATCCCACGAACGGACTAGTCTTAAAAATTGTGGAACAGATAGATGTTTGAAGCGAAAAATCTTTAAAAAAATAAAAAATGACACTCACTTTTAAAAACGCGATTTAAAGTTTAAAACTCAAAAAACTCATTCAAAAACGCGTCGAATATTTTTGTTGTATTTTTTCTAAAAAAGGCAATAAAAACAAAAATTTTGAAAAAAAACTTTTAATTTGGATCATTATTAAAGAAGTTATGACCAAAATACCAAAAAAAAGAGTGGTTTTTTTGTTAATTTAATATCTTTTGAACGGGTAATCAAAAAAATTTCAAAATTTAACAGAGGAAGGCTCTTTTGATGAGTTCTAAAAAATATTAAAAAAATTGAGAAAATAAAAAAAAAAGTTTTTCAATCTGTCCGATTTGGGATGGAACGCCCCATATATATTTATAATGTGCTGACGATGCGATGGATTTTTTTTAGAACGAAGCCTTTTCTAGGGTTTCCTTGGCTCGATTACGAAAGTGAGAGAGAAAATTGAATAATTTGTCATACTGACCGAGAATAAGGTAAGGAAGAACCCCTACCTTCAATTTACTTTCAATTTATTTTTCAAGTTTCATCATTTTTGCAATGTAAATGTAATTCTAGATTCTAGGGCCCGAATTTTAAGTTCTTAAGATCTATCTTAAGATCGATCTCGAGATCAAACTTTCCATTGACTCAAGTTAGAACTTAAGATTGAACTTAAGTTCCAATTTAAGATTAATCTTAAGTTTGAACTTAAGTATCATTATAAGTTCATACTTGAGTTCAAACATTAGTGCGAACTTCAGATTGATCTTAAGTTCAAACATAAATTTGGTTTGAAGTTTGATCTTAAGATCCATCTTGAGCTTGAACTTAAGTTCGATCAAACTTCTTTCATCGCTTCCCTCGACCGTGGTTTTTGACATTAGTTGTCGAAATAATCAAGTTCGACCGAACTTGTTCGGTCTATCTGTTCAAGTTCAAGATCTATCTGAAGTTCGCATTAAAGTGTGAACTTGAGTATGAACTTATAGTGACACTTACGTTCAAACTCAATTCCATCCGTGTGTACACTTAAATTTTGGCACACCGTCTGTACTCTCTGGGTCGTTAAAGTCCTGCTAATGTTTTTTCTGAGAAAAAAACGTCGAAAAAAATCTGACAAAATTCTGAATTACTTTTAGAACATTTTTTCCATGATCCAATCATTTATTTATCCATTTATGGTAAAAAAATTTGTTTACAATTTTTCTAATTCCAGAGATATTCGATTTGAAAATTTGGCTTGTGCCTTTAAAGACCCAGTCTACAAACGGAGGGTTAAGATTCATCTTGAATTGGAACTTAAGTTCGATCTTAATTTATGAGTACAATGGAAACTTTGATCTTATGTTTTATCTTAAGATCGATTTTAAGATCTTAAAATTCGGGTCTAGGAATTGCAAAGTTTAAACTTATATTTCAAGTTTTTCCGTTTTGCTATTTGAAACAGTTTTTTTCCAAAGTTCATTTCATTAGAGCCAAGAAAAAAAAAATAAAAGTTTCTCTCCGTCTGTACACTTAAATTTTGGCACACCGTCTGTACTCTCTGGGTCGTTAAAGTCCTGCTAATGTTTTTTCTAAGAAAAAAACGTCGAAAAAAATCTGACAAAATTCTGAATTACTTTTAGAACATTTTTTCCATGATCCAATCATTTATTTATCCATTTATGGTAAAAAAATTTGTTTACAATTTTTCTAATTCCAGAGATATTCGATTTGAAAATTTGGCTTGTGCCTTTAAAGACCCAGTCTACAAACGGAGGGTTAAGATTCATCATGAATCGGAACTTGAGTTCGATCTTAATTCCAACTTGAATACAATGGAAAGTTTGATCTTATGTTTTATCTTAAGATCTTAAAATTCGGGTCTAGGAAATCCAAAGTTCATTTCATTAGAGCCAAGAAAAAAAATAAAAGTTTCCCTTTTTCAACATTCCAATTCAATATCCCTTTCTCGAAAACAGGCGAAAGGAAGCACTTTTAACTCGTTGAAATGAAATTTACATTCACATTTACATAAAATTAGTTATAACATAAAATTTTAAAAAATATTAAAAAATCATGAAAATCTTTTAATCGTTATCTTTAATCGATTTCCTATCGAATTTAATTATTATTTGTTTATCAAATTTTTTTTTTTAATTACAAAATGTTGATTATTTCCAAAATTCGTAAAGTTTATCGCACTACAAAACGACTCGCAAGTCATGTCAGGTGAGATATGTTGATACGTGAGATAAGAGCCGCAAAAACAAATTCTAGCATACCGACGGAGGAAAAAAAAAGGTAGAAAAATATAGAGAGATAAAAAATACTGGATTATCAAAAGTTAAATATTTTTCCGCGGATAGAGCGGAAGATACACATTTGATAAGTTAATGAGTTTATTGAGTACTTTTTTTTATCTCACCCCCAATTTTTAGCGTTGAGGAATCGCATTAAAAAAATTGCGTCGGGATCTTATCAATTCTATCGTGGAATTTTCTCTCTTATTTTATTTTTTACCGACGAATCTAGAATTCTTGATAGATTTAGCTAAAAATAGACAAGAGTCGAGGACTCTTTGTGGGCTCGTGTAATCCATACAGAGAGAAACGATCTCTCTGACATCGATTCTTAACAGATATGCGAAAAAAAAAATCTCCTGAAAAAAAAATCTTATTATTGTTTTCGCTGTTCCAAGGCTTTATTAGTGTGGCCTTGTCATATGCGGAAAAGTGGGGTAAAATGGTCACCATAAAAAGATAGCTCGGTTAATCGTAAGACGCTACGCATAGTGTAAACTCATTGTTTTTAATTTGAAAATAACGGTTTTATCGATTTTATCTCCCTTTTTATAACCCTTAATAGTCGCACCTCGAAAAAATTACGTAAAAGTCATTGTGGGTCGAAATTCACCCCAATTATTTTGCAATGTGATAAATTATTGAAAAATACAAAAAAAAATACTGCAATGTACTTTCGATTCTTTGTACACGACCGTACTGATTATTTTCGAAAAGTGTGATTTTAAATATATGGGTCATTCCATGTCAAATCGACCAAGAGTTGGAATCGACCCCTTTCAATTTAGATGAAATTCGGTCAGAAGTTTTCGTTTTCAATAAAACGAAGTTCTACCAAAGGAAAAAAAATAATTTTTTTTTTTTTCGAAAGTTATGCAAAAATCAAAATTTCACAATTTTTCAAACCTTTCAAGTTTGTTTTTTCAATATCTTAAAAACTATTTCAGTTACGAAAACTCGTTCTGTATTTGTTTTAAAGAGTGTACTTGAGGCTATGAAAAAAAATATATTCCGGAAAAAAAATTTTGAAAAATGATGAATTTGGAGAATTTTGAATTTTCAAAAATCGTGAAAATCCAAGTTCCATATTTCATTTTTGGTTTAATTTTTTTTATACAATACCTTGTACTGATCTTAAAAGATCCTGAAATTTTCAGAGAGGTGTTTTTTTGTTTCAAAAATATCAATTTTTGAATTTTTAAAAATCGTGCAAATCCACGATCACCATTAAATTTTTGGTTTAATTTTTTTTATATAATACCTTGTACTAATCTTAAAAGATTCTGAAATTTTCAGGATGGTGTGTTTTTGTTTAAAAAATATAAAGATTTGAATTTTGGTAAAAATTTTTTTTTTTCAAATTGTCATTAATTGAAATTTTTACTGCTCAAAATTACAGAATTACATGATTGCTCAACTTTACTTAACTTCGAGGAAAAACAAAAAAAAATTTTTTTACTAAAATTCAAAAAATTTTATTTTGGAAACAAAAACACACCATCCCGAAAATTTCAGGATCTTTCAAGATCGGTACAAGGTATTATCGTGGATTTGCACGATTTTTAAAAATTCAAAAATTGATATTTTTTAAACAAAAAAAGACATCTCTCTGAAAATTTCAGGATTGGGTGTTTATTAGGGTTTCATACTTCAAAAAATGATTTTACTTTCAATGTAGGTCGCTTTTTGTAACGTGAAATGATTAACCTTCCGCGCTCGTACTGGGTCTTTCGTGTCCGCATACAATTTTCAACGGGTCCAACTCCTTCAAAAAATCTAAAAAAATTCCTGACTACTCCTCAATGTTTGTAGAATGTTTATTAAAGCCCAAAAGTTATTATTTTTTCCGCTGTAAATCGCTATCTGCGCGAAGAAATCCCCAAGTGAAATTTCGCTCGGGTCTTCAATGACCCAGTGCGACCGCGGAGGGTCTTATAAAATTCGCAAATTTTTCAAAAATCCTTAAACTTTTTTCAATTCTTCAAGTCTTGTAACTTTACAAGTCTTGTAGCTATTATTAAGACCAAAGGACAAGTACGATTGGTATTTAATTCTTCGGGAATCGATAAAGCTATTCCGATATTGTTCATCGACTAAAAATTTAAAAAAATAGAAATTAGAAATTTCCGTTGAGGCTCGTAATTTTCCATGTTGATGTTATTCGAATTATTGCTAGATGCTAATATTTACAACTTAATATATGACTGTTTATTACACTTAACCCTCCGTCTGTACTCTGGGTCGTTAAAGTCCTGCTAATGTTTCCTGCTGTAATCTAAGAAAAAAACGTTAAAAAAATCTGAAAAAAATCTGAATTACTTTTATAACATTTTTTTCCATGATCCAATCATTTATTTAATCATCTACAGTAAACAAACTTTCTTACAATTTTTCTCATTCCGGAGATATGTAAATTGGGCTTGTGCCTTAAAAGACCCAGTATACAGACGGAGAGTTAAATCGCGTTTGTAACGGATCGAGTTCAAAATGATATCAGAGACATTTTTGGACTTGTTTTTATGAAGATAATAATAATAATAATAATAATAATAATAATAATAAATATCGTCGATGTTGGCTCGGGGTTGTGGTTAACGCAAGAGTTATTGAGGCAGGTCATGAGCAAACGTCAACGAGAAGAAGTATTTTTTTCTGTCTCGCTCTTTCTCTGAAAACCTCGAGCTAATTATAAAGTAGCTACGTGTCCTTCACGTGAACGAACTGAATGAGAGGCATGCAATACGCAATTTGTTCCATTAGTAATATATATATACGACTAAGCAGAATATTATGTATATGAGGCATTCCACGTCAAGTCGGCCACCCCATTTTTTGAAATCACCAAAAATCGTATACAGATTTTTATAAAGTAGTTCCAACTGTCAAGAAAATTCGTGATTTTTTAAAGATTTTTATATTACATATTTTAGACGAAAAAAAATACAAAAAATTTTCTTGTTCCATTTCGTAACTCGAAAATTATTCATCGTACGAAAAAAAAAGTACAACATGAAATTTAGGCTTTTCAACCTACTTTTCACTGCAATTTTTTACGAACTTCTCCAGAAGCTCTATATGCCATTTTCGGAGCAAATAATGTTTGGATATTTTTTTTTTCGGAATTGACATCTTCGATTTGTCTGTAGTTCAAACAGTTTTTTACTTGATATATTTACAGACTATAAAAAAATTGGCTCAGTGGAGAATCCATTCCTTCCCCCATGCGTTTTTCATCCCAAATGAATACACAAATTTCTCTGTGCATTAACAGGGTTGAGACTATCTATAGATATTTTCTAAAGCCCGCGTTTTTGTTTATTTTTTGTACTTTTTCAATTTTTAAACTTTTTTCATTTTCATTTTTTTAAATATCTTTTTGCACATTTTAGTAAACTTTATCAATGGACCCATGTACACCGATAAAGTCTATTCAAATTGAAGTCAAAGGTTACTCACGTCTCTCGATTGCAAAAAACAATTAATTTACCCTCTTTGCATACACCGACGTTTCTATGGCCAATGAGTATTTTTTTAGTTTGATCTGGGCATGATTTTTGGGAATGAAGCAATGAAACTGCTTTGTTCCTGGAATCGTCTTCGCAGTATCAAAACGAGATTATTTGATTATGTTTCCCTGTCTACGATTAATAATGATAAAATATCAATATCTACACTATTTCGTTAAATCACTCTATATTGATAGATTGTATCAATAAAAATGCATTTGAAATAATGGATTCTCCGCTACGCTAATTTTTTTAGAATCTGTAAATATATCAAGTAAAAAACTGTTTGAACTACAGACGAATCGAAGATGTCAATTCTGAGAAAAAAAAAATATCAAAACATTATTTGCTCCGAAAATAGCATATAGAGCTTTCGGAGGAGTTTGTAAAAAATTTCAGTGAAAAGCACGTTAAAAATCCTAAATTTTACGTTCAACTTTTTTTTCGTACGATGAATAATTTTCGAGTCACAAAACGGGACGAATAAATTTTTTGTATTTTTTTTCGGCTAAAAAATGTAATTTAAAAATCTGAAAAAAATCACAAATTTTCTTCATAGTTGGAACCACTTTTTAAAAATTTGTATGCGATTTTTGGCGATTTCAAAAAATGGGTTGGCTGACTTGACGTGGAATGCCTCATATATGGGTTATAGAGTATATATGTTGATTTTGCTGTTTGCAGTCTGCAAGCACTTTTATAAACTATATATTTGTATCGTTAGAATGACCTCAAGTTGACAAAGAAAAGAGCACGTTTGTGACTTGGTGCTCTCGACCTCGTCCCGACGGATAGCAAACGCTTATCATTAGAAATAGCCAAGAAAAAAAAAGTTCACTAATGCTGTTGACTCGAGTCTGGAAGGGAATTTTTTATTTTTGTGTGCATAAAAAAAATTCAATCGAAAAAACACCTGATAGATAGAAATGGTTTTTTTTTTAGCAACTCAACTAACAATAAGAGATATAAAATAATTTTTTTTCAAAATACAATTCCTCACTTCAAATTTTGAACATTCGACGAAAAATTTCTGCTGCTGACAATTAATGCCTAAAGTTTGGATTAATGGATTAATGCCTAAGCCAATTATTTGAATTAATTATTTGACTATTATTACTGTGGGTATTTCAATTATTTGCTAGAAAATATAGTTATCGAAATTTCGTTCAGCTCAACGTTGGAAACTTCAAATTCATAATTCACGTGAAAAATGATTCAAACATTGTTTTGGGGCATTCTTTGAGTCTTAGGGGTCTCAAATATAGAATAGTGTGAGAAATCTTAAAGGTGGAAATAAATTTTCTTTAATTGAATGAATTGACTAAATACTCTTTCAAGATCCGTTTTTGGAGTTGAAATTCTTTTGTCATCAACTAATCCAATTTTTTTGCGAATGCAATCAAGTTTTGTGTTTCGACGAAGCTTTATGAAGATTTTTTTAAGGTTATTATTTGCAAAATAAAATGTAAACATTATGGCGTGATTTTGCAAAAGAAAACGCTGAATTTGAATAGATAATTATTATTATTCAAATTATCATGCAATATTTTTCGCAACAAATTCATTCAAAAGTGTGTTTATTAGGATTTAGTCTTACATTGGAAAATATATTCCATTTTTGCAGAAAAAAAATTATTCATTTTCCATATACGTGATCTAGGATGAAAATTGTGCGGAAAAGAAATTCGCGGGGTTAGAAATGAGCATGTTTATAAAAGTATCGATAATTGGTGAAAACAGCTCTGGCATTGAGCTCATGATAATAAACTGCGAATATATATGGGGCATTCCACACCGATTCGACCTGGGTCTGACCCTCCACCTCTCCGATTTTGTCCGCGATTTTTTATGTAGTACCTTTGAAAAGCACTTAGGATTTTTTTCAGATTTTTTTGGAGGGATTTGACTTAACTTTAATTTTATAAACAAATTATTTTTAGCCCAAATTTAAAAATCTGAAAAAATCACGAAAATCTCGTTTTTACATGACAAATTTCAAGCTTTGAACCAAAGAGGGCAGGGATTTTCTTCTGTTTATAACAAGCTTTTTCGAAAAAAAAAAAAAAATAGTAGAAACCTGAATTAGTAGTCACCTTCAATTCATACGAAAATGTTTGGATAACGGCCCACTAAATTCAGGTTCCTCCTTCTATTTTTATTTTTTATTTTTTCGAGAAAAACTTGTCCAAAGAAGGTGACCCTTGTCCACTTTGGCTCAACGCTCGACATTTTTCATATAAGAAACGGAATTTTTTCAGATTTTAAAATTCGGACTAACAGTCCACTTGTTTATAAAATTATCATTAGGTCAAATTGCTCCAAAAAAATTTTTTAAAAATCTTGAGCGCTTTTCAGAGGTACAACAAACCCATAAAAAATTGCGGGCAAAATCGGAGAGGTGAAGGGTCAGTCCCAGGTCGAATCGGCGTGGAATGCCCCACATATATATGAGACATTCCACGCCATTTCGATCAACACCTTGCTTTTATCATTCCGATTTTCCTCTAAATTTTTTATATAAAAAAACATATTGAAATACATTTTCCCAAATTTTTTCAGAATTTTTCGGCTACACGTTTTTTGGATTTTATTTTTTTTTCCTCGAAAAAAAGGACCAATTTGTAAAATCTGGAAAAATTCAGAAAAATCTAATAAAATATAACAAAATTTTTAGGCTTTGTTCGAAAATGGAAATTTTAATACTCTATGAGTAAAATTTCTTTTTTTGCAATTTTTTGAATTTTACTCATAGAGTGCTAAAATCTCCATTTTGGAACAAAGTCCAAAAAATTTGTTATATTTTATTAGATTTTTCTGAATTTTTTCAGGTTTTACAAAGTGGTCCATTTTTTCATTAAAAAAAAATCCAAAAAACGCGTGGCCAAAAAATTCTGAAAAAATTTGGGAAGATGTATTTCAATATGTTTTTTTATATAAAAAATTTAGAGGAAAATCGGAATGATCAAGGCAAGATGTTGATCGAAATGGCGTGGAATGCCTCATATATATTGGCTTGAATAAACACGCTTGTTTGATGCTCGTGCATTTTTGAATCCGTGCATGCGAATGAGTCGCGTGACACGAGCCGCAAATAATTTTACCCGGTTAAATAAAGATTTTTAAATCTCCAGCTGAAATCGGCATGCAAAAATAAATTAAAGCAAGAAATCACACACTGAGAAAACAATGTACCAGGATTTGTTAATCGTTAACAAATGTAAAGTTGAATATGGCGAAATCAATTATTTTTTAACAGTTAATAAATTAAATAAATATTTTTTAACAGTTAATAAATTATTTTGACACAAATAAAATATTTATTAACGACTAACAATTTTTTAAGGAATATTTAAGTAAGAGTGCCAACTAAATATATTTCTTTGGTACAAATAAACTGTTTTCTCAGTGCAGGGATATTGCAATGTTCAGGAATCGTCGGACGTTATAGAATGACACGAGAGACTTTGGAATAATTGACTTGGCGAGAGAGAGAAAGGGAGAGAAAGGGAGAGAGAGAGAGAGGGAGAGAGAAAGAGAGCGCGTAGCATAAATTTTTATGCCCCTGGGATCGCATTCAGCCGTTGGCAAACTAACAGTTTCTTGATCGTAACATTACATGTATGTGTGAGAGAAGGGAATAGGATAAGGGGAAGGCAAAAATATATAGCTCGGAAGAGAAAGGATCGAATGGTAAATGAGAAAAAGAGTGAGAAAGAGGGGGGGGGGGGTCGATTGAGGCAAGTCTATCTACAAACTAATAGGAAAACTAGGAATGTGTAAATAGGCATGAGAACCTTTGCGATTCCTCCCAGAAGCCTTTTATATATCATATCAACATTGATACATAATATTCACGTATATAATTTACCCGATATACACGGAAATACACTGAGAAAACAGTTTATTTGTAGTAAAGAAATATATTTAGTTGGCACTTTTACTTAAATATTCATTAACTGTTACAAAATTTGTCAGTCGATAAGAAATATTTTATTTATGTCAAAATAATTTATTAACCGTTAAATTTTTTTAAATAATTAATTATTAAAATTATCAAATAATTAAATCAAACAAATAAAATCATTAAATAATTTGTCAAGTATTTACATTAATATTTATATCAAAATATAAATAGGCAAATATAATCGGTTTAGAAAAACAAAAAATAAAAAATTACTGAATATAAACGTTTATAACAAAAAAAGTTGTAATAACACAATGTCGTTCTCGAAGTTCCGAACGTTCAACCGAACGAAAAATCTACAAATGTATTTTTTGTTGAAAAATTGAGTACTTGTTAAATAAATCTTTTAAACAATAAAAAAACGTTTAAAAAATGATTTATCAACAGAAAGCTGGATTTCACAATTTATAATTAAAAAAATAGTTTTGCAGTCGATTTTTCGTTCAGTCGAAAATTCAGATCTTCAAATAAATAGACAAATACAAACGGATTGATAAATAATAAAATCTACGAATATAAATGCCTAAAAAAAAAATAATTATTAGGGGTCATTCATTAATTACGTAAGGATAATTTCGGCCATTTTCGACCCCCCCTGCCCCCATGTAAGGACACATAAGATTTGTTGGACACCTCCCCCCCTTCTTACGTAAGATTTTACCTAGTTTTCCTAAAACGCATTTAACATAATTAAATGCCGTTAGAAAAAGGTCAGTCACACTAAAACATGTTATTATTAGACAACAAAAAATATTTTTTTTTAAAATAATTATTTAGTCTTTGGAAAATGCATATTATATTTAAAGATAAGATTTTGAACAATCTTAAAGTGAGGAAACAAATCAGTCAAATCTCTACAAACGAATAATACTTTGCGTAAAATAATGGGTGAGTAAATTTGAAACAATCTTAAACGAAATACAAAGTCAAAGAGTGAAAGTCAGTTCATTTCAGATCATCAATCGTAGTCCGCCCGTAGTAAAAAACTCCATTGAATCGCCAATGGCAACCAATGGTCCTCATACGACTCCATTGGACAATGAATGGGGACCCATTGAGATTTCCGCATTTGTCAATGGCGTATAGGAACGACCATTGATCAGTGAATGGATATCCATTGAAAAGTCACCATTGCCCAATGACGTCCATTGGACAGCAAATGCGGATGAACCGAATGATCACCATTACTCAATGATGCCCATTGGAAAGCAAATGCTGATGGACCGAGCCATCAGCATTGCCCAATGGTGTCCATTGGAAGGCAAATGCTGATGAACGAAATGATCAGCTTTACCCAATGATGTCCATTGGGAAGTCAATGCGGATGCACTCAATGATCAGCATTACCCAAAGATGTCCATTGGAAACCGCGTCGCGTTAGTTCCGAGACTTGGCGCGAGATGTCGCAGGACGGCAACCCGCTGAACTCCCATACGGATTATGCGAAGAGTATGCTTATCTAGACGAGTGTGAGCACGGAATATTAGCAGAAGTCGGTGTCCAGAAAATCCATGCAAGGAGTTCTTGCCGACTGATGCCCATGGGGATAATCCCTATTCCGTTTGGAATGGGGAAGTCAATCCTCATTGGAAAATTCCTATTCGATTTCAAATGGGGAATTCAATGGCAAAAATGTCCTTGGGCAATTGGGCATTCATCTCCGTTGGTTATTTTGGCAATGAGGAATGAATGGAGATTTTTCAATGGCGACGAATGGAGTTTTTTACTACGGGCGGGCTGAATTATAACGGTGTTGTGACCGTTTGAATTGCATTTTTTAAAATAATTAAATCATGTAACAGGGTGGCCAGTAAATCGGACGAAAAAAATTCTCTAACATTTCCCTGAAATTTCCCTGACATTTTCGAAAATTTCCCTGACAAACCATTCGGATTTGTGAAAAAAGTGACAAGGTAGGAACATCGTATTTTTCATAGGAAAAAAAATTGCAAATTGTAAATTTGCACATCGCTTCCTCAGTATTTTTTCGCATTTACAAATCTTCCTCTATGATAAGCAAATAGCTTTCCCATGTACCAGGATTTTTTTTAACTGTTAACAAATGTTAAGTCGGATATGGCGAAATAAATATTTTTTAACGCTTAATAAATTATTTTGAAACAAAGAAAATTTTCTTCTAAGAACACGAATATTTATTAACGACTAACAAATTTTGTAACAGTTAAGAAATATTTAAATAAAAGTGCCAACTAAATATATTTCTTTACTATAAATTAACTGTTTTTTTGCAAAAAAAATGTTTCGCCAAATTTTTTGCACAAAAATTATTTTGCAACATTTTTTGTTGCAAAACAATTTTCAAGCAAATTTGTGATAAAAATTTTGCGAAACAGGTTTTTTTGCAAAAAATTTGCAAATTTTTTGTGATAATATTGCATTGTCATCGGGACAGGTGAAACTAAATAAAAATTTTTAATAAAATGAATATTATTAATAAATAAACTATTTTCGTTACATTCGAACGATGCAATCTTCAGCATCATCGAAATTGTTTTGACCTACTTGAAGCTTCCAAGGTGAGTTAGCTGTGTCATCGACCTATTGCAGAGGAGATTAGCGTTGATCAGCGACTTACAATAATAAAATCGAGGACGCAGATGGAAAAAAACAAACGTCAAAAAATTGAAGAGGAATGTGATATTTTTATATTCCGTCAAATCACGTTTTTCGATGACGCACATTGCCTAATCTCCTGTAATAAATACCGGATGATCGAAAGTTAAATATTATGACCGAGATGTGAAAAAAGATACGTGAACGATTAATCAAGGAAAAATTCGTTGAGTTTTTTTTTTTTTTTTTATAATCACTTCCAACTTTTCGAGCTCAGCAAACAGATGAAAAAAATTTCTCATGTTTATCTCTGTCATGAAATTTCTTCTCGTTTATTTTTTACCAACAAATCCATAATTTTTGGACTCAAGGATTCTGTATTAATTCTTACTTGACAACATTCTGCAGAATAACGCACTGAGGTCGTTTTGAACCCCAGCGATAAAAATTCTTATAAAAAATCTACCATTTAATATTTTAACTTGCAAAATTTTTTGGAACTTCTTGAGAGGTTACTTCCCAAAGTTATACAGGTTTTATAGCAAAATATCAAAGTTAAATATGATAAACAAATTTTAATATAAAAAAAAAAAAAATGACAACTTTTACGAAAAAAATCATAACTTTTTTATTTTTCGACGAAAATGGTTAAAAATTTAACTGAGTTTGTTTTATATATAGCACTACAGGGAATTTTATTTTATTTTTATTTTTTTATTATCACTCGCGATTTTTTTAGGTAAAGGTCTCAGATTCTCAATGCCAGATCCCAAAAAACGTCCCAACGATTTTCGACATTGCAACCTTTTCCAAGGGTTTGAAGTTTTTTTGATAATTAACCCTATCTAAGTTTCCAGTAAAAAAATTAGGGGCTGGAAATCGGATGGGTTGAGCCAAAGTAGCTTTGACTCTTACGTATAAGGATTGTTCACAACTAATGATGTATACATATATTAGGGTGATTTTTTTTACTTTATTATTTCTTGCACTCCCCACTCGAAATTTTGTTGTATATGTCTGAAAGAAAATTTCCTGAAAGTTACAGCCCTTAATATTAATATTAAGTACTTTCCCTTCGCGTGATAAGCTTTTCCATCTAAAATACACGTAAATTAAAAACTTTTTTCTTCAAAATTTTACCACTCCGCGGTTTTTTATGCTATCACATTGATTTTGGTCGCAATTTACGTAGAATTGAACGATCTTCAAAAGTGTCCTGAACAGTGTAAGTGTAACTTACACTGGTGAGATGGTACGCATCCCTAAAGTTGATTTTTACCCAAACTTCTCGATTTTTTGGTGTTATCTCCGAAATGATTAACTTAACTGAAAAATCGTAACAGGAAAATTTGTTGGAAATTTAATTTCCTACAAAAAAGGTCCTCTAGATCTAACTGCTAAAATTAATATTTCTTGAGATATTGAACCTTAACTTATTTATGGTATCAAATTTGTATAGTTTATCGAACCAAAAGTTTTAAATTGTTGATATTCCATATCATATACCCATATCACGTATAATATTACCAGTGGTTATATGATATGGAACATCAACAATTTGAAACTTTTCGTTCGATAATCCATGAAAATGTTCATATCACAAATAAGTCAAGGTTCAATATCTCAAGAAATATTAATTTTAGCAATTAGGTCTAGAGGACCTTTTTTGTGGGAAATTGGATTTCCAGAAAAATTTGTTTTTACATTTTGTCGGTAAAGTTAATAATTTCGGAGATAACAGAAAAAAAATGAGAATTTTGTGTAAAAATCAACTTTAGTGACACGTACCGTCTCGCCAGTGTAAGTTACACTTACGCTGTTGAGGACACTTTCGAAGATCGTTCAATTCTGCGTAAATTGCGACCAAAATCAATGCGATAGCATAAAAAACCGCGGAGTGGTAAAATTTTGAAGAAAAAAGTTTTTAATTTACGTGTATTTTAGATGGAAAATCTTCTCACGCGAAGAGAGAGTACTTAATATTAATATCAAGGGCTTTAACTTTCAGGGAATGTTATTTCAGACATATGCAACAAAGTTTTCGGGCGGGAGTGAAAAAAAAGTAAAAGAAAAAATCACCCTAATATATATATGTGTATATATAGTTTTTTCTAAGAGGGTTTTACGGCGGTGAAATCCTTCAAGACCGTGCACTCATGTTTTCGTAACGTCTCGACCTTCGCACGACACAAAGGGTGACAATTCTTTGTCATTCTATCCAACTGCAAAGGAGAATATAAAATAAGTTTTTTGCATCTCGAAGTCATCACAAAATTTGGATGAACCCGTAGTAAAAAACTCCATTCGTCGCCATTGAAAAATCCCCATTCATTCCCCATTGCCAAAATAACCAATAGAGATGAATGCCGAATTGCCTAAGGGGATTTTCGCCATTGAATTCCCCATTTGAAACGGAATGGGGATTATCTAATGGGGATTCAATGGAGACAATCCCCTTAGGCAATTCGGCATTCATCCCCATTGGTTATTTTGGCAATGGGGAATGAATGAGGATTTTTCAATGGCGATGAATGGAGTTTTTACTATACGAAAGAATCTCCATTGCTGTTCGCCACTCATTCCCCATTGCCCACAAAACCAATGGATATGAATGCCGAATTTTCTAAGGACATTTTCGCCATTGGATTCCCCATTTGAAACGGAATGGGGATTATCCCATGGGGATTCAATGGAGACAATTTTCCTAGTTAATTCGCCATTCACCTCCATTGGTTTTTGTGGGCAATGGGGAATAAATGGGATCATCAATGGAGATTCTTTCATATGATTGCTATATATGCATGGAATTTCGCATTAAATAATCAAATGATGTGAGTTATCAATAAGTAAGGTTAATCATAATGCTAATATTAGCATAATGACCAATAATTATATACGCATTACATCGCGTTACAGCTGCCATAAGGGCGTATGCCAGCCAAAGGTAGGGCTGGAAAGCCATAAGGGCGTATCGAAATTTTTTTTTTCAGGAATCGACGTAATTATGACCGAAAAGTATAGAACCTATGGAAAAAAAAATTTCCCAATTTTTTTAAATTTTTTATACGCCCTTATGGCTTTCCGAGTGGGTCTCGAAAGCCATAAGGGCAAATCGATTTTTTTTTTTCAGGAATCTACGTAATTATGACCGAAGAGTGTAGAACCGATGAAAAAAAAAATTTCCCAATTTTTTTTTTTTTTTTATTCGCCCTTATGGCTTTCCGAGTGGGTCTCGAAAGCCATAAGGGCGTATCGATTTTTTTTTTTAGGAATCGACGTAATTATGACCGAAAAGTATAGAACCGATGAAAAAAAAAAATTGGGAAATTTTTTTTTTCATCGGTTCTATACGTTTCGGTCATAATTACGTTGACTTGAAATTTCGCTATTTTCAGGTTTTTGAAAATAGGCCCAAAATTGAGCAAAACAGTTTTTTATCGAAATTAATGAAAATTTTGATTTTTTGAAAAAACTATTGATAGATTCGTGTTTAGGGGGCAAAAATACATCGATATGAGGCCCGAAAAACAAAAATAATTTTTTTTTTTGCATTTTGGCCAAAATTCAATCGGTTCACTAAAATGGCTGCAATTTATTTTCTAGATAGAATTGCGGCTTGAGCATAAGCTCATTCTCTTCGTAATCTTTCACGCTTCAAAATCCCGTTTGGTTCATCCCATTACGATCGTTTTTCGATTTTTGGCAGATTTTTAAAGTTCAACAATAGATTTTTGTAAATTTTTTAAGGTATACCCCTTTCCATTTTTTTCGGCGATTTTCAAACTGCTCTCATTTCTACAAAAAATTAGTTATCGGGATGAACTTAACGGCATTCTCTAAGTTTGGTCACAAGCTTTGCGTACGAAAAACAAATTTTGAAATCGGTTGAACCAAAGTGAAGTTATGAGCACTTGAAATTTCGCTATTTTCAGGTTTTTGAAAATAGGCCCAAAATTGAGCAAAACAGTTTTTTATCGAAATTCATGAAATCTTTGATTTTTTGAAAAAACTATTGATAGATTCGTGTTTAGGGGGCAAAAATACATCGATATGAGGCCCGAAAAACAAAAATATTTTCTAGATAGAATTGCGGCTTGAGCAAGAGCTTATTCTCTTCGTAATCGTTCACGCTTCAAAATCCCGTTTGGGAAATTGGGAAAATTTTTTTTTCATCGGTTCTATACTTTTCGGTCATAATTACGTCGATTCCTGAAAAAAAAAATTTTGATACGCCCTTATGGCTTTCGACACCAACTCGGAAAGCCATAAGGGCGTATAAAAAAAAAAAACAATTGGAAAAATTTTTTTTTCATCGGTTCTATACGTTTCGGTCATAATTACGTAGATTCCTGGAAAAAAAAAATTCAATACGCCCTTATGGCTCCCGGATGCCATAAGGGCGTAAAAGAGGTGATACGCCCTTATGGCAGCTGTAACGCGATATATATTATTACATTTAATAGAAATTATTGAAGCTCAGAATTGAGAAAATAGATTGTAAGTGTATTCAGATGACGATTGATAATGAAAGTATATACGTTTCTCCTCTAACAAATCGGGTTGAGAAGGACTGATAAAATTATGTGTATATGTTAAAAATAAACGGTTTTAAAAATCATTATCCCAAACGTACGCGTACTTGATGAGCAGTTTATAATACATTTTTTTAAAATTACTTCCCGTAGTAAAAAACTCCATTGAATCGCCAATGGCAACCAATGGTCCTCATACGACTCCATTGGACAATGAATGGGGACCCATTGAGATTTCCGCATTTGTCAATGGCGTACAGGGCTGACCATTGATCAGTGAATGGGTATCCATTGAACATCAAATGCGGATGAATCGAATGATCATCATTACTCAATGATGCTCATTGGAAAGCCAATGCGGATGAATCGAACGATCATCATTACTCAATGATGCTCATTGGAAAGCCAATGCGGACGAATCGAATGATCATCATTACTCAATGATGCTCATTGGAAAGCCAATGCGGATGTATCGAGCGATCAGCATTGCCCAATGGTGTCCGTGAGATGGTAAATGCTGATGAACGAAGTGATCCGCTTTACCCAATGATGTCCATTGGAAAGTCAATGCGGATGAACTGAAAGATCAGCATTTCCCACATATGTTCATTGGAACCCAAATGCGGCTAACGATGAAATGATCAGCATTTACCAAGGATACCCATTGAATAATAAGTAACTACGAATTATACAATGATCAACATTTATCAATAATGTCACTTCATTGATGACTGATCGAATGATGAGCAGCATTCGTTAACGATGTTGCAATCCATATTCGAGGTTTAATGCTGAACAATTGAACCCATCGATCGATGAGAATTTTTCCGAATGCGATATTTCTCAAACGGCGGTGAATTAATAAAGTCAAGTAAGAGTAGATGTCGCTGATTCTCATATATGAACCAAATATTTTCTTCAATTGTAATAAATGCTGATGATTATATCGATGGTCAATTAATATTAGCATAAGCTCGGAAATTATTCGAAAGTAATTCTAAAAAAATGTATTATAAACTGCTCATCAAGTACGCGTACGTTTGGGATAAATGATTTTTAAAACCGTTTATTTTTAACATATACACATAATTTTATCAGTCCTTCTCAACCCGATTTGTGAGAGGAGAAACGTATATACTTTCATTATCAATCGTCATCTGAATACACTTACAATCTATTTTCTCAATTCTGAGCTTCAATAATTTCTATTAAATCTAATAATATATATCGCGTTACAGCTGCCATAAGGGAGTATCACCTCTTTTACGCCCTTATGGCATCCGGGAGCCATAAGGGCGTATTGAAATTTTTTTTTTCAGGAATCGACGTAATTATGACCGAAACGTATAGAACCGATGAAAAAAAAATTTTCCCAATTTTTTTTTTTTTTTTATACGCCCTTATGGCTTTCCGAGTTGGTGTCGAAAGCCATAAGGGCGTATCGAATTTTTTTTTTTCAGGAATCGACGTAATTATGACCGAAAAGTATAGAACCGATGAAAAAAAAATTTTCCCAATTTCCCAAACGGGATTTTGAAGCGTGAACGATTACGAAGAGAATAAGCTCTTGCTCAAGCCGCAATTCTATCTAGAAAAAAAATTGCAGCCATTTTAGTGAACCGATTGAATTTTGGCCAAAATGCAAAAAAAAAAAAAATTATTTTTGTTTTTCGGGCCTCATATCGATGAATTTTTGCCCCCTAAACGCGAATCTATCAATAGTTTTTTCAAAAAATCAAAATTTTCATGAATTTCGATAAAAAACTGTTTTGCTCAATTTTGGGCCTATTTTCAAAAACCTGAAAATAGCGAAATTTCAAGTGCTCATAACTTCACTTTGGTTCAACCGATTTCAAAATTTGTTTTTCGTACGCAAAGCTTGTGACCAAACTTAGAGAATGCCGTTAAGTTCATCCCGATAACTAATTTTTTGTAGAAATGAGAGCAGTTTGAAAATCGCCGAAAAAATTGGAAAGGGGTATACCTTAAAAAATTTACAAAAATCTATTGTTGAACTTTAAAAATCTGCCAAAAATCAAAAAACGATCGTAATGGGATGAACCAAACGGGATTTTGAAGCGTGAACGATTACGAAGAGAATGAGCTCATGCTCAAGCCGCAATTCTATCTAGAAAAAAAATTGCAGCCATTTTAGTGAACCGATTGAATTTTGGCCAAAATGCAAAAAAAAAAAAAAATTATTTTTGTTTTTCGGGCCTCATATCGATGAATTTTTGCCCCCTAAACGCGAATCTATCAATAGTTTTTTCAAAAAATCAAAATTTTCATGAATTTCGATAAAAAACTGTTTTGCTCAATTTTGGGCCTATTTTCAAAAACCTGAAAATAGCGAAATTTCAAGTGCTCATAACTTCACTTTGGTTCAACCGATTTCAAAATTTGTTTTTCGTACGCAAAGCTTGTGACCAAACTTAGAGAATGCCGTTAAGTTCATCCCGATAACTAATTTTTTGTAGAAATGAGAGCAGTTTGAAAATCGCCGAAAAAAATGGAAAGGGGTATACCTTAAAAAATTTACAAAAATCTATTGTTGAACTTTAAAAATCTGCCAAAAATCGAAAAATGATCGTAATGGGATGAACCAAACGGGATTTTGAAGCGTGAACGATTACGAAGGGAATGAGCTCATGCTCAAGCCGCAATTCTATCTAGAAAATAAATTGCAGCCATTTTAGTGAACCGATTGAATTTTGGCCAAAATGCAAAAAAAAAAAAAAAATTATTTTTGTTTTTCGGGCCTCATATCGATGTATTTTTGCCCCCTAAACGCGAATCTATCAATAGTTTTTTCAAAAAATCAAAATTTTCATTAATTTCGATAGAAAACTGTTTTGCTCAATTTTGGGCCTATTTTCAAAAACCTGAAAATAGCGAAATTTCAAGTCAACGTAATTATGACCGAAACGTATAGAACCGATGAAAAAAAAATTTTCCCAATTTTTTTTGTTTTTTTATACGCCCTTATGGCTTTCCGAGTTGGTGTCGAAAGCCATAAGGGCGTATAGAATTTTTTTTTTTCAGCAATCGACGTAATTATGACCGAAAAGTATAGAACCGATGAAAAAAAAATTTTCCCAATTTTTTTTTGTGGGCAATGGGGAATGAGTGGCGAACAGCAATGGAGATTCTTTCGTATAGTAAAAACTCCATTCATCGCCATTGAAAAATCCTCATTCATTCCCCATTGCCAAAATAACCAATGGGGATGAATGCCGAATTGCCTAAGGGGATTGTCTCCATTGAATCCCCATTAGATAATCCCCATTCCGTTTCAAATGGGGAATTCAATGGCGAAAATCCCCTTAGGCAATTCGGCATTCATCTCCATTGGTTATTTTGGCAATGGGGAATGAATGGGGATTTTTCAATGGCGACGAATGGAGTTTTTTACTACGGGTTTCGAATAATTTCCGAGCTTATGCTAATATTAATTGACCATCGATATAATCATCAGCATTTATTACAATTGACATTATTGATAAATGTTGATCATTGTATAATTCGTAGTTACTTATTATTCAATGGGTATCCTTGGTAAATGCTGATCATTTCATCGTTAGCCGCATTTGGGTTCCAATGAACATCTGTGGGAAATGCTGATCTTTCAGTTCATCCGCATTGACTTTCCAATGGACATCATTGGGTAAAGCGGATCATTTCGTTCATCAGCATTTACCATCTCATGGACACCATTGGGCAATGCTGATCGCTCGATACATCCGCATTGGCTTTCCAATGAGCATCATTGAGTAATGATGATCATTCGATTCGTCCGCATTGGCTTTCCAATGAGCATCATTGAGTAATGATGATCGTTCGATTCATCCGCATTGGCTTTCCAATGAGCATCATTGAGTAATGATGATCATTTGATTCATCCGCATTTGATGTTCAATGGATACCCATTCACTGATCAATGGTCAGCCCTGTACGCCATTGACAAATGCGGAAATCTCAATGGGTCCCCATTCATTGTCCAATGGAGTCGTATGAGGACCATTGGTTGCCATTGGCGATTCAATGGAGTTCTTTACTACGGGAAGTTACAAAAAATTAAAATTTAATTAAAATGAAAAATTGAGTTCAATGAGCTTGGGCCTGTTTTCTTTGCTTTCAAACTCTCTCTCTCTCTCTCTCTTTCATCGATGGGCTTTTTTCCATGAGATAAGGCGATGGTTTTTTTCATGTGCCAATCTCTTGTTTTTGGATTTTTATCAAATGTGCACATGTATAAATACTTTATGACACAAATAAACCAATCTAAATGTAGATAAGACAGAACTGGGGAAATAACGTAACACAATTATCCGTTTGGAGAACGGATTTTTAAAGAAATTAATGAGAAACATTAAATAATATGTATTGCAGAATGAGGGTATGTTTTTCTGGGTCATTTTTGGACCATTTTGAATGAACGATTTTTCTTTCATTTTACCAATTTTCCAATTGGAAAATGAAAATTCGATTTTTTTTCAACTGTCTCATTTTTCCAGACTTTCATTTTATTCGCCTTTATTCGTAATATTTTTCACTCGTCTGGCAAATAAAAAAATCTCGAAAACTATCAGAAAATTTTCCACGTCATTCTAAACGTGAGAATATGCGATCAAGCGTTTCCGGCGTTATTTTCAAAATAGCGTCGTACAATAGAAATCTCAAATAGTCCCATTTTGGATAAAGTGGTTTCGAGAAAAACGTGGTCGAGTCAAAAAAAAATCGCTCTTTCCAAAATCCTGGAGTGATTTTATAAAAATCAGTTATTTTTTATCATAAAAATAATCACATAATTAAAAACCAATTAATGAAATAAACCATTTTTATTTATTTTTTAGTTCAAAAAATTATTCAAAAAATCATTATTATTTTTTACTGAAAATTCTGTGCGGTTGACAAAATAAGAATGATCGGGGGGTGAAAAGTTGACGAAATAAGTAAATACATATAAATTGTTGTTTTACAACGTTCATGAGTGTGAGCAAAAAATTATGGACTTGAAGTTCGGATTTTGAAAAATTTCTTCTTTTACAGAATAATTTTGAGACTTTGTCAACACTTTGGAAATAATTATTGAAATATCTGTGAATTAAAAAAAAATATTATTTACTTGCAATCTTTTTCATTTTTCGTAAAATAAACATTTTTTCTGATTTTTCATTCAATTGAACGCTCGAGTGCGCAAAAATTAAAATGTGGGGCGTTGTTTTGGCAAATGAAGTCTTCGCTGCTACGTCGTCGTATATTTTGCCCAACCTAGAACCGCATTACAAACTGCGTAGAAGGAAAATAGGAGGGAATGAAGGAGAGTGAATTATCAATTGGAGTCGAGTCGTAGACTATTCTTCTCCGCACATTGAAAATATGTGAACCGGGGAAAAAAAAACATTTCCGGAATGCCCAAATTACATAAAAACCTATAAAGCCTTAGAAACCTTTTTTTTCTTTATTTCAATTGTTATACAATTATTTTGAACTTTCGTCTAACGAAAAATAATTTCAAAAAACAGTTAACTCAACTTCGTCTAACCTATTTTTTAATTTTCACATATGACTAATTTTTCATAATTTTTATAATAAAATAAAAAAAATAAAAAATTTCATCAAAGTTACAGATTCGATTTTCGCTAAATGACGAACAATTTCCCAATCGATTCAACCTTATTGCAAACGCAATTTTATTCGTATAAAAAATGAGATTTTTTCTTGAAAAAAAAAATGTTTATGCAAGGTGTCCGAAAAGGAAATTCATATTTATATGAATATGAACATACAAATATGAACTTTCTTTTCGGACACCCTATATATTGAAATATATTGATTGAACAATCATGAATATAAATATTTGAAAAATAATTTCAAAAAACAGTTAACTCAACTTCGTCTGACCTATTCTTTAATTTTCACATATGATTAATTTTTCATAATTTTTATAATAAAATAAAAAAAAAAAAAACATTTCATCAAAGTTACGGATTCGATTTTCGCTAAATGACGAACAATTTCCCAATCGATTCAACCTTATTGCAAACGCAATTTTATTCATACAAAAAATGAGATTTTATTTTCTGAAAAAAAATGTTTATACAAGGTGTCCCAAAAGAAAGTTCATATTTATATGAATATGAACATCCAAATATGATCTTTCTTTTGGGACACCCTGTATATTGAAATATATTGATTGAACAATCATGAACATTGTATTTGAAAAATAATTTCAAAAAACAGTTAACTCAATTTCGTCTGACCTATTCTTTAATTTTCACATATATGATTAATTTTTCATAATTTTTATAATAAAATAAAAAAAAATAAAAAATTTCATCGAAGTTACAGATTCGATTTTCGCTAAATGACGAACGATTCCCCAATCGATTCAACCTTATTGCAAACGCAATTTTATTCATACAAAAAATGAGATTTTATTTTCTGAAAAAAAAAAATGTTTATACAAGGTGTCCCAAAAGAAAATTCATATTTATATGAATATGAACATCCAAATATGAACTTTCTTTTGGGACACTCTGTATATGGAAATATATTGATTGAACAATCATGAACATAAATATTTGAAAAATAATTTAAAAAACAGTTAACTCAACTTCGTTTAACCTATTCTTTAATTTTCACGTATGATTAATTTTTTATAATTTTTATAATAAAATAAAAATTAAAAAATTTCATCAAAGTTACAGATTCGATTTTCGCTAAATGACGAACAATTCCCCAATCAATTCAACCTTATGGCAAGGGCAATTTTATTCATACAAAAAATAAGATTTTATTTTCTGAAAAAACAAATGTTTATACAAGGTGTCCCAAAAGAAAATTCATATTTATATGAATATGAACATACAAATATGAACTTTCTTTTGGGACACCCTGTATATTGAAATATATTGATTGAATCATGAACATAAATATTTGAAAAATAATTTAAAAAACAGTTAACTCAACTTCGTTTAACCTATTCTTTAATTTTCACGTATGATTAATTTTTTATAATTTTTATAATAAAATAAAAAAATAAAAAATTTCATCAAAGTTACAGATTCGATTTTCGCTAAATGACGAACAATTCCCCAATCAATTCAACCTTATTGCAAGGGCAATTTTATTCATACAAAAAATAAGATTTTATTTTCTGAAAAAAAAATGTTTATACAAGGTGTCCAAAAAGAATATTCATATTTATATGAATATGAACATACAAATATGAACTTTCTTTTGGGACACCCTGTATATTGAAATATATTGATTGAATCATGAACATAAATATTTGAAAAATAATTTCAAAAACAGTTAACTCAACTTCGTTTAACCTATTCTTTAATTTTCACGTATGATTAATTTTTTATAATTTTTATAATAAAATAAAAAAATAAAGAATTTCATCAAAGTTACAGATTCGATTTTCGCTAAATGACGAACAATTCCCCAATCAATTCAACCTTATTGCAAGGGCAATTTTATTCATACAAAAAATAAGATTTTATTTTCTGAAAAAAAAAATGTTTATACAAGGTGTCCCAAAAGAATATTCATATTTATATGAATATGAACATACAAATATGAACTTTCTTTTGGGACACCCTGTATATTGAAATATATTGATTGAATCATAAACATAAATATTTGAAAAATAATTTCAAAAACAGTTAACTCAACTTCGCTTAACCTATTCTTTAATTTTCACGTATGATTAATTTTTTATAATTTTTATAATAAAATAAAAAAATAAAGAATTTCATCAAAGTTACAGATTCGATTTTTGCTAAATGACGAACAATTCCCCAATCAATTCAACCTTATTGCAAGGGCAATTTTATTCATACAAAAAATAAGATTTTATTTTCTGAAAAAAAAAATGTTTATACAAGGTGTCCCAAAAGAAAATTCAGATTTATATGAATATGAACATACAAATATGAACTTTTTTTGGGACACCCTGTATATTGAAATATATTGATTGTATCATGAACATAAATATTTGAAAATTCGTTTTTCAAAATTTCAAACCCGTTTCGTAGACTTTATTCAAGATCAGAAAAAAAAATTCATAATGCAACATTTTTTTAGATTCAGAAAAACAATTATTTCGTTAACGGCGAAGCTTAACGAGCAACGAGACGCAGAAGAATTTTATACTCGGCCCACCCTGGGGACGAGATCACTGCTCGGCAATAAAGTCAAGGTTTTCTTGCTCGCATGTAACACACATACCGCGCGTGTAGATGTAACAGACCGCAATGCGCTTCAGTACTGATGTTCAACTATGCTGACGAGTTGATTATACGCGATAGAAAAAGACAGCAGGATAAAAGAGAAAAAAAAATTCCCATTTTTTCCTATTAAGGGGGAACTGTGACGGGGCTAAAAATGGCCGATTTTCGGGAATTTTTTTTGTAAGTAGGGATGATTATTTGAGAATCAGACAATGAACAATTTCTTAAGTATATATTCAACTATAATCATACAAATATTTATTGAAAAATATTAAAAATTGACAAAGTTATTACCATGAACGTAATGACATAATGAAAAAAATGACTCCTCCTGGTGGCAGCAATACAGCAATAAAAAATCCTCTGAAATAAAAAAAAAACCCAAAACTTTGTTTAATCTACGCAACCGTGACTATCGTTAAGCCTAGCCATTTTTTTAAAATAGTTTTTTTCACGAAATGGCGCTGAATGGAATTTTTTTCTTTTTTTGACCGTTTTTTTTTTATTTTCAAAAGGTTTAAAAAAATAATTATTTCCAAAATTTTGAAAATCGGCTACCCACAACCTTAGCCAATGCGATTACAAAAATTAAAAAAAGGTAGGGAGGTCCCAAATTGACAACTTTTAAACCCGACCCCTTTCGATTTGGCTGAAATTTTGTTTTCCTTTTCTACCCAATTAAAAACATTTTTCAGGAAATTTTCAAATTTTTTTATTCAACCCAAAAGAAAAAGCTTTTTTTTTCTAAAATTACTATAACTCTTCTTCAAAAATTGAGTAATTAGGCCATTTTTTTTTGAAAATTTTCGTTTTTGAATGTACTTTCCGAAAAAAAAATATAAACAAATTTTAAGATATTAAAATCTATGAAATTTTTCATTTTTTCGAGAAAAATCATCTTTTTATCGAAGTTAGCCATTTCTATTTTTTTTTTACTCAAAAAATACTACGCCCAACCTGGAGTAGCATTCCTTTTCCTTCTATATTTTTCCTAACGATTGGAAAAAAAAGATTTTCTCAATTGGGCTTATTTCACAAAGTACTACTCTTGAAATTTTTGAGGATTTATAAAGGACCTCGGAATTTAAAAAAATTGAGAAGAAATAAAAAATTGAAAGTGGTAATTGCAGAAATTTTTTTTATTTTTATTTTTCAAAAAAGTGAAAAAAAATAGAAGGAAAAGGAATGCCACTCCATGTTGGGCGGCATTTTATCCGGAATTGATCAAAGTATTTTTTGAGTGAACAAAAAATTAAAAACGGCGAACTTCGATAAAAAGATGATTTTTCTCGAAAAAGTGAAAAATGTCATAGATTTGAATAATTTAAATTTTTTTTGTATTTCTTTCGGAAAGTACATTCAAAAACGAAATTTTTCAAAAAACAAACCTCCCAATTAGTCAATTTTTGAACAAGTTATAGTATTTTCAAAAAAAAAAAAAAGCTTTTTGGGTTGGATAAAAAAAATTGAAATTTTTCTGAAAAATGTTTTTAATTGGGTAGAAAAGGAAAACAAAATTTCAGCCAAATCGAAAAGGGTGTAAGAGTGGTCGATTTGACATGGAATACCCCATATATATACTTTGAGAAAATTGAAAAAAAATATTTCGATTCATTTGACCCATCACAATGACGTTCCCCCTTAAGTAGGAATCTTTTAAATCCAGATCCATTGACTTGACTGTCTCTCAAAGACTATCTTGAAAACAATAATTGATTGAAAGAGATGAATGATACGGGCTTTGAAAAAAAAAAAAAAAAAAAAAAATGCGAGTATGAATGTGACTCTCGAATTCCCACTCTCACTTTTTATCGAAAGAGTCTTTCATCGGTTGTAAAAAAAATTTACGATCACGAGTACAAACAGAGACTTTCCATGCAGGATGACTCACGCCTCTCGCGATCGCGTGTTCCTTCTTTCCCGTCAATAATTTATTTTCTTGTATTGCGCTAGAATATTCTTTTTTCCTTTTTTCAAAGACGCAAATAACTTGCAATGATGTTTTTTTCATTCCGTCATTAAGATATATATATATATATATATATATATATATATATATATATATATATATATATATATATATTGAGAAAGAGAGAAAGAGAAGCTGTGTTTTGAACGAGACTATTTTTTTTTAAGATTGTGGCGAAAGGTCCGAAATGTCGTAACAAATTGCTGGTCAATGACCGCGACTTGCCTGACATAAATAATTTACAAAATATGTGAGGCAATCCACGCCATTTCGATCAACTTCTTGCCTTGATGTTTTCGATTTTCCTCTAAATTTTTTATATAAAAAAGGACACTGAAAAAAAAATTCCCAAATTTTTTCAGAATTTTTTGGTCACGCGTTCTTTGGATTTTTTTCTTCTAAGAAACGGGACAACTTTGTAAAATCTGAAAAAATTCAGAAAAATCTAATAAAATATAACGACATTTTTGGGCTTCGTTCCAAAATGGAGGTTTTAATACTCTGTGAGTAAAATTCAAAAAATTGCAAAAAAAAAAAAAATTTCACTCATAGAGTGTATTTAAATCTTTAATTTGGGACAAGGCCCAAAAATTTTGTTATATTTTATTAGATTATTCTGAATTTTTTCAGATTTTACAAAGGGGTCCCTTAAAAAAAAACAATCCAAAGAACGTGTGACTAAAACATTCTGAAATAATTTGGTAATTTTTTTTTCAGTGTGTTTTTTTATATAAAAAATTTAGGGGAAAATCGAAATCATCAAGGCAAGATTTTGATGGGAATGTCGTGGAATGACACGACAAAATCTTGTCTTGATGTTTTCGATTTTCCTCTCAATTTTTTATATGAAAAAACACATTGAAAAAAAATTCCCAAATTTTTTCAGCATTTTTTGGTCACGGGTTCTTTGGATTTATTTTCTTTAAAAAAAAGGACCCCTTTGTAAAATCTGAAAAAAATTAGAACAATATAATAAAATATAACAAAATTTTTGGGCTTTGTTCCAAAATGGATATTTTAATACTCTATGAGTAAATTTTTTTTCGCGTCTTCCAAACATATTGTTTGATTATTTTTGACTCGTTACGCCCTTTGAAACATGCTCGTTTGTTGTTTTTTTTTTTTGGCGTTAAAATTTTGATGCACGATTCATGAAAATTTTTGTTAACCGTTTTTCGTGTGAAAAAATCGTGGGGGGGGGGAGTATAAGCTTCAATTTCTTTTTTTTTAAGTTTCGTATGATTTTTTTTCACAAAAATAATATTAATAATTAATGATAACTAATTATTATTATTAACCCAAATAATAGTAATAATAATAATAATAATAATAATAATAATATTTTCTTATTATTTTAATTAACATTACGTAGAATTTAATCTGACGTAAATTGGTGAACGAGTCAAAAAAAACGCCCCCATGAAAAATTTCAATATTCATCACTTACGATCTCGAGTTTCCATCTAAATTTGATTGAACGCGAAGAAAATTTCATTAAAACGAAATAAATGGGTTTTTTTTTTAATATGCATAGTTGAGGCGTAATCCATAATACATAAGAAACGGCTGGGCAAATATAATTTTCGATTCCAATGAGCATTGAATTAATTTACAATATTATGATGAACCTCGCGCCGGAACGAAAATCGGTTTGAAAAGACACAAAATCCGGACAACGATATTTTTTTCAGTCCATTTTTCAATTGCACAATGGCTTTATTGAAAATATCGTATCGATGGATGAATTTTGCGATCCTGATTTTGGGAATCACAATACCGAGAAATGATTAAAAAAGTGTGATATATTAATATATTAATCAATTGTGATATATTATTGATGGATTAAAGAATTATGGTATATTAATATATCACAACTTTCTAATCTATCAATATATCACAATTTTTAATCCATTATTATATCACAATTTTCTAATCTATTGAAAAATTGTGATACATTATTTATGGATTAAAGAATTATGATATATTAATATATTACAACTTTCTAATCTATCAATATATTACAATTTTTAATCCATTATTATATCACAATGTTCTAATCTATTGAAAAATTGTGATATATTAATATATTAAACAATTGTGATATATTAATATATCACAACTTTCTAATCTATCAATAAATCACAATTTTTAATCCATTATTATTTCATAATTTTCTAATCTATTGAAAATTGTGATATATTAATATATTCAAAATTGTAATATTTATTGGTTGGATTAAAAAATTATGATATATTAGTATATCACAATTTTTAATCCGTTATTATATCACAACTTTCTAATATATTAAAAATTGATATATTAATATATTAAAAATTGATATATTAATATATTAAACAATTGTGATATATTATTGATGGATTAAAAAATTATGATATGTATATTAATATATCACAACTTTCTAATCTATCAATATATCACAATTTTCTAATCTATTGAAAAATTGTGATATATTAATTGCGAAAATAATTGTGCGAGTACACAATTGCGTAAGTCTTGACGTCAGGGTGTCTCGTCGGGCATTGACCGAGTGTATGAATCGGCGTGAAATTATGTTAGCGCAACGAGGACAAAATGGTCTGCGGCGAGGAAAGAAGGAGGTGTGCGGAGAGATTCTGAAATCTTAAATCGTCCTTTCTCGACAGATATAGATAGTCGATCATCCACAGATGCATGAAATGGCGATCTGTAGTCCAAAAACCCGTTACTATTCGATAAAGTTCGATGACCTCCAATATTTCTAGATTATTGAAAAACTCGAACGAAAAACAAAAAAAAAGCAGTTTGGAAATAATGTACTTGAAGTTCCGAACGTTCAGTTAGATGAAAAATCTTCAAATTTATTTGCTTAAGTAAAAATTAAAAGAGCTGGGCAAATATTTGATAAATAATCATTTTTTAAATTGAAAGATTTTTGAGGAATTATTTCCAACGTATTAAAGGGCCTTAAGACTGTCCTCTAAAGGAATAAGTAATTATTCGATTTATCATATGAGTGATTCCACGTCAAACCAGCGGGTCAAAAAAATCGATGTCTCCGATCCTTCTCTCGATATTTTCCTGTGTTCTTTATCATGAGAAAACATTGCTGTTGAATCGCTAGCCTAAAATAAAATTATTTTGACGAGTTATGGATTTTTTGAAAATTGCGTACTTTTAACGAATCGACCCGTAGTAAAAAACTCCATTCGTCGCCATTGAAAAATCCCCATTCATTCCCCATTGCCAAAATAACCAATGGAGATGAATGCCGAATTGCCTAAGGGGATTTTCGCCATTGAATTCCCCATTTGAAACGGAATGGGGATTATCTAATGGGGATTCAATGGAGACAATCCCCTTAGGCAATTCGGCATTCATCCCCATTGGTTATTTTGGCAATGGGGAATGAATGAGGATTTTTCAATGGCGATGAATGGAGTTTTTACTATACGAAAGAATCTCCATTGCTGTTCGCCACTCATTCCCCATTGCCCACAAAAAAAAAATTGGGAAAATTTTTTTTTCATCGGTTCTATACTTTTCGGTCATAATTACGTCGGTTGCTGAAAAAAAAAAATTCTATACGCCCTTATGGCTTTCGACACCAACTCGGAAAGCCATAAGGGCGTATAAAAAAACAAAAAAAATTGGGAAAATTTTTTTTTCATCGGTTCTATACGTTTCGGTCATAATTACGTTGACTTGAAATTTCGCTATTTTCAGGTTTTTGAAAATAGGCCCAAAATTGAGCAAAACAGTTTTTATCGAAATTCATGAAAATTTTGATTTTTTGAAAAAACTATTGATAGATTCGCGTTTAGGGGGCAAAAATTCATCGATATGAGGCCCGAAAAACAAAAATAATTTTTTTTTTTTTTTGCATTTTGGCCAAAATTCAATCGGTTCACTAAAATGGCGGCAATTTTTTTTCTAGATAGAATTGCGGCTTCAGCCTGAGCTCATTCTCTTCGTAATCGTTCACGCTTCAAAATCCCGTTTGGTTCATCCCATTACGATCGTTTTTCGATTTTTGGCAGATTTTTAAAGTTCAACAATAGATTTTTGTAAATTTTTTAAGGTATACCCCTTTCCAATTTTTTCGGCGATTTTCAAACTGCTCTCATTTCTACAAAAAATTAGTTATCGGGATGAACTTAACGGCATTCTCTAAGTTTGGTCACAAGCTTTGCGTACGAAAAACAAATTTTGAAATCGGTTGAACCAAAGTGAAGTTATGAGCACTTGAAATTTCGCTATTTTCAGGTTTTTGAAAATAGGCCCAAAATTGAGCAAAACAGTTTTTTATCGAAATTCATGAAAATTTTGATTTTTTGAAAAAACTATTGATAGATTCGCGTTTAGGGGGCAAAAAAACATCGATATGAGGCCCGAAAAACAAAAATAATTTTTTTTTTTTTTTTGCATTTTGGCCAAAATTCAATCGGTTCACTAAAATGGCTGCAATTTTTTTTCTAGATAGAATTGCGGCTTGAGCATGAGCTCATTCTCTTCGTAATCGTTCACGCTTCAAAATCCCGTTTGGTTCATCCCATTACGATCGTTTTTCGATTTTTGGCAGATTTTTAAAGTTCAACAATAGATTTTTGTAAATTTTTTAAGGTATACCCCTTTCCAATTTTTTCGGCGATTTTCAAACTGCTCTCATTTCTACAAAAAATTAGTTATCGGGATGAACTTAACGGCATTCTCTAAGTTTGGTCACAAGCTTTGCGTACGAAAAACAAATTTTGAAATCGGTTGAACCAAAGTGAAGTTATGAGCACTTGAAATTTCGCTATTTTCAGGTTTTTAAAAATAGGCCCAAAATTGAGCAAAACAGTTTTTTATCGAAATTCATGAAAATTTTGATTTTTTGAAAAAACTATTGATAGATTCGCGTTTAGGGGGCAAAAAAACATCGATATGAGGCCCGAAAAACAAAAATAATTTTTTTTTTTTTTTGCATTTTGGCCAAAATTCAATCGGTTCACTAAAATGGCTGCAATTTTTTTTCTAGATAGAATTGCGGCTTGAGCATGAGCTCATTCTCTTCGTAATCGTTCACGCTTCAAAATCCCGTTTGGTTCATCCCATTACGATCGTTTTTCGATTTTTGGCAGATTTTTAAACTTCAACAATAGATTTTTGTAAATTTTTTAAGGTATACCCCTTTCCAATTTTTTCGGCGATTTTCAAACTGCTCTCATTTCTACAAAAAATTAGTTATCGGGATGAACTTAACGGCATTCTCTAAGTTTGGTCACAAGCTTTGCGTACGAAAAACAAATTTTGAAATCGGTTGAACCAAAGTGAAGTTATGAGCACTTGAAATTTCGCTATTTTCAGGTTTTTGAAAATAGGCCCAAAATTGAGCAAAACAGTTTTTTATCGAAATTCATGAAAATTTTGATTTTTTGAAAAAACTATTGATAGATTCGTGTTTAGGGGGCAAAAATACATCGATATGAGGCCCGAAAAACAAAAATATTTTTTTTTTCTTTTTGCATTTTGGCCAAAATTCAATCGGTTCACCAAAATGGCTGCAATTTATTTTCTAGATAGAATTGCGGCTTGAGCAAGAGCTTATTCTCTTCGTAATCGTTCACGCTTCAAAATCCCGTTTGGGAAATTGGGAAAAAATTTTTTTCATCGGTTCTATACTTTTCGGTCATAATTACGTCGATTCCTGAAAAAAAAAAATGCGATACGCCCTTATGGCTTTCGACACCAACTCGGAAAGCCATAAGGGCGTATAAAAAAAAAAAAAAATTGGGAAAATTTTTTTTTCATCGGTTCTATACGTTTCGGTCATAATTACGTCGATTCCTGAAAAAAAAAATTTCAATACGCCCTTATGGCTCCCGGATGCCATAAGGGCGTAAAAGAGGTGATACTCCCTTATGGCAGCTGTAACGCGATATATATTATTAGATTTAATAGAAATTATTGAAGCTCAGAATTGAGAAAATAGATTGTAAGTGTATTCAGATGACGATTGATAATGAAAGTATATACGTTTCTCCTCTCACAAATCGGGTTGAGAAGGACTGATAAAATTATGTGTATATGTTAAAAATAAACGGTTTTAAAAATCATTTATCCCAAACGTACGCGTACTTGATGAGCAGTTTATAATACATTTTTTTAGAATTACTTTCGAATAATTTCCGAGCTTATGCTAATATTAATTGACCATCGATATAATCATCAGCATTTATTACAATTGAAGAAAATATTTGGTTCATATATGAGAATCAGCGACATCTACTCTTACTTGACTTTATTAATTCACCGCCGTTTGAGAAATATCGCATTCGGAAAAATTCTCATCGATCGATGGGTTCAATTGTTCAGCATTAAACCTCGAATATGGATTGCAACATCGTTAACGAATGCTGCTCATCATTCGATCAGTCATCAATGAAGTGACATTATTGATAAATGTTGATCATTGTATAATTCGTAGTTACTTATTATTCAATGGGTATCCTTGGTAAATGCTGATCATTTCATCGTTAGCCGCATTTGGGTTCCAATGAACATATGTGGGAAATGCTGATCTTTCAGTTCATCCGCATTGACTTTCCAATGGACATCATTGGGTAAAGCGGATCACTTCGTTCATCAGCATTTACCATCTCATGGACACCATTGGGCAATGCTGATCGCTCGATACATCCGCATTGGCTTTCCAATGAGCATCATTGAGTAATGATGATCATTCGATTCGTCCGCATTGGCTTTCTAATGAGCATCATTGAGTAATGATGATCGTTCGATTCATCCGCATTGGCTTTCCAATGAGCATCATTGAGTAATGATGATCATTCGATTCATCCGCATTTGATGTTCAATGGATACCCATTCACTGATCAATGGTCAGCCCTGTACGCCATTGACAAATGCGGAAATCTCAATGGGTCCCCATTCATTGTCCAATGGAGTCGTATGAGGACCATTGGTTGCCATTGGCGATTCAATGGAGTTTTTTACTACGGGGAAAAACAACTTTTTTGGCTTTTGTGTTAAACTCCGCCGGATTTTGGAATTCGAGAATTTCACTTTGAGAAATCGAAACTGTATTCAAAACCCTTCAAAATGAGCACAAATTAACCTCATTTGGTGCATTTAGGACGCCACAATTGTAAAACTACGTTTTTTTTCGAAAATCAAGAATAACTGAAAAACCTCATTTTTTGTTAATCTGAAAAAATCATATTAAATTTATACGACAAAAAAATCTATATTTCTGTGGAGTTTGAACTAGTTCTGACCAATAGATTTTGAATTATTGATTAATTTCATCTTTTAGAAATTTGCAGTTTCAGCTATTTTGGGAGCGACCTTTAAAAAAAAAATTAAGTTGCGTTCAACAAGATTCTTGAGTGAATTAAAAATACTTAACTAAAAGACTAATAATTAACTAAAAGATAATTTATTATTATTTAGTTAATCAACTTAATTAACTAAACAATACTTTCAAATGTATCATATTTTTTCTCTGAATGCAAATTTTTTAATTAAAAAAGTTCAAAGAACCTTTTATTAAAATTGTTTTATTAAATTTCGAATATTTTGTAAAATTTCTTTCAAAAGCATAACTCGAGTCATTTAAGAAATATCGCACTAAATTTTTGTATATATTAATAAAACTGTCACCGTAGAAAAATGGCCATTTAGTTCCTATGGCTAATCGATATATTGAAGAATTTTTGTAAAAAATTGAAAACAAATCCATATCTAGATAATAAAAGGAGGAAAATCAATGCTCCTTCTAAGATTTCCCTTGAACTTATAGTCTGGTATAAGTTAGACCGTTAAGCAGTTTCAATTCTCTCAAAAATCTCGTCAATTGCAACTTAATATATATATGTTTTTTTTTTTTAATTCGAACAGTTTCAAAACGGTCATTAAAATTTTTTTCACGTCAGATAATTCTCGCGGTCTTGGAAATGTTCAGGAAATTCAAAATTTCTTCTTTCAAATGACAAATGACCTCATAATACAAAAAGTACTCCGGCATACATAAAAAAAACTCGCTGATAAAGGAACTCAAAATTATTTGAAAAAAAAAACATATTTTTTTCGTTACATAATCGTGGATTAGCCGGAGGCATTTTTTTTTTTTTAACTGGACGTTCTTAGCTTCCTCGAGTGAAATTCGAAACTCATTGGTTTTCCTCTTTGTTACTTCACTTTTTTTTTTTTTACATCTTTATGATTCGTAAAACGTAATTCACGAATATTCGGGACTACGTGAGAGTTTTGACAAATTTTTTTTTGTCATAATTATTTTTTTATGGCAGGCGCGAAAATCTCTCTTTGCGCGTGGAGGGATCGGCGTCGGTGAGAATGTCACCCACTGCGCCACGAATGAAATACAATCGGTGCGCTTCGGGAACGTCGAGTAGTGCGAGAGACGTGGAGAACGCACGCGGTGATCGCAAGCGCGCGCGCGCGGACGACTTTTCATGCCGACGGGTCACTCAAGTTCATTGGCTCTTTTTCCATTCGACGCTCTCTTGGCCTCCTCTGTCTCCTCGTATATATATATATATATATATAATATTTTTATTTTTTTGCGGTAATAATCCTCAGTACAAAATAACCGATAGATCATGTTAAGGGGGAATGTACACCTGGAAACGGAAAAAAGGTAATTTTCGAGAATTTTGTTCCGGGGGAACTATTGGAATGATAAGAACGGAGCTTTTCCCAGCTAAAAATATGAGGCATTCCACGTCAAGTCGGCCACCCCATTTTTTGAAACCACCAAAAATCGCATACAAATTTTTATAAAGTAGTTCTAACTGTCAAGAAAATTCGTGATTTTTTTCGGATTTTTATATTGCATATTTTAGCCGGAAAAAAATACAAAAAATTTTCTTGTTCCAATTTCGTAACTCGAAAATTATTCATCGTACGAAAAAAAAAGTACAACATGAAATTTAGGATTTTCAACGTACTTTTCACTGAAATTTTTTACGAACTCCTCCAAAAGCTCTATATGCCATTTTCGGAGCAAATAATATGTTTTGATATTTTCTTTCTTCTCAGAATTGACATCTTCGATTTGTCTGTAGTTCTAACAGATTTTTACTTGATATATTTACAGACTTTAAAAAAATTGGCTCAGTGAAGAATCCATTCCTTCCCATGCAATAAAAATTTCACGACGATTAAGAAGCTATTTATTGAACATTAAAAGATTTCACAGGGACTCAACATCCTTAAGGATACAAACTTTGCCCCCACCGTTCCAACAAAAAATTTAATCTGATTGAAATTTCCGTACTTCGTAATACAATAAAAATCTCAAAAGATTTAGCAACATTTGGCATGCCATAAAAAACAATGATCAATAATTACATTGCCAAACAGTTATTAATAAATTGTTTAAACAAATAATTATTCAACAATTTTCCGCCAAGTTTTTTTTTCTCAAACAAATCGAATGCGTTGATTTTTCTGAACGCGTATGAATTTTTTCAGAATTTTCCCCCTATTTTGAAATTTGCATGCAAAGACATACACAAAATTGGCAATTTTTTGTTTGTATTTCAGAATTCAAAAAATTCATATGCGTTCAGAAAAATTAACGCATTCGATTTGTTTGAGAAAAAAAGAACTTACCGAAAAATTCTTGAATAATTATTCGTATAAACAATTTAAAGTTGACGCTTTAGCGATTTGAAACTCTATAGTTTCAACTCGCTGAATCAATGCCGCAAAAATTACGAGATCGATCGGTAAATAAATAACAAATAATTAAAATGATAGAGGCAATTCGCTGACTTGGAAATTATTCAATGAATTCCGAATAGCCAATGATGAAGGATTTCCATTTTAATTTTGTTTACGTCGATTTTCGATCGTGTAAATATTTATGCTGACGATTATGAAAATCATAAAAATTAGCCTTCTAGCGCCTCGATTCTTTTTCTGCACGATTGTCGCAAGTCCGAAGGCAAACGGATATTTTCCTCAAGCTCGAATCGCTTGACAGCACGATGGCGTGGCCTCGAATGTTAATGAACCTTCTCGTTTACAAAGTGAATAAAATGAAATAAAGTTCGATCGGGAGAAAGTTCGGCGTCAAACAAGCCGAAAATTTCGTCTCGTAAAATAGGCAAAATTTTTTTTTTTTTTTTTATAACATAAATAATCTGTTCAAGACGGAAACGCTATAGAGACCACTTTTAAGTAAACAAAATTGCTAGAAGCGATTAACATTTTTGAAAAAACGAGAAGATGAAATCTATTTTATTGCTCCTATGTTTTTTTCTCATAACAGCATTCGGTTGAAAATCGAAGAAAAATCATTGTAACGATCCCGCGGTGAAATGTAGGCAAATCGTAATTCAGACAAGGTGGTAATTTTTCAAGCTTCACGAATTACTCGAATGTCGAAGTAAAATGTCAGAGAAAAATCTCGCAAAACGTTCTCGCATGACCTTTTCCCACAATCGAATAATTCGAAAATATTTAAACGTTTGAAGAAAATAACGGTTGTATAAAATATATTTCTGAATATATTATAAGGAGTTACATGGGTTTGGAAGGTTAGAAAGAGCATATTCTATTTTTTTTTTAAATATAAATAAATTATTTCCCTAAAAAATGAAGCAATAAAAATTAAATCATTTAAACAATATTTTTGAAAAATTCAGCAGATGACACCTAATTTGCGAAGACCCCTCAAAAAAAGTGTCCTCGTAGTAATCAGCATAACTCATGAAGGCCCTATCTGGAAAAAAAAACAAATTTTATCCGTTAGTAGAAAAAAAAATTGAAATTGAATTTTTTGCAGAGTTTGAGGCAAAACAGAGTTTTAGTAGATTGACACCATAGTTAATTCTATTTTGAACAAGTGTGCAAAATTTCAATAAAATCGATGGATTGGTTTTTGAGAAATCGTGTCCACTAATTTCAAAAATAGTGTTTTTAGAAAAAAGCTTTTAGAAGACAAGTTTTTAGGAAAAATAGTCTAGCCTAATAAGGAGGATTTCCAAAAGCTCTCTTCCCTAGACTTTTACTCCAATTTACCTGAAACTTTGGGAAAATATTTTATATATATTATACTATTAGATACCGCAAAATTTTAGAACGATAGAAAGAGCGCAATTTTTGCCATTTTTCTTTCAATTCCGATAAAACTTATATTTTTTAAACTATTGGGATGTTTTATTACATATCTCGAAATGAAATATCAAATTACGCAGTGCAAAGATGATGATTTTTTTTTATATAAAATATTCTAAAACATCTAAATCGCCTAATTGATGTCTGAAACAAAAAAAACCTAAAAGTTTTCTTAATTTGTATTCAATTAATTTACTGAGAGATCGAAAAATCGGAATTTTAGAAATCGTGTCCACCAACTTCAAAAATAGTATTTTTAGAAAAAAGCGTTTAGAAGAAAAGTTTTTAGAAAAACTTAGACTTAGAAAACTTAGAAAAAGTTTTTAGTCTAACCTAATGAGAGGGATTTTCAACGGCTCTCTCCCCTAGACTTTGAGACCAATTGACTTGCAACTTTGGAAAAATATTTTAGATATATTTGTACTATTAGACACTGCGAAATTTTAGAACGATGAAAGTAGTGTAATTCTTGCCATTTTTTCTTTCAATGCAATTTCAATTCAAAAGACCCGAAAGTTTTCTTGATTTTTATGCAATTAATAAACTGAGAGATCGAAAAATCGGAATTTTAGAAATCGTGTACACCAACTTCAAAAATAGTGTTTTTAGAAAAAAGCTTTTAGAAAAAATAGTCTAGCCTAATGAGGAGGATTTTCAAGGCTCTCACCCCTAGACTTTTACTCCAATTGACTTGAAACTTTTAAAAAATATTTTAGATACATTGTAATATTAGATATCGCAAAATTTGTCGATGTTAGAGCAACCAGGTCATTTTTTTGGAAATTCAAAAGTCGTCTAAAACCTGCACACCTCATTTTTTACATTCCCAAGTCTATTTCAAAGTCTATTCCGGATATTTCCAAATTTTCGCGTTGAAAATATATTTTTCATCTTTTCAGAATATTTTTTTTCCCCAAAGGTTATCCAATGTACTTTTCATCGGTATATTGTATCAATAGATTAATAATAATATTTTTTTTTGTAATAATTCAAATCATAATAATACTTCATACCGTAATAAAAATGAAAACTGATTGTTGAATAATTTTTAAAAAATTTCACCAAGACATTTGCTATACTTTTAATAATATATTTTATATTATTATATCTTTAATGATATTTTCATTTGTTTAAACAATATAATCATATAAACAAAGGGAAACGTGAAGAAAGCACCATTTTTTTCAAAAAATCATAACATTGGATGTAATTAATATTTTTTTAAATTCCAAACATGAAATTAAAGCTTAGGAATGGTATTCTCAGGAAAAAATATTAAGATTCTGTATAAATAAATGCTTAAGTTTTGAGCATGAAAATCGAGTTTTTTCAAAGCACATAAAGAGGTTCAATTTCCAATAAAGTAGACTAAAGTAGAATAGTACTTCATACCGTAATAAAAATGGAAAATGATTGTTGAATAATTTTTGAAAAATTTCGCCAAGACATTTGTTATATTTTTAATAATATTGGTCGGAGAAAAAACGAAAATTGGGATGAAATAGTTCAAAAGATAACGCGATAAAAATTCTTAACAAAATTAGCAGATAGCACATTCGTCCGAAAAGAGAGAAGAAAAATATTACAGACACCGATTGTGTGTGACCTAAAAACTTTTATCTCGGAGTCGTCTCTGCGAAACGCTTCTGCAGGTTTTTTTTTTTTTCGTCGCGCATATTCTTTCTGGTTCCCAACATTGGCCTTGGAATTCGGAGTCCAACATGTGCTCGGAGAGCCTCTTGAGAAGAGAGTGAGAAAGCGAGGAAGGGAGGGAGGAGAGTTTGGGTCTGTCTGGTAACAATTTTTTTTTTCCTCGACTCGTCATTATCGAGACCGGGGCAAGCTCCGAGTTCCACAATGCTGCATAATCGAGGAAAACAGAGGGATGCGGAGAGACAAATTTGTCGTAAATGAAAATTAGCTCCGATAGTGCGAAAAAAAAAATTGCGGATCTGAATAAAATTAATTCGACCTTGGAAATTTTTTACAAATATCGAAGGCCCTTTTTTTTGACATCAACATTATTGATTGCCACATTTTTACGGTAAAAGTTGAAGTTAAAAATTTTCGTACGATTTTTTATCGCAAAGTTATTTCACTTTTAGCTAAAAAAAAAGACAAATTTTGAAAGATGCAACGTAACTCAAAAATAATAGAATTTAAGAGAAAATGTCAAATACGAAAAAAATAGCGCAGGTATACATGGAATCGCCTGGAATTATTTCAGAATTTTCCTATACAATTTTTGTTCTTACTATTTTAACTTGATATCAATCGATAATTGTTGTTGCGATAACCAATGCTATTTACCACAGGATATTTCGTATATATATATGTATAAATTTAGATTGTGATTCATCATTTTCAACAAGAATAATTCAGGTTTCATTGATGCAAATTCGTTATTTACGTGTTAATGAGATAAGAAAAGAGACGAAAGTTCGATGCGTCACCTCTAAATCTTGAGCGACAGGGCCCATCCTCCGCACAGATGATTTTTTTATGACGAAGTAGAGTTTGAGATTGTTTAAAACTGAAAAAATTATCAACTTTTTTTTTAATCAGTCATATTCAAAGGCTTTGTAAATGCACCCATCAGCAAGACACATTCAAAAGTACTTGATACTTGTACTTGAAAAGGTACTTGAAGTATAGAAAAGTATTTGAAATTTTAAGTACGACACTTGGAGTACAGGCCAAGTACTTGCAAATTTAAGTACAGTACTTATTTCCAAAGTACTTCAAGTACTTCAAGTACCTTTCAAGTACTTCAAGTAACTTTCAAGTACCTTCCAAGTACTTTTAAGTACTTCGAGTACTTTTAAGCACTTCGAGTACTTTAAGTACTTCGAGTACGTTTAAGTACTTCGAGTACTTTTAAGTACTTCAAGCACTTTTTAAGTGAAGTACTTTTAAGTACTTTAAGCACTTTTTAAGTGAAGTACTTTTTAAGTACTTCGAGCACTTCTTAAGTGAAGTACTTCCTAAGTACTTCAAGCACTTTTTTAAGTGAAGTACTTTCTAAGTATTTCGAGAACCTTTTAAGCGAAGTGCTTTCTAAGTACTTCAATAACTTTTTAAGTGAAGTATTTTCCAAGTACTTTAAGAACTTTTTAAGTGAAGTACTTTCTCGGTACTTCAAGAACTTTTCAAATGAAGTACTTCTTAAGTCATTCAAGTACTGTTTAAGTGAAGTACTTTTTAAGTACTTCAAGTATGTCGCAAGTAACGGTTACATCAACTACTATCCAGCTCTGTAATAAAATAATAAATACTGTTTTGAGAATAATCTCTATGCAAAATACAGGAAAAATGTTAAACTCGATGAAAATATTTTGATTTTTTTTTCCAATCGTGCTAATATATGCGTCGTGTAACGGAAATGAGCGGAGGAGCATTTTCCATGCATAAATATATAAGATACGCCACTCTCGTTTTTTTGTCACGTCACATGTTTTTTTTCTTTTTTTTTTTTTTACATGAGGCGAGACACTCGTAGCTGAATAAACGATGTATCTTATGCGATCATTCGGGGACGTCTTTCAACGAAGAGTTGAAGGACAACAAACACCACGTGGAACTTCTCCCTCGCAGAAGATCGAGTGGAAAGAAACCGAAAAAAAAAATAATAAATCGCACACAATTATGCTCATTTAGGCTGTTATTATCATTATTATTATTTTTTTTATTCTATTCGTCTCTTTTTTTCGATCCTCTTTCGACGGGTCACACGTAGGCCATACAGGTTATTTCATCATTTCTCGAATCGAGGCAGACGACTTTTTTTTCATCGACTTTATTTTTTTATTTTTCCCCACCACTTTTTGATGGAAAGAAAAATCGCGATAAACACACGCGGCAAGTTTTGACTCGAGCGACGCGTCCTTGAACTCAAGTGGATTTTAGATAAATTTTAAGGCGACATATGCCCACCTCGGGCACGTGTTTGCGGCTAATTTTTTGACGCGCAGTAACGAAAAAAATCGTAAGCGATAAAAATAAAAAGAACGCTTAAAATTCGCCTTCGTTTGTCGCGCCATGTTATTCTCCTCCTAATCCTCGTCGATCAGTTTCCTCGTTCTTTACCTCGTGTGAATCATACGAATTTTCATTTGTCTAAGAATATAAATAATAATAATAATAATAATAATAATATAAATAGACGATATAATGAAAAATAGATGGATATATAAAAATTTCACGACCCTTCATGTGGTAATATTTTTTTTTAAATTACCATCTCTATAAGAATTACTTCTAATAAATAAAAATATAAATTAATATGCCTCATATAATATATGAGACGACGAAAATTCGTCGGAATATTTTCCAGCTGAATTTTGATGATTTTTTATTATTTCTCAATTTATTTCTTTACGTGGCAATAATCCGGTTTTTCTTTTTTCAGTTCGGTGTTGAGAAAATCGAGGAAATGTCCGAAGTGCAGGAAAACGGAAGCGGAAGCGAGGACACGGCTATCGCGTCCTCGTCCGGCAAGTACTATAATGCAAATTTTAACCAGCATGTATTATTATTTTTCTTAACTATCATATGCCACAAAAATATAATGTCGCAATGCAAAAAATATGATATAGTTGACTTATGAACTCCAGGAATTTAATCTCAGTCTCGATTAAAGATATAACGAAAATGGTGTTGACAAACAACAAATTGACCTAATTAGATTTTTGATTTAGATCACTTAACCCTCCATCTGTAACCTGGGTCTTTTAAGGCACAAGCCAAATTTTCAAATCGAATATCTCTGGAATCAGAAAAATTATTTTAAAAAATTGTTTACTATAAATGGTCAAGTAATTGGAAAAAAATAGTTAAATAGATGGAATAAATGGTTAAGTAAATGGAAATAAATGATTGAATAAATGGAAAATAGAAAAAAATGTTATGAAAGTAATTAAGAATTTTTTCGGATTTTTTTGACGTTTTTTTCTTGGAAGAAACATTAGCAGGACTTTAACGACCCAGAGTACAGACGGTGTCTCAAAATTTAAGTGTGCAGACGGAGGATTAATATGACGAGAGGTTCGGAGCCCTGAACTTAACTTATGTATAATATTTTTTTTATTGAAATTATTACATTCCATGAGATTGATATATATATATATAAATTTATCCTGGAGCCAGTTTTGTCCCGTTGAAATATGCAACTATTGCATTGACCTCGATATATCAATGCATATTAATTGCATTGAATAGAATAGAATTGCATAGAATTTCAATGCCGTTTTTTCAAATCACAACGAAGTTAATGATTTTGTTCTGAATAACAGAAGGACGTTCGCATTAAAACTCTGGATACTTCCCTGGATTTGTATTTTGGAATTTTTCTTCATTCACAATTGCCCAAAGATAATTACAACAATATTGTTAACAATTTTATTTGGATTATCGTGTGAATGAGAATTTTGACAAAACTGGCCAAGAGCGCGTCGAACTCGTACAATTAGGTTTCCGCACTTATAATATTTCTAGAGATAACTCTTTTTTAAGCGTTTTTTAAAAATAATAATATTTTTGTCAGCAATTATTACACCGTTAAAAAAAGGGTAGTTTTCCGGTAATCTCTAACTACTACTACTAAAATCTACTCCCTTTAAAAATCTAAATCCCTAAATTTAAATCCCTAAATCTAAATCCCTTAATTTAAATCCCTAAATCTTAATCCCTGAATCTAAATCCCTAAATGTAAATCCCTAAATCTTAATCCCTAGATTTAAATCCCTAGAAAAATCTGAATTTTAGTTCTAGAAACCTAGAAGATCCGGGGGGATGCTCATTTCTAGCAAACTTTGAATTATATAATTGAAACCACTGGACCAAAAACGATTAAAAAATATTTTTAGAATCGTAAGAGGTAATTTTTTAAAATGATACCTCTCATTATTTTATTGCACTCCGTGCGCAAAGTGCCACTTTGCGCACGCTGCGCGTGCTTAACGAATTTTATATGGTTGGTTTATAAATGGCGAATATCTACAGAATATTCTTAAACATTTGAATCTTTGAACGTCGCTGCACCATATGAAGTTTACAATTTCGTAAAGCTTCGTCTTTTCTTCGAGAGAAGGTAAAAGAAAAAAGACCCTTTTTTATGAGAATCCATTTCGGATTCGACCATCTTGCGTTTTGTCGCAAAGTATTAAATGTCCATACTCAAAAATAAGGATATCAAACATAGACGAACTTCGAATGGTTATATAAGCGTCGAGGGGAAAGTTCGTTTGTGCGAGAGGAAGCCACCTGGCGGATTTTTCGGGTACTGACAAAACTGCAGATAGGATCTGCCTACAAAATTCGTTGTTCATCCTTTACCCTCTTGAATCCTATTTTATTAGTCAGACTGACTAATCAAATCAGTTTCGTTAACTAGTCGCGTCAACTAACTAACTAACTATGGAACTAATGCTAATTGGTTATTGTAACGAAGCAGATGGTTACGTTAACCGAAATATACCCAACTAATAATCAGTTGGTTGTAGCAACCAGTCATTTTTTTCCGTGTAAAAATATTTTTTTTCATAACTCAAATACACATCCGTAGAAACTAGGCTGAAAAATGATACATTAATTAAGTTCTAGTTTTATGTCATGAATTAAAATTGCCTAATCGCTTCGTATGAGAGCCACTGGGCACGAATTTTGTGCTCGTTATTTCCTTTCGAACTTCACCAACGTCGCTGAAGCGGACTCCGCAACCTCTTGATGCATCGCAAAATGCACTGTTGCCAAGCACGTTGCACAGAAAAAAAAATCTTTTTTAATCATCTTTGACTCATAATCAGCATTCTTCGTCTATTCACAAATAAATTTCTTATTTTTTCCTCCATGTTTAATTGCGCAGCTATTCTCGAATTTTCAATTAAAACATTGACAAAGAATAGAGGCTTGAATTTGTTACTTAGGAAATATTGGAAGCACTTAGTAATTTTTTCATTTATTTTTACTTTTTTTCCTTGAATTTCTTTACCTTTCGCGGCCAGAGGCTAAAAAATTCAGTCTTTTGAACTTTATCACTCTTCCAACTTGTTTTCAAACGAGTTGCGGCAAGTGGGCGCTACGTCTTGGCCTCTCCTCTCACTTGTATTTATATATGGGTCATTCTATGTCAAATCGACCAATAGTTGGGATGGCATTTCAATTTCGATAAAATTCGGTCAGAAGTTTTCTTTTATCATAAAACAAAGTTTTACCAAAGGACATATATTAGACAATTTTTTTTCGAAAGTTATGCAAAATTCAAGATTTCACAATTTTTTTCCATTTTTCAAGTTTATTTTTTTTATATCTCGAAAACTATTATAGTTACGAAAAAATCGTTCTGGGCTCGTCTTAAAGAGTATACTTGGGACTACGAATTAAAAAAATATTCCGAAATTTTTTTTTTTTAAATTATGAATTAGGAGAATTTTGAATTTTTACAAATCGTGAAAATCCACGATCAATATTAAATTTTTTCTTTCATTTTTTTATATTATACCTTGTACTGATCTTGAAAGATCCTGAAATTTTCAGAATTGCCTTTTTTTCTGAAATATGAATTTTTGAATTTTGTTGAAAAAAATTTTTTTTTACCTCCAAGTTAAGTAGAGTTGAGCAATCATGTAATTTTGTAATTTTGAGCAGTAAAAATAACATGATTGCTCAACTTCACTTAACTTAAAGGGAAAAAAAAATTTACAAAAATACAAAAATTTATATTTTTGGAAAAAAGAAAACGCAATTCTGAAATTTTCAGGATCTTTTAAGATCAGTACAAGGTATTATATTAAAAAAATTGAACCCAAAATTTAATGTTGATCGTGAATTTTCACGATGTTTAAAAATTCAAAATTCTCCAAATTCATCATTTTTCAAATTTTTTTTTCGGAATATTTTTTTTCGCAGCATCAAGTATACTCTTTAAGACGAACCCAGAATGATTTTGTCGTAACTATGATAGTTTTCGAGAAATTTAAAAAATAAACTAAAAAAATTGAAAAAATGGTAAAATTTTGCATAACTGTCGAAATTTTTTTAAATTTTTTCGCGTTCGAAGAACTTAGCTTCATTGTAAAAGAAAACTTCTGACCAAATTTCATTGAAAATGAAAGGGGTCGATTCCAACTATTGGTCGATTTGAGATGGAATAACCCATATACATATTTTATTTGTATGGTCACACATATACGAGGTAAAATAAAAACACCATGGGTACGATATCATCGAGTGCAACGGGAGGAGAAACGCTTCGTTTGGAGTTTTGCTCGTAGTACTTTTACGGCTTCCACCGGCTCTATAATACTCGCTTATTCCCCGTTGACTCTTATGCGTCCACAATATCCGCGGATGTATATAGGGCATTCCATACCAAGTCGACCTGAGTGTGACCCTCGACCTCGCTGATTTCGTTTACGATTTTTTACATGATTCTTCCAACTCAAAATAGCGTTCAGAATTTTTTTCAGATTTTCAAAACCAAATTTGTATACGTTATGATTTTTTGAACATTTTTTTCGAAAACCCCGAGGGCCGTAATTTAAAAATCTGAAAAAATTCTCGAAAATCCGGTGTCAAAAATGAAAATTTTTGACCCAAAATTCGTGATGTCCAGGATTTCCCTTCCACCTCGATTTTAGGTTTTTATGAAGAAAACGTAAAAAAAAAAATGCAGAAATTGATCCACCGTGAAAAGTTGCTTGAATATTTTTATCGTTAACCAACAATTTCCAAAAATAGTTGGTTAATTTCTGGATCCATTTTTTTTACGTTTCCTTCATAAAAACCTAAAATCGAGGTGGAAGGGAAATCCTGGACATAATGAATTTTGGGTCAAAAATTTTCATTTTTGGCACCGGATTTTTGAGAATTTCTTCAGATTTTTAAATTACGGCCTCGAGGTTTGCGAAAAAAAATTTCAAAAAATCATAATGTACTCAAAATTGGTTTTAAAAATCTGAAAAAAATTCTGATTGCTATTTTGAGTTGGAAGAATCACATAAAAAATCGTAAACGAAATCAGCGAGGTCGAGGGTCACACTCAGGTCGACTTGGTATGGAATGCCCCATATAGTAAACCGGTTCGTGCTGTTATTTAGGGTCCGTGGAGGATCACGCCCGCCGATGAGCATCGCTTCTCTCGCCCTCTATCTTTCTCTTTCTCTTCCTTGTTCTCTCTGACCAGCACTTGCCCTCTTGTTCGAGGTATGAAACACCGGACAAACTTCTTGCCATTTAAATTAACCGATTTTGCGACACAATGAGAAAAAAAAACTCAAAAATTTTCTCCATTTTCAAAATCGTGCAAAATCAATTTCCATCCGAGTGGAAATTTCAGATCTCTGTTGATTTTACACGGAATGACCCGTGCATCGCCGCATATATATGGGAATGAAATTCGGCGATAAGATATTTTCATCCTTTCAATCCGAGCTTTGCATCCTTTCGATGGTAATTTGAGTAAAAATTTGCGAAATCAGGGGAGAGAAAAAGAGGAAGAATTTAGATATAGTATGTGTATATGGGGCATTCCACGTCAAATCACACGGTCATCGGCCTAACCCCCTCGGATTTTGATGTCCAATGAATTGTAGGTTTGGTTTGGTCCAAAATATGATCTCAAATTTTTGGAAATGTTTATTTCTTTTTTTAGGGGTTGCCCGAGCTAAAAAATAGTTAAATCGAGGGAAAACATAAAGAGGGGCCGGTTTCAAATTAATGAAATTTTTTTCACGGAAACTAGGATCCAAAAAAGCTATTTTCGTCATAGTTCGATAATGGGCCAACAATAATTACTATTTTTAAATTATCCGTTTTATTTTAGGTCGGCGAGGCTAATAAATTTTCGAAAAATGTTGTTTCACTCTTAAACCAAGAAACAAAAATCAAGTTCCACTAGAAAAATATTTTTGTTGTTGTTATTCACACTACAAGAAACAATCAAAATAAGAAATTTAAAAAAAAATTAATTAAAATACAAAAAAAAAAATAGCAATTATTTTTGGCCCATTATCGAACTATGACGAAAATATCTGTTTTGGGCTCTAGTTTCTGTGAAAAAAATTTCATTAATTTAAAAAAGGTTCATGTCTTTCCTCACTTTAATGATTTTTCAGCTTGGACAACCCCTAAAAAGTAAAATAAAAATTCCTAAAAATATCAGACCATATTTTGTGCCAAACTAAACCCACAAATCATTGGACATCAAAATCCGAGGGGGTCAGGCCGATGATCGCGTGATTTGACGTGGAATGTCCCATATGTATATACATAACCCTCCGTCTGTACACTGGGTCTTCTAAGGCACAAGCCAAATTTTCAAATCGAATATCTCTGGAATTAGAAAAATTGTTTAAAAAAATTTGTTTACTATAAATAGATAAATAAATGATTGGATCACGGAAAAAAATGTCATAAAAGTAATTCAGAATTTTTTCAGATTTTTGTACGTTTTTTTCTTAGCAAAAACATTAGCAGGACTTTAACGACCCAGAATACAGGCGGTGTCTCAAAATTTTATTCTACAGATGGAGGGATAATATACTGAAAGAGCGAGAAGGATATATGCAGATGTTAAAGGGGACCTGTTCGGACTTTCCAGTGATCTCCGGCAAATGAATTTGGATCTCTATCTCTGAACATAAACGAACTATATTTAAATGTTTTCCCCCGTTTGAAGCGTGGCTTTCAGAAGCGTATTTTAGGGTGCCATCTCATTGCTTTCAACCTCGGGAGTTTGTGTATTCTTGGATACTTATCCCTTCGTCTGTAAACCTGGGTCATTTTTGTCCTACCCGAAATTGTTTCCGCCGATTACTTCCGAACGAGCGAGTGGTGCTGATAACCGCTGCACCCACCTAAAAAACCTTACATAGGAGAGGGACTTGACCCCCAAAATACAAGGCCTCAGCTGCCCTTGAACCGTCACAAAGAGTGGACAAAATTTGGGTTGGACGTAAATGACCCACGTTTACAGACGGCAATTTTATTTATAACAGTAGAATTAACAATTATAAGTTGAAAATAATACAGCTTATAAGAAAAAAAATGTTTTTTGATAATAAAATACGTTCGTATCAATACATGATTTATTGCCCATTTTACTCACCGAACTTAAGCATTTAATATTACATCAATGAAATCTAATATTTTTTTTCTCAAAGATGCATGATTCAGCTTCAATTTGCCGTAAAGTACATTGAGGTATCTCAATTTTTCGAAAAGTTATGATTTTTTAAGCAAACTACTGATTCTTCACGGAGTTGCTCCGTTTTTTAAATAAAAAATATATATAAAAATAAACTTTTCACAATTTGTATATTTGGTATATCAAGTTGAAGGTTTCGAACAGCAGCTCAAATTTTATTAAATTTTTCCGAGTTCATTAACCCCTCAAAAAAATGGCCGGACGCGAACGACCCAGGTTTACAGACGGCGGGTGCCAAAAAACCGTTTAGAGACGAAGGGTTATGACAATTGTCAGAGGAATTGCCAGTAAAATTATTCCAGTTTATAATTGAGTCATAAAAAGGTGGTCATGGTTTTCCTTTGCTGTAGTTCGATATAATCCTGCCTCGTAATAGCATTTCAATTCTCAAACATTTTCTTCCAAAAATCGCATTCAAATATTTTTCCCAAATTAATAATTTGCGAAATCCCACAATTCTTAAGTCCCCAATACCGGGTGTAATTAGATTTTCCTCCGAATTTAATTGTTATTCTTTCAAATATTTTTTTAAAAGATAATATTGAAAAAAAAATCAACGCATAAACAAATTTTTTAAATATATGTATAATAAATGAGAAACATGGCAGACAGAGGAAATGCAGAGATAGGGGCATGCGAGAGAGTCCCACGCGTTTGTAATTCAAGCATCACAGACGTGATATATATGTCGGATAAGAGATCTTTAAGGTACGATAGGTCACGCGACCTTCAACGTTTCGTTTCCCTTTGACCTTGAAAATTGCTCGATGCACCTGTGTCTATGGTGGCGCCACGAGCGTTGCGTGTGAGAGAAGCGCGTACTTGTACGACTGCGTACGCGTTTTCCCTTTGCCCAATTCGATCGCCATCCGCTTTTTTCGCTTTCTTAAATATATATATATATATTAAATCATTATACGCGCTCTGTGTATGCAATGAACGACGATAAAAAAAGTGCATTTGTTGCACGATCATTGTGCTATCCGAGCGCGTATCTCGCGTCCGTTTCAATCTTGAGAAACATGCGAGTGTCGGGACGGAGGATGGAATAAAAACAGAGAAGCAAGAGCGGGCAGCGAAGGGTAGACGCCGCGTGTGTGCGCACGATTTATCCGCTTGGCAAAGCTCTCGCGCACACTCGCCGGGAGTCCAGTGCGAGTTTCCCACGAATTACAACGAGCAAATAAAAACGTTCGTGTATCTACACAGAGCTCATACATGATATACACTAGCAAATATCAAAGCCGGGCGAGAACTGCATAACTTTGCCTTGTGCACTAGGGTGGGCCGAAAATCCGTTTTTTTTTTAAATTCTTTTAGCAATACCGAAAATATTGTTCATTATGCTACAGAAAAAAATATGTGTGAAGGGAAAACATTTTGAGTCAACATCCTAGGCTCGCCCAAGTTCGTTAAAGTTCAAAGTGTTTAATTAAAAAATGTTCTCGGCTTATTTTTATTGGAAATTTAATTCTCTACAAAAAAAGGTTCTTATATCAAATCATGTAGGATCGATAGTTTCTAAGATAATTGCTGTTTCAGTGAAAAATTTGTAATTTTCCTCTATATTTACATTTTTTATGGTTAAAAAAGAATTAATATACTCCATATTTCGTAGGAAATTTAATTCTCTACAAAAAAGTTCCTGTATGAAATCATGTAGGATTGATAGTTTCTAAAATAATTGCAAATTTACTTAAAAATAGTCATTTTTCTTTCTATAAATATTTTTCCTATGAAGAAAAAAAATTACCTTCCCTCTTTTAATAGATTCTCTATGAAAGCAATTGTTAAGCCTATTCACTTCAACATTTTATGTATATTTTGAAATTGTCGCTTATTGTAACAATTTTTATTCTTCCAAACAGATTTTTTCATAATAACAATTACAAATTGGCTACGTTTTCCGTAAGTAACATTTCCTGTGAGTTCATTCAATTTTCCGTAAAGTTCGCAACATTAAAAAAAATAATAATAAATAAAAAAAAGGAAGGACATTTTTTTTCATAGGAAAAATATTTATAGAAAGAAAAATGACTATTTTTAAGTAAATTCGCAATTATCTTAGAAACCATCAATCCAACATGATTTTATGTAAGGACCTTTTTTGTAGAGAATCGAATTTCCTATAAAATAAGAAGATTATCAAATATTTTTTTACTCATAAAAAGTATAAATATAGAGGAAAATGACAAATTTTTCACTAAAACAGCAATTGTCTTAGAAACTATCGATCCTACATGATTTGATGTAAGGACCTTTTTTGTAGAGGATTAAATTTTCAATAAAAATAAGCCTAGAATTTTTTTTTTTTAATACTTTGAACTTTAACGAACTTCGGCGCGCCTAGGATGTTGACTAAAAATTTTTTCCCTTCACACAGATTTTTTTTTGTACCATAATAAACAATGTTTTCGGTATTGCTAAAAGAATTTTAAAAAAAGCGGATTTTCGGCCCACCCTATTGTATAAGTACGAATCGAGAAAGTTTTACAAACGTATTGTAGTCTCTCGTATTCTCCCTCTCTTTCCCTGGTTCCCCCTTGCTCGTTTTTTCGCAGTAAAGGGCCAGAGAGAGGAAAACAAGTCAGCGTAGACCGAAGATTTGCGTAACAGACGAATTCTTTCGTCAACGATGGCCATTTTGGCTCCTCGATCGCAGCGCCCTGCGTCAGTAGCGCGAAGCTCCGAGGCGTCCAGGGATGGGCAATGTTATCGGCCCTAGAGTGCTCTTATATCGAGAAGGTATTGTACCTCCTCGATATAAGAGCGTTTCCCCTCCGTTCCGCCTCCATTCTACCTATGTACACTGTGCAAGCTCTTATATTGAGAAGGTATTGTACCTCCTCGATATAAGAGTCCTCGATATAAGAGCGTTTCTCCCTCCATTCCGCTTGAGCAGGTTTCATTGCTTCCCCCACTCTACCTATGTACACTGTGCAAGCTCTTATATCGAGAAGGTATTGTACCTCCTCGATATAAGAGTCCTCGATATAAGAGCGTTTTTCCCTCCATTCCGCTTGAGCGAGTTTCATTGCTTCCCCCACTTTACTTGTGTACACTATGCAAGCTCTTATATCGAGAAGGTATTGTACCTCATTGATATAAGAGTCCTCGATATAAGAGCGTTTCTCCCTCTATTCCGCTTGGGCGAGTTTCATTGCTTCCCCCACTCCACCTATGTACACAGTGCAAGCTCTTATATCGGGAAGGTATTGTACCTCCTCGATATAAGAGTCCTCGAAATAAGAGCGTTTACCCTCCGTTCCGCTTGAGCATGTTTTATTGCTTCCCCCACTCTATCTATATACACTGTGCGAGCTCTTATATCGAGAAAGTACTGTACCTCCTCGATATAAGAGTCCTCGATATAAGAGCGTTTCCCCTCCGTTCCGCTTGAACAGGTTTTATTGCTTCTCCCGCTCTACCTATATACACTGTGCGAACCCTTATATCGAGAAGGCACTGTACCTCCTCGATATAAGAGTCCTCGATATAAGAGCGTTTCTCCCTCCATTCCGCTTGAGCGAGTTTTATTGCTTCCCCCACTCTATCTATGCACGCTGCGCGAGCTCTTATATCGAGTTCTAGTGATAAAGCGATTCTCGAACTCTCTCGAACCGCCCTAAAGCGCTCTTATAGAGAGGTGGTACTGTAAATCTTTTTTCTGGGTGTATAGTTCAATCTCTCTTTCTTTCTTCAGATGGTTGATTGGGAACGAGTGCCAGAGCACACATAGAAAGGCAAATGTTCGCTCACTCATACTCAATCCCACGTATACCGTAATTATACATGCAAACATGAATAAGTGCTTTCAATAAATGCCTGCATGCATATGGGTCATTCCACATCAAATCGACCAATGGTTGGTATCGACTCCTTTCAATTGCGATGAAATTTAGCCAGAAGTTTTCTTTTAAAATAAAACAAAGTTCTACCCAAGGAAAAAAATTGATACAATTTTTTCGAAAATTCAAAATTTCTTCAATTTTTTAAGCTTATTTTTTAAATATCTCGAAAACTATTATAGTTACGAAAAAATCGTTCTGGGTTCGTCTTAAAGAGTATACTTGGGGCTACGAAAAAAATATTCAAAAAAAGATTTTTTTAAATGATGATTTGGAGAATTTGGAATTTTTAAAAATCGTGAAAATCCACGATCAACATTAAATTTTTGGTTCAATTTTTTTTATATAATACCTCGTACTGATCTTAAAAGATCCTGAAATTTTCAGAAAGGTGTTCTTTTTTTTTCAAAAATTTGAATTTTCGAATTTTGGTAAACAAAATTTTTTTTTTACCTCTAAGTTCAGTAAAGTTGTACTTAACTTAGAGTACTTAATTTAGAGGTGAAAAAAAAAATATTTTTTACTAAAATTCAAAAATTCATATTTTTGAAAAAAACACCTTTCTGAAAGTTCAGGATCTCTTAAGATCTTAGGAAGTACTAGGTATTATACAAAAAAAAATGGAACCAAAAACTTAATGTTGATTTTCACGATCTTTAAAAATTAGAAAATTCTCCAAATTCATTATTTTCAAATTTTTTTTTCAGAATATTTTTTTTTCCTAGGCCCAAGTATACCTTTGAGGATGAACGCAGAACGATTTTTTCGTAACTATAACAGTTTTCGAGATATTTGAAGAATAAACTTGAAAAATTGAAGAAATGGTGGAATTTTGCATAACTTTCGAAAAAAAAAAAATTAATTTTTTTCCTTTATATTTCCTTTATATTTCCTATGATAAAAGAAAACTTCTGACCAAATTTCATCGAAATTGAAAGAGGTCGATTCCAATTATTGGTCGATTTGACATAGAATGCCCCATATACATGTTTCAACATGTATATTGAGATCGACGTACTTGTGACGATGTGCCTCGATTCGCACAAAATAAATCGTTCGACATGTGTTATCATACATCGACGCTCGAGTCTACGCACGAGATGGCCGGCCCTACATCGTCGATATCGCGTTATTTACGAGAAAAAAGATCTCACCATCCTTGATGCACATCTGTCATTTTCTTGACTCTATATGCAAATCGAATTATTTTCAGCGTCGATAATTCGATTACACTTTTTTCATCGCTCATTGCGTCAGCGAAAAAAAAAGTCCACGCACACGAGCATTTTAAATCTCCCCAATGTTATCATTGCAAAAAAAATGGGTTTTTGTTTTGATTACAATATCATTTCATTCAATTGCAATATTCATGCATCCGAGCCCAGTATATTTCTGAAGATAGACATTCAATAACACAAATTGATGAATTTATAAATGGATTACAGCGAATAAAATAATAATAATAATAATAATAATAATAATAATAATAATAATAATAATAATAATAATAATAATAATAATAATAATAATAATAATAATAATAATAATAATCATAATAATAATAATGATAATAATAATAATAATAATAATAATAATAATAATAATAATAATAAATGGGATCAATTTAACCCCAGACATTTGGATAAACGATTGTTTCTCGCTAATTATGCACAATTTTTTTCGTACAGACATTTAATCGCAATAACTCAGCCGTATTTTATGGTCCCGAAGTTGTTTTATGAAAAAACTAAATTCAAGTTCCCAACAATTGATTCAATAAAAATTGGGTTCGACCATTCTTTTAAAAAACATATTTATTCGGAAGCTCGAATTTGGGCATATCCGGAAAAGAGATAAAAAAATAAAGAAAAACAATCGCCTTCCTCCCCAGATTAGTTGAATTGTTAATTTATAACAATAATTCCCACTTTGGCTCTATTTTTATTTTTTAACGATAAAAATACGATTTTTGAATACTTTTTTTTATTAACCCGATCCGGTTATCGTTCTTTTCGGCACCTTCTCCGGTTGTCGTGGGTCGCTGAAGACCCGAGGCATGTTAACTAACTTAAGACACGTAATTTGCAATGAAAAAATCTGATAAAATTCGTGAGATTTCTTGAATACTTCTACTTTAAGGGCACACCATGAAGATTGTAAAATAATGTAAACAAATATTTTATACTTCGTCACAAACACATCAACCTCTCAAAAATTCAGGCATTGACAGAAAATAGCTCGGGTCTCCAGCGACCCACGATCACCGAATCGGGTTAATATCTGCCATTTTGTTGTTTATCAATTAAATATTATTTATATCTGTTACCTGCCTGAGCCATTGGTACGTGTAGAATATCGTGTGAAAATTTTAGCCCGATCGGTTGACTAGATTTTTTAAAATTGACATGACTAATCGAGAAAATGTAGTTTCAAGAGAAACCCGTTTACATTATCTGCATAAAGTTAAATTGAAAAAAAGAAAAATTGTGTACAATTAAAAATATAAATAAAAAATGTATGCCGGCCAAAATGATTCCATTTTAACCCTCCATCTGTACACTGGGTCTTTTAAGGCACAAGCCAAATTTTCAAATCGAATATCTCTCGAATTATAAAAATTGTAACAACAATTTTTTTACTATAAATGGTTAAATAAATGATTGGATCATGGAAACAAATGTTATAAAAGTAGGACAGAATTTTTTCAGATTTTTTGACGCTTTTTTCTTAGAAAAAAGATTAGCGGGACTTTAATGACCCAGTGTACAGACGGTGTCCCGAAATTCAAGTGTATGGAGGGTTAAATTTGTTAAATAAGGAGGGTTCAATATTATGTTATAAACTAGGGTTTCATGAAGTAGGAGTAAAAAAAAATAAAGGTTTTTTTAAACAGTCTAATATACATTATGTATATATAGGGTGTCAATTGTTGAACAACGTCGTGGTGGGATGTGGAGTGGCCGTTTGCCACGCATTTCCACGAGTTTTCGTTCCCGAGGCTCACGGGCGTTTAATTGCATGTGTGGAAGAAAGATTTACAAGCGAACGTCCATACGTGAGAGGCGTTCCCCCTCCCTCGTTTGCCGGCTGTTATTATTATGACTATCACAGTGAACCAGGCAGCGCTCCAAGCGGCGGGAAACGACGACGCGCATACGTGGCCCGGCCTGAGTTCGCTTCGCACTTGCGCGCGCATTTCGCCTCGTAAACAAAAACAAATGTGTACCACGCGACGTTTCGTCATTTCCCGTACACATCTGTCGCCGTGTGTGAAACGAGCGAGGCAGGAATAAAAGAGGCCGTTTAGATCTTACGATGTTTTTTTCTTTCCTCACATTATTCGTCACTGCCGAACCTCCGAGGTCTCAGTTTCGTATTACAACGATTACCGATATTTCTTGCACTCTACGGGCCAAGAATACGTATTTCATGCTCGGAGGAGACCGCAGTGATACAAATGACGACAAATCTCCGGGAAATGAATTCATCAATGTTTCATTGATCAACGCCTGCTTTTCGAATTTCTTTCTTTATTCAGAATCTGTATTTACGATACAAATTGCATTAAGAACGTGGAAAAGGAATTTTTGATTAGCTTCCATTTAATTAACCCGCTAAGAGCCACCTGGGTCAATAGCGACCCAGTGCTTTAGTCTTGTATGCAGTAAGAGGAATAAGCGAAGCGAAGTTTGAAAATCACTATAATTAAATCCATTTAGCGCGATAAACAAAGGAAGAATCAATCAAAGGCCAATTTTCGGAATTTTTTGCAATTATTTACACAGTTTAAAAAAAAATGAAAATATCGATCGCAACCTTGCATATTCTCATTCCTGAGGTTTCACTACTCGTGAGTTCGAAAATTTTGTTTCAAATGTGTTTTATAAGCAAAAAAAAGTTGTGGGTCGCTGTAGACCCAAGGTGGACTGGTCCAGGACGCCAGAAAATGTCTGGGCCTTAGCGGGTTAAAAAATGACTGTTACGAAGCGTTGGTAACATCCCGAAAGTTTGCCCAAATGGCCTAAAAAAAAATACAAAACATAAACAAGAGAGGAAAAAAAAATTTCACCTCTGGCCAGGAGAAAACCGACGGTTTGGCGACCCTCGGTCTACGCGAAATATATATGCCGCTATGTACAATAGAATTATTACACTATATATAACAATATGCTCGCAGTATAGAGAGTGAGTCACGCTGTTGTCGCCGTACCAGGCCGGTAGAAGACATTTCGTCCGATATTTGCATCATCTCTTACGATACAATCATTATCGCGGTTTGTTCTTATCAAACATTTGTAAACGTTACAAGAAATTTTTTACCGGGGTAAAACTCGTTCAAGACGACGGTGATAGTATTGCCCACGTTATGTGTGCATACGAGTGTATATATATGTATATGTATGTATGTAGTCGGGATGTTGTTTTGCCGAAGAGTGGGGAATCGCGGAACTGTGCGATGCGTACGTGACTCGAGGCTTGTAGTGGCTTGTAGGAGAGAGGGCGTCGACAAAAGTCTCCTGATCAGCGCGTCGCGGGGAAGGAGAGGAAAACGATGCCAGCGCTGCTACGCGGGACGCGAAGGATACTCCACGCCGTGGCAGTATGTTCTCGAACGATGGTCGCGGGTGGGGGAGTCGCTGGCGGGCCGGGAGAGGGAGCGGAAGAGGTTAGTACGCGGGTCGGCCATCTTGCGAGGCTCAGTCGGAAACCAGCTGCCGAGTAAAGAGCAGTGCGGGAAGGTGTATGATAGAAAAGGCCAGATGTGTTAGCACGAAAGATTTTTTAATGAGCTTCCGAGCCGAATCAACGCTACGTGCAAAGGGGCTTTGCGATAGCGACGGAAATAAAAGAACAACAACAACAGAGGCATTATATCGAGAGGCTTATTTCGAGGTATCGAAATTGCCGGAAGGTGCCGTTTGTCCGTCCGATAGGAGACGTGAAGAAACCTTCGTTGGTATCTGCATCGAAGCGAGACGTGAAACGTCGTTGTTTTTCTCGGTTTGACGATCGGGAAGAGCTCGGCTCAACGTCGTGCGGCTGAGAAAGAACAGCGGAAGAGGGCGAGAGAGAGAGAGAGAGAGAGAGAGAGAGCGAGCGAGAGGGGAGAGTAAGGAGCGAGAAGAAAGTGTATTTTGGTGGGAGCGGAGAAATTTCATTTTTATTCACACTGAGGAGAAAAAAGCGCGTTACATCTGGTTTTTTTCTCGTGTATCTCGTGAAAACATCCACGAAGGGGTAAACAAGAATAACACATCGAGTTTTGGATCCACTTTGGAAAAAGGTGGAAACAAAGGGAAGCCTTTCGTCCACACGGAAAGGTATAAAGTGCAGTGTCAAAGTCTGTGATAGTATTTATTCAAGAGAATTAAAAGAAAGAGAGCGGAGAAGGAGTCAAACGTCGTTTAACGAAGATTGACGACGATTCGGAAGATCCCAATTTGCCGCGAGAAGCGAGCGTGGGCGGAGGAAGAAAAAAGCGTTTATATAGGCTTTATATATTTATTTATATCTGTGATACCTACCACTGATATATATATACATCGATCTGAGGGAATAACGTGAGCTCGCGCCGTGGTAGAAGGAAAAAGGAAAAACATCCGATCTCGATCGGCGAGTCCGAAGGAGGAAAGTCACGAAAGTCAGCTTCGAGGAAAATATAGAAGAAATATATATGTATATATAATCTGTAATAGATCGAAGAAACGATTTCGTAGTCTGCAGGGAAAGGAGTCAAAGGAGCGACGATCGTTAACAATCAGTTTAAAAAAAAAAAAAAAAACCATAGTGGTTAGGCGTTTTTTGTAAATACGACTGAACTCTTTTTTACAATTATTGATACCGGTGCGCCAAGTATATAATCGATAAGAGTAATAAGACGAGAATAAAGAGAATAAAGTGGAAGCTGGAAAAAAAAGGAGGAAGATAAATTTTCGCGAACGTACTATTTTTTCAAAGTCGAAAGTCGACGTTTTGAGTCTTTTTTTCTATATTCTGAAGTTTCGTGTTCACGATTGATAATATCAGCCTAATCATGGTGGAAAAAATCGTTGAGGAGCAAGAGACCGATGCGGGGCGAGGTAAGAGATTTTAATTTTGAAATTTATTTTGCGAAATGTGTTTTATCGAGTTGGATGACTAGTGAGCGATCGCCATTTACGGAAAGTCGCTTCTACCGGCGTCGGCCATGTTGTTTTTTTTATCTTCCCTCATAAACGAAGGTCAAACAAATGAGCGCGCCGGTGTTTTTGTTTCCAAACAACGTTGGCGTTTATATTCATTTCTTCCGATTGCTCGGAGTTTTTTTTTCGAACATTTTTTTTTGTAAACGGTTTATTCGCAAAATGAGAGTTTGACGAAATATAAAGAGTTACTTCGTCGACCTGTGAGTCGATTTTGTTTCAATAGCGATTAAAAATGGAAGTTCCGAACGTTCAAATTAACGGAAAATTTGAATAATTTATTCTTTTAACGGACAGTTTTAAGGACCGTTAACACTTTGAAAATTTTAAGAATTATTATTTATCAAGAGTTTTCTCAGCTCTTATAATTTTTTCTTCGCTGAGGGCCAGGATTTTCTGGCGTCCTGGATTGGTCCACTCTGGGTCTTCAGTGACACACAATTTCTTTTGCTTATAAAACACGTTTGAAACAATTTTTTTTAACTGATAAGTAGTAGAATCGAATCGTTATAATCTCAGGAATGAGAATATGCAAGACCGCAGTCGATATTTTTATTTTTTTTAAACTGTGTCAATAAATGCAAAAAAAAGTTCGAAAAATTGGCATGCAGGACTTGTCGGACGTTTTTGACGATTCTTTCTTTGTTTAGCGCGCTAAATGGATTTAATTATAGCGATTTGCAAAGTAGAGACTCCCACTCTCTTTTGAAAAAGTATATTTATTTTGAATTCTCGAAATAACCGAATTTAATCAGGACAATCGGTGCGTAATTGCTGAAGAAATGTAAAATTCATGTGCGTTATTAACAAATATCGTTAATTTTCAAACTTTTAGACCTTTTTCGTAACCAAATATTGTATATAAAAATATTTTACTTTATACTTGTAAATATTTTTGTATAAATATTTCAAGCACTTCCAGAAGGGCGACGTTGGAATATTTAAATTGAATTTTACAAATTTGTATAAAATTCCTAACCTCGAAAAATCGAAAAATGTATTATTTTAAAGAACAATTTTGAGACTCAATTGACACTTTGAAAATAACTTCTAAAATATCTTTGAATTTTTTAAATTATTCTTCACCAAGTTTTTCGCAAGCTCTTTTAATTTCTCATTAAATCAATCTTTTTTTTGTTTATTCATTCAACTGAACGAAATTTGAAAAATATGATTTGAACGAAATTTCACGTTTGTCAACGAAACAGGAATTAATTATTATCACTGTTTCCAATTTCCCCGATTAACCCTCCGTCTTACGCTTAAATTTTGGGACACCTCACTCTGGGTCATTGAAGTCCTGCTAATGTTTTTTCTAAGAAAAAAACGTTGAAAAAATCTGAAAAAATTCCGAATTACTTTTACAACATTTTTTTCCATGATCCAATCATTTGTTTAACCATTTCTAGTAAACAAAATTGTACAGTGTACAGACTGAGGGTTAAGAATTGATCAAATCATTTCTCAAGTCTCTCCATATTTTTTATGCATGCATGTTTTTTTTTTCTTTCTATTTTTCTCATTCTTCTCCACTCGGGAATTTGGCAAGGCGCAGGAATGCGAATTATTTTTGAGAATTTTGCTACTGGGTTAGTCGAGTTAGTTCGAACAAAGGGTGGGAAGGAGGGGATGGCGCGTATGTGAAGTATAAGCGAAATTGTGTAAACGATAAAAAAAGCGACGTGCACGTCGTTCCTGATGGCGTCCTTATTGTTCGACGCCCTACAGTTGGCCCAAACAAAGGACAAAGGGAATCGACGAAAGCGTGTGTGCGTTAAATCATTTGGCAGAATGGGAAGAGGGGGAAAAAGGGATTGTTGCGCATGTCGTTTCACCGTCATTTACTTATCGGAGTTTCGAGCACAAAGGGATGGGGAAGGGGGGGGGGCGTTAAAGCGAAACTATCCATTGAAAAGGGACAAAGGGATTTTGAGCCATTGACAAATAAGGAGCGAATAACGTTATAATCCTTATTACAAATATTCTCCCAATTTTTTTATTTTTCCATATTCGTTATCAATAATTTAATTCCTAATTTTGAAACGACGTTAACGTTCTAATCGTTGCAATGCATTTATCATTTCAAGTCCTTAATGGAGACTCCAAAATACTTTTCGACGATTTTATTATTTTTTAAGAAGTGTTAATTTATTTAGAAAATAGATTTCCGAGCTATCGCATTGAAAATTTCCGCTGATTTCAAATCAGATTTTTTTGTGGAAAAAGTGGATTCGTAAGAAAAAAAAAATCAACCGATTATTGTATTGTAGGGGCAAAATATTGAGATAAATTCACAAATTCATCGGATGAGCCTGAAATAAGGTTAAACTATGGGCATTTGTCATTGTCCTCGGGTTTCCCAATCCAATAATGATGATGACAAAGTTTGCATCGTTCTAATTTGCAATAAACAATAAATAAATGATATTAATAAACAATGCAACGGTATTGTTTATTTATATTATTTATTAGGGCGTTTTTTATTTTGACTTTTTTTTATTTTTTCACTCCTCACCGAAAAGTTTGTTGCATATGTCTGAAATAACATTCCCTGAAAGTTACAGTCCTTAATATTAATATTAAGTACTTGACCTTCGCGTGAGAAGATTTCCCATCTAAAATACACGCAAGTAAAAAACTTTTTTCTTAAAAAAATTACCATTCCTCGGCATTTTATGCCATCGCATTGATTTTGGTCGGAATTTACGTAGAATTGAACGATCTTTAAGGTTCAATATCTCAAGAAATATTAATTTTAGCAATAAGGTCTAGAGGACCTTTTTTGTAGGAAATTAAATTTTCAACAAAATTTTCCTTCATGATTTTTCCGTTAAGTAAATCATTTCTGAGATAACGGCAAAAAATTGAGAATTTTGGGTAAACATCAACTTTATAGACCCGCACCATCGCACCAGTGTAAGTTACACTTACGTTGTCCTGGACACTTTTAAAGATCGTTCAATTCTACGTAAATTGCGAGCACAATCAATGCAACAGCTTAAAGTGCCGCGGAATGGTAATTTTTTTAAGAAAAATGTTTTTGATTTACTTAATATTAAATATTAATATTAAGGGCTGTAACTTTCAGGGAATAATATTTCAGACATATGCAACAAAGTTTTCGGTGAGGAGTGAGAAAACAAAAAAAGGTCAGAAAAAAAATCGCCCTATTCTTCATATTACATTATTTTTAAACAATGCAACATTGTTTATTTACCGATGAAAATGCATTGCGCCTCAAAAAAATTTCAAAGCGAAAAATCGTTAATATTTAGGGGTCTTCTCTAAGGATTCGGAATTTTAAATGGCCAAGCAAAAAGTTAATATCACCAAAAATGATTTGATAAAACATTGCATTTCCATTACATTACATTACAATGATGTAAACTTCCACATCATTGATAATAATATCTTGAAACTTTTTGCACCTTTTATCAAGCATTCGATACTTTTCAATTAAAATGCTTCAACGCTTCAATGATACGCTTCTAATTTTATTTATATAAATGTGTACGTTTAATCAAACGAGCACATCAATTTCTTCGAATATTTCGTTAATTGACTTCGTTTAAATTTAATTTCCTCGCGTTTTAACAGTAAAAACTTTTCAAACTGTCTTCAGAGGTTTCTCGTTTAATCTAATATTATTATTATTTTTTTATTTATTATTATTTTTTTATTATTTTTCTTCAATGTTAAATAATTCGAATATTTTGCTCGTTGGGGAAGGAAACAAATATTTTATTTGCTTGGGCAACGATCCTCGAAAGTGTTCTCCGCGAACCTTATTTTCTCTCCTAATGTTTTAGTTTGAGCGGGCTAATTTTTTTTTTCGTTGCGAAGAGTATTTCTTCGGTAGGACGAAGAGACTCCCCTCCTTGACCTTCAATCGTCCGCGATTCGTTTATTCGTCCTTGGCGACGACTCACCTGCATTAGGGCAAATATTTGTCGATACGAATCGATAAAATCGCACGAGCCTATTATTATTATTATTATTATTATTATTATTATTGTTGTTGTTGTTGTTGTTGTTGTTGTTGTTGTTGTTGTTGTTGTTGTTGTTGTTGTTGTTGTTATTATTATTATTATTATTATTATTATTGTATGCTGAAGTTAAAACGAAAAATAACGAAAGTTCATCGGAGAATATGAAACTCTGAAGATTTCATTCGCACTGCTTTTCGCATGGAAAGAAAAATACTTATTTTTTTTTCTCTCCGATGTAAGCGAAGAAGGTCGAGCGTGAAATCATATACGTCTTCTTTTTTGCTACCAGACGTGATAACCACAAACTATTTAGCATAAAAGTCGCATTGACAATCAAAAGGGCGTTCGCGACGAAAAAGAAAAAATAATACCGTGAAATCAGCAAAATTTTTGCTGCCCAGTAATTCGATGATGCTAAAATTTGCATCGTTGCGACGCAAAAAGTTTTTGTAATATTCATTTTTTCTTATGTTTCAAAATTTAGCATTTAGCATCCCAAATCCTTAACAAAGATGACAAAATGAATTTAACCCTCCATCTGTAAACTGGGTCTTTTAAGGCACAAGCCAAATTTTCAAATCGAATATCTCGGGAATTAGAAAAGTTGTAAAAAATGTTCGTTTACTATAAATGGTTAAATAAATGGTCGGATCATGGGAACAAATGTTATAAAAGTAATTCAGAATTTTTTCAGATTTTTTTGACGTTTTTTTCTTAGAAAAAACATTGGCAGGACTTTAACGACCCAGAGTGCAGAAGGTGTCCCAAAATTTAAGTGGTACAAGCGGAGGGTTGAACGATCATGCACTTTGAGAACTTCGTAGGGAAAATTAATTTTATTGAAAAATAAACTATTTCCGTTGCATTTGAACCGTGCAAATTTAATGGCCACCAAAAAACGGTACAACAATTCTTTTTCTCGATTCTCAAGGGAAATTAATTTAACCCTTACTTGACACACTGGGGTACAAAACACCCCAGGCCTAAATTTCCTCAATTTTAAATACCTAAATTTAAACATTTTGAAAAAGTACCTAGATTAAAAACAAAACAAAAATAAAAAATCTGTCATTAGTTCGAGGATGCCACTACTCCTTCAAGCTTATAGCATCACTCTAAGACAATAAGTTCTTACGTAGTAGCAAATGTATTAAGCAAACTCGATTAAATTTTCAACCATTTTTTGTCGAAAAATAAAAAAGTTATGATTTTTTTTTCATAAAAGTTGTCAATTTTTCAGTTTTTTTTTACATTCAATTTTTTTTGATCATATTTAACTCTGATACTTTACTACAAATCTCGTGTAACTTTGGGAAGTAACCTCTAGAGAAGTTCTAAAAAAAATGTGCAAGCTAAAATATTAAATGGTATGTTTTTCATGAGAAATTTTATTGCTGGGGTACCAACGACCTTAGTGTATCAAGTACGTTATTCTGCAGAAGTGTGTCGAGTAAGGAATAATTAAAAAATAGATTATTTTCGTTGCATTACAAAAATGCAAATTTCAACCTCGTAAAAGTGGTGCAATTGGACCAGCGCTATTTGAGTTTTTGCTCGATTTTCTCCCACACTATTGGACAATACAGTCCTTATTCATATACTCCAGTAATTATCACTGTTCTCCATAAATTATTACTCTGTTCTCTCTCTCTCTCTCTCTCTCTCTCTCTCTCTCTCTCTCTGCGCGCGCGCGCGCGCGCGCGCGCGCGCGTGTGTGTGTGTGTGTGTGTGTGTGTGTGTGTGTGTGTGTGTGTGTGTGTGTGTGTTACATTCTCTTTATCTCTTTATATCTGCGGATGGAACATTATCGTGCGTGCAACATCTCGGTCTCAAAGATGGCGTCTTTCCTTTTTCTGTGCCAGTCATTGAACCCACTATATAGTCTGTTGGCCGCGCTCCCTAAGAGCGATCTACTACATGGTCGCACGAAAATATACACACATAGGGGAAGGTGGGGCGCGACGGACCCCCTCAAAAAAATCGGTCAAGGGAGAAAATTTTTGGTTTCTTGTTAAACTATCATAAATTCGATGTATAGACTCATTTTTAGGCAGATCCGCGATACCCGACGCATAATGGACCACCCTAAAAAATTAGGTCAGAAACTTGTTGTTTTTTTAAAATTATGATGAATTTGAGGTATTCAGCCATTTTAAAGACAATGCACTACGTCAGAGGTAAAATAGAACATTAAAAAGAAAAATATTTTTAGCGTTGAAAATAATTTTTTAAGATTAACAAAAAAAAAGTTTTATCGTTTTTTAGAGGAGAGCCCCATCAGAAGTTTTTTTTTTTCGGCAAAATGTCCGTGAATTCGTTCAAGATAGAACAAAATAATCCAATGGAAATAGTTGATTTTTTTATCAAATTAATTTTAATTATTCCTGAGAAGATTTTTAAGTGAAAAATCGTTGAAAAACATTTTGGGGTGTTTATTAAAGACTGGAAATTCTTAATGCACAAGCAAAGCCTAAATATAAACAAAAATGAATTTTAAAAAATATATATATTTTCGTTGCATTAAAACGATGCAAATTTCATCATCATTATTTTTGAGAAATTGCTATCTCTTTGAATCCTAAAAAAAAATTCAGCTGAAGGTTGCATCGTTCAAGTGCAACGAAAACGGTTTATTTGTCAATAAAAAATTCATTTTTCCTACGAAGTTTTCGAAGTGAAAAATCGTTGCAATACATTTTTAGCAAAGCGTAAATGTAAGGAGAAATGAATTTTTAAAAACTGAGTATCTTAATTGCATCGTTACGATGAAAATTTTGGCATCATAAAAAAACACTTCAAAAAACTATTACAAAGTCTCAGAATCGTTGAATAAAAATTCCAACTTCAAAAACCATTTGAAAAAATTGTCATGCCTTCTCAAAAAGTTACTTGAAATTAATATTGTCATGAAAAAATTACTATTCGCCATTTTTTTCTTGTATATGTATAATTCCGCTTCCCAAACATCATGTTGAAGTTTGCTTCGTTGAAACGCTACGAAAATATTTTTTTTATTTTATTTCAAGTATTTCAAGTATTGCGTTTCCTGCGCATTCTACGTTAGTCTCAGATTTTCAATGGAAAGTAAAAAAAAAAACTGCTTCAACGAATCTTGATTCTTAGAACTTATTTTTAGGAGGGGGGGGGGGGATTAATTTGATTTTTTTTTTTGTAATTTTCGTTGAATTCCTACGAAGCAAACTTGAAGATCATTCCAAAAATTTCAATTCTGAAGAAAAATCCGTTTTAATCGAGTTCAACGACCTTTGATTTTTTATTGGCACGATTCCAATTATACGTCTGAGAGACACTTTTTTTTCCTCCTCAATCAAAAATATCTTGTGAATAAGATTTCGAAATTCACTGCGGAGTTTTCTTCAGAGCACTTTTTTAAATATACAAGATATGTATATATATTAAAGTGGTCCTTATTTAGAGCTCGGACGAATTTTTTTATCGGACGTCCCCCAAATCGACTCCAAATAATTCAAAAACAATACCCTAATTTTTTTAGATTTTAATCCAGACTCTAACCCCTCCCGAAAAGATCTGTATTTAAAATGGGGAAATCTACCCTCTTTTCGGGAGGGGTTAGAGTCTAGATGAAAATCTGAAAAAATTAGGGTATTGTTTTTGAATTATTTGGAGTCGATTTGGAGAGGCGACTGTTGAAAAATTCGTCCTAGCCCTAAATAGGGACCACTCTAATATATATGTATTAAAAGGACTTATTTTTTTATTTTACAATGTGAAAATTCAGCGAGAGCCCTCAACTATCTCTTCACGTGATAAATAATAATAATAATAATAATAATAATAAATAATAATATTTTGAATCTTAAATGCCGGAAACTGGCTCGAGGAGACCTCCGAATAACGCCAAGAGTGGTCGGAGTCTCATTTTTATTCTCTGTATCGCAACTTCAAATCGTGTAGGCGTTTCTTCTGCCTCCGCGCGCGTCAGAACGAGTTTAACCTCGTTGCACCGTATATTTTGTTTTTTTTTTTTTTTCTTTCTGCACTCAAAGGATTTACGATACGAGATTCCGATCGTCGGGCGGTTGCGACGAACGCGCGATTTGTTTTTTTTTTCTTTTCTTTTTTGTTTCTCTGATTTTTGCGTGAGATTTTCATGCACGTATTGCGCGACCATATGCCGATACGCAGCGCGAAGACAATGAAAATCGACGGGCCGAGGACTCGGGAGAGTGACGCGGATATATCGGTCTGCAAGCTGACGTATTATTTACGATTGCGGCTCGATTGTGTATAGTAAATATGCACATATGCGGAAAATCGCGCGAGAAACATTTTACAGTACCTCCTCGATATAAGAGCTTTCTAGGGTTAGGGTCAGGGTTGCCAATGAGTCACTATTGTCACTGATGGTCACTATTTTAAAATCGTGTCACTTTTCTCACTATTTGCCAAATTTGGTCACTATTGTCACTATTTCAGAGCTCAGAAATGGTTAGAATCAGAATTGTGAAAATAGTAATGTATAAAAGTAATGCATTACCCATTATGTATTTTAAACAATGTGTATTGGACAAGTATGTATGTGTAATGTATGGGTGTTCCATTACAAATAAAAAAGTAATGTGTAATGGATGCATGTGCCATTACAAATAAAAAAAGTAATTTGTAATGGATGCGTGTTCCATTACAAATAAAAAAGAAAAAAAGTAATGTGTAATGTATGCATGATCCATTACAAATAAAAAAGTAATGTGTAATGGATGCATGTCCCATTACAAATAAAAAAAGTAATGTGTAATGGATGCATGTGCCATTAAAAATAAAAAAAAGTAATGTGTAATGGACGCGTGTTTCATTAAAAATTAAAAAGTAATGTATAATGTATGCACGTCCCATTACAAATTACAATTTTAAAAAAAACTAAAAATTCATCCACAATTACTAAAAATGATCCATAAAGTTAAAAAAAGAACATGCACATTATTCAGGGATTCAATAAAGTAATTTTTATTAGATTGCTTGTAATTATAGGTAACAGCGTGTAAAAGCAAGTTCAATATAAAGTTGGATATTTTTTGGGGTTGAGTACATTTTCGCACTGCATATTTAACGATTTTTCTTTGTTTCTATTTTTTAACTTTATGGATCATTAGTGATAATTCGGATGAACTTTTAGTGAGCGAAATAAAATAATGAGACAGCAATGTGCAAGTTTCTAATATGAGCACGGCAATTTTTGTATTTGTAATGGAATATTCTCCACTACAAATTACTTTTTTATTTGTAATGGCACATGCATCCATTACACATTACTTTTTTTATTTGTAATGAAACATGCGCATACATTACACATTACTTTTTGTATTCGTAATGGCACATGCATCCATTACACATTACCTTTTTATTTGTAATGGGACATGCATCCATTAAACATTACTTTTTCTATTTGTAATGAAACATGTATACATTACACATTACTTTTTCTATTTGTTATGGAACACGCATCCATTACACATTACTTTTTGTATTCGTAATGGCACATGCATCCATTACACATTACCTTTTTATTTGTAATGGGACATGCATCCATTAAACATTACTTTTTCTATTTGTAATGAAACATGTATACATTACACATTACTTTTTCTATTTGTTATGGAACACGCATCCATTACACATTACTTTTTTTATTTGTAATGGCACATGCATCCATTACACATTACTTTTTTTATTTGTAATGGCACATGCATCCATTTTACATTACTTTTTTTAATTTGTAATGGGACATGCATCCATTACACATTACTTTTTTTTATTTGTAATGGGACATGCATCGATTACACATTACTTTTTCTATTTGTAATGGCACATGCATCCATTTTACATTATGCAGTGTAATGGGTAATGCATACAGTAATGCATTATTTGGAACTCTGCTTTCAATGCCTTCAAACGAGAGCGTTTTGTTTGTCCATAGATATTCCTCGAGTTCGACAAAAAATGTTCCTAATAATATCCATCGTTAAACAAAAATCAGCTACAATGTTATTGAGAATTTTCTTTAGATTGAGAATCTAAACAGGGAGAGTGACTCTCGTCAATTACTAAAATATGCTAATTATGGATGACCAAATTTTCTACATATACTTCTTAATAAATAATAACAATTCAACAAAACTTAGTTCGTCTATTGAGTCACCTTTTCTCTATTTCTCAGCCATTTAAAATGAAGGTGAATTTTGCATAGCTTGAATGCAACGAAAATAGTTTGTTTTCAATAAAATTCGTTCTTTATTATCGTTCTTCATTAAAAAATGTGAATGCTCGATGCGCAAGCAACAAAAAACATATAATTAATAATGATTTTGAAAAAAGTTATTTTCGTTGCATCGCAGCGATGTAAACTTCAACATCATCATTTGAACAGGAATAAATCGTGAAATTCGCCCTGAGAATATATTACGTTCAATTTCCAACCCCGTGGATAAGTGAAAACCTTCAAGGGCTCGAATATAGAATAAACTTGAATAGAGCTTGTTTTCCAACCTACGCAGAGCGATACTGATAAAACCGTACAAGTGGTACAAAAATGAACGTCTGGTTTTTTTCCACTCGTCGAATAAAGAACCTCGTTCTTCAAGCTTCTTTTTTTTTTTTTTTTAAGTACTATTCTTCGAAAAAAAATTATAAATCCATTCTCGCATAAAAAAGCATTTTTTAAGAGAGCGCAAAAAAATTCAAATTTTTTTTTCTCAAATTACAAAAAATAGTGTTTTCTTTACCCGCCCAAAATCTGGAAGATGTAGAAAAAAAGAGAGGAAAAATAAGGAGAAAGAAAACTGATCGGATACAATAGAAATCGATCCCTTGCCGCGGTTGGAAGATCTATATAGGGATGCTTGAAGGAAATGGATGGAAAAAAAAAAGCTTTTTCGTTTCACTTCATTCCTCATCGTAGTCTCACAAGGGTTTTACTTTGACGAGGGTGATTTTACGTTGACCAGAAATTCCATCCCTCGCCTCTTATGAGAGCGTCCCTGCGACCCTTAAGGTTTTTTTTCTCGAACTCGAATAGGGGAGTTTTTTCCAAATTTTTTTTCCACCCTCTGTATACTTGCCATTATTTAGCCCGGACGTACCCCTTTAACTTCCGCAAACTCACCCCCTCGCCTCCGTAAAACGAGATTCAAGGCCACGAGGGGCTGTTTATCGATCCTAAAATTATCTGCACTAAGCCTGGTTCGTACAGACGATTCGACGTGACAATTAAACGCGGATTCATCGATATATGGGGCGTTCCATCCCAAATCGGACAGTTTGAAAAACTTTTTCTTTTTTTTTTATTTCCTCAATTTTTTTATATTCTTTAGTACCCATTAAAAGACCCCTCCTGTTGAATTTTCAGATTTTTTTGATAATGATCCAAATTAAATGTTTTTTTCTTTTTTCAAAATTTTTGTTTTTTTATAGCCTTTTTAGAAAACGATACAACAAAAATATTCGACGTGTTTTTGAATGAGTTTTTTGAGTTTTAAACTTTAAATCGCGTTTTTAAAAGTGCGTGCCATTTTTTATTTATTTTTTGTTTTAAATATCTATCTATTTAAAAAAATTAAGACTAGTCTGATCGTGTGATTTCAATAACTACTATTTTTTTCGATTTTTGAAAATTAATTTTTTTTTTTTTCAGAAATTATTATGAATACCAATTTTTGTTAGTGTATATTATTTTTTAAATCGTTTTAAATTAATTTTGACACTTTCATGGTTAACAGATTTTTAAAATTAATAATTAATCGATGAGCAAATAACAACAGTTCAAGAATCGTATGAGTGGACATTGAACCTAAATAGACTACCGAATATTGCTGTCAAATTTTCAACTGAGAAACATTATTTAGATGCAAAAGAAAGATGTAAGGTTTTCAAAAAAATACGTGAATAAATAAAAACTGTTGTTATTATTGTTCATAAAGAGACCTAACGATTAATTATTAATTTTAAGAACCTGTTAACAATAAAAAAAGTGTCCAGAATAAATTCTAAATATTGAAAAAAGTACTATACCGTAACAAAAATTGGTATCCATAATAATTTATTGAAAAAAAAAAAATTATTTTCAAAAATCGCAAAAAATAGTAGTTATGGAAATCCCACGATCGGACTAGTCTTGAAAATTGTTGAGTAGATAGATGTTTAAAGCAAAAAATTTAAAAAAAAATCAAAAATGACACTTTTAAAAACGCGATTTAAAGTTTAAAACTCAAAAAACTCATTCCAAAACTCGTCGAATATTTTTGTCGTATTTTTTTCTGAAAAGGCCATAAAAAAAACAAAAATTTTGAAAAAAAAACTTTTAATTTGGACCATTACTAAAGAAGTTATTAGCAAAATACCAAAAAAAGAGCGGGTTTTTTGTTAATTCAATATCTTTTAAACGGGTTATCAAAAAAATCTCAAAATTTAACAAGAAGGGCCTTTTGATGGGTACTAAAAAAATATTTAAAAAATTGAGGAAATAAAAAAAGTTTTTCAAACTGTCCGTTTTGGGATGGAACGCCCCATGCACAAGTGTATTTTAATTTTCATCACTCTCTGCAAAAAATGATGCTGAAGTTTGCATCGTTTTAATGCAACGGTAATAATTCATTCTTTAATGAGATTGAACGAAAAATCAGCAAACGTATATTTGTTTAACAAAAAACTAGAAGAACTTGCAAAACTAGAAGAGCTTGCAAATACTTGATAAGTAATAATTTAAAAAATTCAAAGATATTTCAAGGATTATTTTTAGTGTTGACAAATTCTCAACATTGTTTTGTAAAAGAATAATTTTGACAATTTTTCGTTCATCCGAACGTTCGGACCTTCAAGTCCATTCTTCCGGAGAAATTTTCAAAATGAAAAATTATTAAAATATATTTTGAGGTCTCTTTTAAGGACTTAGAATTTGTTGTGCACAAGAAAAATGTAAGTTTCATTGAAAATGAATTGAAAATAATTATTTTCGTTACATTGCATCGATGGACTAAACTTCTGGACTGGATCAAACTTCAATGGACTTCTGCATAATTTATGAACTTGAATTTCCGAACCATCAGTTGAACGAAAAATTTACAAATTTAAAAATATTTTGGGGTGCTTATTAAAGACTGGAAATGCTTGATGCATAAGCAAAGCCTAAATATAAATAAAAATGAATTGAAAAAAAATTATTTTCGGTGCATTACAACGATGTAAATTTCATCGCCATTTTTTGAGAAATTGCAATCTCTTTGAATCCTAAAAAAAATTAAGCTGACGGTTGCATCGTTCAAGTGCAACGAAAACACTTTATTTGTCAATAATAAATTCATTTTTCCTACGATGTTCTCAAAGTGAAAAATCGTTACAATACATTTTTAGCAAAGCGTAAATGTAAGGAGAAATGAATTTTCAAAAACTTAGTATCTTCATTGCATCGGCACGATGCAAATTTTGGCATAATAAAAAAACACTTAAAAAAACTATTACAAAGTCTCAGAATCGTTGAATAAAAATTCCAACATCAAAAAGCATTTAAAAATTGTCATGCATTCTCAAAAAGTTACTTGAAAGTAATATTGTCATGAAAAAATTACTATTGGCCATTTTTTCTTGCATTGAATTCCGCTTCCCAAATATCATGTTGAAGTTTGCTTCGTTGAAACGCAACGAAAATAATTTTTTTATTTATTTCAAGTATTGCTGATACATTTCCTGCGCATTTTGTGTTAGTCTCGGATCTTCAATGGAAAGTAAAAAAAAAAACTGCTCCAACGAATCTTGATTCTTAGAACTTATTTTGGGGGGACTTTTAAAAGTAATTTTCGTTGAATTCCTATGAAGCGAACTTGATCATTCCAAAAATTTCAATTTATTTGTTTAACAAAAAATCAAAAGAGCTGGGCAAGTGCTTTGTAAATAATTATTTTTTAAATTGAAACATGTTTGAAAAATAATTTCCAAAATAGTGTTGAAGGGCCTTGAACAGTCCTTTAAAAGAATAAGTTATTCGATTTTCCGTTCATTTGAACGTTCAAAACTTCAAGTCCATAAAATGAACGGAAAATCGAATAACTTATTCTTTTAAAGGGCAGTTTTGAGGCCCTTTCGGACTTCAGAAATGATTTTTCCACATTTTTCAATTTAAAAAATTATTATTTACAAAGTATTTGCCCAGCTCTTCTAATTTTTTGTTAAACAAATTAATTTGTTGATATTTTCCATTCACAATTTGCCATTTTTAAAATCAAATTAATTTTCAGTCATACGTGAATTTCTAAAAAAAAAATAATTATTTTCTCCGCATTTTTAAAATTGACGGAATTTTCTAATTTTGTACATTAGCAAAAAAAAAAAAAAATTTCTCGAGTCTGTTTATTTATATAGGATTATAAAAAGATGATTTATCGGTCAACGAACGTAAAATCCACGCTCGAAAATGAAAAATTCCCATTTCCTCTTGCAGGGTGCAACTTGGGTCGTTCAAGAATAAACTTTCGCTCGTGACTCCGAGGATTTAATAATATACTCACTATTTTCCGCGTATATTTACCTCGAGGAAAATATTCCACCTACGTCATTTGCAGTCTCCCTCGTGAAATCTCACTATACGTGATTTATTACCGAAAATTCCTGAATGCCTGAATGTAAGAAGAAAAAAAACGATAAAATCTCGTAAATTCTCTAATGATGAAACTTCAAACAGAAATTTCGCCATTCTGAATTATCTTTTTTTTTCGCAATTTCATTCGGGGAAAAAAAAATGCTGACCTCCGATTGACGTACATACGGATTTTTTTTTTAAATGGTCAACGCGTTAAAATGCGATTTCGTTTATTGCGTCTTTATTTCGATGCGCGCTATCGTTTTATTATTATTTTTTTTAATGTATAATTTAATCGTCGCATTAATTCAAATAAGTCACATGAGTGAAATACGTACACTTTTTTTCCCTTAAATTAACTCGGAGAGCGATAACCCGATATATAAAGTGACTCTTTCCTTATGAATACAAAAAAGTAGAATAGTACATTACGATACGAGTGCGATGAAACTTTTTCTCGACGAGTGTGAGTTTGCAGCATGAGCCGAAGGCGAATGCTGCAATCAGACGAGTTGAGAAAAAGTTTCTCGCACGAGTACCGTACAAAATTTTATCGCACGAGTGCGTAAAGTGCCCGCTTCTCGCACGCGCAGCGAAGCGAAGCGTGCGGGAAGTGGTCACTTTACGCACGGAGTGCAATAAAATATATTTCACGCGTGCGAATTTCAGATTGTTTATATATGAAAAAAATATTTGCAGTAAACTCTAGATATATCCTAAATATATTCTTCGTCGATGAATTTTCCATCGTTAAAACTCGACGAAAATTAGTTTCTTTAAATTAAATTCACCTCCACTCAAAACTGTTCTTAGGGTCAAGATCCGTTGGGCAATTTTTTTGAATCTTCATCGAAGATCCTTAATTCTAAATTCTCAGGAAAGCGATCAGGAATCCGGAAAATAAAAAAAAAATTATTTTCTTTGAGTTTCGACGACACAAATTTCAACATCATTCCGTCCATATATAAAAAATATAAAATATAAACAATTGTCATTATTTATTTGAACGAATTATGAACAAACAAATTTTCTGAATATATATTTTTTTAAATGATTTAAAATGATGCTGAATTTTACATACTTTATTTTTTAATATAATTCTTTCTCCCTAAGAAATTTCCAAAGTGAAAAACCATTGTAATACAGAGTCTATTCGAAATTTATACAGAATATTTAAGTTTTAGAGGGAAACATACTTGATATATTCGAGATATATTTCCTCATACGTCACATTTGGTTTATTTTCATGGGAATCTGTTTCTACATAAAATTTCGACCCGAGAGAACGTTTTTCACATATTTTATTGCTGAATATCTTCCGGATGACCCTGACGTATTTTAATCTCGCAAAGAAAAGCTAAAAAGTTTCTGGTCAGTATATAGAAAATGGCCGAAACTTTTTAGAAGGCGAGACACTCGAAATTTTCGTTTCAACTAAAAAAAAATCTATGTTTTATTACACAAACGAAGCTTCGTAAGAAAGCCAAAACATTTTGCCTTTTTTACATATATTTGAGTAGTTAGTAATTTAAAAAAATAGTAAATTACATCACGAGGTGCAATATGCACGTTTTCACGTCCGCTTGCGGACGTAAATGCGTCCATTATTGTACTGAGTGATATAAAACTCTTTTTTCCGCAAACTTTGTGAGGAAGAAAAAAAACGCAGATTCTCATCTTAGTATAAAATTTTGAGCAGAATTTCTTTCGCTTGAAAACTACCAAAAAAGGATTATAGTTATATTTTCCTCTGGGTTGATGTTAAAGATGCATTTTCTGAGTATTTTTGAGTCTTGGATATTTAATGGAGACTCGAAAAAAATGCTGCAACGAATCGATCAATTTGATGATAGAAAAAATAATAATTTTCGTTGAATTCCAGAAAAAAATATCACTAAAACTTTTTTGGTATTTCTTGAGCATAATAAATTCAAAATTTTGAGCAAAGTATATAATGTAACAGAAATTATGATTTTTTAAAAATACAATTTATTTTTCCTAAAAGTTTTCGAAGTAAAAACCGCTGAACTAAATTTTTACGTTTTTAATGAAGATCCGCAATGACAAATGCACAAACAAAGCACAAATTTGATTGAAAATAAATTTGAAAAACTCATTTTTGTTGCGTTGCAACGATGCGAAATTCAGTATAATAAAATATAGGCCGTTTTAGACATAATGCCCAGGAATTTTTCGTTTTTTTTTCCGACGACAGCAGGAGCTCGAATTTCTCGACTCAAAGCGATGTCGCTTGAGTTCTTCCTCGACCTTTCATCTCAAAGTGCTCGTGGCGAGGGGAAGGGGGGGCGCCCCTAGGGATAGTCAAGGACAAAGGATACGCTTGTCCTTCGCTTCAATTTCTCTCTTCTGCCTTCAACGGTTTTTTTTCTTTCTTTCTTTTTTCTACGTGTACACTTTCACACACATTCAGCGGAAACTACAAAATGCAATTTCGAAAAATCGGTCAGAGAAAGAATCTCAGCAGCATTTTTTTATTTTATTCAATGGAACAAAAAAAAATTCTAAGGCAAGATTTTCCTTCGGCGTTTTTCTACAGATTTCTTTCAGCTTTTTTGAAAATAATTTAGAACAAAATAATCAGGTTGAGGATGATTTATGAAGAATTTTAGAATTTCACAAAAATCTCAATATTTTTTTTTTCTTAGATAGGACAAAAAAATATTCAATGGCAAAATTTTGTTTGCAACTTTGTCACACAAATTTCTTTCGGCTTTTTTTTTCATTAATTTTGAAAAAAATAGTCGGATTAAGGGGAGGAATTATTTGTATTGAATTTTGTTATTTTTTTTTGTTATTATTATATTTACCGCTATTTTTCGAGATCCGGAAAATAAATAATACTTCGATTTTGTTTATTTACAAGTTAAAGTTAACTTTAAGTTAAATCGATCAATATCACGTTTTGTTCGTTAATTTAATTTTGATATTCGATTTTTTTTAAAGCTTCATTCATAAACTCTTATCGTTACACTGCGACCTCGATAATCGGTACCTCGATCATTGCAATTGCAGCGTAGTGGGGGAAGCGCCAAGCCAATCGCGTCAGGCCGCCGTCAGCCACCAACGGCGCAGAGGCGGTTCTGTGCAATGTGCGCAACCCCACTTCTTGCAAGAGCCGGTCCCGACGGATTCCGATTATCGAGGTCGCAGTGTATTTTTCGACATCGACCAAACGACGCTTTTATTATTTTTTACTCGGCATAATATTTTTTATTGCACTCCGTGCGTAAAGTGACCACTTCTCGCACGCTTCGCTTCGCTGCGCGTGCGAGAAGCGAGCACTTTACGCACTCGTATCGTAATGTACTATTTTATCACCTGATTTTTATTCCAGTATGTATATGCTCATGTATTTTTTTATTTATTGATGTTACAGGCGATTCGAGAGAGGTGACATCAACGGGCGAGCCATTAAGTGCCGTTCAGGTGCGTCAAGAGGAAGCTCGACGTAAAAGACGAAGGAAGAAACGTTCCGGCACGTCTCTCGTATCATCTTGCTTCCAAGGTAATATTGAAATATCAAAATATTCGTTTGTAAACCTGGGTCCTTTGTGTCCGGGACAAATCGAGCAAATCAAAATTTCCGAGGGAAAAATCAACCAATTGAAAATTAATTTTTTTTTTAAATTAAACAATTAAAAAACTCAACAGTACTTGGTAAATGATTATTTTCAGAATTGGGCAAAGTACTTGAAAGTACTTCAAGTATCAAGTACAAAGTACCGTAGGTACTTGAAGTACAAGGTACTTGTTACTTGAAGTACTCGTCAGGACGAGTAATTGAAGTACAAGTACTTGAAAAAATCAATTACTAAGGATATCAAGTACTTTTCAAGTTTTCGAGTACGTCTCGTAAATTCCGGTACTTGGGTCATTCCAGGTCAAATCGACCAAGAGTTGGAATCGACCACTTTCAATTTCGATGAAATTTGGTCAGAAGTTTTCATTATTAACAAATTTTGTAATTTATTAAAAAGTTTTGTAAAAAAAAAATCTTTTTTTTTTACCAAAATTCGAACATTTATATTTTTAAAACAAAAAAAAAACACCATCTTGGAAATTTCAGGATTTTTTAATTTTGTAAACAAAACAACACCATCCTGAAACTTTCAGGATCTTTTAAGATCAATCCAAGGTATTGTATAAAAAAAATTTAACCAAAAATTTAATGTTGATCGTAGATTTACACGAATTTTGAAAATTCATATTTTTGAAAAAAGAAAACCAACTCTCTGAAAATTTTAGGATCTTTTAAAATTAGTACAAGGTATTATATAAAAAAAATTAAATCAAAATTTTAATGGGTAACTTGGATTTTTACGATATTTGAAAATTTAAAATTCTCCCAATTCATCATTTTTCAAGATTTTTTTTCGGAATATTTTTCTTTTCGTAGCCCCAAGTATACTCTTTAAGACGAACCCAGAACGATTTTTTCGTAACTATAATAGTTCTAGGAATATTTAAAAAATAAACTTGAAAAAATGGTGAAATTTTGAATTTTCGAAAAAAGAAAAAAATAATTTTTTTCTTTTGTTAGAACTTCGTTTTATGATAAAAGAAAACTTCTGACAAAATTTCATCGAAATCAAAAGGGGTCGGTTCCAAATATTGGTCGATTTGACATGGAATGACCCATATTCAAAGGCTTTGCACATGCAACCATCAGCAAGACACATTCAAAAGTACTTGATACTTTCACTTGAAAAAAGTACTTCAAGTTCATAAAAAGTACTTGAAAAAGTACTTCAAGTACAGAAAAGTACTTGAAAAAGTACTTCAAGTACATAAAAGTACTTGAAAAAGTACTTCAAGTACATATAAATACTTGAAAAAGTACTTCAAGTACAGAAAAGTACTTGAAAAATGTGAGTACAATACTTGAAGTACTTTTTAAGTACTTTGTACTTGCAAGTACTGTACTTCAAGTACTGAGCAAGTACCGAGTACCTCAGAAAAAATAAATTTTATTTAAAAATAAACTACGTTCCATTAAACCGATGCAAATCTCAGCATCATTTCACAAAAAAGTCTCGGCCAACGATGGAAAAAAAAATCAAAGCGATGTGGAAATTTTTAATTTTCGCGATTTTTCGAAATTTGCAATTTTCGCGATTTTTCATTGAATTATCCTCTTTGACCCGGCTCTCGGCAGAGTCTAGGCTTGGCAATGACGTTCGTTTGGCTTCTAGAACGTTCCACAGCCGAGATATATAATCAACGACCGCGATGCAGTCAATCCACAAATCCCCTCTCTTCTCTAGCCGACGTTATTATATTGCGTGCGCGCGCATATTCGTTTGAGCTCAAAACTCGATTCAAGAGAAATTTCACACTGCCAGCATTTCGATTTATCTTTGATTCAAAACCATAGATAATTAAACAAAAAATTGTTATTGACAATTTTATATAATTTTGATGTTATAATTTAATTTCAATTATCTTCTTTCATCCTCCAATGAGTAATAATCATTTTTCAGCAATTGATACGCGATATCGCACTCCCAAAATCTCAATTTATCTTCAATTTTAAATCGTCGATAATTGAACAAAAAATTGTTCTTATCATTTTTATATAATTTCGATGTTACAATTTAATTTCAATTTTCCTGTTTCATTCTTCAGTCAGGGTTGGAGTCACTATTTTCCACTTTTTTGAAATCGTGTCACTTTTCTCACTATTTTCGAAATTTTGTCACTATTATCACTATTTCAGGGCTTGGAAGCGGTTAGAATAGGTGACAAATTTCAAAAAATTATCAGAATCGGATGAACAAAGCGTCGTTTTGAAGCCTTAACGATTTCGAAGAGAATGAGCGCAGTCTAGAGTCAAAATTTTGAGTAGAAAAAAAATTACACCTATTTTAGTGGACAGATTCAATTTTGGCCAAAATGCGAAAAAGAATTTCTAAAATAGTTTTTTTTTTTTTTTTCAAACCTTATATCAATGTATTTTGACCCACTGAACACGAATCTACCAATAGTTTTCTCAAAAAATCAAAATTTTTATGAATTTTCATTAAAAACATATTTGCTCAATTTTAGCCCCATTCTGAAAAACCTCAAAATCGCGAAATTTCAAACGCTCATAACTCTCGAACGGTTTTACCGATTCCGAAATTTCTTGTTCGTACGTGAGTCTTGTCGCTAAACTTAGAGAATGCCGTTTGGTTCAACCTGATATATAAATTTTTGTAGAGATGACAACAGTTTGAATATGGCCGAAAAAAAACGAAAAGGGGCATGCCTTGAAAAATTTGCAAAAATCCATGATCGAACTTTAAAAATCTGTCAAAAATCGACAAATCATCAGATTAGAATGAATAAAGCGGCGTTTTGAAGCTTCAGCGATTACGAAGATAATGAGCGCAGTCTGGAGTCAAAATTTTGAGGAAAAAAAAATTACACCTATTTTAGTGGATAGATTCATTTTTGGCCAAAATGCAAAAAAAAAATTAAATTTATTTTTATTTTTTCAAATCTTATTTCGATGTATTTTGCACCTCTGAACACGAATCTACCGATAGTTTTCTCAAAAAATCAAAGTTTTTATGAACTTTCATCAAAAACATTTTTGCGCAGTTTTAGCCCCATTCTGAAAAACCTCAAAATCGTGAAATTTTAAACGCCTATAACGTATTTAAACGAAAAAGTCACTATTATGTCACTATTTCTGTGAAAGATAAGTGACTATTCTACTATTTTTGACTACTATTCTACTACTATTATTTTCACTACTATTTTACTATTCTATAAGGATAAGACACTATGCTACTATTTTTGACCCTCTGAAACGCTGACGAACTTGCCTCCAGTGAGTAATAATAAATATTCAGCAATTTATACGCGATATGACACTCCCAAAATCTCGATTTATCTCCGTTTTTAAACCGTCGATAATTAAACAAAAAATTGTTCTTAGCAATTTTACATAATTTTGATGTTATAATTTCATTTTAATTTTCTTCTTTCATCCTCCGGTGAATAACAATAATTTTTGCGCAATTTAACCCTCCGTCTGGACACTGGGTCTTTTAAGGCACAAGCCAAATGTTCAAATCGAATATCTCTGGAATTAAAAAAATTGCAAAAAAATTTTGTTTACCATAAATGGTAAAATAAATTATTAGATCATGGAATACAATGTTGTAAAAGTAATTCTGAATTTTTTCAGATTTTTTTGAAGTTTTTTTCTTAGAAAAAACATTAGCAGGACTTTAACGACCCAGAATACAGACGGTTGTCCCAAATTTAAGTGTCCAGACGAAGGGTTAAACGGGAATAACGACACTCTTTATGCAGACTTTACTGTCCCATGATAAAATTTTCATTGAGAAGAGCTAAAATCGCGCAATCGCGAAGGTGAATGCACAAGTATCGATCGGAAAGTTGTAGAATGGGGTTTAGCGAGGTGATAAAGGGGTAGAGAGCGAAATAGAGCATGGCGAAAAAGAGAAAGGGCGAGAGAGAGAGAGAGAGAGAGAGAGAGAGAGAGAGAGAGAGAGAGAGAGAGAGAGAGAGAAAATCGAAGTTTCAACCCCTTCATGGCCATTAATCAATGGGGAGACTCTATGAAGAGACCCTCTGTACTTTTGACCGTGACACTGACCGCACGTGAATGCAGGACAAGGGAGGATCACTCGAGTTGTGTAATTGAAATTAAATTAATTAGATTGCGTTTCCTCATCGTCACTAGAGTGGATTATTTTGCTCTTTTTTTTTTACGCAGCTAAAAAGCCTCTTACTCGCTACCTTGGCTGACCTTGAGATTGTAGTGTCTCTTTTATGCATCGCCGAGACTAATTGGTGTTGATAAGATTTTTTTTTAAATTTCCCCTCATTGTTCATTTTTCTTTGCTACAATTTATTTCTTGATTTTATTTACCAACCAAGCTGGTTTTTGACCTTGCCCAAGGTGACTGCATTTTATGATTTTTTTTCTCTTCAATTTACTACTGGGAAGGTCTTTTTCAATTTGTGAATAGAAAAATGGATTTTCATTGATTTGTCGTGAAAAAGTATTTTTCCATTTGATTGCACAATATTTGTAGCAGAAAATTATTTATTTCTCAACATGGAAGAGGGTGGAGGGTCTTGTAATTGGAGGGGAAAAAATTACCACGCCAATATTGAGTGTCCTCCTATCCGGGCTTCGGAGACTGGAGTACGATCAATGCGAGCAACCGAGTCTCGTTCGACCTCTCTCTTTCTCTTTCTACTTTTCTCTCACTTGTTTGGAATGATGGAAAAAAATGTACTTGGATTTACCGACGAGTTTCCGAAATTTTCCAAAATTATTTTCAAGGGGTTCATTTTATTATTAAGCCTTAATAGCCGGATTAACAGAAATTTACAACGCAACGAAATTAATTTTGTCTCAATTTTTTAGTTATTTAGCATCTCTTAATAAATACCGAAAAATATATTTGAAGAATTTTTCACTTCGAAAAATTTTTAGAAAAAATGAATTTTGTTAACGAATAAAGTATTTGCATCAAGTACGTAAAAAAAAAAAATAACGTCAGAAAATACTATTTTTCGAATGAATTCATTTAAAAAAATGATGTTGAAATTTGCATCGTTGCAACGCAACGAGAATAATTTTTTTTTAAATTAATTTTTAATTATAATAACGATTTGCTCGTTCATTAACATCCCCATTATTAAATAAAAGCCCCAAACTATATTTCAATGATTTTTCACTCTAACAACTTAGGAAGAATGAATTTTGTTAGAAAATAAACTATTTCTGTTGCATTGAAACGATGCAAATGTCAGCATCATTTTAAAAAAATGTCTAGTAATTAAAATTGATTTTACATTAACGTAAAATTCATCGGGGAATTAAAATATTGAATTTAATGAAATGGGCATTTTCGAAATTATTTTATTGGTGAATATTTTTTTTTTTTTTTCAAATAAATGCATTAAAATCTGGGCATTAAAATGTTAAATTTAATGAAAATTGCATTTTCGAGATTGTATATTGAAAATTTTTGCATTTCCACAAGTTTCGAATATAGATGAGAAAGCCTGAACTTTTTTAGTTGTAGATAGAAAGATCTGGTCTCGCAAATTCTGGTCGTTTTCAAGTTCTGCGGTTTACCATCGAGAGATCGTTACAGTCGAAAGTTTTAAAACATTGTGTGCAACGATGAATTTTAGTACCTATCGCACGGGAAAGTATATAAATCCGCAATATATATGGAGCATTCCACGCCGATCCGACCTAGGTCTGACCCTTCACCTCTCCGATTTTGTTCGCAATTTTTTATAGTTTTGTAGTACCTCTGAAGAGCACTCAAGATTTTTTTCAGATGTTTTTGTAGCGATTTGACTTAACTATAATTTTATAAACAAATGACTGTTAGTCCAAATTTAAAAATCTTGAAAAAATCGCAAAAATCCCATTTTTATATGAAAAATTTTTCGAAAAAAAAGAAGGATAAACCTGAATTGATTGGGCCGTTAAACTGTGAAAAGAGTTCATTTGTAGTAACTGTTACAAGATTTGTTAGTCGTTAAGAAATATTTTCTTTGTGCCAAAATAATTAATAACTGTTGAAAAATAATTATTAAATTCATTAACTGTTAACAAATAATTTATTTCGTCATATTCAACTCTACATTTGTAAACAATTAACAAATTCTGGTACATTGCTTTCGCAGCGTATCCAAAAAATTTTGTATGAATTGAAGGTGTTTAAAAAAATGTTTGGACAAGGGCTCACTTAATTCAGGTTTCTCCTTATATTAGAAAAAAAAACAACAAATTTCGAAAAAGCCCGCCCATTTTGGCTCAACGATTGAAATTTTTCATATGAAAAACGGGATTTTTCCGATTTTTTAAAGATTTTTTAATTTGATTGGCTAACAGTAATTTGTTTATAAAATTATAGTGAAGTCAAATTGGTCCAAAAAAATTTGACAACAAATCCTGAGTGCTTTCCAGAGGTACTCCAAAACCATAAAAAATAGCGGAACAAATCGGAGAGGTGAAGGTCAAACCCAGGTCGAATCGGTATGGAATGCCCCATATGTACACCCATAAATATGATTTTCTCTCTTCGGGAAATCGAGACCCGAGACTTCAACTCGAATTACCGACGAGTAATGAGAAAGTTTTGCGCGAACCTTTCATTTGTCCCTCCATCTCGCAGAGCCGAGTCCGCAGCGCGAATAAATAAACGAAAAACGTAATTTTTCAAATGTGCAAATCGATGGGTTGTTTGCCAAAATCGATTTTCCTCGTTCGTATCTCTCATCACGACCATCAACATCAAAATCTGGGACACAAAAATTCAAACGCGCGGAATATCAAAATACCGTCGAAGACCTAAATTCGAAAATAACTTTTGCAGAAATTTCGCATCTCGGGATTTTGTGCGCTTCTGTTTGTTCGCCGACAATACGGGGAGACTTTACTTTTGCACTCGATGGATGTAGAATCAACGAGCTCCCATTTATAACAGCCTCAATGGAAGATACGAGAAGAACAGTTTCTCCTTAAAGGTGCGCCAACGAGTATTTTCAAAAAAAAAAAAAAAAAAAAAAAAAGAAAAAGGAAAAAAAGAAAAAATGCAAAAGCAGCGAAGCTGTCGTGATGCGAATGCGTTCACCGAGAGAGTCCAACCGGTTTTGCACATCTGCTTCCACGTCGCGATAAACGAGATTCTACATCGGAATACGATGTTGGAAAATTTCGCTCTTTGAGGGTCTTCGATAGGGACTCTACACTTACCATCGAAGACATCGATTTTTCGAATGAAGAGGAAGAAATAAAACACTTTTAGAAGCAGCGAAGAGAGAATTTGCAAAAGTCCTTCTCAATCCATTTTTTGTAATTTTCTCATATTTCTCAGATTAATCAAAATTTTTATAACCGTTGGGAAATTTCACTCTGCGAGAGACTGAAAAGGTACCCCGTAAACTTTCAGTATGGATTCCCAGATTTTTCGAACCAGGATAAAAATTAATCCTTATAGAAACAGCAAATAAGCGAACGTTTGGAAGATTTCTTCGAATACATTTTTTGTAGATTTTTTGTATCTTTACAATTGAAAAATTCAATGTACAGTTGGAAAATTTAATTCCGTTAGGGGCTGAGAAGGTTTTGGGAGTCTTGCGCAGCGCTCACGCATTTCTTCAAAAATGGCAATGTTGCAAATATTCGCAGAGACGTTTTGGAAAATTTTTTCGGATATATATTTTTTGTGGATTTTTTGTATCTTTATAATTGAAAAATTCAACGTACAGTTGGAAAATTTCATTCCGCAAGTCCGCAAGGGACTGAGAAGGTGTTTTGGGATGCTTGCGCAGCGATCTCCCATTTTTTAAAAAATGGCAATGTTGCAAATATTCGCAAAGACGTTTTGGAAAATTTCTTCGAATATATTTTTTGTGGATTTTCTGTATCTTTATAATTGAAAAATTCAATGTACAGTTGGAAAATTTCATTTTGAGAGGGACTGAAAAGGTGCTTTGGGAGTCTTGCACAGCGATCTCACATTTTTTTAAAAATGGCAATGTTGCAAGTATTTGCAAAGGAGTTTTGGAAAATTTCTTCGAAATCTTCATATCTTTTTCTATCTTCATAATTGAAAAATTCAATGTACAGTTGGAAAATTTCATTCGGTTTAGGGAGTCTTGCGCAGTGCTCACAAATTTTTTCAAAAATGTCAATATTGCAACTATTCGCAAACACGTTTTGGAAAATTCCTTCAAATATATTTTTTGTAGATTTTCTGTATCTTTATAATTGAAAAATTCAACGTACAATTGGAAAATTTCATTCTGTGAAGGACTGAGAAGGTGTTTAGGGAGTCTTGCGCAGCGATCTCACATTTAAAAAAAAATGGCAATGTTGCAAATATTTGCAAAGAAGTTTTGGAAAATTTCTTCGAATACATTTTCTGTAGATTTTTTCTATCTTCATAATTGAAAAATTCAATGTACAGTTGAAAAACTTCATTCCGCGGAGGACTGAGAAGGTTTTGGGAGTCCTCTGCGCAGTGCTCACACATTTTTTCTAAAACGGCAATGTTGCAAATATTCGTAAAAACGTTTTGTAGAATTTCTTCGAATGCATTTTCTGTAGATTTTTTCTATCTTTATAATTTAAAAATTCAATGTACAGTTGGAAATTTTCATTCCATGAGGGACTGAGAAGGTTTTGGGAGTCCTGCGCAGCGCTCACACATTTCTTCAAAAATTGCAATGTTTCACATAATTTGCAAGGATGTGAAAGAAAAAAAATTTCAAAATCTATTTGAATCCGTTTTCAGTATTTTTTTTGGGGTATTCATTACAGCAAATGATATTTTTTATGGATTGGAGAAAAATTGAACTCCTCTCCCTCGCCTAAGAAATTGAATGGACTCTAGAAATTCCAAGGAAAACGAAAAATTATTTTCTCGTCAAAGGAACGATGATTTTGAAAAACTCTTTGAAAGTAATTTCCAAAAATCTTGTATATTTTTATACAGAAGAAATTGTTTTTTTTAAATAATTTCAGAACTGTACAAACTGACCGGTGAGGTACTCGGGGAGGGTGCATACGCCTCGGTTCAAACCTGCGCGTCTCTGTACACCGATCTCGAATACGCCGTGAAGATAATCGACAAGATACCCGGACACGCGAGAGCCCGGGTTTTCAAAGAGGTCGAGACGTTTCATCATTGTCAGGGTCATCCCAACATAATTCATCTTATCGAATTTTTCGAGGACGACGACAGATTCTATCTCGTATTCGAAAAGATAAACGGCGGTCAATTGTTGCGAAGGATTCAAGAACGCGTGCATTTCAGCGAGCGCGAAGCCAGTCAGATCATCAAAGAGATTGCGAGCGCATTGAACTTTATCCATAAGAAAGGTGCGTTTTAATTTGCATTTATAATATAATATGGAAAAAATTTTCATTACTCATTATAATGTATTGTGTAATGGAAGAAAATTTCATGACCCATTATAATGTAGTGTGTAATGGAAAAAATTTCCCTTACCCATTGCAATGTAATGTGTAATGGACGAAACTTTGATTGCAATTTTGGGAATGGAAACATATAGATGAATAAATTATTGCAATTTTGCATTATATTTTAATAACTTAGGACTTTAAGACTTAGGACTACAAATTTAAGTCCAAAGTCAATAAAATGTAATGCAAAATTGCAATAATTTATTCATCTATATTTTTCCATTCCCAAAATTGCAATTAAAGTTTTGTCCATTACACATTACATTGCAATAGGTAATGGAATTTGTTTCTATTACACACTACATTGTAATGGGTCATGAAATTTTTTTCCATTACACACCACATTATAGTGAGTAATGAAAAATGTTTCCATTACATACTACATTGTTATGGCTAATGAAAATGTTTTCCATTGCACACTACATTGTAATGGTTAATGGATTTTTGTTTCATTACACACTACATTATAATGGGTAATGTACATTTTTTTCATTACACACTACATTGTAATAGGTTATGAAAATTTTTCCATTACACGCTACAATGTAATGGGTAATAAACATTTTTTCCATCACACACTACATTTTAATGGGTAATGGAAATTTGTTCCATTACACATTACATTGTAATGGGTAATGAACATTTTTTCTATTACACAATACATTGTAATGGGTAATGTAAATTTTTTCCATTACACACTATATTGTAATAGGTAATGAAAATTTTTTCATTACACACTACATTTTAATGGGTAATGGAAATTTTTTCCATTGTACTTTACATTGTAATGGGTAATAAACATTTTTTCCATTGCACAATACATTGTAATGGGTAATGTAAATTTTTCCATTACACACTACATTGTAATAGGTAATGAAAATTTTTCCATTACACACTACATTTTAATGGGTAATGGAAATTTTTTCCATTACACACTACATTGTAATGGGTAATGTAAATTTGTTCCATTACACACTACATTGTAATAGGTAATGAAAATTTTTCCATTACACACTACATTTTTATGGGTAATGGAAATTTGTTCCATCACACACTACATTGTAATGGGCAATGAACATTTTTTCCATTAAACACTACATTTTAATGGGTAATGGAATTTTTTTCCATTACACACTACATTGTAATAGGTAATGAACATTTTTTCCATTACACACTACATTTTAATGGGTAATGAACATTTTTTCCATTACACACTACATTTTAATGGGTAATGGAAATTTTTTTCACTACACACTACATTGTAATGGGTAATGGGAATTTTTTTCCATTACACATTCTAAAAGTAATGAACAATGCATTACTTTTACATTACAAAGTTTGCAACCCTGATCTTATCTCAAGATTTCCATTTATATCTTGTTCAATTTTCATTTCTTTCTAATAACCGTTTATTAAAAAGACATTTCAATTTTCATATTTTTTTCAAATCTTACATTTAATAGTTTTCTATAATCCAAAACACTCGGGACGTTTTAATAATTATTTTCATATCATCATAATAGCTTATCTAATATTTTGGATATTTTTTTTCACATATTCTAAAGATCTTCATTCATACTTTAATCAATCATTCTAATCCATATTATGATTGAATTACAGGTATAGCGCACAGGGATTTAAAACCCGAAAATATACTTTGCGTGTATCCGGACAAGTTGACGCCGATCAAGATCTGCGACTTTGATCTCGGTTCGGGAATTAAGTTCAACAACACGATGTCGAGTCCGTTGGCAACGCCTCAGCTATTGACGCCTGTCGGTAGCGCCGAGTTCATGGCGCCGGAAGTCGTTGAGGCTTTCATCGGGGAAACAAGCTATTACGACAAGCGTTGCGATTTGTGGAGCCTCGGCGTTATAATGTACATATTGTTGTGCGGCTATCCGCCGTTTTACGGCAATTGCGGCACCGAATGCGGCTGGGAGAGGGGCGAAAATTGTCAGGCTTGTCAGGAATTACTTTTCACGAGTATACAACAGGGAAGATATGATTTTCCGGACAAGGAATGGTCGACGATTTCCGAAGATGCCAAAGATCTTATCAGAGGCCTACTCCAGAAGGAAGCACATCGAAGGCTCAGCGCCGAATGCGTTTTGAATCATTCTTGGGTCAATCCTGGCCCGAGTTGCACGATTTCGGGTGACAGGTCACTCGATACGCCGCAAATAATAAGGTAATCATCGATGTTCCTTACTCATTGCGGAAGTTTTCTTAGTACAGGCAATAGAAAAGCCCGTTACTCTTGTCCATAGTGCACTAAATTACAGGAGTTATTTTTTTTGTTTAATAGGTTCAGTATCACGTACTGAACGTAAATGCACAAAATCCTTACAAATTTGGAGGGCGGAAGTGCCGCCATTTTGAGAAAAATCGTTTCGGCCTATATCTCCGTAACCGTGCACTTGAGGCCAACAATGATAATAACCTTTATTGTAGATAATTAAATTTCCTATCTTTTTTGTGAATTAATTTTTGTTGTATCACTTACCGTTTACGACTTATACGACTATTACGATTTGTTTATTGACTTTCGGACCCATATCTCTTCTAATAATTTTTTTAACAATAATATGCTAATGACCTAAGTTTTAAATCTACAAATTTTCTACAACTTTTACTTTAAACTTTTTTTTCTAAAATTAATATTTTTGAAGTTATAACGCGTTCAATGTTGCACTACCCGGTGCAAGGTTAATAAAAACGAGGTATGCATAGTGTACTGATGAAAATTCAATAAATATGTAAAAAAATATTAATGATAGTGACATAATTAGCAATAAATAATTTAATAATGGTCAATGGAAGTTATTTTCAATTATCAATAAGAGTTCATGGTTAATGGCAATAATTTCCATTAATCATTAGCATTATGGTTAATCGTAATAATTTTCATTAACCAATAACATTAAATGGTTAATGGAAATAATTTCCATTAACCATTAACATTTAATGGCTAATCGAAATAACTCCCATTAACCATTAACATGTAATGGTTCATGGAAATAACTTCCATTAACCATTAACATTCAATGGTTAATCGAAATAATTTCAATTAATCAATAAGAGTCAATGGTTATTGAAAATGTAGATGCATTAAAAAAAAGTCATTATTTGCAACCCTGGTACCGAGTACCCCTCGCTACTAAGTTTTTTTTAGGATGGGGAGGGAAGTCCTCTTCAAGGATCAGATATTTAAGGGGGAAATTTCTCTTGGGACAGATATGACCCATATTATCCGTGGAGAGTTGATTAATAAATTTTTAAACGTGATAATCCCACTAAGACACAGAGTACTAGAACAAAATATCTCGAACTAACATTTATCCTGTTTTCTTTTCAATTGCGCCATTTGCAGAAGAAACAACTCAGCGCGTGAATTGTCGGCGTTCGCCGAGTCGGCTATGGCGGTTAATCGGGTCGTGCATCAGCACTTCTCGATGAATCTCGAGGAGCTCACGGAATACAGGGAGCAGAGATTATCGACATCATCAACCGACGACGATAATCATCCGTACGGTCACATGTCAGACTCGAGCAGCGAATTGTCGGAGCACAGTAAGAACGGTGCTATTAATTCCTCGTGCGAATTCGACACGGCGTCAAGACGTAAATCTTGCTCCGTACATTCGAGCATCGAGCTGAGCGACCCAAAGTTCATCGGTGAGAATCGCCTGTTGGACAAAGATTCGCTTAATTGTCTTTACGGCCTATCACCGCCGAGCGAGAGCAGACTCATGCAGCGTCGTATGAAAGCACGCTCGAATCTTATCGAACGTCAGAGTCCGGTTATCGTCGCATCACCGAGTGGCTGAAGAGAGTCCAATCTCAACGAATATATTCGCGGGCGCGTTACATTGAACTTCTCAAATCTCCCTTCAACGTTCACTCGAATTTTTCGGCCGAGAAAGGATCTCGTGGATATAATTATCAGTAAACCTGACAACGTCGATGATGAAGAAAAAACAAATGAAAAAGAGGAAAAAAAAAAACACATAACACTAACGACGAAGGAATTATAAAACGCCATAATAACGAATAGTGATTGCCACGGAAATAATTGTATTTGCGTTGTCGCGAGCTGCCGCAAAACATTCGCGCGCGCGTTAATCAACGAAGCGACATTTTTTTGTTGCTTTTTTTTTTTAATTACATTCAGTATGGATTTTCGCGAGGTGTACGAGCGGGGGCTTTTATTTTCAAAAGTATGCTCGACCACCGGTTTATTTTCACGTATAAAACGCGCTCGGTGGACTTTATCGAAAGTTTCATAGCGAAAACTTTCGTGCTAATATATTTTTTTTCGAATTTTTTTTCTTTCGCTATTTTCCATCCTCTGTCTCGCGAATCGATGATGATTTTTTGGTCTTTTTGTGCTGAGAGAGGCCGGAAAAATAAATGCGATTGGCGATGTTGTTATTTCGTAACGGTTTTTTTTTCTCGTATCTCGTAAAACAACGCACGATGCAAAAGCGCGAGCCTCTCGATTGTCACGAAAAACGAAAAGAGTTTTGTGTATACATATACGAGGTTGTAGCACGTATATTACGTATATATGTAACGACGAGCGATATGACTTTTCGCTCAAAACGTTTTCACAAATTGGGGCAATTTTTTTTCCTCGGTTGGCGCGAATGGGGTTTTTTTTTTCATTCTCTCACTTTTGCCTTTTTTTGTCCATAATTTCCATTAATCAATAAATGTTGATGGTTAATGGAAGTTATTTTCAATTATCAATAAGAGTTGATGGTTAATGGAAATTTTTTTCATTAACTATTGACATTAAACGGTTAATGGAGATAATTTTCATTAAACATTAACTCTTATATATTAATGGAAATAATTTCCATTAACCATTAATATTTAATGGTTCATCGAAATAACTCCCATTAACCATTACATGTTAATGGTTGATTGAGTAATGAGTAATGTCAATGGTTGGAATGAAAATAATTTCCACTAACGAATAACATCAAATGATTAATGGAAATAATTTCCATTAATCAATAAATGTTGATGGTTAATGGAAGTTATTTTCAATTATCAATAAGAGTTCGTGGTTAATGGCAATTATTTCCGTTAATCATTAGCATTATGGTTAATCGTAATAATTTTCATTAACTAATAACATTAAATGGTTAATGGAAATTATTTTCATTAACTATTAACATTAATTGGTTAACGGAGATCATTTTCATTAAACATTAACTCTTATTCTTATTCCTTTTTTGTTCAAGTAGCTTTGACGACGCCACTGAGAAAGTTTACATATACTCGAATTTTTTATTTCTCTTTCGAGAATTTTAATAATTTCGTTTTGCTTTAACAGCCGCGGCATTTTTTTTATTGCCACGATTCGAGAGAAAAATTTTAACATTCGTAAATGAACAACAGAATTGGAATGAACGGAGAAAGTAATTTGACGAGAGTTTCGACTCGGATTGAATTAAAATCGAGAGGTTGTATCGCGTTGCGTATCAATCGTTTGCTCGTTTAACGTGAATTCTCGGATGTTTTTTTTTTTTTAACTCTTTGATTCTTTATTTTCTTTTGATCCTGATCGATCGCGTCGTGGAATGCAGCTCGCGCGAGATTTATCGATGTGTGCGAGAAAGAGAGAGAGGGAGGAGTAAAGGAAAGAGAAAACTTGAAGAATTAGTACCTGTATTGTATGCAAATAAGGCGCATCGGGAAAGAGAGCTTAGGTTTAAGAGATTGAGATCGGAAGGTGAAAAAAAATGAGAGAAAAAAAGAAATATTCACAGGTGAAGTGGCCGTTAAGGGGGCGTCTTTCGGGGGACAAAATTTTGGTGCCGTTAAGGAAGATCCACTTTTCGATCGCTTCATCCATCGAATAAAGCGTTAACGTTTAATCATAGAATTTTAACGATCGTTGAATCGATCCTCGAGCCACCTCCCAATTGGCTGTTGTGGAGAATTGAAATTGAGCGAAAAAACGAGATTCCCTTTTTCCTACTTTCAATTCAATACTGGAAATTTTACAATTCTCGCTCTTCCTGATATTCGATTCGCTCGAAACGCCGATTTTTCTGTAGAATAACTCGCGATTCAACTATAGAGATTTGTTTTGCTTTTAGTTTCTCCAGCGATTGGATGCTGTCTCAATGTATCTCGTTTGTTCTCTTTATTTTTTCTTTCTTTTTTATTCTCATTATAAACACTGTCCAATGTGGGAGGTTGGTTTTTGTTTCTTTGATTTTTTTAAAAATTGAAATCTCAGGGCAGCGAGAAGAGAAAGCTGCGACGAATTATCGAGCACCATGAAACTGTACCATGTAAAAAAAAAAAATATATATATATATATATCGTGACAAACGATCGACGACGACCGCAGATTTGAGAATTAAAAAAAAAAAATATATATATATATATAATTATATAATATAGAGATATATCGAAATGCGACGTTGAGGGTGGAAAAAAGGTGAATTGCGAGATTGATGCGATGAAGGAAAGAAAAAAAATTCTAAACGAGCGCGTTTCCTCGTCCTTATTTTCGTTCGAAGTCCGCGGAATAGATTTGTCCTCGATTATGGAGGAGGGGAGAGGCGGCTTGTATTGAGAGAGAAAGAAGAGAAGAAAAATGGAGAAAAAAAACATTGTTGTACACAATTTAAGACTCGTAGCTCTTCCTTGCGAGAAAACCGTGGCTCATACATGAGGCGAGGCCCGGGGCCTCGTCGAATTTAATATTAATCGCGATTAAACATATATTTGTACACATAAGTTTTCAAGTATCATGGCAAAGTAACCGGGCCACACCTAACGGGTCCTTCCGGCTATTTTTCCTAACTGCGTCGAATGCGCGATATTCGCATCGGGATCGATTGATTACACCGGCACACAAAATAAAAAAAGTGGTTTGTACTTTTGACCAGACCTACCTATCTTATTTTGATGCGCCGAATCCGAAGTCCGTTTGGCTCATACATCCTCAAAATTTTAAGTTGATTGCGAAAAACCGCTAAAAATGGCTAAAAGTGGCGAAAAATCACAGTTATGGGTATGAAATTTTTTTTTTTATGGGTATGAATACATGATCAAGTATGTTTATCATGTATTTTGATGAGCTGAATCCGAATCCGAAGTCAGTTTGGCTCGTACACTAACAAAAGTTGGAGTAAATTGCGAAAAACCGCGAAAAATTACTAACTGCGAAAAATCGCAGTAATGAACATGAAACAAATTTTATTGGACTAAATCAAGTATGTTTTTTTATGTATTTTGATGCGCTGAATCCGATTGCCGAGTCTGTTAATCTCGACCATGCATTCACTGAAAAGTTTAAACATACTCGCCCCAATTCCGAGCCGCACAAAAAAGTTGCACCGCTCTTTTAAAAATAAAGATATATTTAAATTCAAGAAGCAGCGTTTCGAAAAAGATATATTCAGCTTCATTTTGCTTTATCAAAAAAAAAAATCGATTTTTTAAAAATTCGGTACGTTCTTTGAAGCATGGTCGTTTTTTGTTTTTTTTTGTCTTTGAAGTTTTGGCGTACGACCCGTGAAATTTTTTTTGAACTATTTATCGCATGAAAAACTTTTGGAAGGGTTTGTTAAAAAGTTTCGTACATATTTTGTTCGCAAAAAACATCCATATTTGAAAAATGAAGCGTTACTCTAAAACTACCGAGTTTTTGTAAAATCATTAAGAGAGTAAAAAGTTGTATACAATTATTTTCGATTCAATGAATTTTTTTCAGAATTTTTTCTTGACATTTTTTTCGGAAGTTTTCCCTGTCAACGAGATTTTTTAAAATCTTTAACCATGGGGCCTCTTACCTCATATACACGGCTTATTCTTCGAAAAAAGTCATTTACATGGCTTTATTATAGGAAAATCCGTGTAGATGAGGTAAGAGACCCGATTGTTTCAGATAAAAAAATATCTCGTTGACAGAAAAAAATTTGAAAAAAAATGTTGGAAAAAAATTCAGAAATAATTTCATTGAATCCAGATTAATGTATGGAACCTTCCTAGTGATTTCACGAAAACCCGGTAGCCTTGGAGTTACGCTTTATTTATAAATATGATCATTTTTTACGAAAATTTGAATATTTTTGCGAAAAAAAATCGTACGAAACTTGAAAAAAAAAAAAAAAAAAAATTGAAGCTTATACTCCCGTCCACAAGTTTTTCGTGCGGAAAAAAGTTTTTTTAAAAAAATTCATGGGTCTCACGCCAAAATTTCAACGCCAAAAAAGAAGCAAAAAAAGACCATGCTTCAGAGGACGTGTCGAATTGAAAAAAAATCGAAATTTTTTTTTTGACGGTAGTGTATGGATGATCAAGATTAACAGACTCTGCAATCGGATTCAGCGCATAAAAATACATAAGAACCATACTTGATCTAGTTCAATAAAAAAAATTTCATCCTCATAACTTCGATTTTTCGCAATTTTTAGCGGTTTTTCGCAATTTACTCAAAATTTTGAGGGTGTATCGCCTCAAAACCGCCTCAAAATACATAGAGATAGGTGAGTCTGGTCAAAAGTACAGACCACTTTTTTGATTTTGTGCGCCGATGTTATTATCGATCGCCGATCGATCCGGCGAGAGATCTCGTTTCGCGGTTTGGAAAGACAAAACACAAAAAACACAGAGAAAAAAAAATAATTTAAACAATTTATCTCACGGCGAGGAACCCTCTTTCTACCTCCAAGCGTCTCACACAAAGACGTGGCTCGGTTACGTTGCCAAGGTGTGACGTGTAAAATAAAGAACGAATGAAGAAACACATAACGAAAGAGAAAAAACAAAAAAAAACGAATTACCGCGTGTGTAAATAGCGAAGAATGAATGAAACGAACGAATGCAGCGATTGCGATGTAAAAAAAAATGGTAAAATAATCACGAGAGTACGCGATATTCGCATCGATCATTCCGAGGGGCAAATTTGTTGGTAAATTGTGTTTTTTTTAATGCAAGAGAATTACCACTCACGTTACGATAATCGACTAACGATGAATCTCGAGGTTTCTAAAAAAAAGCCAGAAAAGAATGATGTTGAGCATTCCACACCAATTTGAACTGGGTCTGACCCTTCCGATTTTGTCCGCAATTTTTTGTGGCTTTGTAGTGCCTCTGAAGAGCACTCAAGATTTTTTTCAGATTTTTTTGGAGCCATTTGACTTGACTATAATTTTATAATCAAATTTAGCCCAAATTTAAAAATCTGCAAAAAATCCTGTTTTTCATGTGAAACATTTTAAGCGTTGAGCGAAAGGGGCAGAGGTTTCCTCCCGTTTGAAACAGGGTTTTTCGAAAAAAAAAAAATTTGAAAACTATAAAGAGAACCCTGAATTGAGTGGGTTCGTATCCAAATATTTTTTTTAATACCTTTAATTCACACAAAAAAGTTTAGATAACGGCTCACTCAATTCCGGTTTCTCCTTCTATTTAATTTTTTTTTTATTGGAAAAAGCTTTTTATAAATAGAAGGAAAGCTCTACCGATTTTGGCTCAACGCTTGAAATTTTTCATACAAAAAACGGGATTTTTGTGATTTTTTTAAGATTTTTAAACTTGGGCTGAAAGTAATTTGTTTATAAAATTATAGTGAACTCAAAACGCTCCAAAAAATTTTGAAAAAAATCCCGAGTGCTTTTCAGAGGTACTGCAAAGCCACAAAAAATTGCGGACAAAATCGGACAGGTCGAAATAAGTGAGAACCAACAATTTTGAAACGAGTAGCAACGAAGAGATAAGGAAAAATAAAATTCTCGTTTCAAGGTCGACGTGCCCTTCGGATATCTATTGCAATATCGCGTTTTTCTCTCTCCGTGTAAGTGTAAAGAAGAGAATGAATGCTCTATAAAAATGCTGAAAAATTAATTAGTTTTTACGATTCGAGCGAATTTATGGGCGAGAGTAGGATTTTGCGAAAAACTGAAAAAAAAAAACGAAAAAGAAACAAAAAAAAAGAAAATAATGGCCATAATAAAGATAGGCGCGCTGACGTGTATGTGTTTGCGTGTGTGTGGCAAGGCGCAAAAACCGAGAACGACTTTTTTTTTCTTTTGCGTGACTTTGCGGATTCGAGAGCGAAGAAAAATAGAAGAAATGATTAGTCGTTAAGAAAAGAGCAAGAAAAAAAAGAGGAAGAAGCAAAGCACTTTCTTGGTATAGCGTCTTAAGGCTTATCTTTTAATGCATCGCCGCGCAAATTTGTCCCCGTTGATTCGCACGTTTTGTCACGTTTTTTTTCAAATCTCGCAGAGAGAAGCCAAAAATTTATTAATCGACGAGCCAAATTCCGTTGATTGGAATCGTGAAATTAAAAAAGAAGAAAAAAACGCACCGAGCGAAGAATCTGAAATGAGGGGCAATAAAGATAAAATCATATTTTGCGCGACGATACTGCTATACACATAAATATACGCATACATAAATATATATATATTAGGGTGATTCAAAAAAAGCGACTATTTTTTGTTTTTCCAAGTAACACATTGAATACTTTCGAGAAGGTGAAAAAAGGTATAAAATGTCAAATTCTTGAATTTTTTTTCCTGCGTCATTTAAATGGGAAATGAAAATACGCGATGCGGAACCTCTAAATATTTTTATTAAGCGCTCTAATTTTTACAGGCATCTTTTTTCACCTTACTGAAAGTATTTAATGTGTTACTTTGAAAAACAAAAAATTGTTGCTTTTTTTTGAATCATTCTAATATATATCTTATATATCATACTTTCTCTCAATGATCCGTGCACAGACGCTTTCCAGAGATGGAAAGACACGGACAAACGAGAGAAAGAGAGAAATCTTATGAGATGAAAGAAAAACAGCAACAACAACAACAAAAAAAAACAAAAGTGAGAGAAAGATTATAATAATTAATATTAATTATGAATAACGATAGACGAGATGGAGAACCAAAACCTCTCCTCCCTTGGTTGTCTCGCCAAATGTGTGATGAACCGCGAGAGTATAATATTCCGGGACAACGGAACGGGGGAGATAAATACAAAAAAAAAGAAGAAAAAAAATCAAGATTTTCGTTACTTTTTTTAAAATGAGCAAGAGGAAGTTGTGAGGCAGAAACGGGAGGTGAAAGTGCGAACGCGCAAGCGAGAAGAAAAAATACAATCATTGACAATGATGAGAAAATAATAAAAAAAAAAAGAAAACAAACACCGGGAGTTTTTATTTATTTATTATATCTATTTGTCGATCGTACCTTGGTTCTTATTCGTCGTAACTTTACGAATCAAATTCAATTGATTTCTCTTATTGTAGGAAAAATCAATAACCTTTATCTTTGTGTGAAAAATCAATTGATTCACCTTTTTGTGAAAAATCAATTGATTCACCTTTGTGTGAAAAATCAATTGATTTATCTTTGCGTGAAAAATCAATTGATTTACCTTCGTGCGAAAATTAATCGATCAATTTTTGTATAAAAATTAATTGATCAATTTTTGTATAAAAATTAATTGATCGATTTTTGTATAAAAATTAATTGGTCAATTTTTGTATAAAAATTAATTGATCAATTTTTGTATAAAAATTAATTGATCAATTTTTGTATAAAAATTAATTAATTTTTTTTTTTAATTGATCGAAGTTCCGTTGGACCACGACAATTGAATTCTGTTCAAGAGAATCGTTCAGCTTTTGTACAAAAAATTCTACGCTTATTTTCCTCTCGCAATTTTCATGTCAGTAATTTGGCGGGACTTTTAATTTTTCGCAAGATGTTTGTAGTAACTTTAACTTTCGTAATTTTGAAGTTATCATGCCGAAATTTTTTGTGGAGGTACACTTTATAATAAGGACGGTTGTGATTGAATTTGGGAAAAATTGCGTAACAGGTTCGGTTTAAAAAAAAGAAATCTAATTTTTAGCAAAAAGTTTGTGAGTACATTCTCAATTTTGCAGCTACCAAGTTGATTCTTTTTTGTGAACATTCAATGACAACGAAAAATAATACTGAATTTCAGAAAAATCACTTGAGAAGTTCGGTTAGAATTTTTTTTTTTAATTAAAAAAAAAAAAATTGACCACGCTCTAACATTCGCATTTTTAGAAGTATCGAGCCAAATTTTTTTGCACGAATACACTACCAAGAATGTTTAGTTTTGAATTTGCTGAAAAACGTAATATAGCAGCTATTGAGTTCACTTTTTACAATTAATAATTACAATTAATAATGTAATTGCCCGAAATTGCTAAAAAATCTTCAGTTTGAGAAAAATTAATTTCAAAAAAAGGTAAATTTGTCGAGAATCGATGGCGGTTGTTTTGTCCATATTGAACGTGCAGACCTTTGCCCTTCAAACGGGATCTGTGTCATTCCCAAAAAAGCGATAGATTCCATCGAACGACCTTGAAGGGTGGGATTAAAATATTTTTATCTCTTGGTGGGGGCATTTATATTCTCCATTCTTCGCGTCTGTTATCGATCAAATATACAAAACCTACAAACTCGAAGGGATTTCCAGGTGTTTCTACGGAGACACACAGAATTTCGCGTGCCCAAGTCTTTATTGTTCTCCAGTTAGTGTTTGCACTCACCGGGCGATTGCAATTACAAGGAGCTATTTCAAAAAAATTTTGAACTTTGAAAATTCCAAAAACATTTGAAATATGAAATTTTGAATTTCGAAAAAAAAAAACTTGAAACTTAAAAGAAAATGTTGATCGACGCGAACTCTCGGGAAAACGGTCAGAACAGTTTCGTCGGGAAAAAGAACTTGGAAAAACCGCCTTTCAAACTTTGCTTTCCGAGGCATCAGATGAACGGAAGATCCGACCTTCGTGCATCGAAGATCAACAGTAAAAAAATCATTTTTCGAAAAAAAAAACCAAGACATTTGAGAATAATTCTCATGCTTAATATTCTTGTATAGATAATTTAAGTTTTCACATAAAAGAGTCAAGATAATTGATTTTGAAAAAAAATATATGGGTCATTTCATGTCAAATCGACCAATAGTTGGAATACTTGAAGCTACGAAAAAAAAAAATCCGACCAATAGTTTTGAAAAATGATGAGTTAGGAGAATTTTGAATTTTTAACAATCGTGAAAGTCCACGATCAACATTAAATTTTTGTTTAAATTTTTTTGTCATAATACCTTGTACTGATCTGAAAAGTTCCTGAAATTTTCAGAAAGGTGTTGTACAAAAATTTGAATTTTGGTAAACAAAATTTTTTTTTACCTCTAAGTTAAATAATGTTGAGCAATCATGTAATTTTGTAATTTTGAGCAGTAAAAATTACATGATTGCTCAACTTTACTTAACTTAGAGGTAAAAAAAAACCTTTCAAAAATTAAAAAATTCATATTTTTGAAAAAAAAAAACAAAACACCATGCTCAAAATTTCAGGATCTTTTATGACCAATAGAAGGTAATATATTTAAAAAAATGAATAAAAAATTTAACATTGATCGTGGATTTGCACGATTTAAAAAAATTCAAATCTCTAAATTCATCATTTTACAACAAAAAATTTAGGAATATTTTTTTTTCTTAGCGAACCCTTTTCAGACGAACCCAGAGGAATTTTTTCGTAATTATAATAATTTTCGAGATATTTGAAAAATAAACTAGAAAAATTGAAAAAATGGGTGAAATTTTGAATTTTGCCTAACTATGTTTTTTTCCTTCGGTAGAACTTCGCTTTATGATAAAAGAAAACTTCTGATCAAATTTCATCGAAGTTGAAAGGGGTCGATTCCAACTATTGGTTGATTTGACGTGGAATGACCCATATCTTGATATACACACAAATAGCGTGATTTTATTTCACAGCTAATTTCATAACACCGAAATTTTATTCGAAAGAAGCCGAGACGAAGCAGAATTACAATGTCAATGACGTGGTAAATGCAACGATGAAGAAGGAGAACGAGAAACCACGAGATATTTATCGGTGGCCTCTACTCAGCAGCCAAAGGTGAGATACATTTATTAATTTATTTATTAATTAATTCATTAATTAATTTATTAATTAATTCATTAATTAATTTATTAATTAATTTATTAATTTATTAATTAATTTATTAATTAATTTATTTATTTATGTATTAATTTATTGATTAATTAATTAATTTATTTATTCTTTATAATTGTATATCCGAATTGAGCCTAATCTCTATTTGTACAAAATTTGCAGTTATGGTTGGTGGTACGATCGGACATTTGGAACGAGAGATCCACGCTTCAATCATCCAAAAAATACTTCTGAGCTCGTACGATCAAACGCAATAATACACTGGCAAGACAAAAAATTGCGTGGCCTCTGCCATTGAATTATTAATTATTATTATCATTCATTGATATTATTCTAGACATTCAGTTCAATTTATTGATAAATTAATTGATTTATTTGTCATTGTACGAAAAGGAATATTTTTCTTAATTTGATACTGAAATCGACATCCTTCTATAAAAAAAATGTATTCGGGGAGGCCACTGAGAATTAGGATAAAAATTCCCTAGCTTCTGCCTGACTAAATGGTTGAAATGTTTAGCCTTGTCTAGCCCAAATGAGGATACGATGAGATATTATCAAAGTCAATTAACTATTAGAACTGATTTATACAATAAGAACTTTGAACATGGTCGTTTTTCAAACGAAATAATATTTATGATAAAATGGCTCCACTATACTTTCATATATTGAGCTTATTGGGTCTTTTCTTCGGTTTACTGACAAAACGACCTGGAAATATCATCCCATGGCAAAATATCCCAAAAAAAGTAATATCCTCACAAAGAAATATCAAAAAACAAAAATATGCATTTATTATTTAATTATTAAATATTCACAACATTATATTGATATCAATGTTCATATATTTATAGAATATTTATACTTTACATGGATACGCCCATGTATAGATACATCCACAGTCCTGTGCATCGTTATATATGATAATACATATATATATATGAGTCATTCCATGTCAATTCAACGACGTTTTGCCGGCGACCCCCTTCGTTTTTATTTATTTTTTAATATGTTATTATACATGCAAAAAGAAATATTCAAATAAATTTTTAGCTCTCTATCTTGACCCATACCGAAGTTATTGATTTTTTATAAAATATACTTAAAATAATCGTAACTTTTACAATAACCAAGATATTCTAACTTGTCAAGAGGTCATTTTTTGTTTGTTTTTCAATGTACTTTTGGAGCAGAATATCGAAAATTAAGAAAAAAAAAATTTTTAATGTCTTTTAGCTGTTTTAAGTTAAAAAATTGGATTTTTTTTCAATAGGACCCCTTCGATTTTGTTTCGGAAAAAATTATAAAATTCTACGTAAAAAAACAACAGTTTTGAGATTTTACCGAAGATGGGATTCAAATAACTTCTTAAAAAAAAAATTCGTTTTTTCTTTTCGTAATTTTGACGTTTTTTCCTTCTATGACTAGAATAGTTGATTTCAATGATGTTAAAATAAATAATTTAACTTTTCTTATATATTTCCTTTGTAAATTATAATAATCAACATTAAGAATTGCAATCCAAGTACGTTTTGCACTTTATTCATTTTTTTGTATAAAAATTGTAATTCTTAATGTTAATTATTATAATTTACAAAGGAAATATGTGAGAGAAGTTAAATTATTTATTTTAACATAACTGAAATTAACTATTGTAGTCATAGAAGGAAAAAATATCAAAATTACAAAAAAAAATCGATATGTTTTTTTAATAAGAAGTTATTTGAATCCTATCTTCAGTAAAATCTCAAAAAATTTGTTTTTTACGTGGAATTTAATAATTCTTTTTTTAAACGAAGGGGTCTCATTGAAAGAAAATCCAATTTTTTAGCTTAAAATAGCGAAAAAGACATTAAATTTTTTCTTAATTTTCGATATTTCGTTAAAAAAATACATCGAAAAGCAAAAAAAATGACCCTTTAACAAGTTAGATATTCTAACTTGTTAAGAGGTCATTTAATATATCATGGTTATCGCAGAAGTTATGATTATTTTAAGAATATTTGATCAAAAATCAATAACTTCGGTATGGATTAAGATAGAGAGCTAAAAATGTACATGGATATTTCTTTTTGCATGTATAATAACTTATTAAAAAAATAAAAAAATCGAAGGGGGTCAGCGAAAAAACGTCGTTGAATTGACATGGAATGACTCATATATATGATAATAGAAATTGAGTTTTACCGTGGGATTTTTTTTGTTTTGGGATGTTTTCTCCAGAGGACGTTTCTTCCGGGATGTTTTGTTATAGAACCCTTTTCTCCGTGTTTATTTTCACCTCTTTTACATCCAGCTCCGTTTCTTCACGCACGTTTTATTTTCTTTACCTTATTTCTTTCATCTAATATTTGGGCTTTTAACACGACACGAAAAAACTCTATTATTCCCTGCTCGTGGCCACCCCGCCCACTTTGCAAAGATACCTTATTGATCGACATAGTTTTCGACGCTGACGCAGCGCAGTTGTCCAACTTTTCACTGACGTACGACTTTTTTTTTGACAGCTATTTCGCAACGTTTTGAAAAACGATTTAAGGCATACACACACACACACACACACGCTTAAAGATATATACATGTATGAGAAATCAAGTAATAAATGCATAGCGGAATAAAATAATGAGATCACTCGGTGCCACGTAAATTTGGCGCGCGTAAAATTTTTACCTCTCTGGGCTTAAAGACGACTGTGCTGCTGTTCGCGCGGGCTCTGAGCGCGCGCAAATCTTTCGGGGTTCTCGAACCGCTCGCCAGGAGTGGGGAGCCAATGAACGCGCTCGATTCGTCCGTAAATCATCGTTCGACCAATCGCATCGCGCGTCGCTGCGGATCTCGATGAATCCCGAACTTTGCCGAAGTGAATAGAAGCTGAACGAGTGGCGGTGGCGGGCTCCTCATGGCTCGATGGGGCCAGTAACGAACGAAAATCCGTGAGTGTAACGTTATTCCGCCTAAAATGAATACCGGCGAGAACGAAAATACGATTCTCAGCGATGAGTACAACGACATCAATGAGGAATATTCGCCCCCCGAGAGGTAAGAATCGTTGTGTAATTCTCGATTGAGTCGCTCCTTCGTCACTCACCGAAGAAATGTCTTTATTCGTTTATTTCCTTTTTCGTCTGTCCCACATTGTTACCTGTTGCTTCTATAAAAGGGGGCGCAGGTGCACGAACACGCGCGCGCAGGTATTGAAGGTTAAGGGAAAATCCTGCTGGACACTATATTTTCACCCCCGAAAAGTTCTCCCCCTTCCGCCCTCCCCCAGAAAACTCCCACGCATCTTAAGAAATTCTTCGGACATTCCTTTCAGCGTTTTGTGCTTGCTCCGTGATTTTTAAGAGGAATATCATGGATATTATGCCGGAAACTTGCTGGTATCAAAGGTACTGTTTTCCCTCCAAAAATTTTCATTAACCCAAAATTTTTATTTTTCTCATTTATCTTCGCTCGATCATAATTATTGCGATTTCGACGCTACGAAAAATCGACCATTTTGTGGAAAATTTCTTCGAATTTTCACGCCCGAGCGTCGCCAACAATCGCTCACGAAAGTGACTCTTTTCTTCACGAACTTCGAAAGATTTTACATATGGATCGTGAGAGGTAGTACACTTTTTTCGTGTTGCATGTGTTGTTTTTTTTTTTTTCTTTCATTTTATTACATTGACAATTTTTTATGGCCCAGTTTGGAAAATTACCGTACTGGAAAATTTCCTCCACCCGAATGGTTTGATTTCTACAATTTGCTGGATTTAAGGAATTGCACGGCGGATTGTACAAAAATATTTGGCACGATGCATTTTGCTCCTTTTCCTTATTTTCGTTGTGGTGAGATGAATTTTCAAAAAAGTGCGCTGAAGATAAACCAGAAGAAATTTCAATTTTGACCGGTTCAACTTCTGGTTTTGACTACCAAAGGCGCTGCTATCTCATTCCTTTAGAGTCCAAAGCTGCTTACATTTTTTTTTCTCTCGATACGACGAGCCACATTGAAATTGCAAACGTTTCGGTGTAGTGGAAGTGAAATTGGCAAATTTTGACGTTAAACTGGGATTTTGAATGATGGGTGAAGAACCTAAAACTTCACCCTGGTGGGAAAGGTTGATTTTCCATGATTTTTTCTGTAATACTTTGCCATTATCGAAAGGTTCCGAAACTATTTATCCGGAATTTACAGCAAGCGAATGCGCCTCGACGATGGCTGCAACAACAACTTGAACAGCACGCTTAACAGCGCCTCGAAGAACGGCGCGAGATGGGCATGTCCCGGGGACACGAGTCTCGTGGAGCCCGAAATATTGGAAGACATGGGTGTGAGTATGCTGGACGACGAAGAGGCCAGTCGCGAGAGTATGAAAAAATTACAATCTCAAGAATGCACGATATCGCCTACGAGCTCCGAAAGCAGCAGGCAATTGCCAGAAATGGACAATATAGCATTGGAGAGGCAGGAAAGTTTTAGGGTGACGGACTTTGATACCGTACATTTGGATAGGTGAGATTTTTTTATATATTTATGTAACGCGCGATAAATATTATATTTTCATTCATAAACGACATTTATAAATGAAACCTGCAGATAGCTAATGAGCAAAATAATTATGAATGTTCGATAGATCGTTGTTTCGTGTTCAAGTGCAAGAGAACTTAATATTTTTCCTCGAACCGGACATTGAAAATCGTGGCCTGTAGTTATGGTTGACGGGTTGTACTGAATTAGTGGCTGAAAAGACAATCCATATTTCAGGCAATTTTTTGTTGAGAATCCTACAAGTTTCTTTTATTAGAAAATATTTGCAAGTGTCATGAATATCGTTCTTTTCCCAAGGCACATTTCTTTATATAACATGAAATAACGAACGTTAACGAATGTAGTTTTTTTAATGAGATTTATGAACCATTGAATGAAGAATTTTCCAGAATATTGTTTTCGGAAGGCACGATCACAGTCCAAAATGAGAATACTGATTTTCAGAAAAAAAAACTCTATGACATTTGCTGATTGATTTCTCATCTTTATGCATAGTTCACACAGCTTTTTTTATCACAAAGTATGGCTATCAAATTTTGCTTCCTCACAAAGGAAGCTTTGTTGACTATCGAAAAACATGAGTAATCAATGTGCAAATTTGTAAAATCATTTCAAATTTACTTCTTGCCAAATTTGATTTTTGTCAAATTCAATAGCGAACAACCTCGATCATTATTTTAAATGTGTACAAAATGTCAGTACAATATCTCGCAAATAGCCAAAGTTAAGGGATGCTATTTAAAAAAAAAAAAAAAACTTTGATAAAATTTTAATCAGTCGATCGATTTTGGCCAAATTTAATAACGAACAAGCTCGATAGCTAAATTAGCTCACTGCAAAGTTTCAGTGCAATATTTTAAAAATTGCACAAGTTAGACCATTTGAGCTATTTTTCAAAAAATTAAAAATTTCATTAAAATTTAATCCCACCATGGATTTTTGCCAAATTAAATAGCGAACAACCTTGATGGCTATAATAGTTCTGTACAAAGTTTCAGTGCAATATTTTGAAAATTGTGCAAGTTAAAGCGTTTATGCTATTTTTCAAAAAATTCAAAATTTCATAAAAATTTAATCTTTCGATCGATTTTTGCCAGATTCAATGTCAAACAACCTTAATAGCTATACTAATTCTGTACAAAGTTTGAGTGCAATATCGAAAAAAAGTCGATAAAATCTGAACACCCATTAGAATTAAAACAAAACTTTTTCATGATTAAGAGCAATTCGTGCTCGACAATTGTGTCAAAGTTCAGCTCGATATCTCGAAGCGCATTTTTTCTAAATATGATTTCTCTATTTTTTGGGACATTTTGAACACATTGGCATAAAAATATGTCGAAATTTTTTTTTTCACGAAAACAAAGTTTTCTTTATGAGGAAGCAACAAAAACGCTGTATTTTCTTTAATTAAAAAAAAAATAGATTAAATAAAAAATATCGTTGATTTAAATACTACATCAAATATTACATTTAAATTTTTGTCTAAAAGCTCGTAAAATATAAAGCATGTAAAAGACTAAATCCGGCGTATTTCCAGAAATCGTTATGAACAATTTTTCAAAAGTCGTTTCGGAGCAAACATGTTTAAAGTTTCATTTTAAGTTTATATCTGGATCCACAGGAATCGATTTTGATTGAAAAGCTTTAATAGTCGGATTTTCGCGCGTGTTAGGCTATTTTAATGGCGAAGGACGGATAAACGAGGTTTTATTTTTATTTGAATTAGGTCTGTAATACTTAAATTGGGCAATGTGTAATATGTAATTTAAATTAAATTGATGAATAAATAAAAAAATAAATTCATAATTTCTTAAATTCATAAATTAATTAATTAATTAAATTGGGTGAGCAATGTGCAATATTTAACGCATTGCAGAGAAAAAAGAATTGCATAATAACCAGTCAAAGAAAATGAAATAAAAATGATGAAATGTGCGAAAAGGTTGGAGCAGGATCCATTTGACGTGGACGATCCGGCGATATATGCAGCTATGGGAAACGAATCGGGCTATTCGTCTCGCGTCGAGCCTGAGAATTTTCACGATGGAAAGCAAAGTTTCACCAAGGACGAGTCAATATCGTTATCGGACAAGAGCGGAATAGATCAATTTTACCTGTTCCGGCGGAAGAAAAAACCGTCTTTCACGGGAGAAGACAAATTCAACAAATTATCGGACGAGATGATACTCTCGATACTCAAGTGGCTTCCAAAGAAATGTTTGGTAAGAACTATATCAATTTATTTTTCTGCTTTCTTACGCAGGAGGGAATTTCGGGGCTGGATATAAGTTGCGTGAAAAAGAAAAATAATAAAAAATCTTGACTCTGTTCTTTTTAGGTTCGTACGATGCTGGTTTGCAAAAGATGGTGTCAGATAGCGCGAGACGAGGCTCTCTGGACCCGTTTGGATCTCGGTGGCAAAGTACTGGTCGCCGGAACCCTTGGACACATTTTACCACGTGGGGTGCAAATATTGCGACTAGCACAGGCGGAAATAGCAGATCCGATATTCCAATCGAACACGGAGGTGGCATTCGAAGATCCGGTTTTTCAATCGATCTCCGAACTTATCACCGACGATTACATCAGCAAACTTCAGTACCTCGATCTCTCGATGGCCGTTATATCGGCCGATGGTCTGGCCGAATTATTGAAACACTGTAGACTATTGAAGAAATTGTCACTAGAAAAATGTACACTGAACGAATCTTGTTGCAAAGCGATAAGTCAAAACGTCGATCTTACGGTTCTCAATTTGACGATGTGCGAGGGAATCAATCGCGCTTGCATCAAGGATCTTATGACACTTCAAAGGTAACAGGCGATTAAGGCGAGGCTAAATACCGACATTATTTCTGAAGTCCTATATTATCTACTCAAAATCGCTGTCCAAACTTTTTCCGTTACCGGTGGATGAATATCAATGAAATTTATGATTGAATGATGAATGGATTGCAAAATGTAAATGCGAGACATAAATTAACGTTTTCGTTCATTGCCACTCACAGCTCAGACAGTTTGGATAGAAGTCTGATGAGAATAATATTTATATTTCATAAAAATTCCATGGTGCTGCCCTCCTTCGCATTTCAGTGAACTTGATTTCGCCATTTCGTTTTTCGATGAAACACTAAATTTATCAACATTTATCTCGTGATTTGGATTCCAAACTTACGTTGCGGTTTTTTCATGAAATAATGTCCAAGACGTATCGATATTCGTACTTTGGTGTTCCTCATGGAGCCCCACTCTTGGTTTTAGCCGAAATGCAGTAGAAACATTATAATTTAATATTTTCAATTGCAGATTCGTGATGATAATTGGATCTGTAATTTTTTTTTTGTTCTTCGAAATTTTTTTAGAGGGGTTCCATTTGTGCCATAATTCTGATGATACTGCCAAAATTTTATTGATTTCCATCCATTCGTGCCAGAGCAAGTTTGAAATCCATTTTCGAGGTGCTAATGTCGGTATTTAGCCTCCCCTTAAGATCCGTTAAAATGAATGAAAAATATGCATTGTCTTTCGTTATCTATTTTTGCTTAGTCGACGAATTCTTGCAGATTAAATTCCCTCAATATATCGTGGTGCTCGCTGGATTCATCGTCGATGGAGTTACTCTGTGAGACTTTGCCCCCGTCGATAAGTCGATTAAATATCGCCGGATGTAGGAAAACCATAACTGACGACGGTAAATTTGATTTTTTTATTTTCTTCCTCCAATATACACCACCGGCGAAAAGTTTCCGGACTCAAATTTTTGAGCTTCAATTTCCTTTTTTCAAAAAATTTGAGCGACTTTTTCTTCCAAAGTTATTCTGTTTTTTGTGAAAAGAAAGAAATTTGAAAAATCCCGTATAACACGAAAACAGGGAGGATTCATGAAAAACTCCAAGACAGCAAAAAATTGCGTCTGTTTTTGTTGAATTCGGAGGAATTTTTTCAGATTATTTTTTTCCAAAATTTTGTTATCTCATGTTGAGGCTGGAAAGAAATTTAGGAAAAAAAATTCCAATGTGTTGAAAATGGTAAAATAAAGTATTTTCCCCTCTTGAAATTTTATCAATAATCCCATAGTTCTCGAGTTACGGTAATTTAATTATCTGAGCTCCGACTCAGAAAATGAGAAAAAATAAATTTTGGGGAAAAAATCGGAAAAAATTCCTCTGCACTCCAAAATAGAGTCCAAATCTAAAAAAAAATTGTAAAAATAATTTAAAAATCTGGAAAACCGGGAATCGTCAGGGAATTTCATAGGTCTGGAAATGTCAGGGAAAAGTCAGGGATTTTTCCAATTTTGCGGGATTTTTTCCCATCGCTCAATTTTTTTTATCTCAATAATATCAATGCTTTTTTTTATTTCCGATCCAAAATACACGCTATGAACCTCTGAATAACGAAAAAAAATTTGACCATCTGCCAGTGTAACGGATCAGCCAAAGGGGAAGAATTCGGCTTCATTTCCTGATCCTTTAATTATTTTTACAAATTGTTTTTAGATTTGGACTCTATTTTGAAAACAGCAGTTTTGGGGTTTTTTCCCCCTCAATTCAGATGCACCCGTCTTCTAGAGGAATTTTTTTAAATATATTTTTACGATTGGATTCATGAAGAGGAAAGTTTGAGCATCAATTTCTTTTTTTTTAACTTCGAGCGATTTTTTTCCCCAAAGTTATTCTGTTTTTTTGTGAAAAAGAGGAAATTTAAAAAATCCCGTATAACCCGAAAACAAAGAGGATTCATGAAAAATTTCAAAACAGTAAAAGGTTGTTTCTGTCTTTGTTGAGTTAAGAGGAATTTTTTCAGATTTTTTTCCAAAATTTTGTTTTCTCATGTTGAGGCTGGAAAAAAAATTAGGGAAAAAAATTGAAAATAGATTCCAATATATTGAAAATGGTAAATTCAAGTATTTTTCCCTCTTGAAATTTTATCAATAATTCCATAATTCTCGAGTTATGGTAATTGGATGATCTGGGGAAAAAAATCTGAAAAAATTCCTCTGCACTCAAAAACCAGACGCAACTTTTTGCTATCTTGAAGTTTTGTATGAATCCTCTTTGTTTTCGTGTTACACGGGATTTTTCAAATTTCCTCTCTTTTCACAAAAAACAAAATAACTTTAGAAAAAAAATCGCTCAAAGTTTTTAAAAAAAGGAAATTAAAGCCCAAACTTTCCGCTTGATAAATCTAATGGTAAAAATGTAAAAACAAAATTTCCTCTGGAAGATGGGTGCACCTGAAGGGAGGGAAAAAGGTGGAAAACAGCTGTTTTCAAAATAGGGTCCAAATCTAAAAACAAATTGTAAAAATAATTTAAAAAATTAGAAAATGAAGCCGAATTCTTCCCCTTTAAAAAGCCGCTTGTTAAATTAGTCTACATTGACTTCCGGCGAAATGCCATAACAAAAAGATCCAGACCTTTTTTGAAGTTTTGTCTGGAAACTTTTCGCCGGTAGTGTAAATGCAACGAAAAAAATTAAATTCCGACGAGAAACAGATGAAAAGACTGTTTTTGTGCAATTGTAGGCTCAGAATAAGGAAATGATATGTCGTAGGGAGCAAAATAAAATTACATTATCTTCAGTATTTCGTGAAGATACAATCACAATTATATCCACAACGAAAAAGTAGAGGATATTTTTTTAAAACATTTTTGAAACTTTTCAAGCTTCTCAAAATGGTTTTTGGCACAAATTCGTCAGGGAAAAATGATGCTTTGGCTCTGGAAAACCGGGAAAAGTCAGGGAATTTTTTTTCATAAGTCTGCTGGACCTTGTTAAAATGCCGCTTGTTAAATTAGTCTACGTTGACTTCTGGCGAAATGGCATAAAAAAACCTTCCAGACCTTATATGAAGTTTTGTCCGGAAACTTTGCACTGGGGTCATTTTGACCCCCGGAGGCAACGGAGGGTCAATTAAATCTTTGGCAGCCTGAATTTTTTCGAAATATCTATCGATTGCTAATTCAAATGTTATTTATCAAATTTCAGACGTGAAAAAACTCGTGAATTCGTGTCCTCTCGTAATCGAGTTGGATCTCAGCGATTGCACATTGCTGACGATAAACAGCGTTCACAGTCTCTTGACGCTCACGAAATTGGAACATTTGTCGTTGAGTCGATGCTACAGTATACCACCATCCTCTTATCTCAGACTGTCTTACATGCCGTCTCTCCGATATCTCGACGTTTATGGTCTAATGGCAGAGCCAATATTAACGTCACTTCGGGCAAATTGTCATGGCACGGACATAAACAAATATCCGTATAGTTCGGTTGCTCGACCGACCTTTGGCGTTAGAAGAACAAGCATTTGGGGACTGCGAGTCAGAGATTGAACACAAATTAGTTCGTAAGTAATAAACTCAATTCTGAAAAAAAAAACCAATAATTTTGTAAAAAGGGAGAAAAGGGGTTTAGTGATCTCAGGATTTGGCGCGTAGTTGGCCCTTCACCAAAACCAATGCCCTTTGCTAACGAGACTGAAAAGTACGATTTTTTTTCGGTAGAGAATATTGAATGATAGACTTAAAAAAGAAAATTACATTTCAACCATCACTGTTTATGTTTAAGCTTCAAATCAGCTGCGTATTAAGAACCCAATGTGTTCAGTTCGGATATACGTATATATATATATAATATAGTATAAATATTAAAAACAATGAAATTCATTATGCAAGGCGAAAGCAAATGATACCAGGTAATTGGTTAGGGATTTGTTTAATTGTAATTTTTCTCTTAATTTTGTAAATACGCTCGTGATTTATAACGCGCAAATTAACGATATAATTGATTAACCGGGCTGTGCGAGAACTAATGCGTTTCCTTTTTTTCGCAAGGATTTTTTTCCCTTGTCCGTATATACTCGTGTGACCAAATTATTAACTCGTAAATATATATATATATATATATATATATATATATATATATATATATTGGTCATTCCATGTCAAATCGACCACTTTTGAATCCGACCTATTTCGATTTGGCTGATTTTTTTTCTTTTCTACCCCATTAAAATCATTTTTCGGGAAATTTTCAAATTGGGACGTTTTTTTTTCTTCAAAATTTTCGTTGTTTAATGTACTTCCCGAAAAAAAATACAAGAAATTTTAAGATATTAAAATCTATGAATTTTTTTACTTGTGAAAAATTATATTTTTTCTCGTAGTTCGCCATTTTTAATTTTTTTTTCACTAAAAAAAATTGATCAATTCCGGAAAAAATGCCGCCGAACATGGAGTGAGCCGACTTTGCCTTCTACTTTTTTTTCTCACTTTTTTGAAATAATTAAATTTTTTTCGATGATTACCACTCCATTTTTTTTTCTCCTCAATTTTTCAAACTCTGAGGTCCTTTATAAATCCTCAAAAATTTGCAGAGTGGTGTTTTGTGAAATAAGCCCAGCTGACAACATTTTTTGTTTTCAATCGATAAAAGAAAAGTAGAAATGGCTGCCCACTCAATGTTGGGCGGAATTTTTCCGGAATTGATCAAAGTAAAAAATTGTGCAAAAAATTCACGCAAAAAAATGCGTGAAAAAAATGGCACCCTTCGAGATTTTTCTCGAAAATTGATTGATTTTTCTCGATAAAGTGAAAAATGTCATAGATTTTGATATCTTAAAATCTTCTTTTGTATTTTTTCGGAAAGTACATGTAAAGACGAAAATTTTGAACAAAAAGTCCCAGTTAGTCAATTTTTGAAGAAGTTATAGCTATTTGAAAAAAAGCTTTTTTTTTGGATTGGGTAAAAAAGGAAAAAAATCAGCCAAATCGAAAACGGTCGGGTTAAAAAGTAGTTGATTTGCCATGGAATGCCCCATATATTGTTTTCAGTAGCATTAGACGATAAATATACCTCATCTGCGAGTGATGTTCAACGACGAAAAATGAAACGAAATTCATAATTATTTGCGTCAATTACGAATCAGATAATGGGTTTGACACGCACGCAAATGAAAAAAAAGCGCGATATTTTTTAATTCTCGATTGATTGTGATTATCTGTACCCACCTATTCGCTGGTTCGTCAATGGACCTGAAATAACAAATGCTGCTCATTCTCTCACGATTGTAAAATCATTGCAATTCGTGTAATTATAATCGTTACGTTTACTTTTTTGTGTAATCGAAAAAAAAAAATATATAAAACGATGAATTGCAATGATAAATATGTCATGAATAATGTATTTATTAAGTGATCATTGAAAAAGTTTTACCCTATATAAGTGCCTTTCGTGACCAACTATGGAAATAGGGAGAAAAAATGGTGCGTTCCCGGAGACAATATCTATGGGGCATTCCAAGTGAAAACGTGGGGTCATTTCCCTCGGGTCATCAGATCCTTGCATAACTTTTTTTTTCGCTTTGATTCCACTTTAAAAACAGCCCAATTTTTTAAAAGATTTTTCTGGCCAATCCTTCAGGTGGCGCGACGATCATTTTTGTGTAAAAAAGGGATAACTGAAAAAACACCATTTTTAAAATTCTCCAATTTTTTTCACAGATTCTGGATCGAAAATAAGTAATTTCTAGCATGATTAAAAAGTGGGCCGTCTCATATATTTTTTTTTAATTTTGTTTTTTTCAGTTTCTAAAATAAAGTAAAAAAATGAATTCCCAATACCTCTTACGTGAGTAAAAAAATAAAATAAAAATAAAACATATCTTAGCAAATTTTGATATTTTGCATATTTTTTCAAATAAATGAGAAAAATCTTTTTTTTTCAATAAAATACTTCAATAAAAAGGGATAACTGATAAAAATACCAATTTTAAAATTGTGAAATTTTTTCTACAGATTCTGGGTCATAAATAAGTAATATCTATCATGATTAGAAAGTGGGATGCGGTTGCCTCATATTCTTTTTAATAATTAACTTTTTTTCAGTTTTTCAAATAAAATAAAAAAATTGATTCCTAATACCCCTTACATGAGTAAAAAAATAAAATAAAAATAAAACATATCTTGGAAAATTTTGATATTTTGTATGTTTTACAAAATATCAAAAATTTGCCAAGATATGTTTTATTTTATTTTTTTACTCATGTAAGAGGTATTAGGAATTAATTTTTTTTATTTTATTTTAGAAACTGAAAAAAAGAAAATTATAAAAAAAATATAAGGCAGCGGTGGCCCACTTTCTAATGATGCTAGAAATTACTTATTTTTGATCCAGAATCTGTAGAAAAAATTGCACAATTTTAAAAATTGTGTTTTTTCAGTTATGCCGATCACAAAAATTTTTACACAAAAATGATCGTCGCGCCACCTGAAGGAGTGGCCAGAAAAATCTTTTAAAAAATTAGGTTGATTGTGAAGTGGAATCAATGCGAAAAAAAAGTTATGCAAGGATCTGATGACCCCACGTTTTCACTTGGAATGTCCCCTATGTAGAATTTTTACAATTTGTGATGCTTACCGATACTGTGAAACCGAAGGCAGGATATTTTACATTAGGAAGATTTTTTTTTGTTTTCAATTCTTGAAGATGATTTAATAGTTACTATATCTACGAATAAGTCATTTGTCGCGAAGCCACGACGAGATTGATAACACGTATATTATATTAAATAAATTGCTCTGTCAACGATTAATCAAGACTCGGCCCACTTTTTTTCTCAAACAAATCTTTTTATTAACCGCTCTCTATGTTCACATACAAAAAAAGAGAAAAAAAAATACGGAAGCGTGATGATAAAATATTTCATTGTAGATATTCGTATGTACAATGTCAATGTCAAACTAACTCAACAACGAATGTACACGATTTCCAACTGTATTGGAAAATTCGGGCGTTTATCCTCTCGCTCGTTTCCCCCAAGAAATGCAAAATGCAGGCGCTTCTTTCGATCACACATGGAAATAATAATCTTGCAATTGACTTAATCGATATATTTCCCTGAGGTGACTTATTTTCTCTTCAAATATTCACAATTACCTTGAAAGTTCAATTAATCTTTTGTTCGTAGTCACGTTCACCCACAAATTTCGTATATTCGTCAAGTTTCGAGAACGAAATGTGCTTACTTACTATAATGGAATCAACATTTTTTTTTTCCGTTAGTAATTCGTGATTACCTTCTCAACTTTGGCAATACAATAACGCTACGCTTAACTTCTCTATTCCTAAATATCTCTATTCTCAAAATAACTCTATTCGAGATATTTAAGAATAGAGTTATTTAAGAATAGAGATTAAAGAGGAGAGTCATCTTTTAGGAATAGAGACATTTACGAATAGAGAAGTAAAGAGTAGAGTTATTGTATTGCCTCAACTTTGTGACGTAGTTCGTGATTAGTTTTTTTCTTTCGTTCAATTTTATTGTACATTCATGCTTTTTTTACGTCATGAGCGTACACGATTCCTTGGAACTTTTTTCATGGGCGCGTTTTTTTTTTTTTTTTTTTTTTTTTTACTTTATCTCACTGGATTCTTCACCAGTCGGATGAATTATTTTTTCGTCTATGCTTCGGATTGCGCGTAACGTCCGCCCCGCAGAGATCTCAAGCAGTCGCTAGTGATCCGCTGGAAGGTGCTGGCTCTATCGCGAGTGGCTTTGGATTTTTCGTTCGAATCGTCGTATCGTCCTCTCCGGCGTAGATCGATTTAGATTCTTGTCTCTCTTGCTCGCTTTGCCATTGTACCTAGAAAAAACAATATATAAATACATATATATTGAAAATATCAGTGCAAACTTTTATTTGTCACATGCTGAAAATTTGTTTTTCATCGAAAGATTAAAAAAGACAGATTTACAAAATATGACATCACATTGACTGTTTAAAATTCTTGAATTTGAAGAAAATTTGTAAGATTGCACTCAAATATGGACACAAAAACTGGACCGTTCATTATACGGTTATTTTATTTTTTGTAAATTAAGAACAAAATAGTATTAAATTTCGGTGTTCATACTAAAATAATATCAGAAAGAAATTTTTCTATAAAATAAGAAGACCGATCGATTTTGCTTCCTCATAACAAAATTTTTGCTTTTTTAGAGAATTTGGCAAAAATCGAACGAAGGATTAAAAGTTTATGAAATTTTGAATCTTTTGAAAAATGGGGCAACTATGCTGTGCTATGCTGTAACTGTTGTTATTTTTGAGATATTGCATTGAAACTTTGTGCAGAGCTAGTATATTTATCAATGTTATTCGCCATTAAATTTGGTAAAAAATCGGTCGAAGGATTAAAATTTAATGAAATTTTTAATTTTTTGAAAAGTAGCGTAAACGCTGTAATTGTAAGTTGTGTAATTTTTGAGATATTCCACTGAAACTTTGTACAGAGCTAATATAGCTATCGAGCGATCGAACGATTGACATTTTGTCAAATTTTGATTTTTCTGAACAATACCGTAAATTCTCTAACTTCAGCTATTTGTAAGATATTGTACTGAAATTTTGTACACATTCAAAATAGTGATCAAGGTCCGCTATTGAATTTAGCAAGAAGCAAATTTGAAAGAATTTTGAAAATTTGCACATTTGCACTCACATTTTTCGATATTTAACAAAGATTCCTTTATGAGGAAGCCAAATTTGATCGCCATACTTTGTGATAAAGGAAGCTATGGATAAAGATAAGGAAGCAACGTGCAACCATCCAATTTGCTGGCTTTTTACCTTTTGTCTGTGTTTAAAAGCTTCCTTTATGAGGAAGCCAAATTTGATCGCCATACTTTGTGACAAAGGAAGCTATGGATAAAGATTAGGAAGCAACGTGCGAATATCCAATTTGCAGGCTTTTTACCTTTTGTCTGTGTTTAAAAGCTTCCTTTATGAGGAAGCCAAATTTGATCGCCATACTTTGTGACAAAGGAAGCTATGGATAAAGATTAGGAAGCAACGTGCGAATATCCAATTCGCAGGCTTTTTACCTTTTGTCTTCGTTTAAAAGCTTCCTTTATGAGGAAGCCAAATTTGATCGCCATACTTTGTGACAAAGGAAGCTATGGATAAAGATTAGGAAGCAACGTGCGAATATCCAATTTGCAGGCTTTTTACCTTTTGTCTGTGTTTAAAAGCTTCCTTTATGAGGAACCCAAATTTGATCGCCATACTTTGTGACAAAGGAAGCTATGGATAAAGATAAGGAAGCAATGTGCAAATATCCAATTTGCAGGCTTTTTACCTTTCGTCTGTGTTGTTTAAAAGCTTCTTTTATGAGGAAGCCAAATTTGATCGCCATACTTTGTGACAAAGGAAGCTATGGATAAAGATAAGGAAGCAATGTGCAAATATCCAATTTGCAGGCTTTTTACCTTCTGTCTATGTTGTTTAACAGCTTCCATACACCTATCAATGGTCATTTGTTCAGTGAGAACACCGTCCTCCGATGCGTAAGCAGCAGCCTGCCACGCGACACCCAATTTCGCTAATTCACGTCCTGACATGCCCTCGGTCAATTCGGCAATTTTGGTGCAAAGCGCGCTATAATCGAATTGCGCGACTTTGAGTCTACGTTTGCCCTCCGTGGCCGGTTGCAAGACAAATTTTTCAAAGTACAGCCGAACGAGACGTTCGCGTTCCTCGCGTCCGGGCAATGTAAACTCTACCATCTCGTCGAGACGATCATTGACCGCCCAATCAAATTGTTCCGGGGTATTCGAGGCAAGTACGAGCATGAATTTGTTACTCTGCTCGCCGGTTCTGTAGAGAAAAGCGTTTAGCATTGCCCGAAGATCCTCGGAAATGTGCTCGCTCGAGCGTTTCCGCAAAAATGCGTCGGCCTCGTCGATGAAGAGCAAAAGACCTTTTCTCGAGGTCGACGCCCAATCGAATACCTTGTGCAGTGCGGTAACGCCGTCACGACCGAGAGGCGATAGATCACCGCCTGTTAATATTGCATAATCCATGCTCGAGTGCTGTGCAAGTTTCTTGGCGAACATTGTTTTTCCGGTTCCGGGTGGACCGTGCATCAATATATTTCTGTACATTCCTCGATTGTGCTTCGTGTTTTTCGTCGCTATCGCGATATCCCGCAATCGTTCCTCGAGCTTTGGCGCTAGAACGACACCCGACAGTGCGTCGGTGGGTTTTTCACGAATCTTCTTGATCGTCTCGACCGGATGTTTCAGCGTATCGAGCACTGAAAAGCGTGATGTTTCACGCACCAGCGATGGCTTTCCGAGACGGGCTTCGATGTAACGCGCCGCGACTCCCGTCGAGCCTTTCGCCGAGTAAACGCCTAAAGCGAGTAGCGACAAGCCGCCAACAGCAGCGAGAATCTTGTCCCAATCTTGGAGCATAGCCGTTGCCCCTGAGCCTAAAACCGAACCAGCGGTTTTTATCGATTCGAGAACGGTAACGCGTTTCTCCGAAGCCTTCAATCTTATTTGTTCCAAATTCAAATCCTGATTCTCTCTGTCGATCTTCGCTTTTGCCCTCAGCTCAGCTTCCAATTTTCTCATCTCATTCTTGTGCCTGAGCTCCATTTCGTGCTCTATCGTCGATTTTCTCATTGCCTCTTGTTTCGCCACAGATTCCTCCTGTCTTCGAAGATTCTCGTCGTTCATTCTCTGCTGCTGCACCAATTGCTCGTCGTATCGCTTCCTCGACAATTGATCCTGATACTGTGCTCTCATCTGATGCTGCTTCGTCTCTTCCTGCATTGTTTTTCTACGCTCGTCACCGTCCACTCGCTTCTGCTCGACTTTCATCTCCTCTATAGCGGCCTCGTACTTTTTCAGCTCTTTCTGCATCTCCACTTGCTTCGTCGTCTCCTGAAGCTTTGAGAGCTCCAGTGCCTGACCCGCGTGAGCTGTAAAAAGTGCGAGTTCATTGAGATATGCCTTTTGAAATAATACAATGTTGAAGTTGTATTATTGGAATCGGAGTTGTGAAAATAGTAATGTAAAAGTAATGAATTGCCCATTACTTTAAAAAAGGTGTATTGGATAAGTTTTCCATTACAAATTACAAAAGTAACGTCCAATGAATGAATGTTCCATTACGAATGAAAATAGTTATGTGTAATGGATGCGTGTTCCATTACAATTAAAAAAAGTAATGCGTAATGTATGCATGTTCCATTATAAATAATGAAAGTAATGCGTAATGGAAGTTGTGTTCCATTGAAATTAAAAAACTTAACGCGTAATGAATGAGTGCTCCATTACAAATTACAATCGAAAAAAAAAGTAATTTGTCATGGAGAATATTCCATTACAAATTAGTGTGTTTTTACGAGACTTCGGAGCAGGTACTATTTTGTTCAAACGTAAGTCTATTAATTTTTCAATGAAAATAATTTGTGTGTATCAATTTTTTGTTAACTTTACTATCGTAGTGGTAAATGTATGAACAGTGATTTTTTGGAGTAATTTTTACTCCATTCTTGAATTGTAATTTTTACAACGATGGAGTAAAAATGACTCAAAAAAATCACTGTTGATTTATTACCTCTGCAATAGTTAAAGTTAACAAATACTTGAAACAAACAAATTATTTTCATTGAAAAATTAACAGACTTATCTTTGAGTAAAATAGTAGCTGCTCCAAATTGTCGTAGAAACACACTAGTTTGTAATGGCGCACTCGTCCATTACACATTACTTTTTTTATTTGTAATGGAACACAAATTCATTACACATTACTCTTGTATTTTGTAATGGTAGGCTTGTCCATTTCACATTATGCAGTGTAATGGGTAATGGATACCGTAATGCATTATCAAAATAATGCATTATTTACAACTTTTATTGGAATGCAAGAAAATAGGTTTCATTTTATAATTCATCCTTTTTAACAATGTGCTCTATTATTAAAACGTTTTTTGAGGTCTCCACTTAGCCCTAAGTGCGTGAGAAAAGCTTTTGTAATACTAAAAAATAAAGAATAAACTTATTTTTGTTGCATTCTACAAGCAAACCTAAAGAGTGGGCACAGAAAATTGGAAATAAAACTCCTAGAGTTTTCTTTGAGAATGGGATAGGATGAGATCTCATTGAAGCAAATTAACTTTTACAACGCATATTCGGTAATCACAATAATCATTCAAGAAATGAAATCTAATTTTGAAATATGCTCGATTAACTGCAATTAACGAGATTGACGATGAAATAGCTTCAGCTTTTCTATATATCTCACTCGGTGAGTTTCAATGTGCAATGTCTTATTTAGAATGGGAATTATTTTTTTTCTACATTAGAAGTGTTGAAAAAGAAACTTAGAGGAAACTGTTTATTTATAAATTTTTTAGAGACTTTATTTGCTCTTTTAGGAGAGATTTCTCTTATTATTGTCTGCGAAAAAAATACAGCTTTTTTATGATGTTAGAGTTTGCATCGTTGCGATGCAACAAAAACAATTCTTTTTCAATTAATTTTTAGTGAAATTTACGTTTTGCTTGTGCATTCAAAATTCCAACGCCTTAGCAAAGAGCCTGAAAGACATTTTAACGATTTTTTATGGACTCGAGTTCCCGATCGTTCAGACAAACGAATAATCGACAAATTTATTCTTTTACAGAACACTTTTGAGACTTTGTTAATACTTTGAAAATAATTATTAAAATATGTTTGAATTTTTTAAATTATTATTCAGCAAATACTTGCAAACTCTTCTGATTTTTCGTTAAACAAATACTTATTCTGATTTTCCATTAATCCAAACGTTCGCAACTTAGCATACATGATTTTTTACTCCGAAAATTTCTCAGGAAGAACGAATGTTATTAAAGAATAAACTGTTGCCATTGCATTGAAACGATGCAAACTGCAGCATCATGCTTTTAAAATTTTAAAATAGTTGGCCTGAATTCTGCTGGAGCTTGAATTCTGCTAGAACTTTGTTTTTATACAACATTGTAAATTTCGAAATTTGCCTAGCAAACAAAAAATGATATTTCGTTGATCGCGAGAGGTTTTCCTGCTTTTCACAGATCGTGCCACCCCTGAAATCAGTCTTGAAAATGAGCATAAATGTTTAATGGCAAAATCGATATAGATGTATTTCATTGTTGCCAATTTCGCGGGGTGACAAAATAGATTGATTGCGAGAATTTTCATTCATAAAAAATCGATGATTAACTTTCGCGCTCGTTGCGTCATCCGAAGAGAGACAAAACGGCGCATCGAAGCGGCCTCTCCACGATTATGCCGTCCCTAACCTCCAAATCAATGGGGTTTTTCTTCGAGTCTCTTTCTTACGTAATATTATATAACGCGGTTTCCGGTTTGGGGCAAATTCATGGGGAAGTTTACCGGATCTTTCGAGTTCCTTCGCGGCGGCGGCAGCTCTTTCGAGCGCACCGGAGTCAAATCTGTAAGCCTCCATTTGTGATTTGGTGATGTTCTTCGGTGGCTGATCGCCTCCTCCGTTACCGGCACCTCCGGATCCTGAGGCCGGCGGTGGCTGAGCGTATTGACCGAAATCCGGCGGTGGCTGAGCATTGCGATAACCCAATAACCACGACATTTTTTTTCTCAAACAAACGGACGCGCAATTGTAATACGAAAGATCAAAGAGGGAAAAATTGTTCACTTGTGCGCGTTGTCACCTATTTACTACGGGGCCGGCCTTTATCGTTCTCCCGTCTCCGTTCTCTCTACTCTCTCACGTGTGCGCGTTCCGCCGCGTGCGCGCGCGTGGCGAATCCATGAACTAACGGAACACTGTGGAGAGTGAAACGCGAACAGAGGAACGCGGACTCTGAACTCCGCGCGTGGAACAGCTGTTTCCGAGTTTTTTTCTTCGTTTCTTTTGCACACGAGTTCTTACGAAAGCGATCGAAGTTTACCGAGTCATCGAGAGTTTAATCTCGCATCTACAATTACACCGTAAGTTTTTTAAACAAATTTCTACTTTATCTTTAATTGAATCTTTAATTGAAAGGGAATGCTAGTTTATCTTTAATTGAATCCTTAATTGAAAGGGATTTCTAGTTTATCTTTAATTGAATCTTTAATTGAAAGGAAATTTATTTGAACGAAGGAACGATGAAACTTTCGTGCATTTTCCGGAATTCAAAGTTCAAAGTTGAATGCCATGCAATTTATATTACGTCAGAATAATATTTTATCTACATCATATTGCGCGTGGCGCTCGCTTCGATTCTTCTGGAATTCGTAGTGAAATAAAAATGAAGCGATCTTTTATTGGCGGTTATTTTTTTCAATTTTGAAGGAATATTACGGGGAGCATTTTTGGTAAACGAAAACGTTTGTAATTCCCGCGCAATATCAACACACGGATATGTATTTGAATTTATTGATTATATTTCAGGGAATTAATAATGTATCGATTTATTGATGAAGTTATTAATATATTTATTATTCAAACTCAATAATGCGTTTCTCGAATACAGCCTTTTATTTGATTTCTTTCATTTTTTAAGAACCATGAGACATCTTGTTCTCGAGGACGAAGAGGTCACGGAAGAAGCGTCCTCATCATTCTCGCTATCAACATTATCGTCTCCCAAAACAATAGTTACATTTAATAGCGACGCGATCGCAGTTGAGACGACTTCGTCAAAGCAGAAAATCGTTAATATCGCAAGCTTGATCGATTATAAATTAAAAAATGACGAAAAGTTTTTTAGCTTCGAATTATATTCGAGTAAAAAATGCAACAAGGAAATTTATGAGAGGTCAGTTGAGATAATGCAAAAATCCAACGTTAATATGTAATGGAATATTTATTAATAATTATTATAATAATTTATAATAATAAAATGCATTCATAATAAATATGTAGAATTAAGATTATCAATTTATGCAGGGTGTCACAAAAGTAACGGGACGGCTGAATATTTCCTCAGTTAAGATATTTTTGAAAAATCTCAAGGTCATTCTTACAGTAACTTTTGTCGAGGAATTCAATGGTGACCTTAATTTTGACCTTGACAATTACCTTCAAGGTTATTTCAAGGTTAACTTTTTTTCCCATTGCAAACCCCCATTTTTGTCATCGAAAATCGATAGAGCGGAAAATTGTATGTTCAAATATGTACTTAGGTCATAGGTACATTTTGACCTTAAAAGTCCTCTAGGGTCAATTAAACTTTAACAAGGTGATGTGGATACCTTTGGAAAATAAGCTTTTCAAATTCTCTCGTAACGAGCAAAGTTATCAATTTTAATAAGGTGCATTTATCAGTGACCTTGACGATTACCTTCAAGGTGATTTCAAGGTCAACTTTTGTTTTTCTAATGGAAATCTGTATTTTTTTAAAGAATAAGCTTGATTTCAGAACACAAAATACAGGTTACCATATAAAAAAAAACAAGTTGACTTGAAATCACCTTGAAAGTCAGCGTCAAGGTCACTACTTAATGAGTCTTCTTAAAATTAATAATTTCGGTCGTTACTTCCCGTAGTAAAAAACTCCATTCGTCGCCATTGAAAAATCCCCATTCATTCCCTATTGCCAAAATAACCAATGGAGATGAATGCCGAATTGCCTAAGGGGATTTTCGCCATTGAATTCCCCATTTGAAACGGAATGGGGATTATCTAATGGGGATTCAATGGAGACAATCCCCTTAGGCAATTCGGCATTCATCCCCATTGGTTATTTTGGCAATGGGGAATGAATGAGGATTTTTCAATGGCGATGAATGGAGTTTTTACTATACGAAAGAATCTCCATTGCTGTTCGCCACTCATTCCCCATTGCCCACAAAAAAAAAATTGGGAAAATTTTTTTTTCATCGGTTCTATACTTTTCGGTCATAATTACGTCGATTGCTGAAAAAAAAAATTCTATACGCCCTTATGGCTTTCGACACCAACTCGGAAAGCCATAAGGGCGTATAAAAAAACAAAAAAAATTGGGAAAATTTTTTTTTCATCGGTTCTATATGTTTCGGTCATAATTACGTTGACTTGAAATTTCGCTATTTTCAGGTTTTTGAAAATAGGCCCAAAATTGAGCAAAACAGTTTTTTATCGAAATTAATGAAAATTTTGATTTTTTGAAAAAACTATTGATAGATTCGTGTTTAGGGGGCAAAAATACATCGATATGAGGCCCGAAAAACAAAAATAATTTTTTTTTTTTTTTTGCATTTTGGCAAAAATTCAATCGGTTCACTAAAATGGCTGCAATTTATTTTCTAGATAGAATTGCGGCTTGAGCATGAGCTCATTCTCTTCGTAATCGTTCACGCTTCAAAATCCCGTTTGGTTCATCCCATTACGACCGTTTTTCGATTTTTGGCAGATTTTTAAAGTTCAACAATAGATTTTTGTAAATTTTTTAAGGTATACCTTTTTTATAAGGTATACATTTTTTAAGGTATACCCCTTTCCATTTTTTTCGGCGATTTTCAAACTGCTCTCATTTCTACAAAAAATTATTTATCGGGATGAACTTAACGGCATTCTCTAAGTTTGGTCACAAGCTTTGCGTACGAAAAACAAATTTTGAAATCGGTTGAACCAAAGTCAAGTTATGAGCACTTGAAATTTCGCTATTTTCAGGTTTTTGAAAATAGGCCCAAAATTGAGCAAAACAGTTTTTTATCGAAATTCATGAAAATTTTGATTTTTTGAAAAAACTATTGATAGATTCGTGTTTAGGGGGCAAAAATACATCGATATGAGGCCCGAAAAACAAAAATAATTTTTTTTTTTTTTTTTACATTTTGGCCAAAATTCAATCGGTTCACTAAAATGGCTGCAATTTATTTTCTAGATAGAATTGCGGCTTGAGCATGAGCTCATTCTCTTCGTAATCGTTCACGCTTCAAAATCCCGTTTGGGAAATTGGGAAAAATTTTTTTTCATCGGTTCTATACTTTTCGGTCATAATTACGTCGATTCCTGAAAAAAAAAATTTCGATACGCCCGTATGGCTTTCGACACCAACTCGGAAAGCCATAAGGGCGTATAAAAAAAAAAAAAAAATTGGGAAAATTTTTTTTTCATCGGTTCTATACGTTTCGGTCATAATTACGTCGATTCCTGAAAAAAAAAATTTCAATACGCCCTTATGGCTCCCGGATGCCATAAGGGCGTAAAAGAGGTGATACGCCCTTATGGCAGCTGTAACGCGATATATATTATTAGATTTAATAGAAATTATTGAAGCTCAGAATTGAGAAAATAGATTGTAAGTGTATTCAGATGACGATTGATAATGAAAGTATATACGTTTCTCCTCTCACAAATCGGGTTGAGAAGGACTGATAAAATTATGTGTATATGTTAAAAATAAACGGTTTTAAAAATTTATCCCAAACGTACGCGTACTTGATGAGCAGTTTATAATACATTTTTTTAAAATTACTTTCGAATAATTTCCGAGCTTATGCTAATATTAATTGACCATCGATATAATCATCAGCATTTATTACAATTGAAGAAAATATTTGGTTCATATATGAGAATCAGCGACATCTACTCTTACTTGACTTTATTAATTCACCGCCGTTTGAGAAATATCGCATTCGGAAAAATTCTCATCGATCGATGGGTTCAATTGTTCAGCATTGAACCTCGAATATGGATTGCAACATCGTTAACGAATGCTGCTTATTATTCGATCAGTCATCAATGAAGTGACATTATTGATAAATGTTGATCATTGTATAATTCGTAGTTACTTATTATTCAATGGGTATCTTTGGTAAATGCTGATCATTTCATCGTTAGCCGCATTTGGGTTCCAATGAACATCTGTGGGAAATGCTGATCTTTCAGTTCATCCGCATTGACTTTCCAATGGACATCATTGGGTAAAGCGGATCACTTCGTTCATCAGCATTTACCATCTCATGGACACCATTGGGCAATGCTGATCGCTCGATACATCCGCATTGGCTTTCCAATGAGCATCATTGCGTAATGATGATCATTCGATTCGTCCGCATTGGCTTTCCAATGAGCATCATTGAGTAATGATGATCGTTCGATTCATCCGCATTGGCTTTCCAATGAGCATCATTGAGTAATGATGATCATTCGATTCATCCGCATTTGATGTTCAATGGATACCCATTCACTGATCAATGGTCAGCCCTGTACGCCATTGACAAATGCGGAAATCTCAATGGGTCCCCATTCATTGTCCAATGGAGTCGTATGAGGACCATTCGTTGCCATTGGCGATTCAATGGAGTTTTTTACTACGGGTTAGTTAATAATTGCGGTCGTAATTTGAAAAGCTTCAATTCCCAGAGGTATCCACACCTTGTTTTAGTTTAATCAACTTCAGAGGACCTTCAAGGTCAAAATTTACCTATGACCTAAGTACATATTTGAACGTGAAGTGTTCCGCTGCATCGATTGTTGATGGCGAAAAAGGGGGTTTCCATTTGAAAAAAAAGTAGACCTTGAAGTAACCCGTAGTAAAAAACTCCATTCGTCGCCATTGAAAAATCCCCATTCATTCCCCATTGCCGAAATAACCAATGGAGATGAATGCCGAATTGCCTAAGGGGATTTTCGCCATTGAATTCCCCATTTGAAACGGAATGGGGGTTATCTAATGGGGATTCAATGGAGACAATCCCCTTAGGCAATTCGGCATTCATCCCCATTGGTTATTTTGGCAATGGGGAATGAATGGGGATTTTTCAATGGCGATGAATGAAGTTTTTACTATACGAAAGAATCTCCATTGCTGTTCGCCACTCATTCCCCATTGCCCACAAAACCAATGGATATGAATGCCGAATTGTCTAAGGACATTTTCGCCATTGAATTCCTCATTTGAAACGGAATGGGGATTATCCTATGAGGATTCAATGGAGACAATCTCTCTAGTTAATTCGCCATTCACCTCCATTGGTTTTTGTGGGCAATGGGGAATAAATGGGATCATCAATAGAGATTCTTTCATATGATTGCTATATATACATGGAATTACGCATTAAATAATCAAATGATGTAAGTTATCAGTAAGTAAGGTTAATCATAATGCTAATATTAGCATAACGACCAATAATTATATACGCATTATATATATTATTACATTTAATAGAAATTATCGAAGCTCAGAATTGAGAAAATAGATTGTAAGCGTATTCAGATGACGATTGATAATGAAAGTATATACGTTTCTCCTCTCACAAATCGGGTTGAGAAGGACTGATAAAATTATGTGTATATGTTAAAAATAAACGGTTTTAAAAATCATTTGTCCCAAACGTACGCGTACTTGATGAGCAGTTTATAATATATTTTTTTTAAATTACTTTCGAATAATTTCCGAGCTTATGCTAATATTAATTGACCATCGATATAATCATCAGCATTTATTACAATTGAAGAAAATATTTGGTTCATATATGAAAATCAGCGACATCTACTCTTACATAATTTTATTAATTCACCGCCGTTTGAGAAATTCGCATTCGGAAAAATTCTCATCGATCGATGGGTTCAATTGTTCAGCATTGAACCTCGAATATGAATTGCAGCATCGTTAACGAATGCTGCTCATCATTCGATCAGTCATCAATGAAGTGACATTATTGATAAATGTTGATCATTGTATAATTCGTAGTTACTTATTATTCAATGGGTATCCTTGGTAAATGCTGATCATTTCATCGTTAGTCGCATTTGGGTTCCAATGAACATCTGTGGGAAATGCTGATCTTTAAGTTCATCCGCATTGACTTTCCAATGGACATCATTGGGTAAAGCGGATCATTTCGTTCATCAGCATTTACCTTCCTATGGACACCATTGGGCAATGCTGATCGCTCGATACATCCGCATTGGCTTTCCAATGAGCATCATTGAGCAATGATGATCATTCGATTCATCCGCATTGGCTTTCCAATGAGCATAATTGAGTAATGATGATCGTTCGATTCATCCGCATTTGATGTTCAATGGATACCCATTCACTGATAAATGGTCAGCCCTGTACGCCATTGACAAATGCGGAAATCTCAATGGGTCCCCATTCATTGTCCAATGGAGTCGTATGAGGACCATTGGTTGCCATTGGCGATTCAATGGAGTTTTTTACTACGGGTAACCTTGAAGGTAGTCGTCGAGGTCAAAATTAAGGTCACCATTGAATTTCTCATCAAAAGTAACAATAAAAATCAATAAATTATCAATCAATAATCATTATCAATAAATTTAATAATAAAATTAGTCGCTATTACATAGTTAAAATTTATGATTTGGCATATTTTTTATAATTCCATGCTTTATTCCGATGCAGATTCTTTTCAGAAATAAATCAAAACTCTTTGCATCCTCTTTTTTATGCAAAGACTCGACACGAAGATTCATCGGATCATCTTTCTATGGAGATTACAGAGATTTTTCCCAACAATACGTTACTTCATGTGACTGCGAATGATTCAAAAAAAGCTGAAATTGTTGAATTTTTAAACGATGCACTGGCACAGGGAAAAACTAATATATTCGCACTACGAGGAGGTATAATATGAGGGGTTCTTTTTCAACCGGGCCACTTTTTTTTCCCCCTCTCTAATTTTTTTCAAAATCTGCCAGTTTGAAATATTAGTCAAAAGGAACGTCTGTGATTTTTAAAAAATTTTTTTAGGCGTCCGTTCTAGATTTTCAATTTTTCATTACGAACACCGTATCTCAAAAAATATTCATCAAACAAAAAAAAACATTAGAATAAAAACTTATTTATTTTTTCCACTTTATCGAAAAAAATTAAAATCATAGTTTTTCTGCATTGAGAAAATGGAAATTTGGCAAAAAAATGAGAATACATTTTTTTTTAACCTTATAACACACTTTCGATTTTGGTACAAATTTTACAGGATACGATTTTACAGGTTACGATGAAAAAAAATAAAAACGCTGCGAAATCTTTATGCGGTTATGAGATTTCGCAGGGTTTTTATTTTTTTTCATCGTAACCATTGCAGGTGCCATTCTGAATTTTTTTCGCAGACTCTTTACCCAATGACAGATATCCTGTAAAATTTGTACCGAAATCGAAAGTGTGTTATTAGGTTTAAAGAAATTTTATTCTCATTTTTTTGCCAAATTTCCATTTTCTCAATGCAGAAAAATTAGGATTTTAATTGTTTTCGATAAGTGGAAAAAATAAAAAAGTTTTTGTTCTTATGTTTTTTTTTTGTTTGATGAATATTTTTTGAGATACAGTGTTCGTAATGAAAAATTGAATATCCTGAACGGACGCCTGAAAATTTTTTTAAAAAATCACAGACGTTCCTTTTGACTGATATTTCAAACTGGCAGATTATGAAAAAAATTGGAGTGGGTGAAGAAAAAGTGGAAGTGAAAAAGAACTCCTCATATATGAAATATATGTCCACAAAAATATCGAATTTGAAAAAAAAAATAATAATAATAACTTGCAATTAAAATCATCAATCGTACGAGATCGTTGTACCGGAAGTGGGGATTTCGGACATGCCGTCGATCTGGTAAAATTCATAAGGAAGAATTATGGAAATAAATTTGTCATCTGCGTCGCCGGATATCCGGAAATGCATCCGAAATCGACTTCAAAAGAAATGGACCTGTTTCATCTCAAGGAAAAAGTAAGGAAGCCGATAAACCAAAAAAGAGACTTCCCTACATTTTTGAGGGAAGAAAATTAAATTGAACGATTTTGTTTAAGCAATAATTAATTGCAAATGTACAAAAATTGAAATTTTATAGGTTGACGCTGGCGCAAATTTCATAATAACGCAAATATTTTTCGAGTCCAAGGTTTTCGTCGATTTTGTGGAAGTATGTCGAAAAAATGGAATTAATATTCCCATAATACCGGGCATATTTCCAATACAGAGTTTTTCGTCACTCTCGAAAATGGCTAAATTTTGCAATGTCGAAATTCCCCGCGATTTGCTCCGAGAAATAAGTTTCATTGATAATGACGATGCTGTTTGTACTTATGGAATTTCAATGGCCAAAAAGCTTATAACAGAAATTTTGGCCAGTCGATCTTCCGGTGGATTTCATTTGTTCACTCTGAATAGGTAAAAAAACTCGAATAATTTTCATAATATGTTATCCAATCTTTACTTAAGGGGTTGTACGCAGTCAGAAAGACGAAAAAAGCGATTTTTCAAGAATTTTTTCGGGAAAGACATTTTAATTTATTGGGGTAGAAATTTATGTACACCGTCCAAAAGTTTGGAAGCTCCGATTGAGCGCCGCACAAAAAGTTTCACAGCTGTTTAAAAAATAGAAATAATTCAATTCAACAAGCGGCGTTTCAAAGGGGACATGTTCAGCTTCATTTTGCTTTTTCCAAACAAAATTTTTTTATTTTTTTTCAACTCGGTATGCTCTTTGAAACATGGTCGTTTTATGATTTTTTTTGGCGTTGAAATTTTGACCTACGAGTTATGTAAAAAATTTTAAACTGTTTTTCGCGTGAAAAACTTGCGGAGGAGAAGTATAAGCTTCAATTTAGTTTTTTTTAAAGTTTCAGGAGATTTTTTTTTCGCACAAAACGAAAAGTGAAGGATCAGACCCAGGTCAAATAGCGGTGGAATGAGCCATATAAAATTATAATTCAGTCAAATCGCTTCAAAAAAAATCTGAAAAAAATCCGGCGGGCTTTTCACAGGTACTACAAACACACACAAAATTGCGGACAAATTCACAGAAGTGGAAGATCAGTCCCAGGTCGATTCAGGGTGGAATGAGCCATAGAAAATTATAATTCAGTCAAATCGCTTAAAAAAAAATCTGAAAAAAATCCTGAATGCTTTTCACAGGTACTACAAATACAAATAAAATTGCGGACAAATCCGGAGCAGTGTAAGATCAGACCCAGGTCGAATCGTGGTGGAATGAGCCATATAAAATTAGAATTCAGTCAAATCGCTTCAAAAAAATCTGAAAAAAATCCTGAGTGCTTTTCAGAGGTACTACAAACACAAAAAGAATTACGGACAAAATCGAAGAGGTGAAGGACCAGACCCAGGTCATCGCGGTGGAATGAGCCATATAAAATTATAATTCAGTCAAATCGCTAAAAAAAATCTGATAAAAATCTTGGGTGCTTTTCAGAGGTACCACAAACACACAAAAAATCGCGGACAAATTCAGAGACGTGAATTATCAGACCCAGGTCGAATCACGGTGGAATGAGCCATATAAAATTAGAATTCAGTCAAAGCGCTTCAAAAAAATTTGAAAAAAATCCTGAGTGCTTTTCAGAGGTACTACGAACACACAAAAAATTGCGGACAAATTCAGTGAGGTGAATTATCAGACCCAGGTCGAATCGCCGTGGAATGAGCCGTATAAAATTAGAATTCAGTCAAATCGCTTAACAAAAAATCTGAAAAAAATCCTGAGTGCTTTTCAGAGGTACTACAAACACATAAAAAATTACGGACAAAATCGGAGAGGTGAAGGATCAGATCCAGGTCATCGCGGTGGAATGAGCCATATAAAATTAGAATTCAGTCAAATCGCTTTTAAAAAATCTGAAAAAAATCCTGAGTGCTTTTCAAAGGTACTACAAACACATAAAAAATTACGGACAAAATCGGAGAGGTGAAGGATCAGATCCAGGTCATCGCGGTGGAATAAGCCATATAAAATTATAATTCAGTCAAATCGCATCAAAAAAATCTGAAAAAAATCCTGAGTGCAGACAAAAATTGCGGACAAAATCGGAGAGGTGATGAGTCAGACCCAGGTCGAATCGGTGTCGAATGAGCCATATAATAGTATAATTAAGTCAAATCGCTTTAGAGATTTATTTTAATTTAACAAATATTTTGCGCCCAAAAATGGTCCATAATGGTCTATAATAAAAATATATAAAAATTGAATATTTTTGCTAAATAAAAATCGTATGAAACTTTTTTAAAAACGAGATTGAAGCTTATACTCCCCTCCACAAGGTGTCCACCCGAAACAGTAAAAAAAAATCATGAATCGTGCACCAAATATCAACGCCAAAAAAAGCCAAACAACGACCATGTGTTAAAAGCGTACCTCAAAAAAAAAATCGAATCTCGATATCGAACCGATATCTCTGGATTGGTTCATCTAAAATAAGAAAATATTTTTCATGAAGTTTCACACAGAAATTTTTTACAGTGTATAATTAGAGCATCAATTAAATTCAACTGCATCTTATAAGATAAAGCATGTTAAAGAAAATTTCTTGACTTGAAATCCATTAATTTTGTTGTTGTAATTTCAGAGCCTCCGTCGCCATCGACGTTTGCAGAAACATGTTCGATTAATGTCCATCAGTAATTAAAGCGAGCAGCATAATGACGAACATTTTTTTCATTTGTGGTTTCTTAAGCGAAGCCTCTACTGAAGCTTCGCAAAACACCGAAAGCGCGCGAAAACAATTTCAAAGTAGAGAGGGCGCTGGCAACTAAAACGCGACTACTCTTCAAGCTTCAAGATTTTAAAAAAGACCTATAAAAAATATACAACAATTCCTATATTCTCACAATGTAGAAGAATCTCAATGAGCGATGAAATCTAAAATATAAAATGGAATTCTATCATATAAGTAAAAAACAATAGAAATACTTTTAGTGATCGAATATTTAATTCGCACTTTTCCCTTTTCCTTACATTCTCATAGTTTTCCTCGACTCAACATCAATCATTTTTTTTAAAGCTATATTTTTTCATGTTCATAATCGGAGCTTTACCGAGTTAGAATATTATTTTTCCTACTCTATTGCATGTTTTTTCAAGCATTGGTAATAATATGCAAGGATTTGAAAAAATCCATTTTCGAGTCGTCGATAAAAAATTCAAAAGCAATTTTGTGAACGAAAAACGCTGTCCCATAGAATTGTCAATTTTTCCGTTCAAATTTGTGGCGATAAATTAGCGAAAAGAGGGATGCGCGCGATCTCAGGTATCGTGAAATGCGCGTGCCTAAACGTTTTTTTTCCTTCATTTTATGACGATGTGGGTGAGCCAGGCGATATGGTGACCAAAACGGCGCATGCGCGTTCGGACCGTGTGTCAAGCGCCGCGACGCGTCGGCGGGAGAGTGGGGGTACGATCGACGGAAGAGGAGAGGAGGATTCGATAGCGAGCTCTAGTTGGGCGCCAGAAGTTCGCGCGGTCGGTCGGTCTGATATACATTTATTATATATATATATTATTTATATATATACATATAACATACGTTAGAGGAACAAGCCTAAATCGGGATTGTATAACGTAACGAAAAATCGAAGGGATATCGAAAAAGACGAAAAATAATGGCACTGTTCCGTTTGAGCGCAGTGCGTTGCTTGGAAGTTCAGGTTTGTGAATAGAAGCTTCGTTTTGTTGCACAGATTTTTCTTTTCTTTTCACAAAATTACAAAAAACGCCCCCAATTGCATAGAATCAATAGGTAAAAGAGGGAGAGAGAGAGAGAAAGAGAAAGAGGGAGAGGGAGAAAGTGTGGGTAGTTCTTAAGTTTTTGATTCATTTTCTATTCGAATTCCATTCGAATGCAAATTGAATACATATAGTATATCGTGAAGAAACGTGTACCAGCCTTCTGCTAGCAGGATTTCCCTCATATTCTGCTCCTGCAGTATCGACACACGCCGCTCTTTCAATCTTTTTTGCCCCTTTTATCGCGCGCGCGATTTTCGAGGATTTTATCTAGACGCGTCCGAGGATTCCTTTTTTCCTCTCATTGAGAAGTCTCTTTGGGCCAACGTGGAATAGAAAAAATCTTCGTTTCCAATTCCCTTTCACCGTTGACGTGGAAATTTGTCTCGCGCAGGTTTCGGGAAGCGTCCGTGTGTGTGTGAGTGTGTGTCTGAGAGAGAGAGAGAGAGAGAGAGAGAGAGAGAGAGAGAGAGAGAGAAAGAGAGAGAGTAGAGTGGCTTTATATCTCTACACACACTCACAAACACACACAAATAGACGCTCTCACACGTATGTGACGTAACTGTAGAAATCCTCGTTCTTATCGACCGGAGAGGTTCTCTCTGGCTCGAATCTCGCGTGCCCTAAAGACCACGCGAATTCAGAACTGCGCGGGGCGCGGGAAGCGTGAAAAGGTGTTTTTAACGTGGTCATAGGTTCGTTTGTGTGTGTATGTGGGGGGGGGGGGGGGCATGAAAATACGCGGGACGCGATGAGCAAAGGGGGCCGAGAAAAACTGAACGTTCTAAATTTGTGCGTTTTCGTGGTAGATTGCCAAGAAAATATAACTAGATTATGTACGAAAATTTTCGGTCCCAGTGTCCATTGGCAATTTTTCTTCCCGTAGACCGAAATATCACGATGTATATGAGGCATTTTACGTCAAGTTGGCCACCCTATTTTTTGAAAACACCAAAAATCACATACAAATTTTTATAAAGTAGTTCTAACTGTCAAGAAAATTCGTAATTTTTTTCAGATTTTTATATTACATATTTTAGCCGGAAAAAAATACAAAAAAATGTCTTGTTCCATTTCGTAACTCGAAAATTATTCATCGTACGAAAAAAAAAGTGTAACATGAAATTTAGGATTTTCAACATACTTTTCACTGAATTTTTTTACGAAATCCTCCAAAAGCTCTATATGCTATTTTCGGAGCAAATAATGTTTTGATATTTTTTTCTCAGAATTGACATCTTCGATTCATCTGTAGTTTTAACAGATTTTTTTACTTGATATATTTACAGACTATACAAAAATTAGCTCAGTGGAGAATCCATTCCTTCCCATGCGTTTTTCATCCCAAATGAATACACAAATTTCTCTGTGCATCAACAGGGTTAAGACTATCCATAGATATTTTCTAAAGCCCGCATTTTTGTTCATTTTTTGTACTTTTTCAATTTTTTAAACTTTGTTCATTTTTATTTTTTTAAATATCTTTTTGTACATTTTAATGAACTTTATCAATGAACCATGTACACCGATAAAATCTATTAAAATTAAAGTCAGAGGCTACTCACGTTTCTCGATTGCAAAAAATAATTAATTTACCCTCTTTGGATACACCGACGTTTCTATGGCCAATGAGTACTTTTTTAGTTCGATTTGGGCATGATTTTTGGGAATGAAGCAATAATACTGCTTCGTTGCTGGAATCGTCTTTGCAGTATCGAAACGATATTATTTTATTATTTTTCCCTGTCTAAGATTAATAATGATATAAAATATCAATACCTACACTATTTCGTTAAAACACTCTACAATGATAGATTGTATCAATAAAAATGCATTTGAAATAATGGATTCTCCACGATGCCAATTTTGTTATAGTCTGTAAATATATCAAATAAAAATCTGTTAAAACTGCAGACGAATCGAAGATGTCAATTTTGAGAAAAAAAATATCAAAACATTATTTGCTCCAAAAATGGCATATAGAGCTTTTAGAGTTCATAAAAAAATTCAGTGAAAAGTACGTTGAAAATCCTAAATTTCATGTTGTACTTTTTTTTCGTACGATGAATAATTTTCGAGTTACAAAATGGGACAAACAAATTTTTTGTATTTTTTTTCCGGTTAAAAAATGTAATTTAAAAATCTGAAAAAAATCACAAATTTTCTTGATAGTTACAACTACTTTCTAAAAATTTGTATGCGATTTTTGGCGATTTAAAAAAATGGGTTGGCTGACTTGACGTGGAATGCCTCATATATATGATATATTTGAACGAAAAGCAATCACGGAATCTCAATTGAAATGAGAAATTGTAAATCATCGGAAATCTTAAATGGCGGCGTTGACAAAGGAGTGGCAATAATCAAATGATTTGTATATGTATGGAAATATATAAAATTTAGATATTCTAGTAGCAAAATATATAATGAAATCAATTATATGGAATGTATTTGAAGAATATATCTGTATTCGATATACGTTGGTGAAAAATCAATTCTAGATACAGAGTACAGTGCAAATATATTTTCCATATGGGTCATTCCATGTCAAATCGACCAATAGTCCGAATCGACTCCTTTCAATTCCGATAAAATTTGGTCAGAGGTTTTCTTTTATCATAAAACGAACTTCTACCAACGGAAACAGATATAAAAAAAAATTTCGAAAGTTATGCAAAATTCAAAATTTCACCGATCTTTCAATTTTTCGAGTTTATTTTTTAAATATCTCGAAAACTATTATAGTTACTGAAAATCGTTTTGAGTTCGTCCTAAAGAGTATACTTAAGGCTACGAAAAAAAAAACCGAAACAAATTTTTGAAAAATGATGAATTTGGAGAATTTTGGATTTTTTAAAATCGTGAAAATCCACAATCAACATTAAATTTCTAGTTCAATTGTTTTTCAATTAAATTTACGCTTAAAACGTAAATTCCAATTGGAGAAAACGTAAATTGCTTTAAACGTAACTATTGGTAGATTTGACATGGAATTACCCATATAAATATCTGCAATATTCTTTAATATATTCTTACATGTGCTTCGATTTCGTATGAATGCGTTTATTAGACATGCAATATATATAGATTTTGGCGGTAAAACATGTTACATATATTTTTCGTAAATTTTATAAATTTCACATTTATTTCCCGTATAAATATATATTATTTCTGTTCAGATTGAACACAGATAAAATATATGTAACGTGTATAATATATTTGAAAAATATAATTGACGTGAATTTTGCACGCAAAAATGTTCTATAATTCACATCTTTTTTGCCATTTATTTCAAACACCCAAATTTCAATTAGCAATTGAAAAAAAAATATTTTTGAGATCCTAATATTTTATGTAAAATATATGAGAACTATGTAATATATGAAATTATATACTGCACCTATAATTCATCTATTTTCCGGTTTTTAAATTTATATTCACATATTTCTGTTCATGCAGGTAAATTTGTATGTAAGCTATTTGACAAATATATCATTTCAATATATTACATACGTCTACATTTTAGCACTGAAGTTTCCCATTTTATCCATATATTTTTGCATATTACATATATCGATTTTTTCATGGGGGTATAATTTCGTTGCTATATTGATATATTTTTCCATTTATTTTACCCATTCAAATTTTAATTAGGGATTTGAAAAATATATATTTTTGATATATTAATTTTTCACGTCAGTTATTTAACAAATATATCATTTCAATATATTACACGTATAATTCCATATTTTTGGACTCTTATACATATATTTTTGAATATTAATTATATTTATATTTTCATGTGGGTAATTTCTTAGCTACTTATTTCTATATATATATATATATATATATATATATATATGGGGCATTCTATACCAAGTCGACCTGAGTGTGACCCTCGACCTCGCTGATTTCGTTTACGATTTTTTGTATGATTCTTCCAACTCAAAATAGCATTCAGATTTTTTTTCACATTGTTAAAACCAAATTTCAGTACGTTATGATTTTTTTTAACATTTTCTTCGAAAAACTCGAGGGCCGTAATCTAAAAATCTGAAAAAATTCTCAAAAATTCGATGTCAAAAATGAAATTTTTTACCCAAAACTCATGATATCCAGGCATTCGCTTTCACTTCGATTTTAGGTTTTTATGAAGAAAACGTAGAAAAAATGGATGCAGAAATTAACCAGCTTTTTTTGGAAATTGTTGGTTAACGATAAAAATATTCAAGCCACTTTTCACGGTAGACATATTTCTGCATCGATTTTTTTTACGTTTTCTTCATAAAAACCTAAAATCGAGGTGGAAGGGAAATGCTGGACATAATGAATTTTGGATCAAAAATTTTCATTTTTGACAGCGGATTTTTGAGAATTCTTTCAAATTTTTAAATTACGGGCATCGAGGTTTTCGAAAAAAACCGTTCAAAAAATCATAACGTACTCAAATTTGGTTTTAAAAATTTGAAAAAAATTCTGAATGCTATTTTGAGTCGGAAGAATCATATAAAAAAAATCGTAAACGAAATCAGCGAGGTCGAGGGTCACACTCAGGTCGACTTGGTATGGAACGCCCCATATACAAACACCATGCGTAATTTAGATACCCACAATCGAGAAATAGATTTCGCGCTCTCATCGCGTTTTCCACAGACTCGTGAATTTCTCGCTGTTCATGCGCTCTCCCGGTGACAGCCGACTGTCAATAATCACGTAACGAATCCCCCGGTCATTCCCCCACCATAATTCAGTCGAGCGACATTCGAGGTCAGGCGTCTCTTATCGCGCGAAATTTCGGTCGAATAAAAAAAAAATAAAAAATACTCCGCATTGAAGAAGAGATCAGTGAATCAGTCATCACCTTGATTGTTGCATTAACGTCTTGTATATTATCTCAGAATAAAGATCTTTTTTTTTTTTTTTTATATAAATCTCTCCCAAGGCCCTGAGACCACTTAACAGGTTTTGCAGACTTTTGTACATTCAAATCTCTCACTATCTCTCTTTTTTTTTGTCTGACGGTTGGACAAAATTGTTCTCCATATTTTTTCAATCATCCAAAAACTCGTCACATCGATTGGGTGATTTTTTTCATCTGTATTTTTTTTTTGTTAACCAAAAATTAATTAATTTGTCTAACAAATAATTAATTAATTTGTTTAACGAAAAATTAATTTATTTGCTTAACAAAAAATTGATTTATTTGTTTAACAAAAAATTGATTCATTTGTTTAACAAAAAATAATTTATTTGTTTAACAAAAAATTAGAAGATCTGCGCAAATTCTTGGTAAATAATCATTTTTTAAATTGTAAGATGTTTGAAGAATAATTTCCAAAGTGAGGGACCTTAAAACTAGAAAAAAATAAGTTATTCGATTTTCCGTTAATTCGAACGTTCGGAACTTCAAGTCCACTTCAAATCGCAATCTCCCAAATCCCCAACGATAGTTCTTTGGACTCGGCGCTGCGATTATGAAGACTTTGTATATATATATATATATATACTCGACTGATATATTTCTTCTGGTCCAACGTCCATTGAATAAAATCGCGAGATATTTGCCAAGGAGTCCCTCCTCCTACCCGGTCCCATTCTAATATTAAACATTGCGGGGATTCGAGGTCGAGGATAACCCGCACACTTATCTTGATCCACATGTGACGACTTTTTTGCCATCCGCACCTGACCCGACCTCACGCTCTTTGCCAATTAACGCCTCGTCGATGAGTAGGCTCGGCGGATCGATTTTCTTCGTCCTGACCTTTCCTCAACGAACCAGATGTTAATTTTCACGAATAGATGTATATGGGGCATTCCATCCCAAATCTATCAGTTTGAATTTTTTTTTTATTTCCTCAATTTTTTTATATTTTTTAGTACCCATCAAAAGACCCTTCCTGTTAAATTTTGAGATTTTTTTGATTACCCGTTCAAAAGATATTAAATTAACAAAAAAAACCGCTCATTTTTTTTTTGGTATTTTGGTCATAACTTCTTTAATAATGGTCCAAATTAATAGTTTTTTTTTCAAAATTTTTGTTTTTTATGGCCTTTTCAGAAAAAAATACAACAAAAATATTCGACGTGTTTTTGAATGAGTTTTTTGAGTTTAAAACTTTCAATCGCGTTTTTAAAAGTAAGTGTCATTTTTGATTTTTTTTTAAATTTTTTGTTTTGAACATCTATCTATTCAACAATTTTCAAGACTAGTCCGATCGTGGGATCTCAATAACTACTATTTTTTTTCGATTTTTGAAAATAATTTTTTTTTTTAAATGAATTATTATGAATACAAATTTTTGTTACTGTATAGTATTTTTTTTTAATATTTAGAATTTATTTTGACACTTTATTATTGTTAACAGGTTCTTAAAATTAATAATTAATCGTTAAGACTGTTTATGAACAATAATAACAACAGTTTTTATGTATTCACGTATTTTTTTGAAAACCTTACATATACGATTATTTCCTGTATTAGAATATTTGATAATGGTTCAAATTAGAAGTTTTTTTTTCAAAATTTTTGTTTTTTCATGGCCTTTTCAGAAAAAAAATACAACATAAATATTCGACGTGTTTTTGAATGAGTTTTTCGAGTTTTAAACTTCAAATCGCGTTTTCAAAAGTGAGTGTCATTTTTTATTAATTTTTTTAATTTTTCGTTTTAAACATGTATTCAACAATTTTTAAGACTAGTCCGATCGTGGGATCTCAATAGCTACTATTCGTTTTTTTTAAAATTATTATTATTATTATTTTTTTATAAATTATTATGAATACCAACTTTTGTTACCATATAGTATTTTGTTCAATATTTACAATTTATTTTCACACTTTTTTATTATTAACAGGTTCTTAAAATTAATAATTAATCGTTAAGTCTGTTTATGAACAATAATAACAACAGTTTTTATTTATTCACGTATTTTTTTGAAAACCTTACATATACGATTATTTCCTGAATTAGAATATTCCTTTGCCAATACGTTCTTGTTGCTCATTGGAATAATTGGATGAAATTTTTGTGTCCCTCTGTGGTTGACTTCGCAGTATTTTATCGCAAATAAAATCTTTCGTTTGCATCTGAATAATGTTTCTCATGTGAAAATTTAACAGCAATAATATTCGGTAGACTATTTAGGTTCAATGCCCACTCATAAAATTCTTGAACTGTTGTTATTTGCTCATCGATTAATTATTAATTTTAAAAATCTCCCAACAATGAAAAAGTGTCCAAATTAATTCAAAATGATTTAAAAAATACTATACAGTAATAAAAATTGGTATTCATAATAATTTATAAAAAAAAAAAAATTTAATTTTCAAAAATCGGAAAAAATAGTAGTTATTGAAATCCCACGATCGGACTAGTCTTAAAAATTGTTGAATAGATAGATGTTTAAAACAAAAAATTAAAAAAAAAATTAAAAATGACACTCACTTTTAAAAACGACGGATTGGTCGGTTTCATATGGTTTCATACTTTTAAAAACGCGATTTAAAGTTTAAAACTCAAGAAAACTCATTCAAAAACGCGTCGAATATTTTTGTTGTATTTTTTTCTGAAAAGGCCATAAAAAACAAAAAATTTGAAAAATAACTTTCAATTTGGACCATTATTAAAGAAGTTATGACCAAAATACCAAAAAAGAGCGGTTTTTTTGTTACTTTAATAACTTTTGAACGGGTAATCAAAAAAATCTCAAAATTTAACAGGAAGGGTCTTTTGATGGGTACTAAAAAATATAAAAAAATTGAGGAAATAAAAAAAAAGTTTTTCGAACTGTCCGATTTCGGATGGAATGCCCCATATATATATATATATATATATATATATATATATATATATATCTGTACAAACATTTTTAAGTATTGGTCTAGATGAGTCCTGGATCTGACTTTGAAGATAAACAGGATGGGGAACATGGGAGAAAGCAAAGAAATCACGATGGAGGTCATTCGTGTGACCTTGCGCTCGCGAGAGGGTTGTCGGTGTATTCCAGTGTATTCACTTATCTTGACATTCGCACTGAGACAATTGCCACTGAAAGAAATTATGGTTAACCAAAATATACTTGAAATTTTGAACCTTCGGCTGAACCCAAAAATTTATAAATGTATTTTTGAAAGAAACATTAATTACCGCCAGTACTTTTGATGGCCCGTAGTAAAAAACTCCATTGAATCGCCAATGGCAACCAATGGTCCTCATACGACTCCATTGGACAATGAATGGGGACCCATTGAGATTTCCGCATTTGTCAATGGCGTATAGGAACGACCATTGATCAGTGAATGGATATCCATTGAAAAGTCACCATTGCCCAATGACGTCCATTGGACAGCAAATGCGGATGAACCGAATGATCACCATTACTCAATGATGCCCATTGGAAAGCAAATGCTGATGGACCGAGCCATCAGCATTGCCCAATGGTGTCCATTGGAAGGCAAATGCTGATGAACGAAATGATCAGCTTTACCCAATGATGTCCATTGGGAAGTCAATGCGGATGCACTCAATGATCAGCATTACCCAAAGATGTCCATTGGAAACCGCGTCGCGTTAGTTCCGAGACTTGGCGCGAGATGTCGCAGGACGGCAACCCGCTGAACTCCCATACGGATTATGCGAAGAGTATGCTTATCTAGACGAGTGTGAGCACGGAATATTAGCAGAAGTCGGTGTCCAGAAAATCCATGCAAGGAGTTCTTGCCGACTGATGCCCATGGGGATAATCCCTATTCCGTTTGGAATGGGGAAGTCAATCCTCATTGGAAAATTCCTATTCGATTTCAAATGGGGAATTCCATGGCAAAAATGTCCTTGGGCAATTGGGCATTCATCTCCATTGGTTATTTTGGCAATGGGGAATGAATGGCGATTTCTAAATGGTGATGAATGGAGTTTTTTTACTATATGAAAGAATCTCCATTGATTATCGCCATTCATTCCCCATTGCCTACAAAAACCAATGGAGATGAATACCGAATTGCCTATGGGGATTTTCTTCATTGAATCCCCATAGGATAATCCCCATTCCGTTTCAAATGGGGAAGTCAATCCTCATTGGAAAATCCTCATTCGATTTCAAATGGGGAATTCAATGGCGAAAATCCCCTTAGGCAATTCGGCATTCATCTCCGTTGGTTATTTTGACAATGGGGAATGAATGGAGATTTTTCAATGGCGACGAATGGAGTTTTTTACTACGGGGGTACGCAATTTTTCAAATGATGTCATAACAGTCCAAAATCCAAATAACGCAATGTTTCAAATAATGTCATAACTATCAAGAATCAATGTCAAATATCATCGAGGTCCTTCAATTTTTAGTTTAAGGGGTATTCTGGTCTGGAATTTGGAAAAAAATTTTTTTTTTTGCATATTCTTAAAGTTTAGACCTTTAACTTTAACCCTTACTTGACATACTTCTGCAGAATTCTTAAATTTTGTATCGGATGACGCCCCTTTTTTTTAGCCCCAACTTTACCAGCTTACAACTTATTTAATTTTCATTTTTTTTTATCTACTGTTTTTTTCAAAATATTAATAAAGGTGTTGTAAAAAAAAATGGTAAAAATATTTTCTGTTTTTTTTTTTTATCGAGCTCGATAAAACTAAAATTATATGATGTCCAAATTCGTGACCTTGAAATGCAGTAGGTTTTTCTGTATCAGTCCTTAAGGACATCCTCAAGGACTCTTAAAGTCTATCCTTCGAGATTTTCATGAAGAAAGTGTCCTGAATAAACCAGAAAAGTGCGAGTAATATTGAAAATGAAAAAGAAAATTTACTTTCGTTTCGATGATGCGACCTTCAAGGTCACCCTACTTCTGGCAGTAACTTGAACATTTTATAGAAAATTATTTAAATTGAAACTTCAATTAGAAAAGCAATTAGTGGATAACCATTGAGTCGAAGTCAAAATTGGAAGAGTTCGGGTTGCAATATTTTTAGTTGAGCTTACGATTAATTTCAGGGGTTCTTCAAAATATTGCAGATTTGGTAAAACACTTCTTTCGGTTTTTACAGTTAATTAACAAATATAAATAAACTTAACGGAACGTATATCGAAAAATACATCTCGAATATATTGAATATATTTTGTTTCCACAGTCAGATGTATCGTTATATTAATTAATTGATATAACAATTGTTGTATAATTATATAATATATTGTTATATAAAATAATTAATCGTATTTTTCATATATCAACGTTTCTAAAAAATATGTTGAAATTTACATAACTGAAACGTGACGAAAGTGGTTTAAATAATATATTGTTCGTATTGTTATTTTGTTATTACAAAAAGATTTAATGGAAAATGACAAATATTTGCAGAAACTGTAATTTATTCACTTGCATTATATTCAAACATACACATTGCAAAAATTTCGTTCAGTTTTCAGAAATTCAAATATTAGGAGTGGCCATTTTTTTTCCTTGGAGGATCCTGAATAGATTGCAATTAAAAAAAAGAAATCACTTTTTACTATTATAGGAGTGGCATTTTTTTTTTCTTTGAAGGATCCTGAATGGTTTGGAATTTAAATAAAGAAATTACTTTTTTACTTTTGGCGATACTGCCTCGCGAGAGTCGATCGTACGATGAATCTGGGGTAGTAGGCATCTCTCAATGGTATATATATATATATTTATGCAGGTTGACTTTATAAACGGCACGCAGGCGAAAAGATTACCTAACGGCATCGATGCGGGCCGACCTTCTGCTCGCGTAACCACTCCAATACTATTTCAAAATTTCTTCGGTGTCTCGTGTTTGGCCGCCTTATTTATTATTTTTTTTTTCAAGCACGTAGCCTCTGCTTGCAACTCGGTGTATATGTATTAACGTCTCGGAAACAAATGATAAGAAGTTTAAGAATGCTATTTTTATGGATGCACGAATTTCACGAAACAAAACGTTCTTCGTGTATGCAATATCAGTGATCGGCAAAAAAAAATCTATCTATTTTTATTGTCCAATTTTTTCGAAAAATTAATAATTAGCAAAAAAATATTACTAATTTTTTTCTGGAAAATTAGTTATCAGCGGGAACATATTACTAATTTTTCTAAAAATTAGTAATTAGCAAAAACATATTTCTAATTTTTCTAAAAAAATTAGTAATCAGTGACAAAATATTACCAATTTTTCTAATAAATAAGTAATTAATGACAAAATAGTTTTAATTTTTCCAAAAAAATGAGTAATTAACGATGAAATATTATTAATTTTCTCCGAGAATTAGTAATTGGCGTGAAAGATTGCTAAATAACCAATAACCTAAATAACCAAAAAATCAATAATTTGTGGAGAAGTGTTGTATTAATTTTGGAAAAAGTAAAAAAAAAAAATTACTAATGCATTTTATAATAATGCGATAAATACTAATGTGTGAAATATTCAAAAGATCTAGTTATTATAAAAAATAAAACAACTTTTTCAAGAGTTTTTTGAGCCATGACTCAATCCGTACACACAAATACGTAAATATCCACAATACTTTTCTACAAATTACTGTTTTTTTATTAGTTAGTAATATTTTCCTTGCCAATTTATATTTAGAACTTGGTAATATTTTTTCGCTATTTAGTAATTTTTTTGGAAAAATTGAATATATTTTGTAGCTGAAGACTAATTTTTTTGGAAAAATTAGAAATATTTTGTCACTAATTACTAATTTTTTGGTAAAAATTGAAAATTTTCTTACTAATAACTAATTTTTTAGAAAAATTACCAACATTTTTCCACTAATTAGGAATTTTTATTAAAAATTAGTACTATTTTTTTACTAATTATTAATTTTTCGAAAAAATGATTAATATAATCAATATCGTTGTCGAAAAAATCGATACTGTCGATCACTGTACAATATTTAGTTTAACGGGTTATACGCAGCCAGGAGACCGAAAAAAGCGATTTTTTAGGATTTTTTTCCGGAAAGACATTTTTTTTTATTAACGTCGGAATTTATATACATGGGTCGTTCCATGTCAAATCGACCAATAGTTGCAATCGACCCCTTTCAATTTCGATGAAATTTGGCCAGAAGTTTTCTTTTATCATAAAACGAAGTTCTACCCAAGGAAAAAAATTAAAAAATTAAGTTCCAAAGTTATGCAAAATTTCACTTTTTTTCAATTTCTCCAGTTTATTTTTTAAATATCTCGAAAACTATTATAGTTACGGAAAAATCGTTCTGGATTAGTCTTAAAGAGTATACTTTGGGCTAAGAAAAAAAATGTTCCGAAAAAACATTTTGAAAAATGATGAATTTGGGGAATTTTGAATTTATTTAAATTGTGCAGATCCACGACCAACATTAAATTTTGGTTTAAATTTTTTTTGTATAATACCTTGTACTGATCTTAAAAGATCGTGAAGGTTTCAGCATGGTACTTTGTTTTTTTTTTCAAAAATATGAATTTTTGAATTTTGGAAAAAAAAACCAAACATTTTTTACCTCTAACGAGTTAAGTAAAGTTGAGCAATCACCTAATTTTTTACTGCTCAAAATTACAAAATTACATGATTGCCCAACTTTAGTTAACTTAGAGGTAAACAAAATTTTTTTTTCTAAAATTCAAAAATTCATATTTTTGAAACAAAAAAACAGCATTCTCAAAATTTTAGGATCTTTTAAGATCAGTACAAGGTATACAAAATAAATTGAACCAAAAACTTAATGTTGATCGCGGATTTTAACAATTTAAAAAAATTTAAAATTCAAAATTCAAAATCAAAATAAATCAAAATCTTCGGGAGATTCTTTAAAAAAAGGCGTCTTGCGGTGCGCACGATATCCCTGGATTGAATAATCCAACGTAAGTAAAAAAATAAAAAAGATTTCCTTAATATAAGGTACAATCTAATATTCGATCGAAGGAATAAGCAAGATATCTATTTTTAACAAAATGGCGGCTTCTAAAAAAATCCGATGTTTTATAAAAGTTTATTGTTTATAAAATGGTAAATATCGGTAAAAAAAAATCTTCTATTAAGTAATAACTAAAAAATATGTTTATAAAAATATTCACAAATTTACTAAAATATATTTACTATATTCAAAATTTATTTCAAACATATTTACAAAAATAGTCAAAAATTAAAAAAAAAATCGTCAAGTAGCCTCTTAATGATAATTAGTAATGAAAAAAGAGTTTTACGATCAGTAAGAGAACTCTTCGCCACTGTAGAAAAAAAAATGTCGTTTTAACAATAAAAAAACATTAGACGTTAAAAAAGTCGACGTGCAGATCAAGGAAGTACATTCAAGGACAATGCGAAAGGACCTTGGAATATAGTGGAATGCGACATAATTGACGGTGTTGGAAAATTGCATAATGTATTAAGAAAAAAGAGAGATAAACACGCGATTTTGCACTCGCAAAAAAAAAAGGCTCGTGTCCAATTAGCGGGAACCTTATTTTTAGTTAATTTAGTTGTACATCTTTATCAGTGCTTCGGATAGTCCTTCGTAATTGACCTAATGCTCAAATTGCTCGATGACGATGAAATGGAAAAAAAAATCACCTGAAAAAAAAAGAATTCTCAATTGACACGAGTGAAGCGTTTGTGACGACAGACTTAAGTTTTAGCGAATCGAAACGAGAAACGTGTGCAATGATAAAAAAATTGTTCCCTCGAGAACATTTCAAGTTACTGACCTTATGAAAAAATTGGTCCAGCGTTGAACCGCCGGTCGAATGAGTCATCTTTGCCAACACGTTTTTATCGTTGATATATACGAGGCTTTCCACGTCGATTCGACCTGGGTCTGACCCTTCACCTCTCCGATTTTGTCCGCAATTTTTTATGGTTTTTTAGTACCTCCGAAGAGCACTCAGGATTTTTTTCAGATTTTTTTGGAACGATTTGAATTGACCATAAATTTATAAACAAATTATTTTTAGCCCAAATTTAAAAATCCGATAAAAATCACAAAAATTCCGTTCTGTTTATAATAAGCTTTTTCGAATAAAAAAACATTTTTCTTAAATAGAAAGATAGGAACCTGAATTGAGTGGGTGGTTATCCAAACATTTGTGTATGAGGTGTTTAAAAAAAATGTTTGCATAAGGGCCCATTCGAATCAGGTTTCTCTTTCGATTTTTAAAAAATTTGTTTTTTTTCGAAAAGGTTTGTTCCAAACAGAAGGAAGCCCCTTCCCACTTTGTCTTAACGCCTAAAATTTTTCATATAAAAAACGGGATTTTTGTAATTTTTTTCAGCGTTTTAAATTGGAGCTAAAAATAATTTGTTTATAAAATTATAGTCAAGTCAAATCGTTCTGAAAAGATCTGAAAAAAATCCTGAGTGCTTTTCAGAGGTACTACAAAACTATAAAAAATCGCGGACAAAATCGGAGAGGTGAAGGATCAGACCCAGGTCGAATCGGTGTTGAATGCCCCATACATATGTCTATATTCACACATACGGGCGAAACTCGTATTAAAAAGTCTGTTTCCTTAGAGCATTAGAGCTCTTTTCCCGTTGCTCGTGACGTCAGAAACGTTTGATGACGAATATATATAGTTATATCAAAAAAATGGAACCTTGAATGTCGACCATTTATCATTATAGATATGTATATAGGAAGAGATCATAAATCGTCGTTTTATAGGAATTTTTTACCCCATCCGGATACGCTCCTTATTGAGAGTGTCAATTGAACAATTGTTACTTACAATTTTCCATCCAAAGTTCGTCATTTTTTCTTTTCGACGAATCGTTTTAGAGTTTCATCGGCGCGTGGCTTCGAACATAATTTTCAATTCGAACGCTTATTCACGAGAACGAACCTACGTACTCTTCTTTTCGCTAATTTTTGAACTAGAACTGACCTTCTCTCCCTGATTTCTTACGTCTTTAGAGCTAAAATTCAAATTTCAATAGAGTTAGTAGTTATTGAGTCGCAGATTACCAGAAAACTACTTGTTTTTTCAGCAGTTGACGAAAAAAGTTGTTTAAATAAAAAAATATTAATATATTGTGTGACGTATATCATTTGAAAGAGCGATCTCTAGGGATTCTAAAAATATTTTTTTTATTATTTTTGGTCGAGTGTTACCTACGTACTCTTCTTTTCGCTAATTTTTGAACTAGAACTGACCTTCTCTCCCTGATTTCCTCGGTTTCTAGAGCTAAAACTTACACTGAGAGAAAAAATTACTAGAACCAATGAAATAAAGTTTTGAAGGCAAAAAATCATTTTTTTTAATTATTTGCCAAAACATATTAGATTGGTTCCCTTATATATTTACTTGGTTCATTTTTTGCAGTCCCGTAGTAAAAAACTCCATTCGTCGCCATTGAAAAATCCCCATTCATTCCCCATTGCCAAAATAACCAATGGAGATGAATGCCGAATTGCCTAAGGGGATTTTCGCCATTGAATTCCCCATTTGAAACGGAATGGGGATTATCTAATGGGGATTCAATGGAGACAATCCCCTTAGGCAATTCGGCATTCATCCCCATTGGTTATTTTGGCAATGGGGAATGAATGAGGATTTTTCAATGGCGATGAATGGAGTTTTTACTATACGAAAGAATCTCCATTGCTGTTCGCCACTCATTCCCCATTGCCCACAAAAAAAAAATTGGGAAAATTTTTTTTTCATCGGTTCTATACTTTTCGGTCATAATTACGTCGATTGCTGAAAAAAAAAAATTCTATACGCCCTTATGGCTTTCGACACCAACTCGGAAAGCCATAAGGGCGTATAAAAAAACAAAAAAAATTGGGAAAATTTTTTTTTCATCGGTTCTATACGTTTCGGTCATAATTACGTTGACTTGAAATTTCGCTATTTTCAGGTTTTTGAAAATAGGCCCAAAATTGAGCAAAACAGTTTTCTATCGAAATTAATGGAAATTTTGATTTTTTGAAAAAACTATTGATAGATTCGCGTTTAGGGGGCAAAAATACATCGATATGAGGCCCGAAAAACAAAAATAATTTTTTTTTTTTTTTGCATTTTGGCCAAAATTCAATCGGTTCACTAAAATGACTGCAATTTATTTTCTAGATAGAATTGCGGCTTGAGCATGAGCTCATTCCCTTCGTAATCGTTCACGCTTCAAAATCCCGTTTGGTTCATCCCATTACGATCGTTTTTCGATTTTTGGCAGATTTTTAAAGTTCAACAATCGATTTTTGTAAATTTTTTAAGGTATACCCCTTTCCATTTTTTTCGGCGATTTTCAAACTGCTCTCATTTCTACAAAAAATTAGTTATCGGGATGAACTTAACGGCATTCTCTAAGTTTGGTCACAAGCTTTGCGTACGAAAAACAAATTTTGAAATCGGTTGAACCAAAGTCAAGTTATGAGCACTTGAAATTTCGCTATTTTCAGGTTTTTGAAAATAGGCCCAAAATTGAGCAAAACAGTTTTTTATCGAAATTCATGAAATCTTTGATTTTTTGAAAAAACTATTGATAGATTCGTGTTTAGGGGGCAAAAATACATCGATATGAGGCCCGAAAAACAAAAATAATTTTTTTTTTTTTGCATTTTGGCCAAAATTCAATCGGTTCACTAAAATGGCTGCAATTTATTTTCTAGATAGAATTGCGGCTTGAACATGAGCTCATTCTCTTCGTAATCGTTCACGCTTCAAAATCCCGTTTAGTTCATCCCATTACGATCGTTTTTCGATTTTTGGCAGATTTTTAAAGTTCAACAATCGATTTTTGTAAATTTTTTAAGGTATACCCCTTTCCATTTTTTTCGGCGATTTTCAAACTGCTCTCATTTCTACAAAAAATTAGTTATCGGGATGAACTTAACGGCATTCTCTAAGTTTGGTCACAAGCTTTGCGTACGAAAAACAAATTTTGAAATCGGTTGAACCAAAGTGAAGTTATGAGCACTTGAAATTTCGCTATTTTCAGGTTTTTGAAAATAGGCCCAAAATTGAGCAAAACAGTTTTTTATCGAAATTCATGAAATCTTTGATTTTTTGAAAAAACTATTGATAGATTCGTGTTTAGGGGACAAAAATACATCGATATGAGGCCCGAAAAACAAAAATATTTTCTAGATAGAATTGCGGCTTGAGCAAGAGCTTATTCTCTTCGTAATCGTTCACGCTTCAAAATCCCGTTTGGGAAATTGGGAAAAATTTTTTTTCATCGGTTCTATACTTTTTGGTCATAATTACGTCGATTCCTGAAAAAAAAATTTTGATACGCCCTTATGGCTTTCGACACCAACTCGGAAAGCCGTAAGGGCGTATAAAAAAAAAAACAATTGGAAAAATTTTTTTTCCATCGGTTCTATACGTTTCGGTCATAATTACGTAGATTCCTGGAAAAAAAAATTTCAATACGCCCTTATGGCTCCCGGATGCCATAAGGGCGTAAAAGAGGTGATACTCCCTTATGGCAGCTGTAACGCGATATATATTATTAGATTTAATAGAAATTATTGAAGCTCAGAATTGAGAAAATAGATTGTAAGTGTATTCAGATGACGATTGATAATGAAAGTATATACGTTTCTCCTCTCACAAATCGGGTTGAGAAGGACTGATAAAATTATGTGTATATGTTAAAAATAAACGGTTTTAAAAATCATTTATCCCAAACGTACGCGTACTTGATGAGCAGTTTATAATACATTTTTTTAGAATTACTTTCGAATAATTTCCGAGCTTATGCTAATATTAATTGACCATCGATATAATCATCAGCATTTATTACAATTGAAGAAAATATTTGGTTCATATATGAGAATCAGCGACATCTACTCTTACTTGACTTTATTAATTCACCGCCGTTTGAGAAATATCGCATTCGGAAAAATTCTCATCGATCGATGGGTTCAATTGTTCAGCATTAAACCTCGAATATGGATTGCAACATCGTTAACGAATGCTGCTCATCATTCGATCAGTCATCAATGAAGTGACATTATTGATAAATGTTGATCATTGTATAATTCGTAGTTACTTATTATTCAATGGGTATCCTTGGTAAATGCTGATCATTTCATCGTTAGCCGCATTTGGGTTCCAATGAACATATGTGGGAAATGCTGATCTTTCAGTTCATCCGCATTGACTTTCCAATGGACATCATTGGGTAAAGCGGATCACTTCGTTCATCAGCATTTACCATCTCATGGACACCATTGGGCAATGCTGATCGCTCGATACATCCGCATTGGCTTTCCAATGAGCATCATTGAGTAATGATGATCATTCGATTCGTCCGCATTGGCTTTCCAATGAGCATCATTGAGTAATGATGATCGTTCGATTCATCCGCATTGGCTTTCCAATGAGCATCATTGAGTAATGATGATCATTCGATTCATCCGCATTTGATGTTCAATGGATACCCATTCACTGATCAATGGTCAGCCCTGTACGCCATTGACAAATGCGGAAATCTCAATGGGTCCCCATTCATTGTCCAATGGAGTCGTATGAGGACCATTGGTTGCCATTGGCGATTCAATGGAGTTTTTTACTACGGGGTCAATTCCATAAATTTCTGTTTCAATAAACGAATTTACTTGAATCTAACAATATTTTATCAATTATATGTAATATATGTTGTTTGAATCAAGAACACATTTTATCATTCAAAACATGCATGTCTTTCAATACAGGAAGCACTGAGAAAAAGAATTTGTCGAATCAACAAATTAATTAGACCAATCAACAGGAAAAAATGATTGATTCAATCAAATGCGTGTTTATTAATTGTTGCTAAACATTTTATACAAAATATATAGCCCTTGCCAAATAATTTAATATGCATAGTTTAGTGACCCCAAAAAGAGATAAATAGAAAAAAAAGACAAATCTGCGCCAATTCTCCGATCTAACTTCTCCGTCCGACCGAGATTCGAACCCTCGACCCTACCTACCATCATACCTATCCTACCTAACTACCTAACACGCTACCTATTGCGCTATCAACTACTGCTATGCACTTAAAAAAAAGTTAGGAGTTATGAAGATTCGAATATAAGAAAACATTTAAAAACCCAGTTTTTTAAGTTTTAACAATTTATGTATACTATTAAAGTATACTATAGAAATGATAGTTCTTTGCTTGAAGCAAATAAAAATTTCATCATTCACAACAAATATTCTGTTGGAATAAAATAATGTGTTATTTATTTTATTACAGCTTCTTTTAAAATAATCACAATCAATTTTATGTCTAATAAATATTGAAAATACTACAGAAGTATTTTTAGAAGTAAAATAATCTCATGTTTATGATGCAATAAATCTAATTAATCCAATGAATGCAAATTTATTAAAATCTATTTGAATAAAGATATTTTTAGAAGTAAAATAATGATGAATTTATTGCAAAGAAATAATTTTGTTCGAAAAAAATCAATTTCGTATTGAAGTCGTTTTTTAGATTCAAATCATCATAATTTTAGATTCAAATAATCTAATGTTTATGATGCGATCAATGTAATTAATCCAACGAATACAAATTTAATCAAATCTATCATGCATTTAATTGTTACTATTAAATAAGAGTTTTAATATAATGGAGAAATAGATTCGTGAAAATATTTTTTTAAATGAAGAGTGATTTTCTTGGTTCAACAAATAAATAATCGAATTAATACTTTCATTTAATAAATAAATTCATGTTCTCAAATTCAGTAATTTTTTCTCTCAGTGTAGATTTTAATGGGGTTAGTGGAGATTGAGTAATAGACTACCGGAAATTCGTCGGATTTTTCTACAGAGCTAAAAAAAATGTTTGAAATAAAAACAGTCGTTTTTGGCCGGTTTTTCTGAATCTCTATAATTTATTGATTCCACCGTATCGCAAAAATCTTGAATTTGAAGCAGACGAAGGTCAGCAAACTGCCAATATTGTCGCGTCGTTAAATGTACGAGCTCTTTTTCCTTCATCGTAAATATTGCGAAAGGCAAATGAAGTCATAAATACCATTGAAATATGACTATATGATTATAATCCGCGACTCGTGTGATCTATCGATCACACTAATTAAATAATTGAATACAAATATTTGTACTGCCTTTATTAAATAAAAATAAAAAATATATCAAATTAAAAAAATAATAATAATAATCAAAAGTCATAATTTAGAGATTTATGAGCGTTTTCGCAACTTGAATTTTTCCCGGAGTTGCAGAAGATCTAAAAGCATTCCGGGATTCCCACTTATTTCCAACCAGCAACTGTATTATTTATGAGAAAAAAATATATACACTACCGGCGAAAAGTTTCCGGACAAAACTTCAAAAAAGGTCTGGAACGTTTTTTTTTATATCCGGAAACTTTTTGCCAATAGTGTATTTATTTCTTCGACTATGGAAAATTATTCTCCAAGTACACATTTTATCCTCTTTCGCGAGTTTGAAAATTACGAGAAATCGCAGATTTCCCGCTTCATTTCCGGTTAAATAATTTAACGTCAGTGTGCTTGAAATAAACATAATAATCCGGGAGCTCGATTCTTGTACTTCTTTTTTCCTCTTTTTTTTTACTCGCAATGTACGACACGGGGCTCGACAGCAACTTGAGTCAGGTGAGGGTTAATAATATAGCACATCCAAGCTATGATGTAAATGCGCGCTGCTCGTTCGTCAATAACACTTATGAATTATTTGAGAAAATCTAGTCAAGCAAATAGTTCATTGCATCACAAAAGTTTTGAAATGAAAGAAACTGAAAATGGTAAAGTTACCGACGTTGGAACAAAAATGAGTTTTTTTTAACTCTCTTTAGGGTTCCGTACCTTAAACGGGAAAAAGGAACACTTATAGGATCACTTCGTTGCAGAGTTGTGAAAATAGTAATGTAAAAGTAATGCATTACCCATTACTTTGAACAATGTGTATTGGACAAGTATTCCATTACAAATGTAATGTACAAGTGTAATGGATGCATGTCCCATTACAAATAAAAAAAAAAGTAATGTGTAATGGATGCATGTGCCATTACAAATAAAAAAAAGCAATGTGTAATGGATGCGTGTTCCATTACAAATAAAAAAGTAATGTATAATGTATGCACGTTTCATGACAAATTACAATTAAAAAAAAAAGAACATGCACATTATTTAGGGATTCAATAAAGCGACAAATTTTGTATCAGTAACTTGTAATTTTTATTAGATTGCTTATAATTATGGGTAACAACTTGTAAAAGCAAGTTCAATATGAAGTTGGATAATTTTTGGGGTTGAGAACATTTTCGTACTTCATATTTAACGATGAACCGTCTGTTTTTGTGTTTCTATTTTTTAACTTTATGGATCATTTGTGATAATTCGGATAAAATTTTAGAGAGCGAAATAAAATAATGGAACAGCAATGTGCAAGTTTCTAATACAAGCACGGCAATTTTTCTATCTGTAATGGCACATGCATCCATTACACATTACTTATTTATTTGTAATGGGACATGCATCCATTACACATTACTTTTTTTATTTGTAATGGACCATGCATACATTGCACATTACTTTTTGTATTTGTAATGGAACACGCATCGACTACACATTACTTTTTTATTTGTAATGACACATGCATCCATTACATATTACTTTTTTATTTGTAATGGAACATGCATACATTACACATTACTTTTTTAATTGTAATGGAACACGCATCCATTACACATTACTTTTTTTATTTGTAATGGCACATGCATCTATTACACATTACTTTTTTATTTGTAATGAGACATGCATCCATTACACATTACTTTTTTATTTGTAATGAGACATGCATCCATTACACATTACTTTTTTATTTGTAATGGAGCACGCATCCATTACACATTACTTTTTTTATTTGTAATGGCACATGCATCCATTACACATTACTTTTTTATTTGTAATGAGACATGCATCCATTGCACATTACTTTTTTATTTGTAATGGGACATGCATCTATTACACATTACTTTTTTTTATTTGTAATGGAACATGCATACATTGCACATTACTTTTTGTATTTGTAATGGAACACGCATCCACTACACATTACTTTTTTAGTTGTAATGGAACATGCATACATTACACATTACTTTTTTAATTGTAATGGAACACGCATCCACTACACATTACTTTTTTATTTGTAATGACACATGCATCCATTACATATTACTTTTTTATTTGTAATGGAATATGCATACATTACACAATACTTTTTTATTTGTAATGGCACGTGCATCCCATTACACATTAATTTGTTTATTTGTAATGCAACATGCATACATTACACATTACTTTTTTTAATTGTAATGGAACACGCATCCATTAAACATAACTTTTGTATTTTGTAATGGTACACTTATCTATTTTACGTTATGCAGTGTAATGGGTAATAAATATAGTAATGCATTATCAAAGTAATGCATTATTTACAACTCTGCTTCGTTGTCAGTCTGTCTCTCAGTTAAGACCCTTTTTCACAGGAATGCGAGGAGGGACTGAAAAAATATTAGTATACTAATGGCTGAGCTATTTAATTATTTATAATTTTGTAGTAATATGTATGTATATATGTGAAGGCAGGTTTAATAGAGTTAGCGACTGTTGGAGAGAGACACCAGACGATAAGAAACCGCGTCGCCGAGAAAAATTGACTCTTGAAACCCGACCTTCGGACTCGATATGTGACCGAACGCATCCACCATTGTTGTGACATTACCGGAAGTTCGATTTTTCGTTTTCATCGACCAAGGTGCTCTGACACTCTCCATTCTTAATTGATAAAATCAAAGAGTCGTACTAAATCAAATTGAAATTAAACAATTCAAACTTATTTTTTGAATTTTTGTTATCAAAATATTCACAAATGTCGTCGAAAAGGGTCAATAACGTAAGGGTGGGGGGGGGGGGGGTTAAGGGTCGGTCGAAAATTTTAGGGGCTGCGTCCACAATTGAAGACTAAAAAGAAGAAATGTACGGTTCGATTAAAAAAACAATATTGACAAAACCATAAATTAAACTAACCATATTTTCCTCACAACACAATAAATTGGGTTATCGAGAAAGCTCGGATTCTCGATGAAAGTACAAACAGGAAAAAAAACTCTAATAAATCGCTCGTATCTGCAGTTGTAAAACGAGAATTACCACTTAAACAGAAGTGTCCCAGTTGCGCTGATACAGATACAAAAAAATCTCACATTGACCCACATTTCTCATTCCCTGTGCCAAATATTTGCACCTCATTTTTCTCATTTTATATCTCAGGCTCGAAACTCAAAAATAAATAATGAAGAAAACCTCACAATGATATTCTTATCTATGTTTCTCGTGCAGATATTGATAAAAAAAAGTTTTCAAAATGGTAATGGGTCATTCCATGTAAAATCGACCAAGAGTTGGAACGACCCCTCTCAATTTCGATGAAATTTGGTCAAAAGTTTTCGTTTTCAATAAAACAGAGTTCTACCAAGGAAAAAAAATTAAAATTTTTTTTTTCATAAGTTATTCCAAATTTAAAATTTCACAATTTTTCAAATCTTTTGAGTTTATTTTTCAAATTATAGTTACGAAAAATCGTTCTGAATTCGTATTGAAGAGTATACTTGGGGCTACGAAAAAAAAATATCCCGAAAAAAAAAATTGAAAAATGATGAATTTGGAGCATTTTGAATTTTCAGATATCGTGAAAATCGAAGTTCCATATTTTATTTTTGGTCCAATTTTTTAAATATAATACCTTGTATTGACCTTAAAAGATCCTGAAATTTTCAGAGAGGCTTTTTTTTTCTTTCAAAAATATACATTTTTGAATTTTTAAAAATCGTGCAAATCTACGATCAACATTAAATTTTTGGTTAATTTTTTTTATATAATGCCTTGTACTGATCTTAAGAGATCCTGAAATTTTCAGGATGGTATGTTTTTGTTTAAAAAATAAAAATTGTTGAATTTTGGTAAAAAAAAAACATTTTTTTTTGTTTTTCCTCTAAGTTAAGTAAAGTTGAGCAATCATGTAATTCTGTAATTTTGAGCAGTACAATTTTAAATTAATGACAATTAAAATAAACATTTTTTTTTCCCAAAATTCAAAAATTTATATTTTAGAAACAAAAACACCATCCTGAAAATTTCAGGATCTTTTAAGATCAGTCCAAGGTATTATATTTAAAAAAATTAACCAAAAATTTAATGTTGATCGTGGATTTGCACGATTTTTTAAAATTCAAAAATTTATATTTTTGAAAGAAAAAAAAACACCTCTCTGAACATTTCAGGATCTTTTAAGATCAGTACAAGGTATTACATTAAAAAAATTGAACCAAAAATAAAATATGAAACTTGGATTTTCACGATTTTTGAAAATTCAAAATTCTCCAAATTCATCATTTTTCAAAAAAAATTTTGGAATATATTTTTTTTTTTTCGTAGCCCCAAGCATACTCTTCAAAACAAATTGAGAACGACTTTTCGTAACCATAATAGTTTTCGAGGTATTTGAAAAATAAACTTGAAAGATTTGAAAAATTGTGAAATTTTAAATTTTGAATAACTTTTGAAACAAAATTTTTAAATTTTTTTCCTTCGGTAGAACTTCATTTTATTAAAAACGAAAACTTCTAACCGAATTTCATCGAAATTGAAAGGGGTCGATTCCAACTCTTGGTCGATTTGACATGGAATGACCCTATTACATTGTAGATCCCGCAGCCGATATCCGAGGCGTAATCAAGGATTCAGCGCAACATTGACGATCAAGCTTTATTCACGATCTCATCGAAAAAGTACGATTCCCCTTTTTTTCCTCAATCGCGCGGCCACGGAGGTTCGGCCAGGGTTAACGTGATGCATTCTTGCATATATATAATGTACACTGTCGTCCAAAAGTTTGGAAACACTCGCTCCGATTCCGCGCCGCACAAAAAGTTTCACTGCTCTTTCAAAAATGAAGATATTTCAATTCAACAAGCGGCGTTTCAAAGGGGACATATTAAGCTTCAATTTTCTCTTTCCAAAAAAAATTTTCGATTTTTTTTTAACCCGGTACGCCCTTTGAAACATGGTCGTTTTTTGGCTTTTTTTTGGCACTGATATTTTGGCGCATGACCCAGACAAATTTTTTAAAACTGTTTTTTGCATGAAAAACTTGGGGCGGGGGGAGTATAAGCTTCAATTTCGCTTGTTAAAAAGTTTCGTACGATTTTTATTCGCTGAAATATTAAATTTTTTGCAAAAAACAACCATACTTATAAAATGTAACCTAACTCTAAAACTACTGGATTTTCGTGGAATCACTAAGAGAGTAAAAAGTTGCGTACAATCATTCTGGATTCAATGAAATTTTTTCAGATTTTTTTTCGTAATTTTTTTTTCCAAAATTTTTCCGTCAACGAGATATTGTTTAAGATTTAAAAAAATCTCGTTGACAAGAAAAAATGTCAAAACAAATTTTTTTTTTAAATTTCATTAAATCCACAATGATCGTACGCAACTTTTTACCGTCTTAGCGATTTCACGAAAACCGAGGAGTTTCAGAGTTACGCGACATTTATTTTTATGGTCGTTTTTTGCGAAAATTTTTGTGCCACGCGGAATCAAAGTCAGAGTTTCCAAACTTTTGAGCTGTAGTGTATATCGCGTGATTCAAATCCAAAAGCCGTATTTTCCGTCCATTAGCGTACGAAATACGCCAATTTTGCATTGGTTACGCGATAATACATATACCAGGCATTCCATGCGAAAACGATCAGCGTCGCAGGTGTAATTTTTTTTAGTGTTACGCATGACTTCAAAAATAGACAAAAAAAAGAAATGATGAATATCACAAGCTACGAATTTTTTACTACTTCTAAAAACGTCTCTCAAAAAATGGTGAATTTTTTCAAAATAATCAAAATGGTCCAAGTTAAAAAAAAATATTTTGGGTTTAAAACAGAAAAAAAACATAAAAATAAATGTCGATTTTTTTTGCATTTTCTTATAAAATTACAACTCAGGATGAAAAAAAATAACCCACTATTTTAATATGATATCTTCGTTGTTTAAAAAAGGATGAGTATTTAAAAAAAAATCGTGTGAAATTTTTGAAAATTTTATTGTGATCGGAAGGGTTGAGACAAAAATCTAAAAAAAATTTCGAAATACTGCTTTCGGTATGTAGAAAAAAATAGAAAATGTTCAACAAAATCAATAATGGTCGGCGTCACGGATTGATCGGTTTCGCATGGAATGCCCCATATATATACGTATATCTGGGAGATTGCGAAATCATGCCGTCATCATGAGGCACCCGGAAGTCATTTCGCGTGGATTTTTCAATATGTAGATGCTTACACACGATAGTAAAATTTCCTCGGACGACGATCTTTCAATTTTTATCGTGTATTATTATTGTTATGAGCGTCACGTATACACGTGATTTTGTGGCATGAAAAAAAATCAAATTATGTAAATGACATTACTGAATGGTCGAATTCGATTGAGCGAATTGGTGGATGAGGCGAGGAAAAAAAAGAATCATCAGAGTCTCGATTATCAGAGATAGCCGTTGCGTGTCAAACGATCTAACTCGATTGCGGATCCTTTTAAACGCTTAAACGAGCTTGACGAGACAATTTAATCGACTATCGCCATCCCCATGAACGTTGCGTACATTTGTGTGATCAATTTCAACGATTGTCTGAAAAGCATTCTATGCTTTTCTAATATTATTATTGTTATTATTATTATTAATGTTATTGTTATTATTATTATTGTTGTTGTTATTTTTATTGTGCCATTTTAGCAGAAATTCATGAATTTATTAAATTAAATAGCAGAAACTCATGAATTTATTAAATTAAAATGAAATCAATTAATTTCTCATGCTTCGCTGTAGCGCATAATTTTGATAATCTTGAAAATTTTCTGTTCAATTTTTTCATGGACATGAAGTTCCGAACGTTCGAATGAATGGAAAGAATAATTTATTCTTTTAATGGACAGTTTTGAGGCCCTTTCACACTTTGGAAATCATTTTTGAAACTTCTTTCAATTTAAAGAATTATTATTTACCAAGTATTTCCTCGGCTCTTCTAATTTTTTGTTAAACAAATAAATTTGTCGATTTTTCGTCCAACTGAACGTTAGAAACTTCAGGTACATGAAAATCGAATAATTTATTTTTTTAAAGGTCCTTTAACAATTTGGAAATAATTCTTGAAACATCTTTCAATTTAAAGAATTATTATTTACCAAGTATTTCCTCGGCTCTTCTAATTTTTTGTTAAACAAATAAATTTGTCGATTTTTCGTTAAACTGAACGTTAGAAACTTAAGGAACATGAAAATCGAATAATTTATTTTTTTAAAGGTCCTTTAACAATTTGAAAATAATTCTTGAAACATCTTTCAATTTAAAGAATTATTATTTACCAAGTATTTCCTCGGCTCTTCTAATTTTTTGTTAAACAAATAAATTTGTCGATTTTTCGTTAAACTGAACGTTAGAAACTTCAGGTACATGAAAATCGAATAATTTATTTTTTTAAAGGTCCTTTACCAATTTGGAAATAATTCTTGAAACATCTTTCAATTTAAAGAATTATTATTTACCAAGTATTTACCCAGCTCTTCTAATTTTTTGTTAAACAAATAGATTTATCGATTTTTTGTTCAACTGAACGTTAGAAACTTCAAGTACATGAAAATCGATTAATTTATTTTTTTAAAGGTCCTTTCACAATTTGGAAATAATTTTTGAAACATCTTTCAATTTAAAGAATTATTATTTACCAAGTATTTCCTCGGCTCTTCTAATTTTTTGTTAAACAAATAAATTTGTCGATTTTTCGTTAAACTGAACGTTAGAAACTTCAGGTACATGAAAATCGAATAATTTATTTTTTTAAAGGTCCTTTAACAATTTGGAAATAATTCTTGAAACATCTTTCAATTTAAAGAATTATTATTTACCAAGTATTTACCCAGCTCTTCTAATTTTTTGTTAAACAAATAAATTTGTCGATTTTTTGTTCAACTGAACGTTAGAAACTTCAAGTACATGAAAATCGATTAATTTTTTTTTTTACAGGTCCTTTCACAATTTGGAAATAATTTTTGAAACATCTTTCAATTAAAGAATTATTATTTACCAAGTATTTCTTCGACTCTACTAATTTTTTGTTAAACAAATAAATTTGTCGATTTTTCGTTCAACTGAACGTTAGAAACTTCAAGTACATGAAAATCGAATAATTTTTTTTTTTCAAGGTCCTTTAACAATTTGGAAATAATTCTTGAAACATCTTTCAATTTAAAGAATTATTATTTACCAAGTATTTCCTCGGCTCTTCTAATTTTTTGTTAAACAAATAAATTTGTCGATTTTTCGTTCAACTAAACGTTAGAAACTTCAGGTACATGAAAATCGAATAATTTATTTTTTTAAAGGTCCTTTACCAATTTGGAAATAATTCTTGAAACATCTTTCAATTTAAAGAATTATTATTTACCAAGTATTTCCTCGGCTCTTCTAATTTTTTGTTAAACAAATAAATTTGTCGATTTTTCGTTCAACTGAACGTTAGAAACTTCAAGTACATAAAAATCGAATAATGTTTTTTTAAGGCCCATTAACAATTTGAAAATAATTCTCGAATAATTCGTAATTCGAATCATATGAAGTCAAAGAAATCACGACATGGATGTATGAATCTTTTGAAACATATTCAGTCAGCAATCACTGAAATCCTGCCGCAAAAGTTCAAAAAAATATACAAATATGCTTTTCTAAGCGAGAAAGTTGAAATTTTTTATTAAATAAAAATATATAACAAATTTAAGTTTCTCCAAATTGAGAAAATTTCTACAGGTGAAAACAGGATTTTTCGTTTTACAATTCCCGTTATTCGGTATAACCCAATAGAAAAAAAACTATTTTTCGAAAAAATTTCGAATACTCTTAATAAATAATGGTTTGGATGTAAAAAAAAATCAATTAATTGATGTTCTCTCGTTATATAAGAACTTTTTTCAAAATTGATAAGAAAACATTTAATCGAATTTCTTTAACGAGATGTTCTTCTCTCGATTTACAGAAGCTGACGACCTCGATAATCCTTCGGCCATTGTCGGACGCATCGACCGACCTCAAAAAAGTCCTCTCCGAGAAAATACCGAAAGAGCAGGAACGCGTGAAGGCCTTCCGCAAGAGTCATGGAGCTGACAAGGTCGGCGAGGTCACCGTTGACATGGTAAGAGAATTGAAAAAAAAAACTCAGAAGTCGATCGAGAAATAGTGGGGATAGAGGCAATGAGAAATAATCTTTTTCAAGTTCCATGAAAGATCTTTGGATCTATACGAAGATCAAGTACACCAATGTTCATATCACTGCATATCGGCGTGGTTTTGTGATAAGGAATTTTTTGTTGCCTCGACTATTGCTGATAACGTTCCTTTCTCATGATTCTATATAATCTATATATGGGGCGTTCTTCACGAAACCGACCAACCCGTAACCCGGACCATTTGTGATTGTGTTGAAAATTTTCTATTTTTTTGTACGTACGGAAAGCAGTATTTCAGAATTTTTCAAGATTTTTGTCTCAACCCTTGCAATCACAATAAATTTTTCAAAATTTCACACCATTTGTTTTTAAATGCTCGTAACTTTTTAAATAACGAAGATATCAAAATAAGATAAAAGATCATTTTTTTCGTCTTGATTTGTACTTTTATTAAAAAAATATCGAAATTCATTTTCATGTTTTTTTTTTTTTTTAGTTTTAAACCCAAAATTTTAATTTTTTTTAACTTGGAACATTTTGATTATTTTGAAAAAATTCACCACTTTTTAAAAGACATTTTTACAAGTATTTACTAAAAATTCGCAGCTTGTGATAGTCATAACTTGGATTTTTTTGTCTATTTTTGAAGTATATATGTATGTATATGAGGCATTCCTTACGAAACCGACCAATCCATGACCCCGACCATTTTTGATTTTGTTGAAGTTTTTTTATTTTTCTATGCGCACTGAAAGCAGTCTTTCAGATTTTTTTTAGAATTTTATCTCAACTCTTCTTACCACAATAAATGTTTCAAAATTTCACACATTTTTTTTTAAATGCTCATAACTTTTTAAAAAACGAACATATCCAAATAAGATAGAAGATCATTTTTTTTTGTCTTGAGTTGTAGTTTCATGAAAAAAGTACAAAAAAGAATATCGAAATTAATTTTCATCTGTTTTTTTCAACTTTAATCCCAAAATATATATTATTTTTAATTTGGATAATTTTGATTTTTTTTGAAAAAATTCACCACTTTTGAGACATTTTAACAAGTACTAAAAAATGTACTGCTTGTAATATAAGCACAATAATGTTTCGGTTTCAACCTAACCCAACTCTGCAGCGGTTATTTGTCTTACTTTTTTAATATAACTTCGAAAATACATAAAAAATGTAAGTTATGAATATTACAAGCTGCACATTTTTTAGTACTTGTAAAAATGTCTCTTAAAAAGTGGTGATTTTTTTCACAAAAATAAAAAAGATCCAAGTTAAGAGAAAAATATTTTGGGTTTAAAACTGAAAAAAACATGAAAATGAATTTCGATATTTTTTGAAATAAAAGTACAAATCAAGACGACAAAAGAATAATCTTCTATCTTATTTTGATATCTCCGTTTTTTTTAAGTTGTTAGCATTTTTAAGAAAATAGTGTGAAATTTTTGAAAATTTATTGTGGTTAGAAGGGTTGAGACAAAAATCTAAAAAAATTCTGAAAGACTGCTTTCAATACGTACAAAAAAATAGAAAATTTTCAGCAACATTAAAAATGGTCGGGGTGACGGATTGGTCGGTTTCATATGGTTTCATACTTTTAAAACGCGATTTAAAGTTTAAAACTTAAAAAATCATTCAAAAACGCGTCGAATATTTTTGTTGTATCTTTTCTGAAAAGGCCATAAAAAACAAAAATTTTGCAGAAAAAAACTTTCAATTTGGACCATTATTAAAGAACTTATGACCAAAATACCATTTTTTGTTAATTTAATATCTTTTGAATGGGTAATCAAAAAAATCTCAAAATTTAACAGGAAGGGTCTTTTGATGGGTACTAAAAAATATAAAAAAATTGAGGAAATAAAAAAAAAAAGTTTCTCAAACTGTCCGATTTGGGATGGAGCGCCCCATATATATGATAGCGAGGAAAATAGTGAGGAAAAATCCTCGACGACCCCATATCACAGAACTCCTAATTTCTTGAAATTATCTTCATCTCCCTTCCAATTATCGATTTTTCCAAAAAATAAAATTATAACAATAATGTCATTTGAGAATAAAAAACCGTAATCTTAAATTTTCACTAGCGTTGCCTTCAACTGAGAATATATCTACTTTTGGTATGTGGAAAAACGAAAAAATTCGACACTGCAAGTCTCATTCCCAAAATTTCATAATAAATCCCCATCGTTTGCTTCAAAAATCAACATTTTGAAGTCAATCTTCATTGATCGATATTTTTCATGAATCTTTGACTTTTCAGATGTACGGTGGTATGAGAGGTATCAAAGGACTGGTTTGGGAGCCATCGGTCCTCGACGCCGACGAGGGTATCCGATTCCGTGGCAAGTCCATTCCGGAATGTCAAAAATTGCTGCCAAAGGCGGCAGGTGGTGCCGAGCCACTGCCAGAGGGTTTGTTCTGGTTATTGATAACCGGTGACGTTCCCAACGACGCTCAGGTGAAGGCCATCTCTAAGGAATGGGCAGCGAGAAGCGCGTTGCCCGCTCACGTGACGAAAGCCCTTAACGATTTTCCGAAAAGTCTTCATCCGATGAGTCAATTTTCCGCGGCTATCACGATCCTCAACAGCGAGAGTGAATTCGTCAAGGCTTATACTTCGGGTGTCCACAAGTCGAAATACTGGGAGACCGTCTACGAGGATTCCATGAATCTCATTGCAAAATTACCGTCGATCGCGGCAACGATATATCGCAATGTTTATAAAAATGGGAAAGGTCTCGGCTCGGTCGACAGCGGCAAAGATTGGTCCTGGAATTTCGCCAATATGCTCGGTTACGATAATCCCGAATTCATCGAACTCCTCAGGCTCTATCTGACCATCCACTCCGATCACGAGGGTGGAAACGTATCGGCCCACACGACCCATCTCGTTGGTTCCGCATTGTCCGATCCTTATTTGTCCCTCGCGGCCGGTATGAACGGCCTCGCTGGTCCTCTTCACGGTCTTGCCAATCAGGAGGTTCTCGTTTGGCTGCAGAAACTCCGTTCCCAGGTCGGCGATGCTCCCACTGACGAGAAACTCAAGGAATTCATCTGGAATACCCTCAAGAGCGGTCAGGTCGTACCTGGCTACGGACACGCCGTCCTCAGAAAAACCGATCCTCGTTACGCCTGCCAGCGTGAATTCGCACTCAAGCATTTGCCCAACGATCCCCTCTTCAAGGTACACTGCTTTTCGACGACTTTGCTCCGATGTGACTTTGCTTTCGTCGCGGATTAATTTTTTTCGGAATTTTTTGGCTAGTATTTGCAAAATGCTTTCCGAGGCATTGATCTGATGATCGAAGAAAATTGAAATTTTTTAGAAGTTTTTATAATACACTTGAACTTTGAAGAGGATTTTTTTACATTCAACAATATTTCTCAATTTCATGAAAAAAAATGTGAACCATAACTTAGGAAACTTGTGAGGAATTGGTTTTATACATTACATTACATTATATTAATACATTACACAATACATTAATACATTACATTGGTTTGATACATTAAATCTGGGGGATTGATTCATTTGATGGACTTCTGTTGAATATATCTGGATACAATATTTAAAACCCTGAAAATTGGACATTTGCACATTGCTTCCTCATCTTCATCCATAGTTGCACACAGCTTCCTTTATCACAAAATATGGCGATCAAATTTGGCTTCCGCATAAAGGAAGCTTTGTTAACTATCGAAAAACTCGAGTATTCAATGTGCAAATTTGCCAAATTCTTTCAAATTTACTTCTTGTCAAATTTGATTTTTGCCAAATTCAATAGCAAACAACCTTGATCACTATTTTTAATGTGTACAACATTTCAGTATAATATCTCGCAAATAGCCGAAGTTGGAGTACGCTATTTTTCAAACAAACCTAAATTTGATAAGAATTTAATCATTCCATGGATTTTCGCCAAATTCAATAACGAACAACCTCGATAGCTATATTAGCTCTGTGCAAAGTTTATATTTTAAAAATTGCACACGTTGGAGCGTTTGGGCTATCTTTAAATAAATTAAAATTTTCATAAGATTTCAATCTCTGGATGGATTTTCGCCAAATTCAATAGAGAACAACCTTGTTAGCTATACTAGTTTTGTACAAAGTTTCAGTGCAATATTTTGAAATTTGTGCAAGTTAGAGCGTGTAGGCTATTTTTCAAAAAACTCAAAATTTCATAAAAATTTAATCTTTCGGAAATTCTTTCAAAATATGATTTCTCTACGTTTTGGGCGTTTTGGGACATTTTTAACACACATTGGCATAAAAATGTCAAAACAAAAATTTGTCCCGAAAACAAAGCTTCCTTTATGAGCTTTATGAAGCAAAAATAATTCAATTGATAATTGATTGAAAAATCTTATTGTAAGAATTACTTTGCATCCTTTACGAAATTTTACCTTATTTAAAAAAATTTAAATTTCATAAAATTTCAAAACCTTTTTTATGGCATTAAGCAGTCTTCGTATTCAATCTATTCCAAATTGTTGACTGAATCTTTTGTTTTTTTTTCTCTTGTTCTTGCAGCTTGTATCTCAGGTCTACAAGATCGTTCCTCCGGTGCTTCTCGAGACGGGCAAAGTGAAGAATCCATGGCCCAACGTAGATGCTCATTCCGGTGTTCTTCTTCAGTACTATGGAATGAAGGAAATGAATTATTATACCGTTCTCTTCGGAGTTTCGCGAGCTCTCGGTGTCTTGTCGGCGCTCGTTTGGGACCGTGCTCTCGGTCTTCCGATCGAGAGGCCCAAATCCCTCAGCACCGATCTTCTCATGAAGGCGACAAAGGCCGCCTAAGAATCCTCGGGAAAACAAAAAAACAATCATGAAATATTAAATTCCGACTTCACGCAAATTTAAAAATCGAAAAGAGAAAAAAAGAGTAATATCAGCGTAAGATCCTGAGCGTGAAATCAAGACCCGTGAAGCCTCTCCACGATAGAGCCAAAAAAAAATCTCGCGTTGCTCAGTTTTGTACGACATCGAAATTCGACAAGCAATTTTTACATCCGGGAGCTCCGTACAGCTTCGCAGTTAATTCAAATTTCCCCATACTGACATTTTTGTCGTTACATTTTTGGGTGCTCGAGTGTAAAAAAAAAAATGAGACAGAGAAGGGACAAAAATCATTGTCAGAAATCATGAAGAAAAATAACACCCTTCGAAGTGTGTTGAGAGCAGCTGTAAAATATAATGTCGCTAGAGAAGAATTCAGTCGTTTATCGCTAATTAATCGCAGGACACATTTTCTTGATCTGTCTTTGAGCCACTAATTTGCGAATAAACAAAGACTGCGTAAGTTATAATCGAGACTGAAGCTATCGAGGCTCTCGGAATTCATCCTAAGCTCCGCGCATATCTTTTGAGAAGCAAACAAATTTATAAAATCGCGTTTACGATATAGCGTCGAAAGCACGACGTTCGAAGGAAGTTGTAGAAAAAAAAAACTGTATAGATTCTAGTGTTTGTCAAACGAACGTTAAACGGCTCGTTGAAAGATCGAATAACGATTAAACTGCTCAGAGTGAAATTCGGTATTTGTAAAAATTATTAAAAAAAAAATAATAATAATAAGAACAACAATACAAACCGAGTGTCCCGAGTGGGCGTGATATAGCGAACAATAATTACGTCTGTACGTCGTAGGAAGAAAAAAAGTAACGAAAATTTACGGAAGGTTGTTGGAGCACTGATGCCAAATATATACATATATTTTGGTGCTAAACTAGTCCGGTGCGATAATGCCAGACTTTTTTGTCTCGTCATTTTGTAGAAAATATCTTTATCATCGTCGGACGACCTTCCGATAAGAATTTTTTTTTTCCTCCCCCAACGAGCTGCCATCCTATTGATAGTTCAACGAGCTGGCAGCTCCCACGTTCTGCAGGGCTCACGAAAATACTTAATTAACGAAAATGTTGAAAAAAATAAAATTTAGTGCCCAAAAGCACGGACCTTGTAGATGACCCCCCCCCCCTCCCGCCCAAGACACGTTGCTGTGGCGATTCAACACTTACGTTAAGTCATTATGATTTGTGTAAAAAAAAAAGATCAGAAAAAAAAGATGAGGATGACCGGTGGTAGATCCATTTTTATGAGAGTGAATGAATGTGTGAGATATCTAATTTATAACGAAGGAGAAAACGAAAAAAAAAATGTTAATAAATAGAAATCCCAAAATTACTGAAAAAAAAGATGTTTCACGTTATTTCATTCGTTTGAGATATTTGCGATTTGGGAGATTTTAAGAACGTTATAAATAATTATGAATTCTTGCTATTCCGACCTCTAGACTTTTTTCAGTGAAATAATACACTATTGGAAAATATTAAGGGATCGAACAAATTTCCTAAATTATTGATTTTTAAAAATGCTGTATCTCAGTGAAAAATTGTCGTATCGAGGTCTAAAAAAAAGCACTTTGAAGCTTGAAGTTTCTAGTTTTAAGATCTTTTAGTAATTTTTTTTTTTTAACTACAGGTTCCACTCAATACTAGGAATTAATAATACTTGAATTAATTCTCTACAAGGATTGGTTTTTTGAAGAAAAAAAATTCCATCCTTGACAAACCATCATTAACCCTTGTAGAGAATTAATTAAAGTTTCTGAATTCCCCCTTTCATTTTCTGTGCGATTGTTGCTGAGGTATTAATGGTCAAAGACAAAAGGATCCTTTTTCATTAAAAGTCCGATATCTCAGCGAAAAATGGTCGCATTGAGATCTAAAAAAAACAAATTGAAGCTGAATAAACAAGTTATCTGACCCATGCAATAGTTTAGCTGGAAACATTTTTTCAAAGTCACTGGAACAAAAAAAAAGTACATGGGGTATTCCCACTGAAATTTTCACGTCCGAACCCCTACCCTTTTGAATAATTATGAAAAAAAATTTCCTAAAAGTATTCTGAAAAAGGAAAGACACGTATTTTTTTGTTAAGGCCGACAATTGATACTTTTCGTCGTACGATTTTAGTAAAAAATCCGAATTTTTCACTAACTCTCTTATGAAGTAAAAACAAACTTTCGTGAGCTCACAATTAAAAAAAAAAAAATCAATTGTTTTACTCGTTTTATAACGAACAAATTTTGTCTGAAGCATTTTTCGATAGGATCTCGAATTATAAAGATACTACGTGTTTAGAGTAGAGAGTTAATGAAAAATTTGGATTTTTTACTAAAGTCGTACGACGAAAAATATCGATTCTCGGCCTTAACAAAAAAATACGTGTCTTTTCTTTTTCAGAATACTTTTATGAAATTTTTTTTCATAATTATTCAAGAGGGTCCGGGTTCGGGCGTGAAAATTCAGCGGGAATACCCCATATACAATTTGCAAAATTATTTGTTCACACTATTTCTTATGATTGCGTGAAACCTCCAGTTTTGAACATTTTTTCGCTGAAAGATCTCAAAACTCAAAACTTGAACCTTCAAAATCCTTTTTTTGTACCTCGATACGACCATTTTTCACTGAGATACAGCATTTTTAAAAACCACTAAAAATTTAGGACTTTTTTTTTATCCTGTAATTTATTCCATTACGAAAATGAGTTTTAAAAAATGCACTTTTAATTGTATTCACGTTTTGCTCGTACATTAAGCATTTCCAGTCCTTTTAATTAAGACCCCAAAATATATTTCAACGATTTTTCACACTAAAAACTTCTTAGAAAAAATGAATTTTAACAAAAAATAAACTATCTCCGAAATAATTGTCAGTCATTGAGGTATTCATTTTGATATAAAAAGGCAAGTACATTGAATTAGATATTACCATAATTTATTGTACATCTCGGAAATCGAATTTCAAATATTTTAACAAATTTGTACAGAAATTTTTTTCTGGCTAATTTCACACAATAATCGATTAATATATGTATTTATATAACCACATTGTTGCTCGAGAAGTCACTTCAATTGTCGATTATTCTTATCAAAGCGAGATGCGATGTGATGTTACTTTCTTGTTTGATATATATATGGTTTTTCTCTTTCTTCCCAATTAGACAGGACGAACGTGATGTGTATGTAGAATTTATTGTAAAAAAATTCATCGCATAAAACGTATGCGAGTATTAATTTTTTGGTATAGAAAAAAATTTTTTTTTTGTTAAAATGACGGAAAATTTCGACGTACGAATTCATGCTCATGTTGGCTTGTTGATTCCGAGAATACTTTTCTCAATATGAGAAAACTAACAATTTTCACGTTTGAATCAATAATCGTAATGCATATGCGTCTCACTCTGGCTTGGGATAGAGATATCGTTAATCTCACACGCTTATTTCTCACTATCCCTCTCACGCGTACAGACACACAGACACAATTAACAACCGTTAAAATTAGTCTTCATTTACATTAGTCAATTATCTTTTACCGGTGTTGATGCACTTACCATTAAATCATCGATATTTAAAAATTATCTATCGGAGTATTATACTACTTACATACTATAGACATTGATAATGGACATTTACAATGCAAAAGAAAAAATTACAAGTCGAGACTGTTTTGATAATAGGGATTCGATAAAGCGTTTTAGAATTTTTACATTTTATTCTTGGAGCGACGAATTATTTAAATGCTAGACGAGAAGCGCGAGTGTGAAGAAAAAAGGGACATTTTTTAGCATAAGCGCACAGCAATTTGAAAAAAAATAGGAAATTCGTCTTTGCGATTTTTGATTTTTATCGCCGGAATATCTATTCGTCTTTTTTTGGCGCTTTGTTCGATTCGTCCAGTTATAAACCGCCACTGCATCGAAATGACACTATCACAGAACATTCTGTACTTAAAATCAAGTTTTACTTGTTTTTTTTTTTTCAAAAGTTTCTTCTACACTCGGTTGGGCTTGTTGGATGACCTTTGTCGGTCGTGAAGACTTACAAGATGTTCGCCGCTAATGAATCTGCTTAAGCTTTTACGGCCCTCGATGGAAGAAGCATGTCAGCAGCAGTGATCGGCAAAAAAAAAATTATCTATTTTTATTATCCAATTTTTTCGAAAAATTAATAATTAGCAAACAAATATTACTAATTTTTTTCTGGAAAATTACTTATTAGCGGGAACATATACTAATTCTTTTCTGGAAAATTAGTTATTAGCGGGAACATATACTAATTTTTCTAAAAATTAGTAATTAGTGAAAAAATATCAATTTTTCTAAAAGGTTATACAAATAAAACTCTACTATTATTATTATTATTATCAATTTTTCTAATAAATAAGTAATTGATGACAAAATATTTCTAATTTTTCCAAAAAAATGAGTAATTAACGATAAAATATTATGAATTTTCTCCAAGAATTAGTAATTGGCCAGAAATATATTGCTAAATAAACAAAAAAATCAATAATTTGTGGAGAAGTGTTGTATTAATTTTAGAAAAAGTAAAAAATAAAATTACTAATGCATTTTTTAATAATGCGATAAATACTAATGTGTGAAATATTCAAAAGATCTAGTTATTATAAAAAATAAATGAGTAATTAACGGTAAAATATTATTGATTTTTTTCTAAGAATTAGTAATTTGCGAGAAAGATATTGCTAAATAACCAAAAAATCAATAATTTGTGGAGAACTGTTGTATGAATTTTGGAAAAAGTATTTAAAAAAATTGCAAATGCATTTTTTAATAATGCAAGTAATACTAATGTGCGGAATATTCAAAAGATCTAGTTATTATAAAAAATAAAACAACTTTTTCAAGAGTTGTTTGAGCCATGAGTCAATCCGTACACACAAATACATAAATATACACAATACTTTTCTACAAATTACTGTTTTTTAAATTTAGAAAAAACTTGGTTATATTTTTTCGCTAATTAGTAATTTTGTTGGAAAAATTGGAAATATTTTGTCGCTAAATACAAATTTTTTTTAGAAAAATTAGAAATATTTTGTCACTGATTACTAATTTTTTTGAAAAATTAGAAATATTTGGTCACTAATTACTAATTTTTTGGGAAAAATTGAAAATATTTTCTTACCAATCACTAATTTTTTAGAAATATTACTAACATTTTTCCACTAATCATGAATTTTTGTTAAAAATTGGTACTATTTTTTGACTAATTATTAATTTTTCGAAAAAATAATTAATATAATCAATATCATTGACGAAAAAATCGATACTGCCGATCACTGATCAGCAGTGCGACACAAAAAAAAATTCAAAATATCTTGCGACCATTTCATCGGTTCTGGCGTTATTTTCTTTCGCTTAGAATTTTCTTTGCTTCATTATCGGAGCAGTTGCGGTATTTTGTACAGCGGATCACTGACTATCGAGGAAGTATAAAAACTATATACAACGGAGTACATTCCGCAGTGGCGCAACAAGCCAAGCGAGTCGTTAGTTCGTGTCACTCACAAATTTCTAATCGATCACGAAAGGTGGACGGGACCTTTGACAATGAAATACAATTTTCTTCGGACTCATCACGGAATCGCCATCACCGAGAGGTTCAGCCTTAGGTTACGAACACTTCGGTCGGTAAATCGTTGGTTTTTTTTTATGGACTTGACGTTCCAAACGTTCGGATGAACGAAAAATCGCCAGAATTATTCATGAAAAAAAAAAACAATTTTGAGAATTTGAAAACATTCCGATCGGAAAATTGCCAAAATTATTCTTGTGAAAACCAATTTTGAGAATTTGTCAACACTTTGGAAATAATTCTTGAAATATCTTTGAATTTTTCAAATTATTATATTATTTACAAAGTATTTGCAAGCTCCGCTAATTTTTCATTAAATAAATACTTTTTCTGATTTTTCGTTCAACCGAAAGTTCGAAACTTCAAGCGCATGGTTTTTTTTTCTTTTGTTTATCGAGCTCATTCTAACTTCTCCGTCCAACCTGCGTCTGACAATTCAGAATCTCGTGTTGCATCAAAATGCTCTGTACGCGCGAATTGCAATCTAACGATCGCGCTACACTTGAAATCTAGCGATTGCAGCAAAAAGATAAAATTAGAATAAAAAAAATTAATATAAAGTCTCTGTATGCTTCTTCCCCCGCTCCTCGCTCGATACTACGGTACGATCGTCAGAGCGGTACGATTCCTGGACGATCGAAGTGTAATTTACATCCTTGATATTCCATTGAGAGAGAGATGTCATTGGGGAAGGTGCGTGTCATTTTTATCAGAGCGTGCGTCATGTCTTTTTCAATCTACCGACGATCCACTCGAGTCCTTGATAGAGTCTAAAAGACGAAAAAAAATGGTTTCAATACAAATCCAAAAAATAGATGAAAAAAAATGTCTTCCCTACAGCATCTAGTTAGGGGTAAGTTTTAAGAGATCCTTAAGCCTTAAATGGTAACGTGTTTTTCGGCACCTTAAAATGGTAACGGGAGGTCATTCGTGCCTGGCGCTTTAAAAAGTGCTCTGAAATGCTCTAAAGAATTCCGCAAAATTCATGAAATCTCATCAACTATCCTAAAATAAGAACCAATCAGTATATCGCTGATTCGATCATTTGTTTAAACAATATAATCATATAAACAAAGGAAAACGTGAGGAATGCACCATTTTGTTAAAAAAATCATCACTTTGGATGTAATTAATATTTTTTCAAATTTCAAACGGGAAATTAAAGCTTAGGAATGGTACTTCAAGAAAAAAAATATTGAGATTCTGTATGAATAAAAGGAGTTCTCAAGTTTAGAGCATGGAAATCGAGTTTTTTCAAAGTACATAAAGAGGTTCAATTTCAAATAACATAAGCATTGTCCTATTTTTTACTCCATTTTATTAATCAGAATGACATTAATTATCAAAGTTCACTCAAAAATGAAAGGAATATAAAAATAAAAAATGCTGGCAATGCTGAGGCCAAATTACAATGCACAATCGAGGCATAACTCGAATCTGTGTTCTAATAAAAATGTAATAAAATTGAAATTTCCATTAAAATTCACGTTAAAAAATTGTTCGTTAACTTTCAATCAATTTATAGTCAATAGACATCAAAATTTAGAGAAAAAATTCAGGAATGCGAATTTCCTTTAAAATTTATGTTTAAAAAACTCTCAGGTAAGTTTAATTCATCGATTCGTGATAAGAAAACATCGATTCATGATGAAAAAACATCAGAATTTGGAAAAAACAATTTTACTTTACTTACACTTTCAGTCAACGCGAATGGTAACGGCGGGTCACTGGTGACCCAGGTGTGTTTTCATCTGGCTCTCACAACAGCTGTTTACGGACTAAACCATCGGCACTTGGGGAACTTATAGCCTACTAGTGTACAATTATTTACGGTATAGTTTGGGCCTGCCCAAACCTTTCTCTCCAAGCTAGCAAGGGGAGAAGGTTTGGGGAGGCACGAGTGACCCCTCATTACCATTAAAGGGTTGACGTTTCAACGGTTCTTATCTTTGAGAATCAGAGTTGTGGAAATAGTAATGTAAAAGTAATGCATTACCTATTACTTTAAACAATGTGTATTGGACAAGTTTTCCATTACAACTTACAAAAGTAATGTATATGTAAGCATGTTCCATTACAAATGAAAATAGTAATGTGTAATGGATGCACGTTCCATCACAATTAAAACAAATAATGTGTAATGGCTGCATGTCCCATTACAAATAAAAGAAGTAATGTGTAATGGATGCATGTGCCATTACAAATAAAAAAAGTACTGTGTAATGGATGCATGTGCCATTACAAATAAGAAAGTAATGTGTAATGGATGCGTGTTCCATTACAAATAAAAGAGTAATGTGTAATGTATGCACGTTCCATTGCAAATTACAATTTAAGAAAAAAGTAATTTGCAGTGGAGAACATTCCATTACAAATAGAAAAATTGCCGTGCTCGTATTAGAAACTTGCACATGGCTGTCTCATTATTTTATTTCGCTCACTAAAAGTTCATCCACAATTATCACAAATGATCCATGAAGTTAAAACAAAAAGAACATGCACATTATTTAGGGATTCAATAAAGCGACAAATTTTGTATCAATAACTTGTAATTTTCATTAGATTGCTTATAATTATGGGTAACAGCATGTAAAAGCATTACAATTAAAGAAAGTAATGTGTAATGGATGCGTGCTCCATTACAATTAAAAAAAGTAAAGTATAATGGATGCGTGCTCCATTACAATTGAAAAAAGTTATGTGTAATGGATGCATGTGCCATTACAAATACAAAAAGTAATGAGTAATGGATGCGTGTTCCATTACAATTGAAAAAAGTTATGTGTAATGGATGCATGTGCCATTACAAATACAAAAAGTAATGAGTAATGGATGCGTGTTCCATTACAAATAAAAAAGTAATGTGTAATATATGCACGTTCCATTACAAATTACAATTAAAAAAAAAAAAGTAATGTAATGGATGGAGTGCCCCATTACAAATGAAAAAATTGCCGTGCTCGTATTAGAAACTTGCACATTGCTGTTTCATTATTTTATTTCGCTCATGAAAAGTTCATCCACAATAATCACAAAATGATCCATAAAGTTAAAAAAAAGAACATGCACATTATTTAGGGATTCAATAAATCGACAAATTTTGTATCACTAACAGCGTGTAAAAGCAAGGTCAATATAAAGTTGGGTAATTTTTGGGGTTGAGTACATTTTCGTACTTCATATTTAAGATGAATCGTCTGTTTTTTTGTTTCTATTTTTTAACTTTATGGATCATTTGTGATAATTGTGGATGAACTTTTAGTGAGCAAAATAAAATAATGAGACAGCAACGTGCCAGTTTCTAATACGAGCACGGCAATTTTACTATTTGTAATGGAATATTCTCCACTGCAAATTACTTTTTTTTTAATTGTAATTTGTCATGAAACGTGCATACATTCCACATTACTTTTTTATTTGTAATGGAACACGCATCCATTAAACATTACTTTTGTTATTTGTAATGGAAAACGCATCCATTAAACATTACTTTCGTTATTTGTAATGGCACATGCATCCATTACACATTACTTTTTTTATTTGTAATGGGACATGCATCCATTACATATTACTTTTTTTAATTGTAATGGAACATGCATCCATTACACATTACTTTTTTTGTAATTGTAATGGTACACTTATCCATTTCACATTATGCAGTGTAATGGGTAATAAATACAGTAATGCATTATCAAAGTAATGCATTACTTACAACCCTTACAACTCTGTTAAGAATACATACTCAAGTGAGGGGAATTGAAATGGAGCGAACTTTAATATCATGCAAAAAAAGAGTAGGAAAGAAAGACATTTTTTTTCAACTGGCTAAATCAGAATGATTCTCGTTACTCTTACCCTTCTCCTGTAAGTGCACAACAGCTTTGTATGTGCCATTGATGTTTTTTGATGGAGGTAAGATCGAGCTGTCTCGATATTTCGGCAGCGCTCATACTACCCTTCAAATCTTGTTTATTGGCATAAACGAGAACATTCGCTTTGCTGAGTTCCTCGTTATTCAGCATGGAATACAGTTCTTCGCGTATTACGCTGAGTCTCTCTCGGTCAGTGCTGTCGATCACCATTATTATGAATTCCGTATTTGTGTAATACGTCGACCACGCTGCTCTCAGACTCTGCTGACCTCCTAAATCCCACATTATGAAGTGTATGTTTTTCCACACAACCTCCTCCACATTGGAGCCTATCGTCGGCGAAGTGTGAACAACTTCGTTCATCAGAAATTGATATAGAATTGTCGTTTTTCCCGCATTGTCCAATCCAACCATCACTATTTTGTGCTCTGCAAATCGTCGACAAAAACATTAGTAACATCAATGCAAAAATTCAAAAAAACAATAACTGCAATGAGGAATGAAAAATAGAATGAAAAGGGGAAAATTGAGAATTTAATTCTCTTACTCTTGATTAAATAGTCTCGATACTCAATTTTTCCTAACCAGAATGGGAATGGGGGAAGATATCTTCGAACTCAATTGTGGATCATTTGAGAAAGAAAATAATCATTCCACATTACATTTTTTTTTTACGATTAAAAACGTTAAAAATTATTTTGGTATCTCTATTAAGGATTTAAGATTTTAAATGTACAAGCAAAAATTATTTTCGTTGCATTCCAACGATGCAAACTTCAACATCGTGCAAAATTTCTAGTTTTCCTTAATCAGGAAAAAAATCCCTGATATTCCCCTTATCAATTTTTAATTCCCTGACATTTTTGAGCCCTTCTACTTATCCTGGCTGTAACCATCCTGAATAAGCGTCAGAATGAAAAATTCAAAGTGAAATATAGCCGCTGAACAAAATATACAACTTTTTTAATTGTTTGAACAAGTGTTGTGCTTGACGCAAGTGTAGTGTTTACATAACAAGCAGGAAATATCTTTACACTAGCGGCTGCCGAGAAATGAGATTTATAGCATCTCGAATAAGGATGATGATTGTAACCATAAAACGAAAATAATTTTTTTCCGTTCAGGCAATTCAGGCTATTTATCAATACAATTCCATTCTTCCTAAGAAATTTTAAAATTGAAAATCATTTAAATTTATTTTTGTACCTCTATTAAGGATTTAAGATTTCAAATGCACAAGCGAAACTTAAATATAACTAAAAATGAATTTAAAAAATCTATTTTCGTTGAACTGCAGCGATGCAAACTTCAACATCTTAAAAAATAAATTGTTTTTCGTGCATTCAAACGATCGAAACTTGAGCGTCATTAACCCTTACTCAACGCACGTCTGCGGAATAACGTACTTGACACACCAGGGTCGTTTGTACCCCAGCGATAAAAATTCTTATAAAAAATATACCATTCAATATTTGGACTAGCGAATTTTTTAGAACTTCTCAAGACGTTACTTCCCAAAGTTATACAGGATTTTTAGTAAAATATCAAAGTTGAATGTGATAAAAAAATTTAAATATCCCAAAAAAACTGAAAAAATGACAAGAACGAAAGAAATCATACTTTTTTATTTTTCAACAAAAATAGTTAAAAATTTAACTGAGTTTGCTCAATATATAGCACTACAAGAAAAATATAGTAGCAGTAAAATAATATAATAGGAAAAGAATTCACACAAAATTTTTGCACTCGACCTTACTTGACCCACTCGGGTACAGGCGAGACCACTCGACTTTGGATGGCTACTACATAAAAACTTATCGTCTCAGAGTGATGCTATAAGCTTATTATGCTTAAGTTTGCATCGTTTTAATGCAACGGAAATAATTTATTTTTTAATAAAATTCATTCTTCTTACATAATTATCAGGTAAAAAATCATTGAGATGTATTTTCAGGGTCTTTATTAAGGGCTTGGAATTTTAGATGCACAAAAAAAACGCAAATCTCTCTAAAAACAAGTTGAAAAAACATGTTTTCCGTGCATTGAGTAAGGGTTAACCCGCTGAGGCCCACGATTTTCTGGCATCCTGGACCAGTCCACTCTGGGTCTACAATGACCCACGACTTCCTTTGCTTATAAAATGCATTTAAAATAACATTTTCCAACTCGTAAGTAGTAAAATCAAAACGTAATAACCTCAGGAATGAGAATATGCAAGGCTGCAATCGATATTTTCATTCTTTAAAATACTGTGCGAATAAATGCGAAAAAAGTCCGGAAATTGGCCTGCAGGACTCATCGGACGTTTTTAATGATTCTTCCGTTGTTTATCGCACTAAATATATTTAATTATAGTGATTTGTAAACTAGAAACGCCCAGCTACAAGATAGCAAAGGTCGTTTTCATGAGTTTTTGGAAAAGTATATTTTGACGCTGGTCCTGTAGCGACCCAAAAAGCGCTACTCGAGTGTTTTGTACAAAGGCCAGAGGCCGACTGAGATAGATGTTGGGCCTGCTCGATAGATCATGTTTTTCGCCTAATTTACCGAGCAAAAGCGCAGCCCTTTGCTTATTCCTCTTACTGCGCACGGGACTTTAAAAACGGCACCGGGTCACCGTAGACCCGGGTGGCCTTCTGCGTGTTAAAAATGTGGATCGTAAACTTATTTCGACATACTTTAAGCATATTTTATGAAGTATATGTATCAGCTGATTCACAGTTTCTCTATGAACCTTCAGGCAGCTCTTTGAATACTAGAAATAACAATTTCGTAAACTTTCACTCAGAGTGAAAGTATCCTATATATATGACATCACAAGAAACGCGTGTTTTTGGTACAATCACGTTCACGCGTGATTCCAGAATCACGATTTACGTTCCATCTGCGTAGGATTGCATTACAACTAAGAAGTTGCGAAAGAAATTCGAGTCAGCTGACGAATTTTCTCGCGAGCGAGAAATCGAGTAGAGATTCGATAACCCATATATAAGTAGATCGTTCGCGACATATGGTCGATGAATTTGAACAAAGAGTGAAAAACAAAAAATTCCTCGGCACAACGTCGAGCGCCTTCTCACGAGGATTCGGAGCAAGGATCATTTTACGTGATAGAGGAGGAGGGGAGTGTATATATAGAGTTTCAAACTACAAAAAGAGAGAGACCACCCTAGTTCCAAAAATTGTCCAGAAAAATGAGGGGATGTAAAATAAAATTCTTTTTTAAAAATTCCGTTGGACTAACCTTCGTTCCCGAAGAAACTCCACAATTTCGAAAATAAGAGACCCATCTCGAGGACGATTTTTTTTCTTTTCCTTCACTCTTTTATCACAAGGAAGAAATGAGATATATCATCAGATAACCTCGAATTTCACAGCACCGATGATCTCGTTGAGACGAAAATGAAATAGTAAAAGCAGCGAGTTGCGTCGAGTCGAGAGCATGTCATAGTTACGTTTTGAGGTTATGTTCTCCGTGACATTACGAAGTACAATCTTTCTTCAGCTTTTTATTTTTTTCTTCACTTTCTCCTCACTTCTTTTCTTCACTGACAGAACAATGTTGAAATCGACTACATATGTCCGTATATTGCACTTTACAAAATCTCGAAGCTCGTATCATTTGCTTCGAGGATTCCTCGAGCTCGTAGCGAAGAAAAAATGACAGGTCTTTTTTTCAATTTCTTTCTTCAACGAGTAGAAGATAGAGAATTATCCGCGAAGGAAGTTACGACGGACCTGCCCTACAATCCAATTAAGCGGATCGCGACGTGTTGCACACACTTATTGCTCCCCATTAAAATATTACACAGAGAAAGCTCACACGACGCCGACCAATCGCTCCGAATGGCTCCGAATGACAGTGAAAAAATTATGACGTCACGATCGTGAAACTCGATGGAAGACTGGATTGGACGGTTCGCTTCCCCTCCTCCATTACCTCGCCGAATCGCATGCGCGCGCAGCTTAACCTAGCTCTCTCGCGCCAAGAAAACACGTACAGTGGACGCTCCCATACTTGTCCCTCATTCTCCCACTCTCGTGTTTCGACGCATGCGCACTTTCTCTTTTTGTCGGTGCATGCGCAAAGCGCGCGACATTCAAACTGAAATTTGTGCTTACGCGTTGTACATTTGAAGATCTGACAGGGGGATTGCAAATTTATGGAAGATTGATAAAAATTTATTATTAATAACTGTAGATGAAAAGAGTGACAAGGAAAATACATATAAATGTATTTTATCGTTGGAACACACGATATACATTTTTCTATAAAATGTAATGACAAAATTGCATATATACAGGGTGTCACAAAAGTAACGGTTCGACTGAATATTTACTCGGCTAAAATATTTTTCGAAAAGGTCAAGATCATTCTTGTAGTAACTTTTGACGAGGAATTCAATGGTGACCGTAATCTTGACCGTGACGGTACTTTCAAGGTTATTTTAAGGTCAACTTTTTTATTTGACCTGGGAGGGGGGGTAACCTAACCTTAAATTCGGGAGTTAAATACACTCTCTCTTCTTTCTCTTTTTTTTTATCTCTATTCCTCTCATTGACCACGAAGAAAAAAAAATTGTCAGCCGATCGTCAGTCATAAAAGTCGTGACTGGACAATGCTATGCTATTGGTTTACAAACGGTCTGCTGACTTGGCCGAGCTCTCGTATGCTTATCCATTATTCATAAGGACGCTCACTATCGTCTTACTCGTTGACGGATTCGCGAGTAACTATCACACAGCCCACTTGTTACGCCGCTAGGGATACATTTTTCTATCACGAGAAAAACTTCGCCAAAATGAGCAAACCGTGAGTCTATTTCAATATTTTAATGCAAAATCGATTTGGAACCTTCATCAATAAAAAATATTGCTCACAGAATTCTCCCCCTCTTAAAATTTCTTATTCGCAGAGTCATTACTTTCGATACTAGAATCTAGTTTTTCAAATAATAAATAATTGCGTAACACTTTAGAACTATAGAAAAATAGCTTATCACTTTTGATGATTATTGCCGCTGCGATGCATTTTTTTTTTTCAACAAACGATCATTTACTGGAATTAATTATGCATGATAGAATATTTCATTTTTTTCATGTCCTCTTTCAGGGTCGCGGACATAGCCCTTATCGGCCTAGCCGTAATGGGACAAAATTTGATTCTCAATATGAACGACCATGGTTTTGTTGTCTGCGCTTACAATCGTACAACAGACAAGGTCAAAGCTTTCTTGGAGAACGAGGCAAAGGGAACAAAAGTTGTCGGAGCTAACAGTTTGGAGGAGATGGTAAGCAAGCTCAAATCGCCAAGGAGGGTCATGATGCTGGTCAAAGGTAAGGGAATTTGGTTTTTTTCATTGATTCTTTGAATCTCACGAAAATCTTTCTGTCAGATAATTTTATGATATTGCGATGGAAGAAAAAGAAATCGTGCAAATTTAACTTTCAACAAATCAATGGCAATGTGAGTAAATTAGAAAAGATTGAGTAAATAGTTGTACTAACTTCTTTTATTACATCAAATTGGCTTAAATTTAATTTTGCACTTGAGTGAATTAGAAAAGATTAAATGAATTTTTGTGTCAACTTTTCCTAATATAAAAAATTAACTCGAACTTAACTTGTAGCTTGAGTTAATGAGAAAATATTAAGTAAATTTTTGTATTAACTTCTAATACATAAAATTAGCTCAAATTTAATTTGTAATTTGAGTGAATTAGAAAAGATTAAGTAAATTTTTGTATGAACTTTTCCTAATACAAAAAATTAACTTAAACTTAACTTGTAACTTGAGTGAATTGGAAAAGATTAAGTAAATTTTTGTATTAACTTCTCCTAGTACATAAAATTAGCTTAAGCTTAATTTGTAACTTGAGCAAATTAGAAAAGATTAAGTAAATTTTTGTATCTACTTCGCCTAACACAAAAAATTAACTTAAATTTAATTTGTAACTTGAATGAATTAAAAAAGATTAACTAAATTTTGGTATCAATTTCTCCTAATACATAAAATTAACTAAAATTTATTTTGTAATTTGAGTGAATTAGAAAAAATTAAATAAATTTATGCATCAACTTCTCCTAATGCAACAAAATTAACTTAAACTTAATTGGTAACTTGAGTGAATTAAAAAACATTGAGATACATTTTTGTATTAACTTCTAATATATAAAATTAGCTTACATTTGATTTTTAATTTGAGTGAATGAGAAAAGATTTTATAAATTTTTGTATTCACTTTTCCTACCACATAAAATTAGTTTAAACTTGATTTGTAACTTGAGTGAATTAGAAAAGATTAACTAAATTTCGGTATCAATTTCTCCTAATACATAAAATTAACTAAAATTTATTTTGTAATTTGAGTGAATTAGAAAAAATTAAATAAATTTATGCATCAACTTCTCCTAATGCAACAAAATTAACTTAAACTTCATTCGTTACTTGAGTGAAATAGGAAAAATTAAGTAAATTTTTGTATCAACTTCCCCTAATACATAAAATTATCTTAAACTTAATTGGTAACTTGAGTGAATTAAAAAACATTGAGTAAATTTTTGTATTAACTTCTCCTAATATGTAGAATTAGCAAGATTACAATGTGAGCGTCACTTTATTTTTTTTTTTCTTAGCTCGAACAAAGTTTTTATGAATTTTTGTTTCAACAGCCGGTTCAGCGGTGGATGCCTTTATTGAAAAACTGATACCTTTACTGTCGCCCGGTGATATAATAATCGACGGTGGCAATTCCGAGTATCAGGATACCCAGAGACGCTGCGAGGATCTCGATAAAAAGGGAATACTGTTTGTGGGTAGCGGTGTGAGCGGCGGCGAGGAAGGAGCGAGGTACGGACCTTCGCTGATGCCGGGTGGGAATCCAAAAGCTTGGCCGCACATAAAACCGATATTCCAGGCGATATGCGCGAAAGCCGGTGGCGAACCTTGCTGCGATTGGGTCGGTGAAACCGGAGCCGGACATTTCGTTAAAATGGTACACAATGGTATCGAGTACGGTGATATGCAACTGACCTGCGAGGCGTATCACGTCATGAGAGACGGTCTTGGTCTGAGTCCCAGTGAGATGAGCGACGTTTTCGCCGATTGGAACAAGGGAGAACTCGATTCGTTTCTAATCGAGATAACTCGCGACATATTGCGATACAAGGACGATAAGGGTTATCTATTGGAGAGAATACGCGACACAGCCGGTCAAAAGGGCACTGGCAAGTGGACGGCTATTTCCGCCCTCGATTATGGCGTACCGGTTACTCTAATCGGCGAATCGGTATTCGCAAGATGCTTATCGGCACTGCAAAGCGAACGCGTTGAAGCCAGCAAAGTTCTCGCTGGACCTAACGAACGTTACAATGGGGACAAAAAAACGTTCCTCGAACATCTGAGAAAGGCACTTTATGCCTCGAAGATAATATCTTACGCTCAGGGTTTCATGCTTCTGCGGGAAGCTGCGAAAATTCACAATTGGAACTTGAATTACGGCGGTATCGCTCTTATGTGGCGCGGTGGATGCATAATCAGAAGGTTCGGCCAATTTGGATGTAATTAGAGTATCAGGACCAGGGTTGCGAAATTTTTAATGAAAAAGTAATGCATTCATCATTACTTTTTTAATGGCTAATGGAAATTATTTTCATTAACCATTGACATTTAATGGTTAATATAAATTGTTCCATTAACCATTCAAATTTAATGGCTAATGGAAATTATTTCCATTAACCATTAAATGTTAATGGTTCATGAAAATAATTTCCACTAAGCAGTAACATTAAATGATTAATGGAAATCATTTTCATTAACCATTAACATTTAATGGTTAATATAAATTGTTCCATTAACCATTCAAATGTAATGGCTAATGGAAATTATTTCCATTAACCATTAAATGTTAATGGTTCATGAAAATAATTTCCACTAAGCAATAACATTAAATGATTAATGAAAATAATTTCCATTAATCAATAAATGTCAATGGTTATTGAAAATTATCTCCATGAACCATTGACATTTATTGATTAATGGAAATTATTTTCATATTATATACATATTGATGGTTAATAAAAATAATTTCCATTAGTCCTTTAATGGCAATAATTTCCGTTAACCATTAGCATTAAGGTTGATTGTAATAATTTCCATTAACCAATAACATTAAATGGTTAATGGAAATTATTTTCATAAAACATTAACTCTTATATATTAATGGTTAATATAAATTGTTCCATTAATCATTAAAATTTAATGGCTAATGGTTCATGATATTCATGTTCATGAATAATTTCCACTAAGCAATAACATTAAATGATTAATGAAAATAATTTCCATTAATCAATAAATGTCAATGGTTAATGAAAATTATCTCCATGAACCATTACATGTTGATGGTTAATAAAAATAATTACCGTTAGTCATTTAATGGCAATAATTTCCGTTAACCATTCGCATTAAGGTTGATTGTAATAATTTTCATTAACCAATAACATTAAATGGTTAATGGAAATTATTTTCATAAAACATTAACTCTTATATATTAATGGACATAATTTCCATTAACCATTAAAATTTAATGGCTAATGGAAATTATTTCCTTTAACCATTAAATGTTAATGGTTCATGAAAATAATTTCCACTAAGCAATAACATTAAATGATTAATGAAAATAATTTCCATTAACCAATAAATGTCAATGGTTATTGAAAATTATCTCCATGAACCATTACATATTGATGGTTAATAAAAATAATTTTCATTAATCAATAAATGTCAATGGTTATTGAAAATTATCTCCATGAACCATTACATATTGATGGTTAATAAAAATAATTTCCATTAGTCCTTTAATGGCAATAATTTCCGTTAACCATTAGCATTAAGGTTGATTGTAATAATTTTAATTAACCAATAACATTAAATGGTTAATGGAAATTATTTTCATAAAACATTAACTCTTATATATTAATGGCTAATGATTCATGAAAATAATTTCCACTAAGCAATAACATTAAATGATTAATGGAAATAATTTCCATTAACCAATAAATGTCAATGGTTAATGAAAATTATCTCCATGAACCATTACGTGTTGACGGTTAATAAAAATAATTTCCATTAGACATTTAATGGCAATAATTTCCGTTAACCATTAGCATTAAGGTTGATTGTAATAATTTTCATTAACCAATAACATTAAATGGTTAATGGAGATTATTTTTATTAACTATTAACCATTAACATTTAATGGTTAATCGAAATAACTCCCATTAACCATTAATGCTGAACATTAATGGTTAATGGAAATTATTTGAATGAATCAATAAGAGTTAATTAATAATGGTTACTGAAAATGTAAATGCATTTTAAAAAAGTAATGGATTATTTGTATTTTCGTGCTGTTGACATCATAATTATAACTTCTTGATTTCAATATTTTCACGTGATTTCAATAATTCATTTAATCTCAACATTTTTTCAAATCAAACTCTCAAAAACCATATGAATTTTTCAAATTTAAAATCAAACTCAAAAACTATATCAAACCATATCATTTTATATGTCGATGAAATTTCAATGTCTTTAGAAAAGAACATGTAATTTGTTTTTTTTTTCTTCCTTTTTTTCAGTGTATTCCTGGGAAACATCAAGCAAGCTTTCGACAAGAATCCTAAGTTAACGAATTTGTTGCTCGATGAATTTTTCGCAAAAGCGATGAAGGAGTGCCAAGCGAGCGCGAGAATTGTCGTATCGACAGCAGTGACAATAGGAATTCCAACGCCGGCGTTGTCAACGGCTCTCGCTTTCTACGATGGTTTTCGCACTGCTCGTTTGCCGGCAAATTTGTTACAAGCCCAGAGGGACTATTTCGGAGCGCACACGTACGAGTTACTCGGACAAGAGGGAAAATTCGTTCACACGAATTGGACTGGAAGGGGTGGAAATGTATCTGCGTCGACGTACGATGCGTAGAAATGAAGGAAAACAAAGATTTCCTACGGTATCTATAAATATATGAGGCATTCCACACCGATTCGACCTGGGTCTGACCCTTCGCCGCTCCGATTTTGTCCGCAATTTTTTATTGTTATGTAGTATCTCTGAAGAGCCCTTAGGATTTTTTTCAGATTTTTATTGAGCGATTTAACTTAACTATAATTTTATAAACAAATTATTTTTAGCGCAAATTAAAAAATCCGAATAAAATCACAGAAATTCCGTTCTTTATATAAAAAATTTCAAGGTTTGAGCCAAAGTGGGCAGCGGTTTCCTTCTGTTTATAATAAGCTTTTTCGATTTTTTTTTTTTTTTTTAATAGAAGAAGGACTCTGAATTGAGTGGGCCTTTATCCAAACATTTTTGTATGAATTGTAGGTATTTAAAAAAATGTTTGAATGAGGGCCCACCCAATTCCGGTTTCTCTTTCTATAAAAAAAAAAAAAAATCGAAAAGGCTTGATTTTTTTTTACATTTTTAAATTTGGGCTAACAATAATTTGTTTATAAAATTATAGTTAAATCAAATCGCTCCAAAAAAATCTGAAAAAATTTCTGAGTGCTTTTCAGAGGTACTGAAAAATCATAAAAAATCGTGGACAAAATAGGAGAGATGAAGGGTCAGATCCAGGTCGAATCGGTGTGGAATGCCCCATATATATCTGCCAGCGGGATAATGCAGTTCGGCATTTATTTCTTTGAATCATGCGATGGGCAATATTATCTCGCAGCTTCATAAAAAAAACCACAGTATGCTAAGTTATAAGAATGGGATTTTTTATTTTCACGAATCCAACGGTTTTTTTTTTGAATGGGATATTGAAAGCGCGGGACGCGAAAATTTTGAATATTTTGAAATAAATGCTTATTATCATTGTGAATGTTCGCTACACATGTGAAAATGTAGTACAAGCGATTTTGAAAAAATCTTTATACGCAGCGTAATTTATTTTTATTACGAATAAATCACACGGTGATTACTGGTTGCAAACCGTTATGCTATATTTGTAATTATTAACCACATAGATATAGATATGACTGTTCAAGGACTTTGACCTCCTCCTCGCCTCCACTTCGTCGCTTGAGAACAAAACGGGTAAATCCAGTTTATCGAGTCGAGAAAAAGAAAACCCGTTTAATATACCGATCTTTCTTTTCCCTTTCTTTTCGGCATGACCTACCAAAGTTCTGTAGAATCGGCGTCACCGATAAAAATCATATTTTACGACGGATTTGATAAATGAACCGAACTAATAAATTGAAATATCGGAGGTCAGTATTGAAATTCGTATTTGTTAATTTATTCAAACGATCGATTCGTAATTCTGATTATTGAAAACGACGTATTTAACGGCTTTTATTGAGGCAGTCAGGAGGTCGAAAAAAGCGATTTTTCAAGAATTTTTTTGGATTTAAAAAAAAATTTATTAACGTCAACACTTATATGCATATTTTGTAACTTTTAACTTTGTTTAGAATTTTTTTTTTTTTAATAATGATTCTCGAACCCGTTGTAGCCGATCTCCGGGAGGTCCTCTTATCATGAAACGAAGTTCTACCGTCGGAGAAAAATGATAATTTTTTTTTTCAAAAGTTATGCAAAATTCAAAATTGCACAATTTTTTCAATTTTTCAAGTTTAAAAAAAAAATATTTCGAGAACTTTCATACTAGTTACGGAAAAATCGTTCTGGGTTATAAAAATATTCCGAATGAAAATTTTGAAAAATGATGAATTTGGAGAATTTTGAATTTTCAAAAATCGTGAAAATCCACGATCAACATTAAATTTTTGGATCAATTTTTTTTATCTAATACCCTATACTGATCTTAAAAGATCCTGAAATTTTCAGAAAGGTGTTTCGTTTTTTCAAAAATATGAGTTTTTGAATTTTGGTAAACAATTTTTTTTTACCACATTTCAAAAATTCATATTTTTGAAAAAAAAAACACCATTCTGAACATTTCAGGATCTAAGATGTGTACAAGGTATTGTATGAAAAAAATTGAACCAAAAATTTAACGTTGATCGTGGATTTACAGGATTTTTAAAATTTTAAAATTCTCCGAATTCATCATTTTTCACATTTTTTTTTCGTAGCCCCAAGTATATTCGTCAAGACGAACTCAGAACGATTTTTTCGTAACTATAATAGTTTTCGAGATATTTAAAAAATAAACTTGAAAAATTGAGAAAACAGTGAAATTTTGAATTTTCGAAAAAGAATTTTTTATTTTGTTCCTTTGGCAGAACTTCGTTTTATGATAGAGGGAAACTTCTGACCAAATTTCTTCGAAATTGAAAGGAGTCAATATCAATTATTGGTCGATTTGACATGGAATAGCCCGCAGTATATGTATGGGCCATCTATATTTTTTATGGGTATATAGTATCTATAGGGTATATCTATATTTTATATATCGGTGTATATTCTCGACATATCAAATTCTACAGGATGTGGCGCTCACAAGCGCGTAAGCTTTCAAAACGAATGCAGGGAACGGCTGCATTCGCTCAGACGCTTTGAGCGTCACATCCTATAGCATTTTATATGTCGATGTATGTATGAGGCATTCCACGTCAAGTCGGCACATTTTTTGAAATCAACAATCGCATACAAATTTTTATAAAGTTTACTTATTAAAGTACTACGCAATTTTTTTTTATAGTCTGTAAATATATCAAGTAAAAAATTGTTAAAACTACAGAAGAATCGAAGATGTCAATTCTGAGAAAAAAAATATCAAAACATAATTTGCTCCAAAAATGGCATATAGAGCTTTCGGAGGAGTTTGTAAAAAAATTCAGTGAAAAGCACGTTAAAAATTCTAAATTTCATGTTCTACTTTTTTTCGTACGGATGAATAATTTTCGAGTTACAAAACGGGACAAACAAATTTTTTGTATTTTTTTCCAACTAAAAAATGTAATTTAAAAATCTGAAAAAATCACAAATTTTCTTGATAGTTGGAACTACTTTCTAAAAATTTGTATGCGATTTTTGGCGATTTCAAAAAATGCGGTGGCTGACTTGACGTGGAATGCCTCCTGAAAGCGCGTAAGCGTATCTGCGACCGTACAAAATTTTTCCGTTCTGCAGTGGCGCCTCTGTTGGATAGTTACGTCACTGAGGTTCATCGTCGCGGGTTCACCGTCTCTCACCCGCGGAGTGAGAGTCGCCGGCATATTTGATCCTCTGCTGTGGCCGCAGCAAGCAATCCAGTACTTTCCAGTCCCAGTGTATCATTCCCATTCATTTGCAAAATGGCTGATCACAGAGAACGAGACTCGTACTATTCTCAGCCGGATCCACGATCGAAGAACGACGAACCGCCGAATTCACGTTTATTCGTAATCTGTCACAAAAGCCTCGACGAAGATGATCTCCGCAAGGCTTTCGAGAAGTTCGGTAAAATCGAGGATATATGGGTTGTCAAAGATCGCAACACTGGTGATAATAAAGGTAGGTTCTCTTTCTTCCTCGCTTTCTCTTTCACTCAGCTCTGTCTCGCCCTCTCTCCATATATATATATACATATATATATATATATCTTTACTGAACCTTTCGCTCATATATGTAATACTCCTATATTGCTAGCGGCCTATGCTTCCCTATAAGTGGCGGCGACAGCGATGAAGCGAGACAGAGCGGAACAGATTTGATCATTCTGCGCACGCGCGACCCACTCGTAGACATAATATATAAATGTTATTGGCTGGTGCACTCCCGCTTTCCTTCGCGCTTGCGCATCACAAGCCATTCGGGTGAGCTACGAGCGAGAGAACGATATTGTCTGCACCGTACTGTTTTCAACACGTATCGGCCAGCGCTAGCAACATAGGAGTATTACATATATGCTTTCGCTCACAATCATTGATTATCTTTTTTCATCGTTCGTGTCACACGTTTCAATAATTTCGTTGCCATTATTCGCGCTCCCAACCGCGATGTTATCGTATCGTTAAAATGTATGGAAACTTCTAGCCGCCGCTTTATGAGATTAGCGATATTTTTGGGTATCCAAAATCTGGATTGGATAATTCAAAATGAAAAAAAAAATTTCGTTAAGGTATAATCTAGTATTTACTCGAAGGAATGAGCAAAATATTTGTTTTTTACAAAATGGCTTGTCAAAAAAAAATCGGTTTTTGATGAAAATTTTTGCCTCTGCTGAGGGCTACCTGGGTCTACAGTGACCCAGTGCCATCTTTAAAGTTCTCTGCAAAGTAAGAGGAATAAGCAAAGGCCTGCGCTTTTGCTCGGTAAATTAGGCGAAAGCTATGATCTATCGAGCATGTGCAACATCTATCTCAGTTGGTCTTCGTACAAAACACTCGAGTAGCGCTTTTTGGGTCGCTGAAGACCCAGGGTGGAAATATACTTTTCCAAAAACTCATGAAAACGACCTTCGCCATCTTGTAGCTGGGAGTTTCTAGTTTGCAAATGATTACAATTAAATCTATTTAGCGCGATAAACAAAGGAAGAGTCGTTAAAAACGTCCGTCAAGTCGTACAGGCCAATTTTCGGACTTTTTTTGCATTTATTCGCACAGTTTTTTAAAAAATGAAAATATCGAATGCAGCCTTGCATATTCGCATTCCTGAGGTTATAACGATTCGATTTGACTACTTACGAGTTGGAAAATTTTGTTGCAAACGTGTTTTGTAAGCAAAAGAAGTTGCGGGTCACTGTAGACCCAGGGTGGACCGGTCCAGGATGCCGGAAAATGGTGGGCCTCAGTGGGCTAAATTGTTGATAAATTGGAAAATATTCATCAGTAAAAAAAACATATTTATAAAGCTTGTGTAAAAATTTAAGACTGATCGGTTATTTGGTTTCTGAGAAATCTTGCTCACTGGCTTGAAAAACACAGTTTTGAGAAAAATGCGTTCAAAGTTTCAAAAGCAGTTTACACATAATACGTATGCCTATAATTTCGAAAATATTTGTCGGATTAACATGAAACTTTTTGTGTAAACAAGAAGGTTCAGAGATCAATTATCAATTATCTTGATCTCATTGATAATTATCTCTGTCATCATTATCATCATTATTATCATTATTATCATCATTATCATCATTGATATATTATCATTGAAGACGATAACATTGTCAACTGGCTGATTACGAAATCGATTCTTCCTTACAGCGGTACCCTGAAATGTTTTTCTCCACTTCGTCAAACATCCGCGTGAACCCCTAACTCGTTCGTGCTTCAACTTTGTTAATAATTAAGGACGTTCCTGTAGTTTGCATCGTTTCGATGTATCGGCAATTGTTAATATATCAATAAAATTTCATTCTTCCTAAGAAGTTTTCAAATTCAAAATCATTAAAATTTATTTTTGTATCTGTATTAAGAAATTAGGATTTTAAACTCACAAGGGGAACGTAAATCTCACTAAAAATGGTTTTGAAAAAATTATTTTGGTTGCATTCCAAGGATGGAGACCTCAACGTCATAATTGAGAAAATATTGTTGCCGAAATTGTTGTTTCCGAACAATTTAGGCAACGAAAGCAGTCCTCTGAGCGATCCTAACTCAGGGTGTCCAGCGGTCAGGGAAATCTGGAAAACCGGGAATTGTCAGAGGATTTCATAGGAATTCATTTTGAAGGGGAAGATTTCATAGGATTTCATTTTGAAGGGGAAGTATTCGGCTTCATTTCCTGATCTTTTAATTATTTTTACAAATTGTTTTTAGATTTGGACTTTATTTTGAAAACAGCAGTTTTTGGGGTTTTTCCCTCTCTTCAGATGCTCCCGTCTTCTAGAGGAAATTTTTTAAATGTATTTTTACGATTGGATCCATAAAGAGGAAAGTTTGAGCATCAATTTTCTTATTTTTATTTTGAGCGATTTTTTTTCTCAAAGTTATTCTGTTTTTTGTGAAAAAAGAGAAAATTTAAAAAATCCCGCATAACACGGAAACAAAGAGGAGTCATGAAAAACTTCAAAACAGCAAAAGGTTGCGTCTGTTTTGTTGAGTTAAGAAGAATTGTTTCAGATTTTTTGTTCAAAAATTTTGTTTTTTCATGTTGAGGCTGGAAAAAAAATTAGGGAAAAAAATTTGAAAAAAGATTCCAATATTTTGAAAATGGTCAATTAAAGTATTTTTCCCTCGAAATTTTATCAATAATCTCATAGTTCTCGAGTTATAGTAATTGGATGATCTGAGCTTCGACCCAGAAAATGAGAAAAAGAAAATGTTGGGAAAAAAAATTTGAAAAAATTCCTCTGCATTAAAAAAAACAGATGCAACTTTTTGCTATCTTGAAGTTTTCTATGAATCCTCTTTGTTTTCGTGTTATACGGAATTTTTCAAATTTCCTCTTTTTTCACAAAAAACAGAATAATTTTAGAAAAAAAATCGCTCAAAGTTTAAAAAAAAAGGAAATTGAAGCTCAAACTTTCCTCCTGATGAATCCAATAGTAAAAATGTAAGAAAAAAAAATTCTCTAGAAGATGGGTGCACTTGAAGGGAGGGAAAAAAGGTGAAAGACAGCTGTTTGCAAAATACAGTCCAAATTTAAAAACAAAATGTAAAAATAATTTAAAAAATCATAAAATGAAGCCGAATTCTTCCCCTTAAAAATGCCGCTTGTTAAATTAGTCTACATTGACTTTCGGCGAAATGGCATAAAAAAACGATCCAGACCTTTTTTGAAGTTTTGTCCGGAAACTTTTCGGCGGTAGTGTAAATGAAATGAAAAAAATTAAATTCCGACGAGAAACAGGTGAAAAGACTGTTTTTGTGCAATTTTAGGCTTAGAATAAGGAAATGATATGTCGTGGGGAGCAAAATAAAATTACATTATCTTCGGTATTTCGTCAAGATACAATCACAATTATATCCACAACGAAAAAGTAGAGGATATTTTTTTTTACATTTTTTAAACTTTTCAAGCCTCTCAAAATGGTTTTTGGCACATATTGGTCAGGGAAAAATTATGTTTTGGCTCTGGAAAACCGGGAAAAGTCAGGGAATTTTTTTTCATGAGTCTGCTGGATACCCTGTAACTCGAAACGAGAGAGAAATGGAAATTGATTCGACATTTCAGGAGTCACTTACATCAAATTTTCCAAAACCTCGGAGGCGGCGTTTGCCCTGGAAGAGATGAACGGAAAGATGCTCGGCTCTGTGGGCAGACCGATCAAAGTAATGATAGCGTCTAAGTGAGTGTCCTACCCGCAAAATTGAAGAAAATAATGCATGCATGAAAGAAAGAAAGAAAAAACAAACGACAATATTTTAATGTTTACAGCCGAGATCAGGGATCGGTGCGAGAGACCAACGAGGAAGAGAGATGGGTACGTTTGTTCTGCGTTCTGCCGAAATCGATGACCGACGGCGAGTTGCAGGAGGAATTTTCGAAATACGGTGCCATAGAATACGCAACGGTCGTTAAAGACCGAAATACGAACGAATCGAAGGGTTTCGGTTACGTGAAATTTCGCAAAGTATCGAGCGCTGCGAAAGCGTTCGAGGAGTGCGACAGAAAGTACAAGGCTGTGTTTGCCGAGCCGAAGAAACCAAAACCCGAGCACACAGAGCCAAAATCCAGCGGCAACGGTATGTCAATGACTTATGATACTGCGAGCAATAATTATGGGAATTCGAATTACGGAAAGAGCAGTATAAGCCTCGAGATAGCGACGAATTATCCAAATTCCGAGGGTTACAATCGTCTTCAAGTAATCGCCCATCCAGCTCTGAATCAAGATCAATTGTGGAAATTGTTCGACATTGTCCCCGGTATGGATTATTGTCACTTGAAGACCGATGTTAGATACCGAATGATGCCACGCGGACAGGCAACCGTTGTTTATTCGAATCCGAGCGCTGCCGCGTACGCGCGCGAAAAATTTCACGGTTTTGAATATCCACCGGGACACAGAATGATCGTCAAGCCGGATTTGACAGGAGCCACGCAACAAAAATCAACGGCAAAGTCGCTTAACACGAGCGTCGCGGGAATAAACAGCACACGAACGGATCTGGTTCACCTGGCGGAAACAATAGCTCAGGCAACATCCTTGATTCAGGCTGCCGGACTAACGGCACCAAGTGAGTAAGCTTTACCGAAAATTTGACAAAAGAATGGCGAGTCAGAGAAAATACTCGCAACCTTCACGGGATCATTCTCATATACTGGGCAGCGAAATTTTTAATGAAAAAGTAATGCCTTGATCATTGCTTTTGTAATGGCTAATGGAAATAAATTCCATTAATCATTACAATTTAATGGCTAATGGAAATGCTTTCCATTAACCATTAAATGTTTATGGTTAATGAAAATAATTTCCACTAACCAATAACATTCAATGGTTAATGGAAAGCATTTCCAATAACCATTAAATTTTAATGGTCAATGAAAATAATTTCCATTAACCATTAAATGTTTATGGTTAATGAAAATAATTTCCACTAACCAATAACATTAAATGATTAATAGAAATAATTTCCTCTAACCATTAAATGTTGATGGTCAGTGGAAATTATTTTCATTAAATGTTTATGGTTAATGAAAATAATTTCCACTAACCGATAACATTAAATGATTAATGGAAATAATTTCCATTCACCATTAAATGTTAATGGTCGGTGGGAATTATTTTCACTAAACATTAACATTCAATGGTTAATGGAAATTATTTCTATTAACCATTAAATGTTTATGGTTAATAAAAATAATTTCCACTAACCAATAACATTAAATGATTAATGGAAATAATTTCCATTAACCATTAAATGTTGATGGTCAGTGGAAATCATTTTCATTAAATGTTTATGGTTAATGAAAATAATTTCCACTAACCGATAACATTAAATGATTAATGGAAATAATTTCCATTCACCATTAAATGTTAATGGTTGGTGGAAAATATTTTCATTAAACATTAACATTTAGAGGTTAATTGAAATTATTTTCATTAACCATTAACATTGAATGGCTAATGGAAATAATTTGCATTAACCGTTACAATTTAAAGGCTAATGGAAATGCTTTCCATTAACCATTAAATGTTTATGGTTCATGAAAATAATTTCCATTAACCGATAACATTAAATGATTAATGGAAATTATTTCCATCGACTGTTGACATTTAATGTAATTAAAATGGTTGTAATCGATTACTCAGCTATTTTTAGCGGTTTTGGTCCCAATGCGCTTGAAGTAGGATAACGAAGAAACGTTTTCCGGCTCCTACATCGTTCTCTCTCATTCTCTAAATTTTATCTTTGGGTTATTTTATCCTAAATCAATTAGTCAACCAGTTCGCTGCTGATCGGCCCTACGAATCTTTAAAGTTCCTCATTCATATTTCGTTTACTTAGCTACTGATATTACTGGTAAATATGTAACGGCTAGTTACAGTTAGTACCATTGGGTCATTTTGACCCAGAAAAAAACCAATCGATTACTACCATTTTAATTAAATTCAATGTCAATGATTAATGGCAATAATTTCCGTTAACCATTAGCATTATGTTTAATTGTAATAATTTGCATTAACCAATAATATTAAATGGTCAATGGAAATTATTTTCATTAACTATTAACATTAATTGGTTAATGGAGATAATTTTCATTAAACCTTAATCTTTATGTATTAATGGAAATAATTTCCATTAACCATTAACCATTAATATTAAATGGTTAATGGAAATTATTTTCATTAACCGTTAACATTCAATGGTTAATGGAAATTATTTTCATTAACCGTTAACATTCAATGGTTAATGGAAATTATTTCAATTAATCAATAAGAGCTACTAATTGTTGATGAAAATGTAAATGCATGCAAAAAAGGACTTCGAAGACTATATCTTTAGATCAAAATTAGGGATCCAATGACCGGAAGAGTGATGGAAATCTTTCAATATAGTGAAATTCGACACAAACTTGAAAAATTTATAAAACTACTATCTACCGAATCAAACCAGAACCTGAATTTTTTCAATTTGAAAATGAAGCTATTTTGAAATCCCCCCCAAAAATTAAGAACTTAAATTTTAATTTTACTGAAAATCACGCCTTGAACTTTCAGCTATCGGTAAGCTCTTCGCGAAGGTTTGGTTTCAATTCTTTGTCAAATAGCCGCTCAATAGGCTGGTCGACAATAGCGACTTGGTTCACAAATGAACCTTGAAAAATCGAGTTTATACATCTTGGTTTACTTTTTTTTTTTTTTTTTTTCAATTTTTTGGCAATTTTGTTCTTATTTTTTTTTCTCGACAACTGGTTGTTCAGGTTTGGAGCAGACGATGACCCTGAAACTGCCGCCTGTGCAACCAATGGCGAGCATAGATGCCGATGTTGAAAAACGCTGTTTCATCGTTTGTGGACCACCCGTACCACCGATCTACGCGATGAAGGACGCATTCTGCAGATTCGGCAATCTCATCGATGTCTACATGCTGCAGGGAAAAAATTGCGGATACGCGAAATACGCGAGTGCCGATAGCGCAAATAAAGCGATCGAGGTACCGACATACAGCGTCGTATAATAATAATTTTATTTCAATTGCGATTGGAAAAAAAAAACGGAAATCGAGCAAAATTATCTAGACGACGAGAAAAAAAATGGGGTGAAAAGAACGACGTCTTGTCGGTGACCTGCTTCGATTTTTTTGATTTTTTAATATGTTATTGTACATGCAAAAAGAAGCATCCATGTAAATTTTTAGCTCACTATCTTAACCCATGCCGAAGTTATTAATTTTTGTAAAAATATTCTTAAAATAATCATAACTTCTACAATAATCAAGATATTCTAACTTGTTAGGAGGTCATTTTTTTTTTTTTCAATGTACTTTTTGAAAAAAATATCGAAAATTAAGAAAAAAAACGTAATGTCTTTTTGGCTGTTTTAAGCTAAAAAATTGGATTGTCTTTCAGTGGGACCCCGTTGATTTTTTTTTAATTATAAAATTCTACGTGAAAAAACAAAATTTTTGAGATACTACCGAAGATGGGATTCAAGTACCTTCTTATTAAAATTTTTTTTCTTCGTAATTTTAATATTTTTTCTTTCGATAACTACAATAGTTGATTTCAATGATGTGAAAATAAATAATTTAACTTCTCTCACATATTTCCTTTGTAAATTATAATAATTAACGTTAAGAATTACAATTCAAGTACGTTTTGCACTTTATTCAATTTTTTTACATAATATTATTGTAATTCTTAATGTTAATTGTTATAACTTACAAACGAAATATATAAGAGAAGTTAAATTACTTATTTTAACAACATTGAAATCAACTATTGTCGTCATAGAAAAAAAATGGATCAAAATTACGAAAATAAATCGAAATTTTTTTTTCAATAAGAAGTTATTTGAATCCCATCTTCGGTAGTAACTCAAAAATTTTGTTTTTTCACGTAGAATTTTATAATTTTTTTTTTTAACCGAAGGAGTCCCATTGAAAGAAAATCCAATTCTTTAGCTTAAGGTTGTTTAGAAGCAAATCACGTTTAATGAGAAAATTCTGAAAATTTGGTATGTTTTTCAATGAAGTATTTAAGAGGTGGTGTAAAAATTTCACGACGATTTGGAAGCTCGTTATCGAATAATTAAGATTAACAAATTAAATAAAATTAAGTGTAGTCTTATGGAAAGTGATATAACTTTGCGATAAGTTTTTTTTTTTGACCTCTCAATTTTTTAATATCCACAATATACTGGAAGCAACGGAAACAAAACGAAGTTTATTGATAAATATTTTTTTTTATTTGTTTAAAAAAATGTTTTTAACAAAACGTTAATTTTTTAATAACGAGCTTCACACGACCTCTTAAATACCTCATACAAAAACATACCAAATTTTCAGAATTTTCTCATAATTTTTTATTTTTACCCTTAAGAAGGTTGAAGTTATGATGATAGAATTCTGAAAATTTGGTATGTTCTTACATGAAGTATACAGGAGGTCGTGTAAAAATTTCACTACGATCGAGAAACTATTTATTGAACAATTAACATTCAAAGGTTTCATAGCTTCTAAACAACCTTAAACCAGCCAAAAAGGCATTAAACAAAATTTATTCTTAAACTTCGATATTTTTTTTCAAAAAGTACATTGAAAAACAGAAAAAAAATTACCTAACAAGTTAGAATATCTTGGTTATTGTAGAAGTTATGATTATTTTGAGAATATTTTTTCAAAAATCAATAACTTCGATATGGGTTAAGATAGAGAGCTAAAAATTAACATGGATACTTGTTTTTGCATGTATAATAACATATTAAAAAATAAAAAAAATCGAAGGGGTTACGGACAAAACGTCGTTGAATTAACACGAAGTGACCCATACATATACTTACTTTCGGGCCAGACGAGAATAATTAAACGAGTTATGACGCAATCGACGTGACTCATCGATATCGGAAATCCTCGTGATTTTCGTTAACGATGAGTCGTTTGAAAGATGAACGGCTGGGATGATAATTTTTTTTTTCTCGTCCGTCCGGTTTTTATATTTTCTCTCTTCGTTCTTAACGATAATTTGCCCATTTCTTAGGTACTTCACGGACAGGAGATATACGGCTCGCGTCTCAAAGTATTGGAGGCGGAGGAGAGAAACGTCGGTGACGATCGTCGAAAGCGATTGAGAATGGACGAGGATGAGAATTAAGTCCCGTTTTTCGTGTATCTCGTAAGTAGAAACAGTCAACAATCGTGCAAAGAAAAACAGAGTTGAAAAACATAGACAAGAGTTGAATAGAGAAAGAGAGAGAGAGAGAGAGAGAGGGAGAGAAAGAGAGACAGAGAGACAGTTCGTGTCGACGTTTCTTGTTAATAACCAGACAAAGATATTGATATATTGAAATATTAATATACGTTGATATATATTGATTTATTGAAAAAAAAAAAAAAAATTTATTCTCAGCCCGAAGTGAGCGTGTGACGATCGGAGATGATTTTCGGGAATGATGGGAGAAACCGAAAAGAAAGAAGAAAAAAAAACAAAAAACAAAATTAATCTTTATATTTGTCTTCACAGAGACTGACTGGTACACACAAGCTGGACGCACGCAACAATTGAGACGAATTTTAAAACTCACTTGACCACGTCGTTGGCCTGCAACCGAGGATTACTACTACAACTACCTACTTTAAAATAAAACAACAACTACAAAGAAAAAAAAAAAAAAGAAAAAAAAATACAAAAAAAACATACCGATATCGCTTACGTTCGTCAAAACTTCGACTTAACTGATACGTCAACGTTACATTATTCCTTTTTTTATTTCTTGTTCTATTTTCTCAACTTATCATCGAATCAATACACGTACATCGGACTTGAACCTCAATTCCCCTCGAAAATTACGAAAGGACGAAAAAACAGGGTGTCGATAGCGGTGAGACGGGGCTGGGGGAAAAGCTGCAGGGGACAAGCGTTAAAAACGACATGAGAGCAACCAAAAATCGTTATTGAGACGGCTACGAAAAATTTATATTTTTGTACCGAATGCAATCCAGGCTGTGTGTGATTTCGTTTTTTTTTCACCGAGAATCTCGAACGAAGTTGACCGTTCGTACAATTGCTGAGCAAGTACCGCCTCATATTGCTCCTTAAAAAAAAAAGAAAGTAAAAAGAAATGTAAATTTTGCGTCTATCAATTTCGCTTTTTCCCCGGGACAAACCGAAATTAATCATTGTCGAATTATTCAAATCTATTCACATATATATTATATACCCGTATTCTGTTTGCACAGGATTCAAGATACTGTGCCTTGGATTTTTTTAGGGGGAAAGAAAGTAATTTACGATCATTGATTAATTTGACGATTTCGTAACGAACCTCGGATAGTGCCGACGGTCAAAGATAACGAATCTAAAACCGAGCAATGAAAATAAATAAAATGAAGATTATTGAAATATAAAAAAATCAATAAAAGATCCATGATGTGCGTATATATAATATATATATTAGACTGTTTTATTTTTCGGCTTTTTTTTTAATTTTTCGTCTTACGCATCAAAAGTTTAGGGATTTAAGTGTAATATGATGTTTCGCGCAAGGAACACGCCGGCAAAAAATATTGAGAGGTGTCTCAATCGGGTTTAAGGTCACATTGATGAGTCACCTCTTAGGGTTGACTGACCAGCTGCTCCTTCCTCGAGATTATATATTATGTAAAATAAAAAGGTTAAACAGGGTGTATTATATGAAACAAGTTCAAAAAAAAATGTTCAAATGAGAAGAATGGCGAATTTGTTTTTATTTTTTTTAAATACTTTTTTATGCTGTAACTTCTAAATTTTATGTTACAATGCACCACGCGAAAGGTGGACTCTGACAGTCAACTTTAAGAGGTGACTCAATCGACCTCAAGATCATATTTTGCACGTATTTTTTTTTTTTTAATGACAATTTTTTCATTGTTTAAAAAAATTAAGTTATAAGAAAAAAAATGCGTTCAAAATATGATCTTGAGGTCGATTGAGTCACCTCTTCAAGTTGACTGTCAGAGTCCAGCTTTCGCATGGTGCATCGTAACATAAAATTAAGTAGTTACAGCATGAAAAAGTATTGAAAAAAAAATTTAAAAAAATTCGCCATTCTTCTCATTTGAACATTTTTTTTTAACTTGTTTCATATAATAATACACCCTGTCATACCTTTTTATTTCACATAATATATAATCTCGCGGAAGGAGCAGCCGGTCAGTCAACCCTAAGAGGTGACTCATCAATGTGACCTTAAACCCGATTGAGACACCTCTAAATATTTTTTGCCAGCGTGTTCCTTGCGCGAAATATCATATTACACTGAAATCCCTAAACTTTTGACGCGTAAGACGAAAATTTAAAAAAAGCCGAAAAATGAAACACTGTAATATATATATGGGGCATTCCACACTGATTCGACCTGAGTCCGACCCTTCACCTCTCCGATTTTGACCGCGATTTCTTATGCTTTTGTAGTACCTCTGAAAAGCACTCAGGATTTTTTTCAGATTTTTTTTTGAGTGATTTGACTTGACTATAATTTTATAAACAAATTATTTTTAGCCCAAATTTAAGAACCTGAAAAAATCAGAGAAATACCTTTTTTTATATGTAAAATTTCAAGCGTTGAGCCAAAGTAGGCAGAGGTTTCCTTCTGTTTATAACAAGCCTTTTCGAAAAAAAAAACGAAAAAAATAGAAAGAGAAACCTGAATTGAGTGAGCCCTTATCCAAACATTTCTTTAAACATCTTCAATTCATACAAAAATGGTTCGATAACGGCCGACTCAATTCAGAGTCCTCCTTTTATTTAAACAATTTTTTTTTTCGTAAAAACTTATTATAAACAGACTAGGAAACCCGTGCCCACTTTTGCTCGATGCTTGAAATTTTTCATATAAAAACGGGATTTTTTGCAGATTTTTAAATTTGGACTAAAAATAATTTGTTTATAAAATTATAGTTTGGTCAAATCGCTCTAATGAAAATCTGAAACAATCCTGAGTGCTCTTCAGAGGTACTACAAAACCATAAAAAATCGCGGACAAAATCGATCAGGTGAAGGGTTAAACCCGGGTCGCATCGGTGTGGAATGCCCCATATACATGATTGAAGACATTACAATGAGCATAATGGGACATTTTTGTTTATTAAAATCGTTTTCGAAATTCCGGAAGATAGTGGTAATCAATTTGATAGTCCCTAACGAGATTTTTTTGTAAATTGAAAAAAAGTAAACTAAAAAGATTTTTTTTTGTAACGGCCAATTGAGGATATACTATTTTTTTTATTTCTCATTCATGGTTGTAAAAAATATCGATTAACTTTTGTTTTTGTTTCTTTTTACAACACACCCACATATAGCAAATGCGATAAAATCGAATTGTGTACACTTAGTGAAGGCATGAATTTCGGGTTTTTATTTATTTCGGATAACATAAATTTACTGTGGTAGATGTTAAGAGAGATTTCGTTTGATTTCAATCGAAACTAGAATTTCTAGGACGTTTGTGTGTCGCGAATAGCGTGACTTTGAATAAAAACTAGCAGGCCGCAAGTGGAAGTATAGAAGATTGAAAATTTTCCATTTTTTCTTTGCCGTCATCTTTTGATATCGAACATTTTCGAACAAGGATATCATCGATTGATTTTGGTATCACATTTTTTTTTTTTTTCAAAAGAAAGAAAATCCTCAAGATCTCTTAGTTTATACCGAAACGCGATAAATATTTTTTTTTTTCGATTCACAATTGTAATACAAGATTTACGATGGAGGATAATTGATAAAATGAATTGCTCCGGCGAATGCAGAAAATTCATGTGCATAGTGCGAACATGTACGAAGTAGAATCCGTAGCGAGAATGTTTGCAACGTTGATGTAACTTGAGTTTAGATAACAAGTTCCTGTAAAAACGAATTGGCATTGATTTTTCGACATGTATATTTCCGAATATATTGCACGTGGTTTGGACGATGAAATTATTTGTAGAATGACCTTTACGAAACAACTGCGTTGATACATTACATTAAAAAAAAAAAAAACAAAAAAAAACAAAATCCTGCAAGATTCCGCTTGGTCTCTCAACGAAGATAGAGAAAAAGGCACGTTCCAGTGAAATTACGAGGTTCCAAAATGGACAAATTACTACTTCACCGTACTCTTATTAACATATGCGATCGACTTTTACTTTATGACTGTAACGCAGAATTTCCGCTAGACTGTAACAGACTGTGGCCTGATGGAATGAAATACACACGCTGTACGCAAAAACTGACTCTCGCTCACTCTCATATCACTCTACGTTACGATTATCTATTTTTTAAAAAAATGAACGTGATCTTTCGATTGGACCGAAAAAATGATACGACGTTCAAGCAGAGTTGTAAATAACGCATTACTGTATTTTTACCCATTACACTGCATAATTTGAAATGAACAAGTGTTCCATTACAAAATACAAAAGTAATGTGTAATGGATGCATGCCCCATTACAAATAAAAAAAGTAATGTGTAATGAATGCATGTGCCATTACCAATACAAAAAGTAATGTGTAATGAATGCATGTCCCATTACAAATAAAAAAAATAATGTTTAACGGGTGCATGTCCCATTACAAATAAACAAAAGTAATGTGTGATGGATGCGTGTTCCATTACAAATAAAAAAGTAATGTGTAATGTATGCACGTTCCAATACAAATTACAATTAAAAAAAAAAGTAATTTGCAGTGGAGAATATTCCATTAAAAATAGAAAAATTGCCGTGCTCATATTAGAAACTTGTACATTGCTGTCTCATTATGTTATTTCGCTCACTAAAAGTTCATCCACAATCATCACAAATGATCCATAAAGTTGAAAAATAGAAACAAAAAAAAAACAGACAATTCATCGTTAAATATAAAGTACGAAAATGTACCCAACCCCAAAAATTATCCAACTTTATATTGACCTTGCTTTTACACGCTGTTATCTATAATTACAAGCAATCTAATAAAAATGGCAAGTTACTGATACAAAATTTGTCGATTTATTGAATCCCTAAATAATGTGCATGTTCTTTTTTTAAACTGGATCATTTAGTGGTTATTGTGGATGAACTTTTCATGAGCGAAATAACATAATGAAACAGCAATGTGCAAGTTTCTAATACGAGCACGACAATTTTTTCATTTGTAATGGAGCACTCTATCCATTACATTACTTTTTTTTTTAAATTGTAATTTGTAACGGAACGTGCATATATTACACATTACTTTTTTATTTGTAATGGAACACGCATCCATTACTCATTACTTTTTGTATTTGTAATGGCACATGCATCCATTACACATAACTTTTTTCAATTGTAATGGAACACGCATCCATTACTCATTACTTTTTATATTTGTAATGGCACATGCATCCATTACACATAACTTTTTTCAATTGTAATGGAGCACGCATCCATTACACATTACTTTTTTTAATTGTAATGGAGCACGCATTCATTACACATTACTTTTTTTTATTTGTAATGGGGCATGCATCCATTAGACATTACTTTTTTTTAATTGTAATGGAGCACGCATCCATTACACATTACTTTTTTTTATATGTAATGGAACACGCATCCACTACACATTACTTTTTTTTATTTGCAATGGAATATGCATCCATTACACATTACTTTTGTAATGTCTAATGGAAAACTTGTCCAATACACATTATTTAAAGTAATGGGTAATGCATTACTTTACATTACTATTTTCACAACTCTGCGTTCAAGTAATAAGAAATCAATAGGAATAGTAAAATAAGAAGTCAATAGGGATAACTGGTCTATTCTCTTCTTTCGTTTTCAGGATCATCTCAATCGGAGTGGAAGAAAAAGAATGCGCTTACGAAATCAACCGAGTACCTGAAGACTGTGATAACATTACCAGCTCGTTAAATTTAGCGATTTGGTTACCTCAACCAGATTTATATAACTGCCCTGTAATTATAACCCCCATTGATATGCATATTTTGTATATATATTTATATTTATGTAAAAGGGTCATTATGAGGACCATTTTTGGGACGTAATGGTACTTTTCAGGACCAATTTAACCTGTCAGGACCGGTCCTGAAAATCTCTCAGAGGAATCTAAGGGGGAATGCCACTGTAACGGGCCTAAAAATAGCCGATTTTCGGAATTTTTTTTAAAAGCAGGGATGATTATTTGAGGATCAGATAGCAATTTATCAAGTGTATATTTAACTATAGATTCACACAATTTTTTATTAAAAAATATTAAAAATTGACAAAGTTATTAACATGAACGTAATGACATAAAAAAATTACTCCTGGTGGCAGCAATACAGGAATGAAAAATCATCTGAAATTAAAATTCCAAATTTTTGTTTAATCTACAAAACAGTGACTATCGTTAAGCGCAGCAATTTTTTCAAAAGGATTCCTTTGGATATATCTCAGTCAATTTTTAAGATTTTGACTTTAACATTTGTTTTCATATTTTTGAATATATATGAGGCATTCCACACCGATTCGACTTGGGTCTGACCCTTCAGCTCTCCGATTTTGTCCGCGATTTTAAATGGTTTTGTTGTACCCCTGAAAAGCACTCATGATTTTTTTCAGATTTTTTTCGAGCGATTGAACTTTACTTTAATTTTATAAACAAATTATTTTTAGCCCAAATTTAAAAATCTGAAAAAAATTACGAGAATCCCTTTTTTTATTCGAAAAATTTCGAGCGTTGAGCCAAAGTGGGCAGGGGTTTCCTTCGGTTTGTAACAAGCTTTTTCAAATTATCAAATTTGTAATTTGTATATAATTTTAATTGCGGTCCTCATAATCAACCTTTTACAAACATATATATACGTTCATACATATTTATACATGAACATTTTATATACATACATGTATGTATGTAAATGTGTATAGACGTTTATGGATGAAAAAGTAATATTTTTTACACAATGAAATAAACATTTCTTATTTTTTCACTTTATCCAATAATCGATTGAGAATTTTGATGGTTTCTCAGAATGTAAAACTCCAAGAATATTCTGGGAATATTTTAAGTTTTTTGGTGAATGAAGGACCATCATTTTTCATGCAGTTTTTTCTTCACAAGTGAAAATAGAGCGTTTATTCCATCGAAAAACCGATACTCACAACTTAGATTGCGCTTATTTTTTTCATATTGTGTATCTAAACAGACTTGACAAAAAAAATGCGCCTGTCTTGAAATAAATCTTTAGCATGGGGAAGCGACTAGAAAATCCATCTATCTCACCAAAAAAGTATGCATAAAATGAGGTAGTTTTGTTGAATTTGTTTCAGATTGTTTATTGGAACGGGCTTGGGAAAATAATGCGCCTAATTTAAAATAATTTTTTATCACTGAGGAAATGACTGGAAAATTTATATATCTCACTAAAAAATTATATATAAAATGGTGTAATTTTGCTGAATTTGTTTCATACGAATATAACGGATAATATTATCAAATTTCCAGAAAAGTACTTTGAGAAACTACAAATGGGTTGTTCCATGTCAAATCGACCAATAGTTGGAATCGACCCGAAATTTGGTCAGAAGTTTTCTTTTATCATAAAACAGTTCTACTAAAGGAAATGAATTTAAAAATTTTCTTCGAAATTTATGAAAAATTCCAAATTTCACAATTTTTTCAATTTTTCAAGTTTATTTTTTATATATCTCGAAAACAAAATAGTTACAAAAAATCGTTCTGGGTTCATATTAAAGACTAAAGAGGGCTACGAAAAAAAAATATTCCGAAAAAGAAATTTGAAAATTGATGAATTTAGAGAATTTTGAATTTTTTAAAATCGTTAAAATCGACGACCAACATTAAATTTTTGCTTCTATTTTTTAAATATAATACCTTATACTGATCTTAATAAATCCTGAAATTTACAGAATGCTGTTTTTTTTCTTAATATGAATTTTCGAATTTTATTGTTAGTAAGAAAACATTTTTTTTACTTCTAAGGTAAGTAAAGTTAAGCAATCATGTAATTTTCAAATTTTGAGCAGTAAAAATTTCAATTAATAACATAAGAATGTAAAAATACAAACATAATTGGAATCCTTGTCATTAATTGAAATTTTTATTGTTCAAAATTACAAAATTACATGATTACTCAATTTTACTTAATTTAGAAGTAAAAAAATTTTTTTTTACCAAGATTAAAAAATTCATATTTAAAAAAAACACCATTCTGAAAATTTCAGGATCGTTTAAGATCAGTACAAGGTATTATAATATAAAAATAAGATTGAACCAAAAATTTAATGTTGATCTCGGATTTTCACGATTCTTAAAAATTCAAAATTCTTTACATTCATCAATTTTCAAAATTTTTTTACGAAATATATTTTTTTTCGTAGCCCTAAGTATACTCTTTAAGACAGACCCAGAACGATTTTTTCGTAACCATAATTGTTTTCGAGATATTTAAAAAATAAACTTGAAAAATTGAAGCAATGGTGAAATTTCGAATTTTGCATAACTTTCGGAAAAGATTTTTAAAATTTTTCTTATCTTCAGCCAAATCTGTCGATTTCTGACTGAGGCAAACTTGAAAATTTAATCTGACAATTTCAAGTGCAAAAAAAGGTTTATTTCCGGTTTTCTTATGCGCAGCGATCATTTCCATGGGTGGCAAAAAATAGATTCGACAAGAATAACAGTTTTAGGGTTATTTTTAATCGGACGTCGAGTTACGTCACGGTGATCGTTGTAACGCGGAAAAGTGGTGGGTAGAGCACGTTGCATTATCGCTATACAGAGCAGCACCCTTATATATGTCACGTTTTTCATTCCAATGTACGCCGCAAGGTGCGCCTTCGTAGAGGGATGCGGTGTGCGACAAGGATAGAAATAGCCTTCCTGTCTCTTGCTCTCTCAAACGTGCGCATGCGCCATCTCACTCGCGTCGCACACTCACGCATAGAACGCAAGAGTGGAGAATATCTCTCAACGACGGCGACGTCTAGTGGCGACGCGAGGATCGAAAAACGTGACAAATAAGCGTGCCTACCCCCACTATTGAAATTCCGCTTCGTTGCAAGACCGTGGCTTTGTCGCTACATATCACGTGACCAGATTTGTTGCTGTAAACAGTGCAAACGAGCGTCGAGCGGCTGCATTGGACCACATTGTGCTTCATGACGCCGTACCTTGACGCTCGGACGAAATTCGTGGAAGCTCGTGAAACAAAATCATCTCGTATGATAAAATTCGTTGAAAAGAGATAACGCGCGACGAATTAAATACGATAATATATTATAATAACTTTGAAAACCATTTTATTCGGATTTTTCATTCGCATTTGCTGCACGGATTTTTTTGTTTTTTCTTTGCCGTCGTTGTGATTTTCGCAATTTTTAACGAAGTTAAGATTGCTCCACTCGACTCGGTAGAAGAACCGCGCCGGGTGGGAAATGTTTGCGCGTGTAAACTGCACGCATTATCGGTACAAAGCCCATGGGAAGCAACTTTGAGGCGTGACATTGAAAACTGTGACACAGAAACGATAGCATTTTTGCGCAACATCATGACGGGCTCCTCGAACGACAATGGCAAGATCTCGGATTCCGGATACACCAATGTCAGCCAATCGCAAAGGAGGTGAGTGTTTTTTTTTTTTTTTAATTTGTAATATCAAAGAATTTTAATAAAATGCAAATATATCGTCTAAAATTTTTTTAAATCTTTTTTGTAAGAAATGAAATGTTCGAACGCTTGAGAAATTGGAGCTTTGTTAGGGCGTTCTTAAGCCTTAGTCTGTAAACGTTTTTTTGGCACCCGTCGTCTGTAAACCTGGGTCGTTCGCGTCCGACCGTTTTTTGTTGGGTTAATGAACTCGGAAAAATTTAATAAAATTTGTGCTACGACTCGAAACCTTCGACTTAACGTACTAAACCTAAAATTTTTGAAAAGTTTATTTTTACATATGGGGTATTCCATGTCAAATTTATAATTTTTAAAACCGACCCCTTTCAGTTTGGCTGAAATTTTGTTTTGCTTTTCTACCCAATTGAAAACATTTTCCAGGAAATTTTCAAATTATTTTGTTATCCAAACCAAAAAGAAAAGCTTTTTTTCTGAAATGACTATAACTTCTTCAAAAATTGCCTAATCGGGACGTTTTTTTTTTTTAATTTTCATTGTTGAATGTACTTTCCGAAAAAAAAATACAAAAAAATGTTAAGATATTAAAATGTATGAAATTTTTCACTTTTTCGAGAAAAATAATCTTTTTATCTAAGTTCGCGATTTTTAATTTCTTTTTTCACTCAAAAAATACTTTGATCAATTCCAGAAAAAAATGCCGCCCAACTTAGAGTGGGATTCCTTTTCCTTCTATTTTTTTCACTTTTTTGAAAAAAAAAAAAAAACATTTTCGGCGATATTACCACTTTCAATTTTTTATTTCTTGTCAATTTTTCAATTTTTTTTCCTTTTTATTGAAAATAAGTTCCGATTCCGACTTTGGATGAACCGAGGATGATTAAAGAAAAAACAATCAAAAGGCGGATGTTCGAATATAGTATCGTACGAAATTTTATTGTACGAGTGCGCAATAAAATAAATAAATCCGTTGCATATAGGTCATTCCATGTCAAATCGACGAATAGTTGGAATCGACCCTTTTCCATTTTGATGAAACCTTGTCAGAATTTTTCTTTTATCATAAAACAAAGTTCTACAACGGAAAAAAAAATTTAATTTTTTTTTGAATGTTATGCAAAATTTAAAATTTCACCATTTTTTCAATTTTTTAAGTTTATTTTTTAAATTTCTCGAAAACTATTATGGTTACGAAAAAATGGTTCTGGGTTCGTCTAAGAGAGTATACTTAGCGTTTCGAAAAAAAATATTCCGTAAAATAATTTTGAAAAATGATGAATTTGGAGAATTTTGAATTTTTTAAAATCGTGGAAATCCACGATTAATAATAAATGTATAGTTTAATTTTTTTGATATAATACCTTGTACTGATCTCAAAGGATCCTGAAACTTTCAGAATTGCATTTTTTTCTTCAAAAATATGAGTCTTTCAATTTTCGTAAAAAAAATTGTGTTTTTTCTTTATCTCTAAGTTAAGTAAAGTTGAGCAATCATATAATTTTGTAATTTTGAGCAGTCAAAAATTACATGATTGCTCAAGTTTATTTGACTTGAAGGTAAACAAATTTTTTTTTTACCAAAATCCGCAAATGAATGCTTTTGAAAAAAAATACCATTCTGAAAATTTCGGGATCTTCCAAGATCAGTACAAGGTATTAAATTTAAAAAAATTGAACCAAAAATTGAATGTTGATCGTGGATTTTCACGATTTTTGAAAATTCAAAATTGTCGAAACTCATCCCTTTTCAAAAATTTTTTTCGGAATATTTTTTTTTTTTGCGTAGCCCCAAGTATACTCTTTAGGACGAACCTTGAGCGATTTGTTCGTAACGATAATAGTTTTCGAGATACTTAAAAAATAAACTTGAAAAATTGAAAAAATTGTGATATTTCAAATTTTGCATAACTTTTGAAAAAAATTCTTTAAATTTTTTTCCTTCAGTAGAACTTCGTTTTCTGATAAAAGAAAATTTCATCGAAATTAAAAGGGGTCGATTCAAACTATTGGCCGATTTTACATGGAATTACCCATATATATGTATATTAATATATCTATGCATAAATGTTGTGGTCGTCAGCGCAAGTCACGGGGCACCGAACGTGAATCGTCGCGAGAAGCTTTATTTATGCAATGTTTTTTCTTTATTCGGTCGTTCTCACACAAACGCGACTATGTTCAAATTGACCTGTGGCCGATTCGTTTAACACAAGAATACACAATAAAGTGTACGCGTAATTTTCTAAACGTGCGGCCATCGATAAATCCGCATAAAAATAACGTCATAAAACAAAATATTTATATAATTATATATTTGAAATTATATAAAAATAATGTAATTAAACGTTAATTGGCAAAATTGATTACTGATGGCTAATTATTTGCCTACAGTTACAATTTTAATAGTTGTGCTCAGCATAATTCTAGTTAGGGTTTGATTGATTGATTGATTGCATGTCCCATTACAAATAAAAAAAGTAACGTGTAATGGAAGCATGTCCCATTACAAATAAAAAAAATAATGTGTAATGGATGCATGTCCCATTACAAATTAAAAAAATAATGTGTAATGGATGCATGTTCCATTACAAGTAAAAAAATAATGTGTAATGGATGCACGTTCCGTTACACATTAGAATTTTTTTTTAAAGTAATTTGCAGTGTAGAATATTCCATTACAAATAGAAAAATTGTCGTGCTCATATTAGAAACTTGCACATTGCTGTCTCATTATTTTATTTCGCTTGCTTTTACACGCTTTTAACCATAATTATAAGCAATCTAATAGAAATGACAAGTTACTGATACAAAATTTGTCGATTTATTGAATCCCTAAATAATGTGCATGTTCTTTTTTTTTAACTTTATAGATCATTTGTGATTATTGTCGATGAACTTTTAGTGAGCGAAATAAAATAATGAAACAGCAATGTGCAAGTTTCTAATGCGTGCACGGCAATTTTTCAATTTGTAATGGAGCACTCCATACATTACACATTACTTTTTGTATTTGTAATGGCACATGCATCCATTACACATTACTTTTTTTAATTGTAATGGAGCACGCATCCATTACACATTACTTTTTTTAATTGTAATGGAACATGCATACATTACACATTAATTTTTTTATTTGTAATGGAACATGCATCCATTACACAAAATTATATAAAAATTATATAAAATTACGTAATTAAACGTCAATTGGCAAAATTGATTACTGACGGCTAATTATTTTCCCACAGTTACAATTTTAATAGTTGTGCTCAGCATAATTCTAGTTAGTGTTGCTATAACTGGTGGGAGTATTCACTAATTACTATTAGTATAGTAAATAATTTGTTTGTTATCGGCATTACGATGCTCCAATTTAATAATTAATAAAAAAAAAAGATTAAAAAAACAGAAGATTTACATTCTGCCTTTCCCAAGGAAGTCACGTTTCCCGAACATGTGACAAAGAAATATTTTGTGCATACTCCTTTTTAAAAAATTTTTTTCCCCTCCATGGAGACTGAAAGTGACAGTAAAAGGACTCTCGTCGATAAAGGAGGGAGTCCTCTCGCGTCTATCGCGTATTCAAACTTTTAGCCTCAGTCGATTTTGATCAATGGGCCGTAGAAGGCATTTTTCCATTGTGTCTTCAAGCCCTCGCGAGAATGTTAAAATTATTTTTTCCAAAAATGAAATACCGATTCAAAATTAATGTCGTGGCATTTGACATTAAAAATGTAGAAAACACAACGAAATTAGTGGATTTGATAATAAAATTACAGTGACCGAAGGTTACTTTTATTGTCTAAAAATTGAATTTTAAGCCCTTTGAATCGCAAAATGGTGCAAAAAACTTTGGGAAAAGTTTTAATAGATGAAAGTTCGTATCGTAAACTTTCCGAACTTGAAGTTTTGAAATTTTTTTAAAATTTATTCCTCAAACGAAAAATTGAAAGATCCCAATACTATTTGGACAATTAATTCTCAATAATCTCGACGTTTTTTTGTTAAATTGTGTACCAAGTATTGGCAGAGGTTTATTAATTTTTCTTTGATAATTAAGTTTGTACATTTTTTTGTTCAGCCGAACGTTCAGAACTTCAAGTACATGATAATAGCGAATAATGCTTGTTCCTCTGTCAGAGATTTGCCCTACATTTGGGACGAATTTTGGTGCCTTCTCCGAGGAAAAAATCTGAAGTGGAAGATTTAACAATTTCCTTTTTTTTATTTAATATTTTTCAGCAGTGGCAGCTCGTTGTCGAGGAACAGCAACCGATCGGAAAGCAGCGGTTACTGTGAAGGACTTTCGGTGTTTAACTCCAGGTAATTGAGCAACTTAATGACATTGATCTAAAAAAATAAGATTACACCCGGAAAAAAGTTCCAGTCAATTTAACTAAATCCTACTGAGGCCAAATAATTTTTTTTATTTGTCTGCCGGCCTAATACGACTCTATTCATTTCGACGATATTTTTTATGTGAATGTACCTAATAGGAAATTCATTGCGATGTAGTAGATTTTTATTTTACCCTTACTTGACATACTGGGGTACAAAAGACCCGAGACCTAAATTCCCCTAATTTTAAGTACCTAAATTTTAAAAAATAGGACCTCTAGCGACATCCGTCATTAGTTCGAGGCAGAGTTGTAAATAATGCATTACTTTGATAATGTATTACTGTATTTATTACCCGTTACACTGCATAATGTGAAGTGGAAAAGTGTACCATTACAAAATACAAAAGTAATGTGTAATGAATGCGTGTACCATTACAAATAAAAAACTAATGTGTAATGGATGCATGTGCCATTACAAACAGAAAAAGTAATGTGTAATGGATGCATGTCCCATTACAAATGAAAAAAAATAATGTGTAATGGATGCATGTGCCATTACAAATAAAAAAAAATAATGTGTAATGAATGCGCGTTCCATTACAAATACATAAAGTAATGTGGAATGTATGCATGTTCCATTACACATAAAAAAAGTAATGTGGAATGGATGCATGTCCCATTACAAATAAAAAAAGTAAAGTGTAATGGATGCATGTCCCATTACAAACAGAACAAGTAATGTGTAATGGATGCGTGTTCCATTACAATTAAAAAAAGTAATGTGTAATGGATGCATGTGCCATTACAAATAAAAAAAATAATGTGTAATGAATGCGTGTTCCATTACAAATACATAAAGTAATGTGGAATGTATGCATGTTCCATTACACATAAAAAAAGTAATGTGGAATGGATGCATGTCCCATTACAAATAAAAAAAGTAAAGTGTAATGGATGCATGTCCCATTACAAACAGAAAAAGTAATGTGTAATGGATGCGTGTTCCATTACAATTAAAAAAAGTAATGTGTAATGGATGCATTTGCCATTACAAATAAAAAAGTAATTTGCAGTGGAGAATAATCCATTAAAAATAGAATAATTGCCGTGTTCGTATTAGAAACATTGCTGTTTCATTATTTTATTTCGCTCACTATAAGTTCATCCGAATTATCACAAATGATCCATAAAGTTAAAAAATAGAAACAAAAAAAAAACCGACAGTTCATCGTTAAATATGAAGTACGAAAATGTACTCAACCCCAAAAATTATCCAACTTTATATTGAACTTGCTTTTACACGCTTTTACCCATAATTATAAGCAATCTAATAAAAATTACAAATTACTGATACAAAACTTATCGCTTTATTGAATCCCTAAATAATGTGTATATTCTTTTTTTTTTAACTTTATGGATCATTTGTGATAATTGTGGATGAACTTTTAGTGAGCGAAATAAAATAATGAGACAGCAATGTGCAAGTTTCTAATACGAGCACGGCAATTTTTCTATTTGTAATGGAATATTCTCCACTGCAAATTACTTTTTTTTTTAAATTATAATTTGTAATCGAACGTGCATTCATTATACATTACTTTTTTATTTGTAATGGAACACGCATCCATTACACATTACTTTTTTTATTTGTAATGGCACATGCATCCATTACACATGACTTTTTTTTATTTGTAATGGGACATGCATCCATTACACATCACTTTTTCATTTGTAATGGAACATGCATACATTACACATTACTTTTTTTTATTTGTAATGGAACACGCATCCATTACACATTACTTTTTTTTATTTGTAATGGCACATGCATCCATTATACATGACTTTTTTTTATTTGTAATGAGACATGCATCCATTACACATTACTTTTGTAATTTGTAATGAAATACTTTTACATTACTATTTTCACAACTCTTGTTCGAGGATGCCATTACTCCGTCAAGCTTATAGCATCACTCTAAGACAATAAGTTTTTATGTAGTAGCCGTCCAAAGTCGAGTGGTCTCGCCTGTACCCCAATGTCAAGTAAGGTCAAGTGCGAAAATGAGGTGCGAATTTTTTCCTGTTATATTATTTTACTACTACTTTTTTTTTGTAGTGCTATATATTCAGCAAACTCAGTTAATTTTTCAACCAATGTTGTTGAAAAATAGAAAAGTTCTGATTTTTTTCGTAAAAGTTGTCATTTTTGGATTTTATTTGGATATTTTAATTTTGCTCTCACATTTAACTTTATATCTGGTCTTATGATAGGGGATGATTTTGTGAATTACAAAATCAATGGGAATGGAAAAATTATTTTCGTTGTGCAATCGTTGAATGACGAAACGAACGGTGATGATAATTTTGGAAAACGAATTGCCGAAAATACAGAACGCTATCATTATGGTTTTCAATTCAGAGTTTCTCCCTTATTCGGAGTTGTATAAATATATGGATTCCTTTTATAGAAAGAGGAAGAGGAGCATTGATATGTAATTACGTTGGCTGTTAAGGGGAGGTTAAACACCGACATTAGCACCTCGAAAATGGATTCCAAACTTGCTCTGGCACGAATGGATGGAAATCAATAAAATTTTGACAGTATCATCAGAATTATGGCACAAATGGAGCCCCACTAAAATTTTTTCGAAGAACAAAAAAAAAATTACAGATTCGATTATCATCAGGAATCTGTAATTGAAAATATTAAATTATAATGTTTCTACTGAATTTCGACTAAAACTAAGAGTGGGGCTCCATAAGGAATACCAAAGTACGAATATCGATACGTCTTGGACATTATTTCATGAAAAAACCGCGACGCAAGTTTGGAATCCAAATAACGAGATAAATGTTGATAAATTTAGTGTTTCGTCGAAAAACGAAAGGGCGAAATCAAGTTCACAGAAATGCGAAAGAGGGCAGCACCATGAAATTTTTATGAAATATAAATATTATTCTCATCGGACTTCTGTCCAAACTGTCTGAGCTGTGAGTGGCAATTAACGAAAACGTTAATTTATGTCGCGCATTTACATTTTGCAATCCATTCATCATTCATTCATAAATTTCATTGATATTCATCCACCGGTATCGAAAAAAGTTTGGACAGCGATTTTGAGTCGATAATGTAGGACTTCAGAAATAATGTCGGTATTTAGCCTCAACTTAAGATAGATACTAGTGATCCTAAATTTAGCATGGGATTTTCGTAATCCCGTCTAGCATTATGTTGGTTCTATTTTTGTATAATTTACCACTGAAATCGAACGTTTATTTTGAGTCTAAAACGTGGTTCGTATATTTATATACCTATATATAAATGTTTTCTTGAGGGGTCAACGTGATTACGGGGATGATAAAACGTGCTCCTTCCTGGAGTCTCTTCACACAGTCACATGTATACACGTACCTATATATAAAATCACATAAACGTGAATCCGATGAAAAATAATTTCTCTATATATATATCAATGCACGTTGAAATCAGAGTTGCGAAAATAGTAATGTAAAAGTAACGCATTTCCCATTACTTTAAACAATGTGTATTGGATAAGTTTTTCGTTACAAATTACAAAAATAACGTGTAATGAATGAATGTTCCATTACAAATGAAAATAGTAATGCGTAATGGATGCGTATTCCATTACAATTTAAAAAAGTAATGTGCAATGTAATGGATGCGTGTTCCATTACAAATAATAAAAGTAATGTGTAATGGATGCATGTGCCATTACAAATAAAGGAAATAACGTGTAACGAACGAGTGCTCCATTACAAATTACAATTGAAAAAAAAGTAATTTGTAGTGGAGAATATTTCCATTACGAATTAGTGTGTTTCTACGAAAATTTGAAGCAGGTACTATTTTGCTCAAAGGTAAGTCCATTTATTTTTCAATGAAAATAATTTGTGTTTATCAAGTTTTTGTTAACTTTACTATCGTAGTGGTAAATGTATAAAAAGCGATTTTTTGGAGTCATTTTTACTCCATTCTTGAATTGTAATTTTTACAAAAATGGAGTAGAAATTACTCCAAAAAATAACTGTTCATACATTTACCACTACGATGATAAAGTTAACAGAAACTTGACACACACAAATTATTTTCATTGAAAAATTAATAGACTTACCTTTGAGCAAAATAGTACCTGCTCCAAATTGTCGTAAAAACACACTAATTTGTAATGGAATATTCTCCACTACCAATTACTTTTTTTTCAATTGTAATTTGTAATAGATCACTCATCCATTACACATTACTTTTTTTTACTTGTAATGGCACATACATCCATTACACAAAACTTTTTTATTTGCAATCTCACATGCATCCATTACACATTATTTTTTTTACTTGTAATGAAACAAGCATTCATTACACATTACACTTGTATTTTGAACCTATACTATAACATATAAACTATAGTGGAATCAAAATCAATTACCCATTATACCAACCTAAAACCAAATAAACAATTTATTTATTAAAACCAAATAAATAAATTATTTATTTGGTTTTAATAAATAAATTGTTTATTTGGTTTTAGGTTGGTATAATGGGTAATTGATTTTGATTCCACTATAGTTTATATGTTATAGTATAGGTTCAAAATACAAGTGTAATGTGTAATAAATAAATAATTTATTTATTTGGTTATTTATTTATTTATTTATTTATTTACCAAATAAATAATTTATTTATTTGGTCTTGGCTGTAATGTTACGTCTAGGTTGAGTTTTTTTTATTTTTATGACTCTTGTTTATCGGACGGAGTAAAAACATTGATTACGAACATTGCTTCGCGGGGAACGTGTTTTTCATACGTAAGACACGCTAATGAAACTGACTGTCATTCTTGCAATTTCTGAAGGAGCACGTGTATCTTCGCGTGCCACTTCATTCTGATATAAGAGTTTTCCGCACTCTATATGCTGTCGAATTGAATACGTGAAAGCGAATAGACAAATGTGAGGCACTCTTCATAAACGCACAGCTTATATTATATATGGGGCATTCCATCCCAAATCGGAAAGTTTGAAAAACTTTTTTTTTTATTTCCTCAATTTTTTAATATTTTTGAGTACCCTTTAAAAGACCCTTCCTGTTGAATTTTGAGATTTTTTTGATTACCCGTTCAAAAGATATTAAATTAACAAAAAAAACCGATTTTTTTTTTGGTATTTTGGTCATAACTTCTTTAATAATGGTCCAAATTAAAAGTTTTTTTATTTCAAAATTTTTGTTTTTTTATGGCTTTTTCAGAAAAAATACAACACAAATATTCGACGTGTTTTTTAATGAGTTTTTTAAGTTTTAAACGTAAAATCACGTTTTTAAAAGTGAATGCCATTTTTTATTTATTTTTTTATTTTTTTGTTCCAAACATCTATCTATTCAACACTTTTTAAGACTAATCCGATCGTGGGCTCTCAATGACTACTATTTTTTTTCGATTTTTAAAAATTAAAAAAATAATTTTTTTTTATAAATTATTATGAATACCAATTTTTGTTACTGTATAGTATTTTTTTCAATATTTAGAATTTATTTTGATACATACTTTTTTATTGTTAATACGTTCTTAAAATTAATAATTAATCGTTGAGTCTGTTCATGAACAATAATAACATCAATTTTTATTTATTCACGTATTTTTTGAAAACCTCACATATACGATTATTTCCTGAATTAGAATATTCCTTTGCCAATACATTTCCGTTGCTCATTGGAATAATTGAATGAAATTTTTGTGTCCTCCTGTGATTGACTTCGCAGTATTTTATCGCAGATAAAATCTTTCTTATTCATCTGAATAATGTTTTTCATGTGAATATTTGACAGCAATATTCGGTAGACTATTTAGGTTCAATGTCCACTCATACAATTCTTGAACTGTTGTTATTTGCTCATCGATTAATTATTAATTTTTAAAATCTGTTAACAATGAAAAAGTGTCCAAATTAATTTAAAATGATTAAAAAAATACTATACACCCACAAAAATTGGTATTCATAATAATTTATGGAAATTTTTTTTTTTTTAATTTTCAAAAATCGAATAAAAAATAGTACTCATTGAAATCCCACGATCGGACTAGTCTTAAAAATTGTTGAATAGATAGATGTTTGAAACAAAAAATAAAATAAAAAATAAAAAATGACGTTCACTTTTAAAAACGCGATTTAACGTCTAAAACTCAAAAAACTCATTCAAAGACACGTCGAATATTTTTGTTGTATTTTTTTCTGAAAAGGCCATAAAAAAATAAAAATTTTGAAAAAAAAAACTTTTAATTTGGACCATTATTAAAGAAGTTATGACCTAAACACCAAAAAAAGAGCGGTTTTTTTGTTAATTTAATATCTTTTGAACGGGTAATCAAAAAAAATCTCAAAATTTAACAGGAAGGGTCTTTTGATGGGTACTCAAAAATATAAAAAAATTGAGGAAATAAAAAAAAAAGTTTTTCAAAATGTCCGATTTGGGATAGAACGCCCCATGTATTATAATTATATTGTATATATTGTATATATAATTTCTATGGCATGGATTACAATCTAGACGTAACACCCTCTAGACGTGACCCATGTCGATGTAATCGAATGTAATCTATCGATATATCGAAAATCTTGAAAAAATTAAGGGCGTAACTCGCTCGAAATTCACGTTATTTTATGTGCGTTACGCCCTTATGCCAGGATGCACAATGAGAATATGTGTAACGATCCAGGAAGCTTGAAGCTGAGATTTCTAACGCTGTTACTCTGGTCATTGGGTCATAGGGAGAAAGTAGGAAGTCCCCGGGATAAGTCTGGAGAAAATTGCTCATTCTTTGAAGTCTGCGAGGGATTAGATAATCGAGTCACGATCGCTTCGGATAATAATAAAAACGAAAAGTCCACGGGAAAACGATATATTTCAACTTTCTTTTGATTAGAAATTCGTTCAATCAATTTTTTTTCAATCAAGAGATTGTTAAAAAAAAGCTGGTAACATTTTTCAATAATTTTCTCAATGCCTTTCCGGCAAACCAACTTTAAGGCGGTATTTGGGTATAGAATTTTGAAAAAATTATATTTTTTCTTAATATCCTTGAAGTTTGGACTTTTAAGAATATATCCTTGAAAAGAAATTTTTAAATTCTAATAATTTACGGAGTCATAGCTGGGTAATTCCATGTCAAATCGACCAATGGTTGGAAATTAATAAAAGGAAGTTCTACCACAGGAAAAAAATTTAAAGAATTTTTTCGAAAGTTATGCAAAATTCAAAATTTTATAATTTTCTCAATGTTTCAAGTTTATTTTTTAAATATCTCGAAAACTATTATAGTTATGGTTCCGATAAAAATATTTGAAAAATGATGAAATTGGAGAATTTTGAATTTATAAAAATCGTGAAAAACCATTATCAACATTAAATTTTTGGTTCAATTTTTTTTATATAATACTTTGTACTGATCGTAAAGATCCAGAAATTTTCAGAATTGTCTTTTTTTTTCAAAATCATGAATTGTTGAATTTTGGTAAAAAAAAATTTTTTTACCTCTCACTTAAGCAATCATGTCATTTTGTAATTTAATTTAATTTTAACCGAATAGTTTATTCTTTTTGCCATAATATTTTTATTTGAACTAGACAGTCCGATGTTCATCCCTCTCGATGTTGTATAAGTTTAGATATTATTTTTGTATCCTTGACGCTCGAAAAAAAATAATTTCTTCGATGAATACGCCAGGATTTAATAACAAAAGTTTGATCCAAATATAAATCTCCCTTTCCCTTTTCTCGAGTTACGTAACTCGTGGGTTAGGGATTCAAATGGAGGTTCATGTAACTGCTTTTCACGTTACTTTACTCGTCTCGTATGTCTCTTTGCACATGTAGAATGGGACAATAAAAATAAAAATACAAAATATAGACACAAACGCACAAGTATGAAATATATGGGGTACTCCTTGTCAACTCGACTAACTTAGTTCCTCATTCGCTGGGATTAGGTTCATAATTTTTGTTTCCACCATTGCATGTAATATTTTTCAAACAGCACCTGATTTTTTTTTAACGACAGAAGGTTGTAACAGAAAGTTCTAAACAAAATTCTGAAAACTCACATTTTTATACTTTTGTATAAATTTTGTATAGTTATGAATTTGTATTTATAACTGTATAATATTATGTAATAAAATTAACCTTGTGTAATGTTTTTCAAACAGCACCTGATTTTTTTTTAGACATCAGAAGGTTGCAACAGAAAGTTCTAAACAAAATTCTGAAAATTCACAACTTTATACTTTTGTATAAATTTTACATAGTTATAAATTTTTATTTATAACTGCATAATATAATGTAGTAATAAAATTAACCTTGTGTAATGTTTTTCAAACAGCACCCGATTTTGTTTAGACAACAGAAGGTTGCAACAGAAAGTTCTAAACGAAATTCTGAAAACTCACAATTTTATACTTTTGTATAAATTTATGTAAATGTTTTGTATAAATTTAAATTTATTTTTGACTTTGGCCGTTTTTGTTGGTTGCAATTTTTTTGGGAGGGCTAAAGCACATCAGAGCGATGAAAAATCTCAAACAATAGATGACCACAGTTTCTGGACATACGCTTGTGAATCATCAATTATCGTCAATTATCGAGAATAGAGAACAATTACGCAATCCAGAGATATCAAGTGTCCATACAGGACACGATTACTAATTACTGCCAGGTTATAATGAGAATCGCTCAACCGGTGGGAGCAGGGCTAGAAAACGCTAGTGTTAAAAATGTTGCTAGCGTTAGTAGCGCCCCAAGCGACTAGGCGGCGTTCTGGGGAACTAACTACACCGGGATATATATCTGTAGGCATAGCTATATATAGCTATGCATATAGATATATATATCCCGGTGTAGTTAGTTCCCCAGAACGCCGCCTAGTCAACAGGCGGCGTTCTGGGGAACTAACTGCACTAGGGAACTAACTGCACCTGCGACAACTTTGGTATTGCGTGAATTTGCAAGCAAAGTTGCATCATACAGTATTTTCAAAGGATAACATTTTTTTAATAAAACGGGTTGACAGAATTGGAAAAAAAAATAATAGAATTTCTAAATCTAATTATTTTTAAGTTCTTTCGCTATTTGCGGTTTCCAGAAATCGTGATAAATGTCGATGGTTATTATTATTATTTTTTTAATAAAATCCCATGCAAACCTCTTTTTCCATTGTTTCGATTACGTAAAGATACTGTCAAAAGAGGGAAGAGAGATACAAAAAAAACGAGGAACTCTTTCGGATATCATAATGTGGAATTGCAAGAATTCCACGCCATCACAGCCAGAAAAAAGATCTAGGTGATTTGACAAGATCCTGTTTAATACAAATAGATTTTTTAAATTTATTTAGTAGGAAATATAATGCGATTCAATGGACATTTTTGTCCATAAAACGAATGTTTCTTTTTATAGTATAAAATGTTTTGAAATATTTCAGTATTCGAATAAATAGAATTAACATAAATACAATAGAATAGAATAGAACTATAGAATAGAATTAGAATTGATATATCAAATAATAAGCTTGAAAGTCCTTTGAGTCAAATCTTTTTTTTGTGTGCAAAATGGTATTTTTTTTATGGCCGTCATCTTCGAATTCGACTATTCAACTTTTTTGCATAAGGTGTTAACTATTAATGTGGAATAATAAGGAAGCATTTCCAAAATAGACGAACCTGGGCAAATTATAAACGTGGCAGAGGTAATTCGTTTGGATTTGAGTAAATCCGCAATTATGAGGATTCCAAGTAACAATTTATTTGATTCAACTATTAATTTATTCTCGTGACATCAAAAAATGTAGATATAAATTACTACTGTATATGAGGTATTCCCGCTCAACGGGGACCCCTTTTTGAGCCGACCTGTTTCGATTTTCTTGAAACTCGAGTATGTTTTAGTGTTGCCTGAAAGTATATTGTGCACCAATTTTCAGATCTCTGACTATAATGCTCTTTGAAATACACCAAAAGTTATATTTCAAACTTTTTGCGTATTCAGCGATTCGGAGCTTAGGCACGGCGCGAAATGAAATCGAAAAAATTCTTTTTCAACAGCTTTCGATCGGAAATTTCCTGCACTGTTCGAACAAAATATCAGCGATTTCGAAAAAAAAAAATGAATTCATTTGAATTTCGGCCAAAAACCGAAAAAATGGATTTACAAAAAAAGAGCATAATTAAATTCATTTTGACAATTTTTTTCATGTTTTGTATATATCTGAGAAGTCGCGATATAAATTTCAAGTTGGAACTCGCATCCGTTTACTAATGCCAAGTCTTTTAGTAGGATAAAATTTTTTAAATATTGTGTTTTTCGTATTCAACAGTTCTCTGATATATTATATAGTTTTTTTTAACGAATTTCGAATTTCATAAATTTATTAAATTCAAAATTTAATAAATTTGATTTAATAAATTTCATTTAATTAATTTGATAAATTTACTAAGTTCAAAATTCGTTAAAAAACGCTATATAATACATCAGGGAACTGTTGAATACGAAAAACACCATATTTAAGAATTTTTATCCTATTAAAAAACTTGGCATTGATAAACGGATGTGAATTGCAACTTGAAATTTATATCTTGACTTCTCAGATATATACAAAACATTAAAAAAAATGTTGCGCCGAATTAAATTATGCTCTTTTTTTGTGAATCAATTTTTTCGGTTTTTGGCCAAAATTCAAATGAATTCGTTTTTTTTTTGGAATCGCTGATATTTTTTTCGAAAAGCGCAAGAAATTTCCGATCGAAAGCTATTGTCAAAGAATTTTTTCGATTTTATTTCGCGCCGTGCCAAAGCTCCGAAGCGCTGAATACGCAAAAAGTTTGAAATATAACTTTTGGTGTATTCCAAAGAGTATTATAGTTAGAGATCTGAAAATGGGTGTACAATATACTTTCAGGCAACACTAAAACATACTCGAGTTTCAAGAAAATCGAAAGAGGTCGATCTAAAAGGGGGTCCCGTTGAGCGGGAATAGCTCATATATTTCATTGAAAGAAGGTTATAGTCGATTATCTTCATTCCGGGTGAATAAAAATTTGGCAGCAACGAATAGAATTATTCACTGACGACAGTTTTCGAACGACGATGGATTCAAATAAATAAATATATTGGAGGTACACTGAAAAAACAGTTTATTGTTGATAAAGAAATATATTTAGTTGGCATTTTTGCTCAAATATTCCTTAACTGTTACAAAATTAGTTAGTCGTTAAGAAATTTTTAATTTCTGTCAAAATAATTTATTAACGGTTAAAAAAGGGTTATTTAATTTATTAACTGTTGAAAAATAATTAATTTCGCCATATTCAACTCAACATTTGTCAACAGTTAACAAATCCTGGTCCATTATTTCTTCAGTGTTAATATTGTCCAATCTTGAATCAGTTGATGGGAAGGAAATTTTTATTGATATCAATTAGAAATGATCAAATAGAAGATAGTTCCTCTGACTAAAATTTTTTTTCTGGGTCCAACCAATCAGCAAGCGCAACGACAAGGGTCGCAAGAAGGAAAAGTCGAAAAAGACGACAACGACAACGACAACGCAAACGACAACGAAGACGACGACGAGCCTCGATCACATCGGGACTGAGCTCGGATCGGAGATCAACGACGGAAAACCAAACGAACTTGGAAACTGCGACTCAAACGGCAGTTCGTCGGATTTCACGAGTGACGACAAAAAATCAGGTCAGTTCGAGATACTTTTGTCATATGATAAATTAGTGTGGCCCGTAGCAAACAAGAGTCACACGAACACAAACACACAGACTAACACATTGTTGTGACAGACAGAATGGCAAAAAAATTTTTTGATTTTTTTTGTAATGTTAATTCATGACGAATAATCATTTTAACAAATTGCTTGAAAGTAAGGATAAAAAGTTGGTTACTGAAAAATGTACATATTCGAGGAATGAGATAAAAGATCAAAATGGGCTAATTCTTGAGGTTGAAACAGTACCTCCTCGATATAAGAGTCCGCGATGTAAGAGTCCTCGATATACGAGTCCTCGGTATAAGAGTGGTCGATATAAGAGTCCTCGGTATAAGAGTCCTCGATATAAGAGTTCTCGATACAAGAGTCCTCGATATAAGAGTCTTCGATATAAGAGTCCTCGATATAAAGGTCCTCGATATAAGCGTCCTCGATTAGAGAGCGTCCCCCCCCCTTCGTTCTGCTTGAGCGAGTTCTATTGCTTCCCCCGCTCTACCTATGTGCGCCGTGCGAGCTCTTATATCGAGTTCTAGTGATGAGAGCGAGCTCTTATATCGAGTTCTAGTGTTAAAGTGATTTTCGAACTCTGCAGATAGTGGGAGAACGCTCCGGCGACGAATTTTTCGGAATTCATTTTCCACCCTAGAGCGCTCTTATAGAGAGGAGGTACTGTATATGCTGATGCTGAACGTGGCTTTGTAAGGTCTTAGATTGATTCGATCGACGAGCTTTGTATTAATCGTAGTGATGCATGAATCTTCGTAGATTAATTTGGTCACTTAATGGAACTTTGGCCGTGATTCCAGCATAATAGGGTCTGTATGGATCCCCACAAAAGGCTTTGTAGGAAGACTCTTTTGGTAGAAGGCTCGATAAAAGAAGCATTATTAGAATTATTAAGAATTAATAGAATTATTAAGCATTATTAGGGTTAAGGATTTGGTACATTTACTTTACAGGGTAAAACTCTCTTGTAAAACAACTTTACCGAAACCTACTCTGCCGCTACATCTCTGTTATTCAACAAATCTACTAGATATAGTAAAGTATGTTACTCGGGGTTGCCAGTGAGTCACTATTGTCACTATTGTCACTATTTCAAAATCGTGGCACTTTTGTCACGATTTTCGAAATTTGGTCACTATTGTCACTATTTCAGAGCTCAGAAGTTGTTAGAATAGAGGTGCCCGTTAGAATAGGGGACAAATTTGTACCTCGACTCATTTACTACGGTAAACTCGCGTAGGGGACAAATTTGTCCTGTGCGGCATCCCTTTCAAAACACCGTGTACTTTTTTATATGCCTTTTTTTAAAGAGGTGTTTCTACCTGAAATTTTAGAATCGGCCAATCTGAAGTAAACTTACGAGAACTTGAAATTTCGCGATTTTGAGGTTTTTGAAAATGGGGCAAACATTGAACGAAAAAGGTTTTTGATGAAATTTCTTAAAATTTTTGATTTCTTGGGAAAACTATTGGTAAATTTGTGTTCTGCGGGAAGAAATACATCGATATAAGGTTCAAAAAGAAAAAAATTGAAAAAATTGTTTTTTTCCATTTTGGCAACAATTGGATCTGTTCACTTAATTGGCTGTAGCTTTTTTTCTAGATGGAATTCTGGTTTTGCCATGAACTCATTCTTTTTGGGATCGTTGAAGCTTCCAAATGCCGCTTGGTTCATTCAATTCGGATAATTTTTCAATTTTTGGCAGATTTTTAAATTTCGATCATCGATTTTTGCAAATTTTTTAAGGCATACCCCTTTTCATTTTTTTCTGCGATTTTCAAAGTGCTCTCATTTCTACAAAAATTAAGTTATCGGAATGAACCAAACGCCATTTTCTAAGTTTAGTAACGGCCTTTGAGTACGAAAAAGAAATTTTGGAATCGGTCAAACCAAAATAAAGTTATGAGCGCTTGAAATTTCGCTATTTTGAGGTTTTTGAAAATTGCGCCAAAATTGAGTAAAAATTTTTTTTTTATTTTTCTCGTTTTCAAACGTTATTTCAATGAGAAATTCATCGCTGGTTGCAAATCACGCAGAGTTTTTGTCGAAAAAAAAAGAATTCATGAGAAAGAGCAAGGAAAAACTAAAAAATATACATTTCAATACACCGTGTTCTTTTTGATATGCCTTTTTTTAAGGGGTGGTTCTACCCATCAATACGAACAAATTTTTCTATGGGGATTCCTCTGAAACTTTTTTCACTATTTCAGAGGCGTCCCTATAGAAAAAGTTGTTCGTATTGATGGTAAAACCACCTCTTATAAAAATTCTTAAATTCACCTCTTAAATTTTATTTATTAGATTAAAATAGGAAGTCAGTGTGGTCCAAAAAGAAAAGTTGAATTAATACCTCGTGCGAGATATCCTTTAAAAGAGCTACCTCTAAGGATTCTAAAAGTATATTTTGTAATAATTTTTAGTTCAGTAGTTGGAATGATATAATTCAGAATTTGCAGAGATAAATATCCTTCAAATTTCCAGAGAAGGTTAAAATTGAATTGCCTATAATTTTATTTACACCGTGGTATAAAACATGGTCGGGTTGAATCAAATATCTATAATTGATTGGCCTTTTATAGCTGAAGCTTCATATTGTCCTTTTTTAAATGTCGATATAAATTTGCTTGACAGCTCAAAATATAGGAAAGCTGGAGCCAGAAATTACAAAAAATCACATATAATTAAAAAAAGTGATTCAATCTTTTACAAAATTATAATCATATCATTATCAGCGGGCTTAACCCTTACTTGACGGTTCTGTAACGAAATATCCGTGGACACAATATCCGCGACAAAATATCCGCAGTCAAAATATTTGCAGTAAAGAATATCCGTGGTTGAAAATATCTGTGGATAAATATATCCGCTGTTAAAAATATCTGTGGTGAGAATATTCGTGACAGAATATCCGCGGTTAAGAATATCCGCTGTTAGAATATCCGTGGTTAAAAATAATAACAACAACAATCCACTTTATCCACATATATTTTCGGCGGTTATTCTGTCAATGGATATTTTTAACTGCGGATATTCTGTCGCGGATATTGTGACCGCGGATATTTTTTATCGATAATATTTTTAACGGCGGATATTTTTAACCGCGGATATTTTGTTGCGGATATTTTGTCACGGACACTCTGTCGCGGATATTGTGTCCACGCGGATATTTCGTTGCCCAACCTGTAACCTTTGCTTAAGTATATTTATAATACATAGCTCTATTTTAGCACCAATACGATTTAATATTGACAACAGAATTCGAAGCTAATTTTATCACGTGGTGCAAATTAAGCGACTATCTTGAGCTTTTCGGACATTGGGGTGTAAATAGCCCGACATGGAGGATTCTTCATTGCCATTACCTAACGCCCATATTTATGTAGCTCTCCTTCATCCCTCGTCGTGTATCTTGCGCAATGGCTTACATAATTTATTTGAATCGTCATATGCTCAACGTGACATCCGGATTATCTCAAAATACGTCCTCCACATTGATCCAGCCTTAAAATTACGTTAATTGGGCGTATAAAAATAAACAACGCGACAAATCGCTACGTTAAGAACATCCAGTCATCCCCGATCAGGTTCCACATTTTCCACGGGAATACGTCAACCATTATTCTTTATAAAACCATCAGAATTAGCTATGAATCCAGAATAGATAAGCCACGTAATTCCTGCCAAGGCCAAAATGTGTGTTTTTTTTAAATTCAAGCTGACCCTCGTTACCCCAACGAGGTACAGAGATGTAGATATCAGTCGATCGAATCTTGAGACAAAGAAATTTATTGCCAAAAAACTATCCACTGCTTGAAGGAGAAAGACATTGTTCGAGAGCAATTTGTGCAATTTTGACTTAATTAATATATTTACTAGTTTCGCTGCGATAAAGCTGGAAAAATTTCTCTAAGGTCAATCTTACGTAACGACAAAAAAGCACACAGACTCGTGGCTGAGAGAAATTTTCCTACATGGGGATTAAAATGACATAACGATGAAATGTGGAAAACGTGATGTTCGACTGATCACGTTGTCAGGCACGATACTCAAGAATTCACTGAAACTTTGGTTTTTACTCTACTGTAAAAAAAAAAAGACATTGGACGCCCAATTGGACGCGAAGAAGTAAAATTCTTAATTCTAAAAAACCATAACCTTTGACGATAAAATTAGCATGGAAAATAATTTGTCGATGGTGAGCATAATTAAGGGGGAACGCCACTGTGACAGGGCTAAAAATAGTAGATTTTCGAGAATTTTTTTTAGTAAGTAGGGATGATATTTGAGGATCAGACAAAAAGCAATTTATTAAGTATATGAGACATTCCACGTCAAGTCGGCCACCCCATTTTTTGAAATCACAAAAAATCGCATACAAATTTTTATAAAGTAGTTATAACTGTCAAGAAAATGCGTCATTTTTTTTCAGATTTTTATATTACATTTTTTAGCCGGAAAAAATAGAAAAAAATTTGTTTGTCCCATTTTGTAACTCGAAAATTAGTCATTGTACGAGAAAAAAAGTGCAACATAAAATTTAAAATTTTCAACGTGCTTTTCACTGAAATTTTTTACAAACTCTTCCGAAAGCTCTATATGTCATTTTCGGAGCAAATAATATGTTTTGATTTTTTTTTTCTCAGAATTGACATCTTCGTTTCGTCTGAAGTTTTGACAGTTTTTTACTTAATATATTTACAGACTATAAAACATTGGCGTAGTGGAGAATCCATTATTTCAAATGCATTTTTATTGATACAATCTATCATTATAGAGTGATTTAACGAAATAGTGTAGATATTGATATTTTATCATCATTAATCGTAGACAGGGAAAAATAATAAAATAATCTCATTTTGATACTGCAAAGACGATTCCAGGAACAAAGGAGTATCGTTGCTTCATTACCAAAAATCATGCCCAAATGGAACTAAAAAAGTACTCATTGGCCATAGAAACCTCGGTGTATCCAAAGAGGGTAAATTAATTTTTTTTTTGCAATCGAGAGACGTGAGTAGATTTTAATAGATTTTATCGGTGTACATGGGTCCACTGATAAAGTTTATTACAATGTACAAAACGATATTTAAAAAAATAAAAATGAAAAAAGTTAAAAAATTGAAAAAGTACCAAAAATAAACAAAAATGTGGGCTTTAGAAAATATCTATAGATAGTTTAAACCCTGTTAATGCACAGTGAAATTTGTGTATTCATTTGGGATGAAAAATGCATGGGAAGGAATGGATTCTCCACTAAGCCAATTTTTGTATAGTCTGTAAATATATCAAGTAAAAAACTGTTAGAACTACAGACGAATCGAAAATGTCAATTCTGAGAGAAAAAATATCAAAACATTATTTGCTCCGAAAATGGCATATAGAGCTTGTGGAGGAGTTCGTAACGAATTTCAGTGAAAAGTACGTTGAAAATCCTAAATTTCATGTTCTACTTTTTTTTCGTACGATGAATAATTTTCGAGTCACGAAATTGAACAAGAATTTTTTTTGTATTTTTTTCCGGCTAAAATATGTAATATAAAAATCTGAAAAAATCACGAATTTTCTTGACCGTTAGAACTACTTTTTAAAAAGTTGTTTGCGATTTTTGGAGATTTCAAAAAATGAGGTGGCCGACTTGACGTGGAATGCCTCATATATTAAACTATATTCGTACAATTTTTTATTAAAAAATATTAAAAATTGACAAAGTTATTACCATGAACGTAATGACATAATAAAAAATTGATTTCTTCCGGTGTTACAGCAATGTAAAATCATCTGAAAGTAAAAATCTAAATTTTTTTTAATCTACACAACAGGGACTATCGTTGAGCGTAGCCATTTTTTAAAAATAATTTTTTTCACGAAATGGCGCTGATTTGATTTTTTTCCTTTTTTTTACCATTTTTTTTATTTTCAAAAGGTCTTGAAAGATAGTAATTTTCAAAATGTTGACCCTGAATTGAGTAGGCCCTGATCCAAAGATTTTTTTAAACACCTTCAATTCATACAAAAATGTTTGGATAATGGCTCACTCAATTCAGGTTCCTCCTTCTATTAAAAAAAAAAATCCAAAAAGCTTGTTACAAACAGAAGGAAACCCCTGCCCACTTTGGCTCAACGCTAGAAATTTATCATATAAAAAAATGGATTTTTGTGATTTTTTTCAGATTTTTAAATTTGGACTAAAAATAATTTGTTTATAAAATTATAGTCAAGTTAAATGTCTCCAAAAAAATCTTCAAGAAATCCTGAGTACTTTTCGGAGATGCTACAAAGACATAAAAAATCGCGGTCAAAATCGGAGAGGTGAAATGGAAAAAAAAAATCGATTTATTTGACCCATCACAGTGGCCTTAATTCCCCCTTAACGTAAAAAGAATTCCGCTAAATGAAGCGTGAAATTTCGATTTTCATTTCTTTACTCCTTCAATCAATTGTGAGGAAAAAATGATTTCCTCTGGGCCTGTGAACATTTTAGAGCTTTTCATGTAGAGGAAAATCAAAAGCTTCGACTTGACCGAAAAACCGAACAATGTCCGTTTCAAGTAAACACTATACTCTTATATTCAGTTTGAGACGGGCGCGCGTAAAATATTTTTAAAAAATAACGCAAAGAGGACATGAGAAGAAAATAGGCGTAACATTGTGTCTTTTGTTGGTTGTAATTTACAAGATGAGGTAACTCGTGTAAAATTGGTCGATGACACGAGACTAGGGGAGCACAACGGGGACTCTCTCTTCACAGGACTCGAGGAAGGAGTTGGTTCGAGTACCAATCTTCTGGATGATACGACATCTAACAAAAATGTTAGTATTTCACAAAATTAAAAAAAAAAGAAAGCAAAAAAATGCAATGTCCACGTCTTCAGCGCTAAAATATCAATGAGATTTGAGAGAGAAGAGCGAATGAACAGGAAGTTGCAAAAATAGGGATGAAAGAGTAAAGTAAAAATGGCGAAGTTCATTAACATTTACTAACGACTAAAATTCGCGCATGTTTGGCTATTCTAAGCTCCAGCTTATAAAATCTTGAAACTGGTTGAAAATATCAAAAACTGTATCTTGAAGTTTGGGGTAGAAAATCCCACAAGCTGGACAATTCCAACTATTACTATGGCTACAAAATGCTGGATCAAGTCGCGAGCGTTGATGTAAAAATAATAATAACTACAATTTCAGGCTTCATTCTAGGGTAGCTAGTAAAAAAGACTTCTTTCTTAAATTGCTTGGTCATCGGGATGCTTGTCACAGGATAGTTGGCATGCAAGGCACGGTATTCAAAAAAATATTCACTCTTTCTTCAATGAAAAAATCAATATTTGGCGATTTTTCAATTTTCAGTATACTGAAAAAGCTTTGGTTTGAGAAAAAATGATTGGTGATCAATTTTTTAAAATAATTTTTTCGGTGTTCCGTCCTGCCCTGAAAAGACTTTGCACGATAATTTTGACAACATCACCGAAATATATTTTTTTCAATAGTTTAATCATTCTTATCAATAACTCAAAGCCTCTGAATTATTAATTTTATTAATAACGTAGCCAATTCGAGATTCAAGATTGCGTTTGCAAAGAAGCTGACAAAGTTATATCACTCTTCGTTAATTGTAAAGTGTAGATGCTAAAACAACTAGTTTCAGGATAAGTTCATTAAGGTCTACTTTAGAAGGCAAAAAAAGCTAATTTTTGAGATTTTTTCTCAACCCCTTTATCAGATATGGCTATAAAACTGTTTTTACAACATTGTTTCATCCTTCGAAAATACAAAAAAAAATTGTTTTTTATCTTGATTCTTTGAATATTTTTTGGAAGGCGCCAAAGTCGAAAATGTCTTGACCCATGGTCGACAGTTAATCTCAGGATTGGCAAGTTTGAAACAAAAAAATAAAAAAGCGTTTTAAACGGGAAGAGTTCTCACACAATAATTTACCACCGTTAATGAAAAATCAATTTAAAAAAAAATGGCGGATGCTTGAAATGAAAATGAAGAATTGAATTTTTAACAATTTATTTCAAACATCTGCCATTTTTTTTCTTTCATCGACTTTTCATTAACAGTGGTAAATTGTTGTGTAAGAAGTGTTCCTCTTTAAAATGCTTCTTTATTTTTTTGTTTCAGATTTGCCAACCCTGAGATTAACTGTCGGCCATGGAAGAAGACGTTTTCGATTTTTCGGTGCCTTCTATAAATTATTCAAAGAATTTTTATTTTTGTATTTTCGAAGGTTGAAGCAATGTGCTAAAAACAATTTTAAAGTCATTTTTGATAAAGGAGCTGAGAAAGAAATTTTACAAATTTGCTTTTTTTGGCTTTCTAAAGCAGACTAGAACTTTAAATTAAAAAATGTAAGAGATTCATGACAACCGTTGAATAAGTAATGCCATGATTACCAAATATAAATTTTGCGTTTGAAAAAATTTCACTTGAATTGTTTCCCACATATCAAAGATAAAAAAATTTTGATTTTTGGCTGTGCTTTTCCCGACAGCTTTTTTTTTTACCGATAAGCAGCAACTTTGATACACCTCGATGACAAAGACACTGACCAAGGATTTCATTTTTTTTTTTGAGCAGCCCTAGTCAAAACGATGGCAACTATTCGTTCGATTGCTTACAAATTATTTTAGGGTGTCAATTTTTTTGCAACAATAACCTTTTACTGCCTCGGGGTTCATTGAATGAACCCCGACAAACAAAAGGGAATGAACTTCATTCCCTTTTTGTTTTCAGAACAAAAACGTGACAAAATAAAAGAGAAAAATATTCACAATTTACGATGATCGTTCATGTCTGTTGATGTCTATTGATTCGAATAAAGGCCAGATTCAGCGCGGTGATATCATTGGAGAAGGGTCTCGTTATTGATGTGACACCATCGTTGCAAACTGTACTTGGTTACACGAAAGAATCGTGGATCGATAGTTCGTTCATCGACTTTGTGCATCCGAAGGACAAACGTACTTTCGCTGATCATCTCACCAAGAACATCGCCCTGGAATATGAAGATCGTGTCAGGGGTAAGGATGGACCATCAATATTTTTGAAATACTAATTTAACAAATATCTAAAAAATATTAGGTGTACAAATAAGTTTCCGCGGTTTATCAAAAGATGGCCCCACCAGAAGGTTATGGAGAAATTGTCAGATGTAAAACGTAATATCCCAAGTTTCGTCATCCGGCAACACCATAACCTTAAAGTACTAGTGATTCCGTATCAGCATCACGTAATTTTTTTCGTGCAAAAATGTCAAGTTTTGTGCCGAATAAGCATCATTTGCGGGAACTTTTGATTTACTTCTTTAATTTGAAAAAATCTGCAGCTGAGGCGCATCGATTGCTTCTAGAAGCATATGGTGAAGCTGCTTTAAGTGAAAGAAGTTGTCAGGAATGGTTTCAAAAGTTTAAGAACGGTGAGTTTGACGTGAAGGACAAAAAACGGACAACGGAACGGAACGGACAAAGAACCTGCGAAACCATTACTGGAGCTTTCTACCGAACACAATTGATGAGATTGAATCGGGCACTTAAGGAAAAACGCGCCCATTACTACTCCAGACACGACAAAATTATTCTTTTACACGATAATGCTCGTCCACATGTTGCGGCGCCGGTTAAAACATACTTGGAAACACTCAACTGGGAAGTTTTACCCCACCCGCCGTATTCACCAGACTTAGCCCCTTCCGATTATCACCTGTTTCGGTCGATGGCACATGGTCTGTCTGAGCAGCGCTTCACATCATATGAAGACACCAAAAATTGGGTAGATTTGTGGATAGCGTCAAAAGATGAAGAGTTTTTTCGACGGGGTATCCGAATGTTGCCAGAAAGATGGGGAAAAGTAGTGGCAAATGATGGAAAGTACTTTGAATAAAACGTAATGTACTGTTCCTTCACAATAAATTCCTAATTTTTTATAAAAAACCGCGGAAACTTATTTGTACACCTAATACTAATTCAACCACCGGGGTAAATTTTATTTTACTGATATAATCTCACAGAGATGTAATATTTCCTGGGTTTGCACTTAGCGGTGCAATTTATTTTTAGAAAAACAAAAAATCATTCACTTCTTTTAAGGACAAATACCGGATGAATTCTAAAAAACTTGTAAATCGGAAATTTGCACATCGCTTCCTCAGTATTTTTTCATATTTACAAATCTTCCTCTATGAGGAAATGTTAGCAAATTTTAGTAAATGTTAGCTGTCACAGTTTTGGCTTCCTCATAGAGGAAGCTTGTAAATACGGAAAAATACTCTGGAAACGATGTGCAAATTTCCGATTTACAAGTTTTTTTTTACTACCAATGGTTATCGGAGTAATACAACGGTAGCTTTGTATCGTACAATTTTCGATCAAGCTTTTTTTTTTGAAAATTTCAAAATTGCATAAAATCTGCACGATTCAAGCGATTTTTTCAAAATTGAATACCAAGTAACTTTTTCCATTAAACTACCATTACAGAAATTTTGAGCCTGATATAACGAAATATGTGCAAGCTACAGCGATCATGCGCTTTCCCAAAAAATTAAAAATTTTCTAAATCACGAACCCCTTGAGCAATTTTCGCGAAATTCAATACCAACAATATTTTTCACTCGAACTATCGATATAATTTTTTTTAACCTGATATCGCAAAATTTGCGGACGCTAGGGCGATTAAGCTTTTTCTTTGAAAATTTCAACATCGCATGAAATTTGCAGGGCTCAAGCGATTTTTGCAAAATTGAATACCAAGTAAGTTTTTTCATTAAACTACACTATGAGAAAAAATTACTAGAACCAATGAAATAAAGTTTTGAAGGCAAAAAATCATTTTTTTCATTATTTGCCAAAACATATTAGATTGGTTCCCTTATATATTTACTTGGTTCATTTTTTTCAGTCAATTCCATAAATTTTCGTTTCAATAAACGAATTTACTTGAATCTAACAATATGTTATCAATTATATGTAATATGTTGTTTGAATCAAGAACACATTTTATCATTCAAAACATGCATGTCTTTTAATACAGGAAGCACTGAAAAAAAAAAATTGTTGAATCAACAAATTATATAGTCCAATCAACAGGTAAAATGATTGATTCAATCAAATGCGTGTTTATTAATTGTTGCTAAACATTTTATAAAAAATATATAGCCCTTGCCAAATAATTTAATATGCATAGTTTAGTGACCCCAAAAAGAGATAAATAGAAAAAAAGACAAATCTGCGCCAATTCTCCGATCTAATTTCCCTGTCCGACCGAGATTCGAACCCTCGACCCTACCTACCATCATACCTATCCTACCTAACTACCTAACACGCTACCTATTGAGCTATTGACTACTACTATGCACTTGAAAAAAGTTAGGAGTTATGAGGATTCGAATATAAGAAAACATTTAAAAAAACCAGTTTTTTAATTTTTAACAGCTTATGTATATTATTAAAGTATACTATAAAAATGATAGTTCTTTGCTTGAAGGAAATAAAAATTTCATCATTCCAAACAAATATTCTATTGGAATAAAATAATGTGTTATTTATTTTACTACAGCTTCTTTATCAAATAATCACAATCAATTTCATATTTAATAAATATTGAAAATACTACAAAAATATTTTTAGAAGTAAAATAATGATGAATTTATTGCAAAGAAATAATTTTGTTCGAAAAAAGTAATTTCGTATTAAAGTCATTTTTTAGATTCAAATAATCTAATGTTTATGATGCGATCAATGTAATTAATCCAATGCATACAAATTTAATCAAATTTATCATGCATTTAATTGTTACTATTATATAAGAGTTTAATATAATGGAGTAATAGATTCGTGAAAACATTTTTAAAAATGAAGAGTGATTTTCTTGGTTCAACAAATAAATAATCGAATTAATACTTTCATTTAATAAATAAATTCATGTTCTCAAATTCAGTAATTTTTTCTCTCAGCGAATTCGCGAATTCCCTGAGAGAACTATTTTCGCGAGAGCGATTTTCGCGAAATTCAATAGCAATAATCTTTAACACTCAAACTATCTGTATAATATTTGTTAACCCGATATCGCGAAATTTGCGAACGCTAGAGCAACCACGCCCTTTTTTTGAAAATTCAAAAGTCGCATAAAGTTCGCACACGTCAATGAATTTTTGCAAAATTCATAACAAACAAAGGGGCTGTGCAGCTCAGCTTATGTGCAAAATTTTGGCTCGCTACTCCAATGTGGTCTTGAGATACAGATGTTCGAATTTTTCGAGGCAGCGACACACACACACACACACACATACATACATCCGGACATTTTTTTGAAGTATGATTTCTCGATGTTTTAGGACATTTTGAACATACTGATATAAAAATCTCGAAAAAAAAAATTTTCACGAAAACAAAGCTTCCTCCATGAGGAAGCAAAATCATCCACGCTAACGAACTTGTCTTTTGTTTTTTTTTTCTCACCTTGAAACTTTGTCTCAGGTCTCGGTGGATGCCAATCGAATCTGTTTTGCATGCTGAAGAAGTACGACGCGAGAGTATCGACGACCGGAAGTGGGAGTGACCAGAGCAATTACCAGATGGAAGCCAACAGTCTGTACATACCGTTCCATCTAACAACGAGCATCAAGTATTTTCGTGAACATGCCATCAGCGACGAAAAGCCTCGAACAATGCTTCTGGCCATCAATGCTGAGCCAATTGTACCGGTCTACAAAGGTAGACGTCGAAAGATTTTTTTCCTTCGCTTCTCGATTAATCGAGCTCAATTAATCCACCGGCGCGTTCCCTATTAAGGCGAGGCTAAATACCGACATTATTTCTGAAGTCCTATATTATCGACTCAAAATCGCTGTCAAAACTTTTTCCGATACCGGTGGATGAATATCAATGAAATTTATGAATGAACGATGAATGGATTGCAAAATGTAAATGCGAGACATAAATTAACGTTTTCGTTCATTGCCACTCACAGCTCAGACAGTTTCGGCAGAAGTCTGATGAGAATAATATTTATATTTCATAAAAATTCCATGGTGCTGCCCTCTTTCGCATTTCTGTGAACTTGATTTCGCCGTTTCGTTTTTCGATGAAACACTAAATTTATCAACATTTATCTCGTTGTTTGGATTCCAAAATTACGTTGCGGTTTTTTTCATGAAATAATGTCCAAGACGAATCGATATTCGTACTTTGGTGTTCCTCATGGAGCCCCACTCTTGGTTTTAGCCGAAATTAATGCAGTAGAAACATTATAATTTAATATTTTCAATTATAGATTCCTGATGATAATCGGATCTGTAATTTTTTTTTTGTTCTTCGAAAAAAATTTAGTGCGGCTCCATTTGTGCCATAATTCTGATGATACTGTCAAAATTTTATTGATTTCCATCCATTCGTGCCAGAGCAAGTTTGGAATCCATTTTCGAGGTGCTAATGTCGGTATTTAGCCTCCCCTTAAGTCCCATCACTGTCTTGTCCATGAAGTGGTACTGAATTTTTTTATCCTTGTATTTGAGACTTTATTTATCATTTCCCTGCGCACGAAATCAAAAACTTGAATGCTTCGTTCTGTTTTCTTTGTCTTTTCTCTTTACATGCCTCACACGATACTTTAGCGCCCAAAGAAATGACGATATCGGCGATATTCTCGACTCGTCATGATGCGAGCTGCATCCTAACGCACGTTGATGACAACGTCGTTCAATACTTTGGTTATATGCCGCACGATATGATAGGCCGTTCACTGTTCGACTTCTATCATCCCGAGGATCTGCCATTCCTCAAAGACATCTACGAGACTGTGAGCATTATACAAAAATCGCAAAGCTACCTCTGATCTTGCATTGAATCTCTTAGCGTTGTACTTTTCTTTTTTAATTTATCGTGTCCTACGTGAAGGTCGAGTAACCAAATTATGAAGAAAATTTGATTTTCACAATTTTCCGTTGAAATTTGTATGAGAAAAATGATATGGTTCGGAGACGATGGAGAAATCCAAAGCTGCCCCACACGCAGAGTTGCAAAAAATGCATTATTTTAATAATGCATTATCGATTTCATTAATGATTATTTTTTCACTTAATAGTGGGACTTAACTTCCATTATACATTATTCATTCAATGAATAATGTGATAAAAAAAATATTGCATTATATTTTTAGTTGATAATGCAAATGTCAGACCATTAAACATTATATTAGTGCTGGAAAATGGAAAAATGAAACATTATGCATTACGTTATTAACGAGTACTTGGAAAAGCATTACATTATCCGTTGCTGAAGTAATGGATAATGTGGAAAGAGTTACATTACTCATTACTGAAATAATGAGTAATGCAAAAATGTTCCATTATCCATTATTAAAGTAATAGATATTGCAAAGTAGCGTTAATTTTTTATTACTATAATACTGAATATTTGGAATAATGCATTATTCGGAATAAAATTTTTTTATGCATTCGTAGTCCAATAGGACAATGCGATAAAATCTTCCTTTTATTTACGAAAGTGGAAAATATGGATCGATGAAACCGGTTCAGGGACTCCATGGTATGGGTTTATGAATTTTTTTAAAGTAAAATAATCCAAAAATGTAAACATCGGAATGTCAATGGAACTAATAATCCCCGTTTTGAAATTTGAAATTAAAATTGAAAATTTGACTCGAAAGTGAATAAAATACATATACGCTGCGCATTTCCCTTTGATCTGACAAATAAAAAAATGCACAAGTGGAAGATGATTTTTTCTTTTGGTTGATTCACATATAAATAAAAAAATCATGAAATTATTCGAGAGTAAAAAAAGTAAACAATCGTATATGAACAGGAATTATTATTCTCTTGACAATTTCCGGTCAAAAATAAAAAAGAAAAAGATGCTGTAAGTTCACATCTGGTCTAACAAATAAAAAACAAAAACAAAATACCGAATTATATTTTCGAAGTAAAAAAATAGGAATCTAAACAAACGAATTTCCATAGAGGGAAATCTAAACAAACGAATTACCCTGTAAAAATTTGGGGCAATAACACATACAGTCTGAGATGTATCATTCTTACGCATTATGATTGTAAAATATCATACGGAAAGGAAGATTTCATTGACATTGCTCTCTACGTACAGAAATTATTTTTATTCTTTTAAACCATTACTCAAAGTAATACATTATTTACAAATGTAATGCTTTATTTGAAGTAATGCACTGCTCGATGTAATATGTCACTCAAAGTAATGAATTGCTCAAAGTAATGCATTACTAAAAGTAATGCATTGCTCAATGTACTGCATTACTCAAAGTAACGCATTGCTCAATGTAATGCATTACTCAAAGTAATGCATTATTCTTCGGTGTCGTACCATTCATTACTATAGTAATGAAAATTTGTTTCTACTTTGAATTACCCATTACAGTAATAATGGACAATTGCAGCGTTTAGCATTATCCATTACTGTTGTAATGAATAATGTTACGTTTTTTTGCATTATTCATTATTAATTTGATGCATAATCGTTAGGTTTCACATTTTTCATTACAATAATAATGCTTAATGTTTCTATCATCGAATTTTCATTATTTCTAAAATAAATAATGCATTATTTTTACATTATAATTTCAGCAACTCTGCCCATACGTTCAATGTGATCTCAGAGCGTCATATTTTCGTAACTCGATCCCTTAATTGAGGTGTGCAACACCTACGAACGTTGATTAGACGTCAAAACAACAATAAACTTACTTTTTATCCTGGAATATTTAAAAAAAAACCGAATTTGCTATTTTTCAAAAACTATTTGTCTCAATAGTCCTGGAATTGGAGTATTTATGATGAGTTTTCTCAATATGAGGCAAAGGTGTTTCGTATCATTTAAAAATGAATCGTTCCTTAGAAAAGAGAAAAACTTTCTCTATCGAATATATTTTCAGGTGTATAGAAGGAAATAAGATTAAAGAGTGGGAATACGATTTAAAAACTGTGGTGTTGTTTTTCTTTGTTTCTCTCTGCAATTAGATTGTGAAAATGAAGGGTGCACCATTTCGTTCGGAACCCTATCGATTCGCTGCCCAAAATGGTGGCTACGTTGTACTGGATACCGAGTGGTCGTCGTTTTACAATCCGTGGCAGGAAAAATTGGAATTCGTCGTTGGTCATCACAGGGTATTGCGGGGACCGATCAATCCCAATGTATTTCAATCGCCGAGCGACAATCAACGAATCCTTTTGGCCAACATAACCGAAGAAATATTAAAGGAATCGATGATAATACAGGGCGAGATACGCGCCCTTCTTAGAGAGGTAATACACATGATATATGCTCAGGTAAAATTTAATTTAATTGAATCAATTTTGATCGACAGCGAGGGTGGAAAAAACAAGAAATTTTTAAAAAACAAAAAATTAACCCTCGAAGGGCTGTGACAAAGAGATCGAGTGTCCTTCCCAGTGAACACGTCATATTGAGGCAATATAACATGGAAGTTGCATGTAATGTTATGTAATTTTACAATGTTATGCTTGTGATACACTTTTCTCACTATTTTCGAAATTTAGTCACTATTTTGTCACTATTTCAGAGCTCAGAAGTTGTTAGAATAGAGGTGCCGGTTAGAATACGGGATCACTTTCAATACACCGTGCTCTTTTTGATATGCCATGTCATATTGAGGCAATATAACATGGAAGTTGCATGTAATGTTATGTAATTTTACAATGTTATGCTTGTGATACACTTTTCTCACTATTTTCGAAATTTAGTCACTATTTTGTCACTATTTCAGAGCTCAGAAGTTGTTAGAATAGAGGTGCCGGTTAGAATACGGGATCACTTTCAATACACCGTGCTCTTTTTGATATGCCTTTTTTTAAAGAGGTGTTTCTACCTGAAATTTTATAATCGGCTAATCTGAAGTAAAGTTACGAGAACTTGAAATTTCGCGATTTTGAGGTTTTTGGAAATGGGGCAAAAATTGAACGAAAAAGGTTTTTGATAAAATTTCTTTGAAATTATGATTTTTTGGGAAAACTATTGGTAAATTCGCGTTCAGGGGGGAAAAATACATCGATTTAAGGTTTAAAAAGAAAAAAAATTACAAATATTGTTTTTTCCCATTCTTGCCAAAATTGGATCTGTTCACTAAAATGGATGTAGCTTTTTTTCTAGATGAAATTCCGGTTTTGCCTTTAACTCGTTTTTTTTTGGGATCGTTGAAGCTTCAAAATGCCGCTTGATTCATTCAATTCGGATAATTTTTCAATTTGTGGCAGATTTTTAAAGTTTGATCATCGATTTTTGCAAATTTTTTAAGGCATACATTTTTTTCATTTTCCCTTTTCATTTTTTTCTGCGATTTTCAATGTGCTCTCATTTCTACAAAAATTAAGTTATCGGAATGAACCAAACGCCATTTTCTAAGTTTAGTAACGGCCTTTGAGTACGAAAAAGAAATTTTGGAATCAGTCAAACCAAAGTAAAGTTATGAGCACTTGAAATTTCGCTATTTTGAGGTTTTTGAAAATTGCGTCAAAATTGAGCAAAATTTTTTTTTTTTATTTTTCTCGTTTTCAAACGTTATTTCAATGAGAAATTCACCGCTGGTTGCAAATCACGCAGAGTTTTTGTCGAAAAAAAAAGAATTCATGAGAAAGAGCAAGGAAAAACTAAAAAATATACATTTCAATACACAGTGTTCTTTTTGATATACCTTTTTTTAAGTGGTGGTTCTACCCATCAATACGAACAAATTTTTCTACGGGAATTCCTCTTGTTATATAAAGGTGACATAACTGATATATAACGTTCTTACATTACAGTAATGTAAAAAAGTATTGTAGCCCTTACGTAACATGCTTGTAACGATGTGAGTGTAACTTTGGTGATATTTATGTAATGTTAATGGAGTGTAACTTAGTAACATTACAGTAACGTAACATGACTGTAAGGCTTACGTAACATGCTTGTAACGATGTAAGTTTGCGTTTGGTGATATTTATGTAATGTTAATGGGATATCACTGAAATATTGCTGTTATATAAATGCAGTATTACGGTTATGTTGAAAATATATTACCGTTTATGTAACTTCAATATAACAGGTACATTAATGTAACATTACATTCCAATATTGCAGTTATATAACTGTTATTACTTGTTACATTACCTTGCAATATAACTGTTATGTACCGGGTATATAACATGTTATATAACATATGTTACATTGCTGACTCGGAAATGGTAACTTACATGTAACGTCTAGGTAATATTACCTGTTACAATCGGTAACGTTGCCGTTATATTGCTGCTACATTACCGTGTCCACTGGGTTGTTTCTTGTAAATAACGCGGGTTGTAACGACGAAAGGGAAAACAAAAACAACGATACGACAATAATCACACAAGAATATATTTTTGTTTGTTTGTTTTTTATCGTTCCACGATGATTTGCAGGAAATCGAAAGAACCGATGACAGCAAAGAATGCAAAGTAAAGCCTAGGTCGAAGAACCTTGGCACATTCGTGGAGAACCTGCTGCGGGAGGTCAAGTCACTGACGCCGGTCTACAAAGAACGTTTGACACCTGACGAAAGGAGCTTATCGGTGACTATTAGCTTCGTTTTAGTATCAACGAAAACGAAAGAAACATTTATTTCTACTCTCTCACAAACGCTAGGGATTTATGGGATCAAAGGTTGGGTTCGATGCTTTGAATTATTAACAATATTAACCCTCCGTCTGTACACTTACATTTTGGGACACCGTCTGTACTCTGGGTCGTTAAAGTCCCGCTAATGTTTTTGCTAAGAAAAAAACGTCAAAAAATTTGTTAAAAAAATGTTAATTACTTTGATGATATTTTTTTCCATGATCCAATCGTTTATTTAACCATTTACAGTAAACAAAAACATTTTTTACAATTTTTCTAGTTCCAGAGATATTCAATTTGAAAATTTCGCGAGAGCGAGAGAGAGAGAGCGAGAGAGCGAGAGAGGGAGGGAGAGAGAGAGAGAGAGAGAGAGAGAGAGAGAGAGAGAGAGAGAGAGAGAGAGCTTTAAACGTGTAATCTTCGGTAGTTAATGTCGTGAATGGGCTAAATAACCAGAGAAATGAAAATCTGGCGAGTCTAACGCGCGCCTAAGACTTATAATGGATTTGTACGGAGAGAACAGTGAGATTAAGACAGAGGTAAAAAAAAATTTAGGGCCGCTGGTGGGATATAGCTGTGACAATTTCAAAACCTTGTAGGCAACTCGTTGGTAAGTTCACCACTTTCATTGATTTATTTACACTTTAAGGGGAGGCTAAATACCGACACCAGCACCTCGAAAATGAATTCCAAACTTGCTCTGGCACGAATGGATGGAAATCAATAAAATTTTGACAGTATCATCAGAATTATGGCACAAATGGAGCCCCACTAAAAATTTTTCGAAGAACAAAAAAAAAATTACAGGTCGGATTATCATCGGGAATCTGTAATTGAAAATATTAAATTATAATGTTTCTACTGCATTTCGGCTAAAACCAAGAGTGGGGCTCCATGAGGAACACCAAAGTACGAATATCGATACGTCCTGGACATTATTTCATGAAAAAACCGCAACGTAAGTTTGGAATTCAAATCACGAGATAAATATTGATAAATTTAGTGTTTCATCGAAAAACGAAATGCCGAAATCAAGTTCACAGAAATGCGAAAGAGGGCAGCACCATGGAATTTTTATGAATTATAAATATTGGCTGTATGGGATATTTTTCCCAAAGCCTTTTCTTTTCTTTTCTTTAATAAAAAAAAAATAAACAAAAAAAAATATATATTTATATATATACATATTATTCTCATCAGACCTCTCTCCAAACTGTCTGAGCTGTGAGTGGCAATGAACGAAAACGTTAATTTATGTCTCGCACTTACATTTTGCAATTCATTCATCATTCATTCATCAATTTCATTGATATTCATCCACCGGTATCGGAAAAAGTTTGAACGGCGATTTTGAGTCGATAATACAGGACTTCAGAAATAATGTCGGTATTTAGTCTCGCCTTAATAAGGGAAAATAACGACGATGCAACGACATAAAGAGCTTTACTGTGATACAAAAAAAATTAAAGAAACTTGGCTGTAAGTACAGAAATTCCACGCTACACGAAATAAAAAAAGATGATAAATGTCCTCGAATTGTTCAAGAGATTATGTATCCTCTCGCGTTGAATTTTTATAACGACTAAGAGAACATTGTGGAAACTGGTAAATCGGCTGTCATGCATATAATTATGTAGAAAAGTGAATTGAAATAGTGCTTCTTTGGATGGTGTTGAATAGATAGAAGTTTAAAATAAAAAAAAAATTTTTAATCAAAATACTTTGAAAACATGATTCAAAGTTTAAAACTCAAAAAAAATATTCAAAAACACGTTGAATATTTTTTTTTGTATTTTTTTCTGAAAAAGTCATAAAAAACAAAAAATTAAAATAAAAAAACTTTTAATTCGGACCATTATTAAAGAAATTATGACCAATAAACCGAAAAGAGCAGTTGAAAAAAATGTAATATTTTGTGAATGGATAATCAAAAAAATCTCAAAATTTAACAGGAAGGGTCTTTTGATGGGTACTATTAAATATAAAAAAATTGAGGAAATGAAAAAAAAGTTTTTCAAACTGTCCGATTTGGGATGGAAAGCCCCATATACTTACCTGCTCTTCTTCTGGGTATATCTAGTCAATTTTTGATATTTTGATTTAAAAATTTGTTTACATATTCGTGAATATATATGCTTGGAAAAAAAATTCCATTTTTTGGACCCGTCTCAGTGGCGTTCCCCCTTAATCTCACCATGATTGAGCGAAATTTGAGGGAAGGAAAAAAAAAGAGAAATAAATTGGAGGGAAGAAAAACGTGTAGAAGGTTTTGAAAATAGCGAGGGTGTTGGAATAGATAAAACAAAGGGGTTTAGTGGTGGAAAGAAAATGTAGATATCGCTTGGAGAATGGTATACCGTAATTTACGACTGATTCACATTGTCGAACAAAAAAAAATTAACCGAGCGTGGAGAAAGAGAGGATTATTGCATTAAAAAAAAAAAATAACGAACATTCTAGATTAACTCTTGCCGGTGTTAAAAGAACTGCCCATGATTTTCCTGAGCACTCTAATCTGATGCACTCAACAGAGATTGAAGTGGAAAAAAAATTGAAAGACCTTGAGAAGAAAAAAAAAATCTAAAGGAAATAATGTGTAAATAAAACGAGAAAAGTGGAATCGTCGTCGAAAGATGTTTTTCTAAGGGTTATCTTCTGAATCGCTACAATATAATTGTTAAGGGATCACAAAATCCCTTGTTGCAGGAAAGCGTTATACTCAGGGCTATTTCGCCCGCTCAAGAATTCTGCGACAGCAAATCGTCGACCGAAACACCGCCGAGTTACAATCAGCTCAATTACAACGAGAAAATAATGAGATTCTTCGATAGCAATCTCACGATGAATTACGTGAGTGACGAGGACAACAACAATTTCAGCGCACCGAGCAATGAAGATACCGGAAAAATGAATTCTCATTTGACCGGTAAGTTATTACAAATTTGATATTACAAATTTTTGCTGCTATTACAAATTTTCAAACTATAAATTCAAGCTTACTTCAGAGATTGAAGTTTCGGCACACGTTTGAGATGTATCATTCTTACGCATTAAGATTATAAAAAATCATACGAAAAGGAAGATTTCATTGACATTGCATTCTACATACAGAAATTATTTTTATTCCTTTAAAGCATTACCCAAAGTAATACATTATTTATAGATGTAATGCGTTATTTGAAGTAATGCACTGATCGATGTAATGTGTTACTCAAAGTAATGAATTGCTCAATGTAATGCATTGCTCAATGTAATGCATTACTCAAAGTAATGCATTGCTCAATGTAATGCTTTGCTTGATGTAATGCATTACTCAAAGTAATGCATTATTCTTCGGTTTTGTACCATTCATTACTATAGTAATGAAAATTTGTTTCTACTTTGAATTACCCATCACGGTAATAATCGACAATTGCAGCGTTTAGCATTATCCATTACTGTTGTAACGAATAATGTTACGTTTTTTGCATTATTCATTATTAATTTAATGCATAATCGTCAGGTTTCACATTTTTCATTACAAAAATAATGCTTGATGTTTCTATATAGAATTTTCATTATTTCTGAAATGAATAATGCATTATTTTTACATTACAATTTCGGCAACTCTGCTCCATATGTTTATACGCATTATCTGATGTTGCAGGATCAAAAGCTATGACAATGAGCAGTAAAAATAAAAGTCGTGACGAGAGTGATAATGTCCACAGCCCGAATAAGCGTTCGAAAATACCGATGCTCACGGAATCAGTGCTAAACAGGCACAATCAAGACATGGAAAAGTTGTTTGTTCAGCAGCACAAGAAGAGATGCTGCACGAAGAAAAATAACACGAAGAAAAACGAGGAATCGAGCCTGAAGAATACCAAAGACACGACGTACAAAAATGGCAAAAGGCAGACCACAAATTGGACCAACAAGAGACGAAGCAGTGATGAACGCGAAGGTCACAATTGCAAGGTAACTCAAAATGAGTTATCCTTTAAGTTAATGATGCGAACCTAAATGTATCGTACATTAAGCCTTAAACATGACCTGCAGCGCCAAAATGAATAGTACACATTGTTTATGGATACTTTGAGTATAGACAATTTTTTATTTCGATGAATTTTCACAGCATCAAAAAAAATGTGACTTAACGGTCGGCATCGTATCTTCAGTAAATGTTGATCTAGAAAATTTCAAGAGATTCTTGTAATATATCTTCTCGTGCACGCATTTACATTTTCTTTCGTAACTTCGGGAACACGTGAAATTTTTTTAATCTGCTGTTAATAAAATGCGCCTAAAACTATGGAAAACAATAGTCGATAAGAAAGAAACTCGATTTTTTGAAAATTCTTGAGGTACGTAAGGCTTATGTGACTTGGGTTATTTTGCTCGCAAACATACGACGTGACCGGAACAGAGTTGTGAAAATAGTAATGTAAAAGTAATGCATTACCCATTACTTTAAATAATGTGCATTGGACAAGTTTTCCATTACAAATAAAAAAGTATTGTGCAATGGATGCATGTACCATTACAAATAAAAAAAAGTTATGTGTAATGGATGCGTGTTCCATTACAAATAAAAAAAGTAGTGTGTAATGTATGCATGTTCCATTACAAATAAAAAAAGTTATGTGTAATGCACGTTCCATTACAAATTACAATTAAAAAAAAAATAATGTGTAATGGATGGAGTGCTCCATTACAAATGGGAAATTTGTCATGCTCGTATTAGAAAGTGGCACATTGCTGTTTCATTATTTTATTTCGCACACTAAAAGTTCATCCACAATAATCACAAATGATCCATAAAGTTAAAAAAAAAGAACATGCACATTATTTAGGGATTCAATAAATCGACATGCATCCATTACGCATTACTTTTTTTATTTGTAATGGGACATGTATCCATTACACATTACTTTTTGTATTGGTAATGGCACATGCATCCATTACAGATTACTTTTTTATTTGTAATGGCACATGCATCCATTACACATTACTTTTTGTATTTGTAATGGCACATGCATCCATTACACATTACTTTTTTATTTGTAATGGCACATGCATACATTACAAGTTACTTTTTTATTTGTAATAGGACATGCATCCATTACACATTACTTTTTTTTATTTATAATGGGACATGTATCCATTACACATTACTTTTTGTATTTGTAATGGCACATGCATCCATTACACATTACTTTTTTTATTTGTAATGGGACATGCATCCATTGCACAATACTTTTTTATTTGTAATGGAACATGCATCCATTGCACATTACTTTTGTATTTTTTAATGGTACACTTATCTATTTCACATTATGCAGTGTAATGGGCAAAAATAATTATCAAAGTAAAGCATTATTTGCAACTCTGGATCGGAAGTTATTGTGCATTTATAATAGAAAAATGTACGATCTTAAAGCCGCTATTAATAATTATGAAAACAATTAACGTAGATTGCCAAAGTTGATGAAAATACACGTAAATATGACGTGATTTCGCAACCAACGGCGACACAGACGCCGATGAACACTGACGATGATTCGCCGCCCGCGGTGCAAACAGGAGCAAATACGAATATTTGGCCATCACCAGAGGTCACCGTACCACCTCCGCTGACTTCGCATTTATTCATGAACGCACAAAAGTACGAATATTCTCGAAAATTTATTCATCACATTTTCGGGTTTAACTTTATTATTGATGACGTCGGGAGCTGATGAATTTTTCTCTCTTCAACCTTACAGCAATGGAAGAACGCAGGAGCTCTCGAGATACCAAAATTTTCCTCCCTTCATTCCAATATATTACGTCCCGTTGCCGATCACACACGATGATTTCTTACACGCGAATAATCCATCGATCTTGAACCAATTCATGATCAACAATCAACCTCAGCATAACACTTATGGTAATCATTCAATATTCTCTTGATCAAATCAATTTCTCTAATTAATTTCATCATTGCATCTCAATTTACCTTTGAACGAAATCAAAGATGTAATTGTAATGTAATTGTGATGGAATTGTAGATGATCTCCGAAGCAGAGTTGTAAATAATGCATTACTGTATTCATTACCCATTACACTGCATAAAGTGAAATGGACAAGTGTACCATTGCAACATGCAAAAGTAATGTGTAATGAATGCGTGTTCTATTACAAATGAAAAAAGTAATGTGTAATGGATACATGCCCCATTACAAATAAAAAAGTAATGTGTAATGGCTGCATGTGCCATTACAAATAAAAAAAGTAATGTGTAATGGATGCATGTGCCATTACAAATTTAAAAAAAATAACGTGTAATGAATGAATTCTCCATTACGAATTACAATTGAAAAAAAGTAATTTGTAGTGGAGAATATTCTATTACAAATTAGTGTGTTTCTACGCCAATTTGGAGCAGGTACTATTTTGCTCAAAAGTAAGTCTATTAATTTTTCAATGAAAATAATTTGCGTGTATAAAGTTTTTGTTAACTTTACTATCATAGTGGTAAATATATGAACAGTGCATATTAAGTTAATATACAATGACAGCTATAAGATTGTCTTGAGTTGTAATTTTTACAAGAATGGAGTAAAAATTACTCCAAAAAATCACTGTTCATATATTTACCACTGCGATAGTAAAGTTAACAAAAACTTGATACACACAAATTATTTTCATTGAAAGATTAATAGATTTACTTTCGAGAAAAATCGTACCTTGTCGTAGAAAACACTAATTTGTAATGGAATATTCTCCACTACAAATTACTATTTTTTTCAATTGCATTTTGTATTGGAGCACTCATTCATTACACGTTATTTTTTTTTGTAATGGCACATGCATCCATTACACATTACTTTTATTATTTGTAATGGAAAATGCATACATCACACATTAAATTTTTTATTTGTAATCGAACACGCATCCATTACACATTACTGTTTTCATTTGTAATGGCACATTCATTCATTACACCCTACTTTTGTAATTTGTAATGGAAAACTTATCCAATACACATTGTTTAAAGTAATCGGTAATGCATTACTTTTACATTAATATTTTCACAACTCTGCTCAGAAGTAAAATTGGTCTTGATATACCGATTTTGATATCAAACTCTTTTTAGACTCCAACGCTATCGCCCCTCTCGGTGGTGTGATTTATGTACCAATGACATGCCCAAATCCAGCGCCTGTTACATCGATGTACAGGCCCTTTGTGGTACCGGGACCAGCACCAATTCATCGTGAGACGCCTCAACCCGAAATATCGCCGCACGATAATCCGTTGGATCGCAGGCGTCCACTTTCCCAATCTACGAGCATCAAAGCCGAGCTTGGAAGTACGATGGCAATGTCCGAATCGTCAAAGAAGGTGAGCGACTCCTCTACGTTTGCATTTTTTTAAAATTATCTTGGATCATCGTGTGTTTAAAAAGATGCTGATTAATTCTCATTTTTATCAAAGCAATTATTCTCATTGGGTGAACAATTTTCATCTTGTGTGAGCATCGACGGTGGCTGCTCCAGTCTCGTGCCAAACACCAAACCCGAGACCAGTATAAATAGTCAATTCGAATCCAATCTCGAAGATTCGAGCGATTCCAGCTTCTATGGTAGTTTCTTGACGAAGAGCAATCTCAGCAGTTGCAGTTCAAAATTAAGTGCTGCCCATCCGTCAAAGGTACTACAATTTCTTCTCTGTCCCATTTCACAAAACATAACTAAAGGAAACTTTGTATGGCACAAAATGGCCCTAATTTAAAAAAAACACCAATCAATATTGTTCTATCACTGTTGGATCGTTTAACATGAAAGAATCCAGGGTTGCGAAATTTTTAATGAAAAAGTAATGCATTAATCATTACTTTTTTAATGGTTGATGGAAATTTAATAGCTAATGGAAATTATTTCCACTAACCAATAACATTAAATGATTAATGGATATAATTTCCATTAATCAATAAATGTTAATGGTTAATGGAAGTTATTTTCAATTATCAATAAGAGTTAATGGTTAATGAAAATTTAATGGCTAATGGAAATGATCTCCACTAACCAATAACACTAAATGATTAATGGATATAATTTTCATTAATCAATAATTGTTAATGGTTAATAAAAATTATCTCCATTAACCATTACATGTTGATGGTTAATGAAAATAATTTCCATTAATCAATAAATGTTAATGGTTAATGGAGGTTATTTTCAATTATCAATAAATGTTAATGGTTAATGGAAGTTATTGTCAATTATGTTGATGATTAATGAAAATTATTTCCATTAATCATTTAATGTTAGTGGCTGATGGAAATTATTTCCATTGACTGGTGACATTTAATGTAATTAAAATGGTCGTAATCGATTATTCAGCTATTCTTAGCGGTTTTGGTCCTAACGCGCTTGAAGTCGGATAACGAAGAAACGTTTTCCGGCTCCTACATCGTTCTCTCTCTGTCTCTAAATTTTATCTTTGGGTTATTTGTTCCTAAATCAATTAGTCAACCAGTCTTGAAGTTCCTCATTGATATTTCGGTTACTTGACTACTGATATTATTGGTAAATGTATAACGGCTAGTTACAGTTAGTACCATTGGGTCATTTTGACCCATAACGAAACCGCTGCGGCTACAAGTAACCAAGAAAACTTCGGTTGGTACCATGAGGTCATTTTGAGGCAGACTAAAACCGCGCCCGCTAAGAGTAACCGAGAAAACCTCGGTTATTACCTTTGGGTAATTTTGACCCAGAATAAAACCAATCGATTACTACCATTTTTATTAAATTCAATGTCAATGGTTAATGGCAATAATTTCCGTTAACCATTAGCATTGTGGTTCAGTGTAATAATTTTCATTAACCAATAACATTGAATGGTTAATGGAAATTATTTTCATTAACTGTTAACATTAAATGGTTAATGGAGATAATTTTCATTAAACATTTACTTTTATATATTAATGGAAATAATTTCCATCAACCATTAACGTTCAATGGGTAATGGAAATTATTTCAATTAATCAATAAAAGTGAATAGTTATTGAAAATGTAAATGCATTAAAAAACGTAATGCATTATTTGCAACCCTAAAGAAGTAAACGCAATTTGTTTAAGATAAATCCTTAAGAGGAAAGAGAGATCATATTTTACCTTTTTTATCATAACTGTTTTATCAGAGCCCTTATAATGCTACAAAAGGTAGTTATGAAACTCTACCTTGACCTTAGATTTTAGACCTAAGACCCACTTACATTTTAATCGACACTTTCTTTATTAATTTTCCAATCCAGAAAAATTTGTGGAAGCCAACAACCATGAAGCCAACGAGTAACGAAAGGAAGCAGCTCGATATGCTGCTGAAGGGTCCACCGTGGCAAAACGATGTTAAAATGACGAACAAACTGATATACCAGTACCAAATGGTACCGAAACCATTGAACGAGATACTCGAGGCTGATATGAAAGCGTTGCAGCGTTTCAATCAACCTCAGTTGGTCAAAGATCAATTGGCACAGCTGTACTCGGACATGGAGCTGGATACTTCTAATTTCAGCTGTGAACTCGAACAGGGCATCGGTTTCGCATCGACTGACAGCGAAAGTGGCAGCAACGTCAAAAATTCTCCTAACATGATGCAAGAGGTGAGAATACAATTGAGGCCAGATAATTAATGAGAACATGCTCGATAGAAAGATTGAAGTCCCAAGCCAAAGCCTAAGCTCACACTACCCGCTAATTCATAACCGTTCAATTTAATAGCGATCCATATTGTTATTTTCCGCGCTTCTTTTATCAGCATTATCATTATGATCAGGTAAACTTCAGATTAATGTCTGTATTATCTTTTATTCATTTCAAATCAAGGAATCTATCGCGAATCGTCATTATCTTAATTTTCTTAGAGTACACGTTTCTTTTTACGGTTTGAAATTATATCGTAACTCTTTTGCCCGATTCCTCGAACGTCGATGGAAGATTCAATTCTGGATCGTCGATGCAGAAATAAGGAGAAAAAATATTGTATCAATATTTACAACGTAATCAACTTAACCGTTATATTTCATTGAAACTCGGTGTAAATTCGTTTCCTATTTCTGATTTATCGTCGAAGTATGTTATGAGAAGTGGACTTCACTCCCGAAAACTAATGATTATCGTTGAACACAGATTTCTTACGAATACGAAATTATAATTCGAATTGACCGCGCTTTTAACGACCTCCCATTGCGGATACTATCACCTTTATCCAATGTGGCAATTTGCATCTTTGGAATGCGGCGTGAAAACATTTCTCTTTAAAATGACAATCAGTTTTCAAGACGAAAAATAGTTGAACGTTTTTTTTAGAGCCTACTGTCGGGGAGAAAGGAGCAGACAGGTCCGCTTCAAACTTTGATAACCCAAAGCGAGATACAATGATGCTACTTCAATCATAATTTACAAAATGTTACTACATACTATGCTGTTGCATATAAATTATTTGCATTGACCCTTACTTGACACACTTCTGCAGAATAACGTACTTGACACACTGGGGTCGTTTGTGACCCAGCGATAAAAATTCTTATAAAAAACATACCATTTAATATTTTAACTTGCAAATTTTTTTACAACTTCTTAAGAGGTTACTTCCCAAAGTTATACTTCCCAAAATTTTAATATGCAAAAAAACTGAAAACTTTTACGAAAAAAATCATAACTTTTTTATTTTTCGACAAAAATGGTTAAAAATTTACCTGAGTTTGCTTAATATATAGCACTATAAGAAAAAAAATGGTGGTAGTAAAATAATATAACAGGAAAAAAAGTCGCACAAAATTTTCGCACTCGACCTTACTTGACACAAGTCTCGACCTGACTTGACCATTCGACTTTGGACGGCTACTACATAAAAACTTATTGTCTCAGAGTGATGCTATAAGCTTGAAGGAGTAGTGGCATCCTCGAACTAATGACAGATGTCGCTATATAGGTCCGATTTTTTTAAATTTAGGTACTTAAAATTAAGGAAATGGAGGAACGCTCAAATGAAATGGAAAATTAGACACATTTATCGTGTTCAAAAACTTTTTATTAACAAGTTAGTAAACATTACAGTTCACTTAATATAGAAAAAAAAAATTATAACACGAAGTTACTTGCAATTTAGATCAATTATAAAATTTTCTCCATCATCAAGAGTGGGATTTTTGGATTTTTGACATTGGATCGATCCTCCTCAAATAGATAGAATGCTACTGACATTGACTACTGATACTGACAGTGAATGTGAAAAATCTTAATCGCATTCCAATAATGAAAATTGCAACATCAATCGGTTTCCGGTTTTGAAAAATATTTTAGAGAAAAAAAAAGCATCGAACCGCTTCGACTCGACGTTAGAGGAATTGGCCATTTTCATTTCTATTGCATGAATTATTCCATCCATTACCGTCTCAAAGTCAAATGAAGTCCAGACGCCAAAAAGTGCATAGACGAGAGAAAAAGGGAATGAGGTGGACGAGAGGTAACGTTTTAAGATAGCGGGAAAGAAAAACGAGCCCCGATGAATGCGCTCGTCTGTTCTTCCGTAAAAGCCATTAATGGCCAAGGGATGATGAGAGGGAGGCACACCCCCAATCATATGACTATTTTGTTAATTTTTCGCGACTCGCGGGTGTGAAAAAAAAACCGAGATGCGATCGAAGAGAATGCTTTGCTCTCTGGTTGCAGCCAAAGTTCGTAAGGAACAACATGAACCGGGCACTGATGTCGCTGATCTATGAGGAAAACGCACCACTACCGTCACCGTGAGATTTTCGCTACAGGCTTCAAACGCATGATTGGAGTAGCCTTCGGTAATCCCATGTCGAAACTAAGTTTAGAAAAAGTAGAAGAAAAAGAGAAAAGAAAACTGAGCTAATCTTGTGCTTACAGTCCACAATTGGAGGCATACTCGTGCTAGGTAGTCCATTTTTACTATTATTTATTTTTCCCTCTGGCAAGAAACAACAAAACAAAAGTTATGTAAAACTGAAGAGGGCAAAATATTACTCGACCATCGTGCAATTGAACAGAAACACTGACTTGCCACAACACGGACAACAGATTTGTGAATGCATGCGCGTGTACGTTGTTGCTGGATAATTAATTGATAATTTTCCCAAAAAGAAATAGTTCAACGATGCACAATGCTTATTCGTATGTGCTTATCACATGAATCCATGAGAAAACGAGGAAGAAATGCGAAGACGAGGAATTGTATCATTGACATTACTTATGGGGCCGACCAAACCAAAATGATGGAGGAGAAGAAGTAGGAGAAGAAGAAGCAGCGGAGGGATCATTCCTTCGGATCAAGCCGTCTTGATCTGTGGATATTTTTTCTCGCCGCTGTTTCACAGGCCCTAACTCGGAAATGATGCCTGTACCAATGTACCATATGATCTATAAGTGCGACAAAGACAGCCGTTTTATGCATTCCCAATATTGTCCGAAAATCCCTGATCTTTAAAAGGGAAGCAAAGTATTAATTCGAAATGAAACGGCAAATAGGATGACAGTGATGTTCTATTTTTCGAAATATCGATCCCTAGTGAACACGTAATATTGCAGCAATGTAACATGGAAGTTACATGTAATGTTACAACGTTATTCCTGTGTAAGATAGCGGTTATATAACGCGCAAGTAACGTGTTATGTAACATATGTTATATGCAGGTTACATAACTGGTATATAACTTTTTTACATTACAGTAGTGTAAAAAAGTTTCGTAGCCGTTACGTAACATGCTTGTAACGAAGTGACATTACAGTAATGCAACATATGTTATATTGCAGCGATATAACATGGTAATTACATGTAATGTTACAATGTTATTCTTGTGATACATAACTGGTATATAACGTTTTTACATTACAATAATGTAAAAAAAAATTGTAACCGTTACGCGCTTGTAACGATGTGAGTGTAACTTTGGTTATATTCATGTAAGATTTATGGGGTGCAACGAAGTGATCTGTCGTTTTTCGTCCTTAAGTTAAGGACCCGCAGTGAATTAATAACCGAAGTATTGCGGTAATATAATGATAATATTGCAGTAATGTAATTTCAATATTTCACTTGTATAACTGCAATATCGAAGTGATATCACTGCAATATTGGAGTAATATAACTGAAATATTACAATGATATCACTGAAATATTGCTATTATATAAATGCAATATAACAGATACATTAATGTAACATTACATTCCAATATTGCAGTTACATAACTGTCACAGAACTGTTACATAATTGTTATATACCGGGTATGTAGCAATATTATATTGCTGAGTAGGAAATTGTAAGTTACATGTAACGACTATGTAATATTACATGTTACAATCGGTAACATTCCCGTTACATTGCTGCAACATTACCGTCCACTGGGGAACGTTTGTAAGAAAATACGGAAACGCTGGGACATTTACCAACCACGTTTTACCCTGAAACCAAGTCACTTCCGGTTGCACTTGCGCAGTGAGAATATGCAACCTCGATTAATTTACTAAGAATTGCAACGTAAAGAATTAATCATGCGGGTAACATCGTCCGGAAGATCGTACACTGAGAAAACAATGTACCAGGATTTGTTAACGGTTAATAAATGTAAAATTGAATATGGCGAAATCAATTATTTTGTTAACAGTTAATAAATTTAATAAATATTTTTTTAAAGTTAATAAATTACTTTCACACAAATAAAATATTTCTTAACGAATGACAAATTTTGTAACAGTCAAGGAATATTTAAGTAAAAGTTCCAACTGAATATATTTCTTTGATACAAATAGACTGTTTTCTCAATGTAATTTCGTCTCTAGCTTGAAAATCCGTAATTAACGAATCCAGAAAAACAAAAGGATTAACTCTTGAAATATATTTGCGAGAAATCCGGAGATTGTTTCTTCGGTCGGCGCGTAAAATTTTAAGCATATCGAAGTTCAATAGGGAGCGTAAAAAGAATTCTATATTCGTATAATAATGTGTATATTCGTATATGAGGTATTCCCGCTCTACGGGACCCCCTTTTAGGCCGACCTCTTTCGTTTTTCTTGAAACTCGGGTATGTTTTAGTGTTGCCTGAAAGTATATTGTACACCAATTTTCAGATCTCTAACTATAATACTCTTTGGAATACACCAAAAGTTATATTTCAAACTTTTTGCGTATTCAGCGCTTCGGAGCTTTGGCACGGCGCGAAATAAAATCGAAAAAATTCTTTGACAATAGCTTTTGATCGGAAATTTCTTGCGCCTTTCGAAAAAAATATCAGCGACTCCAAAAAAAAAACGAATTCATTTGAATTGCGGCCAAAAACCGGAAAAATTTATTTACAAAAAAAGAGCATAATTTAATTCGGCGAAACAATTTTTTTCATGTTTTGTATATATCTGAGAAGTCACGATATAAATTTTAAGTTGGAACTCACATCCGTTTACAAATGCCAAGTCTTTAAGTAGGATAAAAAATCTTAAATATCGTGTTTTTCGTATTCAACAGTTCCCTGATGTATTATATAGCGTTTTTTTAACGAATTTTGAATTTAGTAAATTTATTAAATTAAATTTATTAAATAATCAAATTTATTCAATTTATTAAATTAAATTTATTAAATCAAATTTATTAAATTTTGAATTTAATAAATTTATAAAATTCGAAATTCGTTAAAAATACTATATAATATATCAGAGAACTGTTGAATACGAAAAACACAATATTTAAGAATGTTTATCCTACTAAAAGACTTAGCATTAGTAAACGGATGCGAGTTCCATCTTGAAATTTATATCGTGCCTTCTCAGATATATACAAAACATGAAAAATATTGTCCCGCTGAATTAAATTATGCTCTTTTTTTGTAAATCAATTTTTCCGGTTTTTGGCCGAAATTCAAATGAATTCGTTTTTTCCGGAATTGCTGATATTTTTTTCGAAAATCGCAGGAAATTTTCGATCGGTTAAAGATTTTTTTCGATTTTATTTCGCGCCGTGCCAAAGCTCCGAAGCGCTGAATGCGCAAAAAGTTTAAAATATAACTTTTGATGTATTCCAAAGAGTATTATAGTTAGAGATCTGAAAATTGGTGTACAATATACTTTCAGACAACACTAAAACATACTCGAGTTTCAAGAAAATCGAAAGAGGTCAGCCTAAAAGGGGGTCCCGTTGAGCGAGACCCCCTTTTACCTCATATATATATATTCATCGGATGATCTACACGTAGTATACATTTTTTCACGCGTGAGCAATTGCGATAAAACGTCGTTTATACCACAAATATTGCAAGTTAATGATAACGCCGGGACCAATGATAGATACGTTTTTTTCTAAATGCCCACTGCGAGGGTTACTTTTCTACATCATTGTACATTTTTTCGCAATACGAATACTTCAACAACTGCCCGAAATTCAATGAAACCTTAAATAAAATGACTATCGTCGCTGGTAGATTAGTAGAGAAAGAAAAAAAAACAAATCTTTTTTGTACAAGCCGCGATAAGGATCCGCACAATATCAATAATACACCGCCAAACAAAAACAAAATGTCCAACAAAATGTTCCTATCATGTACGAATCGATGAGGCGATATTGTCGTCATGTTTAACAATGTATCCTCGATACAGTGTCAAATCGCCTCATTCTTCTTCATGAAAATCATATTTTTTGTACAACGTTGATTAATCATGTATCGCATTACACGGATGTCGTCGATATTGAACTCAGGTGACCGGTATAAAATGAATCTAGAAAAAAAATAGTGCAGGAAAAAATACCTCGTTCGCCTCGGCTTCACAGAATCTGCTTAAATCTTAACTTCCGTATCTTGAAAGTACAATTGATGTGGTAAAAACGATGATCTCATTGTATCCAGCTTTGCTAAACGAATGATGAAAAAAAAAATTATTTTCGGATTCGAGTCACTTCGATGGCAGAGTTGAAAAATATCATCCTCGTTTTGGTGTCGCTACCGCATTCTTTTTATTGAAAATTCATCAAGACCGATTTCATCTTAAGGTGATTTTTATCTTCTGACATTGATAAATATACAAGAATTTTCCACGATTTCTCTACCAGAACTTGCATATACGATATAGATATAATATTCAAATTCCTAGGCACTCCGAAACGATGATATATATATATTTTTTAAATTTCATTATAGAGGATACTTTGAATTTTATCGCTTTTTGAATATTGCCGTGTACTCCGCAACGTACACCATTTCGAGGAAGAAGTTTTTTAAACAAACCTCTTACAATTATTCTTTCTATCGACCGTTCGTACATTATCGTTTACGTTGTATACGATTTTTCTGTCTCGATTTTATACAGTATTTTTATGATTATGGTTTTGACATTCCATGTCAAATCGTTCAATAGTTGGAATCGACCCCTTTCAATGTCGATGAAATTTGGTCAGAAGTTTTCTTTTATCATAAAATGGAGTTCTACCGAAGAAACAAAATTTTTTTTTTTTTCGAAAGGTATGCACAATTCAAAATATCACCATTTTTTCAATTTTTCATGTTCATTTTTTAAATGCCTCGTACACTATCATAGTTACGAAAAAATCGTTCAGGATTCGTCTTAAAGAGTATACTTGGGGCTACGAAAACAAAAATATCCCGAAAAAAAAAATTGAAAAATGATGAATTTGGAGAATCCACGATCGACATTAAATTTTTGGTTAAATTTTTTTTATATAATACCTTGTACTGATCTTGAAAGATCCTAAATTTTTCAGAATTGCGTTTTTTCTTCAAAAATAGGAATTTTTGAATTTTAGTAAAAAAAATTTTTTTTCACCTCTTTGTAAGTTAAGTAAAGTTGAGCAATCATGTAATTTTGTAATTTTGAACAGTAAAAATTACATGATTGCTTAACTTTACTTAACTTAGAGCTAAACAAAAATTTGTTTTACCAAAATTCAAAAATTAATATTTTTGAAACAAACGCAATTCTGGAAATTTCAGGATCAGTACAAGGTATTATAAAAAAAAACGAACCAAAAATTGAATGTCGATCGTGAATTTTCACGCTTTTAAAAATTCAAAATTCTTCAAATTCATAATTTAAAAAAAAAATCGTAATTTAAGACGAACCCAGAACGATTTTTTCGTAACTATAGTCATATATAGTTATATATATATATGTTATATGTTAATTATATATAGTTTTCGAGATATTTGAAAAAATTAACTTGAAAAATTCAAAAAATCGTGAAATTTTCAATTTTCGAAAAAAAAAAATTAATTTTAATCCTTTAATAGAATTTCGTTTTATGATAAACGAAAACTTCTGACCAAATTTAATCGAAATTGGAAGTGGTCGATTCCAACTATTGGTCGATTTGATATGGAATGACGCTTATGTAATTTCTGATAATTTTCAAACCAAGCAAGTAGCAACTATGGACGCTATTTCGTCGAATATTTTTACATATTTCATGAATATATTCCGGATAATTTGTGCTCCACGAAGCATTAACGATTTAAGTGTAACAAGAGAGTTTTGTCGAAAACTACGTATATTGCATGTAAAACTTTGTGTTCAACCAAGATTTAAGGACGCACTTCGTATAAGAGCAATTGATTACCCTTCACTCGTGGATTCACGATTAGCTTATACTCGCTTAAGCCAAAAGTCCACGTTTTGAGTTCAATTTTGTAATTGAACATAAAAATGATAGATAATCGTTGAACTTTTGGCTGAGGCAAATTTTTCGTGTCTTTATTATTGTCTTATTGTTTCACATATCTGCGGATTGTATTCGTGTAAGAATTGATTTAGCGTGTCGGCGGCCGGTTGATGGATCACTCGGCCTATTGAACACTAATTTTCCATTCTGGATATAATTTTGTACAATAGTTCAGAGAGGCGAGAAAAAAAACGCCAAGTAAACGAAAAAAAAATTCAGCTGCAAGAGCATTGCCTTAAAACTTATGACGCTTCCGTCAGCGCCACCTGGCGGTGGCGTCGGTGTGACTCTGAGGAGATGTAACACGCCGTAAGAGCGAAATGGAGGAAAGGCTGGCCTTTCCATTTCTCGCTTTGATCGGGACGGGCGATGTTAAAGAAGAACATTGATCATTTTTATAATAGTAAACTGCGAAAATGCATTGTGCGAGGATAGAAACGGAAATAGAATAAGCTATCTTTTATGGTTCAGCGATATTAATTCAATGTTTGGTGACGAGAGTATTTTATTTACTATTAAGAGAAGATCAGAAGATTCTAAGAAGGTTTGAATGGAAATTTTGAGGTGATAAAGCCGTTAAAATCAAAGAACTTATTGAACCTTCCCTCAAGACAAGCGTCCATTTTTTCTATAAAAACATAGATAATTGATTAATCGATATAGAAGATCAATGTTCAATTAATCAGATAACATCGCCCATTCCTACGTTGAAATAATCGTCCAGATAAACGATCCAAACTGGTGCTGACAATATTTTGATGAAGTAAACCATTTAATTATTAAGATTAGAATAAAAAACCAAGTATTCTCATTACACAATACGAATTGCGGCCGAATTTTGCCATGAGTCTCTGCTTCGCTATTACTGATAAATAATTATAGAAAAAAAGAAGATGCGTGTACAATGGAAAAGTTTTTGATTTTTGTCGTGACACGCGAAGAAAAAACTCTGTCTGTTGGACTTAAATAGACTCAGTTCTCAATCTTCGGTTTTCAATCGTCCTAATTACCTGAAAATGATCATCCAGGCTTAATTGGCGATTGGATAAAAAAAATTTATATATTCGTCTTTTGCGTAAAAATGAAAAATATTTGGTGTTCCTTTAAAAGTGCGACCGTTGAGTTCGGCCGATATTTTTTTTTTCAAATAATATTATATAATCGATTAAACTTCCAAGACATTTGCAACGATTCGAGCACATGCGAATCAACTATTTTGTGTGTTTGTGTATAAATGTCATATTCTTTCGTTGTCAAATGCAATTACGTCGTGATTTATATTAAGTAACTTTCACGCCTCTATTTATGGCACTTTGTACAAGTTTAATGATTTACAAATAATGTGACTGGTCACGTTTATATTAAGAATAATAAAAAAAAGAAACAAAACGTAATGTATTCATTACGAAAAAAAAAAACAATGTATTCGACACTTATTTCACAATGTTATTTTTCCACTGTCAAGTCGACGTTGTTTGTTCCAATTTTTTCGAATCCTCGACCGACGAAATTCCGTTTGCACCTTGCGTTGGAATCTATCGGAGAAAAATAATTAATTTTAACTTATGGATCTTTCTTGTTTGGGAAAATCTTGCATTTACGGAAACTAAGATTACCTGTATCTGACGGAGTTCGGTTGATTCTTGGCTTTTCAAATATTTTCGTAAAAACGGAGCGAACAGCATTGGATCCAATTTTTCTGTTCTAGCTGTCGTGAAAATACTGACGAAAAGTGCAATGCTCATAGTTACCATTGCACCTGTAACAGTGTACCAGAGATAACTCATGCGATAAAACGCCCAAGATTCCCTGAAACGTTGAGAAAAAAATTAATGGTTTTTTTATACAAAATTTTCTTATACTTTGATTTTACCGCGCAATAATTTTCACCCTAAATTTTCCGACTCGGTGCCGTTAAATGGAGGATCAGGTGGAATCAGAAAGAGCATACTTTCGGCCTGCTGAAACCAGTAAGTGCAACCGTCTGTCGTTACCGGTTTTTCCGTGAATCTGTAATAATCACAGAAATTGAATACTTTTTTTCCGGCATGCCAATTCTAATGAAATTTTTTTAAATAATTTCAACAGTATTTTACCCAGTGAAGACTTTATATTGCGGCAGTATAATATGGAAGTTACAGGCAGAGTTGTAAATAATGAATTACTGTATTTATTACCCATTACACTGCATAATGTGCAATGGATGCATGTCCCATTACAAATAAAAAAGTAATGTGTAATGGATGCATGTTCCATTGCAAATAAAAAAAGTAATGTGTAATGGATGAATGTCCCATTACAAATAAAAAAAATAATGGGTAATGGATGCATGTGCCATTACAAATAAAAAAGGTAATTTGCAGTGGAGAATATTCCATTACAAATAGAAAAATTACCGTGCTCGTATTAGAAACTTGCACATTAATTGTTGTCTCATTATTTTATTTCGCTCACTAAAAGTTCATCCGAATTATCGCAAATGATCCATAAAGTTAAAAAATAGAAACAAAAAAAAACAGACAGTTCATCGTTAAATATGAAGTACGAAAATGTAACTCAACCCCAAAAATTATCCAACTTTATATTGAACTTGCTTTTACACGCAGTTACCCATAATTATAAGCAATCTAATAAAAATTACAAGTTACTGATATAAAGTTTGCCGCTTTATTGAATCCCTAAATAATGTGCATGTTCTTTTTTTAAAACTTTATGGATCATTTGTGATAATTGTGGATGAATTTTTTAGTGAGCGAAATAAAATAATGAGACAGCAATGAGCAAGTTTCTAATACGAGCACGGCAATTTTTTGTTTGTAATGGAATATTCTCCACTGCAGAGTACTTTTTTTAAAAATTGTAATTTGTAATGGAACGTGCATACATTATACATTACTTTTTTATTTGTAATGAAACACGCATCCATTACACATTACTTTTTTATTTGTAATTTCACATGCATCCATTACACATTACTTTTTTTTATTTGTAATGGGACATGCATCCATTACATATTACTTTTTTATTTGTAATGCCACATGCATCCATTACACATTACTTTTGTAATTTGTAGTGGAATACTTGTCCAATACACATTGTTTAAAGTAATGGGTAATTCATTACTTTTACATTACTATTTTCACAACTCTGGTTACACGTAATGTTACAATGTTATTTTTTTGATACATAGTATATAACGTGGAAGTAACATCTTATGTAACATTTTTATATGGGTCATTCCATGTCAAATCGACCAATAGTCGGAATCGACCCCTTTAAATTTTGATGAAATTTGGTCAGAAGTTTTCTTTTATCATAAAACCAAGTTCTATCAAAGGAAAAAAGTTTAGATTTTTTTTTTCGAAAGTTACGCAACATTAAAAATTTCACCATTTTGTTCAATTTTCCAAGTTTATTTTTTAAATGTCTCGAAAACTATTATAGTTATAAAAAAATCATTCTGGGTTCAATGAGTATACGTGGAGCTACGAAAAAAAATATTCCGAAATTTTTTTTTTTCTTAAATGATGAATTTGGAGAATTTTGAATTTTTTAAAATCGTGAAAATCCACGATCAACATTAAATTTTTGGTTCAATTTGTTTTTCATATAATACCTTGTACTAATCTTAAAAGATCCTGAAATGTTCAAAATTGCGTTTGTTCTTTTTCAAAGAAATAAAGTTTTGAATTTGAAAAAAAAAATTCTTTTTTACCTCTAAGTTAATTAAAGTTGAGCAATTATGTAATTTTGTAATTTTGAGCGGTAAAAATTTCAATTAATGACATAAGAATGTAGAAACAGAAACATAATTGTATTTGCGCTTTTATTTATTAGATAAAGCTTTTTAAGCGTAAACCTAATATACATTCTATATTAAGTTCACGCTTAGAATGCAATGAATGAAATAAATAAAAATGCAATAAATGAAATGAATAAAAACGCAAATTCACTTATGTTTCTTAACTTAGAGGTAAGTCAAAAAATGTTGTTCACCAAAATTCAAAAATTCATTTATTTCTGCAATATTAATGTGTCCACTGGGTTAACTGTGAAATTTATTTTCACCTGAATGCACCACTCGCTATGGCAGTTTGAGCAGAAATCGTGATCCAAGACATGAATCCCAAACCGCTGAGTCCTCCGATAAGAGCTCCCTGAAAGGAAAAAAAAATTCTTTTTCTTCATTGTTTTTAAAAATTTCAATTTCAAATCCATACCGTTGCGTTTATCCATGGTAGCAAAACTCCTATAGTGAAGATTCCGAGCGATGGTCCACTGTGTATCGCGCTCAAACTTATCGATAACTAAATGTCCATATTTTGAAAAATTTATTAATTCAGAAAAAAAAACTGAAACTCAAGATGTAATATAAAAAATAATTTTCAAAAGTACAATGCTGACCTGAAGAACGTGAGAGCCAGCTTTTTCGACGACAAAAACGAGGGCAACGCAAACAGCTCCGAGTATCACGACTGTTAGTTTCATAAGTACATCGGCCGTTCTATCGGTGAAGGGAGTTTTACGAAAGGGTTTTATAAAGTCTTCCATGACGACCGCGGCCATCGAGTTCAATCCAGTCGACAGAGAACTAAAATCAATAATGGATAAATCAATAATGGCTAAAATCAATAATGGATAAATCAATAATGGATAAAATCTATAATGGATGTTTTTCTTCAAATTGGCAGGAATTAATTATTTTAATTTCTCATAGGAGAAAAATTACCTCAGAGCAGCGCTGAAGACTCCAGCAACGAATAGTCCAGGAAGACCAGGAAAATCACCGAGAATATCCATCACGAGAAGCGGCAATAATTGATCCTTGGCTCCTGCTAACTAAAATTACAGTTTTTTAATCTTAAATACTGAGATGGGTAAATTTTTTATTACCCATTACAAAAGTACAATTTCTCAAAGTAATGGGTATCTAAATGTAATTTAATTATCCGTTACTGCGAGCACTTATAATCGAATTTGAATAAATTGCCCATTACTTTGTGCATTTTCAATTAAATGAAAAGTAATTAACCATTAATTCAGCCATTTATAATTAAATTTGATTTAATTACCTATTACTGCGAGTATTTGCAATTAAATTTCATTTATTACCCATTACTGTATTTGTAATTAAATTTCATTTAATTTATCCATTACTTTGAGCATTTGTAATTAAATTGTTGATTGAATGAAATTTAATTAGAAATACTCGGAGTAATGGCAATTAAATATAATTTAATCATAAATGCTGTAAGTAGTGAGTAATTAAATATGTAATTTACCGACGAATGTACAATTTCTTTTTTGAAGACGAATTTAATTAAATTTACTGTAAATACATTTTAATGAATCAATTAAATTCCATTAAAGTTAATGTACTTCAAATTTAATTAACGCCAACATAAGTTCATTTTAATTAAATTAATGTTGCTGCTATCCAACAGTGCTCAAATATCGCAGTTTAATCTTAAATATTGAATATTAAATAAAGTCTTGAAAAATGTTTTTTTAGCATAAAATAAATTTCGAAAAAACACAGAATTATGGTTTCCTTACGTACTTTGGTCGTGAGAGGATCGCAGGTATGATACCAGGCGTATATTAGCATTCCCGAGTATCCGCATATTCCAATCAGACTCATTGCCCCAAAGATAAAGCCCCACAGTGCCCTGGAATTAATTGCCTAAACAAAACATTCACTCGGATATTTGAAAAAAATCCAAGATTCCTCTGATCCTTTTTTAGATTTTTCGATGAATTTCTATTCATATATATCGTATTATTATTTTTAATTTTATTGTTATCCAGAGCGCAAAATTGTAATGAAAAAATTACAAATTGCTCTGAACAATTGTAATTTTTTTTTGAAAAAATTACAAATTACTCTGAAAAATTGTAATTTTTTAAGAAAAAAATCATCATAAGAGTAATATTTTATGCCCAATTCTGTGATTATTGTTGTTGTTGTTATTATTGTTAGTTTTTCAGTTGTTATTATTTATTATTAGGAATACCTTCGAGCAGCTTTCAGGGTTGGTAGGGCCATGTAACGCTGCAGCATATTCTGATTAATGGCAGCAATTTGTAACCAGTGAACAAATCCGCCTATCACAAGTCCCCACAGAGTGTGTCTTGTCGATGGATGCCAGTCCATCCTGGATAATAAATTTTTTTTTAAACACCAATTTAATCAAATTTAATTTATATTTATATATGGGGCATTCCATCCCGAATTGGATGGAATGCCTTTAATTTATTTCCTCAAATTTTTTAGTACTCATCAAAAGACCCTTGCTGGTAAATTTTGAGATTTTTTTTATTACCTGTTTAAAAGATATTAAATTAACAAACAAACCGCTTTTTGCGGTATTTTGGTCATAACTTTTAATAATGGTCCAAATTAAAAGTTACAAATTTTGTTCTCGTTTTTTTATGGCCTTTTCAGAAAAAATACAACAAAATATTCGACGTGTTTTTAAATAAGTTTTTTGAGTTTAAACTTTAAATCGCGTTTTTAATAGTGAGTGTATATTTTGATTTTTTTTAATGTTTTGATTTAAACATCTATCTATTCAACAACTTTTAAGACTAGTCCGTTCGTGGGATTTCGATAACTACTATTATATTCGATTTCTGAAAACTAAAAGTTTTTTTTCATTTAAAAAGTTTTATCAAAAAGTGTCAAAATAAATTCTAAATAATGAAAAAAATACTATACAGTAACGAAAATTGCTATCCATAATAATTTATTTAAAAAAAAAAATTATTTTCATAAATCGAAAAAATATAGTAGTTATGGAAGTCTCACGATCGGACTAGTCTTAAAAGTTGTTGAATAGATAGATGTTTAAAACAAAAAATTTTTTAAAAAATCAAAATATACACTCACTTCTAAAAACGCGATTTAAAGTTTAAAACTCAAAAAACTCATTTCAAAACAAGTCGAATATTTTTGTTGTAGTTTTTTCTGAAAAGGCCATGAAAAAACAAAGATTTAAAAAAAAAGGTTTTTCTAACTGTTCGATTTGGGATGGAATGCCCCAAATATATTAAATTTGATTGAAGTTATTATACATTAAATTCAATTTGAATCAATATCTATTAAATCAACTTGAAATCAAATATCGTTACAATTAATTACAGTTAACGTATATCAATTTCAATTGAATTACTTTTGATCAAGTGAAGGGTATAGATTTTTAATTTTGTTATTTGTGCAACCGTAATCATGTATAATTGAAGTGACGGAAAATTTTTTGTTTTGTCCAAGTCCAAGTCCAAGTTTAGTTTTGTCCAAGGATGCCAGTCCTAATTACAATTTCCTTTTTAAAGTCGAATTTAATTAAATTGAATGTACGTTAATTTTAATGAATCAATTAAATTCCATTAAAGTTAATATACTTTAAATTTAATTAAAGTTAACATAAATTCATTTTCATTAAATTGATTTTGATCAAGTTAACGCATTGTTTTTTAATTTGGTAATTTTTGCAACATAATTCATGCATAATTCGAGCGACCGAAATTTTTTTAGTTTTCTCCGGATATACTGACAATGGTAATTCGAGTCTTCCGGAATCACGATTTCTCTGCAGAACGACTTCGAGACCACCGAGATCCATGGTGCCCTTTATTATTATGAGTAGCATTGCGCCAAACATAACAAAGGCTTGAACGAAATCCGTCCACACGACTGCCTTTAATCCACCCTAGAATTGATAATTGAAAAAAAACCATTAGTTTTGAGTGTCTCACGGTGAGAAATTTTTTATAATTTTTTTTTTTTATAGAATTGAATCTTCAATTACGTACCACACAAGTGTAAAATATGCAAACAACGCACACGAATGGCGTCACGATGTGAATATTAATTCCAGTCACTGGAATTTACAAAAGATAATAAAATTAGATCCTTTGCCATGTAATTTACAACGTGATTTCCATCGTACCTTGATTGAAGGCGAGGGCTGGTACATAAATGACGATTGGAAGCCACAGCATCTGAAATCATGATTTTTGTTTCACACTATTCGAATCGTCGAAAATTAAAATTTTCTATTATCCTCTTGAATTTGGTTACTTTACTTTTTTTTACAATTTTAATTTTTTTTTACAAGTGAAAGCTATGTATTCGTGCTTTTAAAAAAAATATTTTTTTCCCATTTATTTCATTCAAGGGAAATGACAAAATTCAAAGAGGCGAAAGAATGCACGAAAGCTCCTTTAAAATCTATTTTGTTGAGAAAAATGTAAACGCTCTTTTCCACATCAGCAACATTTTTGTTTTCTTTATTATTGTTTCGGATATTTTATCTTTTGTATTCTATAATTTTTGTGTACCTAGCATTTTTTTTACATATTGACTAATGGAAAAATATTAAAAAATTGAGGAGTGTTTAGCAACGTCATATAAAAAATTATGAATCCAATCTCAGAGCCTGAGGATCGGATGTTGGCTCAGTTTGCATGTAACAAATGAGGCGATCCATGTCACTTCTGCCAGTAAAAAAAAAAATTCCACAAATAATTTTGAAAAATCGAGTTACTTTATTGAAGAATATTAATCGAGTGTCGAATTTTTTTAAAAAATTTCTGACGTTTTTATCGTTGATTACCATTTTTTAACATTTTTCCATTCAAATCGCTGTATCTTGGCAGGATTTGACGTATTTTCATTTGTAAAAAACAAAAATCTGCTTCTTTTTATGGCCTTCCAGAAAAAAATTAATTTAGATTTTATTGAGCAAGTCGAACGTCCGTTTCAGGGCAAAATATGCAAAAATATTTTTTTTCTCAAGGAAAGACACTGATTTTATTTTATTATTTTTTTTTTCAATTTACCCGAATTGTTAATACGAAAAACGAATTTTTGGTATTTTTTATATTATGGGATTCCTAAACACAGCTATCTTTTTTAAAAATTAATATATTATTAATTTAAAAAAAAATAGCTGTTGAAACGAAATTTTAGTATTTTTATTATTTAAAAAAATGTACATAAAATTTGGATTTTTTTTTCACAGTATTTCTTAGGATTGCGTGGAACCTGTAGCTTCGATTTTTTTTTCGTTGAATGATCTTAAAACTAGAAACATGAAGCTGCAAAATGCTTTTTTTAAGACCTCCATACGGCCATTTTTCACTGAGATCTGAGCGTTGTGAAAATAGTAATGTAAAAGTAATGCATTACCCATTACTTTAAACAATGTGTATTGGATAAGTATTCCATTACAAATAAAAATAGTAATGTGTAATGGATGCGTGTTCCATTACAATTACAAAAAGTAATGTGTAATGGATGCATGTCCCATTACAAATAAAAAATGTAATGTGCAATAGATGCATGCGCCATTACAAATAAAAAAGTAATGTGTAATGGATGTGTGTTCCATGACAAATAAAAAAGTAATGTATAATGTATGCACGTTCCATTACAAATTACTATTTGAAAAAAAAGTGATTTGCAGTGGAGAATATTCCATTACAGATAGAAAAATTGCCGTGCTCGTATTAGAAACTTGCACATTGCTGTCTCACTATTTTATTTCGCTCAGTAAAAGTTCATGCACAATTATCACAAATGATCCATAAAGTTAAAAAAAAAAGAACATGCACATTATTTAGGGATTTAATAAAGCGACAATTTTTGTATCAGTAACTTGTAATTTTTATTAAATTGCTTATAATTATGGGTAACAGCGTGTAAAAGCAAGTTCAATATAAAGTTGGATAATTTTTTAGGTTGAGTACATTTTCGTACTTCATATTTAACGATGAACTGTCTGTTTTTTTTTTCTATTTTTTAAGTTTATGGATCCTTTGTGATAGCAATGTGCAAGTTTCTAATACGAGCACGGCAATTTTTCTATTTGTAATGGCCTATGCATCCATTACACATTACTTTATGTATTTGTAATGGAACACACATTAATTACACATTACTTTTTTATTTGTAACGGCACATGTATCCATTACACATTACTTTTTTTATTTGTAATGGCACATGCATCCATTACACATTACTCTTTTTATTTGTAATGATACACGCATTCATTACACATTACTTTTGTATTTTGTAATGGTACACTTATCCATTTAACATTATGCAGTGTAATGGGTAATAAATACAGTAATGCATTATTTACAACTCTGACTGTGATGTAGCATTTTTAAAAATTACTAAAAATATAGGCATTTTTTTAAATTAAATTGGAAATTATGGTGCGGATCAAAAAATCCCTGAACAAAGTAAATTGAAAGTAAACAAATACCTCAAATAATTACAGCATCCGTGTTTATTTACTCGGAGTCAGCTTGGCTGATTAAACAGTTACCCAATTAATTCTTGCACAAAAGTATCGAAAGAAAAACTTACAATTCCAAATCCGAAGAGTGCAGATCCAAGTATCCTGACTTTTTTGTCGAATCGTCTCTCGAGGTACTCGTAAGTGCTCGTTAAGCGGAGCTCGTGAAATACCGGAAGGTAAATGTTGGACATGACGAAACCAACGAGAACAACGCCAAAACCGATGAACAAATAGCTCGTACCGTGAACATAAATTTCCGTTGGTGTACCGAGTAACGATATACCGGATATGAAACTCGCTATGAGGCTCAAAGTTATCGGCAATGTCCTCATGTTCCTTCCGCCAACGAGATACTCGTCTTCGCCGCTTGATTTCTTTATAAAACCAAAATAAATACCGATGCCACCGCAAAACAGGAGCATGACGGTGAATACCGAATAATCGACAATACCGAAAATTTGCATTGACCTGCCGAGTTCGTCGACCGTCATCATACCCTGAACCCAATTTTTTCGCTGAGCGATATCCGATGTCCCCTCGGAAGTCATTTTATTGCAGAATGGAATTTCAAAAAATTGCAATTATCAAGATCCTCGAGATTCTTTAAATTAGACCGTTGATTAAATACATTTAATATTATCTTACTTTTTGGGGTTTAAAAAAAAATTTAATTCTCTACTTTATTTCCATGGATTTTATCACAATCGTTTCACTCTTATATTGTGGGCGAGATATATGGAAAAAGTCATTGACGAATGTTGAATTTAAGTTTGGTTTTTTTTTGTTTTGAGGAAATATGTTGAAACTGGCAGATTTTGTGAGGGAAGTGCAGCTCGCAAAGCACCGAAACGTCAAATGATCCATATACGAGATTGCGTTGATAAAAGTGAAGCATGTATCTCGCGTGTCACGACCCAACGATTTTCTCTCGTTTAAAATGGACAATGGGCATGTAAGTACTTCTGCCCGTTTGTGATATACAGACAAAATGGACTGGAAGCAACGCGAGAACACTCTCAAGTGAATAATGTGTCCTAAATTTAGAGCTGGCAATGCGGACATAAAAAGTATTTTACGTTTATATCGTACACACTCCGTGATAAATTTATAGATTAGGATAGTTTGAAAGTAGAAAATGAAACTTCCTCATGCGTTTCTCGATTAGATATTTACAATTTTTTTTCCCTTGTGCGCAAAAGCGGAAGTAACTTTTTTAAAAATGGGAATCTCGAAATTCATACATCACAAAATCTCTCGGTGAGTAATTTTAGATGAAACTAGAGTTTTCGTCAAATCTGATACCTGAGCCATTTTTTTCCATGAAGTTTTCATCCAAAGTCTTGAAATCTCAATTTTTCATAATTTTCAACTGTATGTTTTTTTTGCAATTCAATTTTATCATCTTGTTTCAAAATATGCACTCCTCTGTATCGGTACATATTAAAGCACATATATATATATATATGAGTCATTCCATGTCAATTTAACGACGTTTTGTCGGTGACTCCGTTCGATTGTTTTTTTTTAATATGTTATTAAATATACAAAAAGAAGTATCCATGTAAATTTTTAGCTCTCTATCTTAAATCATACCGAAGTTATTGATTTTTTAAAAAATATTCTTAAAATAATCATAACTTCTACAAAAACGAAGATATTCTTACTGGCTAGGTCATTTTTTTTTGTTTTTTAATGTACTTTTTGAAAAACAAATCGAAAATTAAGAAAAAAAAAATTTCGATGTCTTTTTGGCTGTTTTAAGGATGTTCAGTCCCAAATCGCAAATGATGAGAAAATTTTGAAAATTTGGTATGTTTTTGAATGAATTATTTAAGAGGTCGTGTAAAAATTTCACGACGGTGAGGAAGCTCGTTATCGAACAATTAACGTCAACAAATTAAATTAAATGTAGTCTTATGGAAACTGATATAACTTTGCGATAAGTTTTTTTTTTTGATCTCTCAATTTTTTATCTACACTATATTGAAAGCAACGGAAACGAAACGAAGTTTATTGATAAATATTTTTTTTATTTGTTTAAAAAATTGTTCTTAACAAAATGTTAATATTTTAATAACTCTTAAATACTTCATACAAAAACATACCAAATTTTCAGAATTTTCTCATCATTTTTTATTTTAACCCTTTAGGAGGTTGAAGTAATGATGATAGAATTCTGAAAATTTAATATGTTTTTACATGAAGTATTCAGTAGGTCGTGTAAAAATTTCACGACAATTAAGAAGCTATTTATTGAACAATTAACATTAAAAGACTTTATAGAGACTCAACAACCTTAAGCTAAAAATTTGGATTTTCTTTCAATGGGACCCCTTGCATTTTTTTCGAAAAAAATTATTAAATTCTGCGTAAAAAAACAATATTTGTGAGATTTTACCGAAGATAGGACTCAAATAACTTCTTATTAAATTTTTTTTTTCGATTTTTCTTTTCGTAATTTTGGCCTTTTCTCCTTCTTGACTGAAATAGTTTATTTCAATTATGTTAAAATAAATAATTCAACTTTTCTCACATATTTCCATTGTAAATTATAATAATTAACATTAAGAACTACGATTTTTATGTAAAAAAATGGAATAAAGTGCAAAACGTACTTGAATTGTAATTCTTAATGTTAATTATTATCATTTACGAAGGAAATATGTGAGAGAATTTGAATTATTTATTTTAACATAATTGAAAATAACTATTGCAGTCATAAAAGGAAAAAATATCAAAATTATGAAAAAAAAATCGAAAAAAAATTTGTTTCAATAAGAAGTTACTTCAATTCCACCTTCGGTAAAAACTCAAACATTTTATTTTTTTCTGTAGAATTTTATAAATTTTGTTGAAAAAAACCGAAGGGGTTCCATTGAAAGAAAATCCAATTTTTTGGCTTAAAACAGCCAAAAAGACATTAAAAAATTGTTTTTCTTAATTAACGATATTTTTTTCAGAAAGTACGTTGAACAAGAAAAAAAAATGATCTAGCAAGTTAGAATGTCTTGGTTATTGTAGAAATTACAATTATTTTAAGAATATTTTATCAAAAATCAATAACTTCTGTATGGTTTAAGATAGGGAGCTAAAAATTTACACGGATACTTCTTTTTGCATGTTTAATAACATATTAAAAAATATACAAAATCGAAAAGGCTCGCCGACAATACGTCGTAGAATTGACATGGAATGACTCATATATACTATAGCATAAAAGTTAAGGAAATTAAAAAATTGGCTTTTCGAAAATCTCGTTAAGCGTTGAAAAAAAATCGTCAAAGTTTCAGGATTTACCTGAACTCATGTTTCCTTAAACACACAAAAAAAAATTGTAATATTTTTTAAATGTATTCTACAAATGACAAACAAAACCTTTCAACGGTTTTTAAATAATATGCTTTTGAGCTTTTTAAAAAATGAGCATTTTGCATGATGTAGATTATTGTATATAGTATATGTGAATGTCGATAAGATCATCCAAACTTTCGTCGTGATATGAGGTTCCCCCGTCAAACCCGAAAGGAATCGCCAGTCGTGGGTGTTTCAATAAAACATTATAGTCTGCCACAATTTACGAATTTGGCCTCACGCGATTTGAGACAATTGCTCCTGCACGCAGCCTTGAACTCCTCGAACGAAAGTTATAATCGCAAACGTTTGCCATAATGATGTATGTCCGCCTCTTTATCCCCGTTTATGCTTTATCACGAATAGCGCGGCCAAGTGAATTATTAATTATCAACTGATTGCAACGAACAGGCGTTTTGACCGTAGAAGAATTTTAACCCTCGAGTAAAAAACCCTCGAGTATCATTTTTCATCCTTACTTCTTTGACATAATACGCAATTATCCGAGAAAAAAGTTCAACCACGATGTAGAAATAATCGCGATATTTTATTCAGTTTATTAGTTATTTTTTTCCGAAATTGCAGAAGGAAAATTTTTTCTCTAACCCTCGTAGAACGTTGGCAATTCGTTGCCGAGAACGACCCTTCGTTCGACTCCCTTCTCGGTTATGACACCCAGACGTATAACTCCACCGCTGCTTCCGTCACGAGCCATCGCGAGAGCCAGTGCTGAAAGTTGAAAATATTATTTGAAATAATAATAATAATAATAATAATAATAATAATAATAATAATAATAATAAATTATAATAGGTCATAACTAAATTTTGTATTGATATTGAAGATGAAATATAAATTTTTTTTTTTTCAAAATCACAACTATGGTTTTCATCTGATCACGGTACGATCAATATCGATCCGATAATTATTTTCGAGTCTAATTCCCACATTGTTCATCATTGTTGTAGAACCAGGCGAATATACCAATGAATTATGGTTCGTTTGCAACTGTAATAAAAAAAAATTTGCAAAAAAATATGCGGCCAGAAATTATAATGAGATTGTCAAATGACAATATTCAATTTGTCAAATATTCCACTGCCGCCACCTCGATAATCAAAATCCATAATGTACTTGCGCATCTTTCAATCTAAAAGGGATTTTCGTGATTCTTCAGTAATGCAATGTCTCTGAAATCGGATAGTCTTGAAGTTTCGAACGTTCTGTGTTAAAAAAAAATTATAAGAGTTGAGCAAGTACTTGGTAAATAATCATTGTTTATATTGAAAGATGTATGAAGAATCATTACCAAAATGTTAAAGGGCCTTAAAACTGTTCTTTCAAAGAAGAAGCTATTGGATATTCCGTCCATTTGAACGTTCAGAACTTCACGTCCATTAATTCGTTTGAAATACGTTGGGGCTGATTAATTCCATCGTTTAGTGAATTCACAACGAAATTTCAATGATTCCTACCATACCGATCTCGTCTCATTGTTTATCCGCATCAATTATATACAGAGTTGTGAAAATAGTAATGTAAAAGTAATGCATTATCCATTAGTTTGAACAATTTGTATTGAATAAATGTTCCATTACAAATTACAAAAGTAACGTGCAATGAATGAATGTTCCATTACAAATGAAAATAGTAATGTGTAATAGATGCGTGCTCCATTAAAAATGACAAAAGTAACGTGTAATGAATGCATGTTCCATTACAAATAATAAAAGTAATATGTAATGGATGCATGTGCCATTACAAATAAAAAAAATAACGTGTAATGAATGAGTGCTCCATTACAAATTACAATTGAAAAAAAAAGTAATTTGTAGTGGAGAATATTCCATTACAAATTAGTGTGTTTCTACGACAATTTGAAGCAGGCACTATTTCGCTAGATACTATTAATTTTTCAATTAAAATAATTTGTGTGTATCAAGTTTTAGTTAACTTTACTATCGCAGTGGTAAATGTATGAACAGTGATTTTTTTAAGTAATTTTTACTCTATTCGAGCGAAATAAAATAATGAAACAGCAATGTGCAAGTTTCTAATGCGAGCACAGCAATTTTTCTATTTGTAATGGAATATTCTCCACTACAAATTACTTTTTTTTCAATTGTAATTTGTAATGGAGCATCCATTACACATTACTTTTTTATCCGCAATGGCGCATGCATCCATTGCACGTTACATTTTTTATTTGTAATGGGACATGCATCCATTACACATTACTTTTTTTATTCGCAATGGCGCATGCATCCATTACATATTACTTTTTTATTTGTAATGGAACACACATTCATTACACATTACTTTTGTATCTTGTAATAGGACACTTGTCCATTTCACCATATCTCTCCCAAATATTTCCAGCAATACTATTTATTGCCGGATATACCAATTCATGCGCGATATTTGAACTCACTGTTTGAAACGAGCTCGACGCATTGATCCTGCGTCATGCCTGTCTTAAAATTGGCATCAACGTAGCCATAAACGTAGCTCGCACCTGAACCGCCGATGGAAATCGGCTGACGAACGCACATTCCACCAAGTGGAATGCTGTATACTTGTCCACCTTTGCGCTCGTCCCATCCGGCAACGAGGATACCTGCCATCAGCGAGTCGCGATAATTGTAGCACATTTCACGAAATACGTTGGCCGCAGTTTCAACGAGCGGCTGAGTGCCCAGTTCCATTCTAACAATGAAAAAAAAAAAAAAAAGCAAAAATGTGTAATCGAATTTACGTAAGGTATAAGCTGGTTTATCCACACTTCCGTTCTTCTTTCCCCATTTGAACGTTTCGTTATTGGAAATTATTTCATCCAAATGTCATGATTTTCTAAAATATGTACACTACCGGCGAAAAGTTTCCGGACAAAACTTCAAAAAAGATCTGGAACGTCTTTTTATGCCATTTCGCCGGAAGTCAACGTAAACTAATTTAACAAACGGCATTTTTAAGGGGAAGAATTCGGCTTCATTTCTTGTTTTTTAAATTATTTTTACATTTGTTTTGAGATTTGGACTCGATTTTGAAAACGACCTTTTTTTGGCTTGTTTTTCCCTCCCTTCAGGTGCACCCATCTCCCAGAGGAAATTTTTTAAATACATTTTTACGATTGGATTCATCAAGGGGAAAGTTTGAGCTTCAATTTCCTTTTTTTTTAAACTTTGAGCGATTTTTTTCTAAAATTTTTTTTTTCTCATGTTGAAGCGGAAAAACAAATTTGAAAAAAATTCCAATGTGTTGAAAATGGTAAAATAAAGTATTTTTTCTTCTTGAAATTTTATCAATAATTTCATAGTTTTCGAGTTATGGTAATTGAATGATCTGAGCTCCGACCCAGAAAATGTAAAAAAAAAATTTGGAAAAAAATCTGAAAAAATTTCTCTGAACTCAACGAAAACAGACGCAACTTTTTGCTATCATGAAGTTTTTCATGAATCCTCTTTGTTTTCGTATTATACGGGATTTTTCAAATTTCCTCTTTCTCACAAAAAAAAAGAATAACTTTGGAAAAAAAAATCGCTCAAAGTTTTATAAAAAAGGAAATTCAAGCTCAAGCTTTCCCTTTTGTGCATCCAAAAAAACGAAAAACAGTTGTTTTCAAAATAGAGTCCAAATCTAAAAACAAATTGTAAAAATTATTTTAAAAACAGGAAATGAAGCCACATTCTTCCCCTTTAAAATGCCGTTTGTTAAATTAATTTACGTTGACTTGAAATGTCATAAAAAAACGTTCCAAACCTTTTTTGAAGTATTGTCCAGAAACTTTTCGCCGGTAGTGTATATCATATGCAATGGACTTGAAGTTCTGAACGTTCGAATGAACGGAAAAATGATGTTGAAGTTTCCATCGTCGCAATGCAACGGGAATAATTTTTTTCAATCAACTTTCAGTGAGATTTACGCTTTGTTTGTGCATTCAAAATCTCGAGTCTATTATAAAGAGCCCAAAATACAATTTAACGATTTTTAATTTTGAAAATTTCTCAGGATGAATGAATTTTATTAAAAAATAAACTATTTCCGATATTTTGAAATGATGTAAACTTCAGCATCGTACGGAAAATCTAATAACCTGTTCTTTTAAAGGAGATTTTTAAGGCCCTTTAACACTTTAAAAATAATTCTTCGACTATCTTTCGATTTTAAAAAGGATTATTCACCAAGTATTTGCCCAGCTCCTTTAATTTTTTGTTAAACAAATAAATTTGTCCATTTTTGGTTCAACTGAACGTTCGAAACTTCAAGTACATCATATACTTGGATTCTTGCTCATTGAAGGTTTGCTACAAACAATTTCTTCTTTTGCTGTGAGATTTAGGTGCTAGAACATGAATTGCAGATTACATAAAATTCCAAATTCCGCAATGACAAGAGCCTTAAATATTTACAAAGGGCATTAAATACAAATTTTTGTATTGCATTATGTTTCAAATTTTTTTTACTGTTTGTAGGGTCTTTCATTCATCTGTCATTCATCCAGCTGATTATAATAATCAAGATTATACTGTATTTTGAAATATAATGCAAATTTTTTTCATCTTCAAATTCAATAATGGATTTCAAGGACTCACTGATGAAAACCCAAATGGTAAGTCACTATATCGGCAATGGCTTGAGTATCGGCAGCCGAGCCTGAGCGACAGCAGTAAATGTTGTCCGTGACTTTCGTGAGCTTGTCCGTAACTCGATTGCTGATGTAGGCTCTAAAAACGATAAACGATGGATATTATAAATCGGAAGATACGAAAAAAAGATTGAATTGCAATAAGTAAATGAGGAAAGAGGGAAAATCATACCCTGTGGTGGTACGTGAATCAGCTCCGATTACCACTCCGCCATTAAATTCACAGGCCATGATAGAAGTCTTTGAATCAACATAAAAATAATTGTTATTCATGATTTTTCAAATATTTAATTTGACATACTTATGTTAATCGCCATTTCATGCACGAAAAAGATGATAGACAAATAATTTAATGTCAATTGAGTGACGAGACTCGAAAGAGTGCACTGTCATTCTAACCTCTGAATACCGAATGAGATCATTCTTTTTCTATCAAACTTGATTTTATTTACTCACGCCTGTGCTTTGTTCGGACGTTAACCACTCCGGAGATATAGAATCCATCATCATACCCGCGTTAAATGGTGCAAAATTTTGTACGGCGTTCATTATTTATTGAATTCAAGAAAAATGTATTCCAGTTCTAAACTTCGACTCCACAAAGCACGGTCGTACCGTACATACAGGTCGGAAACTCCGGCGTTTTTGAGTGGTGGGGGATGGCATAGTTGTTGAGGCAAAGGGGTGACCCCTCTACGACGACGAACCTAGCGGTCGGTTCTACAACTACGCAGATTATTGGCGATAAGATAGTGAGCAACTTCGCCACGTGGCGGCGCCACCATAGGGGTGCTGGCCTCTGGCGGCGGCTGCTATTCGGATGTTGAACTTTCGTTTTTTCGCGCTTTTACTACGAAAAAAATCGAGCGATATATGGATTATATTTATTCAGGGCAAATGTCTCGACGCCATTAAAAAAAAAAACTTGAAGAGACAGGGAAAATACGGCACGAACAATGCGGTAAGAACGCTTATACATTCCAAAGTGCCGGAAATGACAGTTATTTTTGAACCTCAATTCGGTTGCATAGGTAAACGCGTTATTTAATTAAAAAACCTAATCACATTTTACTGATGTATTGTATGTTTTACAATTAATTCTAAGATGGAGTAATACACAATTTTCTAAGCTGGACTTTTTTCCAAACCATCCAAGCCAAGTTTTGTGCTATTTTTCTATCTACAATGCTGAATCGTAAATATTACTTGGTTCTTACATCTCATGATTTCAATTTTTTTAAATATATCAAAGTATATGCATTTTTGAACACTTGAAGTCGTTTTTTTACTTTTTAGAATTTTTATTAGTACGCGTGCGCCCATTATCTTCAATGGAAATTTTACGGTATTATCTTTAAGGGAAATTTAAGTAGCTTTCTAGATCAGGTTCTGTATGAACAAAATCATCGACAAAAATGTTTTACCAAACTAACGAGATACGTGAAGCATAAACATTGGAAATAAGGACATATATATGGGGCATTCCACGTCAAATCACATGGCCTGACCCCGTCGGATTTAGTTGATGAATTTTTTTTAGGCATATTTTGGTCCAAAAAAAGAGATTTTTTTACAGATTTTCATCACTTGGTTTGTCTCATAAAATAATAATTTTTTCCATAACTGTTGAGTAAAAATGAATTTCAACCAGTGTTAAAATTCTGAAATTTTTTGCATAAATTCTATATAACTAAAAACTAGTATTTTCATCATAGTTTGAGAGTGGACCGAGAATGATTTATATATTTTTTGTAATTAAATAAAAAAATTTGTTTACAAATTTTGTAAATTGAATATTTCAATGATGGTTCCCTGTCGGATAAAAAAAAAGAAAAATAAATCTTATATTGGTAAAAATTTTTTTTGCCTATTTTGATAATATATTTTCTGTATTTCGATAATAGATCTTCTATTTTTTGATGATCGTTCCTTGAAAATAGTTAGATAAAGTTTATATTGTTGTAGTGCTCGGTCCGAAAAGTAATACATTTTTTACAATCAAAATATGGGAAACATTTTTTTTACCAACACACGATTTATTTTTCGTTTTTTTTTCCTACAAGGACCCATTATTAAAATATTTGATTTCCAAAATGTGTAAGCAAACTTTTTTTCTTAAATTGAAAAAAAATATTCTTGGCCCACTCTCAAACTATGATAAAAATACTTGTTTTTAATTATAGATTTTATAAGAAAAAAATTCCAGAACTTTAAACCCGGTCCAAATTAATTTTTACTCAACAATTATGAAAAATAAAAATATTTCATGGCGTAAAACAAGTGATAAAAGTCTGGAAAGAATGACCACTTTTTTTTGGATCAAAATATGCCAAAAAAAAAATTCGTCAACTGAAACCGAGGGGGTCAGGCACCACGTGAAGTGACCTGGAATGCCCCATATACACCTAATACTTTGAATTGAATATTTAAATACTTAAATACTTAAATTTTCATCGCAAATATTGTTCCTTCGATTGCGCATTTGCGGCTATTTTGTGGCATCAGGTCAAGAGCGATTGAAAATCTCAAGATATTATTTCATGATTTTTATTCTTCATTTGCAATGCTTATATTACAAAACATACTTTTCCAGACACATTGAAAATATGCTCTATTTACATCGGATGTACCTATTTTTTTTTCTTTTTCTTTTCTTGCGCTAACGTAATAACTTTACAGGAATAATATTCATCAACTATTCTCGTAGGCTTTTCGCATGACAATATGATTATGGCAGTACCTTTACAATATATAGTCTATTATCATCCATCTTATGTTATACATATATAACCTTTTTTTTAATTTTTAGATTTTTTTTTTAAATTTCGTTTATTTTCATTTTACTCAAATTTTATATATTCAATATGAAAATCTGCATTCTTAAGCTATGTGCACCAGCTAGGCTCACGAAAGATGAAACAAATGTCGATATATACCTTTTCTTTGTTCATGACGACCCATTTAAAATTAATAAGCAATTTAATATATATATATGAGATCTAAACAAAGTTTGAATGCAATAGTTGACGCTGAAAATTCTTGCAAGGATATATTAACTGAATTGTATTTAAACGACGAGATGGTTAAATCAATTTCTCTCTCTCGAAAGTGAGCGCTAAGAGTTGCGGATGTATTTGTTTCTTTCAACTTTTCCTCGCGACGCATCTGTTGCTTTTGTGTGAACAATTTGACAATAAACGCTGAGCAGATTCTGCGATATGTTAATAATCACGAGAAAGCCCGCGGAAAGCGCACGAAATTTATTTTGGACCCCTCTGTTTAAATCGTCCATTACAGTTTTGTTTGAACGGAAAAAAACTCCAAAATGCTCCAATCGTCACATTGATTTGAACTAAACATGAAAAATTTCTCCGGTATTGTCTAAAAAGTGCATTTCTTTCGTTTTTCAGTCGCTACTTTGATATATCTTCTCTCTCTTTCTCTCTCTCTCTCTCTTCTGCATTTACTCCGTAAATCGATCTAAAAGATACTTAAATATTTATCTTATTCTCCAAGGATGTTGCACATTTTACTTTAGCAAATAATAATCGTCACTCGATGGATAAATAGATACACTGATCTGGCGGTAAACAATTTCCATCACGAGTCCTCGATAATTCTAAGACGACGGTGAACAATTATTTGAACACTCACTTAAACAAAAAAAAAAGTTCATCCCAAAGATTTCATTGTACGGGGGAAAAAAAAACCACAAACAAAAATACAAATTTTTATCTTAATCTCGACGGGCCAATTGTTTCAGTTTTTTTTTGGGGCCCTCGAGGAAGTCTGGAGGGAAATAAAAATGATCACTCTCCGAAAGCGACAATTTCTTGAGGCGGAGGATAAAAAAGAAAGTATCGCTTCTAATCGTGAAACACGTATCAAGAGGTGCTGTTTCGGTGTTTCTTGTTTTTCGTCTTTCCCGGCTCAAATTCGTCCTCGCTTCTTCGTCTCTTCTCCTTGAGTTGCTTCTCCATCGCGAGCATCGTAATCATACGTTTGTGCGAATCACCGACTATCCAACCGTGTTGCTCCTGACGATCATCCTCTTCCTCCTCGACGACGCTCGTCGTTATTGGCACAGGCTCGTCCTCGTCGCTGGAACTGGACCAATAATAAAGCTGATTAGCGGCCGCTCTTTTTCTTCTTCCTATCGCAACGCCAACGCCTTCGTCCACTTTGTTCCAACATTTTGTCGTTCTGAGCTCTTCGTCGTCGGAATCTCGTTTCCCGCTCGACGATCTTCGCTCCTTCGTCTCCTTTCTCGGACACGAGGACGTTGTTCTGTTTCTTGATTTTTCACCGTTGGAAATTCGACTCTTGCGATTCCCGCTCGTACATTTCGTTTCCGCTGTTTTTGGTGATTTTTTCTTCTGTCCCGATTTCGTGGATTTTTTTGTTTTACCGCAGGATTCCCGCTCGTTGGCAGTGAGATTCTCGTCGCTGTTGATCCGCGACTCGTTATTCATCCTCGTTGAATCTTCGTCATGTTTTTCATCGGTTTTTCGCGAATCCATCGATTTCACGGATTTCCGTGATTTTTCCGAGCGCTTCCGCTTGGCAACGACCGGCGATAATTTGTTCTCATCAACCTCCGACTTGTCGCCGACCATCGTCTCATTTTCGACAATATTTTTATCACTCTTGACCGATTCCGCATCGCTTCTTCCGCCGCTGCTCTTCGTTCTCTCAAGTTCACGCAATATTTCCTCCTCAATGGCTTTTTGCTCTTTAGCGATCATTTGCTCGTGCTTCTTCTCCATGTAACGCTCCTTTCTCTTTTCCTTCGACTCTCTCTTGGGCTTCCTCGTTTGTTTATCATTGTCAATTCTATCGACAATCGTACGTCTGCACGTTTCACGAGCGTAGGAATCATCGTCAGAGCTGCTTATTTCCGCCAAAAGTCCTTGTTTCCCAATCGCGCATTTTCTCTGTCTCCTCGTTGATTGATAATCCATCAATATACGATCTTGCTCCTCTTGAAGCTTCTTCTGTTGTTGCTGCTTGCGTTTCTTCGATTCTTGCACTTTGCGACTGAGAAAAACATGAAGTGGCAAATTGTCCGACGTTTGTTGGGGTTTTACGTTGCTCGTCAGCTTTTCCGGCAGAATGAGAATCTCATCGGGCTCGTCTTCGTTGTTGACGGTGATGCCGAGATTGTTGTCATTATCCTCGTCCATGTCGTCTCTCTCGAGACCCAAAATATCATTTCTCTTGGACAATTCCTCTTTATTCGATGATTCCTCGCATCTCGCTGTTTCTCTCACTCTCTCGGACATTCTCGACATGTCCTCATTGTTGTCCAGCAGATCAAGAGCCTCCTCGAGGGGTATGAGCTCCTTTTCCTCGCTGTAAACATCATTGTCGTTGGTAACGTTGATTTTATCATCGATGGTGATTCTAGAATTTTCATTATCCTCCGTCCGATCACGATTGTCGTTGGAATCTTCGTCGGTCTCGTCGGTTGTATCCTCGCGATAAAGGTCGTCGAGCTCGAAAGCCGTTACCGAACGATTTTCCGTATCGTCGTCACTGAGTCTCGCATCATCCGTCTCCAGCTTTCTCTCGTCGATGACCAACGGATGATCCGACGTTTCCGACTCGGATTTCTTGTTCTCAGGCTCATTCTTACTGTCTGTCTTGGTGCTGACGTTCATCCAATCGACTACCATCTGCTCCGCGTGATCCTCCGGATAATTGTCAGCCAAAACAGGACTCGTCGTTATTCCGCGATTTTTGTCTGAGACATTTTTTGCGTTGGACTTCTTCGACTCGTAATCATTGTTCTCATTCTCGTAATCGCTCTCCGACGACGTTGACAATTCGGCGAACAAATTTTGCTTTCCCTTCGAACATGTACGTTGACTCTTCGTTGTACCAACGCCAACGTCTTCGGCTTTCGCCGCTGTCACGAATTCGTCGGAACTGTCGTTTTCGTACCAAGCATTGCGCGATTTTTTCTTCGTACTCTTTCCTCGCTTTCTCGTTTTACCGTGCTTCGTTGATTCGACGAGTTTTCTCGAGCCACGTTTTCGCTCGACGTAATCGTCCATCGGACCGATAACGCGTTGTCGTTGCTCATTCTCTTCCTCTTCCGCCTCTTCATTCTCCACCCGCTCTGCCTCGTTTTTCCCGTGTCCACGCTCGATCCTCTGTTCCTTTTGACGATGATGTTTGTCCTCGATCTGGAAAGATTTGAGGGCACCTTTGGTTTTCGGCGCCGGTGTCTCTATCTCCTGAAACTTTCGATCCACCATCGACTCCAATCTTCTGCCAAGCGCGTCCCCACTTTTTCCATTCTTCAACGTTTCACCGATCGTCATCGTCATGACATCCTCGAGTTTCTTCGTTTTATCCGATTTCGAAGTATCGCTTGTCTTGTCGTTTTTGTTTCTATACGACAGTACCGAGCTGCTTTCTTGCTGACTCTCGTCATCGTCGAAATCGTAAACGTCTTTTATGCGCTCCTGCGACGTACCGATGTTCGTCGTTGTCTTGCGATCGTCGCGCCGCTTCTTTCGCTCGGCCATTCCGCCAAGCTGACTCTTTCGGATCAACGGAAAATCTTGATTCGGTTGTTTCTTTGATTTCTTCGATCTCTTCTGGCGCTGTGCGTTCAACTCACGAAGCGCCATTTCACCGCTATCCGTTCTCTCGTGATGTTTCCTCTCGTTCAACTCTTTCTTTCTCTCGAACAATTCTCTTATTGGATTTCGTGGTTTTTTCGGAACTTCGCGCTCGATGATCGTACGGTCTCCGCAGATGGAGTCACGCGTTCTTGTCGGTGATTTTGATGATTTATCACGCTTCGATGCCTCGAGATCGGGTATCATCGAGGTTGGCACTCGGGCACAAGCCAGCTCCGCCAGGACGTTCATCGGTGTTGAACCACTGCGAACACATCATCAAAAAAAAAAATACATTTTGAGATTTGTCTTCAAAACTTACACAATTTGAAAAAATTAATTGTAAGGATATATTGCAGAGTTGGGCAAAGTACTTGACAGTACTTCAAGTATCGAGTACAAAGTACCGGTGCTACTTGAAGTACGAAGTACTTGTTACTTGAAGTACACAGTACTTGTTACTTGAAGTACAAAGTACTTGTTACTTGAAGTACAAAGTACTTGTTACTTGAAGTACAATGTACTTGTTACTTCAAGTACTTGAAAAAATCAAGGACTAAGTATCAAGAACTTTTCAAGTTTTCAGGTACGTCTCGTAAATTCTGGTACCTGGGTCATTCCATGTCAAATCGACCAAGAGTTGGAATTTGGTCAGAAGTTTTCTTTTATCATAAAACGAAGTTCTACTAAAGGAAAGGAATTGATTTTTTTTTTCGAAAATTCAAAATTTTACCATTTTTCAAAATTTTCAAGTTTGTTTCTAAATATCTCGAAAACTATTATAGTTACGAAGAAATCGTTCTGGGTTCGTCTTAAAGAGTATACTTGGAGCTACGAAAAAAAAAATATTCCGAATTTTTTTTTTTGAAAAATGATGAATTTGGAGAATTTTGAATTCTTTTAAATCGTGAAAATCCGCAATCGACATTAAATTTTTGGTTCAATTTTTTTAAACATATAATGCTTTGTACTGATCTTAAAAGATCCTGAAATTTTCAGAATTGCTTTTTTTTTCCAAAGTATATATGAATTTTTGAATTTTGGTAAACAAAAATTTTGTTTACCTCTAAGTTAAGTAAAGTTGAGTAATCGTGTAATTTTTACTGCTCAAAATTACAAAATTACATTATTGTTCATGTAATCATGTAATCATGTAATCATGATCATGTAATCATGATTACATGAACCTTTTGCAAAAATTCTTCCATTCATTTTCGCCTAACCGTAAAAACATTTCCTGGAAATAATCCTGGACCGAAAAATTCGATATACATCTTTTAATCGATTTTGAAGAAACTGGACGTACTCATGCGACCCCCGATAGCCAATAAATAATTGTCCGTCGAATATCGTCCATAACCGATAATTTGAGTATTCGGTGGAATTGACTATTGGTTTTGAAATGATAAAGAATGAAAGAGAGAAAAAAGAGACATTTCCCGATCTTTAAAGCAAAATAATAGACCCTGTTGATTTGTGAAGTAAATGGTTGCTAACCCCGATGCAGTTATCGTCGATAATACCCTGGTTGAGTAAATAACCAAACGAGGGTAGTATTAAATTGCCGCGTTGAGGTAGTTTGGTTGAGAGTTCCTGTGGTGCTCTACGTATACATGTATTATGTGAATTTATATGGGTCATTCCATGTCAAATCGATTAATAGTCGGATTCGACTCCTTTCAATTTCGATGAAATTTGATCAGAAGTTTTTTAAAATCATAAAACAAAGTTCTATAAAAAGAAATTTTTTTTTTTTTCAACCAAAAATTTAATGTTGATCATGGATTTTTACGATTTTAAAAAATTCAAATTTCGCCAAATTCATCATTTTTCAAAATTTCTTTTCGAAATATATTTTTTTCGTAGACCCAAGTATACTCTTTAAGACAAACCCAGAAAGATTTTTTCGTAATTATGATAGTCTTCGAGATATTTAAAGAATAAACGTGAAAAATTGAAAAAAATGTGAAATTGTGAATTTCGAAAAAAAAAATTGTGTTTTTTGTTTATCCTTTAAGGGGGGAAACCCATATAAATGGTCGAAGATGACGAGGAATTTCGGGATTTTTTTCCAACGCAACTACTGGACCAATTGTTTTCAACTTTCGAGGCTATTTTGGAGGCTATTTTATTGTACATTCGAAGACTTGAAAAACATTTTTTTAAGGTAACAGAGACTTTGTTTAACTTTTAAACGCGATTCACTCGAAACTACATTTTCGCAATTTTCGGCAGCGATAAAAAAAAAACTAATTCGTCCGATTCATTTCAACCAAATATTTTTAGACACATAATTGCAAACGCTCGTCGATAAACCTCCATTTTCGAGAAAACGTTAATTCAACAATGATTTTTTGCATGAAAATGTTCGGTGAAAATTCGATCTTTTTTTTCTGAGTGCCGCCATTATTACAATATTCAACTTTTGAAACTTTTTCTTGGTTTATCGACAGCGTACTTTCATATAGAATGTTAAGATTTCGGATTTTTTTTGTTTCGGATGAAAAACAAAAAAACTACAGCTGCCGCAATTCGACATCGCGGAAAAAATCCGTTCAGCAACGATTGATTGCGGGCTGCTGATGAATACTTATTTTCGATTTTAAACAAATGTTTTTCAAGTCTTCGAATGTAGAATAAAATAGCCTCCAGAGTTGAAAACGATTGGTCCGGTAGTTGCGTTGGAAAAAAATCCCGAAATTCCTCGTCATCTTCGACCATTTATATGGGTTTTCCCCCTTAATAGAACTTCGTTTTTTGATAAAAGAAAACTTCTCACCAAATTTCATCGAAAATGAAAGGGGTCGGTTCCAACTATTGGTCGATTTGACATGGAATGACCCATATATGGACACGCAAGAGGGCAATATGGAAAGAGCTGTCGTGAACGGGTGGCGCGGAGGGATGGGATCAATACGGACCAAAACCACCGTATGGGCGAGCAAGAAACTAACCGTTTCGGTGAAATAAACGACTCGTTCGTGGCTAAGCTCGTTCTTTTTCCTTCCTTATTTCGTACAATATATTTTTTTTTCCTTCCTTCGCCCTATTTTTTCCCAAATTCTTCGGACACAAATGAACCTCTCAGGAGAATAAAAAATCCTTTAAAAAAAGAACATACTAAAAGTTACATTCCCACCGGAAGTAATTCTGAATAAAGATTTTCAAGATACTGATATTATTCGCGGATTATTATTTCAAATTATTGGAAAGAAAAGCCTTAGAATTTTCATCCTTCCCACGATAATACTTTTTTTTTTAAACCTGAATCTACGATGGATCGTTCTTTAATTTCAATATTCGTGTCATTCGTGACACGCAAGTGCTTAATGTCGTTAATCATTATTAACGTATTAAAGCGGTCGATTCAGCATCGAAACGGCGATTTTTAATAATAATTTATAATTTATTATTGAAAATCGCCGTTTTGACGCTGACTCAACCGTCTTAATATTGTCATTATTATTTATGTAATCAGCGACTGTTGTCGAATCTTCAATATCAGTTGAATTATTCAAAGGGAAAAATTAATGAAGTTACGAGCCTTAAAAATATCGATTCTCTGATGTCTTTCGAAAATTTATCAAAAATGAGAGGTGGTTTTGTTTCCACTTGAACGGAATGTTGACGGACGATGGGAAATTTCTTGCTGATCACAAAACGTATCATTAAAAAAAAAATAACAAGTTTCCATGAGAAACTAGTTGAATACCGAAGAAACGATTTCGGGACCTGAGATTTTCTGATCCTCAAATCCTCAGTTTTCATCCTTAATTCCAATAACCCCTCAATTCTAATAAACTCCTCAATTCTAATCCACAGTTCTCATCAGAGTTGTGAAAATAGTAATGTAAAAGTAATGAATTACCCATTAGTTTAAGCAATGTGTATTGGATGCATGTGCTATTACAAATAAAAAAGTAATGTGTAATGGATGCGTGTTCCATTACAAATAAAAAAAAGTTATGTGTAATGTATGCATGTTCCATTACAAATAAAAAAGTAATGTGTAATGGATGCATGTGCCATTACAAATAAAAAAAGTAATGTATAATGGATGCGTCTTCTATTACAAATAAAAAAGTAATGTGTAATGTATGCATGTTCCATTACAAATTAAATCAGTAATGTGTAATTTATGCACGTTCCATTACAAATTACATTTTAAAAAAAATGTAATTTGCAGTGGAGAATATTTCATTGCAAATGGAAAATTGCCGTGCTCGCTTTAGAAAGTTGCACATTGCTGTCTCATTATTTTATTCCGCTAACTAAAAGTTCATCCACATTTATCACAAATAATCCATAAAGTTAAAAAAAAAGAACATGCACATTATTCAGGGATTCAATAAAGCGATAAATTTTGCATCAGTAACTTGTCATTTTTATTAGATTGCTTATAATTATGGGTAACAGCGTGTAAAAGCAAATTCAATATAAAGTTGGGAAATTTTTGGGGTTGAGTACATTTTCGTACTTCATATTTAACGATGAACTGTCTGTTTTTTTGTTTCTATTTTTTAACTTTATGGATCATTTGTGATAATTGTGGATTAACTTTTAGTGAGCGAAATAAAATAAAACAATATTTCTATTTGTAATGGAATATTCTTCACTGCAAATTACTTTTTTTTATTTGTAATGGCACATGCATCCTGCATCCATTACACATTACTTTGTTTATTTGTAATGGGACATGCATCCATTACCCATTATTATTTTTATTTTTAATGGGACATGCATCCATTACACATTACTTTTTTTAATTTGTAATGGCACATGCATCCATTACGCATTACTTTTTTATTTGTAATGGCACATGCATCCATTACACATTACTTTTTTATTTGTAGTGGCACATGCATCCATTACACATTACTTTTTTATTTGTAGTGGCACATGCATCCATTACACATTACTTTTTTATTTGTAATGGCACACGCATTCATTGCACAATACTTTTGTACCTTGTAATGGTACACTTATCTATATGACATTATGCATTGTAATGAGTAATAAATACAGTAATGCATTATCAAGGTAATGCATTATTTACAACTCTGGTTCTCATCCTCAACTCCTCAATTACAATCCTCAATTCTCATCCTCAACTCGTCAATTCTAACCCTCAATTCTCATCCTCAACATCCTCAATTCTAATGAACTCACTTGTGATCGTGTTTTCCGTTGCTCTGAAGAAGATTATCGAGTAGACCACCGAGAGCTGGATTTTTACTTCTAAAGCCCGAACAATCGAGTTCCACGTGTTTGTCGGAATGCCCATTGTTTTTAACGTCGTCACGATCATCGTAACTTTCGTTATTGCGAACGTCGTCGTTGACGATTGCCGAACGATCCGTCGTCGTTGCTTGTTCCTTTCGTCCATGTTCAACCTGACGTCGATGGCTGTGAGAGCCATCATGATTACGTTGATGAGTCGTGCCGCGATTATGATGATGATGATGATGGTGGTGATGGTGATGATGACGACCGCTTGCTTTCTGGCCAAACGTACTGGCTATCAAATTTTCACTCTCCCTCATTCGTTGCTGTATCTTCACGCGCAATTTATTGTTATGCTCGAATGCAACGTCGAGACTGTCCTCGTAACCGAGATTCTCCTGACGATTCATCGTCTCGACGTCCGGACTCGCGCGACCACTCGATTTTTCGCTATCGTTATTTCTTCCACGCTTTTGATAATCCGTATTACGACCTCCGCTGTACATCTCCTCTCCCAATAGCTGTGAAATGAAAATCATAAAATCTATTCGGTGAATTGGAAAATATCAATCGTGCGACTAAATTCGTTGCAATTTAAGATCATTCTTGCGATATATAGTCTTATTAATTGTTTACCAAGTTTCAAAAATAATCTTCACGTATCGATAGCGAAACTGGAGTGGCTAAAATTAAAATTGAAGAAAATATACAACAAGGGCAATACAGATAATGGAATAAATGGCTCTAATTAGTGAACTATGCATATCATTAAAAAAAAATTCAGTACATTCATAGAATGTATATGAGGAAAAAAAATTGGTATTCACGAAGAACAGCGTAAAAATTATTCCACATCGATATTGGCATAGAGTTATTGTTCGAAAAAAAACAATTGTAAGACATTTTTTTCTACATTGACCAGGAACTATTCACTCCGAATCCTCTTAAGTTCGCACTAGTTTCTCCTTTTAAAACATGTATAAACAATTAACAAAATTTTAATAGAGTATACTGCAAAGAATACCTTAAAGGGCAACACCACCCTAGCGGCCAAAAAAAATCGGACTATGACAATTTATTTTGGAAGTATGGAAAAAGAATAGGATTTCTTTTCAATGGAACAATTTTTTTTTCATCATTGTGATGCAATTTGGACGCGACAGAGCCACGAATCTTTGAAATCTCCTGTTTTTAAATTTCTTGACGGGAGGACAGATTTATAACAAAGTATAAGACAGTAAAGTATTATAGAAAAGGATATAATAAAGCATAGCTGGGCAAAGTACCGGAAAGTACTTCGAGTACAAAGTACCATACCATGCAATGTCATGTGCCGGCAGTACTTAAAGTACTACGTACTTATTACCTGAAGTACTTAAGATTTAAAGTACTCGAAAAATCAAGAACCAAGTATCAAGTACTTTTCAGATTTTCAGGTATATCTCGTAAGTTCTGGTACTTACATTTTATTTCTTATTCTGATTTGATTTTTATTCGAGTACGTTTTGTATCGAAACATACGTTTAGCTTGTGCAATAAACTGAGATTAGGCTATTAGGCAGATTGGCATTGAAGTATGTAAACAAAGAATTAAAAATAATTAAAAAATGGCATTGACGATTGTAATCAAGTTTTATTTTGATACAGGTTTGAAAAATAAGAAATAACGAATATAACACATGGATCGTTGAAATTACTTCAACTTCGTTTTGTTCTTCAAAAAACTGTCGTAGGCTACAGTTGAGGGACACTATGGTCCTACGTCACGAAATATAATTTTAAATTACATATCCAAAGGCTTTGTTCACGAAAACGCGAGGAAAACACGTTCAAAAGTACTTGGTACTTGTACTTGAAAAAGTACTTGAAGTACAGAAGAGTATTTGAAATTTTACGTACAAGACTTGAAGTACAGGTCAAGTACTTGAAATTTTAAGTACAATACTTGAAGTACTTTGAAGTACTTCAAGTATTGTATTGTTGTAAATACTTGAAGTACTTAAAGTATTGTATTGTCAATACTCAAAGTACAGGCCGAGTACTCGAAAATTAAAGTACAATACTTGAAGTAGTTTGAAGTACTTAAAGTATTGTATTGTTGTCAATACTTGAAGTACTTAAAGTATTGTATTGTTGTCAATACTTGAAGTACTTAAAGTATTGTATTGTCGTCAATACTTCAAGTACTTTTAAGTACTTCAAGTACTTTAATACAATACTCAAAGTACAGGCCAAGTACTTGAAATTTAAAGTACAATACTTGAAGTACTTTTTAGGTACTTAGAAATTAAAGTACAATACTTGAAGAACTTTTTAGGTACTTCAAGTACCACTTAAAGTACCGGCCAAGTACTTGAAATTCTAGGTACAATACTTGGAGTACTTTTTAGGTACTTAAAAATTTAAGTACAATACTTGAAGTACTTTTTAAGTACGTCGCAAGCACCGGGTACTTCAAGTACTGCTCAGCTCTGTAATAAAGTATTTTATTGAAATAAAAAGAAAAAGTGCGTGGAATGGATCGTTGCTTGAATGCATTTTAATGTCAGTGTCGTTGAGTTCGTAATGAGATGGTGAACGAGGGTGTGAACCATTTTATAGATACCACTGAAAACCCGGTCAAGAGAGTTTATGTCGCAACAAGACCGCAAAATCGATTGCACCGAACTCTCTTACGCGGGTATTTATGCGTTTGCGTCTCTGGATGCTTCGAATCCCACGAGTTTACGAACGATTCGTTAATTAAAATGTCTTTGCACCCTTGGGTCAGATATGCCACGGACGTAACGGATGTTGCATTTTGCACGATAACACATGTTAAGTGGGGTAAAGGTTTAGCTCAAATAATTGTCAATTGTCTCGCTCAAAATTATCGTTATAAGACAATTGTTCTGCAACAATTATCATGGATTGATTAGCCTTTAAATATAATCGACAAAAATTTAAAAAAACAATCGGCTTCCAAATTTAAAGAATGATGGAATAATTGATTTTTCGAATACAGTAAATATTTTAATTTTTATAAATAAATATTTCATTGATTTTTCAATTAGAGTAAATATTTTGATTTTTATAAACTAATTTTTTTAGCATATGATTGAGAATCGTGTGAGGGGAGATCCGAAAACGACGTTCGACAATTAAAGAGGATAGAGAGGAATAAAGTGAACGAATATATCGGAGTTGGAGGAGACTAATTTTTTGACAAGATTTTACTTAATTAAATAGATAAATATACTCAACCGAGTTGCAAATATTGATTTTTTTTCTTTCAATATGGCACATTCTTCTGTATTCCAACTACGTTTATACGCGATCGTTTTTGAAAAAAATAAAATAAATAAACACCTTGCCAATCGAAGTGCTACTTGAAAATACTCTCTGTGAATTATTCCCGATTTTTTTATTCGTACCATTTCATCGAGGTTTATTGAGAAATCGAATTTCTAATAATTTGGTAATGAGAAACCGATGCCACGAGGCTGTGAGAAATATAATAAGGATTTTATGAAACTGGCCGAAAAAAGCTCTAGCATTGTCATTTTCTTTTCTGCTATTTGTAATTGTCAATATATACGTACTTGAAATATTTATCGAAGAAAGTGATTGATATTGATCTAAAGCAGAACTGGACAGTACTTGTGACGTACTTGAAAGTAATTAAAAAGTACTTCGAGTACTTTAAGTAATGTACTTAAATTCTCAAGTACTTAAAAAGTACTTTAAGTATTGTATTTAAATTCTCATGTACTTAAAAATTACTTCAAGTATTGCACTTAAATTTTCAAGTATGTACTTAAAAAGAACTTCAAGTATTGTATTTAATTTTTCATTTACTTACAAAGTATTTCAAGTATTGTATTTAAATTTTCAAGTACTTAAAAAATACTTGAAGTATTGTACTTAAATTCTCAAGTACTTAAAAAGTACTTGAAATATTGTGCTTAAATTCTCAAGTCCTTAAAAAGTACTTCAAGTATTGTACTTAAATTTTCAAGGACTTAAAAATACTTCAAGTATTGTATTTAAATTTTCAAGTACTTAAAAAGTACTTCCATGGTACATCCAAAAGTACATCCAAAAAAAAAGTACACAAAAATACATGGTACATCCAAAAGTACATCCAACTTGAAAAATAATTGATACTTGGTACTTGATTTTTCAAGTACTTGTACTTCAAGTACTTGAAAAATACTTGATACTTGATTTTTCAAGTACTCGTACTTCAAATACTTGAAAAATACTTGATACTTGGTACTTGAAGTAATTTAAATCTCAAGTACTTCAAGTAATAAGTACATAGTACTTCAAGTACTTACGGCACTTTGTACAAAGTACTAATTACGTATGAGTATTGATTTAACGAATGAAGCAGCAGTTTTTTTCTTCAATCAGTAGCAAACTGTCAAAGTTTTTAAAATATCCGCAATAGTGTCCAAATAATAAAATTCATGCTGACCTGATTAACGGATTCCAGAAGACTTCCAAGACTATTCTGGCTCTCGACATCGCGCCACCTGTCTCTTCCACTTCGAAATCCTTGTGCTTCCTCGTCGTTTCTCTCGTAAGCCTCGTTGTGATCGAGCTTTATTTTTTTCGCTCCTCTGAGCTCGTTCTCGGTCGTTGCTTTGAGCCTCGAGCAACACTCGACGAAGAGTTCCTCGTCGAAATTCAATACCTTTCCCTGACGTGATTTCTGGCTCGACGATGAATTTGCCGGTTGAACGGACGCTTCGTCCATGGCATTTTCTTCGTTAGCGTCGTTCGTGTCGTGAGTCGAAATTTCCGTGAGATCGTAGTTATTCGATGCAATGGAAATTGGTGACCTTGGTTTAACATTGTCATTCTTAAATCCATTTTCTCCCGAATTATCGTCGTTATCATCCTCATCATTGTCGTCTTCGTCGTCGTTGTCGTCGCTGTTGCTCGAACTGTTGATCGAATTTTCGGGTGTGTTGCATACATAAAGAGGCGAAAGTCGTCCAAGGGCGATCTCATCCTCGTTGTCATCATCGTCGTCGTTGTCGTCATTATCATTATTATCTTCAGGCTGACCAATGTCCGACAAAGCATCAGCAGCATCCTCATTGACGATGACAATTTTTTGTGAATTTTTCTCATCCGGTGATACTGAACGTTCTCCCTTTGACCTTGGCGTATCGTTCGAGGGTTTTCTCATATTTTTTTCACTCTCAGACTCGTTGGATTCGTTCTTCTCCTCCGGGTCATCGTGCAGCGCTCGTTTTTTGCTCTTGCCCGACGTCGTTTGTCTCCTTGACATTGGCTTGACCTCCGCTTCCGTCTCGTCGGGATCTCGCGACGATTTGGTCGGGATCGACGAGGTCAGTTGACTCAATAAATCAACTTCGTCGAACGCTATCGATGAATCATCCTCGAAAGCTCGTGAAATACGCTCCTCCGCTCTTTTCTTGCTCTGCCGGCATCTCGAACTAATTCCAAGGTCATTTGAAGGTTGCGTCGGATTCGCATTGCTCGAGGCTTTTCTATCAACGTTTCGACGTCGCGTTTGCGCACCGTTCTTCGATCTCGATGATTCATCCTCGATTTCCGTATATTCCAGACCGGAAGTCGCATCTTCGTTCTTGGATCTTCCGCGTTTTTTGCCACGTCCACTCTCGGGACTGTAAGACTTTGAAAGGGAGGAACTCGGCGACATGACCTTGGACGTTTTTACATCGTCCTTGAGCGATCTCTTCGATTCTGTCGGTATTATCGTCGGGTCTTTGATCATGTTGAAGTTTGGATTTGCCGAATTCAAGGTCGTTTGTGTATCATCGTGAGAATCACCTTCCGACCTTGAGACCCAATCGTCGAGGACCTCCTTGACCTTGTCGACCTTCTCACCACCGAATACACGACCAAAAACGCATTTTACAATTTTACTCTTGTTCTGCGATTCTATAACGTCCTTTTTATCATCGCAATCGCTCTCACTCTCTTCATCGATCCTCGTCTTCGACGAGTTACTATTTTTTCGTGATTTTCCATTTTTCGATTTTTTCACATTCTCCTTGGATACATTTTTATTGCGCGACGATTTCTTCGATACTTTTTCTTTCTTCGAGCCGCTTGAATCTTCGCTCTTTGATTTTTGCTTGCTCCTCTTTGACGGAGCAACGACCACTTCCGGTGAATCGATTTTTTCTCTCATTACAATTTTCTCGATATCTTCGATCGGTTCGATATCCTTTTGTTGATTTTCCGTATTGAGCTCCGGATCGTCCAATATTTTTCTGATGTCGTCCGACATTATCGCGTCGGAATTGTCATCGTCACTGTCGAATTCAACGGGACACGAATTTTCCGTATTGAGACGAGATTGCAATTTCGCTGTTATATTTGAAAAATCGAGAACGGGAGAAACAATTTTTTCAGATTGCTCGAAATCATTCAATGATTCTGGTGGATCCTCGCGCAATGATTCCTCCTCGTCAATAATCGATTTCTCGTTTTTCGATTCTTCCGATTCGAGAATTGATTTTTCGTTCGATCGATTTTTCGAACAATCAGTGTCACTGATCGATATATCTTGTTTATCCTTTATTTCCGGTACAAAAACGCCGTCAACGTTCAAAACGTTTTCATTGACTTTGGCGACATTTCTCTTGCTCCTTCTCCTCGAATTCGATGATTTCTCGATCGCTGAATCCTCCGTCCTCGTCGTTTCTGAGTCAAGCTTCGAATTGATATTCTCATCAGTTTCCTTATTGGATTTATCGTCAACGATTTTGGTACTTTCTCGCTCGACCGTTGATCCTGTTGATTCCAAAATATTCAAATCCAAAGTCACATCGGTGATGGTGCTTTCGATGGGATTCTCGAGTGTGACCTCGGCCAAAATTTCATCGGACACCGGAGAATCGAGATTCAAATGTTCGTCGGCCAAATTTGTTTTGGCTTCGTCACTCTCACGCTTTTCCTCTTCCTTCTTCGTATCCTCGACATTCTTCATCGTCTCGATTCCGGCAGCTTCTTTGATGAATTTTTCGTCGATCGGTGTCGATGCTACTTCCGGTACGATTGGACTCACGTGATCGGTAAGAACGTACTCATCGTGGGTCATGTTTTCCGTTATCTTGCAAATTTCCTCATCCAACAGTTCGTCCTCAAGGTCATCCTCGATCAATTTTTCCTCTTCCAATGTCACATCTTCCATTTCACCTTTTCGTCTTACTTCCTCATCGCATTCTTTCTCCTTATCATCTCCATTCACATCGATTGCATTTTCTTCTCGTGATTCTTCCAATTTTTTCGTGTCAATCGATTCATTCGGATCAAGCTTATCGATTATGAGTTCGTCATCGAGATGCGCCACGATCGAATCTTTCGTCTCTGCGTTAACGATACTTTGTCCATTATTCGTCGACGAATAATCCACGATTTTTTCATCCTCTATCGCAGTATCTTTGTCAGTGTCGTCGCAGTATTTCGCCACTTGCATCAAATGCGATTGCGACGAATTGTGCTTCTTCAATGAACTCTTGCGCGTAAAACTGGCGGCGCAAATTTCGCAGAAAAATTTCGCTGCCTCCTTCGTGAATTTTTTCTTCTTTTCGACGATCAGTATTTTGCCAGATTTTGTGTGAACAACGGCAAATTTCCGTTGCAACTTCGCGTCGGAAAAGCCGGTCGCTGATTCGTCCTGAACAAGGTCATCGTTGCCGCTTTTCGGTTTCGTTCCATCATCAATATTCGCGTTATCTTCCGCTGTTTCGATTTTTTTAGTTTCCTCGACGCTTTCTTTCTCAGGCTTGTTCGTCGATGATTTTTCAACTTCCGGCTCGTTTACGGTTTCATTGGGCTTCACGATTTTCGATGTCTCCTCCATTTCTCCTGTTAAGGTCGAAATTTGGTCTTCCGGTCTGTCGATCGGTTCGTCGATTTTTTTGTCCTTTTCACAGACGATTTCTCGGCTCTCTTCAGATTGTTTTTTTACCCTCTCGAGACTCTCCACTGGTAAAATATTTTTCGATAATTCTGTATTGACGAACGACGGAAGACAGTCGGCGAGGGACTTTTTCCTCGCAGAGCGCTTTCTCGTGGTGATAAATTCGTTGGAATCAGGAATTTTGAAGCTCTCCTCTGGCATCGTCGAATCTGCGAGGACCGATGCAACGTTCTCATTCGAAATGGAAGTTACGTCCTTCTCATTTCTTCGAATCGTTTTTGGGAAAATATCCTTGGAATTTTCATTGTCCGATAGGTCGAGATGTTCGTCGACCAATGATTTTTTCTTTGCCGCACATTTACGCGCTGGTCGAGTCCGACTTTTTTCCTCGATAATCTCCTCGGGCTCGTTTATCTTCGTTTTAGCCTCGACGTTTGTGACGATTTTCTCATCGCACGTCGCAGGACTCTCGATATTTGAATGTTCGGCGCACGATTGGACGACTTCCGGTATCGTCGATTCAACCGACGAATGAGAATCGAGGATTTTATCATCGTTGAAAATTGTATCAATCGCATTCCCGCAAATCGATTTTTTACCGCTTTGTCGCTTCGATTTTTTAATCCCATTTCCCATTGATCGAGACTTTTCCTTGTCATCAAATTCCTCCGTTGACGTCGTTGAATCCTTCTCTCCAGCATGATTTTCCTCCTTTTCGACATCCATGATTTTTCTCTTTCCCGAATTTATTCTGAGCTCGGAATTTTTATCGCTCTTCGGACTCTTGTGTCTCGTTCTGTTGATCAATTTCATTATATCCGCCAGACACATTTCGTCCTCCGAGGAAATTTTATCCTCCTCGATACTTTTATCATCCACTGTTTTCCGCTTATTTTTCTTGGGCGTTGTCACATCCAGCGAACGTTTTTTCGGCCCTCGTCTCGATACCGATTTCCCGATTTCAGGACCTTCACTGGCGGAAATTTCCGTTGCGATTGGCAATTCCGGGACGATTGTCGAAATTCCTTCAGTGCTTAAGATTACATCGTCGTTCGATCGAATCGTATTTTGCGTCTGGACGTTGGTAACGCTGTTGACCTTGACCTCTATCGAGGGAGATTTATCGTCCTTCGACTTCACCTCGTCAACGATTATCGTGGGAACAGTGACTTCCGGTAGCTTCGATCCTTCATCTTGAGAAATGGTTTGATCGCAAATTTTTTTATCCGAAATTTCATTCCTCGCAGTGACATTACCGAAATTTCGTTCCTCGACGATAGGTGGACTCGATTCGTTCAGAATATTCGTTAATTCGTCGGCTGCATTGTCGAGCAAACAGCCGACCTCGCCCTCGAGCAGCGCGTCCTTCTGTTTGGCGATTTTCGACACGATTTTCTCGAGAAACGAGCCTTTACCTTTTGGCTTTCTACGCGACAGATCAAGAATAATGTCGTTCGCGGGTTCGGCGATCGATGATCGAAGGATCTCGACCGGTTTAACCGGAAGTGTCGTTGACGACGTGATTTGCGGTGCATTGTAAGGCTGAACTTCCGGTTGGGACGTTTTCATTTCCGGTATTACGGTTGCGCGATTATCATCTATATTTTCGATACTCTTGATGTCTCTCTGTTGCGATTCATCGATATCTTCGATTTCACGGGTCAATGGCGACTCCTCGATCGCTGATGTGCTGCAAGCGGCGTCGCTGATCTCGTTCGGTTTGACGCTTGACCTCAAGTCCGAAACCTCACCGGCGGCAGCGTTACTTCCGGATATCTGACTTGGATTGCTCTGACCGGACTCGGATGTCGTCTCAATGGACGTTTGAACCGTCAGCACGACACTCTGCTGTATCTCGACCGGTATATTGACCCCTTCGGTCAGAATACCGATGACGTTGCTCAAAGTACGTTTTCCCATTCTCTCTCGACGCGTTCCACGTGATTTCTTCGGTCGCACGACCTTCAGCTTGGTCACGTTGATCGGTGTCTCCGATGAATTTTCCTTACCGCTGTCGATGTTCGAATTGCTCGATTCTTGCTGAAGATGCTCGAAGCTGAGTGTCGCCACACCAGAAAATGTACTTGAACCATCGATGACACTCTCGTTGTTTGTTCCCTCGGCGTTTTCGTTCAATTCATCAGGATTTTCATTGACGATCACGTCCGCAGATTTATCAACGTTTTTCTCGATTTCTTCCAGTGACATCTTGGTATTTGGATCGATACTCGTTTCGATCGGTATTCGGAGATTCACGATCGCCATCGATTCTGAGATATTTTTGTCAATATCGATGGCATCTTTATCAGGATTCTCGTCGATCGGTTCGTCGAGATGTTTGCTTATAGCTAGTTCGATCGATTCGTCGAGATGTTTGCTGACGATCGATTGATCGATTTTTTTATCGGATTTCTTTGGGACCGTTTGAACATGGATTTTAGGAGCGACCGATTTTTCTGCATTTTCAGCAGCAACGATTGATGCATCTTCATTTTTGGGAGCTTCAATTTCGATGGATCGTTCCTGAAGGTCATCAACGATCGTTTCTATGGATTTATCGACGTTCGTTGTTGAATTATTATCCAATTGAATTGATGTCTCATTTTCAATCAGGCCATTCGCAAGGATTTCCAAATTATCGATACGAGATTTGATTCGACCTCTGCGTTTACCAACATTGTTCTCCGTCTTCGCGGTGTCCTTGGGTTCGTCCGCAGGAATTTCACCGCCGGATACAGAAATTTTCGCGTTGGCGTTATCGGTTATTTCTTTCACAATTTCATCGAAACTTCTCGTCTCCTTCCTGTCACCTTTTCTCGGTGATTTTCGCAATGTTATTCCTTCCTCAATCGTCTCGTCAGGTTTCGCCTCCTCCTCCGTCGTTTTCTTGGTGACTCTCGTTCTCGGGCTATTCGCCTTAGTTCTCGCCGCTGGTCGACTATTATTTTTCCTCGTTTTATCGCGACTCTTGAGGCCAATCGAGATATCGCCACTCGAGCCCAACAATCTTTTAACCTCGTCGTGTAATCCCTGAATTTTCGAAACGTCCTCCAGTGAACCAGTGCGACGTTCCTGTCTGACTCGTCTCGTATCCATCGCTCTTCCGGTCTCGTTTTTTCTCGTCGAAAAATCAATTTTACCGCTCTTTCTCGCAATATCCTCGTTCTCATTGACCTCCGCGGATTTCGTTTCTCTCGAGTTTCCTCGTCTCGTCGATTCCACGCTGTGATCGGCACTGATCGATGCTCTTCCCGGTAAACTACGATTTTTCTTTCTCGTCGCAGGCATCGAATCCGCGTCGAGCGCTGCCAATGAAGTTTCGGTCTCGTCGTTCGATTTAACGTCGTCCATCTTCTTTCTTCTGCCTCGAGTCGGACGTTGCTCGCGATTTACGGTTTGCGCTGAATTTTTTATCTGCGTAACGTCGATTACGTTCTTCACAATCGCATCGTCGAGATCAATTTCCGCGTTACTCTGATTGTTCGACGAATTTCCTCGCGCGTTCCAATTCTTTTCCGCTTTACCGCTCGCAGTGACCTTCGATTCACCTTGAGACTTTGCGCTTGAATTTTTCTCCTCCTTGTCACGATTTTCCACCTTGGCATTGGCGACTATTTCATTCTCAGAATGTTTCTTCCTCGAAGATGATTTTTTTCGCAATTTTGCATCGTTGCATCTGCCGTTCAATATCTTCGATCTCGTCGGCAGACGAGTCGTTTCGTTTCTGCGATTTCTCGATATTTGCCGCCTTGTCGGTACGGTATTTCGATTTTTCACGATGACGCCGCTGTTGCTCGTCGATCTCGTGCCTCGGACATCCGCTCTGCACGCAAATTTACCATCGTTGGTGCGCAATTGACTTCGCGCTTTGAGAGACGCGTGCAACGACAATATCGGATCAACGTGCTTCTTACGTCTCGACAAAGCCGAATGACTCGGCGACGATGAGCTCGATGACATTGATTTTACATCGCTGACGACGCTCGATACTTTGTAATTGTTCTTCGTTGCGCTCTTTCGTTTTCTCGTTTTTTCACGATTAGCGCTCACGACACCGCGACGATTGCTGATCACTCGTGACTGAGCGGTTTGCAAATTTTTCGATTTGACATTGTGCTTTTTGCTGACGACTCGAACACCGCGTACGATTTTTGTCGAACGGTTGCTCGATTCGAGATTTCGAGGTACCTTTGATTTTTCATCCTGTGACTTTGCGCTCTCGAATTTTCGTGATTCCTTGAACACTCGACCAGAATCATCCTCGAGTTCGTCATCTTCATCTTCTTCGTCCTCTTCATCTTCATCTTCTTCTCCTTCTTCTTCTTCTTCCTCCTCCTCCTCTTCCTCCTCCTCCTCCTCCCCTTCACCTTCCTCTTCCTTCTCCCCTTTTTTCTCCAAATCCTCGACATAATTCTCGGTCGTCTCATCGGGATTCTCATCCATGTCGTTGTGCTTCACCACACTCTCAATCGCCGCCGTTATACTGTCGCCGCGACAACGCTTGCGCTGAAACGATTTAGCGTTCTTCAGCAGCTTATTACGCAGCACGGCTTTTCGGGACAGGCGGGAACTCGATATCGCAGGATCCACCGAACGTAGCCTCGATCTTGTTTGCATCTGGGAAAACAACGTTAAAAAAAACATTTTTTGCTGGTTAGAGATCAGAGTTGTGAAAATAGTAATGTAAAAGTAATGCATTATCCATCACTTTGAACAATGTGTATTGGACAAGTTTTCCATTACAAATTACAAAAGTAATGTGTAATGTATGTAATGTATGTAATGTGTATGCATGTTCCATTAAAAATGAAAATAGTAATGCGTAATGGATGCGTGTTCCATTACAATTTAAAAAAGTGATGTGTAATGGATGTATGTCCCGTTACAAATAAAAAAAGTAATATGTAATGGATGCATGTGCCATTACAAATAAAAAAAAAGTAATGTGTAATGGATGCGTGCTCCACTACAAATAAAAAAAAGTAATGTGTAATGTATGCACGTTCCATTGCAAATTACAATTTAAAAAAAAAGTAATTTGCAGTGGAGAATATTCCATTACAAATAGAAAAGATGCCGTGCTCAAACAATATTAAAGTGAGACCCCACTTACTTTTCTTCCATCTCAATTTGTTTCGAGCCATTCAATTCGACCATCTCAATTTGTAATGAAACATTCTCCCTTACACTGAGAGAAAAAATTACTAGGACCAAAAAATCGTTTATTTCATTATTTGCCAGAAAATATTTACTTGAACCAAACAAATATTTTCTGGCAAATGATTAAAGAAACGATTTTTTGGTCCTAGTAATTTTTTCTCTCAGTGTAAAAATTATTATTTTTTCAATTGTAATTTGTAATTAAGCACTCAGTCATTACACGTTAATTGTTTTTATTTGTAATGGCACATGTATCCATTACACATTACTTTTTTTATTTGTAATGGTACGTGCATCCATTATACATTACTTTTCGTATTTGTAATAGGACATGAATCCATTACACATTTCTTTTTTATTTGTAATGGTACGTGCATCCAATACACATTACTTTTCGTATTTCTAATGGGATTCTAATACACATTACTTTTTTTTTATTTGTAATGGGATATTGATCCATTACACATTACTTTTTTATTTGTAATGGCACATGCAGCCATTACACATTCTTTTTGTATTTTGTAATGGTACACTTATCCATTTCACATTATGCAGTGTAATGGGTAATAAAATAAAAATGGGTAATAAAATAAATACAGCATTTGATTCGAAATTCGAATTATTCGAATAATTATTTTTGACTCTTAAACTGAACGATTTCGATGAAGAAGTTATGTTCTTCTATCATATATTTTACTTTATCATAATATTTTTTTATAGCTCACTCACTGAAGTAACGCTTATATCTAACTACCGAAGTAATGCAAATTTTAATAAAACATGACTTTTGAAAATTAATAATTAGCGAAAAAATATTACTAATTTTTTCCAAGAATTAGCCGGAAAGATATTGCTAAATAACCAAAAAAATGAATAGTCTGTGGAGAATTGTTGTATTAATTTTGGAAAAAGTAATAAATAAAAAGAAAATTATTAATGCATTTTTTAATAGGTGCTGATTAAATATTCGTGTTAATAGTAACTTATGTGATATCGTATGACATTCAATATAATAAATACTAATGTGTGAAATATTCAAAAGATCTAGTTATTATAAAAAATAAAGGAACTTTTTTAACAGAGTTGTTTGAGCTTATAACCATGACTCAATCCGTACACACAAGTACGTAAATATACACAATACTTTTCTACAAATTACATTTTTTAAAAATTAATTAGTAATATCTTCTTTACCAATTACTATATTTAGAAAAAACTTGGTAATATTTTTTCGCTAATTACGAATTTTTATAAAAAATTAGTAATATTTTTTGACTACCTATTAATTTTTCGAAAAAATGATTAATAAAATCAATATCGTTGACGAAAAAATCGATACTGCCGATCATTGGTCAAATTTAATTAAGTTTTTCAAAAGTCATACTCTTTTTCTTGATCTGCAATATATTTCTCCCAAATTTTGAAAAAAATTTTAAGGACAATAAAAAAAAGTTAATCGTTATCTTTAGTTTCTATTTCTCAGATTCAACAATTATTGAATGGTAAATAAAAAATGATTTTTTATTGTTATGATCGATGGCTGTTTTTCTTCCTCGTTCTGAAATCTGGCTTCATTTGCAGCTACTGACATTAATTTATTCAATAATTTCGACAATGCAAATATTTATTTAGGTTTTCATCATAAACTTTTCATAATAATATCCGAAACGAATCGAATTATTCGATTATCGCACAACCCTGGTAATTTATGGATTTACGTTGATTCGTAAAAAAATTCATTCAACTTCATGGAACAAAGCTATATCGAAAAATATATCTTCCATATGTTTCACATGATATATCTTTCAAACTCTATCAGGGATTTAGAAATTTCCGCCAAAGATATATTCAATACACGGAAAATGTATTTTTTATTGCACCCGGCATAAATATATTTTGTTTGATTTACATGATGATTTATTCACAAAAATTAATTATATGTGGCAATTTTTTGAAACAAGTAAATGATCTTGAATTAAAAATCGGCGGGATCGTGGATCTTAGCTATATTTTACACGAATAAAACTGGATTTAAAAATTGGATTTTTTTTTCTTGAAGCTTTAGACGATAGTAATAAAAGTGGTAATGTATGGAATCACGAATCGTGAGAAAAGTAACATCATGTGAACATCTATATATGCCGCGTCGACGCACAGGCAACTAACGAGAAAATGGGCGCATGTATTTGCCTGGATGTATCCTAGAATCAATACTCCACTGATGCTCGTCGAGAATAGCCCATATTACACCTTCACGAGGAAGCCACACAATGTTTTCTTTCCCTAACGTTAAATTTTCATCACTATCGAATTTCGATCACTCCTGTAAAACTGTAATCCTGTAAAACTGTAATCTACATCTGAGAAAAGCACTGAGAAAACAATGTATCAGGATTTGTGAACAGTTAATAAATGTAAAGTTAAATATGGCGAAATCGATTATTTGTTAACAGTTAATAAATTAATAGTATATTGTGCAACTAGTGCGGCAAGTTGTCGCTTGACCGCATGAGTAATAAAAATACATATTTTTTACTAAATTATTTTGACACAAAATATTTCTTAGCAAATGACAAATTTTGTAACAGTTAAGAAATATTTGAGTAAAAGTGCCAACTACATATATTTCTTTAATGCAAATAAACTGTTTTCTCAGTGAGGTGAAATAATACTCGACCATTTTGCTTGATGATTAAAAAAATCATGATTTCATATGTTTCACAATTTTTTAGTTTAATTCTCTTCCATATAGACTGAAAGTATCCTTGATTGGTAATCAATGAATAATTTTCCATTTCGAATGAAGCATAAATGGCTCGTTGAATTTATATTTGTTTGTAAAATATATATTTGTATAATTTGAAATAAAAATATGTATATTTGTTAATCTTGAAATTGACAGCGATCTTAAAAGGGTTTCATTATTTGCTTTTAAGACAGGATACTCTAAAAGCGTGCTGTGAATGGAGAAACTAAATTTTGCCTTTTGCTCGTGTTGATAAAAAATCCAGTTTCTAAGAACAATTTCAGATCTTTCAATACCGATGATTTTCCTCATTGAAGAGTATTTTTCCTCCACTGAGCTGGGCACAAACCAAAAACGTTGATTCCGTTGACACGGAATATTTCATATCTATATATTAATATATACGTGGGTCATTCCATGTCAAATCGACCAAAAGTTGGAATCGACCCCTTTCAATTTCGATGAAATTTGGTCAGAAATTTTATTTTATCGTAAAACAAAGTTTTACCAAAGGGAAAAAAATAAAAAAATTTTTTTTTGAAAGTTATACAAAATTTAAAACTTCTATGTTTTTTCAATTTTTCGAGTTTATTTTTTAAATATCTCGAAAACTATTATAGTTACGAAAAAATCGTTCTGGGTTCGTCTTAAAGAGTATACTTCGGACTACGAACAAAAATATTTTGAAAAAATTTTTTTTTCAAATGATGAATTTGGAGAATTTTAATTTTCTTTAAATCGTGAAAATCTACGATCAACATTAAATTTTTGGTTCAATATTTTTATATAATGATCTTATGCCTTGTACCGATCTTAAAAGATCCCGAAATATTCAGAATTGTTTTTTTTTCTCTAAGTAGTCTTAGTTAAGTAAAGTTGAGCAAAAATGCAATTTTTACTGCTCAAAATTACAAAATTAGTTACAAAATTAGTCATAGTTAAGTAAAGTTGAGCAATCATGTATTTTTGTAATTTTGAGTAGTAAAAATTACATGTATGTTCAAAATTACTTAACTAGATAACTAGATAACTTTACTTTACTTTAGATAACTAGGCAACAAGGTACACAACATTTTTTTTTACCACAATTCAAAAATCCAGATTTTTGAAAAAAAAAACCACCTTTCTGAAAATTTCTTCTGAAATCAGTACAAGGTATTGTATAAAAAAAATTTAACCAAAAACTAATACACTTAAAAAATAAACATGAAAAATTGAAAAAATTGTGAAACTTTGAATTTTGTATAACTTTCGAAAAAGTAAAATTTCATTTTTTTTCCTTTGGTAGAACTTCGTTTTATGATAAAATAAAACTTCTGACCAAATTTCATCGAAATTGAAAGGGGTCGATTCAAACTATTGATCAATTTGACATGGAATGACCCACGTATAATGATCACTAACGAAAAAAATGGCGTTATTTTCATAATTTCACGTCTCAGATTGAGAGACGTGTCCTTTTGTGTCTTGAAGTTCATACAGCGGACGCTCCCATAACTTAACGTTCCCCTCATTCTCCCACTCTCGTGTTTCAACGCATGCGTACTGCCTTTTTTCATTGAAGCATGCGTAGAACGAGCGCGCGAAATTCAACCTGAAATTCGTACCTACGCGTTGTGGACATACATTTCAAAATCCGACAGTGATATATTTTGCAAATTTTTTGAAGATTAATAAGAATTTAATGTTAATAACTGTAGATGATAAGAATTGAACAGAAAATACATTTATCCGATTGTTGGATTGCGCGAGATACATTTTCTAGAAAATTTTATACAAAGTTGCATATATATACATGATACATGTATATACATACGAATATTCTACGGAAATTTCGTTCTTTCTGGCAAATAAAAATTCTTGTTTTTTCGAGAGAACGACTATTCTCGAACACGTAGTCCTATAAAGAGGCGTGCGTGTCTTGCCCCATCAATCAGTCATTTTTACCAAAATCGTTATCTTGTATTATTTATCCACCTCACGCACATTAATTACACTTAAACTAATTATAGTAACGCTTAGTAAATCGTACGTAATTGAAGAAAAAAAATGTGACAGTTGAGGTTATGTTGCCCTATGTCAAATTTCCGCAGCTCGGCAGCTGAGTTTGGAGTGGGGAGAAAGCGCGATAGGGGTCGTTAAGTTATGGGAGCGTGTTGCCATGGTAACGCGTTAAGTTATGGGAGCCGTTAAGTTATGGGGGGTTAAGTTGTGGGAGCGTCCACTGTACATATATTCAATAGCAGCATATTATTTGGGTCAGGCAGTGGTCAGACTGCGGGCCACTCTACTGTGCTCGTGCAACGCATCGTTGTCAAGCCAAAGAGCAGCAGAACACACACACATGCAACCGGTCCCCGCTTCACTAGAATCCCGCCTCGTTTGCGTTGCGAGATGAAAGAAGGCCTTTCTCGTGATGGCGATAATGCACGACTTTAATCGACGAGCCTCCGCAACATGGCCTTCGTTTATAACTATAATACCGAATGACTGTACGATTTACGATGCTGAGGATGATTTTACCGATCGATTTATACCGATCTCTATACGGGGCTTTCCATCCCAAATCGGACTGTTTGAAATTTTTTTTTTTTTTCATTTCCTCAATTTTTAAATATTTTTTAGTACCCATCAGAAGACCCTTCCTGTTAAATTTTGAGATTTTTTTGATCACCCGTTCAAAAGATATTAAATTAACAAAAAACCGCTCCTTTTTTGGTATTTTGGTCATAACCTCTATAATAATGGTCCAAATGAAAAGTTTTTTTTTCAAATTTTTTGTTTTTAATGCCCGTCCCGAAAAAAATACAACACAAATATTTGACGCGTTTTTTAATGAGTTTTTTGAGTTTTAAACTTTAAATTGCGTTTTTAAAAGTGAGTGTTATTTTTGATTTTTAAAAAATTTTTTTTTTAAAACATCTATCTATTTAACAATTTTTAAGACTAGTCCGATCGTGGGATTTCAATAACTACTATTTTTTTCGATTTTTGAAAATTAAAATTGAAAAAAAAAAAAAATTATTGTGAATACCAATTTTTGTTACTGTATAGTATTTTTTTAATCATTTTGAATTAATTTTGATACTTTTTCATTGTTAACAGATTTCCAAAATTAATAATTAATCGATGAGCAAATAACGACAGTTTAAGAATTCCATGAGTGGGCATTGAATCTGAATACTCTACCGAATATCGATGTCAATTTTTCACCTGCGAAACATTATTTAGATGCGAAAGAAAGATTTTATTTGCGATACAATACTGCGTAGTCAATCACAGGGGGATACGAAAATTTCATTCAATTGTTCCAATGAGCAACGGAAACGTATTGGCACAGGAATATTCTAATTCAGGAAATAATCATATATGTAAGATTTTCAAAAAAATACGTGAATAAATAAAAACCCTTGTTATTATTGTTCATAAACAGACTCAACGATTGATTATGAATTTTAAGAACCTGTTAACAATAAAAAAGTGTCAAAATAAATTCTAAATATTTAAAAAAATACTATACAGTAGCAAAAATTGGTATTCATAATAATTCATTAAAAAAAAATTTATTTTTATAAATCGACAAAAAAGTTATGGAAACCCCACGATCGGACTAGTCTTAAAAATGGTTGAATAGATAGATGTTTAAAGCAAAAAATTAAAAAAAAAAAATCAAAAATGACACTCACTTTTAAAAACGCGATTTAAAGTTTAAAACTCAAAAAACTCATTCAAAAACTCGTCGAATATTTTTGTTGTATTTTTTTTTCTGAAAAGGCCATAAAAAACAAAAATTTTGAAAAAAAAACTTTCAATTTGAATCATTATCAAAGAAGTTATACAAAAAAAAACGGATTTTTTTCCGATTTAGGATGGAACGCCCCATATATCGATAAAATCATCCTCAGCATCGTAAATAATGACAACAGATTACGGAATACTTGGATTTACGGATATTTGTTGCAATTGTACAATAGCTTAATAATTGTAGTGGGGAGTTTTATACGATTTATAAGAAGGAAAGATCGATGGAAACGTAAGGAAATTTTTTGCTTCATTTTGAACGGCCATCCTGATATACAAAAAAATTAAATCGAGGCTCAATTCCCTCATTTCTGTGTTCATGAATGTAAGACAGAGCTAAAAACCTTTAAAAAAAATATCGAAAATGATATATTTTTTAATAAATAGTAAACCCATTTGTACCTTTTAATTATGCAGATTTCTCCAGAATTTATTTTTTATTTTATCAAGTCTACTTAAAAATAAAAGTGTTGAAGAAGTTTTCAAAGTATCGACCTTTAGTCTCCCTCGACTGAAAACATTTTTATTTTTGGCATCCGAATGTAAAAAAAAGCAGCGATGAATTGTCGGAAATTCGAAACATTTGTACCTTGCCGACGAGTCTTCCTTGAACCCGCACCGTTGTATCTTGCATTACTCGTCTGCTTGATCTCTTGGGTGGTAAATTAGCTAGCATCTTTTGAATACTTTCGCCTGCAAAAATAGAAAAAAAAAATTTAGTTTCGCGCAGGGTTGCAAATAATGTATTACTTTTTTTTTAATGCATTCGCATTTTCATTAACCATTAACCATTAAATTTTAATGGTTAATGGAAATTCTTTTCATTAACCATTAAATTTTTATGGTTAATTGAAATTATTTTCATTAGCCATTAAAAAAGTAATGGTTAATACATTACTTTTTCATTAAAAATTTCGCAATCCCGGTTTCGTGCAAACAAAATTTATTCAAGGGCTCAGATTTTTCGAAATACGTGAGATATCAAATATATTTGAATTTTGATAAATTTCAATGTACTTGAAATCCGGACGTTCAATTGAATGAAGAATTGAGAAATTAATTTTTTTTCAGACAAATTGAAAAGCCAATACATGGTAAACGAGAAAATTATTCTTAAAACTCATTTCATTGTTCAAAAAAATTATTTACCAAATACTGTCAGGTTTTTATGATGTTGAAGTTTGCTTCGTTGCAATACAACGAAAATAAATTTCAAACATTCATTTAACATTCCAAGTTCTTAATAAAGACCCCTAACCATATTTCAACAATTTTTCACTCTGAAAACATTTTAGGAATAATTAATTTTGTTAAAACATAAAATATTCCCGTTGCATTTGAACGATACAAACTTCAAAATCATGGATTTTTTTATGTTTTATTGAAGTAATGCATTTGTAGATTTTTTGGTCGGCCAAAAGTTTCGAATTTGAAGTACATAAATTTCAAATGATGTTGAAGTTTGAAATCGTTGAAATTCAACGAAAATAGATTTTTTAAATTCTTCTTAAGTAATATTCACGTTTTGCTTGTGCATTTGCTTGTGCATTTGAAATCTTAAATCCTTAATAGAGGTACGAATATAAATTTGAATGATTTTCAATTCAAACATTTTTTAGGAAGAATTGAATTTTCGGTTGTACTCTCAAATAAGAAAATTCGAAAAAATGTTGACGGTAGAAAATTTTGAAAATAGTGTAATCCTGTGAAGCTTGTTAGCAAATAGAAGTTATGGAGGAAAAAATAACGAAACAAATTAAAAAATTTCAGAATGGTGTTGTTTTAATTTAAAAATATCAATTTTTGAATTTTGGTAAAAAAAGATTTGTTTTACCAAAATTTCAGGATCTTTTAAAATCAGTCCAAGGTATTATGTAAAAAAAAATTTACCAAAAATTTAATGTTGATCGTGGATTTACACGATTTTTAAATTTCACAAATTCATATTGTTGAAAAAACAAAAAACACCTTTCTGAAAATTTCAGAATCTTTTAAGATCAGTACAAGGTATTATATAAAAAAAAAATGGAACCAAAAATTTAACGACGAAAATGGATTTGCACGATTTTTAAAAATTCAAAATTCTCCAAATTCATCATTTTTCAACAAAATTTTGCGGAATATTTTTTTTTCGTAGCCACAAGTATACTCCTCGAGACGAATCAAGAACGATTTTTTCTTAAATATGATAGTTTTCGAGATATTTCGAAAGTGAACTTGAAAGATTTAAAAAAATGTGAAATTTTGAATCTTGCATAACTTTCGAAATTTTTTTTTTTAATTTTTTTCCTTTGGCAGAACTTCGTTTTATTAAAAACGAAAACTTCTGATGAAATTTCATCAAAATTGAAAGCGGTCGATTCCAACTCTTGGTCGATTTGACATGGAATGACCCAAGTGTATTTGTCTTCAATTTTCGCACACCAGTTTCTGGTGTTTTTAGGTGTTTTCAGTGAACTCACGATCACTCGGTCGTACTCTCGGTCCCGATGAATTTCTCTCCCTCCGTTGATTGACCCTCGCTGTCTGTGAATTTTGTATGTTTCTCTTCATACCACGATGTCTTCGTCGTCTACTGCGACTGCCGAAGGGCCTCCATTTGCACTTTTTCTTTCCATTGCCGAAGAGTCCCAAAAGCCAGGCTTGATCACCCCCGCACTCGAGCATGTGACGATGCAATTCCGCGAGACTGCCGCATATTTTCGCACACTTTGTGCAAACTTTGTCCACTAGAATAGCGTTTTTCGCTTTGTTCGTCGCCACGCAACGTCCAGGTAGAAAAAGATGCTTGTAGAGCTCACGCTGATCGCCGGTGAATTCGAGATGCGAGCACCAAACGTTCGGATGCGAGACCGCCTTGTGTTCCTCCATTTCCCGAAGCGTCAACTAAAATTCGAAAAGAGAAATAATTTTCATCATTAAAATAGTCCAATATTGTATTTTGTATCCAGTATCTAATTCGTCATTCAATATTAATACTATTTTGTTCACTGCGCAATGGACAATAGCACTTTGTTCGCTGTGCAATGGACAATAGCATTTTGTTCGCTGCACAGTGGACAATAGCATTTTGTTCACTGCACAATGGACAATAGCAGTTTGTTTGCTGCGCAATGGACAATAGCATTTTGTTCACTGCACAGTGGACAATAGCATTTTGTTCGCTGCGCAGTGGACAATAGCATTTTGTTCGCTGCGCAATGGACAATAGCATTTTGTTCACTGCGCAATGGACAATAGCATTTTGTTCACTGCGCAATGGACAATAGCATTTTGTTCGCTGTGCAATGGCCAATAGCATTTTGTTCGCTGCACAGTGGACAATAGCATTTTGTTCACTGCGCAATGGACAATAGCAGTTTGTTTGCTGCGCAATGGACAATAGAATTTTGTTCGCGGTGCAATGGACAATTGCATTTTGTTCGCTGCGCAGTGGACAATAGCATTTTGTTCGCTGCGCAGTGGACAATAGCATTTTATTCACTGCGCAATGGACAATAGCATTTTGTTCGCTGTGCAATGGCCAATAGCATTTTGTTCACTGCACAGTGGACAAAATTAAAACTTAATTCCTATAGCATTAGATTTTGAATAAACCTTTTTTTTTCGAGTTTCGAAAAACCCAAAAATTTTCAAAAATCAAATAAAAATATTTCCGTTCGAATTTTGGGGTTTTACTTTATACGGTTCAAAAGCACATGAAAAGCACTTAACTCCTATGCTCTTAGATTTTTTTCGAGTGTTGCCTATCGATGAGTCTCTGCTAGCTTGATGATAAGCTAGCAGAGCACTTTTGATTTTCGATTTATCGCTAAACGAGAAGAGCACAAAAATTTTAATTACAGCACAAAACAAAATTAGCACATAAAAAGCACTAAATTTTGGTACAGAGTAAATTCATTTTGGGTACTTTGCTCTGCTAGCTTTACGGAGGTCAAAATTCTTCATTGTGCAGTGAACAAAATAGTATTAATGCATATTAAGGTTGACAACTTTTTCTCTTCGACTACTAACATCACGAATTAGATTCTGCATACAAAATACAATATTTGACTATTTTTATATTTAATGTACTTGTTAAATGTACTTGTCTCTAATTTTTGCACACCATTATTGGTGTTTTTGGGGGTTTGTAGTTGATTCGTTTGGAGGACAAAAAAGAGTATCTCGAATAGAAATGTGTTTCGCATTGTGGAGAATGTAATTAGATGCAAATTGAATTTTTAACACGTCGAGGAGAGCAATTAATTATTTGTGTCACGCTCTGTTTGGATACGTGTCTGGAGAAGGAACTTTTCGGAGGATCTCCGGAAGAGATTCGAAGGGACCCTCGTTAAGGAACAGACATTACTGCTGAGATTCGTTAGATTCCTCATGATTAAAATGGTATCCCGTAAACCTTCGCTCTCTTGCTCCGAATATACGAGATTTACTCTGTAGGTAGGCATAGGATGTTTCACGATAAAGTTAGATGTGAAGGGAAAAAAGGTTAGGAGAGCTTATGATCCAATTTCATTATTTCCCGGGGATAATTTCTCGGTTGATGTGCTTCGACGGTGTCGCAAAGCTTGAATCGCGAAATTTATGAATGGGGAACGAATTAAAAACTTGGAAAATCAGGCACAAAAAAATAAATATGCGAAACAATGTTTTTCGAACTTAAATATGAAATATGCCTGTTTTTAAAATAAAGTAAAATAAAGTTCCAATTAATCACGATTACATCTAGTTCGAATTAAATTTTTTAAATTATCATATATCGAATTTAATTAGAATTCAAATTGTGTTTTGAAAAACCTGCTATTTACAAACTTGCAGGTTGCTTCTTTATGCTTTATTATGGTTCTCTAAAAGAAGTTTTATGGTTTCAGCTGTTACCAATTAAATTGTGCAATAAGTCACGATTGAAATAATTTAATTTTTTAATTTCATGAAATCTTATTTGCTTTCTTATATTGCTGTGCGTCAAATTCAATGGAAAACGACGTGGGTAGTGATACAGATTTTTTTTTTACAGTTAATGTAGTGATATAACAGACCAAAGAATGTTAGTGCAACGTTTACGAATACTTTTCAAGAAATTCCAGATTGGAAAATTTTTTATCTTGCTATCGATTATTTTCAAATTCAATGGCGAGAACCTTCCATCAAGTGCATGCAAAGGTGAGGTGCATATCTCGAAAATTTCACAATTCGTTTACTCCTTTTACAAATAAAAAATTGAAATTTCATAGAATTTCAGTCCTGAGATCTTTTTTTGCCACAATCAGTAGCGGAAAACTGTCCCCACAGAATATTGTTGTAGGGTCTTGATAATTATACAAGGGCTCTACTCCAATTTCACCAAAACGAGTGAAGGTGATAAATATTTAAAAAAATTGAGGTATCGGTCTACTTTAGAAAACCAAAGAAAACAAAATTTTAAGATGTTTTTACTCAGCTTCTTTATCAGATATGGCTAGAAATTGTTTTTACAACCTTGTTTCATCCTTCGAAGATACTTAAAAAAAAATTGATTTTTATCTTGATTCTTTGAATAACTTATAGAAGGCACCAAAGTCGAGTCTTTGGAAATGCCTTGTTCCAATGGCCGACAGTTAATCTCAGGATTGGCAAGTCTGAAACAAAAAATGAAAAAGTATTTTAAAAAGCAAAGTTTTTACACAACAATTTACCACCGTTAATGAAACATCGATTTAAAAAAAAATTGGGGATGTTTGAAGTAAATTGTGAAAAATTCAATTTTTCATTTTCAATTCAAACATCCGCCATATTTTTTTAAATCGATTTTTCATTAAGGGTGGTAAATTGTTGTGTAAGAAACCTTCCTCTTTAAAATGCTTTCTTATTTTTTTGTTTCAGACTTGCCAATCCTGAGATTATCGGCCATGGGACAAGACATTTTCGACTTTGGCGCCTTCTATAAATTATTCAAACAACTAAATAAAAACTAACTTTTTTTTTGTATTTTCGAAGGATGAAACAATGTTGTAAAAACAGTTTTGTAGCCATATCTGACAAAGAAGCTGAGAAAAAAATCTAATTGCTTTTTTTTTGGCTTTCTAAAGTAGACTAGTACTTTGAACCAAAATAATGAATAACAGAGCTTACGAAATGTTAAAATAAGTGCGTAGCTCATTAACCCTCCGTGGTCGGCGGGGGGCAAAATGACCCCAGTGCAACTTTGAGCTAAAATTTCAATCTACCGATGCTTTGGAGTTCTGCGGGAAATTCTTCTTTTGTTTCTGTGTTGAACATGAGCGTACAAGGTAAGTACCATAATGAAAGTCGAGTTTTTTTTAATCAATTATTAAAATTTACTCCGAAACTCCAAAAATGAAAATTACGGAATTTCTACGGCTTCTGGAATCTTCAAATACTTCAGTAAATTATGTTCACTTCTCCAAGGCCGAGCAATTTTTCTATTTTTATATACGAAAAATTTTGAAACAAATGAAGTATTTTTCGTAATTATTGTATTTTTTAAACTCCGAAATAGAGTTCTCTAAGCCCATCTTCAAATGTCCAAATAAATAACTTTAACGCCCACTATGGAGCTATTTTTTTCTTAAAAGTGCCATATCCCAAGAGTGTTATCCTAAAATTTTATGAAAAAAAAAAATTGCAAAAGTTATGATTTTTTTCGTAAAAAAATGATACTTTTCGCGTATTCACGCGTTCGTGATTTTTTTCACCTTTCAATTTAGGATGCATTGCATATTGAGGATCATTGAAAGTATCACCCTGAATTTTTTGAAGTAATTTTGAATAACACTCTGGACATGGTAAGCGCTCAAAGATGACTGGGGTCACATTGACCCCAGTGTGACCACGGAGGGTTAACCATCGCTTGATCCTGTATCACCGGATCCTTTGTCCTATTCGCAGCTGATACTCCAAGCATTATCGACAACTCAAAAATTGACAACAACAACAACGAAATCTCAATCAGCCTTACTTGTCTAGATGTGCAAGCACCGCATATATAAACACGTGGTCTCGACCATTCGCCGGTAAGTTCAGCGTAAACCGTGTCATCGTCATTTTTCAAATCGACATTGCGCTCGTTCCACTTTCGGAGTCGTATAAAATTGCCAAATTCGGCGGTAAATTCGGTAACACTAGTCGCTAATTCACTACATTGACTCGTTCCCGTTACATCGGATGAACAATTCTGATCTCGCGAATTGTTCAATGTTCTCGAGTCCAAAAGCGTCGTTTTCTCAACGCTACGATTTCTCAAATCATCGACAACATGCAAATTCGTCCCACCAACATTGACGCTCTCAATGCCTAGATTATCCATTTCCGCAAGACAAAATTCTGCATTTTCGCTGACGACGTTGCCATCGTGAATCCTCGTTGCGTTCAGTCTCTCCTTGACAAACTGTTGTTTCTTTCTCAGCGTTAATTGCGTCGATATATCGAATTTGCTCAGATCCTTTATCGAGCACGTCCATTGTTCCTTGCCGTCGTATTTCCGTGGAAAATTGTACTTCTCGAATGAAACACGGCGCGGATGCGAACGTACAGTTTTGCCGGGTTTTTGGGCGTATTCACTGGAATTTTCGAAATCATCGTTTCCGTACTCTTTATTGTAAACCGGTGTAGCCGCTGTAAGCGATATATCGATCGGAAAGTGCGTCTGATTGGCGCTGTTGTCATAAAAATGTTGCGCTTGCTGTGAAAATTGTAGCTGCGACGATTTGCCGTCGTTGCTGGCGCCACCTGGCGGAATAGTGCAAATCTGAAGCTTACCGTCGAGATGATGAAGCAAATTTTCCCGAATATTGCAACTAACGCTGCTGTAAAAAGTACTGTCGAATTCCGGACTACCGGGATTGCTGATTGGATCCTTGTTTGATATTACAACGTTTTTCGCTGTAACGTCGCTGTCCCGTTTATCCAACTCATCGTCCTTTTTACGCTCGGTCGTCGCAGCGCCATCTGCCGCGTCCTTCGCGAACTGCGGCGGCGTTTCGCGACACGATGAAACGGCGGGCTCTTTAAAATTCGAATTGTCCTTGCTGCTCTTTTCGACTCTGTCGACCAATTTTTCGGCGCTCAAGTCATGAACTTCGCTCATGTGATTGACGAGTACGTCCCTGGTCGAGTATCTCGTTGTGCATTGAACACAAGCGTGATACTTGTCACAGTGATTGACGATCATGTGATGAAACAGAGAATCGAGATTATCCGCGCACTTGTCGGCGCAGTATTGACAGCTTTGCGTTGTTTTTCGCGAATTTCTCTCGGATCTGCGTCCTCCACCGGATTGATGTACCCTGTCTGTGTGTCGTTGGCGCAGCGATATCGAGAGAAATTTTCTGTCGCAATAGAGGCACAGATGTCTAACGGTCGGTGAAGTCGATTTGGCCGGTGACTTTGTGCTCTGTTGCGGCTGCTGACTCGTTGTAGTCGACGATGACGTATCCGGTGGATTTTGGCATTTCTGTAAAATCGAGGCAATCTTGTCCAGTGGCAAACTGCAATGGATACTCGTGCTCGAGAATTCCGTCCTTGTGTCCTTGAGGTCGTCACCGTTATTGTCAATGACGTCAACTTTCTCGTCACTTCTCGCGACCGGTTCATCCTCGATCAATTGACTTATGTCGTTCAGCAATTCGTTCAACAAATCACGACATATCGTTCGTAACTCGTTGCTCTCCGAATTATCCGTCGTTTCGTCGTTTCTCACATCCGAACCGATGCTTTCGCAAGCATCGTCCATCAGGATCTGATGATCCAGTCTCTCCAGTATCAACGTTCCCAATGTTCGACTTTTGTCATCGACGTTCGATGACATCGCTTCTCCGGGATCGTCGTTACTCGCGATCGTTGAAAAATCTTTGGCTCCGCCATTCTGCGGATCGACGACGCTGCTCGAGGTTGCCTCAGCAGGGTCGACCGGTGAATCCTCGTATCCAGCCACTTCCTCGACGATGTTGCTCGGATCACCGAGCCGAGATTCCTCGATGGTCAATGATCCTTTGACCTTCGATTTCAACACGACTTCCTCGGTGATCCTCGTCGATGTTACCGACTGTTCATTATCATTATCGTGCCTCTCGCACTTGGAGAGATCCAAAATTTCGTCGTTCCTCGTTTCATCGTGTTTCTTTTTGCTCAAGGTCACTTCGGATTCTGTTGGATTCGACGGTACCGCCGCTTCCGAACGACTCTCGTTAGGGATCGATGGTTCAGTCCGTTTTCCATCGGTCTCATTGTTCTCCGTAACGTTTTTCTCAAGGTCAAGAGAATCCAGCAGCGAATCCTTGGTATCGGTTATCGTGTTCTGAGCGATTTTCGGACGATCAACGTCCCTTTTGACCTCGTCGCTAGACTCGGAGTCCTTTATCACACCGTTCAGGACCGTCATAACGTACTTCTCAAGATTAGCGAGATTACGCTCGACGCTGTTGAGACCCTCGTCCTCCTCTTTCTCACGCTTTTGAGCGGACACGCTCGTTTCTCTCGTACGATTACAATCATTAACGTTCGTTGTCCCGCTCGTTGTTTTAACGTCGCTCGGTACTTTTTTACGTAAATTGTTGATCACGTTGCTGAGACGACTCCTCTTGTCCTGAGCCGTTGGGCCCGATCTGCAACCGGCGATACCTTGTCTCTCCGGATAATTTTGATGATTACTGCTGTTGTTGTTGTTGTTGTATTGATGATTGTTCTGATGACGTTGAGACTGCTGCTGCAGACTATCGTTTATCGTCGATTGACTCGTGCCAAGCTTATCGCGATTGTGCCCCGTAGCTACCATTGTTATTATCCTTCGATCTGTGCTCGAAGAATTCAACGATGACGCACGGGTCGAATCGGCTCCGACGATCCTCCCCGATCTCCCGTCCACTAGAACATCCGCCGAAGCTGCTTCTGTAACAAACAAAAAAATAATACCGAATATTTATTGAATTGTATACATTTCATCTCAACACACTTCTCAAATGCTTAAAAAAAAAAAAAATTACCAGCATTTTGCAAGTTTGATAAACGACAAATAGCTATAATTAAGATATTGTTATTGTTATTATTTATTCAGTTGATTCCGTTAATGGTATTTCAAGTTATGAAGTATTCTTAGAATTCTATAGTTATATACTAGACAATGTTCTCACAATACTATTTATCAATCGACTCCGCGTTTTGTATAATATTGAAGGTAAACCTTAAATTATGAAACTAAGATATTGGAAATTTCAGAACTGGGAAAAGTACCGGAAAGTACGTCAAGTACAAAGTACCAAGTGCCATAAGTACTTGAAGTATCAAATACCGGCAGTACTCGAAGTACTGGAGATTTGAAGTACTTGAAGTGCAATTACTTGAAAAATCAAGTATCAAGTATCAAGTACTTGAAAAATCAAGTACCAAGTATCAAGTACTTGAAAAATCAAGTATCAAGTACTTGACAAATCAAGTACCAAGTATCAAGTACTTTTTAAGTTTTCAGGTATATTTCGTAAGTTCCGGTACTTACATTTGATTTTTCATTCTGATTTGATTTTTATTCGACTACTTTTTGTATAAAAACGTATTTTAACCTTGTGCAATACACTGAGATTAGGCTATTAGATGAATTGAAACAGAAGTATTTGAACAAACAATTGAAAATAATTCAAAAATAGCATTGACGATTGTAATTACGATTTGTTTTGGTACAGGTTTAAAAAAGAAGAAATAAAGAATATAATATATGCATTGTTATTGTACGCATTGCATTGTCGTATGCGACAGTTAAGGGACGTGTCCATACGTCACGAAATATTATTTTCAATTACATATTCAAAGGCTTTGTGCACATGCAACCATCAGCAAGACACATTCAAAAGTACTTGATACTAGTACTTGAAAAAGTACTTGAAGTACAGAAAAGTATTAAAAAATTTAAGCACAATACTTGAAGTACTTTTTAAGTACTTGAAAATTCAAGTACAATACTTGAAGTACTTTTTAAATACTTAAATAGTTTATTTGTCATTATAAATCTTTTTTTTTTTTTTTAATTTTCGAATTGAAAAATTATTGAAATACATTTTGGGATTTTCATTAAGGGATGCTAATTGCACGAGCAAAGCGTTGATATCACTAAAAATGAATTAAAAAATAATATTTATATCACTCAGTACAATAATGGACGCTTTTACGTCCGCAAGCGGACGTGAAAACGTTCATATTGCACCTCGTGATATAAAATATCGTACATCACTCGGCATAAAAACATTTTCTGACGAGTGTGAGTTTGCAGGACGAGCCGAAGGCGAGTCCTGCAATCACACTCGTCAGAAAATGTTTTAACGTCCTAGTGATGTAATGTACTATTTCGTTCCATTGAAACCAACTGCAGCATTATCAAATCTTACAGAATGGATCGAATGGATGAGTAGATATAGATATTGATCCTATTAGACGGATCCCCAGATATGGATTTTGAGGATTGATTCCCCAGATATTGATTTTGGGAATTGATTCCCCACATATTGATTTTGGTAATTGATTCCCCAGATATTGATTTTGGGAATTGATTCCCCAGATGTTCATTTCAAGAATTGCGTCCCCAGATATACAGATACCGATATTAATTCCGTAAGTTGTTAAAAAAATTATAAATATGTAATTATTATCGGTGGTAATTTTTCGTTCGGATGATTTTAATTCGAATTTGGATCGAACAAGGTATTCGTTTAGATCCCGGGTTCAAAGGGCTTTCGATGAACGAGAACCGGAAGCGCCCACAGTATGGTCAAACAGGCTATCGTTCAATAAGGCGAAAACATTCAACAGGGGAAATTATATACGGGTTTCATTAGAGCCACGATCCTTTCGTGTTTGTTCTCATGAAAAATATGCTGCTCGACAACACGATCGATGTGTTTCTCATGATGAGAGGCCATTTATCGTTATATCGACATAAATAATAATAATAATAATAATAATAATAATAATAATAATAATAATAATAATAATAGTGAAATATGAACGAGTGAATCGACTGACCCCAAATATATATACATATATATATATATTAGGGTGGTCCTTATTCATGGCTTGGACGAATTTGTTATCAGACGTCCCCCAAATCAACTCCAAATAATTCAAAAATAATACCTTCATTTTTCAGATTTTTATCTAGACTCTAAGTCCTTTCGAGAAGAGGGAGGATCCCATTTGAAATACACGTGTTTCGATCATATTCCAAGGATATAATTTATTCCAAGTGCAATAACTTTTTTAAAAATTTGTAACTAGTGTTCATTGGTGCTACTATTTGAGGAAAATTTCACATTATCATACGGACCAATCTAGAAGAATTGCAATTCGCCTAGATTGACCCGTATTAGAATTTTAGAATTGCCATTTTTCTAGATTCACCCGTATGATAATGTGAATTTTTCCTCAAACAATAGCACCAATGAACACTAAAATCTTGCAGTTACAGATTTTTGATAAAAAATTATTACACCGAGAATAAAATATATCCTGAGAGTATGGTCGAACACGTGTATTTCAAATGGGGAAATCTACCCTCTTTTCTGGAGGGGTTGGAGTCTAGATAAAAATCTCAAAAAAATTAGGGTACTGTTTTTTAATTATTTGGAGTCGATTTGGGGGGCGTCTGATAAAAAATTCGTCCAAGCTCTAAATAAGGACCACCCTAATATATATCTTCGTACACCATTTTTTAAATATCCATTTCCTGTTCGCGAAGTAGATCCCGAATGGAAATTTCTTTGTATACAACAGGTCGATGGAAAAGTGTAAAATCTCGTTAACGTTGGGAATCATAAATGTTCCCCAAGTTTGGAAAACACGAAAATGTGATTGTATTTCGTAAACTGAATTTTCATTGTTCTCTCTCTCTCTCTCTCTCTCTGCCTTTCTTTCTGTCTGCGAGAAATTTTCCTCACAGTAAAGTTCACTGCTGAGTGAAAATTTAATCCCTTGGAATGTTGAAATCGTTTGATTCGATCACTATTTATATATATGGGCTATTCCAACTCAACTTAAGGGACGTTCGAGCATAACTTTCTCTCAGATTTGATTCACGTTTTTTTTAACGCTGTACCGAAACTAAAAAGCTGACACAAATAATTTGTTTTTTTTGCGCTGAAAACAAAATTAAAAAACAAATTTTTTATAGCTGCAGTTACTGCATTCAAAATTTGTTTGAATAATTTAATTTTAGATTAGGTAGAATTTCCTCTTCGGATTCAATTATATGCATTCATATTCATGAAATTGATAACACAAATATATGCAAAATGCTCGATTGTGCATAATTGTCGTGAGTTTTTGGATGAAAAATTGTTCCGGAAAGGTTGGCTTTTTGTATTTTTTAAACATTAACTTGACCATCATTCTTCTCGTCCCGCTGAATTCCATTTTTTTTTTTTTTTTAAGAAAAACATTCGATCGTTATCATTATGATAAGGCAAGACGAGATTTGAGCTGGCGAATGGTCTTGCGAGAAATGAAAATGGCAATTTGAAATCGTGTTCTGCGGTCTCTGAAAGAGCGAGAAAGAGATGGAAGACGAAGAATTCGTAGGTACGTTTATTTTCGCGACTCCAGCGAATCCCCGGGCTCAATGCCAAACGTGCACTCCTTTCTGGAGTAACGGGAGCTTTTCCAAGGAAAACCGGAAATACGAGAATAAGGGTTGTCGAAATCCCCATTATATCGAAATCTTTTCATCAATTCTTTCCCCATTGGCGTCAATGGACATGAATTGCAGAATGATGTTGAATTTTCCATTGTTTGAGTTCAACGGGAATAGTTTTTATTTTTAAATAAAATTCGTTCTTCCTGAAAAATTTTCAAAATAGAAAATCACTGAAATACATTTTGCGGTCTTTCTTAAGGGGGAAAAAGGGTCAGAAAATCGATTTGTTTTCCGATACTACGACTTATAAGAAATATATTGTCAGAAAATTTGAAGTGATTAGGAGCAAAACTTTTCGAGTTATAGACAATTGAGTCTCCGGTCCACCGGACAATTGAGTTTATTGAAAACTTATTGAGGCGCAACCATATGGCCAAGATTATCAAATAAATAAAAAGGAGTGTTTCGGTCATGCAGCAGCTGCAGGCGAGTTGCTTTATGGAGCGACGATTCTATGTAAGTTTCAAAAAAAATGTTGTCTATTTTATTCATGTATCAAACTTTAATCGCATTTTCCCCAAAACTTTTTTTTCAAGTCGGTAGTCAAAATTTCTCGAAAACCTTTGGACCGATTTCGCCCAAGCTTAGCACACTTCCCCTACATACTAAATACTAGGTTCTTAACGAAGGATTTTTTTTTTCAATTACAACTTATTTTTTAATTAAACAAAAAGAGCAATTTTGGGCAAAAATAAGAGTTTTTTGATTGCACCTTTACCAAAAATTCAAAAATGAATATATTGTTAATTCCTTCGTTAAAATTCAATATTAACTTATGCACTAAAGAAATCTTTTTGGTTTTTTAATTTCGGATGAAGTAATCATGAGTTATCTTGACTACCGCAAAGAAACGTTTTTTTTTGAGGTGCCTTGGTTCTCACCACTTGCACTACCACTGACTTATTTTTCAATATTTTTTAATGAAAATTTAGCAGAATATTCTTAGAATAACGCTTAATAATGTAATTTTTTTTTAAATATTAATAAATAAAGTACTCAAAAAAAAAATCACAAAAATATGCTTTTTTTGTAGCTCAGACCCTTTTCCCCCCTTAAGGGCTTGGAATGCTAAATGCATGAGCTATAAGTCGTAAATCTCGGTAAAAATGAATTTAAGAAACTTGAACTCGTTGACAATTATTGAAACTCCAAAATCATGAACGTTTTACTATTAAGGGGAGGCTAAATACCGACATGTTTCGTGCGAGTGCGAGAGAGAAAGGATGATAGGGGTCGTGTGAGAGCGAGAGAGAGATCCGAATGTCGCCTTTAGCCTCCTCTTAAGGGGAGGCTAAATACCGACATTTTTCGTGCGAGTGCAAGAGAGAAAGGATGATAGGGGTCGTGTGAGAGCGAGAGAGAGGTCCGAATGTCGCCTTAGCCTCCTCTTAAGGGCAGGCTAAACACCCTCCCCCCCGCCTTTCCGCTCTTGCAAGTGCGAGAGAGAGCGCCTATAGGGGTCGTGTGAGAGCGAGAGAGAGGGTCTTTAGCCTGGCCTTAAGGGGAGGCTAAATACCGACATTAGCACCTCGAAAATGGATTCCAAACTTGCTCTGGCACGAATGGATGGAAATCAATGAAATTTTGACAGTATCATCAGAATTATGGCAGAAATGGAGCCCCACTAAAATTTTTTCGAAGAACAAAAAAAAAATTGCAGATCCGATTATCATCAGGAATCTGTAATCGAAAATATTAAATTACAATGTTTCTACCGCATTTCGGCTAAAACCAAGAGTGGCGTTCCATGAGGAACACCAAAGTACGAATATCGATACGTCTTGGACATTATTTAATGAAAAAACCGCAACGTAATTTTGGAATCCAAACAACGAGATAAATGTTGATAAATTTAGTGTTTCATCGAAAAACGAAATGGCGAAATCAAGTTCACAGAAATGCGAAAGAGGGCAGCACCATGAAATTTTTATGAAATATAAATATTATTCTCATCGGACTTCTGTCCAAACTGTCTGAGCTGTGAGTGGCAATTAACGAAAACGTTAATTTATGTCTCGCATTTACATTTTGCGATCCATTCATCGTTCATTCATAAATTTCATTGATATTCATCCACCGGTATCGGAAAAAGTTTGGACGGCGATTTTGAGTCGATAATATAGGACTTCGGAAATAATGTCGGTATTTAGTCTCGCCTAAAGGGTTCAATGAAAATGTCCATAAACGTTAATGTCATCGGTGAATATTAAGTTTCATGGACATGTTCAAAGTTACCGTCGAGGAAGAATCGACGATGAGAAGTTTTGCGAAAATGGAGAATGGACTGTATTGAACACGATAAACGTTTCTTGGTGTATTGTCAGTCTGTAGACGTTTTGTCTGGACAAGTTTTAGTGGTATCGAGTCGGATCGATGCTGTTTCGGCAGAGAGCCTCGACTAGTAACCTCATTATCGTTTCTCCCCCCCCCCCCTCTCTCTCTCTCTTTCTTTTTTTATATTTCACTTGTCATTTTGCCCAGAATTCCATGAAACATCCTCTTGTCATTTTGCCTTCTGTCTCTCCCTCTTCTTTTCTCTTCTCTTCTCTTCTTCTCGCTTTCTCACACTTTATTCGTCTGCTTTTTCAATACGAAAATTCCTCGAACCTTCAGAAATTGCAAAGACACTTGTATATAAATATAAAACGAAGAATAAATTCCATGGGGAATCCATGTATTGATGGCAGTGCCATGAGAGACTGTCGAGAAAAAGCATGAGATAGATATCGCGAAGATCGAAAGAATTTCTGTATCAAATATTTTCAGTATACGAGAAAGAGGGAATATAAATATAGTCTCGCAAACTCTTGGGAATTATTTATGCGAGACTGGAGAATTTCAATAGCAAATTTACTGAAAAAATTGAATAAAAATTGAACGTAGAGAAATCGAGGTGGTGCTTGGATAAGAAATTTTTTTTTAGGGGGGAACGCCACTGTGACGGGTCAAAAAAAATCCATTTTTTCCCCCCATTTTCATAAAATATATGGGGCTTTCCATGTCAAATCAACCACTTTTAAATCCGATCCCTTTCGATTTGGCTGAATTTTTCCCCCATTTTCTTGAAGTATATGGGGCATTCCATGTCCAATCGACCACTTTTAACCGTCCGGTCAATAACCGGGTACCCGGGTATCCATTTCAGTTTGCAAGGTCGAATTTATTAACTTCACCTTAAAAAAACGTTACTACTACTCGAATCCCCAAAGTTGAAGTAGTTTGACACCAATTTTTCATAATAATTTTTTGTAATAAATTATTCCATAACAGTTATTAACTATCAAACTCGACACCTCCTTCGTTCAATGACCGGGTACCCGGGTACTCATCAAGGTTATTATGTATAAGAGAGCTAGGTTTATACACAGCAAAGGGACCGTTTATCAAAGGATACCTATAATTAGAGTTTTGAATGAACAATTAACAATATCTTTCGTAGTTTCCTTTATTTAAACAATTTTCATTATTATTATTACAATAATAAAAATAATGGGTAGAGAATATCATTCCGTTTTTTCTTCATTTCAGTTTTTTTTCCTTTTATTCGTAATAATTCAGTGAAATATGAAGAAAAAAAAATAAATTCAATTATTTGGCACATTTCTCGCATGTCGTGGTTGAAATACAATGTTCATCGCAAATAGGGAACTCACATACTGAACACGATTTTCGAGTTTTGCGACGTTTTTTGAATTCACTGTGGAGACAAACATGACATACACCAATAATCTTTTTTCTTCCGGTCGAATCGAGCGATGCCTGAAGTTTCGAAGATGCAGATGCTGTAGATGAAGATGCTGCTGATTGAGCATATGGATTTATAGCCCGACCAAAGAAACTTTCAATCGCCACTTTTGTTGGGAAATGCCTCATGATTTGTGCATTATGCGAACGATCTTCGACGAATGGAGTACACAGCTCTCTGCCCAGTTGCCGATAAAACAATCGTCGTTCGTAAGATTTCTTGGAAAGCACTTTATTATTCTCATAATACAGAATATATGCTGCAAGGCAGGCGACGTCGAGAATATTATAGAAAAATGCTAGAGGCCACCTTCGAGTTGATCTTTTGGTACAGTATCTACCAAGCATTTTGTCCATCGTATCCACTCCAGCTTTTGACCAGTTATAGAATTCAATAATTTCGGGTTTTTTCTTTGCACCATCACCAATCGTTGGTTCGTGATGCATTGTTGATAGCATAATCACTACTTTCTTTTTCTTCGGCACATAGCTGCACATAGTTACTTTCTCATGAAAGCCAAACACAGTGGATAACTCTTGTCGTGTTTTCAATTCAGTCATTGCTGGTGGAATGTATGTCTTATTTTTCTTGATAGTGCCCACAATTGTTAAATCCCAGGATAGTAAAAATTTCGCCAATGGCAGAGTGGTAAAAAAATTATCCATGGTAACATTTCTACCGGATCCTTTGTACGGTGCCACCAAATCTTTGACAACTCTCTCTCCAACGTTTTTCTCACGACCAGCACTCGATTTTCCAGTGTAAATTTGTCCAGTAAGTGGATACGAATTTTCAGCGTCACATATCCACCACACTTTGATTCCATACTTGGCTGGCTTTGATGGAATATACTGAGTGAATTTAGTTCGACCCCGGTATGGATAAAGTTGCTCGTCGACTGTCAGGTGCTCCGTTGGCTTATAATGTTTTAATAAATTACTATTGAGCATTGTCCAAAGGTCTCGTATTGGAGCAACTTTATCACTCTCCATGCGCTGGGCACGAGTATTGGCATCATCAAATCGAATGAAGCGCATGATGTTCCAGAAGCGATTGATGCCCATTGCTGCACGATACAATGGATATGAGTATGACTGCCACATATCCTTTGTATTGTCAGTATTGGAGTTGTTGGCGCCAGAAGTTATCAAGATAGCCAGGAATGCATAAAATTCCTGAAGCTCAAGATTTGTCCACACTAGTTGTTTTTTCTCTGGATTTTTTTCATTGTACGCTGCATATGTTGCGCTCGCTTTTTTATTCGTATGACGTATAATGATATCAGCCATTTCTGGAGTGAAAAATAACTTGAATGTGTCAAGATTTGACAGCATGTTGGTGTTTCTGCTGGGTCCACATCTTTGTCGCACAATATTATGCCTTCTAACTTGATGTTCACTTGTTGGTGTCTCAGTCCACTTAGTACCATCTTTTGCTATCATTCCTGATCCTCTAACTGTCGCTTCTATTTCACTTTCCTCATCGTTATCTTCATCTTCATCATTTCCGTCGAGTGAATTCTCATCAGCTTCTCCTATAAATATTCACAATATATAAAACATAATACATAATTTATCACAATTATTGTAATATGCGACAGAAAATATAAAAGTAAATTACCAGCATCATCACAATCCGAAGCCGCTATCTCACTCTCTGGAAAATATTCCTCGTCATCACTATCCGACACGTGGTCATCGTCTGATTCTTCTGCTTCGGATATTTCATGTGAAAACTCTTTTCCCTGAGAACGGGTAATTCTATTGGAAGAAGTTTTCAGCTTATTATTTACTATTTTTTTTAAATATTGAAAGTACAAAATAATTTACTCCGAAATAGAACAAGAAAATCACGCCTTACCGTCGAAAACTTGATGAATGATCCATCGTATTTATGTTCAACACGATTATTTATTTATAATATTAATGATATCATAATATTATAATATTATAATATTTTGTATATTATATTTTCGTTCTTTTCACTACGCGTAGAAAACTTTCTGTAGCGTCTGTTCGGCTCCACGGTGACCTTACGACTGACGATCGTTCCCCTTCTCCTTCTTCTTCTTCTTTGTTATTCGTTGTTAGGGGACATCTACTACATACGTGATTTTAGGCAGGTACATGAGAACCCAAGGATCGTTAGAATTCGCTATTGTTATTCCAAATCCCACGAAGCCGGCTGAGTAACCGCTCAGTCATGTGGCGCGCAGTGGGGGGTACCCGGGTACCCGGTTATTGAACGAATGGTGAAAGTTTGGTTATTGACCGGACGGTTAAATCCGACCCCTTTCGATTTGGCTGGATTTTTTTTCCTTTTCTAGGCCATTAAAAACATTTTTCAGGAAATTTTCAAATTTTTTTACCCAACCCAAAAAATGACTTTTTTCAAATAGCTATAACTTCTTCAAAAATCGACTAATTGGGACGATTTTTTTTATATTGTTTCGTCTTTAAATGTACTTTCCGAAAAAGATTTAAGATATTAAAATCTATGAAATTTTTCACTTTTCAATTTTTTTACAACACTCGCTTCGATTCCGCATCGCACAAAAAGTTTCACTGCTCTTTTTAAAATGAAGATATTTCAAATAAATAAGTGGCGTTTCAGAGGAGACATATTGAGCTTCATTTCCCTTTTTCCAATTTTTTTTTCGATTTTTTTTTAACCGTTTTTCGGCATTACCCGTAGTAAAAAACTCCATTGAATCGCCAATGGCAACCAATGGTCCTCATACGACTCCATTGGACAATGAATGGGGACCCATTGAGATTTCCGCATTTGTCAATGGCGTACAGGGCTGACCATTGATCAGTGAATGGGTATCCATTGAACATCAAATGCGGATGAATCGAATGATCATCATTACTCAATGATGCTCATTGGAAAGCCAATGCGGATGAATCGAACGATCATCATTACTCAATGATGCTCATTGGAAAGCCAATGCGGACGAATCGAATGATCATCATTACTCAATGATGCTCATTGGAAAGCCAATGCGGATGTATCGAGCGATCAGCATTGCCCAATGGTGTCCATGAGATGGTAAATGCTGATGAACGAAATGATCCGCTTTACCCAATGATGTCCATTGGAAAGTCAATGCGGATGAACTGAAAGATCAGCATTTCCCACAGATGTTCATTGGAACCCAAATGCGGCTAACGATGAAATGATCAGCATTTACCAAGGATACCCATTAAATAATAAGTAACTACGAATTATACAATGATCAACATTTATCAATAATGTCACTTCATTGATGACTGATCGAATGATAAGCAGCATTTGTTAACGATGTTGCAATCCATATTCGAGGTTCAATGCTGAACAATTGAACCCATCGATCGATGAGAATTTTTCCGAATGCGATATTTCTCAAACGGCGGTGAATTAATAAAGTCAAGTAAGAGTAGATGTCGCTGATTCTCATGTATGAACCAAATATTTTCTTCAATTGTAATAAATGCTAATGATTACATCGATGGTCAATTAATATTAGCATAAGCTCGGAAATTATTCGAAAGTAATTTTAAAAAAATCTATTATAAACTGCTCATCAAGTACGCGTACGTTTGGGATAAATGATTTTTAAAACCGTTTATTTTTAACATATACACATAATTTTATCAGTCCTTCTCAACCCGATTTGTGAGAGGAGAAACGTATATACTTTCATTATCAATCGTCATCTGAATACACTTACAATCTATTTTCTCAATTCTGAGCTTCAATAATTTCTATTAAATGTAATAATATATATCGCGTTACAACTGCCAGAAGGGCGTATCACCTCTTTTACGCCCTTATGGCATCCGGGAGCCATAAGGGCGTATTGAAATTTTTTTTTTCAGGAATCGACGTAATTATGACCGAAACGTATAGAACCGATGAAAAAAAAAATTTCCCAATTTTTTTTTTTTTTTTATACGCCCTTATGGCTTTCCGAGTTGGTGTCGAAAGCCATAAAGGCGTATCGAAATTTTTTTTTTCAGGAATCGACGTAATTATGACCGAAAAGTATAGAACCGATGAAAAAAAAATTTTCCCAATTTCCCAAACGGGATTTTGAAGCGTGAACGATTACGAAGAGAATGAGCTCATGCTCAAGCCGCAATTCTATCTAGAAAATAAATTGCAGCCATTTTAGTGAACCGATTGAATTTTGGCCAAAATGCAAAAAAAAAAAAAAATTATTTTTGTTTTTCGGGCCTCATATCGATGTATTTTTGCCCCCTAAACACGAATCTATCAATAGTTTTTTCAAACAATCAAAATTCTCATGAATTTCTATAAAAAACTGTTTTGCTCAATTTTGGGCCTATTTTCAAAAACCTGAAAATAGCGAAATTTCAAGTGCTCATAACTTCACTTTGGTTCAACCGATTTCAAAATTTGTTTTTCGTACGCAAAGCTTGTGACCAAACTTAGAGAATGCCGTTAAGTTCATCCCGATAACTAATTTTTTGTAGAAATGAGAGCAGTTTGAAAATCGCCGAAAAAAATGGAAAGGGGTATACCTTAAAAAATTTACAAAAATTTATTGTTGAACTTTAAAAATCTGCCAAAAATCGAAAAACGATCGTAATGGGATGAACCAAACGGGATTTTGAAGCGTGAACGATTACGAAGAGAATGAGCTCATGCTCAAGTCGCAATTCTATCTAGAAAATAAATTGCAGCCATTTTAGTGAACCGATTGAATTTTGGCCAAAATGCAAAAAAAAAATATATATTATTTTTGTTTTTCGGGCCTCATATCGATGTATTTTTGCCCCCTAAACACGAATCTATCAATAGTTTTTTCAAAAAATCAAAATTTTCATGAATTTCGATAAAAAACTGTTTTGCTCAATTTTGGGCCTATTTTCAAAAACCTGAAAATAGCGAAATTTCAAGTGCTCATAACTTCACTTTGGTTCAACCGATTTCAAAATTTGTTTTTCGTACGCAAAGCTTGTGACCAAACTTAGAGAATGCCGTTAAGTTCATCACGATAACTAATTTTTTGTAGAAATGAGAGCAGTTTGAATATCGCCGAAAAAAATGGAAAGGGGTATACCTTAAAAAATGTACAAAAATCTATTGTTGAACTTTAAAAATCTGCCAAAAATCGAAAAACGATCGTAATGGGATGAACCAAACGGGATTTTGAAGCGTGAACGATTACGAAGAGAATGAGCTCATGCTCAAGCCGCAATTCTATCTAGAAAATAAATTGCAGCCATTTTAGTGAACCGATTGAATTTTGGCCAAAATGCAAAAAAAAAAAAATTATTTTTGTTTTTCGGGCCTCATATCGATGTATTTTTGCCCCCTAAACGCGAATCTATCAATAGTTTTTTCAAAAAATCAAAATTTTCATGAATTTCGATAAAAAACTGTTTTGCTCAATTTTGGGCCTATTTTCAAAAACCTGAAAATAGCGAAATTTCAAGTGCTCATAACTTCACTTTGGTTCAACCGATTTCAAAATTTGTTTTTCGTACGCAAAGCTTGTGACCAAACTTAGAGAATGCCGTTAAGTTCATCCCGATAACTAATTTTTTGTAGAAATGAGAGCAGTTTGAAAATCGCCGAAAAAAATGGAAAGGGGTATACCTTAAAAAATTTACAAAAATCTATTGTTGAACTTTAAAAATCTGCAAAAAATCGAAAAACGATCGTAATGGGATGAACCAAACGGGATTTTGAAGCGTGAACGATTACGAAGAGAATGAGCTCATGCTCAAGTCGCAATTCTATCTAGAAAATAAATTGCAGCCATTTTAGTGAACCGATTGAATTTTGGCCAAAATGCAAAAAAAAAATATATATTATTTTTGTTTTTCGGGCCTCATATCGATGTATTTTTGCCCCCTAAACACGAATCTATCAATAGTTTTTTCAAAAAATCAAAATTTTCATGAATTTCGATAAAAAACTGTTTTGCTCAATTTTGGGCCTATTTTCAAAAACCTGAAAATAGCGAAATTTCAAGTGCTCATAACTTCACTTTGGTTCAACCGATTTCAAAATTTGTTTTTCGTACGCAAAGCTTGTGACCAAACTTAGAGAATGCCGTTAAGTTCATCACGATAACTAATTTTTTGTAGAAATGAGAGCAGTTTGAATATCGCCGAAAAAAATGGAAAGGGGTATACCTTAAAAAATGTACAAAAATCTATTGTTGAACTTTAAAAATCTGCCAAAAATCGAAAAACGATCGTAATGGGATGAACCAAACGGGATTTTGAAGCGTGAACGATTACGAAGAGAATGAGCTCATGCTCAAGCCGCAATTCTATCTAGAAAATAAATTGCAGCCATTTTAGTGAACCGATTGAATTTTGGCCAAAATGCAAAAAAAAAAAAATTATTTTTGTTTTTCGGGCCTCATATCGATGTATTTTTGCCCCCTAAACGCGAATCTATCAATAGTTTTTTCAAAAAATCAAAATTTTCATGAATTTCGATAAAAAACTGTTTTGCTCAATTTTGGGCCTATTTTCAAAAACCTGAAAATAGCGAAATTTCAAGTGCTCATAACTTCACTTTGGTTCAACCGATTTCAAAATTTGTTTTTCGTACGCAAAGCTTGTGACCAAACTTAGAGAATGCCGTTAAGTTCATCCCGATAACTAATTTTTTGTAGAAATGAGAGCAGTTTGAAAATCGCCGAAAAAAATGGAAAGGGGTATACCTTAAAAAATTTACAAAAATCTATTGTTGAACTTTAAAAATCTGCAAAAAATCGAAAAACGATCGTAATGGGATGAACCAAACGGGATTTTGAAGCGTGAACGATTACGAAGAGAATGAGCTCATGCTCAAGTCGCAATTCTATCTAGAAAATAAATTGCAGCCATTTTAGTGAACCGATTGAATTTTGGCCAAAATGCAAAAAAAAAATATATATTATTTTTGTTTTTCGGGCCTCATATCGATGTATTTTTGCCCCCTAAACACGAATCTATCAATAGTTTTTTCAAAAAATCAAAATTTTCATGAATTTCGATAAAAAACTGTTTTGCTCAATTTTGGGCCTATTTTCAAAAACCTGAAAATAGCGAAATTTCAAGTGCTCATAACTTCACTTTGGTTCAACCGATTTCAAAATTTGTTTTTCGTACGCAAAGCTTGTGACCAAACTTAGAGAATGCCGTTAAGTTCATCACGATAACTAATTTTTTGTAGAAATGAGAGCAGTTTGAATATCGCCGAAAAAAATGGAAAGGGGTATACCTTAAAAAATGTACAAAAATCTATTGTTGAACTTTAAAAATCTGCCAAAAATCGAAAAACGATCGTAATGGGATGAACCAAACGGGATTTTGAAGCGTGAACGATTACGAAGAGAATGAGCTCATGCTCAAGCCGCAATTCTATCTAGAAAATAAATTGCAGCCATTTTAGTGAACCGATTGAATTTTGGCCAAAATGCAAAAAAAAAAAAATTATTTTTGTTTTTCGGGCCTCATATCGATGTATTTTTGCCCCCTAAACGCGAATCTATCAATAGTTTTTTCAAAAAATCAAAATTTTCATGAATTTCGATAAAAAACTGTTTTGCTCAATTTTGGGCCTATTTTCAAAAACCTGAAAATAGCGAAATTTCAAGTGCTCATAACTTCACTTTGGTTCAACCGATTTCAAAATTTGTTTTTCGTACGCAAAGCTTGTGACCAAACTTAGAGAATGCCGTTAAGTTCATCCCGATAACTAATTTTTTGTAGAAATGAGAGCAGTTTGAAAATCGCCGAAAAAAATGGAAAGGGGTATACCTTAAAAAATTTACAAAAATCTATTGTTGAACTTTAAAAATCTGCAAAAAATCGAAAAACGATCGTAATGGGATGAACCAAACGGGATTTTGAAGCGTGAACGATTACGAAGAGAATGAGCTCATGCTCAAGTCGCAATTCTATCTAGAAAATAAATTGCAGCCATTTTAGTGAACCGATTGAATTTTGGCCAAAATGCAAAAAAAAAATATATATTATTTTTGTTTTTCGGGCCTCATATCGATGTATTTTTGCCCCCTAAACACGAATCTATCAATAGTTTTTTCAAAAAATCAAAATTTTCATGAATTTCGATAAAAAACTGTTTTGCTCAATTTTGGGCCTATTTTCAAAAACCTGAAAATAGCGAAATTTCAAGTGCTCATAACTTCACTTTGGTTCAACCGATTTCAAAATTTGTTTTTCGTACGCAAAGCTTGTGACCAAACTTAGAGAATGCCGTTAAGTTCATCACGATAACTAATTTTTTGTAGAAATGAGAGCAGTTTGAATATCGCCGAAAAAAATGGAAAGGGGTATACCTTAAAAAATGTACAAAAATCTATTGTTGAACTTTAAAAATCTGCCAAAAATCGAAAAACGATCGTAATGGGATGAACCAAACGGGATTTTGAAGCGTGAACGATTACGAAGAGAATGAGCTCATGCTCAAGCCGCAATTCTATCTAGAAAATAAATTGCAGCCATTTTAGTGAACCGATTGAATTTTGGCCAAAATGCAAAAAAAAAAAAATTATTTTTGTTTTTCGGGCCTCATATCGATGTATTTTTGCCCCCTAAACGCGAATCTATCAATAGTTTTTTCAAAAAATCAAAATTTTCATGAATTTCGATAAAAAACTGTTTTGCTCAATTTTGGGCCTATTTTCAAAAACCTGAAAATAGCGAAATTTCAAGTGCTCATAACTTCACTTTGGTTCAACCGATTTCAAAATTTGTTTTTCATACGCAAAGCTTGTGACCAAACTTAGAGAATGCCGTTAAGTTCATCACGATAACTAATTTTTTGTAGAAATGAGAGCAGTTTGAAAATCGCCGAAAAAAATGGAAAGGGGTGTACCTTAAAAAATTTACAAAAATCTATTGTTGAACTTTAAAAATCTGCCAAAAATCGAAAAATGATCGTAATGGGATGAACCAAACGGGATTTTGAAGCGTGAACGATTACGAAGGGAATGAGCTCATGCTCAAGCCGCAATTCTATCTAGAAAATAAAATTATTTTTGTTTTTCGGGCCCCATATCGATGTATTTTTGCCCCCTAAACACGAATCTATCAATAGTTTTTTCAAAAAATCAAAATTTTCATCAATTTCGATAAAAAACTGTTTTGCTCAATTTTGGGCCTATTTTCAAAAACCTGAAAATAGCGAAATTTCAAGTCAACGTAATTATGACCGAAACGTATAGAACCGATGAAAAAAAAATTTTCCCAATTTTTTTTGTTTTTTTATACGCCCTTATGGCTTTCCGAGTTGGTGTCGAAAGCCATAAGGGCGTATCGAATTTTTTTTTTCAGCAATCGACGCAATTATGACCGAAAAGTATAGAACCGATGAAAAAAAAATTTTCCCAATTTTTTTTTTGTGGGCAATGGGGAATGAGTGGCGAACAGCAATTGAGATTCTTTCGTATAGTAAAAACTCCATTCATCGCCATTGAAAAATCCTCATTCATTCCCCATTGCCAAAATAACCAATGGGGATGAATGCCGAATTGCCTAAGGGGATTGTCTCCATTGAATCCCCATTAGATAATCCCCATTCCGTTTCAAATGGGGAATTCAATGGCGAAAATCCCCTTAGGCAATTCGGCATTCATCTCCATTGGTTATTTTGGCAATGGGGAATGAATGGGGATTTTTCAATGGCGACGAATGGAGTTTTTTACTACGGGTATCGTTTTTCGGCTTTTTTTTTTGCGTTAAAATTTTTGCGCATGGCCCATGAAAATTTTGTTCAACTGTTTTTCGCATGAAAAACTTGTGAGGGGGAGTATAAGTTTCAATTTTTTTTTTTTTTTTAAGTTTCGGACGATTTTTTTAGCAAAAAAAAAAATCAATTTTTCGCAAATAACGACAATATCTATAAAATGTCGTGCAACTCTAAAAATACTGAGTTTTCCCGAAATCACTAAAAGGGTAAAAAGTTACATACGACCATTCTGCATTGAATGAAATTTTATCAGAATTTTGTTTCAACATTTGTTTTTCGCCAATTTTTCCGGTCAATGAGATTTTGTTTTATCTTAAACAATCGGGTCTCTCACCTCATCGATAGGGATTTTTCGATGGAAGAACCGTGTAGATAAGATTTTTCAATGAAAAAACCGTGTAGATGAGATAAGAGACCCGATTGTTTAAGATAAAAAAATATCTCGTTGACAGGAAAAATTTTCGAAAAAAAAATTTTGAAAACGAATTCCGAAAAAATTACATTGAATCCAGAATGATTGTATGCAACTTTTTACACTCTTAGTGATTTCACAAAAACCCAGTAGTTTTAGAGTTAGGCTACATTTTATAAATATGGTCGTTTTTTGAGAAATATTGAATATTTTTGTGAAAAAAATCGTACGAAACTTAAAAAAAAACGAAATTGAAGCTCATACTTCCCCCCACAAGTTTTTCATGCGAAAAACAGTTGAATAAATTTTTCGTCGGTCATGCGCAAAAATTTCAACGCCGAAAAAAAGCCAAAAAACGACGATGTTTCAAAAGGCGTATCGGGTAAAAAAAAAAATTGAAAATTTTATTTGGAAAAAGCGGAATGAAGCTGAATATGTCCCCTTTGAAACGCCCCTTGTTGAATTGAAATATCTTTATTTTCAAAAGAGCAGTGAAACTTTTTGTGCGGCGCGGAATCGGATCCAAACTTTTGAGCGGTGTATATTGTTACATGAATTCTGTAACTTTTTTGATAAACTTAGAAGTAATTACAAAAATAATCAGCATAACAACGAACTCTTCAACGCAAAGTGAATTATAGAAAGACCACATAAATAAATCGATGCGATTATATGAGGTTTCGTATATATGTATATAAATATGTACATTAGGGTGGTCCTTATTTAGGGCCCGGACGAATTTTTTATCAGACGCGCCCCAGTTCGACTCCAAATAATTCACAAACGATACCCTAATTTATTCAGATTTTTATCTAGAATTCTAAAATTATCTAAAATTCTAGTACTGGTCAATCTAGAGGAATTGCAATTCGTCTAGATTGACCCGTATGATAATGTGAATTTTGCCTCAAATAGTAGCACCAATGAACACAAAAATCTTGCAGTTACAGATTTGTTTAAACATTATTACACTAGGAAAAAAATATATCCTGAGAATATGGCCGAAAACACGTGTATTTCAAATGGGGAAATCTACCCTCTTTTCGGGAGGGGTTAGAGTCTAGATAAAATTTTTTAAAAATTACGGTATTGTTTTTGAATTATTTGGAGTCGATTCGAGGGGCGTCTGATAAAAAATTCGTCCGAGCTCTAAATAAGGAAGACCCTAATGTATATATATGAACATGTATAGATGCATCGCGAAGCTTTGTGGATGCAAAACTTTGCTACAAAGCTCGGGCTCGTTCACGGTCTACTTTAAACGCAAATTTACGCGTTCACATGCATAACTTCCGGCGACGATGAAGTGCGCCTGTTGTTTATTTCGCATGTAACGGTAAAGCGGTCAGAAGAAGTTCGAAATCGAATGATACGGAGATTCTATTCGAGATCAATTCTCATTCGTTTCAATCTTATGAATAATTTCGTGCATTCACTATTCAAACATTAAAATCAAGACAAACGTTTGAAATTTTTGAAAAGTACTTCAATTTCCGAACGTTCAGCTAAACAGAAAATTGACAAATTTAATCCTGAAACGAAAATTTCAAAGACCCCGATAATATTTGATAATTAATTCTCAATAGTTGCGAAATTAAAAAAAAAATGTGTACCAAGTATTGGCGGTGCTTTTTAAAAATTGAATTTGAAACAAGATTAGCGTTTGAAATTCAGGAAATAAAAAAAAAGCCAAACGATGATCGAGCGAAATTTCAAATTGGGAAAAAATACTCAATTCCGAGGGGCTATGCATTCGTGAAATCATTGAACCACCTCGGTATGAAATCAGAATTGAAATCGCATGAAATTACGTGATATCACATGAATTCGCATGAAATCGATGTTACGGAAATATCGTTGAAATCACTTGAAATCAGAATGAAATCGCTCCGAGATTATTGAAATCATTGTGAAATCACTTGAAATCACTTGAAATCAATGTGAAATCAATGTGAAATCACTTGAAATCATGTGAAATCGCATGACTTTTGAAATCACACGGAAACCTCATAAAATCATGTGAAATAGACTTTATGAAATCAGTGAAATCACTTGAAATCAAAGTGAATTCAATATGAAATCACTTAAAAATACTTGAAATCAATGTGAAGTTAATGTGAAATCACTTCAAATCACTTGAAATCTCTTGAAATCACGTGAAATCACATGACTTTTGTAATCACACGGAAACTTCATAAAATTATGTGAAATCGACTTCATGAAATCAGTGAAATCACTTGAAATCAAAGTGAAGTTGATATGAAATCACTTGAAAATACTTGAAATCAATGTGAAGTTAATTTGAAATCACTTGAAAAAGATTGAAATTACTTGAAATCATATGACTTTGGAAATTACTTGAAATCACATGACTTTGGAAATTACTTGAAATCACATGACTTTGGAAATCACACGGAAACTTCGTAAAATCATGTGAAATCGACTTTATGAAATGAGTGAAATCGCTTGAAATCAAAGTGAAGTAAATACGAAATCACTTGAAAATACTTGAAATCAATGTGAAGTCAATGTGAAATCACTTCAAATCACTTGAAATCACGTGAAATCAGATGACTTTTGAAATCACACAAAGACTTCATGAAATCAGTGAAATCATGTGAAATCGACTTCATAAAATCAGTGAAATCATGTGAAATCGACTTCATTTTGAAATCACTTCTACACCGCATACGGTAGCGAATAACCCCTCGCTCCATTCCTGAACTCAATTCAGTCTTATAATCATCGAATGTTCTTTCTTTCAACTCTATCCAGCGTATTTGAAGTTTTCGCATGATTTTTCCTGTTGTTCCTATTTCAAATTTCAATGAGTCTAGTTACTTTCCCGCGCTTTTTTCATCTCTACATTAAATTACTATGCAGCAGCATTTACAGGGACTCTGATATGAATGTAGATATTTATTTTTCATTGCTGAGATAGCGCATATTTACGGGGCACTTTGCTCGACGCCCTTTCAACCGGAAGTCCAAGGAAAAATCGCGTTCGGGCTCCGCGAACCGAGAGAGCGCACGGAAAGCTCAGCGCTGCACAGCCGAGAGTAGCTGCTGCTGCTGGGGAATCGATAGTCACCCCTACTGGAACGCCAAATGGGGTTGCTACCTCGTGCTTCGACTGTACATGACTCTTCGTACATATATGGCCGTATATATGTACTATATAGCATACATACGTTAATAGGGTGTCGGAGGACAAAAGGGCGTAACTTTCACGATCCTGACTCACAGTTGTGGGACTTACGCCGTTTCGTTTGTCACTCCGATTCATATGTAGCATGATGATCCATGTGCTCGCGCATCTATATATACATATATATGGGTCATTCCATGTCAAATCGACCAATAGTTGGAATCGACCCCTTTTAATTTCGATGAAATTTGGTCAGAAGTTTTCTTTCATCATAAAACGAAATTCTACCAAAGGAAAAAAATTAAAACATTTTTTTTCGACAGTTATGCAAAATCTAAAATTTCAGCATTTTTTTGAATTTTTCCAGTTCATTTTTTAAATATCTCAAAAACTGTTATAGTTACGAAAAAATCGTTCTGGGTTCGTATTAAGGAGTATACTTTAGGCTGTGAAAAAAATATTCTGAAAAAAAAAATTTGAAAAATAATGAATTTGGAGAATTTTTAATTTACAAAAATCGTTAAAATCCACGATCAACATTAAATTTTTTATGCAATTATTTTTATATAATACCTTGTAATGATCTTGAAAGGTCCTAAAATTTTCAGAATTGCGTTTTTTGTTTTTTCAAAAATATGAATTTTTGAATTTTGATAAACAAATTTTTTGTCTTCTACCTCCAAGTTAGGTAAAGTTGAACAATGATGTAATTTTTACTGCTTAAAACTACAAAATTACATCATTGTTCAACTTGACTTATCTTAAAAAAATAAACTTAAGGTAAAAAATAAACTTTTTTAACCAAAATACAAAAATTCATATTTTTGAAAAAGCAAATAACGCAATTCTGAAAATTTCAGGATCTTTTACGATCAGAACAAGGTATTAAATAAAAAAATAAAAATAAATTTACTGTGGATTTCCACAAATTTTTGAAAATTCAAAATTCATCTTTTGTCAAATTTCTTTTTTTTTTTCGTAGAACCAAGTATACTCTTTAAGACAAACCCAGAACGATTTTTTCGTAACTATAATAGTTTTCGAGATATTTAAAAAATAAACTTGAAAAATTCAAATAATGGTGAAATTTTCAATTTTGCATAACTTGCGAAAAAAAATTTCAAATTTTTTCCCTTCGGTAGAACTTCATTTTATGATAAAATAAAGTTTCTGATCAAATTTCATCGAAATTGAAAGGGGTCGATCTTAACTATTGGTCGATTTTACATGGAATGACCCATATATATGTATGTACACAGGGGAATGTGGGGTAAAATGGGCACCCTGTAAAATTGTAAAAAAACATAAAAAATGCAAAAATTTAGAAAAAAAGGAAATTTTCATTATTATTATGAGCGTGAATACTCCAAACTAGACTCCCCACGCTCTATTAGATCAAGATAAAGACATTGACCTTCGCCTCTGGGAGACCCTGTATAAAAATCCCAAACATAATGAATTTATATTCATAAGTATACTTACGTTTCGTTTCATCCGTAAAGATATTATTATGAGCTTCGTAAACATTGTTTAACCCTCCGTCTGTAAACTGGGTCTTTTGAGGCACAAGCAAAAATTTTCAAATCTAATACCTTTGGAATTAGAAAAATTGTAAATAATTCTGGTTTACTAAAAATGGTCAAATAAATTATTGGATGATGGAAAAAAATGTTATAAAAGTGATTCAGAATTTTTTCGGATTTTGATGACTTTTTTTTTCTTAGATAAAACATTGGCAGGACTCTAACGACCCAGAGTGCAGACGGAGGGTTAAGAACATTACTACTGACGAAATTATTATAACGCGCAAAGCGCGCTGTGAAAATAACAATTTGCCGTGTGTGAAACGCAAGGGTAGGGCAAAATGGACGCAGAGGACGCTTCAAGGGTGAAAATGGAACATGATCCTTCGTATAGCGCGCAGCCCACAGAGTAGCACAAACAAGTTACTCAGGACAAAACACGCCAACACACACACACACACACAAAACACGTACGTAACACGAACGTGGAGAGGTTGAAGCGGGCGAGCGTCCAATCTCGAGGAAAACAACGGGGCTCTCTAGTTCGAGGAAGGGGCTCTCTTTGGTGTCGCGGTGACGCGTTTCAGGTCAGCCATTTTGAACGGAAACATGCCACGTATAATCCTGACCGAACTTCTCGCTGTAAACAAATTTCTCTCGCTCGGTTGTTTCAATTTTCCTCTCGTCTATCATTTTTCCTATTCTCTCCTCCTTCTTTCGCGATTCTCAAAAATATTTCATCCTTTGTTTTCTTTCAGACAGAATTTCGTGGATTTGCTCCCACTCCACTTCAAATCTTACATGTCCTTTATGTCAGTTTTCCTAATAGTGTTTTTTTTTAACAATGTTCTGTTACATTTTTTACTTTTTAAATAGTAAATTATCGGTAGGAATTTTACCCTAAATTTCCCTACACTTGAAAAAAAGTTTATTGAAAATTAATGATACAAAGTTTTTATGCATTAATGTGATATTAATTTTCAAACATGCTTTTTGCAATGATCGATAGGTTTTGAGTGACAATACACTGAAAACAGCCCTCGTTCATCTGTTTTTAATGTGACATTACTCTGTTTAAAAATTTTGTAAATGAATTTTGACTCTGAGAACTTATCTTTAAGATTTTGCTGAAATTTGCATCGTTTTAATTCAATCGTTATTGTTCATTTATTAATTTTTCTAAAAAATTGTTGAATTGGAAAATCTTTAAAATGTATTTTGGAGTTTTTATTAAGGATTTGGGATTTTAAAAGAAACCAGCAAAATGTAAATCTCGCTAGCAATGAATTTAAGAAACTTACTTTTGTTGCATTTCAACGATGCCAACTTCAACATCATGTTTCAAGGAGAATTAATTAGATTTTTAAAAAACTAAATTTCGTTCAATTTCAACGGTGCAAATTTCAACATGAAGCTAATTAAATTTCATGTACTTGTTCATGAATCATTATTTTAATTAACGAGTTGTGTAACATTAATGTTTGGTATATGTTTTTCACAGAAGACCCGTAAATTTACCGTATCAAGTACATTAATTATTACTCAATATTCAACTTCTGCACATTTCAAGTTTTTCGGCCCATTTAATTTCTAATTTTTTTTTAGTGTTGTTCAAGTTTTGCGCTTGAAAAATACTCTACGATATTAATTAATTGAAATTAAATTCAATGTATTCGTTCATGAAACGTCCTGTTATTAAATGAGTTCTGTACTTTTTAGAACAATATTTGAACATAATTGAATGCTTCTAAAAATTGTACAACAGAACTTTACAAATTCAGTCGTTAAAAGTTACAATTGAGTTTTTGAATTTCCCAAACAATTGATAATTTTCAAACAGTCAATGAAATGTCAAAAAAATCGTCCTTGATTTTTCAGGTTGTCCTTCAAAATAACACTACAATGATCACGTAAATTCCGCAACTTTTGCATTAAATTTAATGACAGTGCAATCATCATTTTCAATAATAGTTAATTAAATCTTATGCATTCGTTCATAAGTCGTTATCTTAATGAACGTATTCTGTAACAGTCCAGTATATGTTTTTTACGAATATTTTGTAAATTTACACTACAAAGTACATTCATTTTGATTTAATGTACATCTGCAAATTTTACGTTTTTTGGTCCATTATTTGCTGTTTTTAAAAATCGTTACAAAACATTCGCCTGCAAAATTATAGTGTTTCAAAATTAAATTCGAGAAATAAAATGATGTTTAAGTTTGCATCGTTGCAATGCAACGAAAATAATTTTATTAAATTCATTTTTATTGATATGTATTTACATTCTGATCGTGCATTTGGCATTCAATGTCCTTCATAAAGACCCCAAAATACGTTTAAACGATTTTTCACTTTGAAAAATTTTCAGAAAGAAGACATTTTTTTAAAAACAAACTATTTTCGTTGCATTTAAACGATGCAAACTTCAACTTCGTGAAATAAATTGGTTTTGATTGAAGGAAATGAAGAACGTAAGATTATGCTGTACTTTTTTTTTTTGAGTCTCAAAAAATCGGCACTGTAAAGGTAATCTCTTCGGACGAAAGAACCCAGTGAATGCATCACCAACACTGAGAAAAATTGTTTGTTGAAAATGCAAAATTTTATTTGACTCAACCAAATATTTGTTTCCGGACGTTCAACGAGATCATTTTGATAATTCAACAAAGATACAGCGGAAGTTTCAGTTCAATCAAATAAATATCCTTGTAACAAATAAATTGTGTGATTGAAAATACGAATTGTTTTTTTGTTACAGCTAAATTTATCAAGTTAAAAAATTCAATCGACTAAATTTTTTTCAACTTAATAGATATTTAGTTGTTTTAACTGAACTTTTTTCTCAGTGAACGAATATGAATTTAATCGCAGGTGTAGCGACTGGCGAAGAAAATGACAATTTGCATGATTTGCAGAATACTCTCGCATTCTTATCGCGATTTCGCGAGGTTACATTTTGACAAAATTCAATGAGATAAAAATTGGTTTCACAGTGACGGCTGTAATTCCATCGAGGGGATATTTCCGGTTTGACGTGCCCGGATCAAATTCAGCCCGGGGCTGAATTGTGAAAAAAAAAAAATACCTTCATGGCGAATACTTTGCGAGTTTGATGAGTCATTCTGAAATCGATCGATACAATTCAGCACGTGTCAATTAGTATGTCCGCGAATTATTCAACGCCTTTTCCGATGTCGTTGTATAAGAGCATAATATAGGAATATATATAATAATATATACGAATGGATCGAAATTTCGATCGTTCGTCAATGTCGGCGAGGAAAAAGTTCCTCGATGGCTACGAAAATACGACTACGACGTTAATCGAAAAATCGATTTGATCAACTTTGGGGAAAACCCGCAAAGAAAAACCTCGTAGAAAAATTCCAGAAAAACCCAAAACGCATTTTTCAACGACGCTGAAGTTTGCATCTTTGCAGCGCAATAAAAATGAGTTTTTTATATTTATTTTTTGTCAGATTTATTCATCGTTCGTGCATTCAGCGTTAGAAGTTGTCAAAATATATTACAACAATTTTCTCCTTAAAAACTTGGAGGAAAAACCATTTTTCTGTTTTTCATTTTTTTCGAAGGGAGTTCGGTTTTGCTCCCTTTTAAAAATGGATTTCACTCCGGTTTTCCCTGAATTATATCGAAATATATATTGCACGGGGTTATGATATACAGTGTGCCAGCTTCTTATGGGGTTTCGTGTGGAGGGGTTACGCCCCTCGTATGTTGGGGATGAGAATCGATCGTTACGAGGGTGAAGCAGGGACGATTCCGCCCTCTCGTGTAGGAACCGACGGCAGAAGCACATTTTATGTACGAAGCATTTATTATCGATTTACCGACCCATTTTTCATGCTTTCTCCAATATATTTCGTATTGGGACCTTAACAAAATGGGACTGAGGAATATCATTTCGTCAGTCCCATTTTCCTCAGTCCCACTCCTTCCTTAAATTACTTCCTCAGTCCCATTTTCTTCAGTCCCACTCCTTTCTCAGATTACTTGCTCAGTCCCATTTTCCTCAGTCCCACTCCTTCCTCAGATTACTTCCTCAGTCCCATTTTCCTCAGTCCCACTCCTTTCTCAGATTACTTGCTCAGTCCCATTTTCCTCAGTCCCACTCCTTCCTCAGATTACTTCCTCAGTCCCATTTTCCTCACTCCCACTCCTTTCTCAGATTACTTGCTCAGTCCCATTTTCCTCAATCCCACTCCTTCTTCAGTCCCATTTTCCTCAATCCCACTCCTTCCTTAGATTACTTCCTCAGTCCCATTTTCCTCAATCCTACTCCTTTCTCAGATTACTTCTTCAGTCCCGTTTTCCTCAATCCCACTCCTTCTTTAGATTACTTCCTCAGTCCCATTTTCCTCAATCCTACTCCTTCCTCAGATTACTTGGTCAGTCCCATTTTCCTCAGTTCCACTCCTTTCTCAGATTACTTCTTCAGTCCCATTTTCCTCAGTCCCATTCCTTCTTCAGTCCCATTTTCCTCAGCCCCACTCCTTTCTCAGATTACTTCCTCAGTCCCATTTTCATTAGTCCCACTCCTTCCTCATCGTCAGATTACTTCCTCAGTCCCATTTTCATTAGTCCCACTCCTTCCTCATCGTCAGATTACTTCGTCAGTCCCATTTTTTCATTAGTCCCACTCCTTCTTCAGATTACTTCCTCAGTCCCATTTTCCTTGGTCCCGGTCCTTCCTCAGTCCCACTCTTTTTTCATTCCATCTCAAGATCACTTTTCCCACGATTAAATTATCATTATTATCGTTCAATGACGACGAACAATAAAAAATCATTGCTCAACTCTCCGCATAATCTTTCGTATGGGCAATTCTGCAGCATAATATCGAAGTTTGCATCGTTGCAATGCAACGGAAATGAGTTTTTTAAATTTATTTTTAGCGAGATTTACGCTTTGCTTGGTCATTAAAAATCCCAAATCCTTAATGAAGACCTCTAAATACGTCTTAACGATTTTTATTTAAAAAAAATTTCAGAAAGAATAAAATTTATCAATAAATGAACAATGCTGTTGCATCAGAACGGTGCGAGCTTCAGCATCACTGGTTTCGTCTTTCGAACTTCGTACACGAAGAACTTGTATGCATATTACATACATGCGTCTCGTGTCGTCTAACTGCATCATGAATACTAGCATGGCTTAGCCTCCGGGCCATATAATACGAGTATGCACGTTATACAATTGTGTAGATTATATATGGGGCATTCCACGCCGATTCGACCTGGGTCTGACCCTTTACCTCTCTGATTGTGTCCGCAATTTTTCATCGTTTTGTAATGCCTCTGAAGAGCACTCAGGATTTTTTTCAGATTTTTTTGGAGCAATTTGAATTTACTATAATTTTATAAACAAATAATTTTTGGGCCAAATTTCAAAATGTGAAAAAAAAATCACAAAAATCACAAGGGGTTTCCTTCTGTTCGTAACAAGCTTTTTCAAATTTTTCATATAAAAAACGAGATTTTTTCAGATTTTTAAATCTGGGCTAAAAATAATTCGTTTATAAAATTATAGTTAAGTCAAATTGCTCCAAAAAAATCTGGAAAAAATCCTGAGTGCTCTTCGGAGGTACTGCAAAACCATAAAAAATTGGGGAGAAAATCGGAAACATGAAGGGTCAGACCCAGGTCGAATCGGTGTGGAACGCCCCATATATATATATGCTAGGCGTTATTCATCAACGAAAAAATATATGTTTTCACTCTATCATTTTCTTTTCCTTATCGCAATATTCCTCAAACGGCAGAGCTTCGTCATGAAGAGACGTTTATGGAGAGATATGCGAGACTTTTTCACAATCAACGCCCCAAAGTGATTTTGAGACGGAAGATCTGAAAAGGGTATTCTGGTCTAGAACTTTGAAAAAAAATTATTTTTTATTTTACATATTCTCAAAGTTTAGACCTTTGAGAATATATCCACGAATGGAAAGTTTTTAATTCCAAATCATTTACATCTCAAAACAACTTTTCTCAATATAGCCAACATATACTTATTTAATATATTCCTTCTTTTTTATCAAAAATTGAATATTTCCCTGTGAGGATTTCCCCGATGAATTGTCAATTTCCCTCACCGAATTTCTCGTGAAATACGTGTAAGAAAAAATGTACGCTTCAAGAAGTTCAATCGCGTTAATTGATTTTTTGAAAAAACTAGTTTTATTACAGTAAAAAAAATATACCGTGCATGACGACAAAGTTGAAGTCTCGAGAAGATCATCGAGAAGATCGTCAGAATGAAAAAACATTTTAAGAAAAAAAAAAGGAAATAGAACCTTTTTTTTCAAATGGGATCGAGTGTCCACAAAGTATACGGGAAGTTCATTCGAAGCGGCAAAAGAGAACTTGGGGGAACGGTAAAATTTGATGATGCAGAGATGAGTAAAAGGGACTCGAGGGGAAAAAAAAAGTAGGGAAGCGAGATGGTGGGATGGAGAAGGGGGCAGATGAGGTTCTCTCTCGTCCTGGAGCTCGGTCATGATGGACCCTTCGTGGTTTCTGCCTGGGCAAAGAGAGGTGAGAAAGAGCGACGGTGGATGCGCGGACGGATCTGGGCATTCAAGTTTGCCTTTTTTTTCTTCCGACGCTTCAAAACGCGAACCCCTGAACGTCAAGAAACAACGAAAGGCTATCTTTTTCTCTCTAGCCTCGTCGTTCTCTCTTAAGAGGAGGCTAAATACCATTTTCGTTCAATCCCTACATTATCGACTTATCACCGTCGTCCAGTATTTCTCCCAAAACCGCAAATGAAAATTTATTAAATTTTGAAAATTCAGAGGAGGATAAGTTAATTAACAATTAATTGATAATTAAGGGGCTAAAACGCGTCACAACTAACTCCAACGAATTCATTGGAGCCCCAAAAATATTAGGTTACTCGTCAGAATCCATGGTGCTGCCCTCCCTCGCACGTTTGTAAACTAGATTTCGCCATTTCGTGTTTCGATAAAACTACAATTTATCGATATTTATCTCCTTATGCGCCATCCAAACTTACGATGTGTCTTTTCCATAAAATAATGTCGAAAACGTCTTGATATTTGTGTCTTGGCGTTCTTCATCGAGCCTCACTCTTAGTTTAGACGAAATACAGTGAAAAGTCTCATAATTCAAGATTTTCAATTACAGATTCCTGATGGTAATCGGATCTATAATTTTTGTTTTGATTTTTCAAAAAAATTTTAGTGAGGCTCCATTTGTGCCATAATTCCGATTATGCTGTTAAAATTTTATTGAATTCCATTCATTCGTATGAGAGCAAGTTTGGATGGCGATTTCGAAGCGTAGTGTCGGTATTTAGCCTCCTCTTAAGGGCAGGCTAAAGACCCTCTCTCTCACTCTCACACGACCCCTATCATCCTTTCTCTCTCGCACTCGCACGAAAAATGTCGGTATTTAGCCTCCTCTTAAGGGCAGGCTAAAGACCCTCTCTCTCGCTCTCACACGACCCCTATAGGCGCTCTCTCTCGCACTCGCAAGAGCGAAAAGGCGGGGGGGAGGGTGTTTAGCCTGCCCTTAGGGGACGAAACAGTCCGGTTCTTACAGAAGGGAACCTTTCGTAGACCTTTCTCAACTTTTGGCGCCCAACTTGCTCGAATCAAAATTTTAAAAATTATTTTTGTTGTACTATAAAAAAAAAATTAAGTAAATTAAATAAATTAAATAAATTAATTATCAAAAAAAGTTAAGGGGGGTTGAAAAAATGTCGCCACCCCTTTTTTAAAAAAGTTGCGGTTCATTCCCATTAAAATCGTTTGTAGTTGATTATAGTACCTTTATTTTTGGTTGTAGTAATGGGGAAATTGAAATAATAAAAAAAACTTCTGCTTCCTCATAAAGGAAACTTCGTTTTCGTGAACATTTATTTTTCGAGATTTTTATGCCGATGTGTTCAAAATGTCTTGAAAACTTCGAGAAATTATGTTTAGAAAAAATGTCCTGATGAATGTGTGTGCGCGCGTGCGCGTGCGTGTGCGCGTGTGTGCGTGCGCGCGCGTGTGTATGAATGTGCGTGTCCTGAGTTATAGATGTAAATAATTAATAACTCGAGAACGCTTCGAGATATCGAGTTGAAATTTGGGACACTTGTCGAGCACGGATTGCTCTTCATTATGAAAATAATTTTGTTTTAATTATAACGAGTGTTCAGATTTTATCGATTTTTTTCGTTTTTGCAAAAATGTCGTAAACGCTTTAACTTCTGCAATTTTCAAGATATTGCACTCAAACTTTGTACCAAATTAGTATAGCTATCATGGTTGTTTGATATGTAATTTGGCAAAAATCGATCTAAAAATTAAATTTTTATGAAATTTTGAATTTTTTGAAAAATAGCGTTAACGCTCTAACTTGCACAATTTTCGAGATCCTGCACTGAAACTTTGTACGGAACTAGTATAGCTATCGAGGTTGTTCGCTACTGAATTTGGCGAAAATCCATCGAGGAATTAAAACCTTATGAAATTTTTAATTTTTTGAAAAATACCGTAAACGCTCTAACTTTTGCAATTTTTAAGATACGACACTAAAACTTTGCACAGAGCTAATATAGCTATCGAGTTTGTTCGCTATCAACATTGGTGAAAATCGATCGAATGATTAAGATTTTATCAAATTTTGGTTTTTTTGAAAAACAGCGTACTCTAACTTCGGCTATTTGCGAGATATTGTGCTGAAATTATGTACACATTCAAAATAGTGATCAAGGTTGTTCGCTATTGAATTGGGTAAAAATCAAATTTGGCGAGAAGTAAATTTGAAAGAATTTGGCAATTTTGCACACTGATTACTCATGTTTTTCGATAGTCAACAAAGCTTCCTTTATGAGGAAGCCAAATTTGATCGCTATACTTTGTGATAAAGGAAACTGTGTGAACTGTGGATAAAGATGAGGAAGCAATGTGCAAATGTCCAATTTGCAGGCTTTTTAAATTAAGAAAAAAAAATGGCAACCTCTGTTCTACTTTTTTTTTGCAAAGTTTCTGTTTTTCCACCCTCTTCAATCGCGTCGATTTCGTCCAGCCTTAAATTCGCCTGAATTCTCGTGTAAAAATAATTATGGGGTGTCTTTCCGTCAATTCAACTTGGAGTTTCTCGTCTGTCTGGATATACTTGAAGGCGCAAGACCGTGTAACGTAGCGGGTTGAGTAATGGGAGCACCGTTACACCAGCGATAACGCTGCAAGTTTCCAACGGAAATTTAACTCGTCCGCGAGAAAAGGATGGTAAATCAACTTGAAGAACATTGTGTAGTAAATGTGTGGATATAAATATATATATATATATATATATATATATATATATATATATATATATATATATATATATGGGGCATTCCATCCCAAATCGGACAGTTTGAAAAACTTTTTTTATTTCCTCAATTTTTTTATATTTTGGAGTACCCATCAAAAGAGCCTTCCTGTTAAGTTTTGAGATTTTTTTGATAACCCGTTCAAGAGTTATTAAATTAACAAAAAAACCGCTTTTTTGGTATTTTGGTCATAACTTCTTTAATAATGGTCCAAATTAAGAGTTTTTTTTTCATAATTTGTGTTTTTTTATGGCCGTTTCAGAAAAAATACAACAAAAATATTCGACGTGTTTTGAAATGAGTTTTTTGAGTTTTAAACGTTAAATCGCGTTTTTAAAAGTGAATGTCACTTTTGATTTTTTTTTTAAATTTTCGTTTCAAGCATCTATCTATTCAATAATTTTTAAGACTAGTCCGATCGTGGGATCTCAATAACTACTATTTTTTTTCGATTTTTGAAAATTAAAATTTTTTTTTTTTACATAACTTATTATATATACCAATTTTTGTTACTGTATAGTGTTTTTTTTTTAATATTTAGAATTTATTTTGACACTTTTTTATTGTTAACAGGTTCTCAAAATGAATAATTAATCGTTAAATCTGTTTATGAACAATAATAACAACAGTTTTTATTTAGTCACGTATTTTTTAAAAAACCTTAAATATACGATTATTTCCTGAATTAGAATATTCCTTTGCCGATACGTTTCCGTCGCTCATTGGAATAATTGAATGAAATTTTTGTGTCCTCCTGTGATTGACTTCGCAGTATTTTATCGCAAATAAAATCTTTCTTTTTCGCATCTGAATAATGTTTCTCATGTGAAAATTTTTCAGCAATATTCGGTAGACCATTTAGCTCAAAGCCCACTCATACAATTCTTGAACTGTTGTTATTTGCTCATCGATTAATTATTAATTTTAAAAATCTGTTAACAATGAAAAAGTGTCCAAATTAATTCAAAATGATTTAAAAAATACTATACAGTAACAAAAATTGGTATTCATAATAATTTATTTAAAAAAAAAAAATTTAATTTTCAAAAATCGAAAAAAATAGTAGTTATTGAGAGCCCACGATCGGACTAGTCTTAAAAATTGTTGAATAGATAGATGTTTGAAAAAAAAATTAAAAAAAAAAATAATAATAAATGACACTCACTTTTAAAAACGCGATTTAAAGTTTGAAACTCAAAAAACTCGTATAAAAACACGTCGAATATTTTTGTTGTATTTTTTTCTGAAAAGGCCATAAAAAAGAAAAAATTTGAAAAAAAAAACTTTTAATATAGACCATTATTCAAGAAGTTATGACCAAAATACCAAAAAAAGAGCGGTTTTTTTTATTAATCTAATATCTTTGAAAGGGGTAATCAAAAAAATCTCAAAATTTAACAGGAAGGGTCTTTTGAAGGGTATTCAAAAATATAAAAAAATTGAGGAAATAAAAAAAAAGTTTTTCAAACTGTCTGATTTGGGATGGATTGCCCCATACATATATTTACGATAGCGAACATCGTGCAGTGGCGAGAAGACGACGAAGTAATGCAACAAACTTGGAACTGACGATGAACTTTCATAGTACTAAGACACTGTGCATATATTTTGTAAGGCAAGTTACAAAAGTGTGAAAATGTTACATTGAGTGGTTTCCGACAAAAAAAGTTGAAAGATCTTGAACCGCAAACCTCTTTTACGAACCCTTTATTCTCGAATCTTTCAAAAATCAAATTTTTGAAAAACGCAGTGAGAATTTTCATTAGTATAAGTAATGCGAAAAATTTAGAACCGACGATAATCAGGTTTCTGAAACAATCTGATAATTATTGTGAAATTTTTTTGTTTTTCTACGTTTTCAAGGAGAATCACAGCATATCCTGTAGGAAATCTTTAAGGATATCTTTGATGAGTTACGAGCATCAGAAATTTTGAGATTTTTGAAAAATTGGCAAAACATTTTTAAAGATCCGAAAAAATAGACTCCATGATTCAACGGTTTTTCACTTTGAAAGCTTCTTCGGAAGAATGAATTTTATTAAAAAATAAACTATTTTCGTTGCATTCAATTCGACAATGCAAAATTCAGCATCATAAAATATATTTCCAACCAATAAAGCCACTTTGAGGTGAAATTCACTCACGTCAATCTAGTAGCTATATCCGAAAGCCTGAATGTATTTATAATTCGACTTGAGAAAACGCGGTTAAAATTCTGAATATCATGTTAAAAATAGTCTCTAGGAGAAAAAAAAACAAGTTCAGAATTAACCTGATACACGAATATCTATACACAAAAATATTCCATTACAAAAATGTCAATGAACAAAAATAACTCAACACTGAGAAAAAAGTTCAGTTAAAACAACTAAATCCATTTAGTTGAAAAAAAATTATTTGATTCAATATTAATTTGTTCGAAATAATGAAACTATAATTAATTCAACAAATGGATTTGGTTAACCATAAGATATGAGGTGTATTATTTATTTGGCACAATTTATTTGGTACAAAGATATTTATTTGATTGAACTGAAACTTTGCCCATTCAAGCAACGATTTAACCGATTTAACTAAAACTTCCACTGTATCTTTGTTGAATTACCAAAATGATCTCGTTGAACGTCCGGAAACAAATATCTGGTTGAGTCAAACAAATTTTTGCATTTTCAACAAATTTTTTTTCTCAGTGAATAGTAATATTCACAAAAAATTACTTATCAATCGAAAAAACGTATTCTTCCCTAAACTAACCTCTTCAAACAAATGTTCCTTGAATATTCTACCTTAAGCTTGATTCTAGCAAACGGCGGAACATCACAGAATCTCTATTTCCGTCTTTATTACTATAAGGTTTAGGTAAAATTAAGTAATTGAATTATCTACAAAATAAATTCGGTTCATTAGTTCTTATATCAACATTATCGCATTGTAACAATAATTTACTTTAATTATCACAAATCACTTATTAATCTTTACTTATGAGTTTCCTTGCTCGGTAGCTCTAAATAAAAGCTAGAACAATGAAATTACGGTGGCAACAAAATAGATTTTGATTTAAATTTTATTCTTCAGTTCCACGTAGCGATTTCTCAAAAATAATATTAACTTATTATTATTGTTGTTATTATTATATTTTCAGCCGAATATGTTTTATGTATCCATTAATGTATCCAGACATTATTTAGTATATATTTTTGTGTTGGGGTGTTTCGGTCAGGTCATTCTTGTACATTTTTAAAAAAATATTTTGAGTGGACACTATTTGCAATTTTTCATGTATTTGAAGTTTTGAACGTTCACTCGAACGAGAAATCGACGAATGTATCTGTTTAACGAAAAATTCGAAGACTTAGCAAATACTTGGTAAATGATCGTTTCAAAAATTGAAAGATTTTTGAAGAATTATTTCCAACGGGCCTCAAACAATTTATTCAAAACTTTGTCTTCGAAGTTTGTTTTCCGTTCATCTGAATGTTCGGCACTTCAAGTCAATAACTTTTCAGAGGTTCAATTTGTATTTTAATAGAATTACAAGCTCGAATTGAAGTTCGAGCTTTTTGAGTGAAAGCTCTTTCGCGTTTACAGCTCAAAGTCGTTGCTATGTGTTCGGGCTATTAACAGCAGGCAGCGTCTCGACGCCATCTATGGAGGATGCGATCAATATGGGGCCCTTGGCGTCGGGACTTTGGACGCGACGATGATAAGTGAACTAGACTTCGAAACTATATGTATATAGTTAGAAGAGTTACGAAACTAGCGGACATTCTATATTTCTGCTTTGGACACGACTCGCTCGCCCACGGGCTCTTTCCAGTTTCCAACATGTTCGCTTCTTTATTTTTCTCTCTCTTCCTCTCTCAATCTTGCCCCCCTCCATTATTCCTTCACCTCAAGCGCGCGCGCACACACACAAACAAACACATTGCATGTCTCGTCTCGCTTCAAAGTTTCCTGGCTCCTCTCTTTTCATCCGCAAAGTTCCGTCAGACCTCCATTGTTATCCGCCATACGGGATTCACGGGACTGCACAAAGGAGTATTACGCTGAGTAGCTTTTGAGATGAGATCTTGCAAGGAGCTTCTGGGAGAAAGTGAGACAGAAATTAAAAAAAAAAAAAAATGGAAGATACAGACAAAAAGGTCCTGTTTGATTGGCGTGATCGACTACTCTGGGTCCCAAAGTGTACTGGACCACAAATATTGTGAGAAACCTAAAACCGAAGGAATTCAAGGTGTACTATCGTCCACCATTTATAGTACAAAATAAACTATTTTTTGGGACTAGTTAGAACCCTTAAGAGGAGGCTAAATACCGACACTACGCTTCGAAATCGCCATCCAAACTTGCTCTCATACGAATGAATGGAATTCAATAAAATTTTAACAGCATAATCGGAATTATGGCACAAATGGAGCCTCACTAAAATTTTTTTGAAAAATCAAAAAAAAAATTATAGATCCGATTACCATCAGGAATCTGTAATTGAAAATCTTGAATTATGAGACTTTTCACTGTATTTCGTCTAAACTAAGAGTGAGGCTCCATGAAGAACGCCAAGACACAAATATCAAGACGTTTTCGACATTATTGTATGGAAAAGACACATAGTAAGTTTGGATGGCGCATAAGGAGATAAATATCGATAAATTGTAGTTTTATCGAAACACGAAATGGCGAAATCTAGTTTACAAACGTGCGAGGGAGGGCAGCACCATGGATTCTGACGAGTAACCTAATATTTTTGGGTTAACCTAATATTTGGAGCTAGTTGTGACGGGTTTTAGCCCCTTAATTATCAATTAATTGTTAATTAACTTATCCTCCTCTGAATTTTCAGAATATAAATATTATTCTTATCAGACTTCTATCCAAACTGTCTGAGCTGTGAGTGGCAATTAACGAAAACGTTAATTTGTGTCTCGCATTTACATTTTGCAATCCATTCATCGTTCATTCATAAATTTCATTGATATTCATCCACCGGTATCGGAAAAAATTTGGACAGCGATTTTGAGTCGATAATATAGGACTTCAGAAATAATGTCGGTATGTATCCTCGCCTTAAACAAATAAATATGTCGATTTTTCGCTCAACCGAACGTTCGGAACTTCAAGTACACGAAACCCACTTCCTTGACTATAATTCTATCGCGATAATGAAAAAGGAGCCGCAAATATTCCGAGACGAAGGTTTCAACTTATGTACCTTAACGGTACTATAAAAACGGCGATAATGATAACTTTGCTAATTTCTCTCGTCGTTGCACGCGATGCAGTGCTAACGAACCGACGTGCAACAAGGCTTGCACCACAGCTATATTATTCCGCACTCATTTAATTTGCGAAACAATAATAATTGCCGAGATTCTCGTCGTTCTCGCATACATAATCCAGATATCAACGTCTGATCTTGCTTTCGTACCGTTTTCTTTCACCCAAATGCCCCTTGTGACCATAAAATGCAAATTTTGAAATTTGCTATAAAGATTGGGTTAATTTTTTGGCGAAATTTCTTTTCGACATTATGTTAAACCTCAAAAATGGCCAGATTAAAAAAAAACACTACATTTAAAACCCAAGGATAGATTGAATAGTTGGTAATATCAATTAGGTGGTTTCTCGTATAGAAACGAAATATATGGAAAGATATACACTGCACTGTAAAAAATGTTTGTATTAAATTTAATAAAAAAATATGAAGTTTTTATGCATATACAATATATTAATTTTAATATACGTTCGTATATAAAAATGCCAATACATAGTATGATTTTTAAAGCAGAATCATGAAAAAAGATATGAAAATTAATATTCTTTTGTATATTAAAATTAAAAGAAATTATTTGATTTTTCATACACTTATATTGGAATATTACTGTACACATTGTATATATTAATGTATTATGTTTTGAATATATTCGAAATATATTTTTCTTCAACATATATTAAACGTATATGCCGGAAGTATGTGTGAAATATATGATTTTTTGAATGAAATATATTTAATATATTTTTTATATGCGTTGCCCTTTATGTGCGAGCTCTCATCACGTTGATGTTCAATGAAGTACGGGTCGAAATGAATTTTTTTTTTGCCCCCAGTGTGACGCACACATGAGAGCAGTGACACTAAAAAGCGTCGACCACGTTCCACAGTTTGCCCTCGCATAGCACGCAGAGTAAAAAAAAAAAATGGAGAGCCGAGTGAGAAAAATGTACATATGGGGCATTCCAGGGCAATTCGACTAGAATCTAATGTTTTTCGATTTTGCATTGCCTTGCTTAAAAGTTTGAAAAATGACGTTTCGAAATTCTGTTTTTGGTTGCCGCATCCATTAGCTGGCATTAAAATGATGCATACTTTAACGTAAGTTTTAGGAACCAAACAACATTTCTTTTTGCATTTCGTTAAAGAATGTATTTTCAAAAAAATGAAAATAAAGGTTTGAATTATAATTCTCAAAAATTGACCGAGTTACAGACTGACTTGAAAAGTTAGGAGCCAATTTTTAATTTTTTTTTTGTTTACATTCAAACCCTTCATAAATATATCAGTTGGATAATAATTTTTTTGTCGTTAAAACAATATATATATCATTGTTAATTTTTGAGATTCTTCCGATAAAGATTGATACGAAATAAGTTCGATATATATTTGATGAAATAACAATAACCCAAATAACATTGACAATTTGTTTCACCCCTCGCAGAGACTTTCCCCCTTAAGGGGAGGCTAAAAAATCTCTCTCTCGCTCTCACACGACCCCTATAGTCTATCTCTCTCGCACTCACAAGACTGGAAAGGTGGGGGAGGGGGTTTAGCCCTTAAATTTGTTATTATCATTTGGATATAAAATGGCGGCAATAGAGTTAACCTCTGAAGTCACCTTTTTTTTAAACTCCTTGACGGGAGGGCGGATTTCTAGTAAAGTATAAAAGACCCAATACAAAAAAGACCCAATACATAAAATTTCACACAATTTTTTTTCAACGGCGCATAACTTTTCGAACAACGAAGATCAAAATAAAACTCCAGATCATTTTTTTCGATTTGACGAAAAAAGTCTCTTTGTACCTCCTTTCAGGACGTACAAAAAAATAGAAAGTTTTCAACAAAATAAAAAATGGTCGCGATTACGGATTGACCGGTTTTGTATGGAATGCCCCATATGTTATTGACTATAAAAGTTCGTAGGGGTTTTTCAAAAAATCAAATTTTTCAGAAATAGTGCACCATTCAAATAATGATTCGATTTTTGACCGAAAACAAGCAGTAGATTGTTAATAAATAAAAATATACATCAAATCAAAAAACGATTATATACTTTCCTAGAGAATGTGATTGTGAAGCTGCCTCCCCACTTTGAAAAAAGTGGTTTAAAGACAAAGGCATTTAAAGTTTTCATTATGCTCGGCTCCAAGTCGCTGCCGTAAAATCAAGAATTGAACGGTTATAAACAAATTTGTTCACTACAGGACCAGCAGGTTATTGTTTTCATGACCTCAAAGTATCGTTCGAGCCAACAACATTGATGTTTCCAAAATCCTATAGTGGTGTCACCCCTTCAAAACGAAGGGGTCGAAGGGGATCTTACACCGGCCGAATTGACCTGGAATGTCCCATATACCCGTATAGAGGACAGAGGCGTTGGTGGCGAACCCTATCCTGGCATCGTGGCGTCCAGACGATCGACCCGACCGACGGCTCGACGACGATGCGGCTCAACGTACAGCAGCAGCCCCACGGCCTCTAGCTACCAACCGCGCTTGCTATGCAGCCAACAAAACCGATGCCGCTCTCTCGTTTCTCATGCATGCTTAGAAGTTGGAGGGAAAAGGTCTTAACTCGCACAATTTATCCTGTGACACAATTGCGAGTGGCGTCCATTTTGTTGTTTTTCGTGATAAATCTGTGTAAACCGTAATGTGCCCTTTAATGTCACGAGCCCATGCGTAACCCTACAGAGCATCATTGAATTATCTCTTCTCGTTTCGTTTGCAATACCCTCAACGCTAGCTGCTCCCTGCCCTCCACTCATATCTCTCGATGATGCAGGGGGCAGGAAATGAGCGAGATACATACTTGAAGTATTTAAAAAGTACTTCGAGTACTTGAAAAGTACTTGAAGTACTTTAAAAAAGTACTTAGTGTACTTGAAAAGTACTTCAGGTGCTTTTAAAAAGTACTCCAAGCACTTAAAAAGTACTAGAAGTATTAGTACTTAAAACGTACTCCAAGTGCTTGAAAAAGTACTTCAAGTACTTAAAAAGTACTAGAAGTGCCAGTACTTAAAAAGTACACCAAGTACTTAAAAAAGTACTAGAAGTGATTAAAAAGTACTAGTACTTAAAAAGTACTAGAAGTACTTAAAAAGTACTTGAAGTACTTAAAAAGTACTTGAAGTAGTTAAAAAGTACTAGAAGTGATTAAAAAGTGCTTGAAGTACTTAAAAAAGCACTTCATTACTGAAGCAAGTTAGAAGTACTTTAAGTATTGTGCTAAAATTTTCAAGTACTTGGCCTGTACTTCAAGTATTGTACGCAAAATTTCAAATATTTTTCTGTACTTCAAGTACTTTTTCAAGTACAAGTATCAAGTACTTTTGAACGTGTCTTGCTGATGGTTGCATGTACATTACTGTCCCTCAACTATCGCCTACGACAGTTTTTTGAAGACGAACACGAAGTTGGAGTAGTTTCAAACCGGGTATTATATTCTTTATTTTTTATTTTTCAAACCTGTATCAAAATAAATGGTAATTACAATCGTCAATCCTATTTTTGAATTATTATCAATTCTTTGTTCAAATACTTCTGTACCAATTTGCCTAATAGCCTAATCTCAGTGTATTGCACAAGGTGAAAATTTGTATCGATACAAAAAGTACTCGAATAAAAATCAAATGAGAATAAAAAATCAAATGTAAGTACTGGAACTTGCGAGATGTAACTGAAAACTTAAAAAGTACTTGATACTTGGTTCCTGATTTTTCAAGTACTTGTACTTCAAGTACTTTAAAAATTAACTACTTCAAGTAATAAGTACGTAGTACTTCAAGCACTGGCAATACTTGATACTTCAATTACTTATGGTCCTTTGTACTTGAAGTACTTTCCGGTAGTTTTCCCAGCTCTGGATTTAAACAAACCTTATAAATACAAATTGCTCCGAAATAAACAATTAGCCGATATTAAACCTCATAAATAATTTTTACTAAATGTATTATACGGTAGTAACTCATTTCAGTGTATGCCCTTTCCAAACCCGTATTCAACGTAAGTTAGGAGAGTGAACATCAGATTATGTTTTGATCTCTTCGTTGAAGGGAATGAAAAATGACGTTGCCGCCACTGGCGCCGGCGCCACTAGCGCCACCTTCTCGGGAGCGTCACTGAACTAACTGGCCAATATCGAAACGCTCTGCTCTGATCCAAGCGCACAGTACGTTAATTCATCGGAAATACGTATGGAAACGACATTAGATGGGTTGGTGTAAGACTCACTGGAATGTACGGAGCCTTGAGCTTGTTTAAAGCTTAAAATTAGAGCTCTCGGGAAACAGATCTGTCACTCCTCTCTTTCTGTTTTCTGCAACCTTAAGGCTGAATACCCGATGTCATCGCGTTAACCATTGGTGAATGTTAGTAAAAGAACAACTGGAGAAATATTTTCAAAGTTAAACTTTAAGGGGTTAGGCCACTCAAGGCTTTTCAAAAAATCGATTTTTTTTTGTTTGTTAAAAAGGTAGCTTAGTATGTATTGAATTATATTCCATATGATATATTTCTTCATTCAATGCAAAATTCATTTTCTTTTCCAAACTGACACATGATAATTTTTATTTTATATAAACATACGAGCGGAGGAATAAAATCATGACAGCGTGTGAATAATAATGCCGATGGAACAATCGCGTTATGGTTGCCGTGTGATTTCCAACTTTTTATCGTCATTGGATTAACTTAATTGAAAAATTGGCATGTGTGTTCCGACAAGAGGAGCGAGAAGTTGCGGAATATTGTCCCTCTCGTTGGCCCTCCCCTCCTCCCCCGCCATTCTGCCGAAACTCACAGTCACAAAATTCGATTTATCCCGGTAATTCGATTGGATAATTCGATTCGATCTGGTTATTCCATATTGGCGCCTGCAACGCACAGACAACGTTTGCGGGTTTGCCTATAGGAATATTTTCGCTGTCCGCAATGACGCGACATTAAAATTTCTTTATATCACTCAGTACAATAATGGACGCTTTTACGTCCGCAGGCGGACGGGAAAACGCCCATATTGCACCTCGTGATATAAAATATCGTACATCACTCGGCGTAAAAACATTTTCTGACGAGTGTGAGTTTGCAGAACGAGCCGAAGGCGAGTCCTGCAATCACACTCGTCAGAAAATGTTTTTACGTCCTAGTGATGTAATGTACTATTTTTTGCTTCCTCACAAAGGAAGCTTTGTTTTCGTGAATTTTTTTGTTCGAGATTTTTATGCCAATGTGTTCAAAATGTCCTAAAACGTCGAGAAATCATATTTAGAAAAAATGTCCGAATGGATGTGTGTGTGTGTGTGTCCTGAGTTTTAGATACAAATAATTAATAACTCGAGAACGCTTCGAGATATCGAGCTAAAATTTGGCACACTTGTCGAGCACGAATTGCTCTTCATTATGAAAAAAAATTTGTTTTAATTCTAACGGGTGTTCAGATTTTATCGACTTTTTTCGTTTTTGCAAGAATGGCGTAAACACTGTAACTTCTGCAATTTTCAAGATACATATTGCACTCAAACTTTGTACAGAATTAGTATAGCTATTCAGGTTGTTTGGTATTGAATTTGGCGAAAATCCATCGAGGGATTAAAATTTTATGACATTTTTAATTTTTTGAAAAATAGCCTAAACAGTACTTGTGCAATTTTTAAGATATTGTATTGAAACTTTGCACTGAGCTAATATAGCTATCGAGGTTGTTTACTATTAAATTTGGCAAAAATCCATCGAGGGATTAAAATTTTATGACATTTTTAATTTTTTGAAAAATAGCCTAAACCCTCTGACTTGTGCAATTTTTGAGATATTACACTGCTAATTAAGTTTTCAAAAATCAACTGCGGTGAATGGCGATTTTGTAATGCGTGAGTGAGATTTTTGAATTTGGAAATATTAAAAAAATCTTGACAGCGCTTTAACTTTGGTAATCGAACTCTATTTCGAATTTCAATTTTTGTTGTTGTTGTAGTTAATTAAGTTAAAATTAAGTTAATTTTTGTACATTTTGGATCGAGTAGGTATCTCAGGTTGTTTGTATTGATGGGTAGAACCACATCTTAAAAAAAGGCGCATCAAGAAGAACACGGTGTATTGAAATATATTTTTTTTTAGTTTTTCCTTGCTTTTTCTCATGAATACATTTTTTTTCGACAAAAACTTTGCAAGATTCGCAATCAGCGGTTAATTTCCCATCGAAATAACGTTTGAAGATAATAAAAATAAAAAAAAATTTTTTTGCTCAATTTTGGCCCTATTTTCAAAAACCTCAAAGTAACGAAATTTCAAGTGCTCGTAACTTTATTTCAGTTTGACCGATTCAAAAATTTCTTTTTCGTACTGAAAGACTGTAACTAAACTTAGAGAATCGCGTTTGATTCATTCCGATAACTTAATTTTTGTAGGAATGCGGGCACTTTGAAAATCACCGAAAAAAATGGAAAGGGGTATGCCTTAAAAAATTTGCAAAAATCGATGAGCAAACTTTAAAAATCTGCCAAAAATTTAAAAATTATCCGAATTTGATGAACCAAGCGGCATTTCGAAGCTTCAACGATCCCGAAAAGAATGAGTTCAAGTCGAAACCGGAATTTCATCTGGAAAAAAAGCTACAGCTATTTTAGTGAACAGATCTAGTTTTGGCCAAAATGCGAAAAAAAAAATTTTCAATGTTTTTCTTTTTAAACCTTAGATCGATGTATTTTTTTCCCCTGAACCCGAATTTACCAATAGTTTTTCCAAAAAATCAGAATTTCTAAGAATTTTCATCATAAACCTTTTTCGTTCAATTTTTGCCCCATTTTCAAACACCTGAGAATCGCGAAATTTCAAGTGCTCATAACTCTACTTCAGATTCAGTCGAGGTACAAATTTGTCCCCTATTTTAACCGGCACCGCTATTCCAACCACTTTTGAGCTCTGAAATAGTGACAATAGTGGCCAAATTTCGAAAATAGTGAGATAAGTGATACGATTTTAAAATAGTGACAAATCGTGACAATAGTCGTACTATCATAATTTTGGAGTTATTGGTCGAAAACTTAACGACCAAATTCTGATTTGCACGATTTTTTCAAAATTCTTGCTGGAACGGATCAATAACTAATAATATCGGTGTTTTCGACCATGTGACAAATTCTAAAATATCCTGTAAAACTAATGCAAAGACAAACTAAGAGACTCTGTCACAATTCCTTCCATTTCTGCTTCGTCGATTCTCTCTTATCTCTCTCCCTCTCTCCTTCTCTCTTTCTCTCTTTCTCTCTCTCTCTCCCTCTCTATATCACGGTTGCCACGGAGAGATACGTCAGAGCAGATTCATGCTCACGGACTGTACGCGTTGCGTAATGCATAAATAGGGGAATGTGGGGCAAAATGGCCCGCTGGGGTAGAAGGAACCCTAAAAATCATCAAAAATAATGGAGAAGGTTAAAAATTCAAATATGTAGAAAACGAGGGAATTATTATCATAATGAGAGTAAATCTTCTAAAGTAGTCTCCCCTCGCTCCACAATGAGAAAACAGTTTGTTTCTTAATTAAATAAATATTTTTTAACAGTTAAAAATTATTTTTACACAAATAAAATACTAACAAATTCTGTAACAGTTAAAGAATATTCGAATGTTCCCTAAGTGGTACAAAATGTTTAATAAATTAAAGTTGATGAATTAAATAAATATTTTCATAAAGTTAATAAATTAAATGAATATTTTTCAACAGTAAATAAATATTTATTCAATTTATTTAATTTATTTATTTAATTGTTTTAATTTATTAACTGTTAAAAAATAATTGATTTCGCCACATCCAATAACTTTACAAAGTTGGAAAAACTAAAAAACTATTGTGATTCTCATCAGACGAAAAAAAAAAAAAGAACCCAACACACTGCAATATTATTACGATAATCTACTTTCACGAAAATATCTCCGATAAACCAAGGATTAAAGCAAAACAGGGTCGGGGTAAAATGGCCACTTTCATATTCGTATAAAAAAATATTTAAAAACACAACCGGGATTATTATTGAATTTCACAGAAGATCCAGGAATCTTGGACATTAAGGTGATGTCAGAGGCCTAGAAACGAAGGGAATTGTTTTTCAATGTTTTTCCTCAATAACTTGAATTTTCGAAAAAAACAAAATTATGGTGGTGGCCATTTTGACCCCAACATTTTTTTGTCTTTTTGATTAGCAATGAAATTAATAAAAACCTTCGTTTAAAAAAAAAACAACGATTTTACACTGTGCGTAGTGTCCTAGCAGCGTTATCGTCTTGCGATGGCCATTTTGCCCCACCTTCCCATATATATATGTATATATTCATGAAAAAGGAGGACTCGTGTTACGAACTAACTCGGGCTTGATGCTTACAACGATGCGAGAAGGAACACTTGTGTTCATCAAGGCAAAAGACCCATTTTCCATACTCGTATGTTGGCTTTCGAAATTTGGGCATTATTATCGGGACCATATTTAAATTTTCAATTTTTAACCACCGCAAGAAATATTTTTACCCCCTTCGTTCAGTCACACTTTCATGGATATTTAAAAAAGTTACACGGTGTCAAAATGACCTGAACAATTTTTCAACGACAGATCTATCGGTATAGCGAAAGAAAAAAAATTACAAACAAATTTTGAAGAATCTACAACGTGTAACATAAGTCATTATTTATGTAACGGTAAAATCTTTTTGGAAAATTGTGAAGAGGCGAAAGTTACTTTTTTAGTAGAAAAACTCAAAATGCTGTGAATCTGCAATTTTTGAAAATAATATTTTGAAAAAAAAAATCGTCACACAGGCCAAAAAGGGTTTACTCTTCTGAAGGACTGCGAATTTTTGTTGGAAGGTTGTACTGTTCCTTCAATTAAGAAAACTTGAGACAAACTATAATTGTTTAAACGAATAATTATTCAACCATTATTCCATAAGTTCCGTTTTTTTAAACAAATCCAATGCGTTAATTGTTCCGAATGCATATGAATTTTTTTAGAATTCTTTCTCTCTTCTGAAATTCCCGTTTTGAAATTTTGTAAAAAAATTGGCAGTTTTTTGTTTGTATTTCAGAAAGTTTTAAAATAATATTTCAAAACAGAGAGAAAATAGTGAAAAAATTCATATGCGTTCAGAAAAATTAACGCAATCGATTTGTTTGAGAAACAAAAGAACTTGTGGAAAAATTGTTGAATAATTATTTGTTTAAACAATTTATTAATAACTTTTGGGCAATATTATTATTGATAATTGTTGTTCAAGGCATGCCAAATGTTGTTGAATTTTTTTAGATTTTTATTGTATCACGATATAGGAAATTTCAATCAGATCCAATTTTTTGCTGTAATAATTTCTATACAAGGTGAAAAAACAATGAATGCAATCCTAGATCAAAGGGAATGTTTACGAGGGCTATAAAAAAAATCGACGAAGAACAATGAAAATAAGTGAGAAAATTTTTTTGAAAAAATCATCGATGAGAATAATTTTTGAGACTTTAAGGAGTAAGGACTCACCTCGGGGCGGGGCTGGTGGGGCCCTCTTCGGGGTGTCGTCCGCAGAAGGCGTCCGTTCCCTCATATTCAATCACTCTTTACTCTTTGTTTCTCTATCTTTCTCTATCACACTCGTTTTTCACGCTGTGTCGGGGGTCTCGGAGGTGTCAAAACCCCCACCCCGTTCCCAAATTTCCTTTCAGAACTCGTTGCCAAAGTTTCTAGCTCGAGGCCACCTTTTTTCCGCGTACTGTCTGCGAAAAGCACAGAAAAAAAAGAACGGCAACACTGTAAGGAATTTCACCGTGAATCCAACATTTTTTTTTTCATTCTCTTCATTTCTAACGAAATTCTAGCAACGAAGATCAACAATAATCGCCTAAGGCGAGAAAGTACAATACGTAAGGTATACAGGATGTCCCAGGGGTGAAGGTCAATACCGTGAGGGTAGATTGGTGACGTAATATCGTGTAGAAAAGTCCTTTGCCATTTTTTGCTATTTTGAACCCCTGAATTGTTATTAATTTTTTTTAATCAGCCAATCAGATGCGCCCATTGAGAGGAGCCGTGTCCCACAAATGGGCGCATCTCATTGGCTGATTTAAAAAATCAATAACAATTCAGGGGTTCAAAATATCAAAAAACGACAAAGGACTTTTTCACTCGATATTACGTCACGAATCTACCCTCACGGTAGATTGACCTTGAATTGACCTTCACCCTTAGAACACCCTGTATATTCAGCCAAGAGTGGCAGCCATTCTGTTGCACGCTGGGTAACGCAGCTATTTTGTTGCACGCTATGTAAGGCAGCCATTTTGTTGCACGCTAGATAAGGCAGCCATTTTGTGTTGCAAGAGCTGCACTCGCGTAAGAGACAAATAGATAAATAAATTTCTAGACTCTTTTACGATCGCGGAACAATTGAACAAGCGATATGTACATGTGAATAGATATGCAAAACTACTTTTAAGCAGGCATACTATGAATTCCTCAACTAAACATTGGCACTAAAAAAAGATTCAAAAAGTTTCATACCCGATATGATGCACTACATTCGTTATTCGACGAGAAAAACATCCTTTACAAGTATAAAACATTTTAAGGTTATGTCATATCTTGTGTGCTTTCTGTTTCGTGCGATAAGACTATGCAAAACATCTATAAACTAACAGATAACATCGCATATACGTATTCCAAGCTTGATGCAAATTTGGAAGGTTAATCTGGCACCGGGTAAGAAAAAGAAAAATCATTACGACGAGCGCAGTCAGCACAGTGCGTTTGGCAACACTGCGACGGCGTTACCCGAAGGGGAGGGTGGGGCACGACGGCCCCCCTCAAAAAGGATAAATTTTTTTTTTAATCTAAAAAAATTTTTTTCAACTTTAAAAATGTTTTTCTTTTTGATGGTCCTTTTTATCCCTGATGTAGTGCATCAGGCCTTAAAATGGATAAATACATCGAAATCCGGAAGCCAACAAACGTAGTTAATACATCAAATTCGTCATAATTTGAAGAAAAACAAAAATTTTCTGACCTTATTTTTTCTTTAAAATCAAAAAATAAATTTTTGATAAAAACCTCAAAATACATTCCGACGATTTTTTACTTTGAAAATTCTTAGGAAGTGTAAATTTTATTGAAAAATGAACAATTTCCGTTGCATTTGAACGATGCAAATTGCATCATCGTTTTTTTTTTATTAAATCAATGCCCCCCAAAAATAAGTTCTCAGAATCAAGATTCGTTGGAGCATTTTTTTACACTGCAAATGCATCAGGAATCCCAAAAATGGGAAAAAAATTCATTCCGTTTCAACGATGCAGACTTTAACATAATATTTTTAGATGCTGAGAACTCTATAATGATTTTTGAATTAATATAATAATAATAATAATAATAATAAGAAGAAACGGGGAGGGAACAGGGCAAAGGGAGCACAATGGGTCAATGTGACGATAAATATGAATCATGAATTCTTCAAATTTTAAAATTTTCTCTGTATTTTGTTTAATTACGAAGAAAATAAAATAACAGGTGATGAGAGTAGCAGGTGGATATCATTTACAAGCTATAAGCTCAGTTATAGCTACGTCCCCGTAAGTAAAGGAAGAAAGAGCCATCTTTTTTAATTCCCATGAGAGAGAGAGTGAGATGTATGGAGGGTAAGGCAATGAGAAAGAAGCAGAAAGAGAGACTTTAAGTCCCCAAGGGCACTCCTTGCCCGACGGAAAGTGGATAAAGTGGTACAAGGGATTGCGGACACGTGTACCGTGCCAGGTCATTCATATTCTCTTCTCTTCTCTCTCTCTCTTTCTCTTACGATAACACTAAGATTCTTACAGGACGAATATCCTGAAGGTCGTGACCCCGTTACAAGAAATTTATCCTCCAGTGGATTCTGTATAAATGCACAAAACAGTCTCACAGAAACTATAATCAACACACTGTGTAACATGACGTGTAACACATTGTTTGTCTCCTTACGCCAAGACTTTACTCTCTCTCTCTCTCTCTCTCTCTCTCTCTCTCTCTCTCTCTCTCTCTCTCTCTCTCTGTCTCTCCACCATTTTAAATAATCCATCGTGATTATGAAATTAGAAAGTTTTAGAGATCGTGAATGTGTCGCAAACTGCAACAGTGTTTTTCAAGGTCAGTCGAGGATTCCGGAAATATTTTCTGTTTTACCGTTTGAGAATAATGGTAAATATCGCATCAAATAAATATTATTATTATAAATATTAATAAATAAAAATTGCAAATTTGACTTTAAAAAAAAACTGCAAACAAGTGCGCCCGCAGTAAACAAAACTATGATGTTGAAAATTCACCACCGTTGATGAAAAATCGATTTTTTAAAAATGGCGAATGTTAAATGGCACTCCAATCTGGCATAAATTAAATTTTATGATTAAAATTTTATAATGAAAATATAATTTTATAATAATTAATTTTATTATTTTTGAAAATGAAGAAATTGGAAAAAATCGATCAAGCGCGCTCATCTCCAGATTTTCAAAAAGGCAATAAAAGAAGATAATTACAAAAGAATGGTTCTGAAATATTCGTAACGCACCTAAAAATAATGCTTAATTTTGCTACCATTCGATGCCAAAATTTCTCATGATCGAAAAACTCGAATGAATGTGTAAATTTTCGTGGGACATCCGAAGAAATTCGTTAAATTCAATAAATTCGAAGTGTACATAAATTCTTTCAATTTAGCTTCCTGCAAGTCAACACAGATCCACATATGTGTCAAAAAAAGTTAAAAAATCATCTTGAAACTTGACAAACAACCTGAACCACGTTTCCCGCTCGATTCCTTTGGCACAATTCGCATATATACATATATATATATATATATATCAAGTATATCTCACTTGCGTCCTTTCCCTCTTCTCCTTCTCCTCGGAACAGTGCTGAAGTTTGTGTCCGCGAGATTCTCGATGTGAGACTGAAAACGTTTGAGCACCACTGTCTCGAGGCTTTGAGACGCCCGTAGCGCCGCCAGCATCGAGAATCTACACGTCAAGCACGAAACGTCCAGCTGCATCATTATGGCATTAAAGTTCGAATGGAAAACGAGCCGCCAACGAGAAGGGTTTTCATCGTTGGCGGGTTGAGAACCTCGATTCACCGCGGAAGGCACTCTTCGTCACGGACCGAGAGAGCACCGCACGAGACGAGCAGAGGAACGAACGGTCCGTGTGTTTATATACCGTATATGGGGCATTCCTCGCCGATTCGACCTGGGTCTGATCCTTCAGCTTTCCGATTTTGTCCGCAATTTTTTATGGTTTTGTACTACCTCTGAAAAGCACACAGGATTTTTTTCAGATTTTTTTCGAGCCATTTGACTCAACTATAATTTTATAAACAAATTTTAGCCCAAATTTAAAAATCTGAAAAAATCACAAAAATCCTTTTTTTATATAACATTTTTTTTTAAAAAGCTCGGTAAATATTTAGAATCGCGGCTCTTTCGAGAAACGACGGGATTTTTTTTTCCGCGATGATCAGCTGTATTATGTCACTAGCAAAATAATATTTAGTTGGGAAAAGCTGAAATTTTTTATTATCCAATTTTTTATGAACCAATAAATGCCGAAGAGAGATGTACCTGGAATTTCGAACGTTCAGTTGAACGAAAAATCCGAAAAAGTATTGATTTAATCAAAAATTAGAAGAGCTTGTGAATCATTATTTAAAAAATTCAGAGATATTTTAAGAATTATTTTTAAAGTCTTAACAGAGTCTTAAAATTGTTCTTTAAAAGAATAAATTTGTCAATTATTTGTTCATTTGATACGATCGAGAGGATGAAAACAGCCAAATCTTAAATCGGGTCGGAAGGGAAATTTTTTTTTTCGCTATGAACTCTTATATTACATCATAATAAGTGATATTCAGTTGGAGGAAGCTGAAGTTTTGCACAAAAAGTTTTTCACAGTGAAAAATAATTTTTTAACTTACTATGATCAAATAAACAACACCATGGTGAAAAAAAAAAATTCCGTCGTTTTTCGGAAAAGCCGTGTTTCTAAATATTTACAAGCTTTTCCGAATTTTTTTTTTTTAATGGAAAGAGAAATCTGAATAGAGTCCTTATCTCTATCCAAACATTTTTTTAAATACCTTCAATTCATACAAAAATGTTTGGATAACGGCCCACTGAATTCAGGGTCCTCCTATTTTTTTTAATTTTTTTTTTTTTCAAAAAAGCTTGTTATGAACCGAAGGATACCCCTGCCAACTTTGGCTCAGGGCTTGAAATGTTTCATACAAAAAACGGAATTTTTGTAATTTTGTTCAGATTTTTAAATTTGGCCTAAAATTAATTTGTTTATAGAATTATAGTTGAGTCAAATCGCTCCAAAAAAATCTGAAAAAAATCCTGAATGCTTTTCAGAGGTACTACAAAACTATAAAAAATTGCGGACATAATCGGAGAGGTGGAGGGTCAGACCCAGGTCGAACCGGTATGGAATGCCTCATATATATATGTATGTATGCTGAAGTCAAGGGGAAGAAGGGAAGGGAGCGTTCTCATACGGACTCGTTCGAATGCGAGACAGGCCAGCAGGCTTTTTCGAGGCAGGAGGCTCAACAGAGAGTACGGCCGGCGGCCGGAGAGAACGAGAGAGAATCGTAGGTGGGTGTGCTCGAAACCCTCTCCCCCTCCTCAACGACGAGCAGCGATCCTTGTCTCGCTACTCGTTCAAAAACTTCTCTTCGTTCCTCCGACAATGCTGTCTTCTGACTATATATATATATGTCTATATATGCATATATAAGTATATATGGGGCATTCCATGTCAAACCACTTTTAAACCCGACTCAATTTTCCTTCTCAATTTTTCAAACCCTGAGGTCCTTTATAAATCCTCAAAAATTTCCCGAGTGGTGTTTTGTGAAATAATCCCAGCTGGGAAATTTTGTTTTCTTTCATTCGATAAAAAAAAATAGAAGAAAAGGTCGGCCCACTGCATGTTGGGCGGCATTTTTTCGTAATTGATCAGAGTACTTTTTGAGGGGAAAAAAAAATTAAAAATCGCGAACTTTGAGAAAAAGATGATTTTTTTCACGAAAAAGTGAAAAATTTCATAAATTTTGGAAAAATAACGTTCCAATTAGTCAATTTTTTGAAAAAGTTATAGCTATTTGAAAGAAAGCCTTTTTTTGGGATTGGGTAAAAAAATTTGAAAATTTCCCGAAAAATGTTTTTAATGGGGTAGAAAAGGAAAAAAAACTTCAGCTAAATCGAAAGGGGTCGGATTTAAAAGTGGGTTGATTTGACATGGAATGCCCCATATATATTTTTTTTCTTCAAAGCTCCATCTCACTCTCTCACTCTCTGACAACAAGCGCGAAACGACTGTACTGTTATACTCTCGGTTTTGCGGCTTGCTCACGAGATAATCTCTCGATTCCGACGCTGTGTACAGCATTATTCTTTCTCCCAAAGCCGAAAATAAATTTCAAGCTTTTCCTTATCTACGCAAAGTTTTTTTTTATCCATAAGAGTTTCTATACGGTCGTTAAAAAGATTGTCCCTATTTTTAGAGACGAATCTGACGAATGATCGTCGGCAAAATTCATTGCACTTTGATCCGACATTCGACAGGAGACGACGGTCCATTTATGCGAATTAAGGAGAGAGTCAATGGTTTGAGCAAATAATATTTTGATATTTAATCATTGTGCGAGTCATGAATTTTGATTTTTCATCACGAATTTGATTTTCGGAACGAAAATTGGTTTCTTTTTTTGGATTCATTTTGTCTTTTGAGGATGTAAGGGTCGACCTTGAGGAAGGTCAGAAAAATAATTTTCGAAGGTTGACGCTTTTTATATAGGGTTGTGTATTTTAAGAGGAAAAAACGTTGCCTTGCAAGGATGCAAACTTCAACGGTTCTGTAACGAAATATCCGTGGATACAATATCCGCAGTCAAAATATTTGCGGTTAAAAATATCCGGGGTTTAAAATATCTGCAACTAAAAATATCCGCTGTTAAAAATATCTGTGGAAAAAGTATCTGCGGTAAGAATATCCGCGACAAAATATCCGCAGTGAAAATATCCGCGGTTAAGAATATCCACTGTTGAAAATATCTGTGGTAAAAAGTATCTGCGGTAAGAATATTCACGACAGAATATCCGCAGTAAAAATATCGGCGGTTAAGAATATCCGCTGTCAAGAATATCCGCTGTAAGAATATCCGCGTTTAAAAATAACAACAACAACAATCTACTTTATCTATATATTTTTTCCGCAGTCATTCTGTTAGCGGATATTTTTAACCCCGGATATTCTGTCCCGGATATTTTGACCGCGGATATTTTTAACCGCAGATATTTTTTACCACGGATATTTTTTGCCGTGAATATTTTGACTGCGGATATTTTGTCACGGATATTGTGTTTACGGATATTTCGCCGTGACATCACTTCAACATAGTCGTTCTTGACCGGTTTTTTTTAAATGTTCTAATTGAGGTTTCCCTGTTGGAAGGTGAAGAGAAAAAATCTTCCTCGTACAATATCCATAGTTATACATTCGCAAAGCGAAATTTCCAAGCACGCAAAATTCAACGCGATGCGTGGTTATATCGCGAACCGCAAAATCAGAGCGTCGTTCCGTTAATTATCGTCGCGTTTATAGACCGATCGGAGCTCGTATATGCCCGCGGCGGTGCCTCCACGATTCTCTCATCATAGACCGATCGCGATCACCGTTCGACGCAGCGCAAATCCGATAATGCAATTGCATCGAAATTTCGATCGGATAAAACCCTCGACAATCGGTCCATCGAGGGCAGCTTCGACGATTACAAATTGCATCGAGATTAAAAATGATCTAAAAAATGGCGATGAAGTATCGCGAGATAATCAGAATGCATCAAAAGTGGAATATCATGGAAATAAGATTTCACAATGGAAATCGACGCGATATGCGTATAAAGCTATAAATATGGGTCATTCCATGTCAAATCGACCAATAGTTGAAATCGACCCCTTTCAATTTCGATGAAATTTGGTCAGAAGTTTTCTTTTTTCATGAAACGAAGTTCCGCCAAAGGAAGAAACGTCAAAAAATTTCTTCGAAAATGTAAAACTTCACCAGTTTTTCGATTTTTCGAGTTTGTTCTTAAATATCGCCAAAACTATTATAGTTACGAAAAAATCGTTCCGGGTTCGTCTTAAAGAGTATAGTTAAAGATACAAAAAAAAAAAAAATATTCCGAAAAAAGATTTTGAAAAATGATGAATTTAGAGAATTTTGAATTTTTTAAATCGTGAAAAATCCACGATCAACATTAAATTTTGGGTTCCATTTTTTTATATAATACCTTGTACTGATCTTAAAAGATCCTGAAATTTTCGGAAGTCCTGAAATTTTCGGAAGTCCTGAAATTTTCAAAAATATGAATTTTCGAATTTTGGTAAATTTTTTTTTTTTTTGTTAATGCGCTAAGCTTTCGCTCTCTCTCTCTCTCTCTCTCTCTCTCTCGCTCTTTTTGCTTTATTATTTTACGACACACGAAATTATTCGATGATTCCTATTGTGGTCGAAGGAACAGCACATATGGGCACATTGAGTGCGCGTTGAGCATGCATATATACACATATAAAACCATTCTGTGGGGCTGGAAGAGCATGTGTGTATATACTAGGGTGGTCCTTATTTAGAGCTCGGACGAATTTTTTATCAGACGCCTCCCAAATCGACTCCAAATAATTCAAAAACAATACCCTAATTTTTTCAGAATTTTATCCAGACTCTAACCCCTCCCGAAAAGAGGGTAGATTTCCCCGGTTGAAATACACGTGTTTCGGCCATATTCTCAGGATATATTTTATTCCAAGTGTAATAATTTAAAAAAAAATCTCTACCTGCCAAATTTTAGTGTTCGTTAGTGCTTCTATTGAGGAAAAATTCACAATATCATATAGGTTAATCTAAACGAACTGCGATTCGTCTAAAATTCTAATACGGGTCAATCTAGACGAATTGCGATTCGTCTAGATTGACCCGTATGATGATGTGAATTTTTCCTCAAATAGTAGCAACAATGAAAACTAAAAGTTTGCAGTTACAGTTTTTTTTTTTTAATTATTACACTTAGAATAAAATATATCTTGAGAATATGCCCGAAACACGTGTATTTAATATGGGGAAACCCACCCTCTTTTTGGGAGGGGTTAGAGTCGAGATAAAATTCTAAAAAAATTAGGGTATTGTTTTTGAATTATTTGGAGTCGATTTGGGGCGTCTGATAAAAAATTCGTTCGAGCCCTAAATAAGGACCACCCTAGTGTATATATAAGGAAGCACTAAACCGCAACAATCGTGACGCGAATTCTGCTTGAAAATAATGAACCGTCCGATCGGCAAGATTCCATTTGTAATACCAAACTTTAATGTACACTTTACAAGTGTAACCCAATACGTAAGTATGTTAGTATGATGCAAAAAAAAGTGTTGTCAACTTGAAAGAAAAAAATATATGGAAAACAAAAAATTCACTTCAAACATGAATCATCAACAATTTTTGTACAAGATGCCATTTTTAGCCTCAAACTAGTTTTACCGATTTTTTTTCAATTTTTCGTTCAAATCATTTTTCATTCAATTCATTAGATAGAGAATTGTTGTGAATTGATTGAAAATTATTTATTCCAACGAATATGAAGAACAAACAATTTGCAAAATTCAAAATTATTATAATGAACCCTATATACCGATTTTAATAATTTTAGGGTACTCTCTGAGAAAGAAGTATTTTTTCCCTCTTTGAATATATTTTTTTTTTTCCTTTTTTCTCTTCAAATAATTCTACTTTTATTATTATTCATTATTATTTATGTAGATTTTCAAAATTTCCATAAGTAAATTGAGAATCACTGCAGAGGTCGGAATCAGCGAACAACGTGTGTCATTGACATCATTAAATCCATTGTGATAATTACTTTCTCTCTGTCTCTCTCTCTCTCTCTCTCTCTCTTTTGTCGTAAAACCCGGATGAATAGAACGTGCGTAATAAAGCTGGACGCCATTATTGCCTTGTAATACAGGGTGTCCCAGGGATGTTAAGGTCAATACCGTGAGGGTAGAATCGTGATGTAATATCGAGTAGAAAAGTCCTTTGTCATTTTTTCGTATTTTGAAGCCCTGAATTGTTATTAATTTTTTTAATCAGCCAATGAGATGCGCCCATTGAGATGAGCCGTTCTCCCACCATGCCTAGCCTCGCGCGCGCCCGTGTGAGCGCGGCATATGGGCGCATCTCATTGGCTGGTTTAAAAAATCAATAACAATTCAGGAGTTCAAAATACCAAAAAATGGCAAAGGACTTTTCTACTCGATATTACGTCACGAATCGACCCTCGTGGTATTGACCTTCATCCCTGGGACACCCTGTATAGACTTTTGGTTATCTACGTGTAATCACCTATACACACGAAACTAAGGGTACATCGATTTTCCAATCAACGTGGCGCAATTTATTTCGCCTGTTTGACAGTTTGTCATGGACATGCAAACAGGCTTTAATTTCGACTCGATGAATAATTTGCAATTGATTTATTTAATTCTGGCTTTAGGTACGTACAAAATTCCCGAACCGTATTTTCTTAAATTAACGTCAAAGGGATTCGAGTATTCGTTGTATTTGCGTAATGACGTTGCCAATTTTATTCCCGTGTAATAAACGCTTGTCATGGCCTATTGATGTACATAAAGAGGGTGAAGAGCTCGAAAATTGATTGAATATTCCTTCATTCAGACGTACTTTTTCAATGAATAAAAGAAATTCTGTTCGGAGATAAACTCATTATTTTACCCAACCAATATATAATAATAACCGATGTCTCATAATTTTAGTTCAATAATAGAGATTATAGAAAATTCGAGGAAAATTATTGAAATCTAAATGAAACTTGAATTTAAATTTAATTAATTGTTCCTGAATCGATCTTCCTTCTATCTCGAATATTGGTGGAATATTTCTCCATTCTCACGAGGCCTTTAGATGAATAAATTGTTTTTACAATTTCACCGCTTATTCTTGAATTTCTATTTCACCCACTTTTCCCCGCATTATTATTGCGGACTTGAAGTTCTGAACATTCAAATGAACGGAAAATCGAATGACTTATTCTTTTAAAGGACAGCTTTGAGGCCCTTTAACACTTTGGAAATAATTTTTCAAATATCTTTCAATTTTAAAAATCACTATTTACCAAATATTATCCCAGTTCTTCAAATGTTTTCTTAAACAAATAAATTTGTCGATCTTTCATTCAACTGAACGTTCAAAACTTCAAGTAGATGCATTATTCGCATTTATCTTTTCAAGTTGTACGTGGTAATTTTTCCTTTTTCCATTTTTTTTTCCATTCTTCGGTGAACGAATAACCGCTAACATGCAAAATTATAAAATCAATGTGAAAATCGGTGAGAATGTTGTCTACTTGTAAAATTACATTGGTAAAGCAATTTATTGTATTGTGAAATTAATACCGTCCCTGATATATAACTCTACACTCGTAATTTAATCTGCTAACTCCACAAAATTCACAAACAAACACGATAATAATAATGATAATCGTATCATACATTCTTATTAATCTGTTGGTTTGGAAAAATTTGATACCTGAATCTCATTACCGATTTTAAACGATTGCATCCATGTTCACAAAGATGCAACGATTTTTTATAAAAATAATCGCAGGTTTTTTTGTATTTTTTTGTTGTTGCTGTATTTATTTGAACCCTTGATTGAAGGACAAACTGAACTTTGTAGTTGAAGAAATGTTCTCCCATGCATCCAGATTCGTCAAGGTCAATTCTCCAACTACAAATGTGAGTTTGTAATAGCAGACAAAAAATATTTTGCTTATGTGATGCAAATGAACGATTTTCGGATTTTTTCCTTTACTTGTGCTGTGTGACCTTGCTTTTTGCCAAATTTTATGATTCTAGGTCAACGGAAAGTAGCCTATAGTTTTTGATGTCTTTGCGAGTGTCAAAATATGCGGCATAAATGGCCGCATTTTTTGATTGCGTTAACTTAGAAGCTTGGTTTTTTTACAGCTCCAAGAGATCGTAGAGCTGAGTATTTGATATTAAGGGGAGGCTAAATACCGACATTAGCACCCCAAAAATGGATTCCAAACTTGTTCTGGCACGAATGGATGGAAATCAATAAAATTTTGACAGTATCATCAGAATTGTGGCACAAATGGAGCCCCACTAAAATTTTTTCGAAGAACAAAAAAAAATTACAGATCCAATTATAATCAGGAATCTGTAATTGAAAATATTAAATTATAATGTTTCTACTGCATTTCGGCTAAAACCAAGAGTGGGGTTCCATGAGAAACACCAAAGTACGAATATCGATACGTCTTGGACATTATTTCATGAAAAAACCGCAACGTAAGTTTGGAATCCAAATAACGAGATAAATGTTGATAAATTAAGTGTTTCATCGAAAAACGAAATGGCGAAATCAAGTTCACAGAAATGCGAAAGAGGGCAGCACCATGGAATTTTTATGAAATATAAATATTATTCCCATCGGACTTCTATCCAAACTGTCTGAGCTGTGAGTGGCAATTACCGAAAACGCTAATTTATGTCTCGCACTTACATTTTGCAATTCATTCATCATTGATTCATAAATTTCATCGATATTCATTCACCGGTATCGGAAAAAGTTTGGACAGCGATTTTGATTCGATACGCGTTCCTGAGAAAAAAGGTCTTAAGCTTGTTTAGAAGCAAATCACGTTTAATGAGAAAATTCTGAAATTTTTTTGTTTTTCAATGAAGCATTCGTGTAAAAATTTCACGACGATTTGGAAGCTCATTATCGAATAATTGAGATTAACAAATTTAATAAAATAAAATGTAGTCTTATGGAAACTGATAGAACTTTGCGATAAGTTTTTTTTTGACCTCTCAATTTTTTAATATCCACAATATACTGAAAGCAACGGAAAGAAAACGAAGTTTATTGATAAATATTTTTTTTATTTGTTTAAAAAATTGTTTTTAACAAAACCTTAATTTTTTAATAACGAGCTTCCTAATCGTCGTGAAATTTTTACACGACCTCTTAAATACCTCATACAAAAACATACGAAATTTTCAGAATTTTCTCATTTTTTTTTTTTAACCCTTAAGGAGGTTGAAGTAATACTGATGGAATTCTGAAAATTTGGTATGTTCTTACATGAAGTATTCAGGAGGTCGTGTAAAAATTTTACTACGATTGAAAAGCTATTTATTGAACAATTAACATTCAAAGGTTTCATCGCTTCGAAACAACCTTAACAGACAGACGGACAATGAAGTGATCCTACACCCAGAAAAAAGATCTAGTATATTTAACTAAATCCTAGTCAATCCTATGCCGGCCTCATACAATTCTATTCATGTCAACGAATTTTTTTTTTTCGCCTACTAGGAAAATATATTACGATCTAATAAATTTTTATTTTAAATTAATTATTATTATTTCAAACTGAACAAATATGTATTTAAATGAAATAATTTTTTTTAAAATATTTACACAATATATATTTTTAAACATTTCAATATTTGAATGTACAGCTACACATATGAAGTCTATAATTTCGTAGAGCTTAGTCTTTTCTTTAACAGAAGGGAAAAGAAAAAAACCCCTTTTTTATGGGAATCCTTTTCGGGGATTCGACCATCTTGCGTTTTGCCGCAATGTTCAATGTATTAGATATCCATACTGAAAAATAAGGATATCAAACATAGACGAGCTTGGAAAGGATATAGGCGTCGAGAGGCAGGTTCGCTTGTGCGAGAGGTAGCCACCTGGCGGATTTTTGGGGTACTGACAAATCTGCAGACATGATCGGATGAGATTACGGGTGAATAGGTATTTAGTAACAACGAATAGAATTTTTCTTCAACGCCTGTTTCTCGATGACAGGGAATTCAAATAAATAAATATAGTGGAAGTTAATATCGCCCAAAATAGGATGGAAAGAAAATTTTCTTTATTGCCCTCCGGACGTAAAAGTGCCTTTTTACGCCCACTTCGTGGGCTTAAAAGGCACTTTACGCCGTCGGGCGATAAAATATTGTATGACCCTCGTACAAAAAAACTAAAAAATAATCAAATAAACGATTATAGTGCCTACGACTAGATCTTTTTGCTGGGTGTACGAAGGTTCCTGTTTTCCTTTTGAGGTACGGAACCCTAAAAATTAATTATTTCTGTTACTAACTTCAACGTCATAAGAAACGGTTCGCACTGGCTCTCGCAAGTCGAGGAGGCGACATTTCGCTCGATGTGCATCCCGTATTAGGTAACGCAACGCTCGTGCTCGGGGCTGGTATTTTTCGCGTCTTCGTAACGGACACGAGATATATACAGTACTTATCCTGGGCACGTCCGCGTATATCTCTATATATATACAAATGGATATATTAGACTGGCCCCAAAATAAAACGTTAAATTTTTTTATTTACTTTCCATCCGATTAAATCATAGTTTTTGTGATGTTGAAGTTAGCATCGTTTAAACGCAACGGAAGTAGTGGATTTTTCAGATTTTTCCTCGGTAGTTTTCCAATTGATCAATTGTTGAAATATATTTTGCGATCTTTATTAAGCATTTGAGATGCTGAATGCACGAGCAAAGCGCAAATATTTAATTATCTTCGTTACATTGCAACGATGCAAACTTCAACGTCATTAGTTTTTACCATAATATTGAACGCGGTGAAAGAAGAGCTACGAACCTTTTTTTTTTTGGAGGTATCGCAATGGAACTTTCTACTCGCTGTTTGGTTGACACAAAGAAAAAATCGATATCTTTACTTTGGGCAGGAAAAAATAATTATTCTATGGAATAAACCAGAGCTGGGCAGCACTCGAAGTACCCGGTACTTAAAAGTACAGGCCATGTACTTGAACATTCAAGTACAATACTTGAAGAACTTAAAAAGTACTTCATGCCATGTACTTGAACATTCAAGTACAATACTTGACGTACTTGAGGTACTTGAAGTACTTTTTGAGTACTTGAAATACTTTTTGAGTCGTTGAGGTACTTGAAGTACTTTTTAATTACTTGAGGTACAGAAAAGGATTCGAAATTATAAGCTCATATCATACTTGAAGTACAGGTCATGTACTTGAACATTTAAGTAAATGGCCTGTACTTCAAGTATGATATGTACTTAAAAGTACTTAAAATTTCGAATACTTTTCTGTACCTCAAGTACTTAAAAAGTACTTCAAGTATTGTACTTGAATGTTCAAGTACATGGCCTGTACTTCAAGTGTGGTACTTAACATTTCAAATACTTTTCTGTACCTCAAGTACTTTTTCAAGTACAAGTATCAAATACTTTTGAATGTGTCTCGCTGATGGTTGTATGTACAAAGCCTTTGAATATGTAATTGAAAATAAAATTTCATGACGTATGGACATACCGTCCCTCAACTGTCGCCTACGATAGTTTTTTGAAGACTAACACGAAGTTGGAGTAATTTTAACAATCCATGTATTATATTCTTTATTTCTTCTTTTTCAAACCTGCATAAAAATAAATTTTAATTACAATCGTCAATGCCATTTTTTATCTATTTTTAATTCTTTGTTCAAATACTACTGTTCCAATCTGCCTAATTAGCCTAATCTCAGTGTATTGCACAAGGTGAAAATATGTTTTGATACAAAAAGTACTCTCGACTAAAAATCAAATGAGAATGAGAAATCAAGTGTAAGTACTAGAACGAGATATACCTGAAAACTTGAAAAGTACTTGATACTTGATTTTTCAAGTACTTGTACTTCAAATCTTAAGTACTTCAAGTAATAAGTACTTAATACTTTATACTTGAAGCACTTTCCGGTACTTTGTCCAACTCTGGAATAAACCGATGTATAAAAATGGGTCTCGTATGATAGTGCCCACATACTTTCTCAAATTGGTGCCTCGCAAAACAATTTTGTCAAGAGAGACGCCAATACAGGGTTGCCAGCGTTTCAGAGGGTCAAAAATAGTAGAATAGTCACTTTCACAGAAATAGTGACATAATAGTGACTTTTTCGTCTAAATAAGTTATAGGCGTTTGAAATTTCGGTATTTGGAGGTTTTTGAGAATGGGGCTAAAATTGAGCGAAAATGTTTTTGATAAAAATTTATCAAAATTTTGATTTTTTGAAAAAACTATTGGTAGATAAGTGTTCAAGGGGACAAAATACATCGATATACGGTTAGAAAACAAAAAAAAATTTAAGATTTTTTTTCTATTCAAAATTGTGACTCTGGACTACGCTCATTCTCTTCGTGATTGTTGAAACTTTAAAACGCCGCTTCGTTCATCCGATTCTGATGATGATGATGATGATGATTTTTCGATTTTCAGCAAATTTTTGAAGTTCGACCATCGATTTTTGCAAAGTTTTCAAGGCATCCGTTTTTTTCGGCCATTTTCAAACTACTATCATTTCTATACAAAAATCTATCTATCAGAATGAACCAAACGGCATTCTCTAAGTTCGGTGACAAGGTTTAGGTACGAACGAGAAATTTGTGATCCCAAATTTATTATAGTATGTGCTACTATTATAACGATGAAGAGATAATAAAGATTTGTCTGGTATGCGCGAATTATAAAGGAAGATTTTGCGCGGGAAAAAACAAACAAAATTGAAAAAAAAAAAAAAAATTTTACACGCTTTTTCTCAATTAGCTTGTGCATAGGCAAGATTTTTTTGTTCGTTCCAAAGATTTTTTTTCAGCTCTTTTATTCTAAATTCTAATGGCCCGATGTGCACATATAAAAACAGCGCTTGTTTATATTATTCTATTTTCCGCCCTTTTGTTGTCTCAAATTCTCACCGGAATGGGGGATGTTTCTCGCTTTCGGTCTCTCGCTTGCCGTTTCAATTCCTGCTCGTTAAAGAGAGAACGAATTTTTTTCGTTGCGCCGAACGCGTATGTAAAACAGGGGTGGGGGTTGGACGAAGAGAACGAGAGAGAGAGAGAGATCGAGAGAGCGCGAGAGAGAGACAGAGAGAGAGGCAGAGAGAGAGAGAGAGAGAGAGAGAGAGAGAGAGAGAGAGAGAGAGAGAGAGAGAGAGAGAGAGAGAGAGCGAGCGCGAGAGAGAGAGCGAGAGAGGGGGGGGGGGGAGTGTAATCCGCTGGCCGGACAGAGCTGCGCGAATCAGAAAGCCCTACTAGCAGCAGAATTTCTTTGTCTCCGGGTGCAACGACGAATATTTTTTTTTCACTTTATTTCACTTTTAGTTACCACACTCGTGTGAAAAGTGTTTGCAAAGAAAAAAAAATGCTATCTTGATGTTTTTTTTTCAACTCAGTTGAAACGTACGTATTTTTTTTTTTTTCAATCGATCGATCGCAAGAAGGGTAAAGTTTCATTTCAAACATAATTGCCATACTATTTGAGATTATATTTGCCTCAGTGTGACGAGGAAAATTGGTCTCAGATATTTTGTCCTTCTTTGACTACAATAGCTGACGTCAAAGATGTTAAAATGAATAATTTAACTTCTCCCACATATTTCTTTTGTAAATTGTAATAATTAACATTGTGAGTTGGAATTTATTATATATATAACACTTTATATATATAACACTTTATTCAATTTTTTTTACATAAAAATTGTAATTCTTAATGTTGTTTATTATAATTTACAAAGGAAATATGTGAGAGAAGTTAAATTATTTATTTTGACATCATTGAAATCAAATATTGTATTCATAGAACGAAAAAAGATCAAAATTACGAAAAAAAATCGAATTTTTTAAAAATAAGAAGTTAATTGAATCCTATCTTCGATAGTATCGCAAAAATTTTGTTTTTTTTACGTAGAATTTTATATTTTTTTTTGAAAAAAATCGAAGGGGTCCCATTGAAAAAAATCCAATTTTTTAGCCCAAAAGACATTGAAATTTGTTTTCTCTCGATTTTCGATATTTTTTTTAAAAGTACATTGAAAAACAAAAAAAAATGACCTCTTAGCAAGTTAGAATATCTTTGTTATTGTTAAAGTTACGATGATTTTAAGAATATTTTTTCAAAAATCAATAACTTCGATATGGGTTAAGATAGAGAGCTAAAAATTTACATGGATACTTCTTTTTCCATGCATAATAACACATTGAAAAATAAAAATAAAAGAAGGGGGTCACCGACAAAACGTCGTTGAATTTGCATGGAATGACCCATATACAGTCGAAAAACAAGAATACCAAGGCTGCCGAAAATAAAACCTAACCATTCGCCCCAAGAGACTCTTCCGCCTCTCTCTCTCTCCCTCTCTCTCTCTCTCTTTCTCTCTCTCTCTCTCTATCTCTCTCTCTCTCTCTCTCTCACTCCTGGTGCTCGTATCTTCTGCTTTTACCTAGCTGTCGGGTTAGCGAGGGTACAATGTTTTCCTTCAGACGAATTATCGATGATGTTGAAGTTTGCATCGTTTCAACGCAACGAAGAATGGATTTTTTTTATATTTTGAGTGTTAGGTTCTTTTTTAGGAGTGTTAGGTTCCTAAAAAAACGTGTTGAAAACTTCTCCCTACAAAAAATAATTCTTAGGGTAATTGATCACAAGGAAAAACACACAATTTCAAAATGTTGAAAATTACTATTTTTTTAAGACCTTTTGAAAACAAAATAAAAACGGTAAAAAAAAAATTCAAATCAGCGCCATTTGGTGAAAAAAATTATTTTTAAAAAATGGCTACGCTTACATTAGCGATAGTCACTGTTGTGTAGATAAAAAAAAAAATTTGAGTATTTGATTTCAGATGATTTTTCATTGATCCTCAAATAATGATAAAGTTAAGGGTTCGAGAAATTATCGAGGGACATTTTGTAATGGTAAAACCGCGCTAAGAGTTCAAAAAATTATTGGACAACTTTTTGAAATCATAAAAAAGACTGGAGAAATTATGAAGGGACAGTATTTCTAATAGTAAAACCGTGTTAAGCACCCGATGAATAATCGAGGGAAGTTTTTTAGTGACGAAACCACTTTGAGGGCTTCAGTAATAATCGAGAAACTTTTTTCAATGATAAAACCAAGTTACGTGGTCGATGAATTGTCGAGAGACTTTTTTATTTGCATAGGAAAACCGTGTTAAGAGGAGGCTAAATACCGACACTACGCTTCGAAATCGCCATCCAAACTTGCTCTCATACGAATGAATGGAATTCAATAAAATTTTAACAGCATAATCGGAATTATGGCACAAATGGAGCCTCACTAAAATTTTTTTGAAAAATCAAAACAAAAATTATAGATCCGATTACCATCAGGAATCTGTAATTGAAAATCTTGAATTATGAAACTTTTCACTGTATTTCGTCTAAACTAAGAGTGAGGCTCCATGAAGAACGCCAAGACACAAATATCAAGACGTTTTTGACATTATTTTATGGAAAAGACACATCGTAAGTTTGGATGGCGCATAAGGAGATAAATATCGATAAATTGTAGTTTTATCAAAACACGAAATGGCGAAATCTAGTTTACAAACGTGCGAGGGAGGGCAGCACCATGGATTCTGACGAGTAACCTAATATTTTTGGGGCTCCAATGAATTCGTTGGAGTTAGTTGTGACGCGTTTTAGCCCCTTAATTATCAATTAATTGTTAATTAACTTATCCTCCTCTGAATTTTCAAAATTTAATAAATTTTCATTTACGGTTTTGGGAGAAAGACTGGACGACGGTGATAAGTCGATAATGTAGGGATTGAACGAAAATGGTATTTAGCCTCCTCTTAAGGGCAAGGGCTCGGGAAATTGTCGAAGGACGTTTTTAGAGATAAACCACGTTGAGGACTCAGTTTATCGAAGGGCTTAATTTTTAATGACAAAACTGCGTTAAGAGGTCGATAAATCATTCAACTCAGGGACTTATTTATATGATAAAATCACGTTAAGAGCTTGCGATATTATCAAGGAGTTTTTTTTATAACGATATAACTATTTTTAGTTTCTTGATTCGTCGATTCTTGGTGGACTTGAAGTTTCGAACGTTCAAATGAACGGAAAGTCGAAAAACTTTTTTTTTTTAAAGCAAGCCCTTTGACACTTTGAAAACAATTCTTCAAAAATCTTTTAATATAAAAAATGATTATTTACCAAGTATTTTCCCAGTTGTTCTAATTTTTTCTTAAACAAATGAATTTGTCGATTTTTAATTCAACTGAACGCTTTTTGGGGTTAATTCTTGAATTAATTGACGTTGAAAGAACTATTAAATATTCTTCTGAAAAGAATTCGGAGCATGACAAGCGATTCATTGATCTTCGACGAATAGCAAACGAATAAAGCTATGACGTATAATTCGACAAAATGCTCTTTAAAAAAACATGCAACTATTTTGACGACACGTCTAGCGTACATTTCTATTTAAAAAATTAAAAAAAAAAATTAAAAAAAATATTAAAAAAACAACACAAGAAATATTTAAAACATAACTTTTATGATTATCAATGGCGAAGCCAACGACTATTAAATACAGCCGAACTAAAATTTAGGGGAGGGGAGGGGGCAAAATGGACACCACCCTATTTTTTTTTCGTTCAAAAATTCAAGTCATCGAGAAAAAACGTCGAAAAACGTTTTTTCCTCGATTGTAGGGATTTTACATCACCGTAACTTCTAAAAAAATTGGACCAAGCTGCTTTTTGCAATTAAACTCTTGATGAAATTTAATTTTAATCTCAGTCGCATTATTCAATATTTTTTTACAATTATGGAGATGGCCGTTTTACCCCCGATGCCTCATTTTGCTTTGGGTTAGGCCATTTACATAATTTAGGCATTTTACTCAGGCAATTGTCATGAAAATATCGAAACTTAAATCTGATTTTGCTTGGATTAGTCTATTTAGGTGCATTCACGCTAATTATAATGATAATTTCGTCAGTTTCTAATTTTTTCAATTATCGTTTCTTTCGACAAATTTTTATGGTATCCATTTTGCTTCCAGTGTCCATTTGCCTCCCCGTCTCCTATATATAGATATATATTATGTATATATGGGGCATTCCATACCAAGTCGACCTGAGTGTGACCCTCGACCCCGCTAATTTCGTTTACGATTTTTTATACGATTCTTCCAACTCAAAATAGCATTCAGAATTTTTTTCAGATTTTTAAAACCAAATTTGAGTAGGTTATGATTTTTTGAATCTTTTTTTTGAAAACCTGGAGCGCCGTAATTTAAAAAACCGAAAAAATTCTCGAATGCAGAAATGCAGATGCAGAAATTAAGCAACTATTTTTTGAAATTATTGGTTAACGATAAAAACATTCAAGCCACTTTTCACGGTAGATCAATTTCTGCATCTATTTTTTTTTTTACGTTTTCTTCATAAAAACCTAAAATCGAGGTGGAAGGGAAATCCTGGACATAATGAATTTTGGGTTAAACATTTTTATTTTTGGCACCGGATTTTTGAGAATTTTTTCAGGTTTTTAAATTACGGCTCTCGAGGTTTTCGAAAAAAATGTTCAAAAAATCATAGCGTACTCAAATTTGGTTTTAAAAATCTGAAAAAAATTCTGAATGCTATTTTGAGTCGGAAGAATCATATAAAAAATCGTAAACGAAATCAGCAAAGTCGAGGGTCACACTCAGGTCGACTTGGTATGGAATGCCCCATATATAAGTTAGGGCAGAAATGATTTGACCTAGTTTTGTTAAATTTCGAATCCACGGCTTTCTAGGTTTTTTTTCAGTTACAATTTTGTCCTAATTTCTCAATTCATAACTAGCCAAACATCAAATATACTATGCAAAAAAATTTTTTTTGTAAAATATTGTCTGAATCCATGTAAAATCGTGATCCTGAGTACTTCAAGAGTTTCAAAGAATTTGTATCATCCATCAAACATTATAATGCGATAACACAAAGTTATTAAGGGGGAACGCCGCTGTGACGGGTCAAAAAAATCGATTTTTTTTCCATTTTCTTGAGCCATTTTTTATTTCTTTTTCCATTTTTCAAGAGCAGGTAATCCCAAGAGACTCTTCCTAAGGTTGTGCCGAGCCGATTTTCAAAATTTTGGAAATTACCATTCTTTACGACCTTTAAAAAATAAAAATAAACGTTCAAAAAAATATAAAAAAATTCAAATCAGCGCCATTTCGTGAAAAAAAAACTATTAAAAAAAAATAGCTACGATCAATGATAGTCACTATTGTGTAGATTAAAAAAATTCTAAGTTTTTTATTTCAGATGATTTTTCATTGCTGTATCGCTGCTACCAAGAAGTCATTTTTTTTATTATGTCATTACGTTCATGGTAATAACTTTGTCAATTTTTAATATTTTTCAATAAAAATTTGTACCAATATAGTTGAATACATATATTTTTAGTCCCGTCACAGTGGTGTTCCCCCTTAAGAGTGTCATATCCGAACGACATGAACCTGCCCTTCTCTGAATGAGAAAGCTTTTATTTCGATGGAATTCATTGAATTTAGCATAGAAAAATAGGGATAAATCAAGAAAGCTGAAGGAAAAAATATTAAAAATCTTTTTTTGGAAAAAATCTCGGTCTACAAGCACTCAAAATTCCAAACATTGCTATATTATTTTTTCTATGAAAAAATATATATTTAAAGTCCGAGACTCGAAATAAAAGAATAAAGGTCAAAACATTGTCCCTGCAATAACTGTTCAAAAATTCCTACATTAAATATTCATTCTCAATATTTAAATATCGTATCTATTCTCGTATTTGAATTCGGCTATTTATCGAAATCCCGAAAAAAACAACGCGTTTCCGGAAGTAGAAAAAGTGGCGAGAACTATCGAACGAATATCCATGAATTATTATTTTATTTTAATTTTTATTATTATTGTTATTATTATTATTATTATTATTATTATTATTTTCATTATTGTCCTTTAAATGGTAACGAGGGGTCACTCGTGCCTCGCCCAAACCGTCTCCCCTTGCTAGCTTACGTTAGAGAAAAGGGTGGGGGGGCAGGCCCAAACTATACCGTAAATAATTGTACACTAGTAGGCTAAAGTTCTCCAAATGCCGATTATATAGTCCGTAAACAGCTGTTGTGAGAGCCAAATTAAAACACCCTCGGGTCCCAGTGACCCCCTGTTATCATTTGCGTTGACTGAAAGTGTAAGTTAAGTAAAATTGTTTTTTCCAAATTCTGATGTTTTTTTTAAATCATGAATCGATGTTTTTTTTTATTATGAATGGACGAATTAAACTTACCTGAGAGATTTTAAACATAAATTTTAATGGAAATTCGCATTCCTAAAAATTTTGTCTCCGAATTTTGATGTTTATCGACTATAAATTGATTGAAAGTTAACCAAAAGCTTTTTTAACGTGAATCTTAATAGAAATTTGAATTTTATTATGTTTTTATTAGAACAAAGGTACGAATTATGCCTCGATTGTGCATTGTAAGTTGGGCTCAGCATTGCCATCATTTTTAATTTTTATATTCCTTTCATTTTCGAGTGAACTTTGATAATTGATTTCATTCTGATTAATAAAATTGAGTTAAAAATAAGACAATGTCTACTTTATTGGAAATTAAACCGCTTTGTGTACTTGGAAAAAACTTGATTTTCATGCTCAAAACTCAAGCATTCCTTCTATTCATACAGAAACTCAATATTTTTGCCTCAAAGTACCATTCCTAAGCTTTAATTTCCCGTTGGAAATTTAAAAAAAAATTAATTACATCCAAAGTTATGATTTTTTAAAACAAAATTGTGCTTTCTTCACGTTTTCCTTTGTTTATATGATTATATTGTTTAAACAAATGATAAAATCAGCGATATAGCGATTGGTCCTTATTCTAGGATGGTTGATGAGATTTCATGAATTTTGCGGAATTTTTTAGAGCACTTTAGAGCACTTTTTAAAGCGTCGGGCACGAGTGACCCGCGTTACTATTTAAAGGTGCCGAAAAACACGTTACCATTTAAGGTTTATTATTACTTCATTTATCTTCATTATTTTTATTATTATTTTATTTATTTTCATTATTATTATTATTATTGTTATATATATATTTTTACTATTTTATTCTTTTTTTTCGTTCATCATTCTCCCCACCCCGCCCTAATTCCAACTCACGGTTGTGTCTCTTCCGGTACGGGAGGAATGAGCATTGACTCTGGTGGTGCGACACGGGGGCTTCCCTTGGACGTGTTTTTCATTTTCCTCCGATTTCTCTTTCCCTTATCTCTCAATTATCACCCATTTTCCCGTAACAAAAACAAAGTCCGTGGTTTCATCCTTCGCGCGCTAATCCCGTAGAATTTGCGAATACAATATATACAAATAGCCGAAAACAAACGAGGCAAAAGAAACGATATTGTGTGAAGAAAAAGGACGTTAAAATTCGTACGTTGAAAAACTTACGGCATCGCGACAGCTTTCCCGATGCAATTCGACGATTTGTCCAGTCTGATCGGCTCTACACGAAAACGAGCGACACGCACGCACACAGAAGCGAGAGAGAGAGAGAGAGAGAGAACGACGTAGCGCGAGTCCCGACGCCCACGGTTGAGGCAACGGTCGAGAAACTTGGAAATTCCTATTTTTCCAGCACAAACTAACACTGCGCTCACTCGCGATGCACTATGGTAATTTTTCAGTTCGCATAGTCCACTTGAAAGAGCGAGGAATACGTTTATTTATCAGTCGTCGCAGCAGCCGTCGCTCGGAGAGTTTGTGAAACTCAACGCAATGCGCGCGAGCGAATTGGGGCCCCTCCTGTTGGCAATGTTTGCGGAGGATTCACTGCTGAGCGCGCGGTTGCGGGCGAGTCCCGAGCTTTGGACACACCGTGATGGAACAGATTTTTACCCGTAAACAGCAAGCCCGAGAGATTCGAAATCCGCGATGAAAGTATAACGGAAATTAGCTCATGTCGACGGTGTTTTCTCTCTCTTGGCTGTTCATTCAATCACTTTCGAGTCAAAAAATAAAAAATAATGCTGCCACCCCTCGCACTGTTTTTTCTTCTCGCTCGAAGAAAACACACACACTCGCGCACTCTTGTTCACTCTTGTTCACTCTTGTTCTCTCTCTCACACATACACACACACACACTCACACGCACACACGCGCACGCACGCTATTTGGCTCGCTCTGCTGAACTCCGGTATCTCACGATTATTACCGTCCCTCTCGCCTCGTAGTGTCTCGATGCAGCAGAGTTTTCAGACTGAGAGCTCCGCCGAACGAAGAAGCTTTCCGCCCGTGGCCCGCGAACCTCGTCAGGCGATCCAACCAGGGGGTCCAAGCACAGATGGGAAGGGCCGAGGCAAAGTTTTGCCTAGGCTGAATACTAGGAGCGCTAGTGTCGCTACCCATAAGCCATTGCATCGATTTTCTATCTCGCTCGCGCAGGCTGGCAGGTGTCCGCCATCTTAGATTGTTGCGTGCAGCGCGTCATCATAGTGAGTCAGGGTGTGTTTATCGCAGCGTTTTTTGGACTGTTTTTTGTTATTCTTTTGAAAATATATTGTTCAGTTTGCAGAAAAGTCAAGTATATCGTATCGGGCGATCGTTTTCATCATTATTTTTTATTTTCACCAAAGCAAGGTAAATATATCTCATTTTTTTATGAAACTAACCTCTTCTCGTATTTTGAAGTTGAGTTGAATTCTTAACAGAATATTTCTTTATTTGGCAAATATGTAGTATTGATAACAAACTGCAACATTTTTATAAGTATTAAGAATGTAAAAAAACATTTCTGTTTTTTGTTTGTAACAGCTATGTCGGGGAAGTGTTTCGTAGCGAGATGTTCGTCAGAAGCTAAACGCTTCTTCAGATTCCCAAACCCCATGATGGAGTTTGATCGGTTTTTGAAGTGGCTGGCTGCAAGCGGGAATCCTCAGCTGCTGAATGTTTCTCTGATACATATAACTTGTCGACGTTTGTGTTTGGCTCACTTTGAACAAAAATATGTGTTGGCAAAAAAACTGAGCACGACTGCAATTCCGACTCTGAATCTCCCAGGTAATTTCATGATCTTTGTTTAATACTTTAAACTAATATCAGAATGAAGGTTGGTGTTAGAAAAGGTTGGTGTTAGTTAAAATATTGAATGCTCCATTTCGACCAAAAATATTACTTTTAAGAGAACAGTGGAACTTAGCGCAGACAATTTTATTTGTGCGTACAATAAAATTATCTGTGCTAAGTTCCGCTGTCCTTTTAAAAGTAATATTTTTCTCATAAGAAGGATTCGACAAGATAACAGCAAAATTATTCTTCCATCAATAAAGTAATGAATCGATTTATTTAAAAACTGTTTTGAATTCTTTTCCAGAAAAACTTGACGTGTCAACATATGCAGACACTATTCTGCTCAATACTACTCCGAACCAGGATCCTCAAGCTGGAACGCTAAACACGCAATGGGAAGTGTTGCAAGGTAACTTACCACGAGTATATACACAATCTGTATACAATCTTCAATAATATCCGTGTTCCTAATGTGACCTCTCTTATAACGTATAGTATAGAGTAATTCTAGTGAAGCGATACGCCGCTGGTTATGCCGTTCGAAAATTGTACAATTATAACTAATTATGGTTAAATATGTGATGTAAAAGCTGATTGTGCGGCTAAAACTTTGCAAAGTTATAACTGATTAATATCATGTGATACGCGAATAGCAAAAATTTGTTAAGTTTGGTTTTTTTTTATATATAAAAGCTCATTAAATATTTCATGTAAAAACTGATTATGCGGTTAAAACTTTGCAAATTTATAGCTAATTAATTTAATGTAAAACGCGAATAGTAAAAATTGGTCAACATAATTGTTTTATATATAAAACTCGTTAAATATTTCATATGAAAACCGATTGTGCGGATAAAACTTTGCAAAGCTATAACTGATTACTTAAATGTGATACGCGAATCGTAGAAATTTATCAACTTTGTTTTATATATATAAGCTCGTTAAATATTTCATGTAAAAACCAATTGTGCGGTTAAAACTTTGTAAAGTTATAACTGATTAATATCATGTGATACGCGAATAGCAAGAACTTGTTAAGTTTGTTTTACATATAAAAGCTCTATAAATATTTTATGTAAAAACCAATTGTGCGGTTAAAACTTTGCAAAGTTATAACTGATTTCTTAAATGTGATACGCGAATCGTAAAAATTTGTTGTATGTTTTACATATAAAAGCTCTATAAATATTTCTTGTAAAAACCAATTGTGCGGTTAAAACTTTGCAAAGTTATAACTGATTAATATCATGTGATACGCGAATAGCAAAAACTTGTTAAGTTTGTTTTATATATAAAAGCTCGTTAAATATTTCATGTCAAAACTTTTTGTGCGGTTAAAACTTTGCAAAGTTATAACTGATTTCTTAAATGTGATACGCGAATCGTAAAAATTTGTTGTATGTTTTATATATAAGAGCTCGTTAAATATTTCTTGTAAAAACCAATTGTGCGGTTAAAACTTTGCAAAGTTATAACTGATTAATATCATGTGATACGTGAATAGCAAAAATTTGTTAAGTTTGTTTTATATATAAAATCTCTATAAATATTTTATGTAAAAACCAATTGTGCGGTTAGAACTTTGCAAAGTTATAACTGATTAATTTAATGTAAAACGCGAATAGTAAAAATTGATCAACTTTGTTATATATATAAAAGCTCGTTAAATATTTCATGTCAAAACTTTTTGTGCGGTTAAAACTTTGCAAAGTTATAACTGATTAATTTAATGTGATACGCGAATAGAAAAACGAAGTTTAAGTTTGTCTTTTACATAGAAGCTTGTTAAATATGTGATGTGTAAAAATAAATATTGCAAATAAACATATATTAAGACGAATAAATATAAGAAATATTTTAAATATATTGAAATACAAAATACTGGCATTTTTATTATATTTTTATATCCTGGGACATTAAAAACGAAATAATAATAATAATAATAAACCTGCTTTGGGTCGTGGAGAGGGGGTAAGCCTATATATATGACATATGTATATATATATGTCATAGGCATTAGTTCCTAGGCTGTCTACTACGGCGCCACCAGCGCAACTTTGCCTCACCATTTACTACGGTGGCTTGTACCCCCTGGATCCAACTGATCCGTCCGGCACGTTCTTCCCGATAAAGTAGACATTTTTTCTCGACGAAATTACAGTCCTAGGGAATTTATTATTGGTACGAAATCACCAGAGAAGGGCCGAGTGTTTTGTTACTACAGTAACGACAATGTTTATAATCGATAGGTCTGTCCGATGAAGAATCAGCTGTTTTTGTTTAGTAGATAATGTTACATTGAAAAGAATTGATGAATTTACATTACTGACGCAGATAGTTTCCACGAAAACGCGGTGAACTCAGATGGTAATTGAGAGGATGTGAAAGACCTGTTTTACCATTATAGCAGACTCGAATTTTCGAACAAATGCCATTTCCAAATTATTCAACCAAATAGGCTGAAATTTTGGGATGACATTACGATGACAGTATTCTAGGGTCTAAAGCCTGGTTTATGCAGCGGCCGTAACTTAACTTAGCCGTAACTTAAGAAAGTTGAAAGTATATAATGCCCTTGTAGCGTTTATGCACGGTTACGGTTACGGCTAATTGCTGCATAAACGCTACAATATATACTTTCAACTTCTTAAGTTACGGCTAATGTAAAGCAAAGGAAAACGCAGATACTGGGCACTTGAAATTGCTGTACGTGACAAATTTCAGAAATGGCATTTGTTCGAAAATCTTGTGGTAAATGCCGATAAATAGAGCTACATTTACGTGTATATACATATAGCTATGAGCATATAGAGATATATCACTAAACGGATAACGGGCCCGGATTTTCATGCCCTGCCATCTAGCGGTGGCGCGAAAATGCTCACTACTTATCGACGTCATCTGAGTTTGACGTATTTTCGTAATTTTTTTTTAAATAATCGATTATGCGTCCAAATGCATATCAGTTTATGATGGACGATAAATACTTGAATGAATCGATACACTCGCGGGGACTTAATTCTCTTTACCGAACAATCAACAGTTTCGAAAATAAAGTCAGGAAATGCTGCTTTGTTACCATCGGAGTTTGTGGTCATCAGTTTTCAACGAAAGCCACATTCGTACTTCCGCTCAGCTCCGCTGTTTTCTCTTGGCGCTGCTTGATGGGTCACAATAAAACTATAAAAAATAGTGTAACGTGTAAAATTGAGCCACGTCAAAAATAATCATTATAAAAATGGTAAGGAAATTAAACTCGAGGACGCATTAATAACGTGAATTTGGTAATAATTATAAAATTATTGCAATTGAAAATTTGAAAAAAAAAACGAATCGCGACCTGGATTCAATTGCCGGCGTCGTTGTGAAGTTAACCTCAATCTCTGACGTGTCCGATCATTTTTCTCGGCGATGACTCCGCGTGTGGTATTTTCGAATATTCAAAATTATTATTTTTTTCTTTAAATTTCGCGCAGATCGAAACCGAGTCGATGACGAGATACGTGTCGCCGATAAATCCAGCGATATTTCCGGTACTGGCGATAGTACTGTTAGGAATCGGTATATTCTTCACCGCTTGGTTCTTCGTCTACGAAGTCACCAGCACCAAATTCACGAGAGACATATACAAGGAATTGTTGGTATCTCTGGTTGCGGCGATATTTTCCGGTTTTGGCGTTTTGTTTCTCATGCTCTGGGTGGGCATATACGTATAGGCAAGTCCATAATCTTTGCTGCGAAAAATTTGATTTTAGAAAGCCATAATTGGGCAATGTCGAGTGATTCTCTTTTCGAACGGATAGTTGAAATTGATAGTCGTTTGAAAGTTTCGTTTGCTTTGTTTCGAAAGCTTTGTTTTAATGGAAATAAACAAAGTTTTTAAGATTTCATTGAGTCAAAAATGGCAAAGAATGTTGCGAAATTAGATTTAGAAATTGTATTCGATTGGGCTAGCGTATAAAAGTAGAAAAACTGAAATGAATATGGGGTATTCCTGCTGAAATTTTCACGTCCGAACCCGGACCCTCTTGAATAATTATGAAATTGAATGAAATGAATAATTTCGTGATTTCCTATAGAATTTTTACAATTTTTTCATTTCACAATTCGAGGTGACGTACTTGCTGAAAAAACGTTTTTTTTGTGTTTTATGAAGTAAAAACAAACTTTCATGTGCCCACAATTTTTTTAAAAAATATCAATTGTTTTACTTGTTTTATAACGAACAAATTTTGTCCAAAGTGTTTTTTGATAGGATCTCGAATTATTGAGATACTACGTGTTTAGAGTAGAGAGTTAGTGCAAAATTCGGATTTTTTACTAAAATCGTACGACAAAAAATATCAATTGTCAGCCTTAACAAAAAAACACGTGTCTTTTTTTTCAGAATACTTTTCGGAAAACATTTTTTATAATTATTCAATAGGGTCCGGGTTCGGACGTGAAAATTTCAGCGGGAATACCCCATATATCTTCACTAGGGTGAATCGAAAAAATCAAGAACCGTTGGCTACCCTCAAAAATCAAAGATATCGTTGAAATAAAGGTCTCTGCGTAACGGTTCGATTTTTTGAATTTTTTTAGAGGGTGCGCGGGACGTTCAAAAATACAATTTTTGGCGTTAAATTTACCATATCACTGATAAACGGAAACAGATCATTTAAAAAATTCTGAATGTTTTATATAAGGTGCCCAGATATGTACTCTTTCAAACCCATATTTACTGAACATTAACAAATGGTCCATATATTCGCAAAAAAATCTCTGAAAATCAATATTTTCACTATTTTTCATTTAATTATATCATTACATATTGATTTTTTTCTTCTAACGCGTTTATGTATTTGTACGATCTTTTTTCTTGTAAAACTCGGTATCAGTATTGCTCACAATGCGAAAATTGCTAAAAAATAAATATTTATTTTGGAAATTTTCATATTTAAAAACATTTATTTTTTTTAGCAATTTTCGCATTGTAAGCAATACTGATACTGAATTTTACAAGAAAAAAGATGGTACAAATACAAAAACGTGTTAGAAGAAAAAATCAATATGTAATGATATAATTAATTGAATAATAGTGAAAATATTGATTTGATAATGTTGATAAGGTAATGTTTAAATGACCAAGTTTTTAGAGCTTGCAGATGATTACCAATAAAAATGATTTTCCATGATATGTACTTTCAGTATTTGCAGATTATTTGTGCCATTTGCAGCTGTGTGTTGGTTTAGAAGTATTTAAGGATGTTGAGTCTCAAACCGCAAATGATGAGAAAATTCTGAAAATTTGGTATGTTTTTGGATGAATTATTTAAGGGGTCGTGTAAAAATTTCACGACGATTAGGAAGCTCGTTATCGAACAATTAACATTAACAAATTAAATTAAATTAAATGTAGTCTCATGGAAACTGATAAAACTTTGCGATAAGTTTTTTTTTGACCTCTCAATTTTTTAATATCTACACTATATTGAAAGCAACGGAAACAAAACGAAGTTTATTGATAAATCTTTTTTTTATTTGTTTAAAAAATTGTTCTTAACAAAATCTTAATATTTTAATACCGAGCTTTCTAATCGTCCTGAAATTTTTACACGACCTCTTAAATACTTCATACAAAAACATACCAAATTTTCAGAATTTTCTCATCATTTTTCATTTTAACCCTTAAGGAGTTTGAAGTAATGATGATAGAATTCTGAAAATTTAATATGTTTTTACATGAAGTATTCAGGAGGTCGTGTGAAAATTTCACGACGATTAAGAAGCTATTTATTGAGCAATTAACATTAAAAGATTTCATAGGGACTCAACATCCTTAAATAATTTCACTAATATCGACAGTCGAAACAAAGAAGCGTTGAAAAAAGAGTATCACAATTGACAAAGGAACTATGTTTCAACGGCTATCTTATTCGTTTCGGATAAGTGAAGCATATGAATAGAGAAATATTAGCGGGAGAGAAGAAGAGCCTCCAGATTGCCTAATTGAGTTTTTTGCAAACGGATCCTCGTATGCTCATTGGAAAAAATCATTTGCTCATAATCGAGTATCCGGGTGCTGTGTAGAAGCGATATTCGATTTTTTAAGGCCGTCAACAAAAATGTCTCTCTCGTTTGTTGCAGCTTAGGTATATTCGACATTTCACAAGGTTCTTTATCTTCGCAAGGGCATCGCAGATCGACGCTCAGTCATTCCTGTATAAAATGCGACACTTTTAATAAACCAACATTGTTACTTCGATAAACAAAGACAATTGCGTGTGTATACAGGGTGTCCCAGGAATAAAAAGCAATACCGTGAGGGTAGATCCGAGTAGAAAAGTCCTTTGCCATTTTTTTTTTGATATTTGTATCACTGGAAATTGTTATTAATTTAATTAATTATTAACGTAATACGGAGTGGAAAAGTAATTTACAATTTTTTGATATTTTAAACCCCTGAATTGTTATTAATTTAATTAATTATTAACGTAATGTTGAGTAGAAAAGTCCTTTCCCATTTCTTGATATTTTTAACCCTTGAATTGGTATTAATTAATTAATACTAATTCAGGGGTTCAAAATATCAAAAAATGGCAAAGGACGTTTCTACTCGATATTACGTCACGAATCTACTCTCACGGTATTGCCCTTCATTCCTGGGACACCGCGTATAATGTGTCATACATATATATTCTTTTACCTTCATTGTGGGGGAGCGGCGTGCATACAGCTTAAAAGGAGGCTAAATACCATTTTCGTCCAATCCCTACATTATCGACTTATCACCGTCGTCCAGTCTTTCTCCCAAAACCGTAAATGAAAATTTATTAAATTTTGAAAATTCAGAGAAGGATAAGTTAATTAACATTTAATTGATAATTAAGGGGCTAAAACGCGTCACAACTAACTCCAACGAATTCATTGGAGCCCCAAAAATATTAGATTACTCGTCAGTATCCATGGTGCTGCCCTCCCTCGCACGTTTGTAAACTAGATTTCGCCATTTCGTGTTTCGATAAAACTACAATTTATCGATATTTATCTCCTTATGCGCCATCCAAACTGACGATGTGTCTTTTCCATAAAATAATGTCGAAAACGTCTTGATATTTGTGTCTTGGCGTTCTTCATGGAGCCTCACTCTTAGTTTAGGCGAAATACAGTGAAAAGTCTCATAATTCAAAATTTTCAATTACAGATTCCTGATGGTAATCGGATCTATAATTTTTTTTTTGATTTTTCAAAAAAATTTTAGGGAGGCTCCATTTGTGCCATAATTCCGATTATGCTGTTAAAATTTTATTGAATTCCATTCATTCGTATGAGAGCAAGTTTGGATGGCGATTTCAAAGCGTAGTGTCGGTATTTAGCCTCCTCTTAAGGGGAGGCTAGATACCGACATCAGCACCTCAAAAATGAATTCCACACTTGCTCTGGCACGAATGGATGGAAATCAATAAAATTTTGACAGTATCATCACAATTATGCCACAAATGGAGCCCCACTCAAATTTTTTCGAAGAACAAAAAAAAAAATTACAGATCCGATTATCATCAGGAATCTGTAATTGAAAACATTAAATTATAATGTTTCTACTGCATTTCGGCTAAAACCAAGAGTGGGGCTCCATGAGGAACACCAAAGTACGAATATCGATACGTCCTGGACATTATTTCATGAAAAAACCGCAACGTAAGTTTGGAATTCAAATCACGAGATAAATATTGATAAATTTAGTGTTTCATCGAAAAACGAAATGCCGAAATCAGGTTCACAGAAATGCGAAAGAGGGCAGCACCATGGAATTTTTATGAAATATAAATATTGGCTGTATGGGATATTTTTCCCAAAGCCTTTTCTTTTCTTTAATAAAAAAAAAATAAACAAAAAAAATATATATTTATATATATACATATTATTCTCATCAGACCTCTATCCAAACTGTCTGAGCTGTGAGTGGCAATGAACGAAAACGTCAATTTATGTCTCGCACTTACATTTTGCAATTCATTCATCATTCATTCATCAATTTCATTGATATTCATCCACCGGTATCGGAAAAAGTTTGGACGGCGATTTTGAGTCGATAATATAGGACTTCAGAAATAATGTCGGTATTTAGCCTCGCCTTAAATTGTCATTTAATCGGTACAACGTAATATATATAGCCTTTATATTTATACTTATTACAATAGATATCGCGAAGCCTTCTTTGTTTTTTTTTGCCATCTTCTCAATCTGATAAACTCGAGTTTGTTTTTTTCATCCTTTTCTTTTCGATAATAAAATAATATATATATATATTTATATATATATAGTTACTGCATACTTTGCAAGTTCCACAGCATCACGTTGATAAACGTTGTGTTTGGGATTATATGAGGGAAATTCATCCGGCGAGACCGGCTTTCTGTCGGCAGCGCAGCATCAACGCCCTCAACATAAATTGCCGGCGCGACAATTGTCTGACTTGCTTCAGGAACACATCCAAATCTATGATACTGCCGCGCAAACCTTCGGCGAGATAGTATATAGCATCCTCGGTCGCAGCTTCCTCCGCGAAAGCATTCAACATTCTGCAATTGACGGTTAAATATAATTTTTTTGTATGTAAGATAGATTGATTAAAAAAAAGCAACTATTTTTTGTTTTTCGAAATGACACATATTAAATATTTTCGGGGAGGTGAAAAAAGATGCCTGTTAAAAGCAGAGCTCTTAATATAAATATTTAGATATATCTCATCGCAAATTTCTATTTCCCATTTAAATAACACAGGAAAAAAAATGCAAACATTGAAATTTTATATCTCGGCTTCAAGTGAATGTACCAAAATGAACGACGCATGTTCTCGTAGAGAATTGAACGCTCTACAAAAAAGATCTCTTAGGATTTTTCGATAAACTCACTCCTTCAAAAGTTATTCAGGGTTAAAGTTAAATTTAGAGTAAATTTCACTTTTTTTTTAGTTTCCGGCAAAATGTTGAAACTTATTACTAAATATTGTAAAATCTTTCTTAAAACAATAGTTTTAATTGCATTAACATAAATTACCTAATTTTTAAGAAAATAAACAACAGTAGTTCACCCATATTCACAGTCTAATATGTTAGACCGTGAATAACTTTTGAAGGAGTGAGTTTATCGAAAAATCATAAGTAATTTTTTTTGTAAAGCGTTCAATTCTTTACAAGAATATGTATCGTTCATTTTGATACATTGACTTGTAGCCGAAATATAAAATTTCAAAGTATGAAAGAAAAATTTCCTGTGAGACATATCTAAAAATTTAATATGGAGAGCTCTACTTTTAACAGGCATCTTGTTTCACCTCCCCCAAAGTATTTAATATGTTATTTCGAAAAAGAAAAAATAGTCGCTTTTTTGAATCAGTCTAATGTAGGGGAAAACGCCTGTCTTTTTCATCACTTGAACCTGACTATTTTTTATTTGGCCGAAACTTCGATTATTTCATCGTCTGACCCCAAAAACAACTCTCAAATTTTATTAAATTTTTTGGAGCCACCATGGCGGAAGAACATCGAATATTTTCGACTTTTGAAAATATTCAATTTTCAATCGACGATATCTCTTTTATTGTTTTGAGTCCATCTTCAAATAAAAATATTGTCCTTTTTTTTTAAGCGAATTTAAACAGTCAAAACTATTTTCAAAAATTAAAATCACGATACCCAAAAACTCCCCCTTCATCTTTTTTTTTCAAACATTTTTGTAATCAATTCTAGTATTTTTCGGAATTTTTGTTTAAAATTCGAAGAGGGGGTTTTTGGGTATCGTGATTTTTATTTTTGAAAATTGTTTTGACTGTTTAAATTTGCTTAAGGAAAATTGGACAATTTTTTTATTTAAGGATAGACTCAAAACGAAAAAAAAACCCTAATATACTTTTCGATACGATTAACCGCTACAGAGATATCGTCGATTGAAAATTAAATATTTTCAAAAGTCTAAAATATATCTTGTATTTTGTCATGGTGGCTCCAAAAAATCTGGCAAAATTTGAGAGTTGTTTTTTGGATCAGACAATGAAATGAGCGAAGTCTCGGTCGAATAAAAAATAGTCAGGTTCACGCGATGAAACGCGTTTTCCTCCATGTTTTTTTTTTTCTAACTCTGTCGTTACGATTATTGTGGAAATTTTTTAGAAACATTGTCATCATTTTACTTACTGTTTGTATAAAGGGGCGATTGTCGTGACAGCCTCGTCAACGTCGATCGACTGATTGTCCGACAATTTTTCAATCTCTTTCTCCAATTCTGTCTCCTTGTCTTGTAGAATATTTATATTTTTCTCCAATTCAGCCTTTTCCCTCTTGAGCTTGTTGAACAATTCGGTGAGACGCGACGAGCCATTGGTGAGCTCCTTTTGCGTACGTCGCAGCGTCTCGAGTTCGGCCTGCAATTGCGAAAATTGTTCGCACAATCTTCGACGTAATTTGTCACCAACCGCCGATAGAAGTGATGCTTTTATGTGCTCCTCGGTAATCGTGTCGGAATTTCCGGTATTTACCGAGCCCTGTATCATCGAAGGTGGCTGATATCCCATGTCACCCTGTTTAATAGCAATTGTCATTAATTAATAACATTTTTTAATTGGTTAAAGGGATTAAGACGAGGCTAAATACCGACATTATTTCTGGAGTCCTATATTATCGACTCAAAATCGCTGTCCAAACTTTTTCCGATACCGGTGGATGAATATCAATGAAATTTGTGAATGAATGATGAATGGATTGCAAAATGTAAATGCGAGACGTAAATTAACGTTTTCGATCATTGCCACTCACAGCTCAGACAGTTTGGATAGAAGTCCGATGAGAATAATATTTATATTTCATAAAAATTCCATGGTGCTGCCCTCTTTCGCATTTCTGTGAACTTGATTTCACCATTTCGTTTTTCGATGAAACACTAAATTTATCAACATTTATCTCGTGATTCGGATTCCAATCTTACGTTGCGGTTTTTTCATGAAATAATGCCCAAGACGTATCGATATTCGTACTTTGGTGTTCCTCATGGAGCGCCACTCTTGGTTTTAGCCGAAATGCAGTAGAAACATTATAACTTTATATTTTCAATTACAGATTCCTGATGATAATTGGATCTGTAATTTTTTTTTGTTCTTCGAAAAAAATTTTAGTGGGGCTCCATTTGTGCCACAATTCTGATGATACTGTCAAAATTTTATTGATTTCCATCCATTCGTGCCAGAGCAAGTTTAGAATCCATTTTCGAGGTGCTAATGTCGGTATTTAGCCTCCCCTTAAAGGGGTTAAATTTTGACAAATTAAATAATGAAAGGAAAACTAACGGTAAATTCATCATTAAAAGTGAAAAAAAATCGCATGGCGTTTAGGATTGATAAAAGCTTTCGTGTCAGTCCAAATAATTTACGCATCCGATTTTGCGATATCTTAATTTCGATATTGCCAAAAACGCAGATTTTGTTCAATTCAAACGTTGATGTTGAAAAGTTATAAATATCTTGATGATGAATCTGGGAATCACGTGATTTTTTAAAAATCTGCTCCACCGTTTATAATAATACTTGATCAAACCTGAGGAAGTATTTGGGTCATTCCATGTCAAATCGACCAAAAGTTGGAATCGACCCCTTTCAATTTCGATGAAATTTGGTCAGAAGTTTTCATTTTTAATAAAACAAAGTTCTACCGAAGAAAAAAAATTTGAAATTTTTGTTTCGAAAGTTATGCAAAATTCAAAATGTTAAAATTTTTCAAATCGTTGAAGTTTATTTTTTAAATATCTCAAAAACTATTATAGATACGAAAAATCGTTTTGAATTCGTCTCAAAGAGTATACTTGGGGCTACGAGAAGAAAAATATTCCGAAAAAAAGTTTTGAAAAATTATGAATTTGGAGAATTTTGAATTTTCAAAAATCGTGGAAATCCAAGTTCAGTATTAAATTTTTGGTTCAATTTTTTGAATATAATATTTTGTACTGAAATTTTCAGGATGGTGATTTTTTGTTTCAAAAATATACATTTTTTAATTTTTGTAAAAAAAATTTATTCGTTTACCTCACAGTTAAGTAAAGTTGAGCAATCATGTAGTTCTGTAATTTTGAGCAGTAAAAAAAAGTCACAGTAACAGTATTTTGGTAAAAAAAAAAAATATATCACCCAAATTCAAAAATTTATATTTTTTAATCATGAAAAATACCATCCTGAAAACTTCAGGATCTTTTAAGATCAGTTCAAGGTATTATATAAAAAAAAATTTAACAAAAAATGTAATGTTGATCGTGAATTTACAGGATTAAAAAAAAATTAAATACTGAACTTGGATTTTCACAATTTTTGAACATTCAAAATTCTACAAATTCATCATTTAAAAAAAAAAAAAAAATTCGGGATATTTTTTTTTCGTATGTTAAAAACTTCTGACCAAATTTCATCGAAATTGAAAGGGTTCGACTCCAACTCTTGGTCGATTTGACATTGAATGACCCATTTAGATAGCCAAACAAACAAGTATTTTACACACCCGCAACGTATACTCACTGGCATATGCGGCATGTGAACCGGATTGAATGGCGATGGAAGTGAACCCGCAAAATTTTGTTGACCGTAAGGTGCAGGCATTCCCGTAAATCCACCGTACCCGATACCGGAACTTCCGGCGGACGAATACGGGGGTAGCGCGGCATTTCCGCCCGAATATGGCGATCCCGTGGGATAGGGCGGAAATCCACTACCGCCGGTCGTCGATGCCCCTCCATTGTTCGGTACCGGCATGAAAGCTGAAAATATTTTGATTACACTCCGTGCGTAAAGTGCCCGCTTCTCGCACGCGCAGCGAAGCGAAGCGTGCGAGAAGTGGTCACTTTACGCACTCGTGCGATACATTTTTGTACGATATGTACTATTACCGTTCGCTTATTAAAAATTTGCTGCATGCAAAAAAAAGTTAATTGAGTGAAAAATCTCATAAACTCACTTTGAACCGGATAAGGAGTCGTTGGCTTCTGAGTATTGGGCCATTTTTTCGCATACACCGGCGGATGCTCGCCAAACATAACGCTCATTACTTGTATAAGACTCAACAGATTCGAGGAATGCTGAAAAAATATGAATACCAAAATCATATATTCAATGATAAATTTCCTTTTTCCACTGGAAATTACTCGGCGATAGATTTACTAACCGGAACCCAGTCGTGCAAGTAAGGCAGATAAATTTTGCCATTGTGATCGACGAACATGCTGACTTTTATGTTCATATCCGCAGTCGGCCTGACATAGCACATCGGCGCATTGTTCGGATGAGTATCCATCAGCCATATGCAAACCGGAATATTATAAGGGCTGCCTTTGTACGTAATGGGTACGGTACCCTGAAGATTGATTAGCTGCTTGCGCGAACCGTCATTGAAGACTGCAAATGTCCAAAAAAAAACAGAAAGCGTATCGAATTCACTCCGAGTCAAGAATTTTCAATGTTTCTGAATGTTTGCGAACTTACCGAAAGGTTCCATGTCAAATTGCAAACTTCGATAATTCTGCAATACATTGGTTACTTCCTTGCGGGTAATGTCTGGATTTTGATACTGAAATGAAGGTTTTTTTTGTTTCATCAAAGAAAGTTTACGATGGGTAAATATCCTAATACTCGGACACTGCCCAGTACCCTATTTCCAATATTTGTGCCAATATTTCAGTAAATTACGCATTTACTTAAGAGAAATCCTAAAATGTAAATTGATTCAGTAGACTATACGGGCAAGTCTATGTCTAAGTCGCAGTACTAAAAATAGCAATATCTTATCGAAGCTATTTCAAACTGGTTTTCATTATTTTTGAAGCAAGCATAGCTGCTTCTATTTGGAAAGATACCACGAACTCTGTGACATTGTCGCAATTAGTCGAAATGGGTTTGGTATCATTAATTTTCATGTCTGGTTATTGTTTCATACTAGACTGATTAAAAAAAAAGGGAATATTTGTTGTTTTTCGAAATAACGTATTAAATACTTTTGGGGAGGTGAAAAAAGATGCCTGTTAAAAGCAGAGCTCTTAATATAAATATTTAAATATGTCTCATCGTAAATTTATATTTCCTATTTAAATAACACAGGAAAAAAAAGGTTCAAACATTGAAATTTTATATCTTGGCTTCGAGTCAATGTACCAAAATGAACGACACATATTCTTGTAGAGAATTAAACGTTCTACAAAAAAGATCATTTATGATTTTTCGATAAACTCACTCCTTCAAAAGTTATTCAAGGTTAAAATTACATTTAGAGTAAATTTTACTTTTTTTTAGTGTCCGGCAAAATGTAGAAACTTATTACTAAATATCGTAAAATGTTTCCCGAAACAAAATTTTGAATTGCATTAACATAAATTACTTATTTTTTAAAGAAATTATGTGATGAGACATATCAAAATATTTATATTAAGGGCTCTGTTTTTAACAGGCTTCTTTTTTCGCCTCCCTGAAAGTATTTAATATGTTATTTTGGAAAACAAAAAATAGTCACTTTTTTTAAAATCAGTCTAGTACACACGAAATGTATCTTATAATGGACTTGAAGTTGCTGCCATTACGAATAAAGGACTATTTGCAGCAAATGATGCTGAAGTTTGCATCATTTGAATGCAATGGAAATAATTCATTTTCTAATAAAATTTATTCTTTCTAAAAAGTTTTCAAAGTGAAAAATCATTGGAATATATTTTGGAGTTTGTATTTAAGAATGGGGATGCTCATTGCCCGAGCAAAGCGTTAATATAATTAAAAATGAATCTACAAAAAATCATTTTTGCTGCATCGCAACTATGCAAATTTCTAACTATTGTTATAAATTTGCATAGTTGCGATACAGTTATTCAAAGTTATTACTTTGAATAACAACTATGCAAATGCATTTCTAACAATATCTTTGAACGAGAAACAAATTTTCGTCTCCTTCGTATTGGGACATTTACCTTTTCGTATAATTGAAGGATGACGTGGGCACATATATATATATATATAGAGAAAGGGGTTTTCTGAGAAATTGACAGGACGAGAATTGCAAGTGACGGAGCTTGATGATAGACGAGGGATGAATGCGAGTGAAAAATATTATAATTTAATATTTGATATTCTTACTTTCGTTAACGCCAACTTCATCCTCGACGTATCGGTGTGATTCATCATGACCATATAACCTCAAAATTGAAATGGTCTACGAAAACTATCAATAAGATCTTTGATAAAATGAAACAGAGGCCGCACAGTTTATTTCGTTTCTCATCGAATTTCATGCACGATTTAAATCGTCGAATTGTCGTATCGGCGATGTTGAGTATTTACAAAAACAAAAACAACAAATTCTATTGCTCCTGATAACTCGTAATTTGGCAAAATGACGTTTCACTCCGTAATCCGTATCGCAGGAGAAAAGAATCACAAATGAAAATGTAGTGTGTGTGAGTTTGTATGTGTGACTGTATGTGTGGAGTTGTGTGATGCTTCGCTCAGTCGGTAAGCGCGATTTTTGATCGTTTGAAAAATAGTCGACAGATGACGCCGTTTGAACAGCTGAGGAGGTGCGCGCTCTGTCGAGAAACCTAGCAAGCTTTTTTCAGAGTAAAAAAAAAGCGAATGCTGCCCGACGAATGAATGTATGAGTGTGAGTGCGCGCGCCTCGACAGATTCAAACAGCGTTATTTCAAGACCGCGTTGAAGCAGCGAGCCGAAATTTTTCACATAAGCTGAGCCCTCTTTGTTTGCTATAAATTTTGGAAAAATTCATTAGGATGTGCAAATTTTATGCGACTTTAAAATTTCCAAAAAAAGGATTTGGTTGCACTGGCTAAAGCTAGTAATTTCGGGATATCAGATTTAAAAAATTGGTAAATAATTAGAAGTGCGACTTTTCCGAAAACCGGCGGAAATTTTGTTTATATATATGCTTATATATTTACACATTTGTTTATATATTTATATTTATACACGGTGTCACAAAGGTAACGGAGCAGCTGAATATTTCCTCAGCTAAGATATTTTTGAAAAAGGATATAGTAACTTTTGTCGAGGAATTCCATGGTGACCTTAATTTTGACCTTGACGACACCTTCAAGGTTATTTCAAGGTCAACTTTGTTTTTGAAATGCAAATCCCCTTTTTTGACATAAGCGGTAGAGCGAAAAATGTTACGTTGAATTCTGTACTTAGGTCATAGGTACATTTTGACCTTGAAGGTCCTCTAAGGTCAATTGAGCTTAAGCAAGGTGTGGGTATCTCTGGGAATAGACGCTTTTCAAATTCTTTCGTAACGAGCAAAGCTGTTAATCTTAATAAGGGGCTTTTAGTAGTGACCTTGACGATGACCTTCAAGGTGATTTCAAGGTCAACTTTCGGTTTTTTTAATGGAAACCTGTATTTTTGATGGAATTTTTAAAAAATTAAACACACAAGTTAAAAAAAATAATTGCCGTTGTCTTTATTGTAATAGATTTTACGCGGAAACTGAGGAATCGTAGATTCAGTTTAAAAATTGTAAGGGATGGTCTCATGATTCCTGTGCAATAGACAAAGATTATTCCGACGTATATATTTGTGATTATTGTGAAAAGTAATTTATTATTCTTCACGTAATTCAATGTTTCATTTAAACATTTAATTTTTGTTGCGTTTTTAAACGATTATCATAAATGTTAATGTTATTGTTTATTTGTTTAACATGAAAAAATACATAAATTAATAAAAAATTAATATATAACTTCTATTTTTTTCAGCTATTATTTTTTTTAACAAACATTTTATTTTTTTTATTTTTTAGATAATAGATAATTTCATTTTTTTTTGAAAAAATTTCAATTTTTTTTGAATTCATCACAATTTGAAGAAAAACAATAAAAAATCTGACCTAATTTTTTAGGGAGGTCCATTATGCCCCAGGCATCGCGGATCGGCCGAAAAATTTTGCAAGAAATCAAAATTTTTTTTTGTTACTGAATTTTGTAGGGGGTCCATTGTGGCCCCACCCTCCCCTATATTATATATTGCATGCACAATTATCCGCGATGGTGGAAAGATTTCGCGCTCTCTGTTCGCGAACTTTCAGTCACGACAAGTAAAATGAATGGCAAAAAGAAGTGGAGACGAAGTGGAGAAAATTAAACGATCCTTTTGTAAATAAGTAACATCTGTCTGAATTGAATAGACGGCACGTGCGTAAAACTTCATCGCTGATGGTGCGATTACGGCCCGGAGGAATGGAGCAAAAGAAGATTCGCTGAAAATCCTACGAAATTATTTCACCGCCTTGAAGAGCCAAGACTTGTCGAAAATGTCCGTGCTTGTCATAAGTGTCCAAAAAAATAAAATAAAAATAATAATGATTTAAGGGACAAGAGGAGAAAAAAAATCGTTTATCTTAAGAGTAAATGAAAAAAAATCGATTATCTTGCAATTTAAATTTTTTATGCATATTTAATAGGGAATTTAAGGTACTAGCCTATAGTCTAAAAGGCCAAAAAAGCAAATTTTTAAGATTTTTTTCTCAGCTCTTTTATCCGATATAGCTGTAAAACTGTTATTACAACGTCGTTTCATCCTTCTAAAATACAAAACAAAAGTTTATTTTTCATTTTCATTGTTTGAATAATTTATATTTTAAATGAAACTGAAAAATTGAATTTTTCACAATTTATTTCAAACATCCGCCATTTTTTTTTTTAATGATTTTTCATTAACGGTAGTAAATTGTTGTGTAAGAAACCTTCCTCTTTAAAATACTTTTTTATTTTTTCGTTTCAGACTTGCCGATACTGAGATTAACCCAAACCCAAACAAAAAATAATAATTTTCTTTTTTTTTGCCTTTTAAAGTAGACTAGTGGCTTGAGTAATTTATCGGCGATTTTGTAGAATAAATTGCGGAAAGAGATTGCAGATCCGCATGATACCGAATTTTGCATCGCTCAAATGCAACGAAAATATGTAGTTTATTTTTAACCTAGCTTCATTCTTCCTAAGAAATTTTCAAAGTGAAAAAAGGTTGAAATATAATTTAGGGACTCTGTTTAGGACTGGGGATGCTAAATGCACGAGCATAGGGTATAATTGTTTTTGATTAATTGAAACTTAATCAATGATGAAAATTTTGTGCATCATTAAATTCGCTGGATCTTGGGAATGCATTATTGAGGGGGTCGCAAAAAAGGATTGGCCATTTCGAGGATACTCACAAGAATAAAGATCGGCTTTAAATCATTATATGTAATGCAGAGTTGTGAAAATAGTAATGTAAAAGTAATGCATTACCCATTACTTTAAATAATGTGTATTGGACAAGTTTTCCATTACAAATATACAAAAAGTAATGTGTAATGGATGCGTGTTCCATTACAAATAAAAAAAGTAATGTGTAATGGATGCGTGTTCTATTACAAATAAAAAAAGTAATGTGTAATGGATGCATGCCCCATTACAAATGAAAAAAGTAATGTGTAATGGATGCGTGATCCATTACAATTAAAAAAATTAATATGTAATGGATGCGTGCTCCATTACAGATAAAAAAAGTAATGTGTAATGGATGCATGTGCCATTACAAATATACAAAAAGTAATGTGTAATAGATGGATGTTCCATTACAAATAAAAAAAGTAATGTGTAATGGATGCGTGTTCTATTACAAATAAAAAAAGTAATGTGTAATGGATGCATGCCCCATTACAAATGAAAAAAGTAATGTGTAATGGATGCGTGATCCATTACAATTAAAAAAATTAATATGTAATGGATGCGTGCTCCATTACAGATAAAAAAAGTAATGTGTAATGGATGCATGTGCCATTACAAATATACAAAAAGTAATGTGTAATAGATGCGTGTTCCATTACAAATAAAAAAGTAATGTGTAATGGATCCGTGTTCTATTACAAATAAAAAAAGTAATGTGTAATGGATGCATGCCCCATTACAAATGAAAAAAGTAATGTGTAATGGATGCGTGATCCATTACAATTAAAAAAATTAATGTGTAATGGATGCGTGTTCCATTACAAATAAAAAAGTAATGTGTAATGGATCCGTGTTCTATTACAAATAAAAAAAGTAATGTGTAATGGATGCGTGATCCATTACAATTAAAAAAATTAATGTGTAATGGATGCGTGCTCCATTACAGATAAAAAATGTAATGTGTAATGAATGGAGTGCTCCATTACAAATGGGAAAATTGCCGTGCTCGTATTAGAAACGTACACATTTGCTGTTTCATTATTTTATTTCGCTCACTAAAAGTTCATCCACAATAATCACAAATGATCCATAAAGTTAAAAAAAAAGATCATGCACATTATTTAGGGATTCAATAAATCGACAAATTTTGTATCAGTAACTTGTCATTTTTATTAGATTGCTTATAATTATGGGTAACAGCGTGTAAAAGCAAGGTCAATATAAAGTTGGGTAATTGAAAATTTGAAAAAAATATATTCTCCGTCGTTCTTCGCATTGTGTATTTAAGCTATTTTTTTTTATACCTCATAATATCTCATACTCCACCGAATGAGCGGCCACTTGCGTTTGAGTAGAATAAGTTAATAAATCGTTATCTTCGCAGAATAATCTATTTTCCCTATTTTTAATTTATTGCCTCATTTTTAACGATATTGCATAAAGCTCGTAAAGTAAAGTATTCGTAAAGTCTATGCGAAGAAAGAAACTTGATGTGATCGATAAAAAAAAACGAAACATAATTTCTTGAAAATTAACATCTTCCTCCCATTTTGCTTCATCATAAATTAAGAAGCATAGGTAAGAATTAAAACTTTTCAAAGAAATACACTCTGTGACTCGTTGGTACGAAATTCGACGAGAATTCAGATTTTGCAAAATTTTCAAAGAGGATTAGGGAAATCGTCTCGATTTCGCTGTCATTCGAAAATTTAAAAAATACAATGGGGAGGACTCTATTCTATACATTTTTATTCTGCTCTTGACATTTTCTGCACAAAAATTTCTACACAAATTATTCTTCACAAGAGATATTTCACGGAATATTATTCTACACAAAATTATTTTACACCAATTTCTACAAAGATTACTCTACACAAGAAAAGTGGCAAAGAATATTATTCTACACAAAATTATTCAACACGGGGCGGACTCTATTCTACACATTTTTATTCTATACATGACGTTATCTACATGCAAGTTTCTACACAAATTATTTTACCTGAGAGAAGTGACAAGGAATATTATTCTACACAAGAGAAGTTGCAAGGAATATTATTCTACACAAAATTATTCTACACCGTTTTCCACATACATTATTCTACACAAGAGAAGTGACAGAGAATATTATTCCACATAGAAGTAGTTGCAAGGAATATTATTCTACACAAAATTATTCTACACCGTTTTCTATACACATTATTCATGACAAGAAAAGTAGCGAGGAATATTATTCTATACAAAATCATTCTACACAGGGAGGACTCTATTCTACACATTTTTGTTCTACACATGAAAGTGATTTTCCACACTAAAGTTTCTACACAAATTATTCTACACAGGAAGTGACAAGGAATATTTTTCTACACAACATTATTCTACACCGTGTTCTACACACATTATTCTACACAAGAGAAGTGGCAAGGAATAGTATTCTACACAAAATTATTCTACACGGGGAGGACTCTATTCTACACATTTTTATTCTACAAATGACGTTTTCTACACGCAAGTTTCTACACAAATTATTTTACCTGAGAGAAGCGACAAGGAATATTATTCTACACAACAGAAGTTGCAAGGAATATTTTTCTACACAAAATTATTCTACACCGTTTTCTATACATATTATTCATGACAAGAAAAGTTGCAAGGAATATTATTCTATAAAAAATTATTCTACACAGGGAGGACTCTATTCTACACATTTTTATTGTACACATGAAAGTTATTTTCCACACGAAAGTTTCTACACAAATTATTCTACACAGCAAGTGACAAGGAATATTTTTCTACACAAAATTATTCTACATCGTTTTCCACACACATTATTCTACACAAGAGAAGAATATTATTCTACACATAATTGATCCGCAATTATACACAATCGATAGTGGAATTAGCAAATGTAAATGCTGATGAAAAAAAAAAGTGCAAATTAGAATTTGCACAATTTAGAATTAGAATATTCGCTTTCGAATATTGCGAAGTTAATTTTTTTTTTTTCATCTCGGCAAGTGCTGGAATATTCGATTCGATAACATATCTCACACTTTTGGCAGTCAGCCGAGATAGAATCGTTCGTTCTCAATAGAACGTTATGGAAGCCCCCCCGCTGTATTTAATATCATCCTCAATTATTGAGCAGTTTTTTTTTACTTTGGGGAAAATTTATTTCTATATTGATAAATTAATGGAGGTTGGTAACGTTCCCGTGTAGATTTTGTGAGTCGGCGTGTGTCAATGGTCTGAAAAGAAAAGAGGATAATGTGTAGTGATTAATAATAAATATAGATGACAATGAAAAAGAGTAGTGATCTTGATGGTCCTTTCTCTCTCTTTGTCGGAAGAAAAAGGCATCCAGGGAACATTCGTATATGAAGTATTCTGCATGGTCTCAGTCCTTTTTTTTTTTTTTAGTCGAAATTTTTCACAACTCTGCCAGTTTGTATCAAAATAGAAGAATTTTTCACTGATGAAAAAATTCTCCATTGCTTTTGATTCAATTGGAGAACAACCAAGATATATTATATATAGATTTTGCAATTGTTAGAAATTTTTGCTAAAACTTTGATAAACTCCAAATTACTAAATTATTGTTGGTACGATCAGAATGACAGTTATGTAAAAATCTAAAATTCATTACTGTCACTTTTTTGAAAATTGTATACTTTTTTTTTGTATCCGTAATAATTCAGGGATTTTTTTATTCACTCGCTTGAGAGATGCTCTTTCTTTTTTCGAGTTGCATCTAAAAAAAAAAATCACAAAAAATCATTGCAATACGAAATGATTAGTCAATCAATAAAGTTATTAATGAAATTGATGAACCAAATTTTGAATTTTTTTTTGAAAGATCTATTAGCTGGATTTGTGGTAAATGCTTTATATGCAGCATAAGCCACGTCGCAAACGTATCCGCACGTACGTTTGGCTCACTCAAGCAGCTTTGGATAGATATATGGGGCACTCCATGTCAAATCACGCGGCCATCGGCCTGACCCCCTCGGATTTTGATGTCCGATGAATTGTGGGTTTCTTTTGACCCAAAATATGACCTCAAATTATTAGAAATTTTTATTTCATTTTTCAGGGGTTGCCCCAGCTAAAAAATCATTAGATTGAGGGATCATCCGTTTTATTTTAAATCGTCGAGGCTAATAAATTTTCGAAAAACGTCGTTTCACTCTTGAACCAAGAAAAAAAAATCAAGTTTTACTGGAAAAATATTTTTGTTGTTGTTATTCTCACTGCAAGAAACAATCGAAATAAGAAATCATAAAAAAAAGAATTAAAATACAAAAAAAAAAAATAGTAATTATTTTTGGCCCATTATCGAACTATGACGAAAATGTCTATTTTAGGCCCTAGTTTCTGCGAAAAAATCATTAATTTGAGAAAGGCCCCTCTTTATGTTTTCCCCCAATTCAATGATTTTTTAGCTCGGGCAACCCCTAAAAAAATTAATAAAAATTTCTAAAAATTTGAGGTCATATTTTGGGCCAAACGAAACCCACAATTCATTGGACATCAAAATCCGAGGAGGTCAGGCTGATGACTGCGTGATTTAACGTGGAATGCCCCATATATAATTTTGTTTATATCTATCTATCTATCTATCTATAAATGTATATAGACATGCCACGCACAGATCTCGTCAATGTTCTGATCTCTCGTGTTAATAACGTTAGACAAGCAATTCGTAAAAATAATTGCTTTCGTGACGTTGAAGGAGATAGCGCGCATCCAACAGCGGGTCGGAAATTTATATATATATATATATATAAAGATAGAAGAAAGCTCCAAAATCGCTGTGTGACGTTAATTAATCAAAAGTACCCGCAGAGAATTATGTTAAAGAAGAGGGAGCAGCGTGACAATTAATTCTCTATATGAGGCATTCCTGCTATAACCGAGCGACTACTACCTCGACATTTTTTTTTTTCGTGTCGCCGATTTTTTTTCAGTTACTTTTCGACAAAAAAACATACGTATTTCTAAAAAGTGTATCCTCCGATTTTTTTCAAATAAATTGGCAAAAAAGTATATTTAAAACCGCATCTTTTGATCGCTATCCCATCATCCAGAAATCTTTTTTCGATTTTTGCTATGTGTATGAAACTTTGAAAAATGTGTTTTTATTCGTAAAAAAAGAGTAAGTACACAGGTAACGTTGTGGATGCTATTATTTATTAATACAGTTACAATATTTATGTGTACATAAATATTGTACACATTTTTGTTCACACTAAAAACACATTTTTCAAAGTTTCATACACACAGAAAAAATCGAAAAATGATTTCTCCATGATGGGATAGCGATCAAAAGATGCGGTTTTTAATGTACTTTTTTGTCAATTTATTTGAAAAAAATTGGAGGATACACTCTTGTCGAAAAAACTGAAATTGTACTTTGAAAGGTGTTAAAACGGAAGAGGATGAAAAATAATTTTTTTTTAGAAATATGTATGTTTTTTTTTGTTGAAAAGTAACTGAAAAAAAATTGGCGACACGAAAAAAAAATGTCGAGGTAATGGCCGCTCGGTTATAGCTGGAATGCCTCATATATTTTCAATTTTATTTCATTGTTATTTCAAATTGTTGCCAGCAAACTCTGGAAAAAATACATTAATCAATCGACCTGCCATTTTCTTATTCCTGCCAAAATTTTTGGGCCAAATCTGTCAACCGAATGATGAGATTTATTTTTTATCGTCGCTTTTATATTATGATGTGTTTATAATAAGATTGGATATTAATCATCATACTTTCTATGTATGTATGTATATGCAGTCCATATTTATAGATTCCTCTGAAGGGACGGAAACATAATTTCAAGCACGACTTCTCTTATATACTTATGTAATATATATATTAGGGCGAATTTTTTTTTCTGACTCCCCACCTGAAATATTGTTGGATATGTCTGAAAAGAAATTCTCCGAAAGTTACAGCCCTTAGTGTTAATATTAAGTACTTTCCCTTCGCGTGATAAGTTTTTCCATCTAAAATACACGTAAATCAAAAAAAAATTTCTTCAAAATTTTACCACTCCGCGGTTTTTTATGCTATCGCATTGATTATGGTCACAATTTTTGCACAATTGAACGATCTTTGAAAGTGTCTTTAACAGCCTAAATGTAACTTACACTGGTGAGACGGTACGGGCCACTAAAGTTGATTTTTACACAAAATTCTCGTTTTTTTGTTGTTATCTCCGAAATGATTAACTTGACCGAAAAAATGTAAAGGAAAATTTTTCTGGAAATTTAATTTCCTACAAAAAAGGTTCTTTAGACCTAATTGTTAAAATTAATATCCCTTGAGATACTGAGATATTGAGATATCAACTTTGGTTCGATAAACCATAAAAAATGTATACCATAAATAAGTTAAGGTTCAATATCACAAAAAATATGATCTTTAGCAATTAGGTTCAAAGGACATTTTTTGTAGGAAATTAAATTTTCAACAAAATTTTTTTAAACATTTTTTCGGTAAAATTAATCATTTCGGAGATAACAGCAAAAAACGAGAATTTTGGGTAAAAATCAACTTTAGTGACCCGTACCGTCTCACCAGTGTATGTTACACTTACGCTGTTTAAGACACTTTGGAAGATCATTTAATTTTGCGAAAATTGCGACCAAGAACAATGTGATAGCATAAAATGCCGTTGAGCTATAACATTTTGAATTAAAAAATCGTTGATTTACGTGTATTTTAGATGAAAAATCTTTTCACGCGAGGGGAAAGGACTTAATATTGATATTGAGGGGGTCGTTTAGTGTGAATGCTGTTTCTCTAATGCTTCTTGGGGCATTTTTTTTTTTTTGACAAACCATTAAAATAAAATATTGTATCAATTGTGTATCATTTTTATTTTATTTGAATGGTTTCTCAAAAAAAAATTCCCCAAAAAAGCATTAAAAAAACAGCCTTCACACTAGGCGACCCCCTTAAGGGCTGAAAATTTCAGGGAAATTCTTTTCAAACATATTCAACAAAATTTCAGGTGGCGGGAGTGAGAAAAAAACAATTGATCGAAAAAAAATCGCCCATATATATACAGATATAATTCTTGCACCATGCGAGAATGATCCCTTAGAAATCCTTCTGAGTGATCTTCAGTTTAATCTTAAGGGGATGTTACCGTCGAGAGGCACGGAAAATGCATGAATTTTGAGATTTTTTTTTCAATGTAAAATAAATACTTTTCGAAATGGGTCTTAACGTATTTTATTCTTCTATCAATGGAGAGTAAATTCCAATTTTATTTATTTGAAAAAATCCAAAATGGCAGCTCTATCATCTTCCGTCAAATAAAACTGTGCACGGCTCTGCTAGTTCATCCAAAATAAAAAACAGGTTGAAAATTATTAAACTAGATTAAATTTGGGAGGCCTTCTCGGGTCGAAGAGTCGACCAACCAATATTTTGAACGGCCGAAATCCCGAATTTCACGATTACGAGCGTTCGAATAACGAAGCGCCGAAATCCCGAACGCCAGAAAAGCGAAAGCGGAGACAGCCGCCCCATGCGTAAGAGAGAGAGAGATGCGCCTCCTCTCTCTCTTACGCATGGGGCGGCTTTCTCGACTTTCTCTTTTCTGGCGATCGGGATTTCGGCGCTTCGTTATTCTAACGCTCGTAATCGTAAAATTCGGCATTTCGGCCGTTCGAAATATTGGTTAGTCGACTCTTCGACCCCCACCCAAATTGCTCTTACTTCATACTTTGTAATCATTATACTTATGTTAGAGTTTGCCTGGCTTCGTGCGTCAGACAAACGTATTAGTTGGCCTCGAAAAATATGCGTAAACAAAATAACGTCTCGCGTGAATTTGCTTAAGGGGAGGCTAAATAGACATTATAGCACCTCGAAATTGGATTCCGAACTTGCTGTGGCACGAATGGATGGAAATCAATAAAATTTTGACAGTATCATCAGAATTATGGCACAAATGGAGCCCCACTAAAATTTTTTCGAAAAACGAACAAAAAAATACAGATCCGGTTATCATCAGGAATCTGTACTTGAAAATATTACATTATAATATTTTTACGGCATTTCGGCTAAAGCCAAGAGTGGGTCTCCATGACGAACACCAAAGTACGAATATCGATGCGTCTTCGACATTATTTTATGAAAAAACCGCGACGTAAGTTTGGAATGCAAATCACGAGATAAATGTTGATAAATTTAATGTTTTATCGAAAAACAAAATGGCGAAATCAAATTTACAGAAATCCGAAAGAGGGCAGCCCTATATGGAATTCTCATGAAATAAATATTATTCCCATCAGATTCTATCCAAACTGTCTGACAATAGTCACACCGAGAAAAAGGTTTGGTAAAGTGACAAAAATTTGGCTTGAATTAACTAAACCCGGCGGTTACACAGGTGGCGAACGAAATGTGTAATTCAGTTAACTCAAAACGTGTATCAAAATGGAAATAAAAATTGCATTCTCATAAATACATATATCCTTGACCCAACAGAGTAGAGAATCCATTCAATTGAAAATTACATTGTTTTGATTCTGTATTTGGTAAAATGCACTCAATATGCGATTGTATAACCAAATGGTTTAGTTGAATCAACAGTTTATATTTTCTATGCAATTCCGATGTTGTTCACCGGAAAAAAATCCATTCAATATAAAGCTAGAACATTTCAATTTAATTAACAAAACATTTGATGATATGCAATTTTTGTTTAAGCTACGAGGGCTTTTACTTAACTAATTAATTGTGAGATTAAACAGCTAAGTGAAAATTTAACTTATTTATCCTTGCACCCATAAAGAGCACGGGCCACCAAAGAGCAATGGTGATCTCATTCAAATATGTAGTCTTTAGTCCATAGAACTGCGCGCCCACAGAGCGCGGATAATGTTCCATCAATTTAAAGTTAATTGAGGACTACGATGCTGGTAATACCCTGGTACTTATCGGTGCTCAGCGGCTGTCTCGCTGGCGCGAAAGCGCGCGCCGATCGTCGCCACCTTACGGATCTCGGGCGAAGTACCGAGATCGTGCTAGTGACTATACGTACTATCGACTAAATGTGTTGTGGCCGCATTGAAATATTTAGTCAAATTTATCAAACAATTTGATCGACCTGAAAGCATTTACTATTCTTTTTGACTGGATATGAATAGCTCAAATTAAAACTACATTTTGTTGATGAGACGAAACATACAGTTAAAACAATTTCATTTACTTCCAATAAATGCGACTAAATATTCGATTGAATGAGAAAACAAGTTGTTGAATCAATCTCGTTTAAAGTCATTTTGATCCAATGTTGTACTTGCGGTGAATGCAGTGCACATTCGAAACAACGACACCAGTTTTATTATTTCAACAACGGGGTAATCAAATGAAATAGGTGACGATTGATTCAAACGAATTTTCCGTGATCGCAGTTGGGTAGTTGATGTTACTAAACCTTTTTTTTCGGTGCAGTGGCAATTATCGAAAACGTTGATTTATGTCTCGCATTTGCATTTTGCAATTCATTCATCATTCATTCATAAATTTAATTGATATTCATTCACCGGTATTGGAAAAAATTTGGACAGCGATGTTGAGTCGATAATGTAGGGCTCCAGTAATAATGTCGGTATTTAGCCTCGCCTTAAATCTTAAACCAAATTTAAGCGTCTCGTGCTTATTGGTGCCCACGTGGATCCTTTTTTACAATGTTTCTCATGTAATTCAGTTAAATTCTTATTCAAGGTTGACATTGAATTTTTATGAAATCGCTCACTCAAAGTTTTCGGATTTTATAAAATTCCTCAAAATATAATAATACACATAACTTTCTAATTTTTTTAACCATCGTTCGTTGAGCTTGTTTCATGAAGAAAAAAAACATAAGATGATGCAACATAGTTGTTTCTGAAAAATTAACATTTCTACTCGGCGAACGATGGAAAAATGGGAACTCTCTGGGTATAATGACTAATGAGTCACCTGCTAATTAGTGCAAGGAACCCATCGGTAGGTTCATTAACAGATCGAGTAGGTTGAAGCCACCAGTGAATGGTTGACTTGAGAAACGCCACCGATGAATGAATTAAAATATTTGTATTAAAATAGTTGTATATTAGGGTGGTCCTTATTTAGAGCTCGGACGAATTTTTTATCAGACGCCCCCGAAATCGGCTCCAAATAATTCAAAAACAATACCCTAATTTTTTCAGATTTTTATCCAGACTCTAACCCCTCCCGAAAAGAGGGTAGATTTACCCACTTGAAATACACGTGTTTCGGCCATATTCTCAGGATATATTTTATTGTAAGTGTAATAATTTTTAAAAAACCTGTAACTGCAAGATTTTAGCGTTAATTGGTGCTACTGATTGAGCAAAAAATCACATTATCATACGAGTCAATCTAGATGAATTGCAATTCGTCTAAAATTCTAATACGGGTCAATCTAGGCTAGATTGACCCGTCTGATTCGTCTAGATTGATCAGTCTGATAATGTCAATTTTCCCTCAAATAGTAGCACCAATGAACACTAAAATCTTGCAGTTAAAGATTTTTTAAAAAATTATTACACTTGGAATAAAATATATCCTGAGAATATGGCCGAAACACGTGTATTTCAAGTGGGGAAATCTACTCTCTTTTCGGGAGGGGTTAGTCTAGATTAAAATCTGAAAAAATTAGGGTATTGTTTTTGAATTATTTGGAGTTGATTTGGGGGGCATCTGATAAAAAATTCGTCCGAGCTCTTAATGAGGACCACCCTATTGTATATGGATATAATTTACGTGCGGACGTCCATTCACAGAGGATAGGCCATTCACCAGTTACCCAAGCGCGAGCATGTGGGCCACAGTTTATGACTTTTGCCCGCTTCTACCGGCTGTCACTGGCTTTTCTGGCTCAATCGCTATCCCGTCTTCTGCATATTAGAATCTTCTCAGATTCCCCTTCGCGCATGTCCCTCTTCTTGTTTTCTGTCCTCGCCGGAATTCGTTGCATACACGATAGATATGCTCCCGCTCAAAAGTTTGGAAACATCACCAGTTAATATTTCTCTTGCCGCATTAGAAGTTATATAACTCCCACAAAAAAAAAGATAATCAAATTTTTAAAAAAGCATTTTAACCGGAAGGAATTCAGCTTTATTTTTCTTCTTTGAAATATTTTTTACGATTTTTTTTCGATCCGATGCGCACTTTTGTACGTGACCGTTTTTTGGCCTTTTTCGACCATCGCGAATTGGGTGCACAGCTTCAGGACATTTTTTTTTGTCTTTTTTATCTACGGTACATTTGAAAGGTTTAGCAGACGCTGCATTTTTGTTTTACGAAATTTTTCGTACGATTTTTTCTCGCAAAGTTATTTCACTTTTGGCTAAAAAAGGCAAATTTTGAAAGATGCAACTTAACTCAAAAATCATAGAGTTTGAGAGAAAATGTCAAGTATGAAAAAAGTTGCGTATGTATACACGGAATCGACTGGAATTATTTCAGAATTTTTCTATGAAATTTTTTTAAATAATATTTTTGCTTCAAACTCTGATGACCCAGCGAAAAATTGTATCTGATTGAAATTTCTGTACTTCGTGTACGATAAAAATCCGAAAAAATTCAGCAGCTTCGAGATATCGAGTTGAAATTTGGCACACACTTGTCGAGCACGAATTGCTCTTCATTGTGAAAATTTTTCTTCTAATTCTTACGTTTTCGCAAAAATAGCGTAAACGTTCTAACTTCTGCAATTTTCAAGATATTGCACTCAAACTTAGTAAAAAAATAATAGCTATTAAGGTTGTTTGATATTGAATTTGACAAAAATCGATATAAAAATTAAATTTTTATGAAATTTTGATTTTTTTGAAAAATAGCGTAAACGCTCTAACTTGCACGATTTGCAAGATATCGCACTGAAACTTTGTACAGAACCAGTATAGCTATCAATTAGGTTGTTCGATATTGAATTTGGCGACAATCGATCGAATGATTAACATTTTATCAAATTTTTTTTTTTTTTTTAATTAGCGTACTCTAACGTCGGCTATTTGCGAGATATTTTACTGAAATTTTGTATACATTCAAAATAGTGATCAAGGTTGTTCGCTATTGAATTTGGCAAAAATCAAATTGGGCAAGAAGTAAATTTGAACGAATTTGGCAAATTTGCTCATTGATTACTCATGTTTTTCGATAATTCGAAAAGCTTCCTCAGAGCTGGGCAGTACTTGAAAGTACTTGATACATGCAGGTACTTGAAGTACAGTACTTGCAAATACAAAGTACTTCAAAAGTACTTCAAGTATTGTACTTAAATTGTTCAAGTACTTCATGTACTTTAAGTACTGTACTTGAAAATTTCAAGTACTTTTCTGTACTTGAAGTACTTTTTTCAAGTACAAGTATCAAGTACTTTTGAATGTGTCTTGCTGATGGTTGCATGTGCAAAGCCTTTGAATATGGGTCATTCCATGTCAAATCGACTAATATTTGGAATCGACCCCTTTCAATTTCGATGAAATTTGGTCAGAAGTTTTCTTTTATCATAAAACAAAGTTCTAACAAAGTTCTAACAAAGGAAAAAAATCAAATTTTTTTTTCGAAAATTCAAAATTTCACCTTTTTTTCAAGTTTATTTTTTAAATATTTCGAAAACTGTTATAGTTACGAAAAAATTGTTCTGGGTTCGTCTTAAAGAGTATACTCGGGGCTACAAAAAAAATATTCCGAAACAAATTTTTGAAAAAAGATGAATTTGGAGAATTCTTCGAAAACGTGAAAATCCACGATCAACATTAAATGTTTGGTTTTATTTTTTTATATAACACCATGTACTGATATTAAAAGATCCTCAAATTTTCAGAAATGTGTTTTTTTTGTTGCAAAAATATGAATTTTTGAATTTTGGTAAAACTTTTTGTTTACCTCTCAGTTAAGAGAAGTTGATCAATCATGTAATCGTGACTGCTGAAAATTACAAAATTACATGATTGCTTAACTTAAAAAAATTCATCTTTTTGAAAAAAAAATATATCTTTCTGAAAATCTTTCAGGATCTTTTCAAATCAGTACAAGGTATTATATTTAAGAAATTGAACAAAAAATTCGATGTTAATTGTGGATTGTCACGATTTTAAAAAATTCAAAATTCTCCAAATTCATCATTTTTCAAATTTTTTTGTCGGAATATTTTTTCTTCGTTGCCCCATGTATACTCTTCAAGACGAAACAAACGATTTTTCATAACTATCATAGTTTTCAAAATATTGGGAAAAAAAATTTTGAAAAATGGTTAAATTTTAAATTTTGCATAAAGATGAGGAAGCAATGTGGGAATGTCCAATTTTCAGGTTTTTAAGGTACGGAACCCTAAAAAGCGTCACGATTTATATCTATGATGGTTTATTGATTTCGTAAATGTGTCAGATTTTTTTTTTATGTACGCCTGTTGATTTGCCGATCGGGAGCATTTCTCACCGAGAATCCTCATCCTGTGTTCTGGTCATGAATGTGCCCGTTGATTATGAAAAGTTCGCTAACGATAATTGGATTGAATTCGAATATTCGAATACATCAACCCCAGCGGGGATAGATTTTCACCACGTGTGGTGACAATTTTCACCGACGCAGACGTATCATCGCAGTTTGTTTACACATTAGATTTACACAAATTTGCGTCAGACATATATACATATTGACTCTATTATGAACGGCTATGAGTAAAAAATATTTTTTATGACGTGGGATTCGGGGTCCACAAAAATGCCATTAAATCATATCTCGATCTCATTAATTAAGAATCCTTCTTTCTATTAGTACAGATGGTCTTTTTCGTAAATAAGAAAAATATCGTAGAAATGAGGCGAATTGCGTCAGGATTTTCAAAAAACCGATTTTTTTTTTAAATTTCATATTTCCTACGTACAAATATCGCATAAACTTTCGAAAACATGTTACCTCTGATTTTGCTGAAATTTTGCACAGATGTTCCATTCAATTTACAAGGAAATACTATAAAATAATTTTTACCGCATCCCTTAGTTTACGAGTTTCGGAAGTTCAGCCCAAATATTTAAGTATGTGCACGGAAAATTTAATGTCAATCCGACAAATATTTTCAAATTTATAGGCATATTTTTAAACCCGTAATTATTATGAGTAAAGTGCTTTTGAAACTTTGAACGCGTTTTTCTCAAAACTGTGTTTTTAAAGTCGGTGAGCAAGATTTCTCAGAAAACCGATCAGCCTCAAATTTTTACATAAGCTTTATAAACAAATTTTTCAGTAATTAACCGAAGATTTTTTTTAACCGATAAATATTTTCCATTTTATATACAATTTAAGACGAAAATTGTCATCTAAAATCGATTTTTTTAATGAGAAGCCGCCGTTTTGTTAAAAATGAATATTTTGCTTATTCCTTCGATCAAATACTATATTATACTTTATATTAACGAAATCTTTTTTGTTTTTTGATTTTGGATGATCCAATCCAGAGATATCGTGCTTACCGCGAGGCGCCTTTTTTTTAGGATCTCCCGGAGATCGACTAAAGCGGCTTCAAGAATCATTATTTTTTACAAAGAAAAATTTAAAAATAAAGTTAAAAGTTACAAAAATCTTCGAAAATACAAAAAAAGGCACCAAAGTCGAAAATGTCTCTTGGCTCATCATGACTGACAGTTAATCTCAGGATTGGCAAGTCTGAAACAAAAAAAATAAATTTTTTTTTTAAAGATGAACGTTTCTTACGCAACAATTTACCACCGTTAAGGTAAACGTCCCAATACCCGACCAATTGCACCAATATATCAGCTAGTTAAGCGTTCACTTAAGAGAAATCTTAAACTGTGAATTGATTTAATATCCAGGATTCATAATCTACGGGTGGGGGTCGAAGAGTCGACTAACCAATATTTCGAACGGCCGAAATCCCGAATTTCACGATTACGAGCGTTAGAATAACGAAGCGCCGAAATCCCGATCGCCAGAAAAGAGAAAGTCGAGGGAGTCGCCCCATGCGTAAGAGAGAGAGGAGGCGCATCTCTCTCTCTCTTACGCATGGGGCGGCTCTCTCCGCTTTCGCTTTTCTGGCGTTCGGGATTTCGGCGCTTCGTTATTCGAACGCTCGTAATCGTGAAATTCGGGATTTCGGCCGTTCAAAATATTGGTTAGTCGACTCTTCGACCCCCACCCTAATCTACGTATACGACACTACTTTTAATAGTTCAAGAATCGTCTGTAATTTAATTTAGGATAAATATGACAGCGCGCGTACTGTTCGGGGCCCGGAAGCCATTAACTAAGCTGAAGTACCAAGGAATCGCGAGATCTTATTGAAGCTATTTCGAAGTGGTTTTTATCGTTTTCGACCCGAGCCCAGCTGTTTTCATTCGGAAGGATACCACTAATTTGATCGTGTCGTCTCAATTAGCCAAAAATGCGTTTTAAGTACTTAAATTTCATGTCCGGTTATTGGTACATACGAAATGTATCTTGTAACGTGTATTTTATTCGTGCATAACCTCAAAATTTCGGTGACACATTCTCTGAGCAATGACGCATTTCTCTCAATTCACCCCTTCCCTTCCCCCCACCCTGGAATGAGTGGTCGGTTATAGGGTCATAATGTGTGGTCGGATATTGGGTTATATAGAAAAAATGGGTGGTCGGGTACTCTGGTACATTTACATTTCTCAGTATTTTCGATTATTACGAATAAACAACTAATTGAAGCAACAACTATATCCTGCTTTTTGGAAACTAGAGACTTTAAGCTTTCCAATAGTCATAGTCGTTATAAAAAATAGTTTATTTTTTAAAGCGAAAAAAAAGTTAACTTTTTCGTCGCCTCTTATATGATCGGGTATTGGGACATTTACCTTGATGAAAAATCGATTTTCAAAAAAATTGCGCGCGTGGAAATTCTTTACTTTTTATTATTTCGTCCTAAATCCTGTTCTCTGTTCTCTTCTTAATTGAACTTGGTATCAATAACCGTCGGCTCAGAGGAATATATTTCGTGATGGCAGTTTGGAACAGAAGACACGACGCTGTGCCTATACATAATATACTCAAGAATTCTCAAAACATTTCGATTAATCGTCGAATATTAACTAACTCCATCGGGAGAAACCTGTAACTATGGCGCTTGTGTCCTTGACACGTGCAAGGAAGCGATGGTTTAAGCTTGAAAAAGAAACTGCGCAAATATACCGAAATCCCGTTTTTATAAGGATATAATATACATAACCGTCTGATACTGCGTCTAAAGTTTGCGGCGTAGATTCAAAACACAGTATTTGGTATGTTTAGCAAGCTGCACAAAGAAAAAAGATTCATTTCATTCAAATAAAAATGTCGGCTTCATTTGAATATCAGCCTAATAAATAGCAGACTAAGTCGCCTAAAATTTGCCTAACTCGATTTATTAAAATGCCTAGTTGGTTAAATTAAAATGCAGTAACAGATTCGGACTCGAAAAGTTTATACAGATGTCGGTTAATCCTGGAATTCATTAATGCAGTAGGCTTTGACCCTATGCCAAATTTTCATTATTTCTCTGAGTTGGGAAATTGCTTACAACATTCGTGAGTCAAAGGGTTGCAAAGATCATGAATGCTGCAGGGAAAAAGGCTTAATAATTCATGGACGACAATATACAATGATCATTACTGGAGTATACGAAAAAGTACGGAAAAGTAACCTCCAATAGAACAAGTCTGGTAACAGTATTTTATCGCACTCCGTGCGCAAAGTGCCAATTTGCGCACTCGTACAATAAAATTTCGTACGATACTATTTCACTGCTCAAAATAAAAATTACGGTCCAACGAAAATTACCGCAGTGCCACGGTATTTATTATTATCGGCCCATTACTATGGAGTCCATGGGAAATGATCATTCAGTCCATCGATGCTGTCTATTCGGTCGTAAGCAATGGCAATGGCCGAAAGTACATCATCATAGATTTGAGGCTTTTGCGACCACAGTCATAACTAAGTTTGTTGGCTTCCGGATGGATGCTGCATTCGGTTTGAACAATGTGCTAATCTAGCTGAAACCAAATGCGGTGCCCATTAGTTAATTTTTGATCAATTAGAGACGAGTTTTTCTCGACTTTGGGGCTTAGCTAAAAATATCCCCAAAGGAATATCCATTATTCTGGATTCTGGATTCAAATTTTGCATTGTATAGTCATGGTTCAATAAAAAAATTATATTTAGCCGTATTCCCATCAATTCCCAGTCCAATGAAAATACGCGCCTACAAAAATAGAATTCTCATTTACATAATCTGTAAGAAGATCCAGAGAGGCGTCAAAATCGTTGACCTTCTGCCGAAAATCCTTCAACTTGACGTGGGAAAAGTCACGCGACCTCCCTCTTGAAAGAGTCCTCTGGAACTCATAGAATCCGATCGGCCTTGGTAGATTCAGGGTCATTGAGTGCGCATTAAATCCCAGCGAAGATTTATCAGAATTTGTGAAATTCTATGAGTTTGTATCAGAGCTGATGAAAGTACCGGAAAGTACTTCAAGTACAAAGTACCAAAGTACCGTGAATACTTGAAGTATCACGTGCCGGCAATCCTTGAAGTACCACGTACTCGTTACTTAAAGTACTTAAGATTTAAAGTACTTGACGTACTTTTCAAGGTTGAATTTAAAGTACTCAAGGTTAATTTAACGTACTCAGGTACTTTTCAAGGTTTCAGGTATATCTCGTAAGTTCCAGTAGTTACATTTGATTTCTTATTCTGATTTGATTTTTATTCGAGTACTTTTTGTGTCAAAACATATTTTTACATTGTGCAATACACTGAAATTAGGCCATTAGGCAGATTGGAATAGAAGTATTTAAACAAACAATTAAAAATAATTCAAAAATGTCATTAACGATTTTAATTACGATTAATTTTGATACAGATTTGAATAAGAAGAAATAATGAATATAATACATGGGTTGTTAAAACTACACCGTCAAAAAACTGTGGCAGGCTACAGTTGGGGGACAGTATGTCCATGCGTCACGAAATATTATTTTCAATTACATATTGAAAGGCTTTGTACGTGCAATCGTCAGAAAAACACATTCAAAAGTACTTTATACTTGCACTCGGAAAAATACTTGAAGTACAGGCAAGTACGTGCAAATTTAAGTGCAATACTCGAAGTACTTCGAGTAATAAAGTACTTTCTAAATGCGTCAATTACTGAAGTAATTTCTAAGTACTTTAAGTACTAAAGTACTTTCCAAGTACTTCAAGTACGTCGCAAGTACCGGGTAGTTCAAATACTGCCCAATTATACATCCGATATCGCGTTCTTTCGTGTTTCATATCTCTCTCATCAGGGCAAGTCAAGTGAAATGCAGGCCAAGTACTTGACAATGTAAGGACAATACTTGAAGTACTTTTTAATTACTTTAAAATTAAGGTTCAATACTTGAAGTACAGGCCATGTATTTGAATATTCAAGTATAATACTTGAAGTACAGGTCAAGTAATTGAATATTCAAGTATAATACTAAAAGTATTTTTTAAGCACTTCAAAATTCAAGTATAATATTTGAAGTACTATTCAAGCACTTCAAAATTCAAGTACAATACTTGAAGTACATGCCAAGTACTTGAAAACTCAGGTACACTACTTGAAGTGCTTCTCAAGTACTTCAAAATTAAAGTAAAATGCGTGAAGTACAGGCCAAGTACTTAAAAATTTAAGCACAATACACGAAGTACATGCCAAGTACTTCAAAGTTTAAGTGCAATACTTGAAGTACTTTTGAAGTACTTCAAAATTAAAGTACAATACTTGAAGTACATGTCAAGTAATTGAAAAATTAAATACACTACTTGAAGTGCTTCTCAAGTACTTCAAAATTAAAGTACAATACGTGAAGTACAGGCCAAGTACTTGAAAATTTAAGCACACTACTTGAAGTACTTTCAAGTACTTGATAACTTAAGTGCAATACTTGAAGCACTTTCAAGTACTTGAAAACTTAAGTGCAATACTTAAAGTACTTTTCAAGTACCTCAAGTACGTCGCAAATACCGGGTACTTCAAGTACTGCCTAGCTCAGGTTTGCATAGTTGGTTTTTTTTTCAATGAAAATATAAAAATATGGGAAATGTACATGCGCTTCTGGAAAATACCTCTGCCAAACTGCTTTACGGCCCGATATGAGACCAAAGTTCCACTTTCCTTTTTAATGGTACTTCAATAATTAATTATCGAAATTTTTCGTCGTGAGGTAAAAAAAACGACAGTGATGTTTTGGTCGGTCACCAGGACCGGTTTTGGAAATTTTCTGGCAGAGAGGTTTACGCTTGATTGTGTCACACTGGCGAAGCAAGAATCCTCGGAGGAGGGGATAGGATTTTGAGAATTATGGAGGAAGATAGAACCATAAGGTTCGATAAACATACGAAAAATCAACTTGTTGGTTAGGGGGGCCATTACAATATATTGATGACAGGCGCGCGCGAAACGGCGAACGACGCAATATGAAATTCGTAGGCACAAAACCTAGGGGAAAAAAAATTGAAATTAAAGGATTTCGCGGATAAAAATTGGTACGATTTGTGAAAGAAGTCTTCGAAAACAATGAAAAATCGCGCAAAATATAGAGGTTTACCGATGGTTTCTCCATTTTCCTGCCATCGTTCTCCGAACCTCTTTCATGATTAATTTCTATGATGACTATGATTCTCTATGATTACTTCAACTAGGATTTCCTCATAAAGGAAGCTCAACGAACAACGGATGAAAATCAAGAAACCGTTTGCAAATTTCTAATTCGCAAGATCATTTAATAAATTGTCGAAAATTTTATTTAAGCTTGACAAGCCCATAGGTCGATCTTTCCAAGTTTGATGTCAGCTGTTCTAATCATGTACAATTTGTGTGAAAATAATTGAGCCCGTAACTTGACAACATTTGACAATATCAAAATTTCTTTGAGACTTTGAATACTTTAGAAGATATCTTAAGCCCCTGACGAATTAAAATTCAATACCGACCACTCTCGACGTTTGCTAATTGTTTTGCAATTTCGAAAAAAATCTACTTGTATACCAAATTTCAACTCGATCGCTTAAACCGTTTTCCAGAGATATCCATTTTAAGGCGACACATACGTCCAGACATTTTTTCAAAATGTGATTTTTCGACGTTTCGGGACATTTCAAACATATGGGTTTTCCATGTCAAATCGACCAATAGTTGGAATCGACCTCTTTCAATTTCGATGAAATTTTGTCAGAAAATTTCTCTTATCATAAAACGAAGTTTTACCAAAGGAAAAGAATAAAAAAATGTTGTTCGAAATCTCAAAATTTCACAATTTTTTTCAATTTTTCAAGTTTATTTTTTAAATATCGCGAAAACTGTTATAGTTACGAAAAAATCGTTTTGGGTTCATGTTAAAGAGTATACTTGGGGCTACGAAAAAAAAAAATATATTCCGAACAAATTTTTTGAAATTGATGACTTTGGAGAATTTTGAATTTTAAAAAATCGTGAAAATCCACGATTAACATTAAATTTTTGGTTCAATTTTTTATATATAATACCTTGTACTGATCTTAAAAGATCCTGAAATTTTCAAAAAGGTGTTTTCTTTTCAAAAATATGAGTTTTTGAATTTTGGTAGACAAATTTTTTTTGTTACCTCTAAGTTAAGTAAAGGTGAGCAATTATGTAATTTTTACTGCTCAAAATTACAAACTTACATGATTGCTCAATTTTACTTAACTTAGAGGTAAAAAAAAGAACTTTTTTTACCATTTTTACCTTTTTTATCATTTTTTTTAAACCAAAATTCAAAAATTGATGTTTTTGAAAAAAAAACACCTTTCTGAAAATTTCATGATCTTTTAAGGTCAGTACAAGGTATTATATAAAAAAATGAACCAAAAATTTAAAGTTAACGTGGATTTTCACGATGTTTAAAAATTCAAAAGTGTCCAAATTCATCATTTAACAAATTTTTTTTTCGGAATATTTTTTTTTGCAGCCCCAAGTGTACTCTTTAAGGTGAACCCAGAACGATTTTTTCGTAACTATAATAGTTTTCGAGATATTTAAAAAATGAACTTGAAAAATGGAAAAAATTGTGAAACTTTGAATTTTGCATAACCTTCGAAAAAAATTTAATTTGTTTCCTTCGGTAGAACTTCGTTTTATGATAAAAGAAAACTTCTGACCAAATTTCATCGAAATTGAAAGGGGTTGATGTCAACTATTGGTCGATTTGACATGGAATGACCCATATGCTGAAATGAATATAAAAAACAAAAAATTTCGCGAAAACAAAGCTTCCTTTATGAGGAAGCAAAAATAATCAAAAGGACACATTCGACAGACGATTGATCGAGAATAGAATGTTATACGTTTCGTTCGTGCATTCGTCGGTAGTTCACGAAAATCTGCTTCTGAGAATTTCATATAATGACTATTTCCCCATTAAGATCTTCAGGCGGATTTCACGGGAACTTCTCGTTCAATGAACTTTCGATGAAAGTGACCGGCGAGCATTTCACAGATCGGTGTAAGATTTCCCGCAGAGGGCCTAAGAACATCGGTAAGGGTGACCGTGTCCGGTCGTTTCGGTCACATTCATCCAACACAAATATGCGTAACCTACCATGAAGCAACACCCATCATCGGACCACGTACGTGTCGATCGACGCGTCTTCGCATTACGAAAAAAAAAACAAAAATTGAAAAAGATGATGAGTCATGATTTTGGCCTTCGGGAAGTCTCTCTCGCGCGATCCAGAAGAATGGACAACGAGGTACGTGCTCCCAGTCTCTCTGTCTGCCCCGATTTCTCATCATATATACGGTCTTGATTCTGACCGCGACCGTACCCAGCTGGGTCAGGAATCCCGCGGCGGTGTCTCTATATGTCCGAGGAACATCGTTTGGAGAGACGAGGCCGAAGACAGTTCCTGCGAACTCTGGCGCACTTGATTAAGTTCCATTTGATGCTGCCAAGAGATGGAGGGATTAAGATTAACGGTCCACAAACTCGATTGCCATACCCATCAATTTGGCATAACATGCCAGAATTTACAAAAATTTAGTTACTCCAGATCAGAGTTGTGAAAATAATAATGTAAAAGTAATGCATTACCCATTACTTTAAACAATGTGTATTGGACAAGTATTCCATTACAAATTACAAAAGTAATGTGTAATGGATGCGTGTTCCATTACAAATAAAAAAAGTAATGTGTAATGGATGCATGTCCCATTACAAATAAAAAAAAAGTAATGTGTAATGGATGCATGTGCCATTACAAATAAAAAAAGCAATCTGTAATGGATGCGTGTTCCATTACAAATAAAAAAGTAATGTGTAGTGTATGCACGTTCCGTTACAAATTAAAATATAAAAAAAAAAGTAATTTGCAGTGGAGAATATTCCATTACAAATGGACAAATTGCCGTGCTCGTATTAGAAACTTGCACATTGCTGTCTCATTATTTTAATTCGCTCACTAAAAGTTCATCCACAATTATTCACAAATGATCCATAAAATTTAAAAAAAAGAACATGCACATTATTCAGGGATTCAATAAAGCGACAAATTTTGTATCAGTAAATTGTAATTTTTATTAGATTGCTTATAATTATGGGTGACAACGTATAGAAGCAAGTTCAATATAAAGTTGGATAATTTTTGGGGTTGAGTACATTTTCGTACTTCATATTGAACGATGTACTGTCTGTTTTTTTGTTTCTATTTTTTAACTTTATGGATCATTTGTGATAATTCGGATGAACTTTTAGTGAGCGAAATAAAATAATGAGACAGCAATGTGCAAGTTTCTAATACGAGCACGGCAATTTTTATATTTGTAATGGAATATTCTCCACTGCAAATTACTTTTTTATTTGTAATGGCACATGCATCCATTACACATTACTTTTTTTATTTGTAATGGGACATGCATCCATTACACATTACTTTTTTTTATTTGTAATGGGACATGCATACATTACACATTACTTTTGTATTTTGTAACGGTACACTTATCCATTTGACATTATGCAGTGTAATGGGTAATAAATACAGTAATGCATTATCAAAGTAATGCATTATTTACAACTCCGCTCCAGATTGTATCATAATTTTTTTTTTTTTTGAAATAAAACCTTCGTATCCGATGATTTTAGATTATTCCTCTCTTAATTTTCCATTAATCATTTGTGATTTTATGGCCCTTTCAACGTCCCTTTCACAAAACAGTTTTTTTCGAAAACTAGGTAATGCAGGATTTTGAAAATTGGCACGATGTTAGATCTTCGTGAGGTGTATGATATATCACCCCTTAATGATTAGAGAAAACATTACTTTAGATTAACCCTTAATTGACACACTGGGGTATAAAACACCCCAGGCCTAAAATTCCTTAACTCTAAGACCTAAATTTAAAAAAAATGGGACCCATAGTGACATCCGTCATTAGTTCGAGGATGCCACTACTACTTCAAGGTTTATAGAATCACTCCGAGACAATAAGTTTTTATGCATTAGCCGTCCAAAGTCGAGTGGTCAAGTCAGGTCGAGGCTTGTGTCAAGTAAGGTCGAGTGCGAAAATGTTGTCCGAATTTTTTTCCTCTTATATTATTTTACTACTACTATTTTTTTTCTTGTAGTGCTATATATTGAGCAAACTCAGTGAAATTTTTAACCATTTTTGTCGAAAAATAAAAAAGTTATCATTTTTTTCGTAAAAGTTGTCATTTTTTGTCAGTTTTTTAGGATATTTAAATTTTTTAATCATATTTAACTTTGATATTTGACTATAAATCCTGCATAACTTTGGGAAGTAACCTCTTAAGAAGTTCAAAAAAAAAATTCCAAGTTAAAATATTAAATGGTATATTTTTTATAAGAATTTTTATCGCTGGGGTACAAACGACTCCAGTGTGTTAAGTACGTTACTCTACAGAAGTATGTCAAGTAAGGGTTTAAGAAGGGGGTTATCTGGTAAAAAAAAACTTTTTTTTTTATTAATGCATCGTGCAAGATACCATTTGAAAGAGTTACGGAATTTAAAAAAATTTGGCTTTCGAAAGAGCTGAGTATTTTGAAAATAAGTATTTTTTTATTTTCGCTCTAGTGGTTTTAATGATTTAGTGCAAAGTTTTGTAGAATTGATCTCCCCTCCCTCATCTCGAAGGTTTCTGAAGCTAAAATTTAGAGTTTAATCGAGTTAGTGTAGATATTGAGTCATAGATTAACGAAAAACTATTCGTTTTTTTCGACGGTGTAATTGTTGCTAGAAAAAAAAATATTTTCAAGAAAAAAATCTTCATTAATATATCATGTGACATGTCATTTGAAAGAGCTACCTCTAAGGATTCTAGTGGTTTGAATGTTATAGTTCAAAGTTTGCTAAGTAATAGTAATAGTAATAGTTGCTAGAAAAAAAAATTACAAGAAAAAATCTTCATTAATATATCGTGTGCCATGTCATTTGAAAGAGCTACCTCTAAGGATTCTAAAAATATTTCTTTAATAATTTTTGGTCTAGTGGTTTTAATGTTATAGTTTAAAGTGTGCTAAAACGACCGTCCCTTCCCTTCTCTCCTGGATTTCCAAAGCTAAAATTTAGATTTTAATAGAGTTAGTAGACACTGAATCATAGACTAACAGTGTAATAGATAGATATAGATAGAATATTAATAGTGTAATAGTAGTTGAAGAAAAAAATGTTATAAATAAAAATAGATATTTTGTAGTAATTTTATGCAAATTCGCAAATTTTTGCAAATTTTTCTTCTTTTCTTAAATCGAAATTGTAAAAAATCGATTTTTCATTTTCATTTCAAACATCCGGCATTTTTTTAATCGATTTTTTATTAACGATGGTAAATTGTTGTCTAAGTGACCTTCCTGTTTAAAATGCTTTTATTTATTTATTGTTTCAGACTTGCCAATCCTGAAATTAAGTGTCTGCCAAGGACAAGACATATTCGACTTTGGCGCCTTCTATAAATTATTCAAAGAATGAAAATAAAAAATAAATTTCTGTTTTGTACTTTCGAAGCATGAAACAATGTTGTAATAACAGTTTCATAGCCATATCTGATAAAGAAGCTGAGAAAAAATATCTTAAAAAATTTTTTTTGCCTTCCAAAGTAGACCTTAAGGAGTTTTTAATATATATTCGAAATACAATTCTAAGAATCTTGAAAAATGATAAAGTCACCATGAAAAATACAATTGTGCGCAAAAATTGCTAATATTTCACCATCTTTAGTTGAGCTTTTTCCACAATAGAGCTTTAATATGATGGAATATGCTTCGTTATAAAAAAACGAGGATTTTCGGTTTGCAAAACGCTGGGAAAAATGGTAAGATTATAATTTTTTAATTTCCACGATTTTTTCCGCCATCTTTGCTGAATAATGGTATCTCTGATAATTTGGAATTGATCTCGAAAAGATATAGCAAAAAGTCTGTTCAAACCACGTCATACTTAATAATTACCATTAACACAGGTGTTCGAAGTCTACATTTTTCGATAAAAAAATAATGCTGTAAGTAGGGAAACTCGGATAATCTACATATTGATATATACTGGCGATGGCTGATGGGTTCATGAAAAAAGCTGCGAACCGTTATCTTGAACAAACATGTGTACGGTATAAACCACATAATTACCACGTGGATCAAATAAAAAAAATATGAAACTGACATTAATAATTTATTAAATTAGATAAACACATATATATATAAATATACATTAGGCTGGCCCAAAGTAAGATGTGATTTTTATTATTTACCTTATATTTGACAAAATCATAGTTTTTACCATGATATTGACCGCCTTGGAAAGAGGGCTACGTACGATTTTTTTTAGAGGTATCGCAATGGGCTGGCATTTTCTATTTGCTATTTGATCAATGCATGGAAAATCCTTGTCTATAGTTTGGACGAAAAAAACAATTATTCTACGCAATAAACCGAAGTATAAATGCTCAAAATTTTTTTCAAATTGTTGTATTGCAGAACAATTTAGGACAGAGCTGGGCAAAGTACCAAAAAGTACTTCAAGTACAAAGTACAAAGTACCGTAAGTACTTGAAGTATCAGTACCGGCAGTACTTGAGATAGTACGTACTTATTACCTGAAGTATTTAAGACTTAAAATACTTGAAGTACTTAAGACTTGAAGTACTTGAAGTACAAGTACTCGAAAAATCAAGTACCAAGTATCAAGTGCTTTCAAGTTTTCAGGTATATATATCGTAACGTTCAATTACATATCCACAGGCTTTGTACATGCAAACATCAGCAAAACTCATTCAAAAGTATCAAGTATACTTGTATTTAAAAAAAAGTACTTAAAGTACAGAAAAGTATTTGAAAAATGTAAGTAAAATACTCGTACTATTCAAGTACTGAAAAATGTAAGTACAATATTTGAAGTACTTTGTAAGTACTTAAAAATGTAAGTACAAGTACTTGAAGTACTGTGAAGTACTTCAAGTATTCAAGTACTCGAAGTACGTCAAGTATTCAAGCACTCGAAGTACGTCAAGCATTCAAGCACTCGAAGTACTTTTTAAGCACTTCAAGTACTCGAAGTACGTTTTAAGAACTTCAAGTACTCGAAGTACTTTTAAGTACTTCAAGTACTCGAAGTACTTTTTAAGTATTTCAAGTATTCAAGTACTTGAAGTACTTTTTAAGTATATCAAGTATTCAAGTACTTGAAGTACTTTTTAAGTGCTTCAAGTACGTCCCCAGTACCGGGTACTTCAAGTACTGCCCAGAGTTGATTTAGGATACACGGCTGACAAGACAAACAGCATGGAGTAAACAAATAATTATTTACTAGAATAGTGGATTTTTTTATCAATCTAATCGGACTACCCTGAGAGGAGGCACTTTCACTGATTTATTCTGTTTTTTTTTCGAAAATGTAAAAAACAATGTTTTATATGTAGAGAATATGGGGCGGAATAAATTTTTTTCACCAAAATGTAATCAGTGTTCGTTTTGCCCTGTAAAATTTTTTGTTGCCGAAACTTTGACTTGGCCAAAGTATATTTGACTAGGGTAAATTTTGTTCACCCGAAGATTTGTTTAAAAAAAATATAAGTGGCACAACGCATACTCTAACACCGTTTTGACTATTTATACCTCGTTTTATTCCATAGAATGATTTTTTTCCGAACTATGGACATCGATCTATCTTCATGTGTCAATTGAGGCGGTATTCTGGTCTGGAATTTTGAAAAAATCATTTTTTTTTTACATATTCTTAAAGTTTAGACCGTCAAGAATATATCCACGAAGGGAATTTTTTTAATTACAATAATTTACATTGTTATAGATATTTTAGTGACGCAGCAACTACACTCGTCACGTCGGAGCAAATCGGACTACATTTTCTCAAAACTACTTTTCACAGCACGGCTGACATGATATCTCAAGTTCCACTCAAGCGATTTACTTGAAATTTTTCACCAATCTTCAGTGCATAACTCTCTATCGCCCCTACCACGATTCTATAAAAATTAATATTTTTAACTATTGTAAACAAATTAAAAACTATGAAAATAAGAGTCGAAAAACGCCCTTTTTTGTTCAGACAGCCGCCATTTTGCGAATTTATTTTTTTCCATTTTCTCTGAGGTACGGGCTATAACGATATTCTTACTAATTAAGAATCTTTTTTTGAATTTTGTATCGGTTTAATAGAAAGGTTGCAATCGTGTCAGCCAGCACACCCCTTTTTTTTAACCCCAACTTTATCTGCTTATAACTTATTTATTTTTCATTTTTTATCCTCCAAATTTTTTTTGTATATTGTCAAAATATTCACAAATATGCTTAAAAAACAAGAATGGTACAAATATTTTTTGTTTTTTTTAATCGAGCTTGACAAACAGTTCAAAATGTATGTCCCTAGACCAGAATACCGCTTTATATGTGGCAAATAGAATTATACCCCTAAAAATACGTACCTAGACCCTAAAAAATCGTGCATAGTCCTCCTTTCACGGCGTTCAATATTATCGTTAAAACCATGATTTCATGGAATAGGAAGTGAATAAAAAAAATAACGCATCAATTTGGGCCGGTCTCATGTATATATATTAGGGTGGTCCTTATTTAGGGCTCGGACGATTTTTTTACCAGACGCCCCCCAAATCGACTTCAAATAATTCAAAAACAATACCCTAATTTTTTCAGATTCTTAACTAGACTCCAACCCCTTTCGAAAAGAGGGTAGATTTCCCCATTTAAAATACACGTGTTTCGGCCATATTCTCAGGATATATTTTATTCCAAGTGTAATAATTTTTAGAAAAATCTGTAATTGCAAAATTTTAATGTTCATCAATGCTACTATTTGAGGAAAAATTCACATTATCACACGGGTCAATCTAAAGGAATTGCAATTCGTTTAAAATGATAATACGGGTCAAAAAACCCATTTCATATTTTCTTCATTGTTAGACTTACGATGATAAATTACTTTGGATGTATAAATAAGAGCACGGGGCTTGAAAACGTTTTCGGTGGGCTCGTAATGAAGTTATTGAAAAAACTCATTCATACGTTCGGAAATAAGTAAAATATCCAAAACGAATGAGACTGTTTTTTTAATTTTTAATTTTATTAGATAACATACGCCTCATTGAACCGACAATTGGCACGGAATTAATGTTTTCGAGCCCAAGAGTACATTTAACCTCTTAAGACATATGGACGTTGATTGTGAATTGAAAAAAAAAAAATTGTTTCAGGAGCGATTTTAATGGGTCGATCATTTAATGAACCCAGAAATTTTTATTTTAACTGAGATTCAAGTAAATTGTTACCGAAAATTATTAAAATTATTCCAATTTCCGGGTCCGACGATTACGATGATAATTTGCCAATTCGTCTTAATTTATACAAACTTTTTAAGTTTTATACAATTTAAAAAAATACAATTTATACAATGTAAAAAAATTTTTTTTTCACAATTCAAAAATTGATATTTTGGAAAAAATGCACTTCTGAAAATTTCAGGATCTTTTCAGATCATCACAAAGTATTATATTTAAAAAATTGAACCAAAAATTTAATGTCAATCGTGGAATTTCACGATTTTAAACAATAGAATATTCTCGAAATTCATCATTTTGCGAAACAAAAATTCGGAATATTTATTGTTCGTAGCCCCAAGTATACTCTTTAAGACGAAGCCAAAACGAGTTTTTCGAAACTATAATAGTTTTCGAGATATTTACAAAATAAAACTTAAAAAATGGTGAAATTTTGAATTTTCGAAAAAAAAATTTCAACTTTAAAAAAAAAATTTTTTTCCTTTGGTAGAACTTCGTTTCATGATAAAAGAAAACTTCTGACCAAATTTTAACGAAATTGAAAGGGTCGATTCCAACTATTGGTCGATTTGATATGGAATGACCCCCCCCCCCCAAGAAAAATGCAAGATTGAATGTTAATGAACTTCAGCTGAATTAAATGAACCAAGCAAAATTTAAATGTCATTTGGTTGAATCGAAATTTGATCATCTCAACGAAACATTTATTCCGCCATACATCCAATAAAATATTTGTCAATGACATTATAGACCTTTTATCTCTAGGCGAAACAAAATATTCGTCGCCTTCTAAACAAATGTTTGGTTTTGAAAATTCATTCATAAATTTCGATTGAATGTGGAAAATGTATATTGAATATGTAAATAATAGTTTTCGAGATATTTAAACACCAAGCTTAAAAAATTGAAAAAATGGTAAAATTTTGAATTTTAAATAAAATTTTAATTTTAATTTTAATTTTAATAAAATTTCGAAGAAAATTTTTTAATTTTTTTTCTTCGGTAGAACTTTGTTTTATGATTAAAAAAAAACCTGTGACCAAATTTCATCGAAATTGAATAGGGCCGATTCCAACTATTGGTCAATTTGACATGGAATGACCCCCCTAGAAAAATGCTAGATTGAATGAATATGTCTGTTTACACCGAGAAAAATATATTACAAGAAAAGTGTCAACGATTTATTTATAATTAATAATCTAGCAGTTTGCATATTACGAAGGGACAATCGAACATTTTAAACTATTGTAGAAATCAGCTAATATTGTTATCCCTTTATTTAACCACACACATTGTAGAAAATGTGTAATTTGCAAATTATGAATTGTCACCATGACTAAATGCTATACTGGATAAATGTGTTTGTTGTCTCGAACAATTCTTTCTTAACTCTTAAATTTTTTTTTAGCAACTATTAAACTGTCATAAAAATTGGTGTTTTTCCGATAATCTATGACTCAATAACTTCTAACTTTACTAAAATCGAAATTTCAGCTTTAGAAACCTTCGAGCTCAGGGGGGACATTTCTGGCTAATTTTGAACTATATCATTGATACCACACTTGACCAAAAGTCATAAAAAAATATTTTTACCATCCTTAGCGAAGGCTCTTTCAAATAATACCTTACAAGATATATTAATTCAAACTTTTTTTTTATTTTTGGCTCGGTCTTATCCTCTATTTTGATCAAAAATAATTTTTGGTCCGATCATGCTAAATTTCGAATTCCTAAGTTACATAAGTTTTCGAGAAAAACTGTTACCGATGCCCGTAGTAAAAAACTCCATTGAATCGCCAATGGCAACCAATGGTCCTCATACGACTCCATTGGACAATGAATGGGGACCCATTGAGATTTCCTCATTTTTCAATGGCGTATAGGAACGACCATTGATCAGTGAATGGATATCCATTGAAAAGTCACCATTGCCCAATGACGTCCATTGGACACCAAATGCGGATGAACCGAATGATTACTCAATGATGCCCTTTGGAAAGCAAATGCTGATGGACCGAGCCATCAGCATTGCCCAATGGTGTCCATTGGAAGGCGAATGCTGATGAACGAAATGATCAGCTTTACCCAATGATGTCCATTGGGAAGTAAATGCGGATGAACTGAATGATCAGCATTACCCAAAGATGTCCATTGGAAACCGCGTCGCGTTAGTTCCGAGACTTGGTGCGAGATGTCGCAGGACGGCAACCCGCTGAACTCCCATACGGATTATGCGAAGAGTATGCTTATCTAGACGATTGTGAGCACGGAATATTAGCAGAAGTCGGTGTCCAAAAAATCCATGCAAGGAGTTCTTGCCGACTGATGCCCATGGGATAATCCCTATTCCGTTTGGAATGGGGAAGTCAATCCTCATTGGAAAATCCCTATTCGATTTCAAATGGGGAATTCAATGGCGAAAATGTCCTTGGGGCAATTCGGCATTCATCTCCATTGGTTATTTTGGCAATGGGGAATGAATGGCGATTTTTCAATGGTGACGAATGGAGTTTTTTACTATATGAAAGAATCTCAATTGATTATCGCCATTCATTCCCCATTGCCTCTAAAAACCAATGGACATGAATGCCGAATTGCCTATGGGGATTTTCTTCATTGACTTCCTATAGGATAATCCCCATTCCGTTTCAAATGGGGAAGTCAATCCTCATTGGAAAATCCTCATTCGATTTCAAATGGGGAATTCAATGGCGAAAATCCCTTTAGGCAATTCGGCATTCATCTCCGTTGGTTATTTTGGCAATGGGGAATGAATGGAGATTTTTCAATGGTGACGAATGGAGTTTTTTACTACGGGTGGACACGAGAGTGGTCTTACAAGAAGTTACAAAATAGATCTTATAATTTGGTAAGAATTTTTGACCCTTTTTTTTTGTTTCATATTATTATTGGTATCTCATCTAGAAACTGAAGAATATCCGATGATATTCGGTATACTTAATAATGAAACTAAATTTGATTTCACAGTATTAAATTTCGTAGTACTGACACGTGCTTGATTTATTTATCAGAAAAGTTAATAATAATAGATCATGACGCAAACAATAACTAATTTTTAAAGAATTACGCTCAATTTTACACAAATATCTATTCTGTCACTGGAAATGCACTCCCTGTAGAGTATCGCGATATCTGCAGTTTCGATATTCATTTTAACTTATTTTAACTTATTTTAACTCATTTTATGTACAAAATTTCAATTTCCTTGATCTCTTGATAACAGACCTGCTCAAAGTACCGAAAAGTACTTCATGTATAAAGTAGAAAGTACCGTAAGCACTTGAAGTCTCAAGTACCGGCAGTACTCGGAATATTACGTACTTATTACATGAAGTACTCAAGATTTAAAATACTTGAAGTACAAGTACTTGAAAAATCAAGTACCAAGTATCAAGTACTTTTCAAGTTTTCAGATATATCTCTTAAGTTCTAGTACTTAAATTCGATTTCTTATTTTCATTTGCATTTTATTCGAGTACTTTTTGTATTAACAAATATTTTCACCTTGTGCAATACACTAAGATTAGGCTGATTAGGCAGATTGGAACAGTAGTATTTAAACAAACAATTAAAAATAATTCAAAAATATCAGTGACGATTGTAATTACGATTTATTTTGATATACAGGTTTGAAAAATAAAAATGAAGAATATAATAAATGGATTGTTAAAACTCCTCTAACTTCGTGTTTGTCTTAAAAAAAAAACCGCCGTAGGTGACAGTTCAAGGACAGTATGTCCATACTTCACAAAATATTATTTTCAATTACATAGTTCAAAGTCTTTGTATACATGCAACTATCAGCGAGACACATTCAAAAGTACTTGATACTTGTACTTGAAAAAGTACTTGAAGTACTTTTCAAGTACTTGAAAATTAGTACTCGACACTTGTACTTGAATAAGTACTCGAAATACAGAAAAGTATTTGAAATTTTAAGTAGAATACTTGAATTACTTTTTAAGTACTCGAAAATACTTGATACTTGTACTTGAAAAAGTACTTGAAGTACAGAAAAGTATTTGAAATTTTAAGTATAATACATGAAGTATGTTCGAAGTACTTTGAAATTTAAGTACGATACTTGGATAAATTACATTTTGAGTCAAATCTCGCCAGATATTTTGGGGATTGAAGTATGTAATGTATTGAAGTACTTTTTAAGGACTTCAAGTACGTCGGAAGTACCGGGTACTTCAACTATTGCTCAGCTCTGCTTGATAGATAAATATATTTTTTTAAATGACAATTTTTGTATCATTATTACACAGCTACACAAACCTATACAGGAAGGTAATTTCTGGGTAAAATAAGGACATCGATTAATTCGGTGACACTCTAATATATATGTAGAAGTGAGACAGAAGAAAAGGAAGAAGAAAACGAGGGGGCGCGCGCGCATATTAGCGCGTGGGTGAGGCGTTTCAATTGGTCGGCGTGACAACCGGTGATCCCCACTTCTAATTGGAACGAGCCAATCACGTGGCAACGAGAGACAGTGATTGTTGCATTTGAAAAGGTATAAATGTGCCGATCGAAACCCATCGAATGTCACTTCTAGTTTTGACTCTGTCAAAGTATCAAGGGTTAATATTGTTTAAAAAAAAAAACCCCGCGATTAAAGATTCGAGAGAACGAAAAAAAAGTAATCGGAGATTTCATTTTGAAGCCGCAGAGAAGAAAAAATTCGTTCAAAGGTAAGTGGCGATAAAAAGAAGCTACACATTAGAGACCACGAGTCAATCTGCAAACTTAGCGATTTTTTTTTCAGCAGTAAATATTTTTTGTTGTACCGTAAAAAAAAGAATGCGGAATCGTTTATACGTTTCTCAAGAGTTTCCCGACCTACGACAATTTTTTTTTCCCATGAAAATTGCTTTTGTATCTTTATTTCACTTAAATATTCCTTAACTTTTACAAAATTCGTCGTTGAGAAATATTTTATTTGTGTCGAAAAAATTTATTAACTGTTAAAAAAAATTAATTTAATTTATTAACTGCTTAAAAAAATTAATTTAATTTATTAACGGTTAAAAAACATTTATTGAATTTAGTATCTGTTATAAAAAATTAATTTAATTTATTAACCGTTAAAAATTTTTTATTTAATTTGGTAACTGTTAAAAAATAATTGATTTCGTATGTTTTCTCAGTGTGATGTCTCCGTGTCTTATCCGCGTCTCTTTACTTATATTCATGAAATGTGAGATAAAATTAAAATATAAAAAATACACCCGATAATAACGAATACTTGTTCATTCGATTGATCCGAGGGAAATTATAAAATTCGTGATGCAATTGAGAATAATTTTTTTTTTTTCATTTTTTTTTCTGTAAATGTAAATTTTTTGATAGAACGAAAATATGAGACAAACGGTAGATTTTGCTTTTATATTGGATCCATAACTTGCTGCGTGCATAAATGCACGTACGACGCGGATTGCATGCAATGCATTTCCCCTTTCGCGCCGGGGATCCCCCGCTTTTTCTCTTAACTTCAATGTGCATAGACATGCATATATATATCTGTAAAATGTCTATAAAGTGTTCCGCACTCTGCTTTACTCGAATACATCTAACAGTCGCTTTGACGAAACCAGATCAGAATTGTCAGAATTTTTTATTTAGACAATCGTCGAAGTTTTTGCAATGAATCTTACCGCGATTCGAGGAGAATATCTCCAAGAATTTTTGATAATTTTTTTGATCCACACATTTTGGAAAACCTTGGAAATATAATCATTTTTCTGAAGATAGAATCGTCCAAAGTAAAAAATTCAAACTTACTTTGCTTTTGTATTCACTGATTTGATCTCTGAAAGAAGGATTTTGGAAAATATTAATTTGAGACAATTTTAATATTGCTTAAATATTAATTTGAGACAATTTGAATTTGAGACTTGAGAAACATCCGAAGTAAAAACTTCAAACCCACTTTGCTTACACTTTGCTTTTGTATTCACTGGTTTGATCTCTGAACGAAGGACTTTGGAAAATATTAATTGGAGACAATTTTACTATTATTTAAATATTAATTTTAGACTATTTGAATTTGAGACTTGAGAATTATCCGAAGTAAAAAATTCAAACTCACTTTGCTTTTGTATTCACTGGTTTGATCTCTGACCGAAGGATTTTGGAAAATATTAATTTGAGACAATTTTAATATTGTTGAAATATTAATTTGAGGCAATTTGAATATGAGACTTTAATGATTAAATAAATTAAATTATTAAAACAATTTATTTTTTTCAATAATTTTATAGGGTTATTTCCTTACATTTTTACAAGATCTAAACCTTTAACTTTTTCTATTTGCTCCATTTGCTATATCATTGAGACTAAAATTGTGCGACGAAGAAAAAAAAATGTCTTCTCGAATTCTATCCCTCTTGTGTCCTAAAAAAGTTTGCAACACTTTTAGTAGATCAGTGTAGCAATCTTTGACTTATCGTGAATTCGAAGAACTTTTCTGTTCTTAACTCGCATAATTAATTTTGGTCGTATCAACTTGAAATTCGAAAATTCTCAAACCGAATATAGACCTTTATTAATTCATTCGGCAATAATTTTTAACGCCGCCCGATCCAAGAATTGCACAGCAATATTATCGGCGTCGTTGTCCTCTCAAATTCGGTGCAATGTAACACAAAAAAAAAATCGCGCGCAAGCTACATTTTTCTTTCCCACGAAAATAATTCACGATGTTTATACATTCGATTCTCGAGCAATTTGTCAGATCAGCGATTTATTCCCACTGCCGAGTTTGAAAATACTCGAATGTAGATCCGTCGGTAAAATAGATTGCAGCAAGGTCAGGTAGATCAAATTAGCCATTAGATCAAACTTTTATGAATGACCAACGAACCCCTTATTCAAGTACGCAGCAATCATCGTTACGCTGTATATTTTTTTTATCGATGAAATCTCACGACATCTCAGTCTTCTTTTTTTATCTTCTGATCTCTTGCGCGTTGGCCTCGGCAAGTCTGATAAGGCCGTTTCACTTCACATCTTTACGAGCGATAGTTTTGCCAATAGAGGTACAACTTGCTCAAGCGCTATATAATACAACAATCTATGTATATTAGACTGGCCCAAAATGGTATTTGGTTCCTCATAAAGGAAGCTATATTTCGCGAAATTTATTTTGAAATTTGAAGTTTTTTGAAATTTTTTTGACATTTGAAGTTTTTTAAAGATTTTTTGAAATTTGAAGTTTTTTCGAGATATTTTGAAATTTGAAGTTTTTTGAGATTTGAATATTTTGAAATTTGAAGTTTTTGAACTCTGAAGTTTTTTTGAAATTAGCATTTTTTTTTAATTTGATTTTTTTTGAAATTTGAATTTTTTTGAAACTTAAAATTATTATAAATTTGAAATTTTTCGAAATTGCAAAACAATTGTCAATTTGGTGGAATTTTTAATTCGTAGAAAAATGTTTGCAGTAACTCTAACTTTCGTAATTTTGTATTAATCACGCTGAAATTTTTTGTGGAGATACACTTTATAATGAGAACGGTCGGGATTGAATATGGGAAAAATTGTTTGAGAGGTTTGGTTTTAAAAAAAATTCTAATTTTTCGTAAGAAGTTTGTGAGTACTCTTCGTAATTTTGCAACTATCATGCCGATCTTTTTTCTGACGATAAATTCAATAACAACGGAAAATAATACTAAATTTACGAAAAATTACTTCAGAGGTTCGTTTAAAATTTTTTTTTGAAGTTTTCGAAGAATACTCGTGAACACTAAGTTTCTTAATTCAGCAGTTATCGAGTTCACTTTTTTAGCACCAACACACTAACTGACAAAAACAATTAATAATGTAATTGAAGGGAATTGCAAAAAAATAGAAATAGAAAAACCCATTGTAATATCAATAAAAAAGATTTCATCAATGGCAGATTTTATCAACGAAGTGAAAAAATGACGTTTTATTTTGAGCCGGACTAATATATATCGTGCGAAAAAAAATTCAAAAGGGGAAATTTAGCGTGTGCAAGCATAGAAAATTCGCCATTCTGTTTTTTAATTTCGTGATGTATGCACTATTGTTGAATGATCTTCGCGTGCATTAAAGTTACAATTTCAGTGATAGAAAGTAAGCTCATATAGTCGGTACAGGTGACACGATTTGTGGCGCTATTTTCAATAATAATCATTCCAATGTTTTGTCCCAATCGGAACTGGGCAAAGTATCAGAAAGTACTTCAAGTACAAAGTACCTTACGGTACTCGAAGCATCAAGTCCTGGCAGTACTTAAAGTACTACGTACTTATTACTCGAAGTACTTAAGATTTAAAGTACTTGAAGTACTTGGAGTACAGGTACTTGAAAAATCAAGTACCAAGTATCAAGTACTTTTCAAGTCTTACAGGCATATCTCGCAAGTTCTAGTACTTACATTTGATTTCTTATTCTCATATGATTTTTATTCGAGTACTTTTTGTATCAAAAAATATTTTCACTGAGATTAGGCAATTAGGCAAATTGGAACAGAAGTATTTAAAGTAAGAATTAAAAATAATTAAAAAATAGCATTGACGATTGTACTTCAAGTACTTTTGAAGTACTTCAAGTACTTTGAAGTACTTCAAGTACTTTTGAGGTACTTCAAGTACCTTTGAAGTACTTCAAGTACTTTTGAAGTACTTGAAAAATTAAGTAAAATACTTGAAGTACTTTCTAAGTACTTCAAGTACGTTGCAAGTACCGGGTACTTCTTCAAGAAGACTCCATTATCGCTCTTTCAATCTTCCGCTTCTGCGTCCGCTTCATCTTCTTCCTTCGAAAAACATATACACTCACTTCTTCGTTTATTTCGTTTTTACATGCTTCGATACAATTAACACCTGCGGAATGTCAAACGATCTCTAAAATAGTGCGATATTCACAAGGCCGCAAACGCAAGTCCAGTCATCATTTTCATCATTCAACAGTCTCCAATACAAGCCCGGATGTCTTTACAAAAGTTGTTCCACAGAAATAAGTAAAATGAAGTAGAAAGATAGTTTTGCCTCGTAAAACAACTCCGAAGGTGTTTCGCTTTCGATACACGGAGCATTCCAAGTCAATTCACATTTTTGAAAAATACGCCTTGCAGAAAATGTTCTTTCGGTAAGATGAAAAAAAACGATCCGAAATTTGTATTACATAAATATTTTTCAAAGATATGAAAAAACAATTATGGAAATTTCAAATGAAAAGTGTATTTTAAGTTTACGCTCAAAATGCTTTACCAAATAAATAGAAACGCAAATTCAATTATATTTCTGTTTTTACATTCTTACGTTATTAATTGAAATGTTTATTGCTCAAAATTACAAAATTACATGATTGCTCAATTTTGCTTGATTCAGAGGTAAATTTTTTTTATTTCTCAATGAATTTTATCAATTTTTAATAAATATGAATTTTTTGTATTTTTGAAAAAAAAATACCATTTTGAAAATTTCAGGATCTTTTAAGATCAGTACAAGGTATTATAAAAAAAAAATTGAACAAAAAATTGAATGTTGATCGTGGATTTGCACGATATTTAAAAATTCAAAATTCTCCAAATTCATCATCTTTCAAATTTTTCTTTCGGAATATTTTTTATTTCGTAGCCGCAAGTATACTCTTTGAGACGAACCCAGAACGATTTTACTGTAACTATAATAGATTTCGAGATATTTAAAAAAATAAACTTGAAAAATTGAAAAAATGGTGAAATTTTGCATAACTTTCGAAAAAAAAAAATTAAATTTTGTTTCCTTTGGTAGAACTTCGTTCTATGATAAAAGAAAACTTCTGACCAAATTTCATCAAAATTGAAAGGGTTTGATTCCAACTATTGGTCGATTTGACATGGAATGACCCATATGTATATAAAGATGAGTGCAACCATGAGGGACGGTTGCATCATCGTGCTGGGCAGCTCGGCTGCTCGGGTCCTCCGCTTCTTCCTCGGTGCGAGCCAGCTCGTCACCTCATTCCGAAACGTGAGTTTCGTCTGAAATGTTGGGCACCGCGCATCGAGCCAAACACCTTCTTTTTCAATTATTAAAACGAAAAGATATCGTCAAGATTCATCCCAAGAATTTTTATTGTGAAAAAAGTAATTTTCAATCGCTGTACCGTCGTGGAAACTTTTGTAAATCAAGGTATGTGGTAAATTCTTGGTCTCTGTGGGCGTATGTGTGAGTTCCGGTTATAAAATTGAGCTATTGAGAAATATGCGCTGGGTCAGGATTCTCGCGGTTGACGTGACGATCTACATGCACAAATCTTTGTCTCACATTGAGCCTTAATTAATTGCATGTACACATATGATATTTATTTATGCGTGCCTTAGAGTATATTGCGTGTAGCATTCATTAAACTCGAAATATCGAAGTAAACAATATACGAAAAGTCAATCGATACCGATTATAAATAAACAAAAAAACCACATGGAAATCAATTGAGGATGTTGAGTCCCTATGAAATCTTTTAATGTTAATTGTTCAATAAATAGCTTCTTAATCGTCGTGAAATTTTTACACGACCTGAATAATTCATGTAAAAACGTATTAAATTTTCAGAATTCTATCATCATTACTTCAACCTCCTTAAGGGTTAAAAGGAAAAATGATGAGAAAAATCTGAAAATTTGGTATGTTTTTGTATGAAGTATTTAAGAGGTCGTGTAAAAATTTCACGACAATTAGGAAGCTCTTTATTAAAATATTAACATTCTGTTAAGAACAATTTTTTAAACAAATAAAAAAAAATATTTATCAATAAACTTCGTTTTATTTCCGTTGCTTTCAATATAGTGTAGGTATTAAAAAATTGAGGTCAAAAAAAAACTTAGCGCAAAGTTAAATCAGTTTCCATCAGACTACTTTTAATTTAATTTAATTTTTATTACTCATGCGCGAAAAGCGGTATCTTTACGCCCGCTGTTGCGGTTGCAAAGTAGCTTTTTGCCCATTTTATAATTTGAGTGCGCAAAGTTTACTTTGCGCGCGCAAATTATTATTATTATTCTTTGCAAATTCAGTGCCGAAGTGAAATAAAAGAATAACGTCGGTGAAATTCAACAAAAACAAAAACGCAACCGAAATATTAAAACTGAATTGAGGTTGACGTGACAGATCGCATACTATTTTATTACTCATGCGATTCTTGTTCTTGTTCAAAATCAAATTGTTTTCATTGTTCCTTAACTAAGTTTCCTGGATATTTCTTAACTTTTTAGTTCTTATTTTTGGTCTGTGGGGGGGCTTCGCCCCCACAACCGCCCACCAGGGCTTCGCCCCTGGACCCCCCACCAGGGCTTCGCCCCTGGACCCCCACTGGGGCTTCACCCCCGTCCCGCCCACCGGGGCAATTTTATATTGGGATTTATTCCGCATTCGCAATAAAAAATAGTATGTGCAACTCGTGCGGCGTTGTCAATTGCCCCCTCAAGCGACAACTTGCCGCACTAGTTGCACAATATACTATTATTGCACTCCGTGCGCAAAGTGCCACTTTGCGCACCCTGCGCGTGCTCAAACTGGCACTTTGCGCACTCGTACAATAAAATTTCGTACGATACTCGCGCGAGAAACTTTTTCTCAACTCGTGCGATTGCAACATTCGCCTTCGGCTCATGCTGCAAACTCACACTCGTCAGAAAAAGTTTCATCGCACTAGTATCGTAATATACTATTGTTAATGTTGATTGTTCGATAACGATTCGATCGACGATAATTTCCTAATCGTCGTGAAATTTTTACACGACCTCTTAAATAATTCATCCATAAACATACCAAATTTTCAGAATTTTCTCATCATTTGCGATTTGGGATAAATATTTGGGTAAAAACTAAATGTTTTCCAATATGGAATTTCCGTCCACTACTTTGATCATTTTTTAATGCTTTTGATAAAATTTGCTTAGTATCGATGTCAATCGATAGATGTCCCTCAGGATAGAGTGGTTGTTTTTAAGGTTCCATACCTTGAGAGGAAAAAGCAAATCTTTATAAACTTCATAATATGTGTACATTTGAAGCCAGTCAACAGTTAGAAAAAATATTATAGATTAAAATAGGGAGTAGTCTGGTTCAAAAAAAGCTTTTAATCAATATATCGTTAAAAAAATAATCAAAATCACTTAAAACAAATGAAACTAATATATCGTGTGAGGTATCATTTGAAAGAGCTACCTCTAAAAGGATTGTAAAAATATTTTGTTGATATTTCTTGGTCCAATGGTCTTAATCAGAGCTGGGGGCAGTACTTCAAGTACTCAAAAAGTACTTCAAGTATTTAAAAAGTACTTCAAATACTTGAAAAGTACTTCAAGTATTGTACTTGAAGTTTCAAATACTTTTCTGTACTTCAAGTACTTTTTCAAGTACAAGTATCAAGTACTTTTGAATGTGTCTTGCTGATGGTTGCACGTACAAAGTCTTTGAATATGTAATTGAAAATAATATTTCGTGACGTGTGGACATACTGTCCCTCAACTGTCGTCTACGACAGTTTTTTTGAAGACGATCACGAAGTTGGAGTAGTTTTAACAATCCATTTGTTCGTTATATTTCTTTTTTTTTCAAACCTGTATCGAAATAAATCGTAATTACAATCGTCAATGCTATTTTTGAATTATTTTTAATTCTCTGTTTAAATACTTCTTTTCCAATGTGCCTAATCAGCCTAATCTCAGTGTATTGCACAAGGTTAAAATATGTTTAATACAAAAAGTACTCGATTACAAATCAAATGAGCATAAGAAATAAAATGTAAGTACTAGAGCTTACGAGATATACCTGAAAACTTGAAAAGTACTTGATACTTGGTACTTGTTTTCAAGCACTTGTACTTCAGGTATTTCCAATATTAAGTACTTGTACTTCGCGTACTTCGAATCTCAGTGCTTGCACTTCAAGTACTTCGAATCGTAGCACGTGTACTTCAAGTATTTCGAATCTTAGTACCCGTACTTCAAATACTTCGAATTTTAGTACTCGTAATTCGAGTACTTCGAACCCCAGTACTTGTACTTCGAGTACTTCGAATCAGTAGTGATTGTACTTCAAGCACTTTGAACCTTAGTGTTTGTACTTCAAGTACTTCGAATCTTAAGCCATTGTACTTCAAGTACTTCGAATCTTAAGTCCTTGTACTTCAAGTTCTTCGAATATTAAGTACTTGTACTTCAAGTACTTCGAATCTTAAGTACTTCAAGTAATAAGTACGTAGTACCTCAAGTACTGCCGGTACTTGATACTTCGAGTACTTACGGTACTTTGTACTTGAAGCACTTTCCGGTACTTTACCCAGCTCTGTTCTTAATGATATAGTCTAAAATTTGCTAAAAATGACAGCCACGCTCTGATCTCCAAGGTTTCTAAAGCTGACAATTAGATTTTAATAGCACTAGAAGCTATTGAGTCATAGAGTGTATCGGAAAAGTGCTCGCGCGTTTTTTGAATCCCGAAAGAAAAATATCATAAACGAAAAAAAAAAAAATTCTAAATATTCATGGGAGGCCATCATTGAAAAGAGCTCTAAGGAGACTAAGGATTGTAAAAACATATTTTTTAATAATTTTTGCCCACTTTTTTTCGTTCATACTTATCAACTCGATTTGAATTTCGTTCATTTTGAAAGCAAAATCGAAGCTAATGGATCTTGAATAAGTAGATAACCGAATAAAAAAAAATGATTAACGAGACCGAACGATTTGAATGAGGATGATAAGAAACAGCAGTTTCTCAGGTTGAAAATTGACGCATCGCCCGCTGCGATTAAAAGTAGAAGCCCAATTAATCGGCTAATGACATGGCGGCACAAAGCATTTTTTTTTTAGCCATTTAATTAGCAATGTCTGCTTCATCGATCGAGCGTTTGTACATAACGTTGGGAGGAATATTCAACGAAATTATGTCACAAGTGATTTCCTCTGTATAATCCCGTTTTGGTGGAGACGATATATAATTCAAGATATCTCAAAGTGATCCTCACCAGGGGCTCGTCCTCAAATGACATAATCGCGAGGAAGAAAGAGAGGGAGAGAGAGACGTCATGAAGCAAGACATTTTTTTTTCCTCTGACCGATACGACCCCCCACAATCAGTTCGTCCCCCTTCTCTTTGTGCTTCATCCCCTCTTAGCAACTTTCCCCCTCTCCGCCATCCTTTCTCGATCCAGACTCAAAAATTAAGATCTGTGACTCATTGTCCAGGGATTTACTATACTTGTGCATTATTTCACTGGATCGTACGATGATGCTCAGGAAAGAATTTCTATGAAATAAAATATACGTCATAGAGAGAGAGAGAGAGAGAGAGAGAGAGAGAGAGAGAGAGAGAGAGAGAGAGAGAGAGAGAGAGAGAGAGAGAGAGAGAGAGGAGAGAGAGAGAGAGAGAGAGAGAGAGAGAGAGAGAGAGAGAGAGAGAGAGAGAGAGAGAGAGAGAGAGAGAGAGAGAGAGAGAGTTGCACCATAAGTTAATTAAAAGTACATTTGAGCGATTTACATTGTCGTAATGTTAGATATAGAGAATAGTCAGGATAAACAGTGTTTAACACAGCTAAAATAAAATAAAAATAAAATAAATTACCGATAAAAAATAATAATAATGACAGAAAAAAAAAATTTTTTTTTTTAAAGAGAGACAGAGAGCGGATGCGAGATCCGCTCTTTCTCTCTCTTTTATTTTAGAAATGTTTTTGTATCGGCACTTTATTTTATTTTTATCTTTATTTGATTGTACGACAATCATACACTGAGAAAAAAAAATTGTTGAATGAACTAAATCTTTAGTCGCATACGCACGACTAAATATTTAGTTGTACAAACCCAATTTTTTTTGCCTGAATCATATTTTGGTCAACTGAAACGCAGAATTATTCAAGAAACTAATTATTTAGTTAGACCCAATAAATATTTAGTCGTGCGTATGCAACTAAAGATTTAGTTCATTCAACAATTTTTTTTCTCAGTGTAACTATAAGTATAGTAACTCATGTTCGACTATCATCGTAGAATCTCGCATCCGCTCTCTCTCTCTTTTTTCTTTTTTTGTTAATATTATTATTTTTTGCACGGGGAACAAAATCGCCAGAATCAACCGTACAATTTTCTAACCCGGTGAACCGTCAACCTTATTCGAGAGAGAGAGGCGTACAAACATGATCGTGGCATGTACGCATTTCCGGACCTCAATTGCTTTTAAACATTTTTTTTTTTTAACTAGCGGAGCTACCGATCTTTTGATGGCTCAATAATACGTTGAATTATGCCCCACTTATGTCCCGAACACGCGTTTTCTTTCCAATGGGCCAAATGAAAATTAATTCAGCCCAAATTCGTCGTGAGACCCCTGTCTCAGTTGAACAGATTTTTATATTATATTTTTGTTCAACTAAAAAAATCAGAAAAGTCACAACATCCGATGTTTACCACTTTTTTTTCTGGTCATTTTTCTGGTATTCTGGCCATGGTAACAAATATTTTTACCATTCTTCTTTTTACAACATATCTATCAACATTTTGGCAATAATCAAGAAAAAAAAATCGAGAAGAAAAATGAAAATTTAATAAGTTACAATCTGGTAAAATTGGGGCTAAAACAAATGACTCTGAAGTTTGCATCATTGCAATGCAACGAAAACATGTTTTTTCAACTCATTTTTCGAGAGATTTGCGTTTTTTTGTTGTGCATCTAAAATTCCAAGCTCTTAATCAAGACCCCGAAATACATGTCAACGATTTTTTACCGGACAATTTTCTAAATGCATTTTATTAAAAAAATAATTTCTTTCCGTTGCATTAGAATGATGCAAAGCTTTTTGAATTTTTGTTCCATTTTTTGTTTCAAAAATTCAAAAAGTTGCCCGTAACTCTATAATAAGGACCTAAAAAAAATGTGCCGCACTTGTCAAGTCCGGAAAAGTGTTACGAAGAAAATGAGACGCAAAAATTGATTTATGGGAGAACCGCTGCACCTTAAGGGTTCTAACTGGCGTCAGAAATTTCTTTATCTGTTACATCAAATGATGGACCATCGGTTAGGTTTACACGTATTCAACGAACATTTATGTTCATGTTAAAAAATCGGCGTTTTGGCGTTATCTCGACCCCCTTAATTGAAAAAATGTCTTTATTTCAGATGGGACGACACTTCGCAAATTACTTGACGGGTTTACTCATGATGATGGTATTTGTTGGCACGACGTCGGCACTTCTGGTACCATATCAGGATGAAAATGACGACCTCGAGACCGGTGTGCTTCTGAATGAAATTCAGAATAACGATATTGCTCCACCGAATCGCATTGACCTGAATACATTAACGAAAAAAACCTCCGTTAAGGTAATAAACCGAATTTTATAAGTGCACTGCGACCTCGATTCTCGGGACCTCGATCTTTGCAATTGCAGCGTAGTGGGAGAAGCGCCAAGCCAATCGCGCCAGGCTGCCCTCAGCCACCAGCGGCGCAGAAACGATTCTGTGCAATGTGCGCAACCCCACTTCTTGCAAGAGCCGGTCCCGCACAATCCCGATTATCGAGGTCGCAGTGTACGTTTCTTTCATCCAAAGTCCACATGATTGACGCTCCCCGGTTTCTTTTATGAATGATCAGGATATTTTATGTAACAAAAAATAGTCTTCTAAATTTGGCCAATAACCGTGCAAAAGTAGGGTTGGGGTAGGCTTGTTGCAACAGTTTTTGGAAAACGGCCTGTATTGTCTAAAATACGTATACTTTTATGATTATGAGTAAGAGGGATCGTAAAGTGTATATCTGAGCACTAATTCCAATTAAAAAATAATTACAATCACGCACGTGGGACAAGTTGTAACATGTTACAACATGCCCCTGCTTTTCGTTACAACTTGCCCCATGGGCTCATCTGTGTCTACTTAATGAAATATCTCAAAAACTACAAACTGTAGAAGAATATTAAAAAAAAAAAAAAAAAAAATGAAAGCCAGTCTAATTTACATTGTAACAATGAAAAGTTATAAGAAGAACATTCGACTCAAAATTTAAATAATAATGGTTTAAATTCCCGGTCAAAATTGACTCTTACTACTTACCCCTGTTACAACACGGGGCAATTTGCTGTTGCTCCCCTAATTTGACGTTGCTTCACTAATTTTGCCTATTTCTTTGAACCTTCCAGCGGAAATTGAGAGAATTTACGGCTGTCAATCTGCAAGGATCTGGCGAAGCTACCAGGATTACACGAGGGTGAGCGTTTACAAATTTGGTCGCATAAAAATCATTTAAAAAATTATATTTTTATTGATTTTTTTTTTTTAATACTTCAGTGGGTCCTACACATTGTCGTGCTCCGTGAACTCCAATCCCGGCGCGGAAGTTCATTTGGTCCATGGTGAAAAGGCCTTGTTCGAGGTGCGTGTACGAGCGTTTAATCGCTTTTTTTTAAAATATTTATTTCGCGATTAAACAGTCAGATATAAAATTGTGTATGAAAATGTTGAATAACACCGACGAATCTTGCAGGTACTGAAGAGCGCGGAGAAAAAAGCTGCGGCTTCGTGGTTCCAAAGCACGAAAAAAAGTATAGCTCGTGTAAATATGAAGTATCCCATTTACTGCGCTGACGAGGCTGACGAAGGACCTTATTACTGTGTCGCTTCCACTGGCAGCAAGATACTAATCCAATCGACCGACGTTATAGTCATAAACAGTGAGTGATTGAAAAGATTAAACAATAAAGATAATAAAAAAAAAATTTAATCTTTTACAGCTGATTTATCTTACAAAATACTGCTCTAATGAAAAATTCAGTACAATTAAACTTTTAGGGTTCAAAGAGGGACGTTAAAAAAATGTTTTCGGTGCAAAATCCAAAATGGCAGCGTTAAGATTGCTGAAATGTTTTTTTTTTTAATGCAAACATTATTTTTTTTCACTAAAAAATTTGTCAGATCAAAACTAACAACTTTTGTAGGAACATTTTTTTTTATACAGTCCATAACACCGCCATTTTGAATTTTGAACCGAAAAACATTTTTTTTAACGTTCCTTTGAACCCTGACATTTTAATTATACTCAATTTTTTATCGGCGCAGTATTTTCCGAGATAAATCAGCTGTAAGATTAAAATGGGACACCCCCTGTAGTTTCATTAACTGTTTCTCCATCGTTCGTCAAAATCAGTAAGGGAAACATCTAATTTACACGATTTTTGCATTACTCTAAAAAATTCCGGAATTAAGAAAATTCGGAAAAGGTATAAAACTAGATAATTACCGAAAATTAAAAAAGAAATTGGTAATTATGCAGTTAAACTACGAAAAAAATGAAAATAAACATGAAATTTTAAAAATTTCTAATTTTTTTTCAGTATACCCGTTCTTGAAACACTAACAATATTATTCAATCGAGGGAACGCAGAAAAATTGTGCCCTATTTTTTTTTTTTTGCAAAAAACCACGAAAAAATAAATAAATATTCCCCGGCGGAATATCATTATTGGTGTTGAAAAGAAAGGTATTTAAAAAAAAACAATTGAGATTTACGAAAATTCGGAAAAGGCATCAAACTGCATAATTACCGAGAAATCAAACTCGATAGCTGCCAAATTACAAAAATTGTAGAACTCACAGATATTTTGTAAAAAATTGGAATTCTGTTGATTTGACGATTGTTCTGGGAATGTCCTGTTTTGGGACATTTTGGACAAAAAGGACGAAAAAAGAAGTTCCAAAAACAAAGCATTCCCCACGAGGAAGCGAATGGATACTTTGTGGGATGTTCAATTTAAAAAAAGAGAAGGAAGAAACATTTTAATCGAGATAATCACAATGAAAAAGTATCGATCGACCTCTCACGGAAATACTTTGTTGGAATGTTCATGATCCTCGAAATTGAGCTTTAATTTTTTTTTCTCTATCGCAGATAAAAACGGGGAGGGAGAATTAGAACTGTGCGATATGGAGAGTGATCGTGTTCCCGTGATAACGACTCATATTCATTCGATATTCTCGCCAATTGGATCGAGAGTGACCCTTCGTTGTAGGGCCGAGGGTAATCCGCAACCGGAGATTAATTGGTATCGTAGTGACCAAAAGAAGATCAGTGGTGATGATTCCGAACAGCATTACGAGGTTCACAGTAACGGCGATCTCGTTATCGAAAGTCTTAATTGGAAAGCCGATCGAGCAGATTTCGTCTGCGTTGCCAAATCATCCGCAGGCGTCGACACTGCCTCGACCTTCATGTATCCTTACGTGAGTCACGCAATATTCGATTTTTTCACTTTTTCCTTAGCGCTCTGAGCGCCAGAAGAGAAGTTGGTTAGATCAACTAGATAGTTGGTTGGATCAACTAGTCATTTAGTCGACTTAGTTGTGGTAACTAACCATTTAGTTGATCCAACCAACCCTTTAGCGCTCTGAGCGCCAGAAGAGAAGTTGGTTAGTTCAACTAGATAGTTGGTTGGATCAACTAGTCATTTAGTCGACTTAGTTGTGGTAACTAACCATTTAGTTGATCCAACCAACCACTTAGTGCTCTGAGTGCCAGAAGAGAAGATGGTTACATCAACTTGATAGTTAGTTGGGTCAAACAGTCGTTTAGTCGACTTAGTTGTGGTAACTAACCATTTAGTTGATCCAACCAACCACTTAGCGCTCTGAGCGCCCGAAGAGAAGTTGGTTAGTTCGACTAGATAGTTGGTTGGATCAACCAGTCATTTAGTCGACTTAGTTGTGGTAACTAACAATTTAGTTGATCCAACCAACCACTTAGCGATCTGAGCGCCCGAAGAGAAGTTGGTTAGTTCGACTAGATAGTTGGTTGGATCAACCAGTCATTTAGTCGACTTAGTTGTGGTAACTAACCATTTAGTTGATCCAACCAACCACTTAGTGCTCTGAGTGCCAGAAGAGAAGTTGGTTAGTTCAACTAGATAGTTGGTTGAATCAACCAGTCATATAGTCGACTTAGTTGTGGTAACTAACCATTAAGTTGATCCAACCAACCACTTAGCACTCTGAGCGCCAGAAGAGAAGTTGGTTAGATCGACTCTCTGAGCAATTGCCAAATTTGATTTTAGTTTTTTCTTCTTCCTCTTCATCCTCGCTGCGAACAATGACTGACAATATGGCGTCGTTCTGATAATAAAAATTGTGGTTATGATCGTTGAAATATCCCTTCAACAGAAACCAGAACAATAAAGACACGGAGAGATTTCAATGCCCAATCGAAAACCAGAGCATGATACACGGCGCAATCAAAGGAGAATGAAAAGACCGTTTGGCCTATTGATACTAATTGCAATCACCTGCTCCTGGTTCGATAAGCTGACTATACTGAAGTTTAAGGAAGATGAAAACGGAGAGACAAGATCACTGTTTCGGCAACAAGATTCGTACATCGTCGGGAAAGAGCTCGATGTACCATCTAGTCACTAAAGTCACTAAGGGTTAAGTACCAAAAAAAAAATCCTTATTAATTATGGTCGGAAGGATATAGTCAGTTATTAAATTATTGGTGGCTCGTGAATACATTCAGCTCTGATTATCTTAAAAAAAAAAAAACATAACAATGATATATCCGCATTCGCAGTTTCTTGATGATTCTTGCAAAAAAAAACACTGTTGTACTATATTTTCATTTTTATTGCCTCTTTTCGTTGTTTGAATGATTAATGCGCGAACCGATTTATTTATATCCGATTGTTAAATCGGCAATAATCCTAAAACCATGTACTTATCGAAGAATAAACGTATTTTGTCATACTGTGAAATATTGTCGACCTTATATTTCCCTCATTTCCAACTTGATTTCACTTCTTCATTACCCTAATTTGAGGTTACCGAAACTTCAACGATGAGAAAGAAACAAATCGTGCAAACTTAAACTTGCTCAATTTTTGCTTCCTCATAAAGGAAGCTTTGATTTCGTGAATAACATTTTGTTTCAAGATTTTTATGCCAATGTGCTCAAAATATTCAAGATATCGAGCCGAAATTTGGCACACACGTCGAGCACGAATTGCTCTTCATTTCGAAAATGTTGTTATTTTAATTCTAACGAGTGTTCGGATTTTATCGACTTTTTTCATTATTGCAAAAATGGCGCAAACGCTGTAACTTCTGCAATTTTCAAGATATTGCACTCAAACGTTGTACAAAATTAGTATAGCAATCAAGGTTGTTTGGTATTGAATTTGGCAGAAATCGATCAAAAGGTAAAATTTTTATGAAATTTTGAATTTTTTGAAAAATAGCGTAAACGCTCCAACTTGCACAATTTCCAAGATATTGAACTAAAATTTGTACAGAACAAGTATAGCTATCAAGCTTGTTCGCTATTGAATTTGGCGAAACTCCACCTAGGGATTAAAATTTTATGAAATTTTTAATTTTTTCAAAAATAGCGTAAACGCTCTAACTCGTGCAATTTTCAAGACATTGCACTGAAACTTTGCACAGAGCTACTATAGCTATCGAGGTTGTTCGTTATTAAATTTGACGAAAATCGATCGAATTATTAAAATTTTATAAAATTTATTTTTTATTTTTTAAATAGCGTACTCTTACTCCGGCCATTTGCGAGATATTGTACTGAAATTTTGAACACATTCAAAACAGTGATCAAGGTTGTTCGCTATTGAATTTGGCAAAAATCAAATTTGGCAAGAAATAAATTTGAAAGAATTTGATAAATTTGCACATTTATTACTCATGTTTTTCAATAGTCAACAAAGCTTCCTTTATGAGGAAGCCAAATTTGATCGCCATAGTTTGAGATAAAGCAAACTGTGTGAACTATGGATAAAAATGAGGAAGCAATGTGCAAATGTTCAATTTGCGGGGACTTCCCTCAAGATTTATCGACAGATATAATGATTCAATGAGAACGTTAAAAGAAAATTACTACAATATTTCGAAAATTACTGAAGCTGTCAACGTACATATTTAAAAATAAAAAAAATGTATATAAAAAAATATTTAAAAAATATTTATATAAATTTTAATGCCCCGTTAGAACTTCACGATAACTATATCGAATCGTTTCGAATTATAACGATTTCATTTTTGGTTTCATAATACAAATACACATCTCAGCGGATATTTTTTCACATTTTGCTTTCTCATAAAGGAAGATTTGTTTCAGCGAAATTTTTTTTTCGAGATTTTCATGTCAATATCTTTAAAATGTCTTAAAACGTCGAGAAATCATTTTTTGAAAATGAAGCGACCGAGTTGAAATTTGGTATGCAAGTAGATCATCAATGTCCCTTTACACAGTACAATTTTTTTCGAAATTGCAAAACAATTGTCAATTCGTCGGAACTTATAGTTTTTGGCAAAATATTCGTAGTAACTAAAACTTTCGTAATTTTGTAGTTATCACGCAGACATTTTTTTTTGAGATACACTTTATAATAAGGACGGTTGGGATTGAATATGGAAAAGATAACCTAAGTAAAGGTTCGGTTTAAAAAAAAAATCTAATTCTTAGCAAAAAGTTTGTGAGTACTCTAACTTTTTGTAATTCTGCACCTACCAAGCTGATTTTTTTTTATGACGATACATTCAATGACAACGTAAGATAATACTGAATTTCAGAAAAAATCGCTTGAGAGGTTCGGTTAAAAAAAATTTGTGAAATTTTCAAAAAAAATTTGTTAATGCTCTAGCATTCGCATTTTTTGAAGTATCGAGCTAAATTTTTTTGCACAAATACACTAGATGACAAGAATGGTTAGTGTTGAATTTGGTAAAAAACGCTCCAGAGGTTCGTTCTCAAAAAATTGTTGAGTGTCGAAAAAAAAAAATTGTGAACACTAAGTTTCCTAATTTATCAGCTATCGAGTTGTGCATATACAATTTGTCACATATACAAATACAAAAGTCTTTTGTGCATATACACTTTATAACAAGGACGGTTGGGATTGAATTTGTGCGAAATCGCTCCAGGTTTTTTTTTTCAAATTTTGAATTTTTCATAAAATATTCTTCGACGTTCCAACTTTTTCAATTTTCAATGTCAAGGAGATCCTCAAAAAGGAGTCTTGATGAACGACGTAAATAAATGAGGAATCTAAATTTCCAATTTACACGATTTTTTTTCTATTTTTAAGACATATTTGAGCACTTTCACACAAAAATCTTGAGGATTTTTTTCTACATCAACACAAAGCGTCGTCTATGACTAAAAAAATAAATAACTAACGGTATTCGTCGAATATAATGGCTAGGGAATTCTCAAAACTTCAGGTAAAATGATATTTCTCCGGTTTAGATTTATTTTCGTTTTTTTTAAATCTTTTTTATCACGACCTTTCAAACTCAGCGAGAAATACATTGTAACTTTTTTTCTTGTTCGCTACATTATCGTCATCTATTATAAAGTTTTACTTATACATTATGTCTTTAAGCTATATCTTCTAAACAATGATAAATCAGCTGACGTACAATATCAGAAAAACAATATTCACTTTTCTATATATATTTTTTTTTATTTTTCTCTATCTTATCACGTTTTTTTTTGTTTCATACAATCTTCGTCGTCACGCTTGGTACAATAGACAAATCGCATCATTTACGAACACGCAAGCTTGCCGCACTGTACTGAGAATATTATCGCACAATTGCCGATGGATATCTCACAATGAAAGCGTCTCACCTATCGAAACTTAATATACCATATCCGACGCACATTCTAACACATTTATCATTATTAATGGCAAAATACTCGACTATTTGAAGATTATCAAGGAAAAAAAAGCTCTCCTTTCCTACTGACAGAAAAAAAAACGACGAATAGTCCAAGGCCCGAATTTTAAGATCTTGAGATCAAACTTAAGTTCCAATTAAAGATGAATCTTAAGTTTGAACTTAAGTGTCATTACAAGTTCAAACTTTAGTGCAAGCTTCAGATTGATCTCAAGTGCAAACTTAAATTTGGGTTGAAGTTTGAACTTAAGATCCATCTTGAGCTTAAACTTAAGTTCGATCGAATTTCATTATTTTGACAACTAATGTCAAAAAAACACGGTCGAAAGAGGCGATGAAAGAAGTTTGATCGAACTTAAGTTCAAGCTCAAAGTAGATCTTAAGATCAAACTTTAAACCGAATTTAAGTTTGAACTTCAGTTCAAACTTAAGATTCATCTTAAATTGGAATTTAAGTTCGATCTTAAGTTCCAACTTGAGTTAAATGCAAAGTTCGCTTTCAAGTTTGATCTTAAAAACTTAAAATTCGGATCCAAGTTCAATGATACTTCATCCTTGAGAAGAGTTCAGAAGCGTGTATTTCCTTATAAAGCGTGTATTAAAATCTTGTATTTTCCTATTATTCATCGTGATCTTAATTCTATTGTTCCAAGAATCGGGATAAAAAAAAAACAGAAACGAGAATCCGATATCATCCGTGCCGCATATTTTTCGTTATTTTTTAACCACTACGAAAATTACAACGAAAAATACGTACAATGAGTGAAGAAAAAAATACCTCATGGTCGTTGTACAACTATAATAGAATAAAAACTTCATCAAAAATTCAACACCCGCCGGAGAAGGATTCGAACGTTCGAGCATTTTGAGGACATAGCTCAAGATTTGTAAATAAAAAATTATAAATTGAAAAAAAATCACATCGTCGAATCGTCATTTTACGAAAAGGAGAAATTGAGGAGAATGAGAAAAAAAATGCACTTTCCCATTTTTTCGTTTCCATTACAACGAACGAATGGACGAAGACAATAGCGTTGGACAACAATTGTAAATTGATAAGTGCATTCGACAGTCACGATTCGCGCTCTGAGAAAATAAGGGATTAAGAAAAGAATAAGAATTTTAAAAAAACATACAGTGATACCGATATCCATTAGCTATGTGCAATATTAAACTCGAAAGGGCTTTGGCTCACGTGGCGCAAAATACGTGAACTAAGATAAAAAAGAAAAAAAAAATATCGAATGGACATTCTGTATAGATCGCATTCAGACAATCGATTCTCAATAAATATTTATATACGTATATATATATGTATACATATATATATATATATATACGTTTGTATTTATGTCAGTTTATGATTTTATATATATATATATATATATATATATATATATATATATATATATATATGTATATAGTATGCAAGTAATTTATCGGTTTTTTCATTATATAATAGTATATCTATGCAAAAGTTACAATTATTTACAGAAATTAAAGGACCATTGGTGTAATGCTCTCTCTCTCTCTTTTTTTTGTTCAGTCAAACTTTTTCGTATGCTTTATCTTCCTGTGAGCGTCGGTTTCGTCATCGGGGCCGTAAAGGTGATACCGGTGCCTCATTTCAGTTGCCATAGACTATCGTCAATCAAATAAAGCCGTAGAACAAACGAGAGGGATAAACAGAGAAACGTAAGAGAGAAACAAAAAAAAAGCCAATTAGTAATGTTGATTAAACAAAATGACAGGGAGGAGAGAAATGGACAAAAAAATGACTAAAAAGCGCGAATCAGCGTGGCGGGAAAGGATATGTAACTTGAAGAAAAAAGTCTCCATGGGAATCAGGCGGGATTTACATTTAGGTCGTTCTCCATCGCTCGTGTTTATTATTATTATTATTATTATTATTATTATTTTTTCGTCATCTTTCCTTCCCTCTCAATCTTACCCGCTCTCTTAACTCAAGACTAAACTCACCAAGCGCGAGCGCACTCTTTTCGGCATGTCTTCTTGAAGACTGTAAATTTCATCCCGTCGAACCGTCAACTGCGATCCATCCTCGAATATGACCTTGAAAAAATAAGAAGAAAGACAGTGCATCGATTAAACGAAGAGTTTCAGCGAACGACAGGTTTGCCAGCGCTTGAGAGGGTCAAAAAAAAAAAGTAGAGCAGTCACTTACTTTCCCAGAAATAGTGACTTTTTCGTCCAAATAGCGACAAAATAGTGACATTTTCCTAACTAATTTAGGAACATTTATGAAAACTTGTCATATTTTTTTTTCAACATTTCAGAGCTCATTTGCAGTATTTTTATGAGAAATTTGTAGGGTATGGGAAGTAAATGAAGGACAAGACAAGATAACTTGAAAGTAACTTTCTTTTTTCATTTTCCTTCAAATTTGTCATTTTAGTGATACCATATGAAAGAAGATTTATTGTACGCAACATTTACCATAGATTTATAACAATCTAAGGTCAAACTAGATCTCGCACACTATATGGGGCATTCCATCCCAAATCGGACAGTTTGAAAAACTTTTTTTTAATTTCCTCAATTTTTTTATATTTTTTAGTACCCATCAAAAGACCCTTTCTGTTAAATTTTGAGTTTTTTTTTATTATCCGTTCAAAAGATATTAAATTAACAAAAAAACCGCTCTTTTTTTGGCATTTTGGTCATAATTTCTTTAATAATGGTCCAAATTAAAAGTTTTTTTTTCCAAATTTTTGTTTTTATGGCCTTTTCGGAAAAAAAAACAACAAAAATATTCGACGTGTTTTTGAATGAGTTTTTTGAGCTTTAAACTTTAAATCGCGTTCTTAAAAGTGAGTGTCATTTTTGATTTTTTTTTAAATTTTTTGTTTTAAACATCTATCTATTCAACAATTTTTAAGACTAGTCCGATCGTGGGATTTCCATAACTACTATTTTTTTCGATTTTTGAAAATTAATTTTTTTTTTCTCTTCTTATAAATTATTATAATTACCAATTTTTGTTACTGTATAGTATTTTTTAAAATCATTTTGAATTAATTTTGACACTTTTTCATTGTTAACAGATTTTAAAAATTAATAATTAATCGATGAGCAAATAACAACAGTTCAAGAATCGTATGAGTGGGCATTGAACCTGAATAGTCTACCGAATATTGCGAATTTTCACCTGAAACACCTCATTTAGACACATTATTTAGATGCAAGAGAAACATTATTTGCGATACAATACTGCGAAGTCAATCACAGGGGGACACAAAAATTTCATTCAATTATTCCAATGACCAACGGAAACGTATTGGTAAAGGAATATTCTAATTCAGGAAATAATCTTATATGTAAGGTTTTCAAAAAAATACGTGAATAAAGAAAAACTGTTGTTATTATTGTTCACAAACAGACTTAACGATTAGTTATTAATTTTAAGAACCTGTTAACAATAAAAAAGTGTCAAAATAAATTCTAAATATTGAAAAAAATACTATACGGTAACAAAAATTGGTATTCATAATAATTTATAAGCTAAAAAAAAAAATAATTTTAAAAAATCGAAAAAAAGTAGTTATGGAAATCCCACGATCGGACTAGTCTTAAAAATTGTTGAATAGATAGATGTTTAAAACAAAAAAATAAAAAAATAAAAAATGACACTCACTTTTAAAAACGCGATTTAAAGTTTAAAACTCAAAAAACTCATTAAAAAATACGTCGAATATTTTTCTTGTATTTTTTCTCAAAGGGGCATAAAAAAACCAAAATTTTGAAAAAAAAAACTTTTAATTTGGACCATTATTGAAGAAGTTATGACCAAAATACCAAAAAAAAGAGCGGTTTTTTTGTTAATTTAATATCTTTTGAACGGGTAATCGAAAAAATCTCAAAATTTAACAGGGTCTTTTGATGGGTATTAAAAAATATAAAAAAATTGTGGAAATAAAAAACACGCGGGACAAATGTGTCCCCTATTCGAACCGGCACCTCTATTCTAACCACTTTTTTGAGCTCTGAAATAGTGACGATGGTGATTAAACTTCAAAAATAGTGAGAAAAGTGACGCGATTTTAAAATAGTGAAAAATAGTGACTTTCTTGTAAATCTTCATCGAATTATTGCGATTTTTATTTTTAAATTTACTCACTGTATACATTATTCGGTGATTGGCACCCTCGAAGGTACCATCGTAAGTTTGATGATCGGGCCAATTGACCGTGACAGCTGCACCGATTGCCGGAGGATTGCCAGCGTCATAATTCTGGAGAATTGAAAAAAAAAAAAGATGAAGGAAAAATAGCATATTATTAATTATTACGTGGGGAAGAAGGGTGAGGGAGTGAAATGATTTTGCAGATTTGATAAAACTCACCGTTATGTCAGACGGATATAGATCGTCGCTAAAGCTATTGTCGCTGAATGTAACCATGTAAAACAGCGTATCGTGAATTGAGCCGACTTTCGCCTTGTAATAACGTTTATTACGATGCTTCGCCCAGACGACTTCACCCTGACGGATCTTGGGTATTTTTTCCCTGCCATTGTCGTGTCCGTGACAAGTCACCTGAAAAAGTAGATTACAAGCTGTAAGTTTGCTGAAAATGTTCGATAAATCCGCAGAAAAATTATTCCCACATTTACGAATTTTGATCAGAATTATGCTTCCGATGAAAAGTCTCGAGATTTTTGAAAAATCTAGAAATTAACAATTTGCCGAGGAAATAAAAATGACTTGCAACAAATATTTCTCGCTTTTTCATCGAAAAACTATCAATTTACTAATATCACGCTGTCGCACAGTGGTCCCAAATCCCAAAAAGCTGGCTAAAAGTCGAAAATGTATTCAATTCGGGTGAAAGTCTGTACTCCGGGGTTTTCGGGGTCGCTGACTACGAATATGAAGTCAAAATTTAGCAAAACAAAATGGCGGATCCAATATGGCGGGAAATTTCGTCAAAAACGTATTTAATTCGGGTGACATTTGAAGACTTGGGAAGAAGAGGATTGGAATACAGTCATTATAATCATTATTACAATGACAATGAACATTCATAATATATTTCTTTCATTCTTTTATTTCTAATCGATATAATTTTAGCTTTTTTTACAATTAATCACTGTCCTGTGAACTGTCATCATCGTCACATGTATCGCTCGTATCAGCAGAAAAAATCTGCCTTGATTCTGGAACTGAAGGTGGAATCAATAGCTCAACCGCGTATGGGGATAACGATCTTAGTTTCTTCGAAGGAAGTTTTCGCAAACTGGATATTACTGGATCTGACGTTACTAAACATCTGCAAAAAATGTCTTCCATGTTTTTGATGCGGTTACATTTTCGTGAAAAATCTTCTCGGAATCTTTTAATGTACTTATTGCATGATTCCTGAGCTTCTTCAGACATTTGTCCGATAGGAAGTAACGAAGATTCCACGATTCCGTGACCGTGATTAAGAATGTTGTGTACTGTTGTTGGCATGAAGTACCACGAATAGAGTTCGACAAATTTTCGTGCTTGGTGACGAAGGACGAGGATTTTTCCAAATAATCACGTGTGGATTGACTTTATCAAAGATTTGCAAGGGAACAAGTGAAATAAAGAAAATGTTGGCATCTGATTTATTGCCGTCTCCATCGTTAAATTTTTGTTTGTAAGTACTTTGACCAGAAGTTCCATTGCATCCCCACTTGCATATCAATTCTAAATTACCAACTTTGTTTTCAGGAAGACTTTCAATAACGTCCGATTGTACCGTTATTATTCTTTCAGCTGTATGATTTAGCAATGCTTGAAGTCCAACTGTGGCTCCACTTTCAGTTACAGAAATTTCTGACTTTGCAGGGTAACACTTTTTTTTAGAATCCAATACACATTTATAAGGCGGGTATAATTTACAATTTTTTTTCAAGCTTACAGAACGTAGTAATTGGTATTGACTTTTGGTCATTTTACCTTCTACCACAAGTGATAATGCTTCGTTGCCTGACAGTACATCTTCTGAAACGCGTTCCATAGACTTATGGTACTGTGATGCTTTTGATGGACTGCCTTCTGTGACATCCCTAATTACCTTTGAAGCTTGTAAATTTCCAGAAGCCCGGAGACCTATTTGTGTAGCGTAGGCCGATTCGTGGACGGTATTTTCTTTTCGAAGCTTTTCTGTCTTCCTACGTTTTGACCGATCACTTAAATCGCCCCAGCTTGTGGAAGGACGCCCCATTGTGCTTTCCGTATAAGGATGCCCCATTGTGTTTTCCGTAGAAGGACGCTTCATTGTGTTTTCCCTGGAAGTCTTCAAACGTTCCTTTTCAATCGTGAAAGACACAGGAATGTTGAGCCACTCATCAAATTTATTGAAGAATTTGGTTTCGTCCCTCCTCACTTCTTGCCACCTCTTTTTGAAATTCGATACCAATCTACCCATGGCATCTTTCAGATTTTTCGACAAAATGTATGGATGCTTCAATTGTTTTGACACCTCCATTTCAACAATGTCAGTGACAATGTTGATATTCTCTTTTAATACCGATTTCACAAGTATGTAAATTTCCTCTCTCGTGAAAGAAATTTCATCGGTATTATCCAGAGGATCTGTAGGAAATGCAAAATAACATTAATAGAAGAATTATCTTTATCAATTTCCTATGAACAATATTTCAGACGCGAAAATTACAAAAAACTGCAGAAAGCATTTTTGCCTCCACTATTGAATTTTTAGTGCGACAAAATTTCGACTAGTATAGCACACTTTTGAGTGAGAGTGTATATTCAAAAAATGAGGATAAAAAATTTCATAAACTACTACAATTATATCTTCTACTGTGAGAAATATATGTGCTAAGTTTTAAATTTTTATATGAGTATTGACTAAGTTGAAAAAATGTTCAAATTGTTGATCGTGTAAAATACACGTATATGCCATTCAAAACTTTTACTGCTGGGGGGCATAAAAATTACACTCAAAACCGAAGGAGCAGCTACGAGCAGCTAATTTTTGGATATGTTTTGAAGAAATGTCTAAGTAACAATTTCCATTTCGTTTAAGAGTGGGGGTCGATAGGGGTTTTGACTTATTGCTTTTTCTAACACGACTTTTCAGAACATAACCAAGAAAAATACCACTACTTTCATTAATGACTTACAATTTCATACATCGTTAACGATAATTTTGAGCAACACACTCGAATTGTACTTACTTTCTGGAGAAGAATGCATTTTGTAAAATCCAAATCCGTTAACTTTTCACTCTTCCAGACGCGTCGAAACTTTCGTCTTATTTCTCCGCGCGACGAGCAAACAATGCGGTCGGCTCGACGCTCACGAATAAAATGGATTCCTGAGCCAGGTATGGACGCTCCCCTTTTCTTAACGGTCATAATATATACTAGAGGTACCACTACAACTATTCCAACCATTGAAAGTCCCTAGAAATTTTTTTTTTTTTTTCGACTTTTGGCCAGCCTTTGGCGATTTGGGACCACTGTGTGTCGTTACTTTTAAGTTTCATTTTCTACCTCTCTTTGATCGTTTTGACATCTTTGAGGTATTCAATTTTCTCGCTGGTTGTTCGAGTCAGCCGATGAAACTTTGAAATCTCTTACATTTTTTTCGTCGTTTTTCAAAGTGCTATCACGGTTATGAAAATGGAGATATAGTATTTTTTTCAAAAGTCAACTTACACTATTTTGAATTCAGTTTCCAATTTGACTCGGTTTCCCGAAAACTGACAATAGAGATTTAAATAGGAAAATGCATCTAAAATGGATCTGAAAGGAATCGCAGCCGATTCCTTCCTTTAACATTTCTCTACACGGCCGCATATCAAAACCAACAATTAGAAATACTTCGTCACTAATTACTAATTTTTTCGAAAAATTACTAACATTTTTCCACTAATTACGAATTTTTATTAAAAAATTTCGAAAAAATGATTAATAAAATCAATATCGTTGACGAAAAAATTGATACTGCCGATCACTGATAATAGCTTCATAATTGTGCCAAAATTGTATCATGGTTAAAAATTTAAATTAAAAGATAAATAATTTTTTTTTTAATGGATCTTATGGACTCTTTTCTTTTCTTGGAGCTATTATCAGCTCCCAAAATATATAAAAAATTTAGATCAATCGGTTCAGCAAATCCTGAGAATTTTTTTCTTTCTGTTTTCAATATATTTTGCTTTTTCTCAATAACCAATTGAGTTAGGTATCTGAAATTTTAGGATCTTAAAAAATTAGGGTAAAAGAAACAATTTTTGCACCATTAATATTACTTTACAAAAAACCCGTCTTGAGAAATTCATTACTTTTCGACCGAGTTTCGAATGAAAAAAAAAAAAACACGCAAGTTCTCCATTGTCGACAGTTGAAATTGCGATATTCTGATATTTGTTGAGGGGAGGCTAAACAAGGCTAAATACCGATATTAGCACATCAAAAATGGATTCCAAACTTGCTCTGGCACGAATGGATGGAAATCAATAAAATGTTGACAGGATCATCAGAATTATGGCACAAATGGAGCCCGACTAAAATTTTTTCGAAGAACAAAAAAATATTACAGATCCGATTATCACCAGGAATCTGTAATTGAAAATATTAAATTATAATGATTCACCTGCATTTCGTCTAAACCCAAGAGTGAGGGTTCATTTGGAACACTAAAGTACGAATATCGATACGTCCTGGAAATTATTTCATAAAAAAACCGCAACTCAAGTTTGAAATCCTAATAACGAGATAAATGTTGATGAATGTAGTGTATCGTCGAAAAACGAAATGGTGCAATCAAGTTCACAGAAATGCGAAAGAGGGCGGCAACATGGAATTTTTATGAAATATAAACATTAATCTCATCGAACTTCTATCCAAACTGTCTGAGCTTTGAGTGGCAATGAACGTTAATTTATGTCTCGCATTTACATTTTGCAATTCATTCATCATTCATTCATAAATTTCATTGATATTCATTCACCGGTATCGGAAAAAGCTTGGACAGTGATTTTGAGTCGATAATATAGGACTTCGGAAATAACGTCGGTATTTAACTTTGCCTTAAAGCTGAATTTTTACCTGAAGTTGACGAGAATTGTAAGCCGGTATGACGAAAGTCGCACCGGCGACGAGGCCGCAGTACGGATGAAAAAGAGCATCGCAACTGTGACAGCGCAGACAGGCACCAGTTTTTTGTCCACAACAGCAGCACTGTTGCTTCAGCATATCCGGTTTGATCGTCAGAACGTTTATCGGATCTTTGTTTATCGGATCTTTAAACGTGACACCGGGTATCAAGAGGGCGCACAGCATGTGAGCCCATCGACTGTCGCTCGTTCGTTTGAGGGCGCCACCTCTCATCGGGCACAAACAGCAGGACACGTGCTTCATGCCGGCTTTGCACTTATCACATGCCCAATTTAGCAAATCGCTGGGCAATACTGTTATTCCGTAGCAAGAGGCGTGCACCGTAACGTGACAATTGCGACAGCTCAGTAGTTTGTCATTTTCAGGCTCGACGCCCTGTTCTTTGGAATTTGCGGCGAATAACGTTGACGACACCTGTTAACACGAAATTCACTTTAATGGACATCAATTTTTTCGTAAATTTTAAGCTCCAATTGTTTCACATTTATTAATTTCATTTGTTATTACTTTCGGAAAATCATTGCGAATAGAAACTGAATAGGAATCGCACTATTTTGTCTTTTAATATTTTATTTCAAGGCTTGGCTCCGCAATAAATGTATTTTGATAAAAAAAAATAAGCATTCAGGTGGACAACGAATATTATTTGTAACTAGAAAATGGTTTGCTGCAGAGAAAAATGAGTTCAGCCGACTTATTTCGAAAATTGGGCAAAATATTAGCAAAACATATGAGACATTCCACACCGATTCGACCTGAGTCGAATCCTTCACCTCTCCGATTTTGTTCACGATTTTTTATGGTTTTGTAGTACCTCTGAAAAGCACTCAAAATTTTTTTCAGATTTTTTCCGAGCGATTTGACTTAACTGTAGTTAAATTTTTTTTTCGAATAAGCTTGTTACAAACAGTAGGAAACTCCTACCCACTTTTGCTCGACGCTTGAAATTTTTCATATAAAAAAAATTTGGGCTAAAGGTAATTTGTTTATAAAATTACAATTTTATAAACTAGTTACTTTTGGCCCGAATTTAAAAATCTGAAAAAAATCACAAAAACCTCGTTTTTTGTATTGGAAATTTCAAGCGCTGAGCCAAAGTGGACAGGGGTTTCCTTCTGTTTATAACAAGCTTTTTCAAAAAATAAAATTTTAATAGAAGAAGAAACCTGAATTGAGAAACCTGAGTTGATTGAAACCTTATCCAAATATTTTTTTAAATACCTCCAACTTATACAAAAATGTTTGAATCACGGCCCACGCAATACAGATTCCTTCTTCTATTTTTGTAAATTTTTTTTTTCGAAAAAGCTTGTTATACCCAGAACAAAACCTACTTTGGCTCAACGCTTGAAATGTTTAATATAAAAAATGGAGTTTTTGTGATGTTTTTCATATTTTTAAATTTGGGCTAAAAGTACATTGTTTCTAAAATTATAGATTTATAAACAAATTACCTTTAGCCCAAAATTAAAAATCTGAAAAAAATAACAAAAATCCCTTTTTTATGTGAAAAATTTTAAGCGTTGAGCAAAAGTGGGCAGGAGTTTCCTTCCGTCTATAACAAGCTTTTACGAAAAAAAAAACTTAACCATAGTTAAGTCAAATCGCTCCAAAAAAATCTGAAAAAAATCCCAAGTCCTTTTCAGAGGTACTACAAAACCATAAAAAATTGCGGACAAAATCATAGAGGTGAAGGGTCGAATCAATGCGGAATGCCTCATGCGCTATAATTCCATCATAATGATGAAGTTTGCATCGTTGCAATGCAACGAAAATAATTTATTTCAATTAATTTTCAGTGAGATTTACGTTGTGCTTGTACATTAAAAATCCCAAGTCATTAATACAGACCTCAAAATACATTTAAATGATTTGTCATTCCAAAAATTGTTCAGAAAAAATGAATTTTATATAAAAATAAACCATTGCCGTTGCATTAAAACAGATTCAGCATCACATTCCATCTACGTTCATGAATTTGTCACGCAATACGCAAAGGGGGCGTGATGCAAATCACGTGATGCGTTTTTAATCCATTTTAGACCCCCCTCCCCCTCCGTGACCATCCATGAAGTTTTGTTGAACCCCTCTCGCCCTACCGTTGTCACGTGATTTTTTTTACCAATGGCAATAGTGATAAATATATTTTCGAAAAATTGAAATTCGATAGTTATGTATATTGCAATTAGTAACGTGATCCGGATGACAAACAATTTTATTTTAAGAACGAAATAACTTTCATCGAATCTATATGGGGTGTTCCATTTCAAATCGACCATTTTTAAATCCGACCACTTTCGATTTGGCTGAAATTTTGTTTTCCTTTTCTACCCAATTAAAAACATTTTTCAGGAAATTTGCAAATTTTGTTATCTAACCCAAAAGAAAAAGCTTTTTTTTTAAATAATTGGGCCGTTTTTTTTTAATTTTTTCATTTTTGAATGTACTTTCCGAAAAAAATACTACAAATGTTAAGATATTAAAATCTATGACATTTTTCATTTTTTCGAGAAAAATCATCTTTTTATCGAAGTTCGCCATTTTCAATTTTTTTTTTCACTCACAAAATACTTTGATCAATTCCGGAATAAATGCCGCCCAATCTGCAGTGGATCGACTTTTCCTTATGTTTTTTTTCACTTTGGAAAAAAAAAGATTGCCACTTTCAATTTCTTATTTCTTCTCAATTTTTTAAATTCCGAGGTCCCTTATGAATCCTCAAAATTTTCCAGAGTGGTACTTTGTAAAATGAGCCCAATTGAGAAATGTTTTTTTTTTCAATCGTTAAAAAAAATAGAAGGAAATGCCGACCTATTCCAGTTTGGGCGGCATTTTTTCCGGAATTGATGAAAGTATTTTTTGAACGAAAAAAAAGGCGAACTCCGATAAAAAGATGATTTTTCTCGAAAAAAGTGAAAAATTCCTTAGATTTAAATATCTTAAAATTTTTTTTGTATTTTTTTTTGGAAAGTAGATTTAAAAACGAAAATTTTCAACAAAAAGAACTTCCCAATTAGTCAATTTTTAAAGAAGTTATGGTCATTTAAAAAATAAAAACTTTTTCTTTTGGGTTGGATAAAAAAATTTGAAAATTTCCTGAAAAATGTTTTTAATTGGGTAGAAAAGGGAAACAAAATTTCAGCCAAATCGAAAGGGGTCGAGTTTTAAAGTGGTCGATTGGACATGGAATGCCCCATATAATATATTCTATTTCATCAACAATTAGTAAGAACGAATATGATGCTGAAATTCGCATCGTTTAAATGCAACAAAAATAATTAATTTTTCAATCTAATTCACATTTCCTAACAATTTTCACCGTGAAAAATCGTTAATTCCATTAACATAAATAAATTTATCGCTTGTCGGTAAGTTAAAAAAAAATCCCAAATATGCTAAGTTTTATGAAAAAAGCACCAAAAAAATACACGTGATATTGCCCGAAACTCCCCCCCCCCCTTCCTATGTGATCAATCGTGATATTTTCAAGTAACCCCCCCCCCCCCCCCATCGTGAGTCTCACGTGATTAATGGACGCCCCCAAACAATTGTATAAATAAATGAAAATGTATAAAAATTGATTTTTGGATCGTGACTCAAAATTGAGAAATAATGACCGAAAATCGTGCCGGCCATGCGTAAATCCAAGATTTTCATTTATATTTTCAACTATTCTCACCCATATCGGTGAACTCTCGGGTAAAACCGTGGGTTTGCAATATTTCCAATCCGGTGGCATTTGTCGGCTTCCACCGCTACTCGTCGAGGTAAATGCGACGCAAACCGCACAATGTGATACCTGAGCGCTCCAATAGTCATTGAAAGCTTGCAAAAGTTCGAGCTCGGAGGGACTCGGATAAAGCATCTCCGATATGTGTCCGGGTATCGCTGGATACCTCGACAATGACGGTATCTTCGAGGTTTCATGATTATTTTTCGCGTGATAAGCGAACGGTGTTATCTCCTCGATACTCAAAACCGGCGGTGGCAATTCGTAAATCTGTGTTTCCGCGTACGATGGATTTCTCTCCTTCCCCTTTGTTTTCCTCTTGTTTATATTTGGCTTCTTCGCTTTGCCAACCGTCATCGCGTGATAACGGCTCGGCGAAACGATACTCTGTATCTGTGATCTTACGGGTTCGCTCGTGCAGGTGTAAGTCGATGGTTTTGGCTCGGGAGTCGTTATGTCAACGTGTATGATGTTCGGTTCGATTCTCGGCTCGGTTTTAGCAACATTGCTGCAATTCAATAAACTCATTGGCATTCGATTTTCGATCTGCGTCGCTATCGAGGTCTTTTCATTCGCGAGCTCGACGTTCGTATCGACTTTTCCAATGCGCTCGTTGATCGGCGCTTTAACGAGTTTCATCGGAACGGTTCTCTTGCGAGGTTGTCTTCCCGTTGTCTCGCCCGTTGGTTTCAACAATACTGTGAGAGGATTTTGCGACGGTTGCCTCGTCGTAAGTTGTATGAAGGACGGTATCGAAACTTCGCCGTGGGTCTTAGTCTCGATCGACGATAATCTCGATTGCGACGTTGACAATGGAATAACGGTCGTGGCGGTGTTTGCTTTGGTTCCACCAATGGCGTAAGGTCGCGCTGTCACGAAACCATTTTTATCAGGTTTCGCGAGAACCAAGGACGTTTGACCACCAGATAACGTGGTATTTTGACCTACGCACATCTGGTTCACCGGGGCAGAGTGCATATTCGTTAAATTGTTGCTCTTTTCGTTATAAACTTGTCCCTGATTCGGCCAAATTTTGTTCACCATGGCATTAGTGTTGTCAACGTTATTTTTATTGTCCCACGGTGATGTCGTTCTGTCGGCGTAAAATTTTGGATTACTCGGCGTTGCCGATATCGTTGTATTAGCGAATGATGGTGCTTTGACCGACGTTGCTTTTTCGACGGTCTGCGCGGATCTCATTGGATTCGCGAGCGACTCGAGTTTCTCACGCCATTCCTTCGGCTCGAAGGCCATCGGTCCTTTCAACGAGTTCAGATCCTTGATCGTCACCGGTATAGTGCACGCAGGGCTCTCGTTCTTCCGTGCGAACACCGATGACGATGGAAATATCGATGCCGCGCCGTTTCCGCAAAATCTCGCGTCCTGCAGCGTAGCAGCGAGTGACCTCTCGTGAAGCACCATCAGACCGTCAACCGCCGTGCTTATGTCCTTGTCCTCGGTCGGTGACATTTCCGGACTACTCGAGAATCGCTGGTTGAACCTTGAAGCGTTCGGCGAATATTGCTTCTTCAGGAGACTCAAACGTGGGGCCTTTATCAATTCCTTTTTAACGTAAGTCACGGGATTACCGAGAAGACTGGTGCCGATTGGTTTGTTCGGGATATAACCGAATGAATTTGTTTCCGTCGGCGAATCGCTCGTACACTGTAAAAAAAAAGATATGAAAACATTTTTACTGTACAACTTGTCACGGAAATTCACAAACAAATGCAAATTCATACACATTGGACTGTTTCAAAAAAATGGCGATTTTTTTTTTCAAAGAACATTGATAAATTGTCGGAGTATACCTAAACCCTGTCCAAATATGAGCCCGTAATATTAATATTTAGAGGTGGCGATTTTCAATTTTCTTTTTCCATTTAAATAAAATGGGGAAAAAAAAATCTGAGCTTTGGAATTTTATTACTCAAAAACGAATCACTGTACAGTAATAAGAAACATAGATTTTTGTAGGAAACTGAACGCTTTATAAAAAAGGTACGAATGAAGATTTGCGTGAGGCGAGCCGTTTCGAAGGTATCAAGCCTTAACCATTGAACTGTTTAAAATGATGATGTTATTTACTTATAAACGCGAAAAAATCGACTCATATCACTTAAATACCTAATATTATCATCTTTAAAACAATTATCTGCAAATTTTCAATTTAATGTTGATCAAAATTTTTTTATTAATCAACGATGAATGATTGATTTTATTGTTCATTAATAAAAAATTCAGGTATATCACAAATATATATATATATATATATGATGAAATTTCATCATAAATTTTATATATTATAAATGAATAATTTATTTTGTGCATCTAGGGCCAGACAAAAGACGAATCTCTGGCCCGCGTTGCACACGATCTTTTTTCCCCATGGGAGATTTGAGTGTCTTTTCAAAAAAATGTCTTTAAATTTAATATAAAAAAGAATACTTATGAGAGCGTCACGGTTTTTTTCAAATAGTTTTAAGGGTTTACATAACGAATGAAGAGTCAGGAGCTCTGAAATTAAGTTATGAGGGATAACTTAAGTTATGAGGGGTCACTTCATTTATGAGACATCAGTTATTCTGGAATTGAGTTTTGAGAGTCCATATAACTTATGAGGGGTCCGGGGCGCCGAAATTAAGCTATGAGAGGTCATTTAACTTACGAGAGGTCACGGTTTTATTCAAACCAGTTTAGAGGGTTCATATAACTTATGAGGGGTCAGGAGAATCGAATTCGCAAATCAAAAAACCAACGGGTCCATGAATTTTCAATAGTGAAATTGAAATTTCATACACGGCATCTGCAAAAAAACTTCCTACACATGTATATTAATTTGAATACAGATTTTTTTTAACAATGTACTTACGAACGGCTCAGCGTCCGTATATTCAATCGGACTGTCGTTTATAATTTCATTCTTCAATGTCAGTATATCGAGTTCCTGTTTGACGTAAGCGTTGCATTTACCCTTTCCCTGATAAGTCTTGAACGGCGTTTGAGGCTGTGACGGAGGTGACGATGGTTCCGGTGGCGGCGAAGGCGACAAAGGCACGGATTCCAATTCCACGATCTCATTGTCCTCGTCAAATTCCTCCTTCAGCTTCATACTTTGTTCGATATCGCTGATCTCGTTCTTCACTGTATTCGTGATAATACTCATTTTTCTGTGACAAACGGGCTCTGCAAACTTTTGACTCGACAAACTTGGCATTGCCATGAGTTTTCGCTGTACATCGGCGTCGGAAACGTCGAGCGGCTCGGTCATACTAAATATCGGCACATCCGGTCTATTCTTGCTGTTACGCTTGTTCTTGTAAACGTGCTTCTGCTTGTGTTTCTTGAGTTCTGGATTCTTGGCATTCTTCTTTTTGCGCTTCGTCGTTTTGTCCGCGATATCGGTGATTTCGGTGGTCGAGGAATTGTCCTCGGTGATGCCAATTTGTTCGTCGATGACGTCGTTCACCGGTGTACCCAAAAGTTCAGGACGATGCACCTTGAGATCCGGCAAAACGAGACAAGGTACCTGACTGCCGATTATATCGGGATAATCGGTTTTGACGCTCGAAGTTGACGTACCCGTGATTTCCTCGCTCACGAGCACCTTTGACGACACCTTTTTCGCCTTCAGTTCACGCCTTTCCTTGATTCCACCGCCAGGTGGCTTCTTCTTTCTCTTGCGACTCTTTTTACGAAATCCCTTCTCCGAATAGAGCAAAGCATCGCCGACATCCAATTCACCGGCTTTCAGCCAAATATCCTCGAGGACCTCCAGCTGTTGCTCGTCCGGCTGATCCTCGCTCTCCTCCAGCTCTAGATCCTGCAATACTTTCTTCACATCGGCCGGTATGTCCGGACGATTTGCCAATTCGGCCATGTTCACGTCCGGATTCGTGTCCGTTATTGTTTTCTTACGATGTATCGTGTGCCTCTTGTTCTTCGGCGCGCTGAGATAACTCTGTGGCAATTCACCACTGCTGTTGTTCGCGCACAAAAGATCCATTTGCGAAGGTAGTGGCGCCGCTGTCTGACGGGGATCCTCCGGATGTGGACCAACGTCCTCACCGCGTAGCCACAAATCGTATCTGAAGAATTACAAATTGAATCATTGAACAACGAAAACCCTGCAAACATTTGCACATTGCTTCCTCGTCTTAATCACATAGCTTCCTTTGTTAAAGTATGGCAATCAAATTTGGCTTCCTCATGAAGGAAGCTTTGTTAACTATCGAAAAACATGAGTAATCAACGTGCAAATTTGCCAAATTCTTTCAAATTTACTTCTTGCTATCTGATCTTTGCCAAATTCAATAGCGAACAGCGATGATCACTATTTTGAATGTGTACAAAAATGCAGTACAATATCTCGCCAATAGCCGAAGTTAGAGTACGCTATTTTGAAGAAAAAAAAAATTTGACAAAATTTTAATCATTCAATCGATTCTCGCCTAATTTAATAACGAACATCCTTGATAGCTATATTAGCTCTGTGCAAAGTTTCAGTGCAATATCTTAAAAATTGCACGAGTCAGAGCGTTTACGGTATTTTACAAAAAATTAAAAATTTCATAAAATTATAATCCCTCGATGGATTTTTGCCAAATTTAATAGCGAACAACCTCGATAGCTATATTAGCTCTGTGCAAAGTTTCAGTACAATATCTTAAAAATTGCACAAGTTAGGGCGTTTACGCTATTTTTCAAAAAATTCAAAATTTCATAAAATTTTAATACCTCGATGGATTTTCGCAAAATTCAATACCAAACAACCTTAATAGGGTGTAAATAAAATATAATACAACAATAAAATATGATTCCTCGATGTTTTAGGACATTTTGAATGGGCATAAAAGTCTCGAAAAAAAATTTGTTCACGAAAACAAAGCTTCCTTTATGAGGAAGCAAAACGATGAATAGGTTAAACGTTCCTTCATCCTTCTTTTCCATCAGCGATATTGATTTTATGAGTCATTTTTTCCAAAAATTAATAATTAGTGACAAAATATTTCTAATTTTTCAAAAAAATTAGTATTTAGCGACAAAATATTTCTAAATTAAAAAAAAAAATTAGTAATTAGCGAAAAAATATTACCAAGTTTTTTTCTAAATATAGTAATTGGTAAGGAAGATATTACTAATTAATTTAAAAAAAACAGTAATTTGTAGAAAAGTATTGTCGATATTTACGTACTTATTAAAAAATGCAATAGTAATTTTATTTTTATTTTTTACTTTTTCCAAAATTAATACAACATTTTTCCACAAATTATAAAATTTTTTCGTTATTTAGTAATCTTTCTCACCAATTACTAATTCTTGGATAAAATTAGTAATATTTTATCGTTAATTACTCATTTTTTTGGAAAAATTAGAAATGTTTTGTCACTAATTACTTATTTATTAGGAAAATTAGTAATGTTTGTCATTAATTACTAATGTTTAATAAAAATTAGAAATATTTTGCCACTAATTACTAATTTTTAGAAAAATTAGTAATATGTTCCCGTTAATTACTAATCTTAACAAAAAATAGTAATATTTTTTTGCTAATTATTACTTTTTCAAAAAAATTAGATGATAAAAGTAGATAGATTTTTTTTACCGATCACTACCTTCCTCCGTGAGAAAGTAATTTTCTGATTTCCTCATGGAGGAAACTTCGTCAATTACAAAAAATTATGAGATTTAAAGGAAAAAGCGCCAACCTTTCGGGCTGAAATCGCTTCACGAAAGTATCCATCGATATTTTGACCATGTCTTTGCTGCAAGTGCACTGAGTCGCGCGTTTTCCGTACTCTACCCATCGTGGAGCAGCGAAATTCGTCGATTCGGCGCAATTGAAGCCATGATTGAAACCAGCGTGATAACCGTATGGAAAAGTGATCATTATTTCGCCGGCTTCCTGGGTAATCTGCAAAGAGACAACGATAAACATTACATTTCATCTGTACTCGAAAAATCGTTTACTTGAAATTCCGGCGTTCGCTTGAATAAAAAATTGACGAATGTATTCTTTTATGTAATAAAAACTGAAATACTCTTGCTAATACTTGGGAAACAAATTTTTCAAATACACTACTCGCAAAAATTAAGAAAGCAAGAAATCGAAAAAAATTTTATAAAATTATTTTTTCAATTTAACCGCCAACAGATGCAGAATCGTAAAAAAAGTTGAAAAAAAATCATTTTTTCCATTTTTAAGAAGATTACCCGATGATCAGAAACAAAAACCTCGCTCCTTTATTTTATTTTGAAGTTTTTATAAATTATAAATTTTCTAAGCCTGTGAAGCAAAAATAAAAACGTGGAAAATTTGCCAAAAATTTTCTTTCGCGCCATTTCTTGAAATTGCTCAAGAACCGTAGCTCCTAAAAATTGTTGACCAAAAGATCTGAAAACTAGAATCTTGGAGTTTCAGAATCCTTTTTTTATGACCTCGATACGACAATTTTTCACTGAAATACAGTCCTTCGAAGATCACCGAAAAATTTGGAAATTTTTATGCGAGCAGTGTAATGGAGAAACTTTTGAGAATTAATTATCAAGAAGTGCGAGGATTTTTTTTACTTTTTCGTTACATAAATAAATTCGTCATCGAGTGATTCCACGTCAAACCAGCAGGTAAAAAAAATCGATGTCTCCGATCATATTCTCGATATTTTCCTGTGTTCTCTATCATGAGAAAACATTGCTGTTAAATCGCTAGCCCGAAATAAAATTATTTGTACGCATTATGATTTTTTTGAAAATTGCGTACTTTTAACGACTCGAAAATCAACTTTTTTGCTTATGTGTATAACTCCGCCGGATTTGGGTATTCGAGAATATTTACGAATAATTTGTTTCTTCTTCAACTTTAAGTCTAAAGTTGCACAAAATAATTGCTTTTTCTGCAACTTTAGATCTAAAGTTGCAAAGAAAGGATTATTCGTATATATTAGACCATGCGGACAAAAAATAGATTTTTTTTTTCGGTTGCATCCACCAAAAAAAGGTGAATTAAGGTAAAAAATGAAGAACCCCCGAAGGAGAGCTCAAAAAAAATTATTTCGAACGGCGCATTGCATTTTAATATTTTCCATAAGAATAACACAGGAAAATATTGGCACTTCTGAACGTCGTAGTAGTACTCTTCAGAAAAAAATCTCACAAAAATGTCATTATGATATTCCGATAGAGAATTGAATTCCCTACAAAAAAAGTTCTTATGAACAATTAGCTTGGAACAACCGTTCAAGTGGTATCGCTGTTTATCGGGCATAGTGCAAAATCATCGACAGAAATACCCCAATTGCAAAAAACAGACTTTTAAAAAAAGGAACGATGATTATTAAGGATTATAATGTAAAAACAAATTATTTTATCTTATCAAACCAAATTCATTCAATAAAACTTTTCGAAACACGATCAACGATGGACGTCGTTTCTTTTATATGTCTTGTCGTACTTGATTCTTTTTTGTATCAGAGAAATATTTTGAGAACGATTCCATGCAAATTGTATGTTAGAGCAGAATATTCTCTACCAAAAAAACCCCAAAAAGTTTTTTCGTAAAGCGAAAAATTCGAAGAATTCGATTTTTCAGCCTTTTGAATTTTTTTTTTCTATCAATTCAATTTCAGACAGCGATACCACTTGAACGGTTGTTTTAAGCTAATTGTTCGTAAGGACTTTTTTTGTAGGGAATTCAATTCTCTATCAGAATATCGTAATGACTTTTTTGTGAGATTTTTTTGTAAAGAGTTCTACTACGACGTTCAGAAGTACCAATATTTTCCCGTGTTATTCTCATGGAAAATATTCAAATGCAATGCGCCGTTCGAAATAATTTTTTTCGAGCTCTCCTTCGGGAATTCTTCATTTTTCACCTTATTTCACCTTTTTTTTGGTGGATGCAACCGAAAAAAAAATATCGATTTTTTTCCGCGCAGTCTAGTATATATTATCATCATTTGATGGAGATGGATCTCAAAGAATTGTAAATAAATTGTTTTATCATTTTTTGAAACAATGACTATCGATTTCATTGACGAAATTCTCCGAAAACCTAAAGTCAAAACCTGAATGTTCCAAAATAGCTGAAACTGATTTGTGAAAGACGAAATTGATCCATAATTTAAAATCTATCGGTCAGACCTAGTTCAAACTCCACAGAAATATAGATTTTCTGTGATAAAAATTTAAAATGATTTTTTCAGATTAAAAAAAAATGAGGTTTCTCAGTTATTCTTCATTTTCGAAAAAAACGTAGTTATACGATTGTGGCGTCATAAATGCACCAAATTAGATTAATTTGTGCTCATTTTGAAGGACTTTGAATACAGTTCGGATTTCTCAAAATGAAATTCTCGAATTCCCAAATCCGGCGGAGTTATACGCAAAGGCAAAAAAGTTGATTTTCGAGTCGTTAAAAGTAGGCAATTTTCAAAAAATCATAATTCGTACAAATAATGTTATTTTGGGCTAGCGATTCAACAGCGATGTTTTCTCGTGATAGAGAACACAGGAAAATATCGAGAGTATGATCGGAGACATCGATTTTTGTTTATCTGCTGGTTTGACGTGGAATCACTCCATCACGTAAATAAATTTTCCTTTTAGTTGAATGTTCGGAGCTTCGAATCCATGAAAAATTCAACTTCGATGCTGAAAGTATGGCTTTGGAAAATCGCAAAATTACCTTGTTACACGGTATTGAGTATTGTCTCAGTATTTGAGGCGATATGAGGGACATTTTATGACGTAAAAATGCCGGACAGCTCTGATAACTGCATGGAAAGAAACCACTGGCTAATCTCTCAAGGCGTCTTCCATGTTCGGGCGGAATCGCGTACCAAGTTTTCGGCGCTCCGAAGTGTAAGTAATTTATGGAATAGAGATCCATGTCTTCGGTGTGCCACGCGAATGTGGTTTTCCACATTCCAAAGTAAAGATAAGCGGTATTAACGCCATCAATCGATATACCGTAATCCTTGTTGACGTAATCGAGAATTGTACCGAGATGATTGATGTTCCATTCCGTGACTTCGGGATCAGTAAGTGAGCCGGAAACATCCGCGCCATAAATTGGCGCGACGTAAGTTATATTTTTCCAATACTTTCGCTCAAGATCTTCGTAATCGAAATGACGAGGCGTACTGTAACGCTCTGAGAAGGCCAATTTTCTGTATTCCTTTATCGTCATTGCCTTCTTCTGTATGTTTATCTGCTGATAAAGTCCCTGTTTGCCCGTCACCACTTGGCAAATCGGCGCAGGAATAGTCAGATTCAAGTCATCTATGTTGTAGCCGCCTTTTCTAGGCACCCATTCCGGCGGTGGTATGACTTTTGCCAAACCGGCCTTGTGAGCTCCTTGACTTTCCATGTACTCGACGTACTTTGCAAAGTTTTTGAATTCCTCGTAAGTCGGTCTGAAGACCTGAATGCGAGGCGTACGCCCCGAATTATTGCTCACCATCGCTGATTTCTCTTCTTTGTCCTTTCGAAATTATGTATCTGCAAAAGTCAACAAAATCCGTTAAACTTGAATGAATTATCGTTGAATTTGAGACTAATTCATATGATCCTAAAGTTTGCATCGGAGTTGGGCGAAGTACTTGAAAGTACTTCAAGTATCAAGTACAAAGTACAGTAGGTACTTGAAGTATCAAGTACCGGGGGTACTTGAAGTACGAAGTACCTGTTACATGCAAGTACTCGTCAAGACGAATACTTGAAGTACAAGTACTTGAAAAAAATCAAGTACCAGTATCGAGGACTTTTCAAGTTTTCGGTTACGTCTCGTAAATTCTGGCACTTGGGTCATTCCATGTAAAATCGACCAAGAATTGGAATCGACCACTTTCAATTTCGATGAAATTTAGTCAGAAGTTTTGTTTTATCATAAAAACAAGTTCTACCGAAGAAAAAAAATTAATTTTTTTATTTTCAAAAGTTATGCAAAATTCAAAATTTAACCATTTTTCAATTTTTTTTTCTAAATATCTTGAAAACTATGATAGTTCTGAAAAATCGTTTGTTTCTTCTTGAAGAGTATACTTGGGGCTACGAAAAAAGAATATTCCGACAACATTTTTTGAAAAATGATGAATTTGGACAAATTTGAATTTTTTTTAAATCGTTAAAATCCACAATTAACATCGAATTTTTTGTTCAGTTATTTGAATATAATACGTTGTACTGATTTAAAATGATGCTGAAATTTTCAGAAAGGTGTTTTTTTTGTTTCAAAAATATGATTTTTTTTAAAGTTGTGTAATCATGTAATTTTGCAATTTTGAGCAGTCAAAGTTACATGATTGATCAACTTCACTTAACTTGAAGGTAACAAAAAAAAAGTTTTACCAAAATTCAAAAATTCATATTTTTTAAACAAAAAAAAACGCATTTCTGAAAATTTCAGAATCTTTTAATATCAGTACAAGGTGTTATACAAAAAAAACTAAAAACTTAATGTTGATCGTGGATTTTCACGATTTTGAAAAATTAAAAATTCTCCAATTTCATCATTTTCCGAAAATTTTCCGAATTTCATCATTTTCCGAAACCCAGAACGATTTTTTCGTAACCATAATAGTTTTCGAAATATTTAAAAAATAAACTTGAAAAAATGGTGAAATTTTGAATTTTCGAAAAAAAAATTTAATATTATTCCTTTGTTAGAACTTTGTTTTATGACAAAAGAAAACTTCTGACCAAATTTCATCGAAATTGAAAGGGGTCGATTCCAAATATTGGTCGATTTGACATAGAATGACCCATATTCAAAGGCTTTGCACATGCAACCATCAGCAAGACACATTCAAAAGTACTTGATACTTGTACTTGAAAAAAGTACTTCAAGTACAGAAAAGTACTTGAAATTTTCAAGTGCAGTACTTCAAGTACATGAAGTACTTGAAAAATTCAAGTACAATACTTGAAGTACTTTTTAAGTACTTTGTACTTGCACGTACTGTACTTCAAGTACCTGCAAGTACCGAGTACTTTCAATTACTGCCCAGCTCTGGTTTGCATCGTTGTAATGCAACGGCCATTGTCAATTTATCAATAAATTCCATTATTCCTAAGAAATGTTTGAATTGAAAATCATGAAATTTATTTTGATACCTTTATTAAGGATTTAGGATTTCAAATGCACAAACAAAACTTAAATCTCACTGAAAATGAATTTAAAAAATTGATTTTCGTTCCATTGCAACGATGCAAACTACATCGTCTAATTCATAAATAGAAACGAACATTTTGTAATGTAAGAAGATGAGCGATAAATGAGTGCTTGATGTTTCAAAAGTTCGGCTAATTGAAAGCACTTTTACCAATTACTCGTTAAATATCAGGGAGGTCTTTCGATGATGGACTTGAAGTTCTGAACGTTCGGATGAACGGAAAATCGAATGATATTCTTTCGAAGGACAGTTTGAGGCCCTTTAACACTTTGGAAATGATTCTTCAGACATTTTTTAATTTAAAAATTGATTATTTACAAAGTACTTGCTCGGCTCTTTTAATTTTTTGTTGAACAAATAAATTTGTTGATTTTTCGTTCAACCGAACATTCGAAACTCCAAGTAAGATAATGCCATTCACACCATTCAGATGACGATAAGTTTTATCTCGATTCACCGCCTTCAAAATGAAAAAGGAAATCGTTTTTTTCTTCCGCCCCAATGATGGAAGCTTCTGCATCGTGGAGCCTCACATTTTTTCAATAATGTAAAATATTCATCTACTTTCTATTTACCTAAATATTCGGTACTTCCAGTTTATAAAGTATATGTTGTTCTGACATAGAAAACATTAAAAATGAAAATATGTTGTAATCGTATGATGTTGAAGTTTACATCGTTGCGATGCAACAAAGATAGATTTCTTTCATGCATTTTTAGCGAGAATAAAGTTTCGCTTGCGCATTTCAAATCCTAAATCCTTAATAAAGGTATAAAAACAAATTTCAATGATTTTCAATTTAAAAATTGTTCAGGAAGAATAGAATTTTATTGATAAATTGATAATCTACAACAATAATAATACCATCGATAATTACAACGATGCAAACTTCAGAATCATGTAATCATATGATGCGGAAGTTTGCATTGTTATAGTGCGAAACGAAAACAAGTTTTTTCAACCCATTTTTAGCGAGAATTATGTTTTGCTTGCGCATTTAAATTCCAAAGCCTTAATAAAAACTCCAAAATACATTTTAACGATTTTTCAATTCAAAAATTTCACGGGAAGGATTTGATTGATAATTGAACAATTGACATTCCATTAAAACGATGCAAACTTCGGCATCATTGAAAATAAGTTTTATCAATTCATTTTTAGATCGCTAAATACATCTTAACAGTTTTTTTATTTGAAAATTGATTAGGAACAATGAATTTGTATCAGTAAATAAACAATGCATTAGAACGACGCAAACTTTAGCATCATGTAATCATGCATCATCTCGACTGGTCTAAATTCTACAATCTTTTTCAAATATTCTCACCTTTTAGGGATTAAGGGATTCTCCTCATTTCTGAGAGTTCAAATACAATCGTGAATCCAATATAAATTTCCAGATGTTCACGACATAATTATAACGTTGACAAACGTTGAAGTGCAAGTGTTTACACGCATCAATTTGACAACAGTGGGACTTGCATCATAGACACAAATTTATTTCGGAGCAACGTTCGCGAAACAAGACACGGAATTCGCGGAAATGGAAATGTTTTTGACAATAGACCGGTTCGTAATTGGGAATAATTTTCATCGTCTCTCTCCGAGGATGAGGATAAAGAAAAAAGAATAAAAAAAACTATAAAATGAAAGCTTATCCTATATATTGGACCAGGGCAATTAAGAAGGGCGAAGAGGGCAGCACAAGAGTCTCATGTTTTTGGAACGAGATGTGCGCGACTTTCGTGCATAAACAAAATGGATGATGCTTATATTGACAGGGATGCTTTGCGATAGTGAACGAACGCTTTCGTACAATTTTTCATTCTCATAATTATCGTCAATTGGACGAAATAAAAAGGCGTCAAAGCTGAAAATTGAATGATTCGTTCGAACAAGAACATTGGTACGGTTTCTCTAGTTTCTGTCTCCAAACGTAATCGAGAAGGGGGCACAAAGTTTTCACAGCATTTTACGATGCCACACACACACACACACACACCCACACAAAAACACTATCTTTGTCCCCCACCCTGTTTTTATAGAGACGTCTCTGCGCGCACGATTTATCCCGTAAACGACGCGTGACGATAATAAATGTTTACTTACGTCAGTTTGAAATATAAACAATCACGCGTCGACGATCACGTGGATCACATTACGTGCGATTATTTTCATTGATATCCCCGAAGATAATCGAAAAACCGAGGCGACGAACCGCACACAACACACGACATGTACAACAAAACCACTGAAGATGCCTCTAAGATCCCCCCCTCGCGCCCCTGCAACAACGCCACAGGAGATCGTGAACCCGGCACGTACGCACATCTGCGCACGCGCATTTCTTCATAGAATGATATATATACTGCAGTACATATGACCATCTTGTAGTTGACATTATACTCACCTGCAGCGCTGCACGTTAGAGATTTTCCAAAAAAGCGAATAAATAATTCCTAACTAAGAAATTTACATGTTAACGGCGAAAGTAATGCCCTGTATATGCAGCGGCTGTAACGAAACTTTGAAAAATTGAAAGTGTATATAGCCATTGAGGCGTTTGTGCAGAAGTTCTTGGCTTATTTGAAAAATCCGCTTGCAGCGCAGCGCCACGCGCGGTCGGTAAGTGAGTTACCCCCACCACCGAAAAAAACTGCAGCCTGTAGGTACGCCATGTTATTGAAGCGCCTTTTTAACTGAATCTACGGTCGCGAGGTGCGCAACGATCGCAGTGTCCTGTTTGGCGGGAAGAATTTGACTTTTCGAATTTTAACTTTAATATACTGTCACTAAATGCAACAAAAATATTGAGCAGCTGTTTGTAAACAGTAATTTTATTGGAATATGAGAGATTTTTGCAAAAATATCAATATTCCAAGAAAACTCAAGTTTTTCGAGTCTCACCACGTGAAGGTCACTTGCTCATCGAGACTCGGAGTATGGAGCACGTATTTTAACCGTACTCTTTAGCGTTACATGCGCAATTCAACGTATACAAAAGATTTTAGCATGGAATTTCTAGTTAAGCAAAGCGTGAAAACGAAAAACGTATACAAAAGATTTTAGCATAGAATTTCTAGTTAAACAAAGCGTGAAAATGAAAAACGTATGCAAAAGATGTGAGCATAGAATTTCTAGTTAAGCAAAGCGTGAAAACAGAAAAAATCGAAGCAAAGTGAAATTTTATAGCTGAGGCAGAGGCTTATACGTGCAACCATACTCCTCCTTTGCTATTTGGCGTTAAAAGTAAGGAAGAAAGAAAAAGCAGTGCAGATAGGAAGGAAAAAAATGTGTAAAACCGCCGTTTTACACATTTCCTTAGAGCGTAAAAAGAGAATAAAAAGCAATTAGCAATCCTTTTATCGAAAACTCGCAACAAACAAATCAAACTCTGAACAGAGAAAAAATTATTAAAAAATGCCGCGAAGACCTGAAGCAAACAAATCAAACTCTGAAACAGAGAACAAATTATTAAAAAATCCCGCGAAGACCTGAAATAAATAAATCAAACCCTGAAACAGCGGTGAGAGCCGGATGTTGCGCGCGCAACACGGGTGACGCATACCTGTGGAATGTGTCTGGTTACCTATTATACGTATCAGAGGGGGCAAAATGAACCAGCTCTGAGACCGCGTGTTATATTCATGCGTCAGAGAGGGGATATTTCAAAGCTCTCGTCGAATATTTTTGCAGAGGGGAATGCGAATCGAGTATCGCTGTGTTGAGAATGAAAACAAAAAGTCGAGCCTCGAGTCTCGACACACACCCAAATTCCAAGCTTTTTTTCAATCTTACTGTTTACATATCTTTCTTATTTCCGTTTACACATTCCAATGCTATCTAAATTCAATCTACATGATAATTATTCTTCAGAATTTGCTCCAAAATGTGCGAAATATTTTAATACTGCTTATTTATACGCAAAAAAATGAACGCTAATTTTTTTTAACACTCCGCACGCGGTCAACTATTTTTTTTTTGTTTATATACGGCAAACATATGTACTCTATAGATATAGAATTTGAATGAATTTTAATTTCGTTCTTTTTTATTCTGAAGAAAGACAGACAGAAATTATTTTGACTCGAAATACTCTTTCTAGAATTGTAAAACAATTTTTTTTTTACATGAATCGTGCATTGAAAATAATATGACATCGAGATGAATAAGGAATTACTCAACCCTGATTGGAAATTTTTTTTTTTCATTTTAATAATCGTTCAATACGCGTTTTGTACGGTTTGTACAACTTGTTATTCAATAATGATTTCATACGAAATTTTTCAATGTATTTGTTTTTATTTCTTTTATATTTTTATAATGTTTTTAAACTAATTCTAAATTCGATCCTTATCCATGTGTTTAAATATATTCTATAATCTCACAGTGTCTCGTGCATTTGGAATATCAAAAATATTGTCGTGGTATGCAAATGTTTTGAACTTCGATTGAAATTTGCGATTTTGAGGTTTTTCAGAATAGGGCTAAAATTGAGCAAAAATGTTTTTGATAAAAGTTCATAAAAATGTTGATTTAAAAAAAAAATATATTGGTAGATTCGTGTTCAGGAGAACAAAATACGTTGATATAAAGCTTGAAAAAGAATTGTTATTTTTTTTTCATTTTGGCAAAAATTGAATCTATCCACTAAAATAGGTGTAATTTTTGTCTACTCAAAACCTGTGCTCAAGACTTCGCACTTTCTCCTCGTAATCGTTGAAGCTTTAAAATTCCGTTTTGTTCATCCGATTCTGATGATTTTTCGATTTTTGGCAGATTTTTAAAGTTCAATCGTCGATTTTTGCAAATTTTCTAAGGCATACCCCTTTCCATTTTTACAAGAAACCATCTAGAAAATTATAAAACGAAGAAAATGACGCCTGAAAGAAGTCTGTACAGTCAAAAACACGTCAATTATGGCTGTTCAAAATTTTTTGTCTGTGTATCCCCTTAAGAATTTCGAAAAAAATGAAACAAAAAAAAAGTAACTTGAGGATTTGGAAACAAAGAAAATGACTCCTGAAAGAAGTCTCTATGATCAAAAACACGGGAGTTATGGCTGTCATGATCTAATTCATTTTTACCGCCATTGTCGCTCCCCTTTGAGGGAATTCCCCCGTGACGTCAGTACATAGAATTTCTTGGAAGAGCTGGCGGAATTCCAAATTGTCCAAATTGAGAGAAAGCTTATTTGAAAAAAATCCTCGCAGCGCAGCGCCACGCGCGGTCAGATGTTGAACCTGCGTAATAACAAAAAATGATCGCAGCGCCATATTTGTCTTATCGGCGCACTCCCGAACTTCGGTGAATAACAATATGCGGTTAAGCGTGTGCGTTTGTCCGGCTGACAAAGAGCGGGATTTCTGTTAAGTATTGATATTACTTTTTGCAAAAAATTAAAGGACACTCCGAGCCTGTAAGCTCTTCGTATTGTCAAAATAGTGGACAAAAATCATATCGCGCATTCGTCGAGTTATTATTGTGACCGTAACTTTGAAACAGGATTAAATAATGTCGGACGAGAAGAAGGTAACATCCGGACATAACCTCGAAATCGGCGAATCGTGTCGTAAACTATGTCACGTTTTTCGAATATATATAACATTGTTTCATTTTGTCATCGTAGGAAGCGAAAACCGAGTCTGAGCACATAAATCTCAAGGTTTTGGGACAAGATAGTGCGGTGGTACAATTCAAAATAAAAAAACACACACCACTTCGAAAATTGATGAATGCTTACTGCGATCGCGAGGTGAGGCCGTGAGGCTCTATTTTTTTTATATTTTCTTTAATTTTCGTCTCGTTCGATATTCGAGCATGACTTCTGTCTCGCTGAAACAAAACGCATTCAAATTCTATTAAAAGTCAATCAAAACTTACTCATACAAGTTGTGGGACTGCCAAGTGTATTTGCGGTGGTGAATAAACAATGTTCTTGTATGATAATTTTATAGTCCAAGGTGTACCTCGATAATTGTTTTCAACTTTGTCACTCTTGGAATAGTTTCTTATACAACACTCCGGGTCGATTATTAAATATCAATTATTAAATGAATACTCAGCTGAATGCAAAATCGATGAATCTTTTCCTTTAAGAATAACTAAAAAGTCTCCACTGATATTTGAGAATCAATTATTAAAATTCCGTCTGTTATTTGATCAAATTATTTATCAAGAATCAGCAGATTCGAAACTTCAGGTACATAGAAATAACATATTAAAGTCTGAGACAAATGCAATAAGAATATAAGGGGTATTCCATGCGTAGCGAGACAGGTTTTGGCCAGGGGTCTCAAAATTTTTCGTTCGTTAATATTTCGTTTTCTTATATCATATAAAAACATTTTGATGTAGTTATCAACCACAATTAAGACTTTGTTTTTGTCAAGTACTAATTGAAAAATAAAATAAAATATTTTACATACTTTTAATAATAATAATACAGCAAAAATTACATCTGACCCGTGCTTTTTAACAAGAAAAAAATGCTCTTTTCAATAAAGCTAATGGAATATTAATCCAATTTGTAAAGAAATTTATAGCCAAAAAACGGAGAAAAAATCCGTTTTTGTTTTTTTTTGGCCCTTTGGGTCTACTGAGGTGTATCAAAAATTTTACTGAACATATTTCAATATGTGAGAAACGTTCAGTACAATTTTCGGCTTGCCTTTTTTCTTTGTTCACTGGCAATTAAATGTGCAGTTACTCCGTAAATAGTCCAGTGAACAAAAAATAAAGGCAAGCTGAAAAATTTTCTGTACGTTTCTACCATGTTGAACAATGTTCAGTAAAATTTTTGATAAAATTCAGTAGGCCCCAGGGGCTGAAAAAACATGACAACGTTTGCTTTAATTTACTTTAATGAAAAGAGAGCTTTTTTTCCAGTTAAAAAGCACTGGTCAGATTTTAATTTTGCTGTATTGACACTTAAGAGACACACAATTAAAGGGACGTTAAATTTTTATTTTTTTCGATTCGAACTCTACAAAAACCCAGACTCAATTGGGGTTCATAACCAGAGTTGCGAAAATAGTAATGTTAAAGTAATACATTACCCATTACTTTGAACAATGTGTATTGGACAAGTATTCCATTACAAATGAAAATAGTAATGTGTAATGGATGTGTGTTCCATTACAATTAAAAAAAGTAATGCGTAATGGATACATGTCCCATTACAAATAAAAAAAGTAATGTGTAATGGATGCATGTGCCATTACGAATAAAAAACAGTAATGTGTAATGGATGCCTGTTCCATTACAAATTACACTTAAAAAAAAAAGTAATGTGCAGTGGAGAATATTTCATTACAAATAGAAAAATTGCCGTGCTCGTATTAGAAACTTGCACATTGCTGTCTCATTATTTTATTTCGCTCACTAAAAGTTCATCCACAATTATCACAAATGATCCATAAAGTTAAAAAAAAGAACATGCACATTATTTAGGGATTCAATAAAACGACAAATTTTGTATCAGTAACTTGTAATTTTTATTAGATTGCTTATAATTATGGGTAACAGCGTGTAGAAGCAAGTTCAATATAAAGTTGGATAATTTTTGGGGTTGAGTACATTTTCGTACTTTATATTTAACGATGAACTGTCTGTTTTTTTTTGTTTCTATTTTTTAACTTTATGGATCATGCGTGATAATTCGGATGAACTTTTAGTGAGCGAAATAAAATAATGAGACAGCAATGTGGAAGTTTCTAATACGAACACGGCAATTTTTCTATTTGTAATGGAATATTCTCCACTGCAAATTACTTTTTTTTATCTGTAATGGCACATGCGTCCATTACACATTACTTTTTTTTATTTGTAATGGAACATGCCTACTTTACACATTACTTTTTGTATTTGTAATGGAACAGGCATCCATTACACATTACTTTTTATATTTGTAATGGTACACTTATCCATTTCACATTATGCAATGTAATGGGTAATAAATACAGTAATGCATTATCAAAGTAATGCATTATTTACAATTCAGTTCATAACCAAAGAATTGACTTTGCAAAGAATCTCAGTTATGTTGTTCAAAATTGCATAGCTTTCCCAATTACTCCGGAATTCTCACACTGGAGCTATTCTATTTCGGCTCGGAAGAGTCAGGGAATTTTTCAGAGAAATTTTTGTGGCAACAAAGGAAATTGCTGTATATAAGAATTACGGTAGAGGCGATACGATAATTGTCATGTTATTTTTTCAGGGTCTCGCAATAGCTGCGGTAAGGTTTAGATTCGATGGACAGCCGATCAATGAGGTGGACACACCAACGACCTTGGAAATGGAGGAAGGGGACACCATAGAGGTCTATCAACAGCAAACGGGCGGATCGTGATGCGACTCTTCACAATGACGCCCTCTCCCCCACCTTAAAATAAAGTCAAATTTTCTTTATTTTCTAATTTTTTTAATAATACCTCTTAAGGATCTTTGTTTTAATGTCGTGCATGTTTTTTTCTCTTCGATATTTAACGAATATGTGAAACATACATAACATAGGTCGTAGGTTTAATAATGTTCATTGAATTACTGAAAGACAAATGAACAATGAAATTGGAAGATTAACACTCTCATCTTTCTCAGCCACTCACAAACACGCGTACACAAACATACATACGTACATACACACACAAACGAACCCACAAACACACATATTCATTGTAACATATTACAAAGTTTCACTATTTGAATGAAGAAAAAAAAATACAAATGAGGAAAAAAGTTGCACGTATATTGTATTATTATTATTATTATTATTATTATTATTATCTTGTAAACTCTTCATTATCGGTTTTCGTTTATCGTCATGCACTCGAGGCGTATGCAGTATTCTAAGGTACTGACTTCCTTAATTTTCGAATGGTTCTCGCCGAAAGCAACTTTAGCAACGTCCGATACTTTTCTTATAACGTCGTAACCTTCTTGCGGTTTTCTGCCGAGTCCCAGCAATTTGGCGAGCAAAATATACACTCGTACGGTCAACGGATGCGTATCACCGTAATAATATCTGGAAAAAAAAAAAACAATACGAAATTTGATCAAAGTACTTTTAAAAACCTTGAGAAGTCTTCAAAACTTCAAAAGAGGTCTGGAACGTTTTTTTTATGCCATTTCGCCGGAAGTCGACGTAAACTAATTTAACAAGCGGCATTTTAAAGGGGAAGAATTCGGCTTCATTCTATGCTTTTTAAAATTATTTTTACAATTTGTTTTTAGATTTGAACTCTATTTTGAAAACAACTGTTTTTCGCCTTTTTTTTCCTCTCTTCAGGTGCACCCATCTTCCAGAGGCAATTTTTTAAATACATTTTTACGATTGGATTCATCAAGGGGAAAGTTTGAGCTTCAATTTTCTTTTTTTAAGAACTTTGAGCGATTTTTTTTTCCAAAGTTATTCTGCTTTTTGTGAAAAAAGAGTAAATTTGAAAAATCCCGTATAACACGAAAACAAAGAGGATTCACGAAAAACTTTAAGATAGCAAAAAGTTGCGTCTGTTTTCGGTGAGTTCGGAGGAATTTTTTCAAATTTTTTTTCCGAAATTTGTTTTTCTCATTTTCTGGGTCGGAGCTCGGATCATTTAATTACCATAACTCGAGAACTATGGGATTATTGATAAAATTTCAAGAAGGGAAAATACTTTATTTCGCCATTTTCAACACATTGGAAGTTTTTTCACATTTTTTCCCAAACTTTTTATCTCCGATTTTCGCTCGAAAAAAAAATCTGAAAAAATTTCTTCGAACTCAACGAAAACGGACGCAACTTTTTGTTATCTTAAAGTTTTTCATGTATCCTCTTTGTTTTTGTCCTATACGGGATTTTTCAAAATTCCTCTCTTTTCACAAAGAAATAGAATAACTTTGGAAAAAAAATCGCTCAAAGTTAAAAAAAAAAAAGAGAAATTTAAGCTAAACTTTGTCAATTTTTAATATTTTTCAATAAAAATTTGTATGAACATAGTTAAATATATACTTGATAAATTGCTTTTTGTCTGATTCTCGAATAATTATCTCGACTTACACAATCCCGAAAGGACTAACTTGAGAAACTTACTCGTATTTTTGGGTCAATTTTCTCGCATATATTTCAGCTTCGTCCCAAAGTTCGAGCTCAGTCGCTGACGGCAATGCAATTTCCAACATGCGAACATGCAACATGTTTAACGGATGAAGTACACCCTCTTGTTCCTTTAAGCACATTCGGCAATCTTCCAGCACTAACTTGCCTTAACAAAAATAATGAAAAATAATGAAATTAGAGCCCTTTCGCTGATGCGAGAAATGTTATTATCGTTACGAATCGTTCACATATCGTACTTGGGTTATTCTCCATTTTCTCAAGATAATGCAACGATCTTGATACAATCATCTCGAAATCGTCGTGGAAATTCGCCGGAAATTGTTGACCGCATTTCCCGCACGTCTTATCCTCGGGAAAACATGGATTTGTGCAATTTTTGTTTGGACAAGCAGCGGCTCCAGCGACTGGCTCAGGATTGCTGCATCTTTCGCAATCGCACCAAAAATAATACGAACTCTGCAGCTCCGCTCGCCTCTCATCGACCGATTGCAATATATCAATGTACGTTATCGATACCTAAGACCGGTAAGAATACAAAATTTAAACAAATGTGTACGAGTGATTATTGCTGTTTTTAAAAACAATTTTCTCGAAGAACAAGAATTTTTCATGTGCTTGTAAAAATGCTGGCAATATTATTAAAATGCCCCGGGCATCGAGAAACTAATTATTAATTCTTATTTGGATCTTCGAGAAAATGAAAAATTCGGAAAACTCTCTTAAAAGTATTCACCAGACTGATTAAAAAACCCTGCAAATTGAAATTTCCACATTGCTTCCTCATCTTTATCCATAGTTCACATAGCTTCCTTTAACACACAGTATGGCGATCAAATTTGGCTTCCTCATAAAGGAAGCTTTGTTAATTATTGAAAAATATTAGTAATCAATGTGCAAATTTGATCGATTTTCGCCAAATTTGATAGCAAATAACATTGATAGCTATATTGGCTCTTCACAAAATTTCATTGCAATATCTACAAAATCTCAAAAGTTATAGCGTTTAGGCTTCTTTTATAAAAATTAAAAATTTGATAAAAATTTTATCATTCGATCGATTCTCGCCAAATTTAATAACGAACATCCTCGATAGCTATATTAGCTCTGTGTAAAGTTTCAGTGCAATATCTTAAAAATTGCACAAGTCAGAGCGTTTCCGCTATTTTTCAAAAAATTAAAAATTTCATAAAGTTGTAATCCCTCGATCGATTTTTGCTAAATTTAATAGCGAACAACCTCGATAGCTATATTAGCTCTGTGCAAAGTTTCAGTACAATATCTCAAAAATTGCACAAGTTAGAGCGTTTAGGCTATTTTTCAAAAAATTCAAAATTTCATAAAATTTTAATCCCTCGATGGATTTTCGCCAAATTCAATACCAAACAACCTTAATAGCTATACTAATTCTGTACAAAGTTTCCGGCAAAATGTTAAAAATTATTACTAAATATCTTTCTTTAAAAAAAGTTTCAATTGCGTTAACATAAATTATCTAATTTTTAAAGAAATGACCCCATTAAAAACATTTTTCAGGAAATTTTAAATTTTTTTTACCCAATCCAAAAAAGGCTTTTTTTTGAATAGCTATAACTTCTACAAAAATTGACTAATTGGGACTTTTTTTTTAAATTTTCGTTTCTTAAATGTACTTTCCGAAAAAAAATACAAACAATTTTTAAGATATTAAAGTCTATGAAATATCTCACTTTTTCGAGAAAAATCACCTTTTTTTCTCGAAGTTCGCTATTTTTAATTTTTTTTGTTTGTTTCACTCAAAAAATACTTCGATCAATTCCGGAAAAAATGCCGCTCGACATGGAGTGAAAAATAGTTTGAAAAATTGAAAGTGGTAATCCTCGAAAAAATTTTGATTTTCTTTTTAAAAAAAGTGAAAAAAAAAATAGAAGGAAATGTCGGCCCACTCCATGTTGAGCGGATTTTTTTCCAGAATCGATCAAAGTATTTTTTGAGTGAAAAAAAATAGCGAACTTTGATAAAAAGACGATTTTTCTTGAAAAAGGGAAAAATTTCATATATTTTAATATCTCAAAATATTTTTGTATTTTTTTTCGAAAAGCACATTTAAAGGAAGGAGTGAGTTTATCGAAAAATCATAGGAGATCTTTTTTGTAGAACGTTCAATTCTCAACAAGAATATGTATCGTTCATTTTGGTAAATTGACTTGAAGCCGAGGTATAAAATTTCAAAGTTTGAAACTTTTTTTTCCCGTGTTATTTAAATGGGAAACAGAAATTCGGGATCAGTCGAATCTAAATATTTATATTAAGAGCTCTGCTTTTAACAGGCATCTTTTTTCACCTTCCCGAAAGTATTTAATAAGGGATTTCGATTTTTTTTTACCTTGCTCCAATCGAACGACGGTATGTCGCGAAAGGCACGCACAGTAAGAGTCGTACCGTCGAAAATAGTCGAAGCGTTTGGGTTACAGCTGTGATCAATTATCGATGGGCCGAGATAAATGCCGACTCCGATGCTCGTTATTTCACTGTCCAATAAGTGAAAGGAATTGGTGCTCATACGGCCGTAAATTTCACAGCATTCGCGCACAGAAGGCAGCATAGAATTTGGCAAAAAGTCCGCTAGTACAGCGCACAGAGATGTGAAATGGTCGATTTTCTTCAAGTCCACCTTTATGTCGCAATAATCTGTGGAAGTAAAAGAAGAATTGGTGAAACATTCTACATAGTTAATAGGGTGAATCGAAAAAATTAAAAATTGTTGGCTACCCCCAGAAATCAAAGATATCGTTGAAACAAAGGTCTCTCTGCGACGGTTCGATTTTTTGAATTCTTTTAGAGGGCGCGCGTGACGCTCAAAAACGCCATTTTTAGCGTTAAATTTACAATATCACTGATAAACGAACACAGATCATTCAAAAAATTCTGAATATTTTATATAAGGTGCCCAGATATGTACTCTTTCAAACCCATATTTACTGAACATTAAAAAATGGTTCATGTATTTGAAAAAAAATCTCTGAAAATCAATATTTTCACTATTTTGCTTCCTCATAAAGGAATCTTTGTTTTCGTGAAAAAATTTGTTTCGCGATTTTTATGCCAATGTGTTCAAAATGTCCTAAAACATCAAGAAATCATATTTAGAAAAAATGTCCGGATGTGTGTGTGTGTGTGTGTGTGCGTATGTATGTATCCTGAGTTTCAGATGTGAATAATGAATTACTCGAAAACGCTTCGAGATATCAAGCTAAAATTTGGCAAACTTGTCGAGCACGAATTGCTCTTCAATATGAAAAAAAAAAATTGTTTTAATTATAACGGGTGTTCAGATTTTATCGACTTTTTTCGTTTTTGCAAGAATGACGTAAACGCTCTAACCTCTGTAATTTTCAAGACATTGCACTCAAACTTTGTACAGAATTAGTATAGCTATTAAGGTTGTTCGGTATTGAATTTGGCGAAAATCCATCGAGGGATTAAAATTTTATGAAATTTTGAATTTTTTGAAAAATAGCCTAAACGCTCTAACTTGTGCAATTTTTGAGATATCGTACTGAAAGTTTGCAAAGAGCTAATATAGCTATCGAGGTTGTTTGCTATTAAATTTGGCAAAAATCCATCAAGGGATTAAAATTTTTTGAAAAATAGCGTAAACGCTCCGACTTGTGTAATTTTTAAGATATTGCACTGAAACTTTACACAGAGCTTATATAGCTATCGAGGATGTTCGTTATTAAATTTGGCGAGAATGGATCGAATGATTAAATTTTTATAAACAAAGCGTAAACGTTATAACTTTAAATTTTTTTTAGATATTGCAATGAAGATTTGTGAAGAGCCAGTATAGCTATCAATGTTATTCGCTATCAGAATTGGCGAAAATCGATCGAATTTGCACATTGATTACTAATATTTTTCAATAGTTAACAAAGCTTCCTTTATGAGGAAGCCAAATTTGATCGCCATACGGTGTGTTTCAATTTATTATATCATGGAATATTGATTTTTGTCTTCTGAAATGGTTTTGCACTTCTTCCATCTTTTTTCTTGTAAAACTAAGTATCAGTATTGTTTATAATGCGAAAATTGCTGATAAATAAATTTTTTTAAATATGAAAATTTCCAAAATAAATATTTATTTTTTAGCAATTTTGCGTTGCAAGCAATACTTATACAGAGTTTTATAAGAAAAGAGATGATCGAAATACAAAAACGTGTTGGAAGAAAAAAATCAATATGTAATGATATAATTAATTGAAAAATAGTGAAAATATTGATTTTCAGAGATTTTTTTTCAAATATATGAACCATTTGTTAATGTTCAGTAAATATGAGTTTTGAAAGAGTACATATCTGGGCACCTTATATAAAAAATTCTGAAATTTTGAATGATCTGTTTTCGTTTATCAGTTATATAGTAAATTTAACGCTGAAAATGGCGTTTTTGAACGTCCCGCGCACCTTCTAAAAAAATCCAAAAAATCGAACCGTTGCACAGAGACCTTTATTTAAATGATATCTTTGATTTTCGAGGGTAGCCAACAATGTTTAATTTTTTCCATTCACCCTAATAGTTAATATTGCCATCCCTTGATTGTACGCTATTAAATTTAGTAAAAATCAATTAACGGGTTAAATATTTATTAAATTATGTTTTTGTTTTAAATTATGTAAACTCTATCTTTGAGAATTTTCAAGATACTACACTGAAATTCTTGGATCGTTAAAGTAGTGACTATGTTTGTGCAATAGAGAATTTTGAGAAAATCGATTAAATAGCTGGAATTAAAATAGTGGATTTAAAAAAAATGGAAAATGCCTTATCTTGGTGTGCTTAATATTAAATGAATAACGGTACAAAACTTTGTAAACTGGAAGCATAGTAATTATTTTCTAAAAAAAAAAGTAAAAAGGACTTATGGAAAAAACTAATCGAGGAAGTAATGACTTCAAATCCCAAAGTTTCCAACTCTGTGATCAATTTTTGCCAAATTCAATTTCAAGCCATGATGGTCACTATTTTAATCGCGCAACAAATTTTTGAATCAAACCCCTGCAAAAATTTGTTCTGAATATGATTCCTCAATATTTTGGAACATACCGAACCTTTTATCATGAAAATTGAGGAAAAAAATAAACACAAATAAAGCTTCTTCCAGGAGGAAGCGAAACTATGATAAACTATGATATAATAAAATCGTACGGGACATCAAATCTCCAAAAGTTCTGTAGTCGGTCGAAGAATAATAGCCCCTCTCTTCGGCTCCGCCGTTCTGGAGCTTGATTATTATGCGCGCCATCATTCTCGCGGCGTCCGGTACCTCCAGAGGATAAATCCTCTTGATATTTGGACATTCTATTTTGTGCAGAGCCCATGATTTTTTCTGACAACTCCTACTGCAATAATAGACCCACTGGCAGCCGGAGCATCTGGAAAGCTTGGAACTGTAAAAGAAGAAAAAGAAATTAGCAAATTTGAAGAGTAGTCGACACGCCGCATCAGCGAAGAAACTTTGTCCATACAAAGAATTATTTCAACGTCACAATGTACCGTTTTAAACACATGTCACAGAGTTGGGTACGAAATTTCGAGCTGAGAACCGACACGAAAGGTTCAGCTTCGATGAGGGTTGTTCCTTTTTTCACGAAACTTCCCTTTTCGATAAATTTCACCCGATTTTCGTAGATCTCGGCCATGTTATTGAAGTATTATTGTTCATATGTCTCACATACCGATCACAGATGATTTTAATAAAGTATTAAATAACGAATAACCGCGACATGTAAAATTATCATCGAAGAACGAAGTCTCGGTATCATTTGAAGCGTGCCCGCGAAGTCGAGAAATCACGCGAGTAATTATAAATACGTGGCTCGTTATGTGATAACGGTGCATATAGTTTTTGTGAGAAGCGGCCGGAGAAACCGCGGCGGTTTTAATCGACTCGGTCGAGAATAGCGAAATTAGCTGGGTTCGAAAGGTTAAAATTTAGGTCACTGGCTCCGCGAATTCATCGTATTCCGGGCTCTCTACCAATTTCATGCCCTGCGGAGAGGGAGAGTGACAGAGGAGCGAGCTAAAGCCTTAAGAGGGGTGTAAAGGTCGACATAACCTCAAAAAATGTTTAACACATTTTTCTCGGAGATGGCTTGATGGAATAAAAAAAGAATAGTAGGGTCACTTTCACATATTAATAACGCAGGAGGCCCCTTCGTCTTTTTTAATTCCATCAAGCCATTCCCGAGAAAAATACGTTAAAACATTTTTGAGGTTATGTTAGCCTTTACACTCCGCTCACAACACTTCGTTTATGCGGACGCATTGTTTCTTTGAATATTTTTTTTCATATAATCGAAGGCGGAAAAGCAGGATGGGCCCGCGATTTGCCCCGTCACTTATTTATTACATATTTGCATTTAGATACAAAATCGAAGTGTCAGCGGAAGCCGTCCAGACGTTCTCTAGACCGGTTTCACGCGGTTATATCGACGGGCAAATAGACGGGAATCTAGAATAACTGACAGACTTCTCGTCAGTCTAAAGAACCGTCAATGGCAAAAAATACGGAAACGGCAGAATCGAAAAATCAACAGAATCGGATGAACAAAGCGGGGTTTTGAACCTTCAACGATTGATGACCGGAGCCTTTAAAAATTTGACAAAATTCGATGGTTGAACTTTAAAAATATGCCAAAAATCGAAAAAATTCAGGAAGAAAAGGCGCGAGACGCGTCACTCTGTTGTTCCCACTGTAATGGCAAAGCTTTCGGAAGGACGCGACTCTTATTGTCGCGATATTCGATAACTGATTTGTTCAATGTCACACATTTAATTCACTGAAAAACAGGTAATATCGGAAAACAATGGATGAAAAAACACGTTTGAACTCGCAGAACATGGGAACTAGAGGAACTGCTATGCGACGACCGACGTGGCCGGCCGGCGTCAGCTGTTCAGTCAGAGCAGCGCGCGCGCAAGATCGAGTCGATGGTCGAAGCAAAATAGTGCATCGCAGCGCGCTCTGTCGGACTGAGACCGAACTTTCATTATATAGGTCATCAGCTGCTGTGACGTCATTATATAGGTCAGTGGGTGAACAGCTGTTGTGAAGCGACGTGCTCGAGACTAGGTCACGATTATTCTCGGAAAAAATTCCTCCGTATATGGCACGAAGCTTTCAGGAAATTCTATGCAGTGACGTACTGACTGAGCGAGGGAATTCCCTCAAAGGGGTGCGACAATTGCGGTAAAAAAGAATGTGATAATGGGCAGCCATAACTCCCGTGTTTTTGATCGTATAGACTTCTTTCAGGCGTCATTTTTTTCGTTTTCGAATTCTTCAGGTCCCCATTTTGAGTTTTATTTTTTTCAAAATCCTTAAGGGGGTACGCAGAGAATAAATGTTTGAACAGCCACAATTCCCATGTTTTTGATCATACAGACTTCTTTCAGGCGTCATTTTCTTCGTTCTCAAATTCTCTGGGTAGTTTTTTCAATTTTAGTTTTTTTCGAAATCCTTAAGGGGGTATGCAGGGAATAATTGTTTGAAAAGCCATAACTCCCGTGTTTTTGATCCTACAGACTTCTTTCAGGTGTCATTTTCTTCGTTATCAAATTCGCTGAGCGGCCTTTTTTAGATTTATTTTTTCGAAATGCTTAAGGGGGTACGCAGAGAATGAATGTTAGAACAGCCATAACTCCCGTGTTTTTGATCATACAGGCTTCTTTCAGGCGTCATTATCTTCGTTTTCAAATTCTCAAGTTACTTTTTTTGTGTTTTATTTTTTTCGAAATTCTTAAAGGGGTATGCAGAAAATAAATTTTTGAAAAGCCATAATTCCCGTGTTTTTCATCCTACAGACTTTTTTCAATTGCCATTTTCTTCGTTATCAAATTCTCTAAGCAGCCTTTTTTAGTTTTATTTTTTCGAAATTTTTAAGGGGGTACGCGGAAAATAAATTTTTGAACAGCCATAACTCCTGTGTTTTTGATCCTGCAGACTTTATTCAGGCCTCATTTTCTTCGATTTCAAATTCTCTAAGCGGCCTTTTTAGTTTTATTCTTTCAAAATCCTTAAGGTGGTGCACAGAAAATCATTTTTGAAAATTTAGAAAATTTACAAAAATCTTACAATAAAATAAAATTTACAAAAATCTAACAATAAAATAAAATTTACGAAAATTTGCAAAAATTGCCATGATTTTGCTCTTCATTCCCTACATTAAAAAAAAATCCCAAAGTTCGACCTGCAATACATTGAAAAAAAATAAAATCGACAACATTTTTCACTTTTCATTGAAAATCCAAAATCGATCGAGGCAGAAAAACGTTCTATTTATGAAAACACAGGTGCATAATTGCGGAAAATAGAGACATTGGATGAATAACACATGAAAAATGTGGGTCAGCGTAGTTGATCTGTCATAGTAACGAGAATTTTTTTAACTCCATTTTTCCATGAGAATTGTCTCCATAAAACGTATAATTGAAACACACACACAAATGAGAGATGATGAAAAATTCTCGACCGTAAGAATTTCGCAAATGTATAAAGTATACGAGATTCGAGAAAAAGACATTTCTGGTATCTGCAAATCAATTGGACATAATTTAAATTACGCAGCACCGTATAAAGTCATTCTCGAAGTTCACACAAAGTCGAGTTTCGAAAAAAAGCCGTACACGTAATTCCTGAGGATCGTTAATCGCTCCACGTTTTTGTTCATTCATTAAAGAGCTTTTTTTATCTCTACCAATACTCCAGAAAAGAAAAATTCCAACATTCCTGCGGTCGCAATGAGTTAAGATGAATGGATCGTGAATCTGGAGAATGGATCAAGAATTCGTGATATTTCATATATGGAGCAGCAAAAAATTCTCTCCAACAAAATCATGTACAACGTATGACTGATTCTTCGAAATTTCTATGGGTCATTCCATGTCAAATCGATCAATAGTTGGAATTGATCTCTTTCAATTTTGATGAGATTTAGTCAGAAGTTCTCTTTTATCCTAAAATACCTTTCTGACATTTTTTTTCGGAATATTTTTTTTTCGTAACTATAATAGTTTTCGAGATATTTAAAAAATAAACTTGAAAAATTGGTGAAATTTTGAGATTTGCATAACCTTCGAACAAAAATTTGTAATTTTTTTCCTTCGGTAGAACTTTGTTTTATGATAAAAGAATACTTGTGACCAAATTTCATTGATATTGAAAGGGATGGATTCCACCTATTGGTCGATTTGATATGGAATGACCCACATGGAGCTGAAAAAAATTCTCTCCAACAAAATCATGTACAAAATATGCACGTATGACTGATTTTTAAAAATTTCTATATAAAGTTTGACCTGATATTTTGGAAATACTTAATGAATCCGGAATTTCTCACACACAAAAAAATCTTTCAGCGTCATCAACGAGATTCCTAATTTTATTCAGGACTTCACAAAGACTCCAGATGATTATCGTTACTTAAAAAAAAACTCAGAGAAATTTTGGGGCAAGGAAATTAAGGCTAAAATTTATATTTAATTTTTGAGCAAGGAAATTGAGGCTCAAATTTTTATCATGAAATTGGTCATATTGTATGACACGCTTTTGAATCTCTCGTAATAAGTTGACTCGCGTCTATGAGAACCAAGATTTTTTCTCCGTTGAAAATGACACAGAAGATTCTTTGCCAGCTACGTTCCTGAAATACGTGTCCACATATCGGGGAGAGAGAATCAAGAAGCGATCTGTGCAGAGGTAGTTAAGTACTAAAACAAAATTGATGAGAAAAGGGGTCAAGACTATACGCTTTTATACAGCCGAAAGTATATATGGAGCATTCCATACGAAATCGACCGATCCGCAGCCCTGACCCCGATGTGAACAAATTTTTGACTCAAAATTTCAAAAATTGACTGAGATACACCCAAAGGAAGAGCAGATGAGAGAGGAAGCAATACAAACAAAAAATTGCCAATTTTGTTGACGTTTTTACGTTTATCGTCAGGTTTAAAAAGTTTCAAAAACACTAGGCCAAAAAATACAGAAATAGAGTCATTCTAAAAATTTCAAAACGAGAACTTAGAAAAAGAGGAAATTCTGAAAAAATTCATATGCGTTTAAAAAAATTAATGCAATCGATTTGTTTAAAAAAAAAGAACTTACCGAAAAGTTGTTGAATAATTATTTGCTTAAACAATGGATTAATAACTTTTGGGCAATATTATTATTGATATAATTGTCGTTTATGGCATGCCAAATGTTGCTGAATTTTTTCAGATTTTTATTGTACCACGAAGTGCGGAAATTTGAATCAGATAAAATTTTTGGCTAGGACTGTAGGGGCAAAGCATTCTTAACGCGCGTCATTTTCTCAGCTATCACGGACGATCGATTCGATGACACCTGACGATTTATGTTTCTCGCTTTTGTCGGCGAATCCGTAATTATCGGTTCATACGATTGCATCTTCTCACTGATTACGACTAATTTTATAAATTACTCGTTCACAAGACAATTAGGGGCATCTGTTATCGTGTGCTACGATTTTCTTGTGTCATATCGATTCTCTTTTTTTTTCTCACAGTTTTTTTCTTCCCGGTTTGCTGAGCGAAGTGCAATATTATCGAGAAAATCATCTCGTGGCAATAAATCAATGGATGACTTAGGCCCGAATATTAAGTTTTTAAGATCTATCTTAAGATCGATCTTGAGAACTCAAAATTCAGGCCTTAGAAAATAGATTGATGGCTCTAGTTTTTTTTTACTTTCGGAATATTCGTTTAGAAGACTTCATTTCACAATGGTAGGAAATTTGATTGCAAATCGAAATAATTATAAAAAGAAAAAAAGTTTATTTTCATGTATATAAAAAAAATAGGTTAATTTTTCATTGAGATTTTTGGAAATGAAAAATGTAAACGAAACAAATAATTGAAAGTTAAAATATCAAGTCTGCGAAAATGCGGGAGCATCGATGATTGGGAATTTAAAAAAAATGTACAATAGACGTAACAAAGAATTTTTTTATATTGGCATTTTTTTATTTTCAAGAACGATGGTCCCAATAAATATCAACATTGATGTGGCAGTAAAAAAAAAAATTGTGGTAAAAAAAATTGCACTGACTTCCGGAAGAGATTTATCAAAATGATAATGAGTACTGTTAATTAGGCGTTACAGACTTTCATCGATGAAGGTATAAGATACTTTGCAAAAGATCGTCTCGATCGGGTCATGTACGACGATGCGTTAAATTGTCGTTACGAAAGAAAAATAATCAAATATCCAGAGTCGTTGTTCGCTGATGAAAGTTTTCATTATCGAAGTATGTGATCGAAACGCTTGTATCTTGATTGGAAAAAATGCGGATTCGCCGGGAATACTTTGCGAGCGGAGTAAGCTTATGCACTGTTAAGGGGACTGAGAAACAAAATATCTCGAATTTTTTTGGATTTTTCAAAAATATTCTGTTACAATTTAATCTCTTCCAGATATTTCGGCGCAAAGAGAATTGATAAATTCGCAAAATTGAGCTCAGGAGAGGAATAAAATCCAATACTCTATCAAGGCGTTTTGCTGGAAACAATTTTGTACTAGTTTTGCCGGGATAGTTCAAAAACGATTGAAAATATCGCTTAAGATTTTTTTTTCCAAAAATGAAGTCATCAACTTCCTTGTACGTGCTTGCGCGTGTGTGGGTACTTGCGTCGTACTTGAAGAACTTGAAAAGTACTTGAAGTATGCGGACTTTATAATTGAAGTTCAAAAAAGTACTTGAAGTATGGAGTACTTCAAGTGCTCGAAGTGTGAAGTACTTGAAGTTATTGAAGTGCGAAGTACTTACAGTAATTGAAGCGTGAAGTACTTAAAGTGCTTGAAGTGTGAAGTACTTGAAGGGCTCGAAGTGTGAAGTACTTAAAGTACCTGGCGTATGAAGTACTTAAAATACTTGAAGTACTCGCACTTCAAGTACGGAGTGCGAGCGAAGTACTTCGAGTATTGTACTTAAAATTTCAAATACTTTTCTGTACTTCAAGTACTTTTTCAGGTACAAGTATCAAGTACTTTTTAATGTGTCTTGCTGATGGTTGCATGTACAGAGTTTCTATACAGGTATTAAAGTGCTTGAAATGCAAAAATACTTAAAGTGCTTTAAGTGTGACGTACTTAAAGTGCTTGAAGTGTGAAGTACTTGAAGTGTGAATTACTTGAAGTGTTAAGTACTGAAAGTACTTGAAGTATGAAGAACTTAAAGTACTTGAAGTGCTTACAAAGTACTTCAAGTATGAAGTTCGAGCGAGGTACTTCAAGTATTGTACTTAAAATTTCAAATACTTTTCCGTACTTCAAGTACTTTTTCAGGTACAAGTATCAAGTACTTTTGAATGTGTCTTGTGGTTGCATGTACAGAGTTTCTATACAGATATGGAAAAATTCATACAATTGTGAAGTGTTCTTGATATTTCGGAAAAATTTGCCAAGTTCGAAATTCGAGTTCAATTTATTCGAAGATTATTCTATCCAGGTTAAATTTATCTTTGGATCAATTTTACCAAGTCAAAATATCCAAGGTCAAATGGGTCAGGGCAAATTTTACAAGGTCATTTGATGAACGCTGGTTTGTTGTCGGGTCCACTTTATTCGAAGATTATTTTTTCTAGGTTAAATCTGGGGGTCAATGTTATCAAGTCGAAATATCCAAGCTCAGGGCGAATTTTAAAAGGTCATTAGATAAGGAACCAGAAATAAATGGTAAAAAGTACCCTTAATTAATTAGACACGCAAATAATTAGATCCTTAATTAAAAAGAACAACAAAGTACATTACCATGGATTTTTTGCCCTTCTGTTTCTCAACAAAAGACGTTTGAGCAAGGACATCAAAGATGACGACAATGTCGTCCGTCGTAGTATTTTTAAGTCAATTTTGGTGAGCATCCAACGAGAGGAAAGATGATAACAGCGAAACTTAGGAGACGCAATTGCGTCGCAACGCTGATAAGTGAAAAATAAACAAAAATAAACAATCCACAAAAAAGTCTGCGAACTTCATATATTGTAAACTGCGATTGTTTACATGGGAAATTCCATTATCCATTATCCATCATTTCATTATCGCGGAAAATTTAGACTAAACAGATATGCTGACTCTCAATAGTAAGTTCAAATTTTTTATTTTTATTTCTATGTCAAATATTTCCACGTTCTCAGCTGATAATTGATTCCTATAGAAAAATAACTCAAGGACACTCTAGAGATTGTACTTTTGAATCGTTGAAGAAATCGAGATAAGAATTTAATCAGATCAAGTTCCTCGATTTTTAAAGACGAGTGCATCGGCTTATCACATGTGTGATACGTTATCGATTATAAAGTCGAGGATTGTGATTAGTTAAGGTAATGAAGTAGGTAAAATAATAAGGTTAACGCATTGCGCAAAGTAATTTCTGTACGGAAATGCCTTTTTAGAATTTTACATCGACACGAATTTTCACAGAGAAGAAAAAAAAAATCCATTGTACTTTTTGCAAATTGACAGATCGAACTAATGTGAGTATCTTTAAGGGAGAACGCCACTGACGACGGGTCGAAAAAATCGAATTCTTTTATTTTCATTTTCTTAAAGTATATATGGGTCATTCCATGTCAAATCGACCACTTTTGAATCCGACTCCTTTCGATTTGGCTGATTGTTTTTTTTCTTTTTCTACCCCATTAAAAACATTTTTCAGGAAATTTTCAAATTTTTTTACCCAACCTGAAAAAAAAGGTTTTTTTCTTTCAAATGGTTTTCTACAAATTCTTCAAAAATTGACTAATTGGGACGATTATTTTTTTTAAATGTTCGTTTTTAAATGTACTTTCCTTAAGAAAATAGAAAGAATTTTAAGATATTAAAATTTGACATTTTTCACTTTTTCGAGGATTACCACTTTTGAAATAAGCCCCGTTGGATTTTTTTTTAGCTAGAGTAGATAGTTATAGTTAATAGATAGTTTAATGTAAGTATAAATATAAATATTTATAGATATAATAGATATAATATTACATCTATAATAATGTTATATTATATCTATAATAATAATAATAATAATAATAATAATAATAATAATAATAATAATAATAATAATAATATTAGATCTAAATTATAGATATAATATTTACAGATTTATATAAGATATAACTACATTCAGAGTAAGCAAAGTAAGTAAGTATCAATTGCTGGAAGACCAATGAACGATTTAAAAAATTTCTTTGTTGAAATTTTTGTAATCGCATCGGCCAAGGTTGTGCTTAACCGATTTTTAAAATTTTGAATATTACTATTGTGCAAGACCTTTTGAAAAAAAAACGGTCAAAAAAAGAAAAAAAAATTCAAATCAGCGCCGTTTCATGAAAAAAATTATTTAAAAAAATGGCTACACTAAACGATAGTCACTGATGCGTAGATTTAAAAAAATGTTGCGTTTTTGATTTCAAATGATTTTGCATTGCTGTATCGCTGCCACCAAGAGGACTCATTTTTTTAATTATGTCATTACGTTCATGGTAATAACGTTGTCAATTTTTGATATTTTTCAATAGAAATTTGTACAAATATAATTGAATATATACTTAATAAATTGCTTTTCGTCTGATCCTCGAATAATTATCCCTGCTTACAAAAAAAAAAAAATCCCGAAAATCAGCTATTTTTAGCCCCGTCACAGTGGCGTTCCCCCTTAATGGAGCCTTTGAATCGAAAAGATGCGTCGGATTGAGACCGATTGATGATTTTTGCTGGGGTTGCTTATGAATTATTATTATTGTTATTATTATAATATTATCATTATTTATAGTTATTTAGTAATTCTCATAATTTTATCATTTAATTCAAAGAAAAAATTGAAAATGGCGAATTCTGAATGTTGTCAAAATGTTTCAAAATTGCTTGTAATTAATATTTTTGCGTGATGCTTCTCTCAATTCACGGCCGGGATGTAAGGAATCGTAAAATAAAGTTTCAACATTTATTCGACACTTTACCGGAATTGTCATGAGAATTAAATGAATTGTAATTCGGGCAGTAAAATGTTCTGACTGAAGCATTAATTTTCAAAGTCTCGATTAATCGGTATTTTAACGGTAAAAATGGGACTTTAGCCCGATTTTCAGTATTTCCCGTAGTAAAAAACTCCATTCGTCACCATTGAAAAATCCCCATTCATTCCCCATTGCCAAAATAACCAACGGAGATGAATGCCGAATTGCCTAAGGGGATTTTCGCCATTGAATTCCCCATTTGAAATCGAGTGAGGATTTTCCAATGAGGATTGACTTCCCCATTTGAAACGGAATGGGTATTATCCTATGGGGATTCAATGAAGAAAATCCCCGTAGGCAATTAGGCATTCATTTCCATTGGTTTTTGTAGGCAATGGGGAATGAATGGCGATAATCAATTGAGATTCTTTCATATAGTAAAAAACTCCACTCGTCACCATTGAAAAATCGTCATTCATTCCTCATTGCCAAAATAACCAATGGAGATGAATGCCGAATTGCCCAAGGACATTTTCGCCATTGAATTCCCCATTTGAAATCGAATAGGGATTTTCCAATGAGGATTGACTTCCCCATTTCAAACGGAATAGGGATTATCCCATCCCGTAGTAAAAAACTCCATTCGTCGCCATTGAAAAATCCCCATTCATTCCCCATTGCCAAAATAACCAATGGAGATGAATGCCGAATTGCCTAAGGGGATTTTCGCCATTGAATTCCCCATTTGAAACGGAATGGGGATTATCTAATGGGGATTCAATGGAGACAATCCCCTTAGGCAATTCGGCATTCATCCCCATTGGTTATTTTGGCAATGGGGAATGAATGAGGATTTTTCAATGGCGATGAATGGAGTTTTTACTATACGAAAGAATCTCCATTGCTGTTCGCCACTCATTCCCCATTGCCCACAAAACCAATGGATATGAATGCCGAATTTTCTAAGGACATTTTCGCCATTGAATTCCCCATTTGAAACGGAATGGAGATTATCCCATGGGGATTCAATGGAGACAATTTTCCTAGTTAATTCGCCATTCACCTCCATTGGTTTTTGTGGGCAATGGGGAATAAATGGGATCATCAATGGAGATTCTTTCATATGATTGCTATATAATCATGGAATTACGCATTAAATAATCAAATGATGTGAGTTCTCAATAAGTAAGGTTAATCATAATGCTAATATTAGCATAACGACCAATAATTATATACGCATTATATCGCGTTACAGCTGCCATAAGGGCGTATGCCAGCCAAAGGTAGGGCTGGAAAGCCATAAGGGCGTATCGAAATTTTTTTTTTCAGGAATCGACGTAATTATGACCGAAAAGTATAGAACCTATGGAAAAAAAAATTTCCCAATTTTTTTAAATTTTTTATACGCCCTTATGGCTTTCCGAGTGGGTCTCGAAAGCCATAAGGGCAAATCGATTTTTTTTTTCAGGAATCTACGTAATCATGACCGAAGAGTGTAGAACCGATGAAAAAAAAAATTTCCCAATTTTTTTTTTTTTATTCGCCCTTATGGCTTTCCGAGTGGGTCTCGAAAGCCATAAGGGCGTATCGATTTTTTTTTTTAGGAATCGACGTAATTATGACCGAAAAGTATAGAACCGATGAAAAAAAAAAATTGGGAAATTTTTTTTTTCATCGGTTCTATACGTTTCGGTCATAATTACGTTGACTTGAAATTTCGCTATTTTCAGGTTTTTGAAAATAGGCCCAAAATTGAGCAAAACAGTTTTTTATCGAAATTCATGAAATCTTTGATTTTTTGAAAAAACTTTTGATAGATTCGTGTTTAGGGGGCAAAAATACATTGACATGAGGCCCGAAAAACAAAAATAATTTTTTTTTTTTTTGCATTTTGGCCAAAATTCAATCGGTTCACTAAAATGGCTGCAATTTATTTTCTAGATAGAATTGCGGCTTGAGCATGAGCTCATTCTCTTCGTAATCGTTCACGCTTCAAAATCCCGTTTGGTTCATCCCATAACGATCATTTTTCGATTTTTTGCAGATTTTTAAAGTTCAACAATAGATTTTTGTAAATTTTTTAAGGTATACCCCTTTCCATTTTTTTCGGCGATTTTCAAACTGCTTTCATTTCTACAAAAAATTAGTTATCGGGATGAACTTACCGGCATTCTCTAAGTTTGGTCACAAGCTTTGCGTACGAAAAACAAATTTTGAAATCGGTTGAACCAAAGTGAAGTTATGAGCACTTGAAATTTCGCTATTTTCAGGTTTTTGAAAATAGGCCCAAAATTGAGCAAAACAGTTTTTTATCGAAATTCATGAAATCTTTGATTTTTTGAAAAAACTTTTGATAGATTCGTGTTTAGGGGGCAAAAATACATTGACATGAGGCCCGAAAAACAAAAATAATTTTTTTTTTTTTGCATTTTGGCCAAAATTCAATCGGTTCACTAAAATGGCTGCAATTTATTTTCTAGATAGAATTGCGGCTTGAGCATGAGCTCATTCTCTTCGTAATCGTTCACGCTTCAAAATCCCGTTTGGTTCATCCCATAACGATCATTTTTCGATTTTTTGCAGATTTTTAAAGTTCAACAATAGATTTTTGTAAATTTTTTAAGGTATACCCCTTTCCATTTTTTTCGGCGATTTTCAAACTGCTTTCATTTCTACAAAAAATTAGTTATCGGGATGAACTTACCGGCATTCTCTAAGTTTGGTCACAAGCTTTGCGTACGAAAAACAAATTTTGAAATCGGTTGAACCAAAGTGAAGTTATGAGCACTTGAAATTTCGCTATTTTCAGGTTTTTGAAAATAGGCCCAAAATTGAGCAAAACAGTTTTTTATCGAAATTCATGAAAATTTTGATTTTTTGAAAAAACTATTGATAGATTCGTATTTAGGGGGCAAAAATACATCGATATGAGGCCCGAAAAACAAAAATAATTTTTTTTTTTTTTTGCATTTTGGCCAAAATTCAATCGGTTCACTAAAATGGCTGCAATTTATTTTCTAGATAGAATTGCGGCTTGAGCATGAGCTCATTCTCTTCGTAATCGTTCACGCTTCAAAATCCCGTTTGGTTCATCCCATTACGATCGTTTTTCGATTATTGGCAGATTTTTAAAGTTCAACAATAGATTTTTGTAAATTTTTTAAGGTATACCCCTTTCCATTTTTTTCGGCGATTTTCAAACTGCTCTCATTTCTACAAAAAATTAGTTATCGGGATGAACTTAGCGGCATTCTCTAAGTTTGGTCACAAGCTTTGCGTACGAAAAACAAATTTTGAAATCGGTTGAACCAAAGTGAAGTTATGAGCACTTGAAATTTCGCTATTTTCAGGTTTTTGAAAATAGGCCCAAAATTGAGTAAAACAGTTTTTTATCGAAATTCATGAAAATTTTGATATTTTGAAAAAACTATTGATAGATTCGTGTTTAGGGGGCAAAAATACATCGATATGAGGCCCGAAAAACAAAAATATTTTCTAGATAGAATTGCGGCTTGAGCAAGAGCTTATTCTCTTCGTAATCGTTCACGCTTCAAAATCCCGTTTGGGAAATTGGGAAAATTTTTTTTTCATCGGTTCTATACTTTTCGGTCATAATTACGTCGATTCCTGAAAAAAAAAATTTCGATACGCCCTTATGGCTTTCGACACCAACTCGGAAAGCCATAAGGGCGGATTCCTGAAAAATAAAAATTTCCAATTTTTTTTTTCATCGGTTCTATACGTTTCGGTCATAATTACGTAGATTCCTGAAAAAAAAAATTTCAATACGCCCTTATGGCTCCCGGATGCCATAAGGGCGTAAAAGAGGTGATACGCCCTTATGGCAGCTGTAACGCTATATTTATTATTACATTTAATAGAAATTATTGAAAATAGATTGTAAGTGTATTCAGATGACGATTGATAATGAAAGTATATACGTTTCTCCTCTCACAAATCGGGTTGAGAAGGACTGATAAAATTATGTGTATATGTTAAAAATAAACGGTTTTAAAAATCATTTATCCCAAACGTACGCGTACTTGATGAGCAGTTTATAATACATTTTTTTTAAATTACTTTCGAATAATTTCCGAGCTTATGCTAATATTAATTGACCATCGATATAATCATCAGCATTTATTACAATTGAAGAAAATATTTGGTTCATATATGAGAATCAGCGACATCTACTCTTACTTGACTTTATTAATTCACCGCCGTTTGAGAAATATCGCATTCGGAAAAATTCTCATCGATCGATGGGTTCAATTGTTCTGCATTGAACCTCGAATATGGATTGCAACATCGTTAACGAATGCTGCTCATCATTCGATCAGTCGTCAATGAAGTGACATTATTGATAAATGTTGATCATTGTATAATTCGTAGTTACTTATTATTCAATGGGTATCCTTGGTAAATGCTGATCATTTTATCGTTAGCCGCATTTGGGTTCCAATGAACATCTATGGGAAATGCTGATCTTTCAGTTCATCCGCATTGACTTTCCAATGGACATCATTGGGTAAAGCGGATCATTTCGTTCATCAGCATTTACCATCTCATGGACACCATTGGGCAATGCTGATCGCTCGATACATCCGCATTGGCTTTCCAATGAGCATCATTGAGTAATGATGATCATTCGATTCGTCCGCATTGGCTTTCCAATGAGCATCATTGAGTAATGATGATCGTTCGATTCATCCGCATTGGCTTTCCAATGAGCATCATTGAGTAATGATGATCATTCGATTCATCCGCATTTGATGTTCAATGGATACCCATTCACTGATCAATGGTCAGCCCTGTACGCCATTGACAAATGCGGAAATCTTAATGGGTCCCCATTCATTGTCCAATGGAGTCGTATGAGGACCATTGGTTGCCATTGGCGATTCAATGGAGTTTTTTACTACGGGTGGGCATCACCGCATAATCCGTATGGGAGTTTAGCGGGTTGCCGTCCTGCGACATCTCGCGCCAAGTCTTGGAACTAACGCGACGCGGTTTCAAATGGACATCTTTGGGTAATGCTAATCATTCAGTTCATCCGCATTTACTTCCCAATGGACATCATTGGGTAAAGCTGATCATTTCGTTCATCAGCATTTGCCTTCCAATGGGCATAATTGAGTAATGGTGTTCATTCGGTTCATCCGCATTTGCTATCCAATGGACGTCATTGGGCAATGGTGACTTTTCAATGGATATCCATTCACTGATCAATGGTCGTTCCTATACGCCATTGAAAAATGCGGAAATCTCAATGGGTTCCCATTCATTGTCCAATGGAGTCGTATGAGGACCATTGGTTGCCATTGGCGATTCAATGGAGTTTTTTACTACGGGTTCTCAGCGCTTCGTTGAAAGTATCGTCCGTGAGTTTTTATTGTACTCTCTAAAATTCTCGCTTTCGCGTTAAACAAGTGCCCATTGTATTTTTCCATTGTTACGTACTGTCCGGACAATTAATCCCATTTTGATGCGAGAAGCTTTCGCTTCTTCAAATGGTCAAGAGATACGCGCGCTCGAGTGTCACTTCCGGTTTCTTAGTCCGTCAAGCGTATGTACCACACCCCGGGCACATTTTTCTCCATCGGGACATAATAGTCCGGGAGCACAATACCGGTTAGCCATATTCTCGATATGCCGGAAGGTTTAAAGCCGCAACCATTTAATATATATAATCTCACTTGGGTTTGGATCTCGTACGATCAATCGTATACCACTCTCCTATAAACGAGTTTTTCTTTTCTCTTGTTTATAGCAAAAACGCTTCCTTGGCACACAGACACACACCCAGTGATGGGTCAATGAATCCTTCACGATTGGGACAATGATCGATCGAGTCATTGCTCGCGACTCACGTTTCTAGCGTTTTTGACGTCGCAACTTCCGTTACGAGTCGGAGACACTTAAGGGGGAGTGCTATTGTGAAAATAAAAATTTTGTCGCAATTGTAAAACTATATATGTACTTTTAATTAAAAAAAAAATTAAGTAAATTATGTATTGACTTCTCCCAATACATAAAATTTGACCGAGATATTTAGATTTTATACTTATATCTAATAGATATAAGTATATCTTATATTTTCTATATATTAATATTAATATTATATAAATTATTTATATAAATTGTTATATTTATAAATTGTTATTTATTGTTATTTGGCCCGAAAATCCGCTTTTTTCGAAATTCTGTTAGGAAAAAATGTTGAGTCAATGTCTTAGGCTCGCAAAAGTTCGTCGAAGTTCAAAGTGTTGAAAATTGTTATTTCTCGGCTTTGCTTTATTGTAAATTCAATTCTCTGTAAAAAAGGTCCTTATATCAAACCATAAAGGATTGATAGTTTGTAAGATAATTGCTGTTTTAGTCGAAAAAATTGTCATTTTCCTCTATATTTATATTTTTTTGTAAGTAACAAATAATTGATAAATTCCTTATTTCGTGGGAAATTTATTTCTCCACAAAAATCTCTTCATATGAAATTATGTAGGATTGATATAGTTTCTAACGTATATAATTATATAATTGCAAATTTACTTATAAATAGTCATTTTTCTTTCTATAAATATTTTTCCTGTGAAGAAAAAAAATTTCATTCCTTTCTTTTATTAGATTCTCTACAAAAATAATCTTTGAGTCTCATTATATGAGAATCAAAATATTCGCGACATACATTCGAATATACAGGGTATTCTGAGTCGACTAACTTTTAAATATGGTTCGCGATTTATTATATTAGATCTTTTATGTAGAGAATGAAATTTCCTATAAAATAAGAAGTTTATCATTTATTTTTTACCCATAAAAAGTAAAATATAGAAAAAAATGACAATTTTGTTGTACTCAAACAGTAATTATCTTAGAAACTATCAATCCTGCATGATTTGATACAAGGACCTTTTTTTGCAGAGAATTGAATTTCCAATAAAAATAAGCCCAACATTTTTTTTTAAACACTTTGAACTTTAACGAACTTTGGCGAGCCTAAGATATTAATTCAAAATGTTTTTCCTCCGCACAGATTTTTTTTGTTGCATAATGAATAATATTTTCGGTATTGCTAAAAGAATTTCAAAAAAGCGGATTTTCGGCCAATATCCATGGGTCATTCCACGTCAAATCGACCAATAATTGGAATCAACCCCTTTAAATTTCGATGAAATTTGGTCAGAAGTTTTCTTTTATCATGAAACGAAGTTCTCGAAAACTCAAAGTTCAAGTCTGTATACGCAGCCAATATCAAAAATTTTGATAATTACGGTATTGAAAAATTGCTTGAATAAAAAAAGGCCCTTAAAAATGAAAAAAAAAAGATTCTTTCGCCATTTTGTAAATAGTAATGATAATGATGATAATGATGATAATGATATTCATATAGTTATTGATATTTTTTATTTGTTATTTTGAATAACTCTTCTCTTTTTTGTTGTTATGATATTATCCATATCTTTGTTCATTTTTAAGATTTTAGAAGAATATGTACTTAACAAAATAACAATAATTCGATCCTTCAATAATTAGTTGTATCCGTGAAAAAAATCTCGAACCTTCTTAATGACGAAATAATTGAGGGAATTAATTGTTGTTTTCCATTCGATTATCTAAGAAACAAATATTGAATGAAAATAATAAAAAAAATAATTTAATTATCCGTTTCCTCTAACACGGAAAATAACGCGTCAAACCGCGTCGAATCAGTTGCAGTCGTTGAATGAATTACGAAACAAGAGAATTGAGATGGAGAACATTTTTTTTCGATACTAATAAACCTTTGCCTCCGATTCTTTATCGCGTTTATTTTCGTCCTGTACGATTTGACAAGCCGTAATTTTCTTCCAAGTTGGTGCAGGTGATTTAATTTTAAGACCTGAGCGAAGAGAAACACCAGAGTTTGTGTCAGAGACGCTTCTGATCAATTGAATTGTGAAATTGAAAAGATGTCAATCGTCAGGTGAGGGCGTAGATGATTTTGCCGATGATGTATAGGAAAAATTGAAATGGAGGCGGATATTGCGGTTCTCGGTTTTTATATTTGGAATCCCTATCGTTTCTCTTATTCGACTCTCGAATCTCACCGCGGGATTCCTTCGACGAGCGAAAAGTCGACGACCGAGAGTTTGAAGTAACTGAGATCGCGGAATCGTTATGCAAAATGTGGTTTTGGCGCAATGATGAGATACTATTAATAATTAATATATATAGCCGGTGTAGTTATACACTCCCGCTCAAAAGTATGGAAACATCACCAGTCAATATTTCTGGCTGCACTCGAAATTGCACAAGGTAAATGTCCCAATTATTGAACAGGTCCCAATTATTGAACCCTATCTTGTATTTTTATTATTTCTCATTCACCTGCATGCATTTACTTATTTATAAAAATTTCATTACATATACGGAACTTTTAGCTATCGAAATGTTACCTTACTTGTGCAAAAAACATACATACACTTATTTTCCAAAATTACAATCAATGTCAGCGGCCGTGCTAGTTGACGCATCCACCACTATGCGTCGCATGCGCTCGGACCTCTGTGCCCAAGCGAAATAGGCGTATGACGGTGTTATATACCGGACGGCCAGCATGCCCAATATACTTACCTGGCGCAGAGGTTATACCGTGATGATTAAGGCGGTTCCTCCAGGGCGAAGCTCTTCCATTGCACTTTCGGTCGAGCTGACCTTGCGAATATCCCTAATGTGGATATCTCGGGCGTACAGTTTTAGTTGCACTGTAAGAAATTTTTGTATTAAATTTAACAAAAAAATATGAAGTTTTTATGCATATACAGGATCCTAAATTTCACATACAATGTGTACAGTAATATTCCAAAATGAGTATATGAAAAATAAAATAACTTCTTTTAATTTTAATATACAAAAGAATATTAATTTTCATATCTTTTGTCATGATTCTGCTTTAAAAATCATACTATGTATTGGAATTTTAATATTTAATAAATATATTAAAATTAATATATTGTATATGCATAAAAACTTCATATTTTTTTTATTAAATTTAATACAACATTTTTTTACAGTGTGGGTTTCCCCACTTAAAGTATAAGATCGGTATCTTGAGATGCTACGTAAGTAATTTACAATTGTTCAATATGTTTGTAACGTATCGTGCCAAACGAATGAAAAGTGACGATCAATCGTCGATATCGCGGAACGACTCGCGCAAGGATCAAGAATTCTATTTTGCCCGGATATGTTCTTGAGAGAAGACAAACGGATCGTCAATTAGATTTTTCCATACGACGTGATTTTTCTTTTATAATCGCACATAAATAGCGGACACTGTCAATCGATCACTGAAAACCGAGGACTTTCTCTGCGAATTTTGATATCAGAGTCTTCAGAGTTTTAAGAGGCTCCATTGACAAGGACATCGTCGACTTATCGATAAATCCAACATCGATAAGTTAAAATAGCACAGTTGCGCGAGTTTTTATACAGAGACATCGCAAAATTGCGATTCGAAAGAAGAGAATTATGCTCATTCTCGTCACGTTTTCATGCGCTTCAGCATGATTAAATTTTTACACTTTCTTTCACGCTCTGATGATTATAAGTTTACGAGATCTCGGTGAAAACATTATATGCGAAGAATAATAGTTTTGTAACGGACATAAAAAAACTTCTTGCAGAGGCTCAATACTCATTTGCCGAATGTACAATTTCATTGAGAGGAAAATAACACCAACGGGAACACTCTTGGGTACGAATTTTCAAGCCCTGATATCGAACTTGAATTTCATCCTTATGATTCAGAATTCAATTTTGGTGTCAAGTTGTATCTTGGATCCGGATTTTACGTTCCTAAGATCGAACTTAAGTTCCAATTTAAGATTAATTTTAAGTTTGAACTTAAGTGTCAACTTAAGATCATTAAAAGTTCAAACTTGAGTTGAAACTTTGGTGCGAACTTCAGATCGATCTTAATTTTAAACTTGAGTTCAATGAAAAGTTTGATATTAAGATCCATTTTGAATTGCAACTTAAGTTCGATCAAACTACTTTCGTCGCTTTCCTCGAACGTGTTTTTTTGACATTAGTTGTCAAAATAATTAAGTTTGATCGAACTTAAGGTCAAGCGCAAGCTGGATCTTAAGATCAAACTTGAAACCAAGTTTAAGTTTGAATTTAAAATCGATCTGATGAAGTTGCCATTAATGTTTGAACTTAGGTATGAACTTGTAATGACACTTAAGTTCAAACTTAAGATTCATCTTGAATCGGAACTTAAGCTCGATCTTAAATTCGAACTTGAGTTCAATGGAAAGTTTGATCTTAAGATAGATCTTAAGAACTTGAAATTCAAGCCTTAGATTGTAAACAATTTAGCATTTTTCAAAAAGAGAGAAAAAAGAAAGGAAAAAAAATAAAGAATCTACCGATAGTTTGGGTATGATGTTTTTCAGTGTTGAATCCCGCAGAAATCGGAGTTTGAGTTTAAAAAAAAAAATCAAGCTTTTGGAAAAAAGAGCTTTTTTCTAAATGGAGAGTTTGATAGATGAAGTAATTGTTCTATAAATATGCAAATTTTAGGATATAATTCTGCAGTTGTTTATTTTTACACAGGAAATTTAGGATCGAATTTTAAGATCCTAAGATCAAAGTTAAGATCCAACTTTTCATTGAACTCAAGTTGGAACATAAGATCGAAATTAAGTTTCAATTTAAGATGAATCTCATAAGTTCGAACTTAAGTGTCATTATAAGTTTGAACTTTAGTGCGAACTTCCGATTGGTTTTAAGTTCAAACTTAAACTTGGTTTCAAGTTTGATTATAAAATCTATCTTGAGCTTGAACTTAAGTTCGATCGAACTTAATTATTTTGACAACTAATGCCAAAAAACGTGGTCGCGGAGGCGATGAAAGAAGTTGTATCCAACTCAAGATGGATCTTACGATCAAACTTCAACCAAGTTTAAGTTTAAACTTAAGGTCGGTGGACCTAAGGTTCTATCATCTATCTTGAGCTTGAACTTAAGTTCGATCGAACTTAATTATTTTGACAACTAATGCCAAAAAACGTGGTCGAGGAGGCGATGAAAGAAGTTGTATCCAACTTAAGTTCAAGTTCAAGATCGATCTTACGAATAAACTTCAAACCAAGTTTAAGTTTAAACTTAAGGTCGGTCTAAAGTTCGTCCTAAAGTATGAACTACTAATGATACTTAAGTTTAAACTTAAGTTTCATCGTAAATTGGAACTCAAGTTCGATCTTAAGTTCCAACCTGAGTTCAATGGAAAGTTTGATTTTAAGTTTGATCTTAGGATAGATCTTGAGAGCTTAAAATTCGGGCCTTGGAGAAAGTAAAAAAAAAATTACAAATTCAAAATTTGCACGTCACTTTCTTACACCACTTTTTGGGAAAAGCATCCTCTATGAGAAAGCCAAAGCTGACAGAGTGTAAAAAATGATGGAGGAGGCCAATGTGCGAATATCGAATTTGCAATTTTCTTCATGTTGAATATGAAGACGTTGTCGATTGACAAGAGAGTACTTGAAATAGAGATAAAAATCACTTCGATAAAAACAGTTGTATATCGATTAATGCGATAAGGCGAGATTCAATGCGCGACAAGTTATTAATATGATGCGAAATTTATATAACTCGCTTTTTTCATGAAATCGCGTAGATCGTTGGAATTTACATTCACGCAAAAATTAAGAATCGCGACTTTGAGGAAGTACAAAGTGGCAGGCTCGATACTATTTATTTCCCTTCATCGTCGATCTCGATCGAAAGATTCGACGGAATATTTTACATCTCTCGGTAGCGCACATAGATCGATTATATATCGAGGGAAAGTCTCGAGGCTGTGCAAAAAAAGAGTATAAAAAAACAAGAGGAAGAACAACGAAGAAGGACTTTTGTTTTATCGCAGGAACAAGCGCAGATACGAAAGAGGATCTCGAAAGCCTTTATGGAGCTTTAAGGTCAAATTTGACGTGTCTTCTTGCTGACCTCGGTCAACGATTTTTCGCGCATATCAAAACCTTCGCGTGAGATAAAAAAGTTTGACCAGTTTCAATGATTTCAATTGGACGAAGCACGATCTCAGGAAAGGTCGAGAAAAATTGAAAAAAAAAAATCACAAAATAATGGACCAGAATTTTCGAGGCTTTGTTGTCAACTTGATTCAGTGGCTGATCCCTGATTTCCTCGTTGAGAAACAAAAAAAAATCCGACGTGATAATCCAGTTTGAGCGTCAAAAGTTGGAGGAATATTTGCGAGGAGTGATCTCATTCTCGATAGATCACTCCTCGATCATTCCTTCGTTCATATCTTTCCCTCTGTGTATGAATAAAATCGGTCTCACCGATTTTGCAGGATCTTGAATTATTCATAAATTAGACGGAGCGCCGAAAGAATGCGAGACCATTTTTTTTTCTTTCTTTCTGTGATCGTGAATTTCGATCGTGAGATCTTGACGTGGCACGGGACGACTCTCGGGTCGACCGTGACCCAGACCGACCCACATAGTAAACTCGTGACCCACTTTCGGGTATGCGGTCTTTCCGGGTTGTACGAAATTTCCGCTCGTCAATATTTCTCCCCGATCGCGGTGAAGTATAATTAACAAGAAAATGGCGCTAATTTTTCTTTATCTCCTCGATGCAATAAGTATTGTAAAAAATACGAATTTTTCTTCAAAATACTGAGGGGTGTGTGAATATTCGAATTTATGAATTATTCGCACCCCTAAATGAAAATCTAAATAAATATTTGCATTGTCGAAATTATTGAATAAATTAATGTCACTAAGGTAAATGTCCCAATTATTGAACAGCTAAGGATCTGGGGATTTAATTCGGCGAGAAAAAAATATAAAATCAAGAAAAAAACCATCGCTTTCATGTTCAAATGATACTTTGATATTTTTACTTTTGAAAAATCACCCTTTAAATTATTTTTAAATGATTTCAATGAAAAAAAGAATAACAATGTGAAGCATGCAAATGTCCCAATTATTGAACACTTGAAGTGCCTGTGTCCCTAATATTGAATAGGCATGTCCCAGTTATTGAACACTCTCGAGAATTCTTTTTCCGTTCTGAAAATATTATTTTGGGTAAAATATTAAGAAATAAAAGAAAAATCTTTTATTAATCATGTAAAAATACAAAAATATATATTTAGTCTCTTTTGACAGGTTTTTGGTTCATTCGCATTTGGTTTATTTTTGCTTTTCAACTCGAACTTTATTTTATTTTTGTTTTCAGCTTCATCGTTTTTATGTTCCGTTTTTGTTTGATTTTGTCGCAGTTTTCTTGTTTTTCGACTGAGATATCGGAGAGCAAAAACTATTGAACATTACATTCGTATTTTTAGGTTACATTTGGGTTATATTCTCTTTTTACTTTTCTTTTTATGTTTATTGCACGAAAATACAAATAAAAAATATATTTGACGATCTTAGAGTTATTATTAAAAGAATAAAGGTAACTTTATGCAGGAACTTACAGTTTTTGTTTGAATAAATCCGATTCACACGATCTGTCACGCGTTAACTGTCTCGATGTTTTGATGGGTTTAATGACGTCATCTTGGAAAATTCGAGTGTTCAATAATTGGGACACACTGCGTTTTCTATGTCCCAATGATCGAACACCGTATTTTTTAACAAATAATTAATTAAAAATTTTTTTTTTTTAATTGTTATTTGTAAGAAATTTTTTGAGGAACTTAAAACGCTTTTACTTTTTGAGATGCAACAGTTTTTGAATTTTTTATGCCCTTACGCGTGAAGCGGCGCGTCTTAGCAAAAACGATAAACAGTTACCACGAGACGTCAAATCGGGTCACCGTTGCTGATTAAATAATTTTTTTCTCCATTAATTAAAGCTTTTTTTGCACAAGTAAGGTAACATTTCGATAGCTAAAAGTTCCGTATATGTAATGAAATTTTTATAAATAAGTAAATGCATGCAGGTGAATGAGAAATAATAAAAATACAAGATAGGGTTCAATAATTGGGACCTGTTCAATAATTGGGACATTTACCTTAGCTGAAAATGAAGCCAGAACTCAAAACGAGGAAGAAAAACAGTCATCGATCATAACAATAAAAAATCATTTCTTATTTACCATTCAATAATTGTTAAAACTGAGAAAGAGAAACTAAAGATAACGATTGACTTTTTTTTTAAATTGTCGTTAAAATTTTTACAAAATTTGGGAGAATTGTATCGCAGATAAATAAAAAGAGTAAAACTTTTGAAAAACTCAATTACACTTAACTAATAATCAGCGTATTGAATTTATTTGTTAATTTTTCTAACGATATATTTTCATAATATCTCAAAAAATATTTTTTATTTTACATTTCATTGAAAGGTTGGTAATGAAACTTTCTTTTAAAAGTTATGTTTCATTAAAATTTTCATTACTTCAGGAATGGGAACATTTTTTGGTTTTTTAAAAATGCTAAACTCTATTTTTAATCATCGACTCTTCCTTTAAAAACATTATTTTGTAGTCATCAGTTTTTCCTACTATTATGACAAAAATTGACATGATTTTACTTTTCATTACCTACATTAAAAAAAATCTCAAAATTCTACCTGCAACACATTGAAATTGAAAAAAAATAAAAATGACGAAATTTTGAATTTTTCATTGGAAATCCATATATAAATTATTCTTTTGGTTTAATAAATGAGTACTCATGGCTCGAAAATAGGAAGTTCTTTGAAAAGGTCAATGCCGCGATCAGCAGGGATAGCGATGAAGATCAATATGTTGCAACATAAATAGTAGAGGCGACTAAACTAAAATAAGCAATAAAATCGTATTGTTTACATGTGTTTTTATGTCTCAAACGATCATTCATTAATTAAACCCAAAGAATGATTTATGCATGGATTTTCAATGAAAAATAAGAAATTTTATCGTTTTTATTTTTTTTCAATGTGTTGCAGATCTGATTTTAAGACTTTTTTTTTTTAATGTAGGGAATGAAGATTGAAATCATCTCAATTTTTGACATGATAGTAGAAAAATCTCTTCGCTACAAAATAATGTTTTCGATGATTAAAATTAGTGTTTAGCATTTTAAAAAAAGAAAAAAAAATTACAAACATTAACATTTACATGTTTCTGATTTTTCAGAATTTTTTAAGATTTTTCGGTCGTCTCTTGGTATTCGAAAACTGCAAAAATCGAAAAAACACTTTTTTTTTAGCAGGATGACCCCTCGGCATTGATTTAGAAAGCTGTAATTTTGCACAAATTTGTTTTTTTTAGGTAAGGCAAAAAATCACCATTTTTATCCGCCCTTTGAAACCCTTTCTTCGAATTAATAGGTCAAAGAATTTTTGTAGATTTATTTTTTCAAATTTTACTTATTATTTTAATTTTATTTTCATTTTTTTGCGAGCGTTAAGTTCGGTGAGTAATCTTGCGGAATTTTTCGAGCGTTTCGGAAACGTTTCTCCGTCCGTTTCTCTGCCAGGAGGTTCCATCAGACGGTGTGGAGGGTTTTTTCTACATATAGAGGTACGCGCGCGACTCGAAATGTTTCAGTCTCTTACAAACCACGCGACACTCCGCTATATAGTATTTCAAGGAAACTTTACACAGCCAAAGTCTTGCGGTTATAATTACGTTAAAATATATCGACGACTGCGAACTCTCAAAGATTGGATAGTTGCCAAAATTTTTGTAAAGTGCTTGCGAGATATCCTTCGGATTTTATCTCAGTCAAGAGACGCGCGCGAAGCGAGAAACAAAATCAAAAGTCAAAATTTAGCTTGGAACGAAAAAAAAAAAAAAAACGTTAGTGCAGCGACGAGAGAAGAATTTGTGCAGATATATAATTCGTCGGAAATTTTCCGAGGCAAGTTTTTAAACAAATTTTCAAGAAATGAGAAAAAAAACGACGAACGGGGGATTACTCTTTTTAATAACAAAATAAAAATACCTAATTGTGCATCCGCAATCACTTGTCGCTTAAACTATTGTTTATCATTTTTCACGCGCCAAGTTAATCCCTTGTTCGTTCGTATTTGTCGGGGATAGACTTTTAACGGTTTTTCATATGAGATAAGTGCAAGATTATCGTACAATTTCACTTTTTAAATATCGCAATTTCCTGGTTAACTTATTGTGCATCGATGATTCTTGTGAACATTTTTAAGCCGATGTGTCGATGCTGGTCATTTCTCAAAAGGTTCTTTTATTCATCCATTTGCCTGTGATTTTTTTGTGAGAAATAAAAAAAAAATTTTTTGTATTTTGCAAAGTATACGTTAAAAGATGGATTTAAAAAAAAAACAATTAGACAAACATTCAACGAAAATTCAATGAATGTCTTGCAATCTGCAAAGTGTAAGGAAAACAAGTATTTTCTTTTACACGTACTAAATTTATTTAAGAGAAACAACGGTTTTTGATTAATAAAAGAATCTTTAAAAAAAATTATCAATAATTTTCTTAAAGTTTCTTTTATTCATCCATATAACAGTGATTGCTTTTGATAAATTGAAAAAAAAACTTTTTTGTAATTTCCAAAGTTCATTTTAAAAGATGGAAAATATTTTGGAAAAATCCATGAAAATTTAGTGAGAATTCAATGAAAGTCTTAGAAACTGTAAAGTGTAAAAAAAAAACAATTATTTTCTTTCATCCGTTCCAAATTAATTCGAAAAAAAACAACAGTTTTTGATGAATAAATAAACTTTAAAAAAATGGTCAGTCATTGCTTGAAAAATTCTTTTATTCATCCATTTGCCTGTGAAAGATTTCTGAGAAATAAAAAAAGCCGTTTTGAAATTTTGTAAAGTTTACGTTGAAAGATGTATATTTTTTTTGAAAATTCGATGCAAATTCATTTAGAGTTTTGGAAGCTCCATTGTACGAGGAAACAATTATTTTCTTTCACCCTCGACAAAATGATTGAAAAGGAACAACGATTCATGAGTGGAAGGATATTTTTCGAGTAATTCGAGTTGTCATTGTTGACGATGGAGCTTCTCTCGTTACGCGTTGCTCATTCTTATCATTATATATATAGGCTTATCGTTAGACGTTGAAAACAGAGTGAAAGATTTTTTCTTGTTAATTCAATGGCACAGTTTGTAATTGTACAGTCCAATAGAGAGATTGTCGAGTAGCGAGAAGCGATAAATCACTCGCGCGGAATTTTTTCATCAGGTGAGAAACATGTGAGATCATTTTGTTGAAAGAGAGATTTGTCGAATTGTCGTGTTTCCACGTTCGAACGGAACAGTTCGTGGCTTCTCGATAGCACGATTTTCCTCTCGGTCGATAATGGAAAATCTCGAGGTTCAAAGTGATTTTTAGACCTGTAAAATTGTTCGGCGCATAAATTGCACAGGCCCATAAAAAAATTGTTTGTGCTGAGTGTCCCACCATATTTTTCCTACGTATTTTTTCCCGCTGAATACGAATCTGGAGTCAGAATCAGAGGTCGATAAATTCTCGAAAAAATCCATAAAAACTGATAAAAATCATGATCCAGTCATCTTTTCTGTATGATATCATTATCATGCGGTTTTTGTTTGTTTCTCTCTGGAGTACCCAACAATACTTTGCAAAAATGTTAACTCACATCCTATTGTGTCTCATCTAGGTCACACAAAGATGAAATAATTTTTTTATCTTTCACTGAAAAAAAATTTTTGTTGAAAATGCAAAAATTTGTTTCGCTCAACCAAATATTTGTTTCCGGACGTTCAACTCGATCATTTTGGCAATTCAACAAAATATACAGTGGAAGTTTTAGTTAAATCGTTGCTTGAATGGGCAAAGTTTCAGTTCAATCAAATAAAAACTTGTTACTTCGAATAAAAATGTAATCCACACAGAGAAATAAACGATTGAGCTGACTAATTATCAGTTGATTCCATATATGTATATTTTATGTATCAAAATAAATAGTTGATACAACCCATTATTTATTTGAAGTACATAAATAATGTGATAGATGGATTAAATATTTGGTTCACGCACTTATCCGATTGATTTCAATGAACCAATATTTTGTCGAACAAATAATATATTTAGTTGGTGCAATTAAATTTTTCATCCTGAAATTAATTATGGCTAAACATAGTATAAAAAATATGTAGTATTTGAAAAATAATTCAAAATGCATATTTTACCAGCCTCAAAATGAGCGATATAAAAAAAGCTACCTACCTACCTATCCTACCTACCTACCTATCCTACTCGACGACCTAACACGCTACCTACTGAGCTACGGACTGCTTATGAACTTTCTCAACTTTTGTGGTATATGAATGGTACGGTGTGTCGAAAAAATAATGATATGGACTACATAAATGGACTAAGCAAATAAATAAATAATTAAATTAGACTAAATTGTACCTGTAAATTGACCAAATAATTTCGTTCACCTCATATCTTATGGTTAACCAAATCCATTTGTTGATTCAATTATAGTTTCATTATTTCAAACAAATTAATATCGAATCAACTAAATTTTTATCAACTAAATGGATCAAGTTGATTTAACTGAACTTTTTTCTCAGCGATCAAATTATTGTTCAAGGTATTCAAATGAAAAATTTTGTATTTCAACAAAATTAAATTTCGTAAAACAAAATCGTTTCTTTGTTGTGAAATATGGACAACCAAATGATTTTTTTCATTTCTCATCATTATATGCTGTTTCAAAAAAACATTTCGCGATAGACACAATATTATGGATTGTTTTGAATACATATACTTATTTGATTTGGCAATATAAAAAATGTTTGTACCAAACAAATTGTTTGATTGAAAATAAGAAATTTTCGCTTGTTACAGCTGAATTTATCTAGTTAATATAAACTAGAAATCACTAAAATATTTCTTTACGGCAACTCAGTAATGTGTAAATTGGACTAAATTGTATCTGTAATTTGACCAAATAATTTTGTTCACCTCATATCTTATGGTTAATCAAATTCATTTGTTGAATTAATTATAGTTTCATTATTTCAAACAAATTAATATTGAATGAACTAAACTTTTACCAACTAAATGGATTTAGTTTATTTAACTGAACTTTTTTCTCTGTGTTCGTTTTTTGACAAGCTTGGTACAAGTCCCGGCAGAAAACTGCTGCCACGGAGTGTTTGGACTGCGAAGACAACTGCCCTTTAATGGGTTGTGCAGAGTCATTCGTTCGGTCAACATTTCGTGGTATCAAAGCACAAATCTGATGCTAAACTCCCGTAGTAAAAAACTCCATTGAATCGCGAATGGCAACCAATGGTCCTCATACGACTCCATTGGACAATGAATGGGGACCCATTGAGATTTCCGCATTTTTCAATGGCGTATAGGAACGACCATTGATCAGTGAATGGATATCCATTGAAAAGTCACCATTGTCCAATGACGTCCATTGGACAGCAAATGTGGATGAACCGAATGAACACCATTACTCAATTATGCCCATTGGAAAGCAAATGCTGATGGACCGAGCCATCAGCATTGCCCAATGGTGTTCATTGGAAGGCAAATGCTGATGAACGAAATGATCAGCTTTACCCAATGATGTCCATTGGGAAGTAAATGCGGATGAACTGAATGATCAGCATTACCCAAAGATGTCCATTGGAAACCGCGTCGCGTTAGTTCCAAGACTTGGCGCGAGATGTCGCAGGACGGCAACCCGCTAAACTCCCATACGGATTATGCGAAGAGTATGCTTATCTAGACGATTGTGAGCACGGAATATTAGCAGAAGTCGGTGTCCAAAAAATCCATGCAAGGAGTTCTTGCCCACTGATGCCCATGGGATAATCCCTATTCCGTTTGAAATGGGGAAGTCAATCCTCATTGGAAAATCCCTATTCGATTTCAAATGGGGAATTCAATGGCGAAAATGTCCTTGGGCAATTCGGCATTCATCTCCAAGGGTTATTTTGGCAATGAGGAATGAATGACGATTTTTCAATGGTGACGAATGGAGTTTTTTACTATATGAAAGAATCTCAATTGATTATCGCCATTCATTCCCCATTGCCTACAAAAACCAATGGAAATGAATGCCGAATTGCCTATAGGGATTTTCTTCATTGAATCCCCATAGGATAATACCCATTCCGTTTCAAATGGGGAAGTCAATCCTCATTGGAAAATCCTCATTCGATTTCAAATGGGGAATTCAATGGCGAAAATTCCCTTAGGCAATTCGGCATTCATCTCCGTTGGTTAGTTTGGCAATGGGGAATGAATGGGGATTTTTCAATGGCGACGAATGGAGTTTGGCAATGGGGAATGAATGGGGATTTTTCAATGGCGACGAATGGAGTTTTTTACTACGGGCTGAAAGAATGCATCTTCGATGGACCGGAAATCCGAAAGTTATTCAAAGATGAAGAATTCGTTTTAGCTATGAATGACCAAGAGAAGGCGTCATGGTTAAGTTTTAAAGAAGTGTGCACTCAATTTTTGGGTTATATGAAAGATGCTGATAACAAAAAACATTGTGGCAATTATGACAAAAAAACCTTCAAAATTCAGGTTGTCTGATGAATTTGAAAATGCACTTTCTTGATTCTCATCTCGATCGATTCCCGGAGAATAACGGAGACTCTGGTGAAGAGCAAGGAGAAAGATTTCACCAAGATTTGAAGGAATTTGAACGGCGATTTCAGGGACAATGGGGAATAAATATGTTTGCAGATTACTGTTGGATATTACGAAGAGAAATGCAAGAGAGAGGAAAAAAGTGCAGCAGAAATCCACTGCATAGGTCTTCGAAGACAAAAGGATCAGGAAACGACGAAAATTATAAGGATATTATCATCATACAGAAAAAAAGTACTAGATCATGATTATTATCAGTTTTTATGGGTTTTCACGAGAATTTGCTCATCGACCCCTAATTCTGACTTCAGATTCGTGTTCAGCGTGAAAAAATACAAAAGAAAAATATGGTCTGACCCCCGGCACATACAACTTTTTTTTGTGGGCTTGTGTTCTAATTCGCTATAGTCGAGGGTGGATCGAAGGATTTTAATAATATACTTTTTTCTTCATAATGTTACAGATAACATCGGAAACGAGGGACAGATCGACGAGCGTCGATATGGAGCAAGGAGGCATATCGATAATATCGCCGAACAGCGGTATAACGGAAAATTCGATCACGAAGACGAAGGGAACGAGCATTTCATTGTCATCGAGTGCGAGATTTCGGAGCGCCAAGGAAAAGTTCAAATCTTCCTGTGAGTTCACGCCAAATATCGGTTTTCCTCCGATTTTCATCATATCGCGAAAAACTCGCAGTTTCCCACATTTTCCTTATTTTTCCTATGTTCCAAGTCTCATTCATGAGCGATTACTTCGGCAAATTTTGACTTCTTCATTAATAAGCTCTGAAAGTTATGCACCAATTTACAATATTTTAATTTTACATTTCTTTAAAAATTTTAAAATTTAATAAAATTTAAAATTTCTCAACGATTATTTTCAAATTTCATACTAACTTCAAATTTTCAAATTTCATACTAACTTCAAATTATTTTCAATATTAAATGAAGCTTTAAGATTTAAAAAGTCCTAGGCAATTTGAGTATTTTTCGAGAATTCCAAAATTGTCTAAAATTTACCCTCAAGCATTTCGTTACAAATTCTTCACAACCGTCTTTGTCGTCTTTGTCAAATTTTTTTTTTAAATGCCCCGGAGTCCATTTTTCAAATTTTAAGGAAAATTGTGAAAGTAGAAATCGAGGGTTTTGCAGTCGTGAAAATAAAGCTCGATCAATTTCACTAGAAAATAAAATTGATAGAAATCAAAACGTAATTTCAAAAAAGAGAAATATTTTTAGAAACTATTTTTCAGTGTTTTTTTCAAGTGAATCCCATCAACTCGTTAATTGTCGAATACAACAAAAATACAAGTTTCTTTTTGTACTTTGCGAAAATGAATTTTTATAAACTATTCGAAATTCCTTTCCCAATGGTTGGCATTTTTTTTTAAGGAAAAATGTTCAATTATTGTTAAAATTAAAGGAAGCGATGGTCGAGTTTCGATCGGAAAACACAGACAATATCGAATGCCGGTCGCGAACGGGTTGGGAAAGCCGGAAACGCGTTTATAAAAATCGTGCTTCGTTCGTCGATTGAATTCAGGATAGATCTCGTTATTGTGTACAGTAGGGTGGGCCGAAAATTTGCTTTTTTGAAATTCTTTTAGCAATACCGAAAATATTGTTTATTAGGCTCCAAAAAAAAATCTGTGTGAAGGGAAAAAATTTTGAGTCAACATCCTAAGCTCGCCCAAGTTCGTTGAAGTTCAAAGTGTTGAAATTTTTTTTTCTCAGCTCATTTTATTGGAAATTTAATTCTCTACAAAAAAGGTCCTTGTATAAAATCATGTATGATTGATGGTTTCTAAGATAATTGCAAATGTACTTAAAAATAGTCTTTTTTCTTTCTATAAATATTTTTCCTATGAAAAAGAAATGTCCTTCCTTTGTTTTATTATTATTTTTTTTTAGTACTGACGATGTGACGTCAGTACTCGCAGTGAATTCGTAACACAGCCTAATCGTAAGTCGAAACAAATGTTGGATGTTCTCTTCGTGAAATACTCGCCCCAGAGGAAAGAATGTTGCGGTCTTTAGGGAAAATCGGTTCCATATGATCAAAGGTCGCGATAGCGAGTCTTTTTACATACGACGCGACCTCTGCTTATAAAAGCAGAACTACAGAAAGAGTCATAGATGAACCTGGCCATTGAATGAACTCGCAGGAAATGTTACTTACGGAAAACGTAGCCAATTTTTAATTGTTATTATGAAAAAATCTGTTTGGAAGAATAAAAATTGTTACAATAAGCGACAATTTGAAAATATACATATAATATTGAAGTAAATAGACTTGACGATTGCTTTCGTAGAGAATCTATGAAAAAAGGGAAGGTAATTTTTTTTTCCTCACAAAAAAAATATTTATAGAAAGAAAAAAATGACTATTTTTGGGGCGGGGTCGAAGAGTCGACTAACCAATATTTCGAACGGCCGAAATCCCGAATTTCACGATTACGAGCGTTCGAATAACGAAGCGCCGAAATCCCGAACGCCGGAAAGCGACAGCGGAGAGAGCCGCCCCATGCGTAAGAGAGAGAGAGAGAGAGAGAGATGCGCCTCCTCTCTCTCTTACGAATGGGGCGGCTCTCTTGACTTTCTCTTTTCTGGCGATCGGGATTTCGGCGCTTCGTTATTCTAACGCTCGTAATCGTAAAATTCGGGACTTCGGCCGTTCGAAATATTGGTTAGTCGACTCTTCGACCCCGCCCCCTATTTTTAAGTAAATTTACAATTATTTTAGAAACTATCATTCCTACATGATTTCATATAAGGACTTTTTTGTAGAGAATTAAATTTCCTACGAAATATGGAGTATATCAATTATTTTTTAAGCATAAAAAGTGTAAATATAGAGGAAAATTACAATTTTTTTACTAAATTGCAATTATCTTAGATACCATCAATCCTACATGAATTCATATAAGGACTTTTTTTTTGTAGAAAATTGAATTTCCTATAAAATAAGAAGTTTATCAAATATTTTTTCACCCATAACAAGTATAAATATAGAGAAAAATGACAAATTTTTCACTAAAACAGCAATTATCTCAGAAACTGTCGATCCTACATGATTTGATGTAAGGACTTTTTTTGTAGAGAATTAAATTTCCCATAAAAATAAGCCATACAAAATTTTGTTCAACACTTTGAACTTCAACGAACTTGGTCGCCCAAGTTCGTTAAAGTTCAAAGTGTTGAAAAAATTATATTGGGATATTAACTCAAAATGTTTTCCCTTAACACAGATTTTTTTCGTAGCATAATGAACACTATTATCGGTATTGCTAAAAGAATTTAAAAAAAAAACGGATTTTCGGCCCACCCTAGTGGGCCCACCCTAGTTTTGAGTCATATACATAAACGTATACACTCGTTGGTCACGATGAGAGAGTACGGAATTTCACTAAAAAAGAAAGTAACCCATGTGTTCGGTTTACTTTTATAAACACACGAACGATGCATTTTATGGCCTCTTCAATGCAACACATCTCGAGCCACGTGGTTACATTAGAACATACTGGCCTCACTGCGATTATCGATGAGTTTTGCTAATATAATTAGCCTGCGATTAGGATCATCGATGCATACAGTCTTACTCTCGTTACATGCGATCTCCTCATTATATCGTCGACCGAATCGTTTCAATGCTTTCCAAACGAATGGAGAGCAACGATATAAAAAAAAAAGAAAAAAAAGAGATTTATTTAAAAAAAAAATCCACTCCCGACGAATTAAAAAAATATCAGTAACTAAAAGTCTTTGCATTCGATGGGTAAAACAAAATTGGGGAGTCCTCGATTCTACACGTTTTTATTCTACACATGCTATTTTCTGCACAAAAGTTTCTACACAAATTATTCTACACAAAAAAGTGACGAGGAATTTTATTCTACACGAGAGAAGTTACAAAAAATATTATTCTACAAAAAATTATTCTACACCAGTTTCTACACGCATTAATCTACACAAGAGAAGTGGCAAGGGATATTCAGGAGACCTCTACTCTACACATTATTATTCTACACATGACATTTTCTACACGAAAGTTTCTACACACATCATTCTACACAAGAAAAGGTCACAGGAAATAATTTTCTATTCTACGCATTATTATCTTACACATTATTTTCTATACATTACAGCCTGTAGCAACACTCTGCACACAACGTTTTTTTATTCAACCCAAAAAAAAGACAGAAACTCTGTAATGTGTAGAAAATAATGTGTAGAATAATACGTGTATAAACCGGTGTAGAATAATATTTCTTGCAACTTCTCTTGTGTAGAATAACATTCCTTGCCACTTTTCTTGTGCAGAATAATTTGTGTCGAAACTTTTGTGTAGAAAGTCTCATGTGTAGAAAAAAACATGTGAAGAATAGCAGCTTTTCCAAAAATTTGACAAAATGGATCATCAAACTTTCATGATCGGATTTCGTGGACCAAATTTAATTTTTAAATGGGCAAAAAATCCTACCAAATAAATTTCTAAAAATACTCACGATTTATCGTCAATACAGTCGGATTTTTTGTGTCCGAATCAAGTAATCCATTTGGATTAAGGAAATTTGATAAAACACGATTTTTTAATTAAACCTGTTTTTTGCCTTTGAATCTATCTTTTTCGAGATTAAGGTATCTAATCAGCTGATATTTTCTATGTTGATGCGTCTCGTTTGTGTGAACGAGACTTTGGTAGCTTTCAAGGTTAATTGTCTGGATCATGGCAGTGTTGATTCGCCGAAAAGTTTCAATTTTACATAAATGTGGATAAATATGTATTTAGGTGATAAGATGGCTTTGATAAAATGTCATTTTCGAATTGCCTTCCTCACCAACTTTTCCGTACCGTTTCCCTACAAAATTGAGTTTGCACAGGTTAATGGAGACGTTTCGTTTTACTACTGCAGCATTAACGTTGATTTTTGCACGAAAAATTGCGTACTAGAGAATTTTGATGAGAAATTTTTCAAAATTTTAATAATCTATTTTCAACTCCCACGAAAACTGCAGAATGTGCAGTAACATTTGCTACTTCAGAGTCGAAATGGAAAAATTTGATTTTGAAGAAAAACTTGCATTCAATATTGCCGCACATTTCTCATGTTTCCCAAGATTTGTCGCTTAAGGCGAGGCTAAATACCGACATTATTTCTGAAGTCCTATATTATCGACTCAAAATCGATGTCCAAACATTTTTCGATACCGGTGGATGGATATCAATGAAATTTATGAATGAATAATGAATGGATTGCAAAATGTAAATGCGAGACATAAATTAACGTTTTCGTTAATTGCCACTCACAGCTCAGACAGTTTAGATAGAAGTCCGATGAGGATAATATTTATATTTCATACAAATTCCATGGTGCTGCCCTCTTTCGCATTTCTGTGAACTAAATTTATCAACATTTATCTCGCGATTTGGATTCCAAACTTACGTTGCGGTTTTTTCATGAAATAATGTCCAAGCCGTATCGATATTCGTACTTTGATGTTCCTCATGGAGCCTCACTCTTGGTTTTGGCCGAAATGCGGTAGAAACGTTATAATTTAATATTATCAATTACAGATTCCTGATGATAATCGGATCTGTAATTTTTTTTTTGTTCTTCGAAAAAAATTTGGTGGGGCTCCATTTGTGCCATAATTCTGATGATACTGTCAAAATTTTATTGATTTTCATCCATTCGTGCCAGAGCAAGTTTGGAATCCATTTTGAAGGTGCTAATGTCGGTATTTAGCCTCCCCTTAAACAGACCGAGTCAGAATGGAAGAATAAGAAAAAAAAAAAATTTTAGAAAGTAAAGACAATATCGGGATTGCAAAAACATCGGTCGGATAAAAACTTGACTCTCGTCACGAAGAATTTAGACATCGGTGGATCGGATGGATCGAATTTCAACGTTGATGCGACAGTGGAAAAAAGTGTTACAGACCATCGCTCAGGCGAGATTGATTCTGCAAGGAAATGCCCAAAAAAGTGTCGATGAGGACCTCGATCGAGAGATAAAGTTTATTTTTAGCCGCTTTAATGGGAATTTTAGCGATGGGTATAAATTCGTATAAGTACCATCGTGATACCTTCCATTTGTCCCCATTGCTTTCAAATACGAAAAGACAGAACAAGGGAGAAAAAAAGAGAGAATAAGTACTTCAAGTACGTCGCAACGTATTTGAAGTACATACGTAAGTTTTTACTAAGTTTTTACTAAGTTTCTACTGAGCAAGTTTTTTACTTTTCAAGTACTCCGAGTATTTAAGTACTTGGCCTGTACTTCAAGTATTGCACTTAAATTTTTTAATACTTTTCTGTATTTCAAGTACTGTACTTAAAATGTTAAATACTTTTCTGTACTTCAAGTATATTTTCAAGGACTGGTAGTACTTCTTCTAGTACTGGTAGCAATTTTTAAGTACTTCTAGTATTGTACTTAATTTTTCAAGTACTTGGCCTGTACTTAAAGTATTGTACTTAAAATGTTAAATACTTTTCTGTACTACAAGTACTTTTCCAAGTATCAAGTACTTTTGAATTTGCTTAAATTTTCATGACAAGTCTCATGCATCGAGGCTCGATCGATCGATTTATCAAGAACCTCGACGATCAATCAAGCTGCCTGATATTATTGTAACAATCACCAAGGAGTCAACAGATCGATCTTTATTCAGATCAAAAAACTTCCTTGATTCACTTTAAGTCAGGGCGGATGATATTTTGTTGTTTTAGCGTAGATTCAATTCCACGCGATAAGTACTCCTTGAAGTACCTGGTACTTGCGACGTACTTGAAGTACTTAAAAAGTACTTCAAGTACGTCGCACTTAAAATTCGCACTAAAAAGTACTTCAAGTATTTAAGTACTTAAGAAGTACTTCAAGTACTTCAAGTATTATTAAGTAATCAAGAAGTACTTCAAGTATTTAAGTAATTAAGAAGTACTTTAAGTATTTAAGTAATTAAGAAGTACTTCAAGTATTTAAGTAATTAAGAAGTACTTCCAGTATTGTACTTAAATTTTCAAGTACTTGGCCTGTACTTCAAGTATCGTGCTGAAAATTTCAAATACTTTTTTGTACTTCAAGTACTTTTTCAAGTACAAGTATCAAGTACTTTCGAATGTGTCTCCTTGATGGTTGCATGTACAAAGCCTTTGAATATGTAATTGAAAATAATATTTCGTGACGTATTGACAAACTGGTTCTCAACTGTAGCCTACGAGAGTTTTTTGAAGACGAACACGAAGTTGGAGTAGTTTTAACAATCCATGTCTTACATTCTTTATTTCTTCTTTTTCAAACCGACATCAAAATAAATCGTAATTGCAATCGTTAATGCCATGTTTTAATTATATTTTTAATTCTTTGTTTTAATACTTCTGTTGCAATCTGCCTAATAGTCTAATCTCAGTTTATTGCACAAGGTAAAGATATGTTTTGACATAAAAAGTACTCGAATAAAAATCAAATGAGAATAAAAAATTAAATGCGAGTACTAGAACTTACGAGATATACCTGAAAGCTCGAAAAGTACTTGATACTCGGTACTTGATTTTTCAAGTACTTGTACTTCAATTACTTCAAGTACTTTAAATCTTAAGTACTTTGAGTAACAAGTACGTAGTACTTGAAGTACTGCCGGTTCTTGATACCATACGTACTTACGGTACTTTGTACTTGAAGTACTTTTCGGTACTTTGCCCAACTCTGCTCTGAGTTTAAAAGGATTCTCCCCGAAAGAAACACGAGTTTGTCAAGATCCGAGAGTTCTTTGCCCTCGCATCGTGCGGTCTTATAGAAAGTCGCTCCACTTGTTTAACAAACGAAAGAGGTGGCAAAAAACAAAACGCGATCCCGCGAAAGGCCGCCTCGCTCTGTCGAAGTCCAATGTGTCGTGTTCTCACGAATTGCGTTGTTGTCTCTTGTGTAAAATAACAAAAAAGAAGGAGCGCAGTTTTCCCAGCATTTCGCGATACCAATCGCGACAATCCTCGGAGTCATCGGCAATTTCCGGTTTCCCGGCAATAATTCTCCTATCCGCGATTTCACATAGGAAATGTTCGCTGACTAGTTTTTTTTTGTTTGTCGAACGGATTTCAACGTTTCCAACGAGAGATATACTTTTTTTTTTGCTTAAAAAACATTCACTCGGACGATTCATAGTTTGTTTTGGGATCGAAGATAAATATTATTTGCTCGCTCGATTCATAAAAATTTATATTTCGATTTGTCTGACTTGTTTATGCATCAACAATTTATTGTTTATATTATATATTAGTATATTTTCGCATGTACTATTTTTGACTTCGTTGATCACACGAAAATCGATTTTTTTTCTATTAATCAACCTTTTATCAACAATCTGAATTCATTCGCAGACATTTTCCGTTTGATCTATTTTTTCCACGGGTTTTTCTCATTTTACATAGATTCTAGATTAGGATTGTATTTTCTATTTCTAATTTGCTGCTTTTTCTTTTCATCTACGAAGTTTCGTGAATTGTTTGCTGTTTTGCTTTCTCATGAAGGAAGCTTTTTTTAATTTCATTATCTTTTAAAAAAAGATTTTTTGTTTTACAATCAATTTTAAATTTGTTTTTTTTTTAATTTTCAACTATTTTGCTTCCTCATAAAGGAAGCTTTGTTTTCGTGAATTTTTTTTTTTCGAGATTTTTATGCCAATGTGTTCAAACTGTCCTAAAACATCGAGAAATCATGTTTAAAATTTTATGAAATTTTGAATTTTTTGAAAAATAGCGTAAACGCTCTGACTTGTGCAATTTTCAAGATATTGCACTGAAATTTTACACAGAGCTAATATAGCTATCGAGGATGTTCGTTATTAAATTTGGCGAAAATCGATCGAATGATTAAAATTTTATGAATTTTTATTATTTTTTAAATGGCGTATTCCAACTTCGGATATTGGCGGGATATTGTACTAAAAATTGTACACATTCAAAATAGTGATCAAGGTTGTTCGCGATTGAATTTGGTAAAAATCAAATTCAGCAACAAGTAAATTTGAAAGAATTTGGCAAATGCGGACGTTGATTATTTATGTTTTTCGATAGTTAACAAAGATAACAAACTTCCTTTATGAGGAAGCCAAATTTAATTGGCATACTTTGTGATAAAGGAAGCTTGTGATTAAGATGAGGAAGCAATGTGCAAATTTGCAATTTGCAGGATTTTTTATTTGTAATTTGGTATTTGCAATTTTTCCTAGCCAATCAATAATTCGACGGCAGTATGGAAGAACGTGCTATCTCAAATTGTGCTAGAACAACGTGCTATCTCAAATTGTGCTAGAAAAACGTGCTATCTCAAATTGTGCTAAAAGAACGTGCTATCTCAAATTGTGCTAGAAGAACGTGCTATCTCAAATTATGAGAGAAGAAGAAAGAATTGTGATCAATTGTAGATACCACCTTCTTCTCTCGTAATTTGAGATAGCACGTCCTTCTAGCACAATTTGAGATAGCACGTTCTTCTAGCACAATTTGAGATAGCACGTTCTTGTAGCACAATTTGGAATAGCACGTTTTTCTAGCACAATTTGAAATAGCACGTTCTTCTAGCACAATTTGAGATAGCACCTTCTTCCATACAGCCGTCGAATTGATGTGTGTGTGATGCATGATTTTTTTTTCTCTGAATGCAAGAGCTGTAAAATCGACTCAAGATTTGATTTGACCCAGTGGACAATCGTATCGATAATTGATCGCCAAAACGTGAATTATTGCAACGTTCAGCGTGAGAAATCCGTGGAATGAGGAAATGTGCTTCGTTACAAAGAATGTACATTGTTTTTACTTAGATATTACAAAAGATCCTATTTCGCAATTCGCGCGAAACAGCCGGAGAATGTTTTTCTGATTAATGCGATGGAGAAAATTATAACGATGAAAAATGGGGAACGAAAGTTTGCGCGATCAGGATCTGTGACGATGTATCGGCAATTTATGAAAATTTCATTTAATTACGATGAGCTACTTTTGCTGGTAATACAGATAATTATTGTATACGGGCGATATAAAATATAGAATAGAGAATGAAATAGAGAATTTCATCGCTTTTGATGCCTGGCTAGTTTATTGACCATGACTAATTATCTCATCATCAATGCACTCGTCATTAAAAATGTAATATTTACGAAGAATATAATTTCACAAAGGAAAGAGGGTGAAAGTCCAATTAATTGAATTAACGGAAAAGAAAATTCGTGACAATAGAAACATAAAAAAAAAAAACTGCGATCTACGAATTGGACATTTTCAGAGGATGTGTTTTGAGTGTTTCGACAATGGAAAATTTTAAACAATGATATCGCACCTGGCGAGAATTTATCGTGTGATACGAAACGAGAAAAAATTATATAATAATGCAGTAACAGTTTGAAATTTCTCAGTAACTGCCGTTCAAAAATTTGGAAACACTCGACATGGTCGTTTTTTGTGAAAAATTCAATATTTTTAGAAAAAAAAATTATACGAAACTTTTTTAAAAACGAAATTAAAGTTCATACTCCCCTCCATGAGCTTTACATGTGAAAAACAGTTTAAAAAAATTGTCATGGGTCGTGCGCAAAAATTTCAACGCCAGAGAAAAAAGTCGAAAAATGATTGACCATGTTTCAAAGGACGTACCGGGTGTAAAAAAAATCAAAATTTTTTTTTTGGAAAAAGCCGAATGAACCTGAATATGTCCCCTTTGAAACGCCGCTAGTTGAATTGAAATATCTTCATTTTTAAAAGAGCAGTGAAAGTTTTTGTGCGGCGTAGGATAAGGGCGAGTGTTTCCAAAAATTTTCACGACAGTGTGGTCCTTATTTAGAGCTCGGACGAATTTTTTATCAGACGCCACCCAAATCGACTTCAAGTCATTCAAAAACAATACCCTAATTTTTTCAGATTTTTATCTAGACTCCAACCCCTCCCGAAACGAGGGTAGATTTCCCCATTCGAAATATACACGTTTTTCGGCCATATTGTCAGAATATATTTTATTCTACGAGTTAAAAAATTCTAAAGTTAAAAAATCTATAACTGCAATTTTATTTATTTATTTTAGTGTTCATTGGTGCTACTATTTGCGGAAAATTTGCATTATCATACGGGCCAATCTAGACGAATTGCAATTTGTCTAAATTGACCCTTATTAGAATTTTAAACGAATTGCAATTTATCTGGATTGACCCATATGATAATGTGAATTTTTCGTCAAACAGTAGCACCAATGAACACTAAAATCTTGCAGTTACAGATTTTTTAAAAAATTATTACACTTGGAATAAAATATATCCTGCGAATATGGCCGAAACATGTGTATTTCAAATGGGGAAGTCTACCCTCTTTTCGGGAGGGGTTAGAGTCTAGATAAAAATCTGAAAAAATTAGGGTATTGTTTTTGAATTATTTGGAGTCGATTTGGAGGGCGTCTGATAAAAAATTCGTCCGAGCCCTAAATAAGGACCACCTTAGTGTATATGCATAATCACCTTTGTGGCTTTGTTCCGAGCAATGGAATTACGACTTGTCATAAACTTCGCCACTGTTTTTCTAATATGAATTTAATCAGATAACATATTTCGATGACATTTTAATTACGCGTAACATATTTCATATATATACAGGGAATTCCAAGTTTTATTAAACTTTTTATATTATATTTATCCAACCCCAGTCATTGAGATTTTTTTTACGGAATTAAAATTTGGAGGCGATATTCGACGAAACTACCTCACATAGTTTTTCAGAATCTTCTTTCCCTAAAAGAACACGAAAAAAAATGAAAACTAACACCCACTTAGGAAATTAATTCGGCTCTTTCTTATCGAGACTACTTTCCGATTAATCAGTTTTTTCTTAATTAATCAATTTTAATTAATTAATAATTCAATTAATCATTTTTGTATCTGCAGCAAGAAGATTTCACTATACCTTTTTCTAATGTTGAAATTATGCTAAAAATAAATAGTAATGAAAAATAACGTGAAATGTCCCATATATACAGATGACGAAGGCCGTCTTATTGCAGAATTATATAATTGTTTCAACACCTTGCAGATGTCATTACGATGTCATATATAAATGGCACATCGATTTGCGTCACAATTGAATGTTTATTCAATACTTGTGTCCGCATTATCAAATTACAAACACTCCCGCTCAAAAGTTTGGATACACCAGTCCATATTTCTTAGAAGTTGCATAACTCCGTAAAAAAAAAATAATAATCAAACTAAAAAAACAACGTCTTGGCGGGAAGTAATTCACCTTCGTTTCACTTTCATAATTAATAATTATTGATCATTGTTCATCAATAACAATATTGCCCAAAAGTCATTAACGAATTGTCATTAACAATTGTTTAAACAATATGTTAATAACTTTTGGGCAATATTATTATTGATAATTGTTGTTTATAGCATGCCAAATGTTGCTGAATTTTTTCAGATTTTTGTTGTTAAAAATTTTTATGAAAATTGTTGAGAAAAAATTTTTATGGAGAATTGAAGAGGCATTTGGAAAAATAAAGAGCTAAAGAGAGGAGAGACGTGGACGAGTCTAGAATAAATTTTTACTGTATGGAGCTCCAGGATCGGGGTCGTTAACCGGTCCATGAACTTGACCTACTGTCACCCTTCAGGCGAGATAAAACGCGTGCCTAAGAAATGCTACTACGTTATGAGACTATCGAAGGATGAAAAAAAAAAGTAATTTATTTTGCAGAGTAACTGCAAAATAAAATCACGAACGAAATTGAAATGTAAATACACGGAAAGAAGCATTGATAATTACTGTTATAAGAACAGTAATAATTATTAATAATTATTATTTTGGTTATTCAACAAAAAATGTTGACGAGAAGTTAGCGTTTTCAATTTAAACTTCTTCATAACGAAAGCTTTTTTTTGGACGCCAAATAATGACGAAAAAGTAATGCGCAATTTCTCATGAAAGATGCTTCATACACGGGTCATTCCATGTCAAATCGACCAATAGTTGGAATCCACCCCTTTCCATTTAAATGAAATTTGATCAAAAGTTTTCTTTCATCATAAAACAAAGTTCTACCAAAGCAAAAAAATGTTTAAAATTTTTTTCGCACGTTATGCAAAATTCAAAATTTCACAATTTTTTCAATTTTTCAAGTTTATTTTTTAAATATCTCGTAAATTATTATAGTTACAAAAACATCGTTCATGGTTCATTTAAAGGAGTATACTTTGGGCTATGAAAAAAAATATATATTTATTCCGAAAAGAAATTTGAAAAATGATGAATTTGGAGAATTTTGAATTTTTAAAAATCGTCAAAATCCATGATCAAGATCAAATTTTTCGTTCAATTTTTATACATAATAAACATAATTGCATTTGCGTTTTTATTGAGTTGGTGAAGCATTTTAAGCGTAAACTTAATATACATGCATATTATTTATATACATTAGACTGATTTTTAAAAAATCGATATTTTTTCAGCTTTAAACAATCTCAAACTCTACTTTGACATTAAAAAATAATCTACGCGAAGCGGGGGCCTTGTCGCTCAAGATTTAGAGGTCGGTCATCGAGCTTGTGTCTTTTTTTTATCTCGATTAACGATCAAAATGATGAATCATAATCTAAATTTATATATATATATACATATATATATTAGGGTGGGTCGAATGAAATGACTAATTTTTTTTTCTCGATATAATGGAAAATGTATTGTTTGGAATCTCAAAAAACCCCTTGCAGGTATTAGCCTTAATAATTTAAATATGAAGGGCTAATACTTGCAGAGGGTTTTTTGGAGATGCCAAACAATACATTTTTCATTATATCGAGGGAAAAAAAATTAGTCATTTTACTTGACCCACCCTAATATGTATACATGAAATATACGGTGGTAAGCAGCCTTGGTTGTCGCAACAACAATTATTGATTGATATACAGGGTGTCGAGCGAAAATAGTTAAAAAAAAATTCATAGGAAAATTCTGAAATAATTCCGGGCGATTTCGTGTATACCTACGCTACTTTTTTCATATTTGAAAATTCCTCTAAAATTCTATGGTTTTTGAATTACGTTGCATCTTTTAAAATTTGTCGTTTTTAGCCAAAAGTAAAATAACTTTGCGAGAAAAAATCATACGAAAATGTTTAAAAAACGAAAATGGAGCATCTGCTGACCCTTTCAAATGTACCGTAGATAAAAAAGAAAAAAAAATGTCCTTAAGTTGTGCGTCAACTTCGCGAGGGTCGACAAAAGGGCAAAAAACGGTCACTTTCATAGTGCATACCGGGTCGGAAAGTATTTCTTTTCTCTTTTTTTATCTACGGTACATTTGAAAGAGTCAGCAGATGCTTTATTTTCGTTTTTTAAACATTTTCGTATGATTTTTTCTCGCAAAATTATTTTACTTTTGGCTAAAAAAGTCAAATTTTAAAAGATGCAACGTAACTCAAAAACTACGGAATTTGAGAGGAAATATCAAATATGAAAAAAGTAGCGTAGGTATACAGGGAATCGCCTGGAATTATCTCAGAATTTTCCTATGAATTTTTTTTTATTTACCTTTTTCGCTCGACACCCTGTATATCAATCGATAGTTGTTGTTGCGACAACCAAGGCTGTTTACCACAGTTTATTTCATGTATTATGTATATATATAAGTTTAGATTATGATTCATCATTTTGAACAAGAATAATTCACGTTTCATTTATGCAAATTCGTTATTTACGTATATTAATGAGATAAAAAAAGACAAAAGTTCGACGAGCGACCTCCAAATCTTGAGCGATGGGGCACCCGCTTCGCGCAGATTATTTTTTTATGTCAAGTAGAGTTTGAGATTGTTTAAAGCTGAAAAAAATATCGATTTTTTAAAAATCAGTCAAATATACATTTACGGCCAAGTATTCGATAACTCAGGCACACAACATTTAAAAAAAAATTCGGCCTGGGGGTTTGATTATGTATACTATATGTTTTTGGGGTCGCTGAATCCGAATCTGAAGTTGGTTTAACCCCAGCACGTCAGGGTTTCGCTATAACCGCAAAAAATAACACTCCAAAATTAAGATTATTTTTTTAATATTTCGAAAACTATTATAGCTACGAAAAAATCGTTTTGGGTTCGTCTTAAAGAGTATACTTGTGGCTACGAAAAAAAAAATATTCCGAATTTTTTTTCGGAGAAATCATGAATTTGGAGAATATTGAATTTTTAAAAATCGTGTAAATCTACGATCAACATTAAATTTTTTGTTCAATTTCTTTTATATAATACCTTGTACTGATCTTAAAAGATCCTGAAATTTTCAGTAAGAGGGTTTTTGTTTTTTCAAAAATATGAATTTTTGAATTTTTCAAAATCGTGCAAATCCACGATCAACATAAAATTTTTTGTTAAATTTTTTTGATACAATACCTTGGAGTGATCTTTAAAGATTCTGGAACTTCAGGACTTTTTAATTTTTGAAACAAAAAAACACCATCCTGAACATTTCAGGATCTTTTAATAAGATCAGTCCAAGGTATTATATAATAAAAATTGAAGCAAAAATTCGATGTTGATTGTGGATTTACACGATTTTTTAAAATTAAAAAATTAATCGTTTTGAAAAAACAAAAATCATCTTTCTGAAAACTTCAGGATCTTCCAAGATCAGTACAAGGTAATATATAAAAAAAAAAAAATTTATAAAAATTCAAAATTCTCCACATTTCTCATTTTTCAAATTTTTTTTTCGGAATATTTTTTTTTTAATAGCCACAAGTATACTCATCAAGACGAACCCAGAACAATTTTTTCGTAAGTATAATAGTTTTCGAAATATTTAAAAAAACAACTCAATTTTGGAGTGTTTCCCGTAGTAAAAAACTCCATTCGCCGCCATTGAAAAATCCCCATTCATTCCCCATTGCCAAAATAATCAACGGAGATGAATGCCGAATTGCCTAAGGGGATTTTAGCCATTGAATTCCCCATTTGAAATCGAATAGGGATTTTCCAATGAGGATTGACTTCCCCATTCCAAACGGAATAGGGATTATCCCATGGGCATCAGTCGGCAAGAACTCCTTGCATGGATTTTCTGGACACCGACTTCTGCTAATATTCCGTGCTCACACTCGTCTAGATAAGCATACTCTTCGCACAATCCGTATGGGAGTTCAGCGGGTTGCCGTCCTGCGACATCTCGCGCCAAGTCTCGGAACTAACGCGACGCGGTTTCCAATGGATATCTTTGGGTAATGCTGATCATTCAGTGCATCCGCATTTACTTCCCAATGGACATCATTGGGTAAACCTGATCATTTCGTTCATCAGCATTTGCCTTCCAACGAACACCATTGGGCAATGCTGATGGCTCGGTCCATCAGCATTTGCTTTCCAATGGGCATCATTGAGTAATGGTGATCATTCGGTTCATCCGCATTTGCTGTCCAATGGACGTCATTGGGCAATGGTGACTTTTCAATGGATATCCATTCACTGAACAATGGTCGTTCCTATACGCCATTGACAAATGCGGAAATCTCAATGGGTCCCCATTCATTGTCCAATGGAGTCGTATGAGGACCATTGGTTGCCATTGGCGATTCAATGGAGTTTTTTACTACGGGTTTTGAGGTCATAGCTAAAACCTGACGTGCTGCGGTTAAACCAACCTCGGATTCGGATTCAGCGACCTCAAAAACATACAGTGTACATAGTCAGACCCCCATGCCGATTTTTTTTTCTTTTTGTGTGGCTGTGTGATTGATCATGTATCAATGAATATTAATGGGCTGACACAGTGAAATCCGGTGGTTCATGGATAAAATTTTTCCGTATTATAAAAAATATAAATAACAAATAACAAATAAGTAGAATAAAAATAAATATTTTAAAAAATATGAATAAACCAAAAGAAATCATTCGAATTCCAATGAATTTTATTTTCTCATTCCGGAAGCTTTGTGCAAATTAATAATTTCTAAAATATTTTGAAAATTAATATTGAAATCAGAGCTTGAAATCAAAGCTCCCATAATAAGGAAATAAATTTTATCATGAGATTCCAGAGATATTAACTTGCGGAAAATAATTTTAGATTTCTCGGCTGTTCATCGAAAGCTTCTCCTTTCGCTTTGCCATTTTCATGAATCGAAATCATCCAATTAAATACAGAATACATACGCGAGAGCCTTAAGGATTAATTTAGCAGCGGGTTAATTATCTTGCGGCAAAAACGAGCTAATAAAGATGTAAATCAAAACGCGAAGAATCGGGGAACCTTTTGAGGCGACGTTTCGTAGCTGGATGTAATTTTACATGCCCAAAATGAGTTTACAATTTCTCCGCAAAACCGCAAATTCGTCCGTGTGCAATTTCATCGCGATGCACACGCGAGATACAAATTAGACGGATAATTGGACGTTCGAAATTGCGCATAGTTGAGCTTCGTGCATCGGCGTAGAATTTCAAGTCCAATCGGAAGTGCAGACCTTGAGGATAGTCAATTAACGACAATTATGACATAGCAAATGTCCAAACAAATGAATTATCCTCAACGTCGACTCTGTCGATTCAATTCTCTCGGGAAAAGGAATTGAATAGAGCTTGAAAATTGAATATTTGAAAAGGTCAAAGAATCGCACCAATTTAGTGAGTTTGAGTGTCTTTCGTATCGATCGAAGGTTCTTCCCTTATCAATGGTCGGTAATCAAGAAATAATTGCCTTGGTGAAACGCTGGAACGTTTTATCGATTGTGGCGCATGATATTCTCGTCATTATCGAAACTCGATAACGTAGAGAATCGGGTTTCGTGAAACATGATAAACTTGAAATTCCAAACGTTCAGCTGAACAAAAAAATCGATACATTTATCGCCAAAACGAAAAACTGAAAGGTCCCCATAATATTTGATAATTAATTATTATATGACGTTATTTTGGAAAATTGTGTATCAAGTATTGGTGGAGGTCTATTAATTTTTCTTTGAAAATTGAGTTTGTGATTTTAACTGCAAACCATTTTGAATGGGAATCAACCGCTAATTTTTTTTTTTTTTCAAAATAGCGAATGTGGGTATTTTTTCAACTTCTCTTAATTTTTTTTCTTCGAATGAATAAAAACGACATTATTGTTACTGTAATCAGCTACAAATCAAACGGTACAACAAAAATTCTCTTTTACAATATTTTTTGTGATTTTTTTGCCACCCGGTATCCATTTTTTTACGTGACCGTATTTTTGTCCTTTTTCGCCCATCGCGAATCAGGCGCACAGCTCGAGAACGTTTTTTTTGTCTCTTTTGTCTACGGTACATTTGAAAGGGTTAGCAGAGGCTTCATTTTTTATTTTTAAAAAATTTTGTACGATTTTTTATCGCAAAGTTATTTCACTTTTTGCTGAAAAATACAAATTTTGAAAGATGCAACGTAACTCAAAAACTATAGAGTTTAAAAGAAAATGTCAAGTATGAAAAAAGTAGCGTATGTATACACGGAATCGCCTGGAATTATTTTAGAATTTTCCTATGAATTTTTTTTTTTACTATTTTTGCTCGAAACTCTGATGACGTCCCAACAAAAAATTGTATCTGATCGAAATTTTCGCACTTCGTGATACAATAAAAATCTGAAAAAATTCAGCAACATTTGGCATGCTATAAGCAACAATTATCAATAATAATGTTACCCAAAAGTTATTAATAAATTCTTTGAACAATTGTTTAAACTATTTGTTAATGACTTCTGGGCAATATTATTATTGGTGAACAATGATCAATAACTATTATTGATAAATGTTGTTTATAGCATGCTAAATGTTGCTGCATTTTATCAGATTTTTCTTATATCACGAAGTACGGAAATTTCAATCAGATAAAATGTTTCGCTGGGACGTCATCATCAGAGTTTCGAGCAAAAATTTTCAAAAAAAATTTCCCAGGAAAATTCTGAAATAATTCCATGCGATTTTTTGTATATGCCCGCTACTTTTTTCATACTTGACATTTTCTCTTAAAGTCTATAGTTTTTGAGTTACATTGCGTCTTTCAAAATTTGTCGTTTTTTAGCCAAAAGTAAAATAACTTTGCGAGAAAAAATTGTACAAAATTTTTTTTTAAACAAAAATCGAGCGTCCGCTAACCTTTTCAAATATATCGTAGATAAAAAAGACAACAAAAAAGTCCTCAATCTGTGCGCCCAATTCGCGGTGGTCGAAAAAAGGCCAAAAAACGGTCACGTACAAAAGTGCAAAGCGGGTCGAAAAAAAATCATAAAAAATATTTCAAAAAAGCGAAGCAAAGCTGAATTCCTTCCCTTCAAAACGCTATTTTTAAAATTTCATTATCTTTTTTTTTGACGAAGTTACGCAACTTCTAGTGCGGCAAGAAATATCGACTGGTGTATTCAAACTTTTGAGCGGGAGTGTATCTAAAACTTAAAGGATTCATTGATAAATTCCACGTGAATGTGATGAAAATTATTATCGATGATGAATATTCCTTCGTAAAACGATTCCACTCATGAATAACGAAGAAAATACAAATTTTTGAATAATTCGAGGTTGAAATTTGACGATTTTGTTCGTTACATTACTAAATGGGGAAATTTGCAATTTGGGAAATTTGGGGTCAAGCGGGAAACGCATCTCATTTTCGCGATGGAAAAAAAGGATGGCGGGAAGTTAGTCCAAGAGAAAGAGGGAGAGGGAGAGGGAGAGGGAGAGAGAGAGAGAGAGAGAGAGAGAGAGAGAGAGAGAGAGAAAGCGATAGAGTAGAGATAGAGAAAGAGGTAGTAAGGACACGTTTGGTCCTTTCACCCACCCAACTTCATGTCCTGATAATAACGTGTCTTTCGTGCTTTCACGATTCGCGTAATTACACCGTGACTTTCATCGTAATTGCCGGAGCAGTCTCTCAATCAACTTGCCTTTCGCGCCTCGACTGCTCGCTTTGTAGTTTCAACTGAGAAAAGAACAAGCGAGTTAAAAGAGAGAGAGGAAACGAGAAGAAAGAGTAAAATAGATAAAAATCTTGCGGCACGAAACATCACGCGAGAGACACAAAAGGAGACGAAATTATCCGAGCAACGAAATTGAGGAAACTTTCATTTTTACAAAACAAGAGATGCAAAACAAAAAGTAAATAAAAAAGTTCAACGGCCAAAGTTTGCGTCGCGATAGCGCGAGGTGAACGTTCCCGTTTCACCGGAAATTATCATTGTTTAGTTTAATTGACGTCGAAGGAAGGATTGCAGCCATTCGTTTCTTTCGGTCTACATCAAATTCATTACCCGTAGTAAAAAACTCCATTCGTCGCCATTGAAAAATCTCCATTCATTCCCCATTGCTAAAATAACCAACGGAGATGAATGCCGAATTGCCTAAGACGATTTTCGCCATTGAATTCCCCATTTGAAATCGAATGAGGATTTTCCAATGAGGATTGACTTCCCCATTTGAAACGGAATGGGGATTATCCTATAGGAATTCAATGAAGAAAATCCCCATAGACAATTCGGCATTCATCTCCATTGGTTTTTGTAGGCAATGGGGAATGAATGGCGATAATCAATTGAGATTCTTTCATATAGTAAAAAACTCCATTCGTCACCATTGAAAAATCGCCATTCATTCCCCATTGCCAAAATAACCAATGGAGATGAATGCCGAATTGCCCCAAGGACATTTTTGCCATTGAATTCCCCATTTGAAATCGAATAGGGATTTTCCAATGAGGATTGACTTCCCCATTTCAAACGGAATAGGGATTATCCCATGGGCATCAGTCGGCAAGAACTCCTTGCATGGATTTTTTGGACACCGACTTCTGCTAATATTCCGTGCTCACAATCGTCTAGATAAGCATACTCTTCGCATAATCCGTATGGGAGTTCAGCGGGTTGCCGTCCTGCGACATCTCGCGCCAAGTCTCGGAACTAACGCGACGCGGTTTCCAATGGACATCTTTGGGTAATGCTGATCATTCAGTTCATCCGCATTTACTTCCCAATGGACATCATTGGGTAAAGCTGATCATTTCGTTCATCAGCATTTGCCTTCCAATGGACACCATTGGGCAATGCTGATGGCTCGGTCCATCAGCATTTGCTTTCCAATGGGCATTATTGAGTAATGGTGATCATTCGGTTCATCCGCATTTGCTGTCCAATGGACGTCATTGGGCAATGGTGACTTTTCAATGGATATCCATTCACTGATCAATGGTCGTTCCTATACGCCATTGAAAAATGCGGAAATCTCAATGGGTCCCCATTCATTGTCCAATGGAGTCGTATGAGGACCATTGGTTGCCATTGGCGATTCAATGGAGTTTTTTACTACGGGTATAATTTGAAGAAAAACAAAATTCTCTGATCTCATTTTTTAGGGTGGTCCATTATGCCCCAGATATTGCGGATCGGCCTAAACGTGAGTCAATACATCATATTTATGATAATTTAACGAGAAACCAAAAAAGAATTCTTTCTCGACGATGCACAATGGGATTTTCATACAGGAAGTTGACAAAGTACATGATGGCATTTTGATCGTCAATTCACCTCGATATGAGGCATTCTCTGGCAACTTAGCCACTTTTTTTTCTACCCTCTCAGATCCCTCCCATAACTTGCCACAGTTTAGTCCCACTTGAAAGTAGTCTCTGCGATTTTTTTCAGATTTTTTAAATGGTGAGTTAAGGAGTTACATATATTTTTTTCGAATCCATATAGCTTAAAACGGAGAGGATGTGAAAAAAAAAATTCCTACAAAAAAATTATGTTTTTCCATCAACTATTGAATGCAATATGTGTTATATTTTTATTCGCGTTGCAAAGACTATTTTCTTAAAAAAAAAAAATGACAATTAATTTTTTCGCAAGATCCGACACCTTCAATTCTGCTGTCAATTTTATACAATCTCTAATAGTTATTAGTGAGACGTACAGAAAAATCCACAATATGACTACTGATTTGTTTCAGGGTTGAAAAAATGTTATTCACATAACTTCATGCAATTTTTTGTGAATAACCTTTGTTTAATCCCGAAAAAAATTAGTAGCCGTATTGTGGATTTTTCCGTTCGTCCCACTAATATTATTAGAGATTGTATAAAATTGACAGTAGAATTGAAGGTGTCGGACCGTGCGAAAAAAAATAATTTTCATTTTTTTTTTTGCAGAAAATAGTCTTTGCAGCACGAATAAAAATATAACACATATTGCATTCAATAGTTGATGGAAAAACATAATTTTTTTGTAGGAATATTTTGCTTGTACATCCTCTCCGTTTTACGCTATGTGGATTCGAAAAAATATATGCAACTCCTTAATTCAACGCTTAAAAAATCTGAAAAAAATTGCAGAGACTACTTTCAAGTGGAACTAAACTGTGGCAAGTTATGGGATGGATCTGAGAGGGTTGAAAAAAAAGTGGCTGAGTTGACAGAGAATGCCTCATATATATCGTTGTGCAGTGTCAACCGAACTGTAGTTTGCACGGAGAGTTAAATTTTCGATGAAATCTGCATAAACGATCTCCTTCATGCAAATCCCTTGTTGACCTGCCCCCCCCCCTTTTGTGAGTTCATCAAACAACAAATGACTCGTGGTCGTATTTGTCGAACTAATCGCGTGTGTTTGAAAGTTCCGGTCACTTTCGTCCGGTTGGATATTACAATGCATCATGCAACTTTATTCCAGGTATTATGGGGGAGAAGTGTTCTTTCATTAACCCTCGCTGGTCATCTCAAAATAATTCCAAATTGGTCACACTGGGTCAATTTGACCCGACCGACATTTTGGATGGTTGTCAAAAAAAGTACCTATCCGATTGACTTTAAAAAAATTTAGGAATTATCTTTGAACATTTCAGTATATGAAACAATTGTTTTTTTTTTTTTTAATATTTACATGGAAAAAAACCATAGAAAAGACTTTCAAAAATCCGGTTTTTTACTTAAAAAATTGTAATGCGTTCAGTTTTTAAGATTTTTTGGAAAAATTTCTGGTTAAAAGTCTAAAAAAGTAAAAGATGACTTTGAAGCCTCAATACATGTACTTATTAATATAAGTTACATGTATGGGCACTATTAGTTCGAATTTTAATCAGGGAAAACGGAGGGCATTTTTCCCACTATTTTTAGTGGCCACTCAAACCGGTTTCTGAAAACGCCTTGTTGACATCTTGATCTCAGATGCGAGAAGTCGCGGCAAATGTTTGCGAAAGATGTCCCCGCTCATGATTCGCTCTGCATTACATGAAACAGCAAAGAGCGAAGGAGCATAACCTGCAAGTGCGTACTTGAAATAAGGATAATCAAGGTTTTATACTTTCTCTTTCAATGCAGGGGTCAGAGAACTTTTCCAGGAGGATTGCTCGACCTGGGACACTTTGAGGATCGGACTCGCTGAATTCGTTGGGACGGCTATTCTGGTTTTTCTCGGTTGTATGGGCTGCATAGGCAGCCTCGGGAATGAGCCACCATTATTACAAGCTGCATTTACATTCGGATTCACCGTAATGATCATCATTCAGGTAAATTTTAAAAAAACACACACAATATAGATCGTACGAATGAGAGTTCACGGAATTGGACGTCGATGATTGAAGGTCTACTTTGGGAGGTCACACGAAATCCTAAACATCTGCTTTTTTGGTCTTCTAAAGGGGTGGGGGTCGAAGAGTCGACTCACCAATATTTCGAACGGCCGAAATCCCGAATTTTACGATTACGAGCGTTAGAATAACGAAGAGCCGAAATCCCGATCGCCAGAAAAGAGAAAGTCGAGGGAGCCCCGCCCCATGCATAAGAGAGAGAGGAGGCGCATCTCTCTCTCTCTTACGCATGGGGCGGCTCTCTCCGCTTTCGCTTTCTAGCGTTCGGGATTTCGGCGCTTCGTTATTCGAACGCTCGTAATCGTGAAATTCGGGATTTCGGCCGTTCGAAATATTGGTTAGTCGACTCTTCGAACCCCACCCTTCCAAAGTAGACTAGTTCCTTAACGGTTTTTATCTCAACTCATTGATACTTTTGCAGAGTATAGGACACATCAGCGATGCCCACATAAATCCTGCGATAACGGTGGGCGCAGTTGTCCTCGGGAAGAAATCACTCCGCATAGCGTCGGTTTACTTTGTGGCGCAATGCCTCGGCGCAATCATGGGTTACGGTCTCTTGAAGGTTGGTTATCGGAATACCGATATTAAGAGTCTGTCTTTGACGATCGAGGCAAAATTAACGAAATGTCGCTTCTTCCAGGTCGTAACTCCGCAAAATTTGCTTTACGGCAATACCGGACCCGAGTCCATCGACAACTTTTGCATAACCGCGCTCAACAACGACATATCGCTGATTCAGGGCCTCCTCGCCGAGATGATTGCCACTGCTATCTTGATGTTCATGACCTGTGGTTTGTGGGACGTTCGCAATGAGAGAAATACCGATTCGGTCGCGATAAAATTCGGCCTCGCCGTAGCCGTATTGTGCATGGCAGTTGCACCTTTCACGGGTTGCAGTATGAATCCTGCACGATCATTGGGTCCTGCGATATGGAACAACAGCTGGTCCTATCATTGGGTATTCTGGTTCGGACCCATTGGCGGATCTTTGCTCGCTTCGATCCTCTATCGATCGATATTCTCATTGAGAAAATGCGATCCCGAAGAGTGCGCAGGATTGAACGGCGTCGAGGCTCACAAGGCCGAGGTAACGTAGCTCATTTCTCCTTTATTTCATTGAGTACAGACGAAAAAAAAGTCCAGTGATTATATTTATGGATCAGTTCAGTACTTCGGCATTCCGTGCTGCAAATCCAGTAATCTTACATGCGGAGCTGCCAATAAAAATTACTGAAGTACTCCATGAATTTTAAATGGGAAATAACCCATGGACGAATATCCAGTTATTCATGGATTAGTCTAGAAACAAAGTTCAGGAATTATTCATGGATTATTTCAGTACTACGGCATTCCGAGTTGCAAATCCAGTAATTTTTCATGCAGAGCTGCCAAGAAAAATTACTTGAGTAGTCCATCAATTTCAAATGGGAATCAATCAATTTCAATTTCAAATAACCCATGGACAAATAACCAGTGCAGTAAATATTCATGGATTAGTCCAGTAATCAAAGTTCAGGAATTATTCATGGATTATTTCAGTACTACGGCATTCTGAGTTGCAAATCCAGTAATTTTTCATGCGGAGCTGCCAATAAAAATTACTGAAGTACCCGATGAATTTTAAATGGGAAATAACCCATAGACAAATAACCATTGCAGTGAATATTCATGGATTAGTCCAGTAATCAAAGTTCAGGAATTATTCATAGATTATTTCAGTACTACGGCATTCCAAGCTGCAAATCCAGTAATTTTTCATGCGGAGCTGCCAAGAAAAATTACTCGAGTACTCCCATCAATTTCACGTGGGAAATAACCCATGGACAAATAACCAGTGCAGTAAATATTCATGGATGTCTTGAATATGAATTAGTACTGAATTTTTTTCCGTTTGGTTATTCGACCAAGGGTTTTTTTCAGTAATTTTATCCACATTAAAAATCATGGGATTTGCAGCTCGGAATGCCATAGTACTGAAATAATCCATGAATAATTCCAAACCAGTCCCGTAATACTGAAGTATTTGTGGACACTTCTATAATTATCACTGTGTCGTCCATGAATCAACCTTGACTCTTATTCCGAGTATCTTATCCATTCCCTACTTTCATTCATTTGCATCTGTCTCTTTTCGCAGATCTGATACTTTCTCATCGCGATAACAAAAAGTCGGGGCTTCGGATCTTCGTGCAAAGTGGATACATTTTGGAGATCATCGAAAAAGCTCTCGTTTGGATCTAAATTTGCCCAATGGCAATTTTGTCTTAAAAACAAAAACCAATCCAGAACGATCTCATGCTTGCCTTTTCAAATAATACTGTTAGAACGAGAAAAAAAGTTTGACGGTAGACTTTCCTGCTTTCAGGACTAAATTTTATTCATCGGATGATGATTGTTCGCGCATGCGATTGTTCGACAACGGTGAATTATTATTATTTCTTTTTTATCGATATCGCCAGAGCGAGAAAATAACAGAGACGAGTCTGCGGTAATTATTTTCACCGTTTGTGCGGAAAAAGAAGAGAACGAACCTAATCGGCATTATTTATTATTCGTCGTATCGCCGGGACTGTTCGCCCAAAAGTTCGATAATATCGTGCAATCGAGCAATTCGTGCAATTAAGGAGTTCGTTGATGCGAGATTGGTCTGTGCTTTGCGGTTCAGCGGAGCTTTATTACCGTAAAAAAAAAAAAAAAAAAAAAACAATCGAGCGAAAGGAAGAATCCCAGTGAACACGTTATATTGCAGCAATATAACATGAAAGTTACATGTAATGTTACAATGTTATTCCTGTGTAACATAGCTGTTATATAACGTGCAATTAACGTGTTATGTAACATTTGTTATGTGCAGGTTACATAACGGGTATATAACTTTGTTGCATTACAGTAATGTAAACAAATTTTGTTGCCGTTACATAACATGCTTGTAACAAAGTGACATTACAGTAATGTAACATATGTTATATTGCGGCAATATAACATCGAAGTTACATGTAACGTTACAATGTTATTCCTGTGTAAAACAGCTGTTATATAACGTGCAAGTAACGTGTTATGTAACATTTGTTATGCGCAGGTTACATAACTGGTATATAACTTTGTTACATTACAGTAATGTAAAAAAGTGTTGTAGCCGTTACGTAACATGCTTGTAACAAAAGTGACATTACAGTAATGTAACATATGTTATATTGCGGCAATCTAACATGGAAGTTACATGTAATATGTTACAATGTTATTCTTGTAATATATAACTGGTATATAACGTAGAAGTAACATGTTATGTACCATTTGTTATATGCAGGTTACATAATTGGTATATAACTTTGTTACATTACAGTAATGTAAAAAAGTGTCGTAGCCATTACGTAACATGCTTGTAACAAAAGTGATATTATAGTAGTTTAACATATGTTATATTGCGGCAATATAACATGGAAGTTACATGTAATGTTACAATGTTATTCCTGTGTAACACAGCTGTTATATAACGTGCAAGTAACGTGTTATGTAACATTTGTTATATGCAGGTTACATACCGGGTATATAACTTTGTTACATTACAGTAATGTAAAAAAATATTGTATTACCCAACATACTTGTAACGATGTGAGTGTAACTTTGGTTATATTTATGTAAGATTAACGGGGTGTAACGAAGTGATTTGTTGTTATTTGTACTTAAATTAAGGACTCGCAGTAAATTAATAGCCGCAGTATCGCGGTAATATAATCATAATAATAATAATAATAATAATAATAATAATAATAATAATAATAATAATAATAATAATAATATTGCAGTAATATAACTGAAACATTACAATGATATCACTGCAATATTGCTGTTATATTAATGCAATATAACAGATACATTAATGGAACATTATATTCCAATATTGCAGTTACATTGCTGTTATACTAATGCAATATAACAGATACATTAATGGAACATTATATTCCAATATTGCAGTTACATAACTGTTATATAAAAGTTACAGAACTGTTACGTAACTGTTATGTAGCAGTTATATGGCTGTTACGACTTGTTACATTACCTTGCAAGATAATTGTTACATACCGGGCATATAAAATGTTATATAACAATGTTATATTGCCGAGTAAGAAATTGTAACTTACATGTAACGTCCATGTAATATTACATGTTACAATCGGTAACATTGCCGTGTTCACTGGGATAAGTCAGATAACAGGCTACGGGGCGAAAACGTGGTCGTATATATGATATACAAGCCGGACGAAAATTTTGCGACGTTAATTGAAACTCGAAATAACGAAATTGGCGACGCCGTGGACAAATTTCCAGAAAATTAGCTCAGAAGCACAAGACCAGTGAAATGAGAAGCTAAAGTTTTAATTGCACTCCGCTCAAATTGTATCAGTGGCGAGCACGAATTTGGAAACTTCTTGTATGCATAGATAGATATATATACAAGAAAAAAATATATATGAGGGATTCTCCGGCAATTCAGCCACTTTTTTTCGACCATTTCAGATCTGCCCCATAATTGGTTATATCAAAGTATTACTAAAAGGAATTCTATGTGAATTTTTTCAGATTTTTATATTCAACATTTTAGAAAATGCAATTTTTTTTCAAAATGAATATATCTCGGAAACTTGAAGCAACTGTAAAAAAATGTCTCTACATAAAAGTTGTAATTTTGTATTATCTTTCAAGCGGATGACTTGAAATAATTTTTACGTTCCGGTAACGCTGATTTTTTACCAAAAAAGGGGATAAATATTTTTTATTTAAAAAAGGCCATTTTTTTGGCTAAAAAAATTACAGAGTCTTTCAGTATATCTGACGATATCGCAAAAAAGTCGCCAGAGTGGCACGGATCGAGGTTCTAGGGTAAAAAAATGAAATCACACAAATTAATTTTTTTTTCTACCGGAACTTCGTTAACATATCTTGGAAACTTGAACTTACTGAAAAAAAATGTCTGCATATAAAAGTTGTAGTTTTGTATTAGCTTTCGAGCGGAATATTTGAAATAATTTTTACTTTCTGGTAACACTGATTTTTTACCAAAATAGGGGTAAATAATTTTTGTATTAAAAAAAGCTGTTTTTATTTGGCTGAAAAAATTCCAGAGTTTTCCTGTATATCTGACGATATTGCATAAAAATCACCAGAGTGGCACGGATCGAGGTTCTAGGGTAAAAAAAATGAAACTCACACAAATTTTTTGTTTTCTACCGGAACCTCGATCCGTGTCACTCTGGCGATTTTTTTTTGATATCGTCAGATATACTGGAAGACTCTGTAATTTTCTCAGCCGAATAAGGCCTTTTTTGAATAAAAAAAAAATTATCCCCTTTCTTGGTAAAAAATCAGCGTTACCGGAACGTAAAAATTATTTCAAATATTCCGCTTGAATGCTAGCACAAAACTACAACTTTTATGTGTAGACATTTTTTTTCAGTTACTTCAAGTTTCCGAGATATATTTATTTGGAAAAAAACGGCGATTTCTAAAATTTTGAATTAAAAAATCCGGAAAAATTCACATAGAATGCCTTTTAGTAGCACTTGGATATAACCAATTATGGGGCACATCTGAGATGGTCGAAAAAAAAGTGGCTGAATTGACAGAGAATCCCTCATATATATATTTCTTGATCTGTACATAAAATGAACGCTGTATATTTTTCATAAGTATAATCGACAATTGATCTTCCAGAATTACGATAGTATTGAAAATAAAGTATTCAGATATCTATAGTCTTATATAAATGTACCTACGATAAAATAGATTTTTAAGTAAATTATTGATAAACAAAATCGAGAGCATCGTGAAGGAGGGTTTGCAACGCGACGATTCTCATAATTGGCTCACTTACTTATGGTAGACTTATTTTTCAATCACATAAAGTTATGCATAATGTGCAATCACGAAATATATTTCTTATACAACTTTTACATAATTGATTTATTGATTTTTGTTGCCTTCCCCTCATTGCAATAATTTAATGGTTACATGGAAAAAAGATGTTCGACGCATGTAGATATAAACCTTCTTCGCCCTTGATATGCCTTATATCACGACGTGGGTAATGTATATGGGGCTGTCCACGTCAATTCACCTAGCCTCCAGACGACAAAATTTTTGATTTGCTTCGTAATTTTTTATGTTGTTATCCTTGCACTGTAACATTTTTCTGAATTTTTGCAGATTTTTTGCAACAACCGTTTCTGAGTTATGATTTTTTTTTAACCGAAAAAAAGGACCATTTTTATAAATTTGAAAAAATTCACAAAAATTGTATGATCGACGTAGAACAGTCTCCTGCTCGCGAAAATGTGGTGCATATTTTTTAAATATTTTTTTCACCTTATCACGCAAATTTTGTTTATATTTTTTTCACCTTTCACGCAGCTGATAAGCTGCGTGAACGATTTGAATTAGTCAAAAGGATTCTGCAAACCAAACAACTACGTTGTTTTATTCCTCAACGCGATGAAGTCATTTTTACAAAAGAATACTCGAGTGCAATAGAGCACACAACACACAACTTTTTTAAGAAAAAGAATGTGCGTAAGCCATAAACAAAATAAAATTATGAAGGTTTATCTGAAGATTATGTTCCACATTATTTTCTGTCTCCCAAACGACGTCTCTGTTCGCAGTGGATTTTTTAAATAAATTATTATGCACAAAAATGTTTTGATTAGGTGAAAAAAATTTAAAAAAAATTTGCACCACATTTTCGCGAGCAGGAGACTGTTCTACATTGATCGTACAATTTTTGTGAATTTTTTCAGATTTTTAAAAATGGTCCTTTTTTCGGTTTAAAAAAAATCAAAACTCAGAACCGGTTGTTCCAAAAAATCTGCAAAAATTCAGAAAAATGTTTCAGAGCAAGGATAACAACATAAAAAATTACGAATGAAATCAAAAATTTTGTGGACTGGAGGCTAGGTGAATTGACGTGGACAGCCCCATATGTATTTTGTATATAATATATATCGTGTATAAATGTACATTCTATGCAGAGATCGGCAATTGCAATTACCTTTATAATTAAATTACACGTTAAATTATTAATTATTGGAAGCATTTGTAATTTTATAGAATTAAGTTATGCATTAATTAAAGCAGTTTTAATTATTATTCATTCGATCACAAATCATTTCGCATTTTGTAAAGGAGATCCATTTAATTACAAATTATTTAAAACATTACATACTGAATTCAATTACTTGGAACCAAATTCAATTTCTAATGCAATTTAATTACAAATTTAATTAAATTACAATTAAGTGTAATTTAATTACAATTCAAATGATTTACAATTGTAATGAAAAGTAAAGTGAGAAGATTATAAAGTTTGAAAATTAACAAGTACATTAAATTTAAAAATAAAGAAGCTTATTATTTTTTAATAATATATATTACGTAAATGTCCCAATTATTGAACAGCTAAGGATCTGGGGATTGAATTCGGTGAGAAAAAAATATAAAATCAAGAAAAAAACCATCGCTTTCATGTTCAAATGATACTCTGATATTTTTACTTTCGAAAAATCATCCTTTAAATTATTTTCAAATTATTTCAAATGAAAAAAAAGGATACCAATGTGAAGCATGCAAATTTCCCAATTATTGAACACTGGAAGTGCCTGTGTCCCTAATATTGAACAGGCATCTCCCAGTTATTTAACACACTCGAGAATTCTTTTTCCGTTCTGAAAATATTATTTTGGGTACAATATTAAGAAATAAAAGCAAAATCAAACACTTAAATAATCTTTTATTAATCATGTAAAAATACAAAAATGTATATTTAGTCTCTTTTGACCGGTTTTTGGTTCATTTGCATTTGGTGCATTTTTGCGTTTCAACTCGAACTTTATTTTATTTTCATTTTCAGCTTCCTCGTTTTTATGTGATTTTGTCGCAGCTTTCTTGTTTTTCGACTGAAATATCGGAGAGCAAAAAATATTGAACATTACATTCGCATTTTTAGGTTACATTTAGGTTATATTCTCTTTTTTCTTTTCTTTTTATGTTTATTGCACGAAAATACAAATAAAAAATATATTTGACGATCTTAGAGTAATTATTAAAAGAATAAAGGTAAGTTTATTCAGGAACTTACAGTTTTTGTTTGAATGCATCCTATTCACACGATCTGTCACACTTTGACTGACTCGATGTTTCGATGGGTTTAATGACGCCATCTTGGAGAATTCGAGTGTTCAATAATTGGGACACACTGCATTTTCTATGTCCCAATGATCGAACACCGTATTTTTTAACAAATAATTCATTTAAAATTTTTTTTTTAATTGTTATTTGTAAGAAATTTTCTGAGGAACCTGGAACGCCTTTACTTTTTGAGATGCGACATTTTTTGAATTTTTTATGCCCTTATGCATGAAGCGGCGAGTCTTAGCAAAAACGATAAGCAGTTACCACGAGACTCCAAATCGGGTCACCGTTGCTGATTAAATAATTTTTTTCTCTAATAATTAAAGCTTTTTTGCACAAGTAAGGTAACATTTCGATAGCTAAAGGTTCCATATATATGTAATGAAATTTTTATAAATAAGTAAATGCATGCAGGTGAATGAGGAATAATAAAAATACAAGATAGTGTTCAATAATTAGGACCTGTTCAATAATTGGGACATTTACCTTATTCTGAAAAAACTCATCAATCTTTCGTGCACAGTCACAATCAAGTTTTTGTGTCGCCAAAAGGGCAACGCGTAAATGTTTTCACAGAATTACAGTGATTGAGGTTATGCATGTGTTTTGACTTTTGCGCACATCAGCACGCACCGCTGTGATTGTTTGAATATCGCCTGTTGTGTTTTAGTTGCTGTGCTACTTCTTATTCCTTATTTCTGATACCTTATTTCTCATTTTTTTCATTCTGTTCCGGGCTTTGTTCGGATTTGGGTTACGCATATTCCCGCCTCCTCTTCCTCGGGTCGCTGCCGTGCCATTCAAAAATGTGAAAAAATTCAGCAACTATTGGCAACAATTAATAATAATAATATTGCCCAAAAGTTATAAATAAATTGTTCAAGCAATTGTTTAAAATATTTGTTAATGACTTTTGGGCAAAATTATTATTGTTCATCAATTAAATAATTATCATCGTTCATTGACCGGTCATGAGACCGCAAGGTCATACACCTAAAAGATTTTCCGACCAAACAGTTACAAACCTGAGGGGCCACAAAACCGAATGGCAATAAGGCCAAACGGTCATTATCCGGAATCGGCCATAGCATGAATGGCCATTATACCGAATCCTCATTAGCACCTACGGTCATTGTCCCGAATTATCATACTTCCTACCTCGTAAATATTGTAAAATATAAAGAGAGGCATTGGCCCTCCAACATTGACATTTGCGCGATTGGTTGCAAATGGTTGACCTATGAAAGTGAGACTGATAGCTATTTTATTTATTTTCTTATTTAATTAGAAAAAACTAATATCATAAAAAAAGTAAAGCTCCTAATTACGTGTAAAAGTGAAGGAATTATTCTTCTGGATTAAACAAGAAAAATAAATTTTTGCAAATTTTTCCTACAGTGCTTATCGTCGATTTTTAGCAATTTTCAAACGACATCTTAAGGTCTAAAGGAAAATCTTTATTTCTGGAAGGTCGACGGCCGAACCCAACAGCTCCTATAATTTTACAGCTTTATAACAGCTCCTTTAATTATATGTGAGAATAGCTATTGAATTACATAGAATTTCTTTGATATGTTGTTTTTTGTAAAAAAATGGCGCATTTCTGAATCAAAAGCTATAAATTGCTTATAAAAAAAGGAACTATGCAATATAATGAAAAAATCCTACGTAGTGCTTTCACCCAGAAAAAAGATCTAGTACATTTAACTAAATCCTCGTCAATCCAAATAATTTTTTTTAGTTGTAGGCCGGCCTAATACAACTCTATTCATGTCAACGAATTTTTTTTTTTTTGAATGACCTACTAGGAAAATATATTGCGATGTAATAAATTTTTAGTTAATATTAATAGTATTTAAATGAAATAATTTTTTTTTTAATATTTACACAATATATATTTTTAAACATTTCAATCTTTGAATGTATAGCTACACATCTGAAGTCTACAATTTCGTAAAGCTTCGTCTTTTCTTTAACAGAAGGGAAAAGAAAAAAAAACCCTTTTTTTATGGGTATTCTTTTCGGGGATTCGACCATCTTGCGTTTTGCCGCAATGTTCAATGTATTAGATATCCATACTGAAAAATAAGGATATCAAATATAGACGAGCTTGGAAAGGATATAGGGGGAAGTCCCCCAGTACCGGACACTTAACGTTATTCATTAATAAAACTATTACATATATAAGAACATCGATTTTTTATATTTTTTTTACAAACTTTGGAGTATTCTTTGGTGTGTTAATAATAGTACAGATTTTTAAAAAACGTAAAACTAGGAAAAATATATTTTTGAATTTAATAGTTAAAATGGTCGAGTCCGAAAAGTGGCACCTAGTACCGGACACTATGAATATTATTTGAAAAATATAGATTAAAAATGATTAAATTTTGCAATGATCGCAAATATATTCATCGGAACACTCCGGAATATCTACGCACGCCTTAAGAGCCCATTGCTTACAATTGCCCCACTGGATCCAGTCATTATTGTCATCGAGGCTTTTTTCATATTTTCCTCGGGCCATTTTCCCTTCGTCATTATTTTTAACTGATTTGTCATAGGGAAGTACCACCACAACAAAAACAACATGTTTTACATAAATATTCCAATAACGAAAAACAATGGCGTCCAGTACTGGAGAAAAATCGAGTGTCCGGTACCAGGGACTCAACATGCAAGATTAAATAACAAAATGCGTTGCCATTTCACAAATATTTTGAAATTTAACCTCCATTATTTGAAAGAATACTTACCAAAAAGCATCCCAAGCTAAAAAACGGAGCCGCAAAACCCCTATTTTTTAAACAATGAATGTGTGAAAATTACGGCTGACGCGAAATATTAATCGGCTCAAACGAAAATCAACTCTCGACAACGCGCGCATGCGCATTGCGGCTAGCTCTCTAGCGCCACCGTTACCACTGTGCCAACTGTTCGAACTACGCACGAGAACTATTGTCGTTGCTCTCTAGTTTGGCTTATATCGACAGTGTCCGGTACTAGGTGCCGTCCGACGTTAGGGGATTTCCCCCTAGGCGTCGAGAGGTAGGTTCGCTTGTGCGAGAGGTAGCCACCTGGCGGATTTTTGGGGTACTAACAAAACTGCAGATATGATCGGATGAGATTACGGGTGAATAGGTATCTTGTAACAACGAATGGAATTTTTCTTCAACGCCTGTTTCTCGATGACAGGGAATTCAAATAAATAAATATAGTGGAAGTAAATATCGCCCAAAATTGTATGGAAAGAAAATTTTCTTTAAAGTAACTAAAAAATAATCAAATAAACGATTATAGTACCTACGACTAGATCTTTTTTCTAGGTGTTGGAGAACGTTATTTTGAATGTACAGTTGACATTTCAAATGAATCGGTAGAAATTTGTTTGAGTTATGACTTCGGCCGACTTGAAAAATGAAATTCTGAGATAAACGCATTTAAAGTTTGCGGAAAGCTCGCTGCGGATGAAGAGGGGTTGCACTGCACACGCACATAATCTTTTGGACTATAAATCTATAGATACTAAGGTATCTTTTAAACAAACAAAAAATCGATTTTTTGAAAATCCTAAAGTGGCCTAACCCCTTAACCGGGATTTTCGAAACTTGGCCAAATCTGGCCGTAGTCACTTTTGAAGTTCCACCACGAATGAAGTGCGTAAATTATTCAGAGTCTAGCAAGATACACGCGATCGAGTTTGGTGAATGGACGGGGTGGGGGGAGGGGGGACACCAAACGTAAAATAGTAGCTTCGTGCCCCTTTCCCCCCCCCCCTCCGTGAGATATAACTGAGAACGTCGGGTGAGCTTCGTCGAGAACGATACCAACTGGACTGTCTGCATCAGGGAACGCGAGGGAGTTGAAGTGTTTCTTCAAAATTCTTCTTAATTCGGCTAAAAACTAAGTAAATTAAATTTTTTTTTTCTAAATTTCTATTCGCGAGAGATCGGTCAATCGGTGGATAATCCGATGACCCATTCAGTGACCAGACAGAAATTAAGCGAAAAATAATACTCTATAGCCTTTAGCAGATCGGTTATAAAACGTATAGAATACAGTGTGAATTTGTTAATTTTATTTTTTCATTAAAAAATATCCAGCAAGATGTCCGATAGGGATTTACGACCCGGTAAGTCGTCAGCAAATCCCGATCTCTACATTAATTTTCTATTATTTTGTGCTAAAAACGATTTTTTGTTACCAGGATTTGTTAACTGTTGACAAATGTAAAGTTGAATATGGCGAAATCAATCACTTTTTAACAGTTAACAAATTAAAGGTATATTTTTTAACAAATTCTTTTAAACAAATTATTTTGACATAAATAAAATATTTCTTTACTAAAAATAAACTGTTGCAAAATTTGTTAGTCGTCAAGAAATATTTTTTATGACGTGTCAAAATAATTTATTGAGTGTTTAAAAAAATTTATTTAATTTATTAGCTGTTCAAAAATAATTGATTTTGCCATATTCAACTTTACATTTGTTAACGGTTAACAAATCCCGGTACGATGTTTTCTCAGTGCACTCTCGCATTAATTTCAACTTGAAATTAATTGTGATTTTTTATGATCGATCGATTTTTGTTTTCGCCGATTTCAAGCGCAAACGACATCGATCTTCGTTATGTTCATTCAACCGGAATATCTCAAAGTCTGGTGAACACAAGTACGAATCGAGTGCCAATTATCGCGAGCTTTGTACGAGCAAAGAATTCTCTCAAGGCTTCGAAATGATGATGAAAAATACGTACGCACACATTTTTATGTTATAGAATGTCGCATAACGATGCGGAATGTCGTCCCCATTCAAGAAAAGTGCGAACATGTTTTCTGGAATATTGCCAATTCTAAAACGCCGACGATTCGGAGCGACAGAAAAAATGTATTCTTTTTTTTTTTTTATCAAACATTACTTTTTAACCCTGTTTTTTTGATCGTATGCTCCAGTAATGTATTTTTATCTCATCAGCGTTGTTTGAAAAAGGAAACTATTGCTCATGGAAATGAATACATGTAATATAAAAAAAAACATTATTTGTAATGCGTGTAATGATATATTTAAAAAATTTCAATCGCATTCACTGAGTCCAGAGACGTAAAAATAAAAAAATAAACAAAACAAGTCCGGGACGGTTCAATAGAAATTGGGTTATCGATTCTGAAAGTAAAATTTTGGTGACGTTTTATTGGAGAATTTTTTTATTAATCAATTGTTCAAACAAACAATTATTCAACCATTTTTCGGTAAGTTCTTTTTTTTCTTAAACAAATCGAATGGGCTAATATTCCTGAATGTATATGAATTTTTTCGAAATTTTTCCTCTATTTCGAAATTCCCGTTTTGAAATTTTTAGAATGCGGCTGTATTTATGTACTTTTTGGCCTAGTATTTTTGAAACTTTTCAAAGCTGACGATAAACCTGTGTGCAAAACATATACAAAATTGGCCACTTTTGTTTGTATTTCACAATGGTTTTTATAATATTTCAAAATAGAGAGAAAATTCTGAAAAAATTCATATACGTTCAGAAAAATCAACGCATTCGATTTGCTTAAAAAAAAGAACTTACCGAAAAATTGGTGAATAATTATTTGCTTAAAGAATTTATTAATAACTTTTGGGCAATAGTATTATTGATGATTGTTGTTTATGGCGTGCCAAATGTTGCTGAATTTTTAGATAAAAAAATATAGAAGGAAAAGTCGGCCCATTCCATGTTGAGCGGCATTTTTTCCGGAATTGACCAAAGTATTTTTTTAGTGAAAACAAAATTTTAAATGGCGAACTTCGAGAAAAAGATGATTTGTCTCGAAATCAATTAGTCAATTTTTGAGGAAGTGTTATAGCTATTTGAAAAAAAGCCTTTTTTTGGGTTGGGTAAAAAAATTTGAAAATGTCCTGAAAAATGTTTATAATGGGGTAGGAAAGGAAAACAATTCAGCCGAATCGAAAGGGGTTGGGTTCGAAAGTGGTCAATTTGACACGGAATGACCCATATATGTTCAAAAATTTGCGTTTTGACGCTGACTCTGTCCCCTTAACTCAGATACTAATCCCTAAACGAATTCAGTAAGCTCGGATAGTAATCCGAGTTTTTGGTATTACATGTATATGGGGTATTTCATGTCAAATTGACAACTTTTACACCCGACCCCTTTCGATTTGGCTGAAATTGTGTTTTCCTTTTGTACCCAATTAAGAACATTTTTCAGGAAATTTTCAATTTTTTTTTATCCAACCCAAAAGAAAAAGCTTTTTTTCTGAAATGACTATAACTTCTTCAAAAATTGACTGATTGGGACGTCATTTTTTGAAAATTTTTGTTTTTGAATGTACTTTCCGAAAAAAAACAAAAAAATGTTAAGATATTAAAATCTATGAATTTTATCACCTCTTCGAGAAAAATCTTCTTTTTATCGAAGTTCGCCATTTTTAATTTTTTGTTTCACTCAAAAAATACTTTGATCAATTCCGGAAAAAATGTCGTTCAACCTGAAGTGGCATTCCCTTTCCTTCTATTTTATTTTTTAACGATTGAAAAAAAAAATTCTCAATTGGGCTTATTTCACAAAGTACCACTCTGGAAATTTTTAAGGATTTATAAAGGACCTCGAAATTCAAAAATTGAAAAGAAATGAAAAATTGAAAGTGGTTATCGCCGAAATGTTTTAAATTTCTTTTTTCAAAAAAGTGAAAAAATTCATAAACTTTTAAATCTTAAAATTTTTTGTATTTTTTTCGGAATGTACATTCAAAAACGAAATTAAAAAAAAAAAACTTCCCAATTAGTCAATTTTTGAAGAAGTCATAGTCATTTTAAAAAAAAAGCTTTTTCTTTTGGGTTGGATAGAAAAATTTGAAAATTTCCTGAAAATTGTTTTTAATTGGGTAAAAAAGGGAAACAAAATTTCAGCCAAATCGAAAGGGGTTGGGTTTAAAAATTGTCAATTTGACATGGAATACCCCATATATTTTTCGCGCATATGGTTACATTTACATATGCTCATGCTGCATGAGAAAGGAAGGGGCAGAGAGAGAGAGAATAAACAAAGTGAACAAACGATAAGAATAATCGGTAAAGAATGAGTGGAAATATCGTTGAAGATTACAAGAAGTTGAACGTGTGGAATCATAAATTTCAGTGGCTCCAAACGATCATCAAACACATTGGTTTCGTGTCAACAAACTTGGTGACACAAATTGATAGAGATATCTCATTGCTTTTATCACGATGAAAATGTCGAAAAGCTGAAAATCGTTGATTTTTCGATACGCACGAGCGCGATAATAAATCGATCACAAGGTTGCATGAAGATTCTCAGAATAATCATTCGATTCCTCAGATCGAGCCATAAAAAAAAAAAAGAACAAATCCCACTTTAACTCAAAAATAAAATAAAATAAAATAAAAGAGAATAAAATAAAAATAAAGTACATCAATTCGGAGCAAGTTTGGAGTTCAAATAAAAATGTGCAAAATGTAATTGACTAAAAAAAAAATAGGTTTCCATTGATCACAACGAAAAAGTGATTTCTTTTTACTTTCTCATTTTTTCCATTGAAAATAAACATTCGATCATTGAGCTCCGAATCTCTTATGCATAAACAAAGCTTGGGTAATATGTGATAATCCCGACACTTGACTTTAACCTCTCGGGCTTCATTACGCATACGTCGAACTTACTACATTACAGACAATGTCCACGTATAATGTGCTAGAAGATCCGAACGTTGAGTCAAAACGAAAAATCAGCCGATTTATTCGATCAACGAAAAATTGAAAAACTCCCCAAAAACGTGGTAAATTATTCCTCAAATGTTTTTTTTCCGGTATTTCAAAGCAATCATTTGCCAAAGAGCTAAATTTGCAATTTTTTTGTTCAGCCGAATGTTCGAAATGTCAAGCACATTAATGTAACAGGTTTCCTCTTCGTAATATCCGGAAAAAAAACATCAAGCTCCACATTAAAGACATTTGGCACCAGCACGTTCGAATCATATTTTGCAGCAATATAACACGGACGTTACATGTAATGTTACAATGTTATTTCTGTGTAACATAACTGTTATATAACGTGCAAGTAACGTGTTATGTAATATTTGTTGTATGCAGGTTACATCACTGGTATGTAACTTTGTTACATTACAGTAATGTAAAAAAGTTTTGTAGTCGTTACGTAACATGCTTGTAACGAAGTGACATTACAGTTGTGTAAGATATGTTATATTGCGACAATATAACGTGGAAGTTACATGTAATTTTACAATGTTATTCTTGTGATACATAACTGGTATGTAACGTGGAAGTAACATGTTATTTGCAGGTTACATAACTGGTATATAACTATGTTACATTACAGTAATGTAAAAAAGTTTTGTAGCTGTTACGTAACATGCTTGTAACGAAGTGACATTACAGTAATTTAACATATGTTACATTGTTGCAATATAACATGGAAGTTACATGTAATGTTACAATGTTATTGTTGTGATACAAAAGTGGTATGTATTTGTTTATGCAGGTTACATAACTGGTATATAACTATGTTACATTACAATAATGTAAAAAAGTTTTTTAGCCGTTACGTAACATGCTTGTAACGAAGTGACATTACAGTACGGTAACATATGTTATATTGCAGGAATATAACATGGAAGTTACATGCAATGTTACAATGTTATTCCTATGTAACAAAGCTGTCACATAACGTGCAAGTAACGTGTTATGTAACATTTGTTATATGCAGGTTTCATAACTAGTACATAACTATGTTATATTACCGTAATGTAAAAAAGTTTTGTAGCCGTTACGTAACATGCTTATAACGAAGTGATATTACAATAATGTAATGTATGTTATATCGCGGCAATATAACATGGAAATTACATGTAATGTTACAATGTTATTATTGTGATACATAAGTCATATGTAGCGTGGAAGTAACATGTTACGTACCATTTGTCATATGCAGGTTACATAAGTGTTTTATAACATTTTTACATTTTACAGTAATGTAAAAAAATGTTGTTGCCGTTACGTAACATGCTCGTAACGATATGAGTGTAACTTTGGTTATATTTATGTAAGATTAATGGGGTGTAACGAAGTGATTTGTCGTTATTTGTCCTTAAATTAAGGACTCGCCGTAAATTAATAGCCGCAGTATTGCGGTAATATAATAATAATATTGCAGTAATATAATTTCAATATTACAATGACATCACTGAAATATTACTGTTATATAAATGCAATGTAACAGATACATTAATGTAACATTACATTCCAATGTTGCAGTTACATAACTGTTATATACCAGTTACAGAACTGTTACATAATTGTTATATAGCTGTTATGACTTGTTACATTACCCTGCAATATAATTGTTACATACCGGGTATATAACATGTCATATAACAATTTTACAACGCTAAGTAGGAAATTGTAATTTTCATGTAACTTAAATGTAACGTCCATGTAATATTACATGTTACAATCGGTAACATTGCCGTAACATTGCTGTAAAATTACCGTGTCCACTGGGTTAGCACGTTTTTTTGTCACTCAACCTCGAATTCATGAAGGAGGAAATCTTCGTTTGCCGATTAAGCGTCGATAAGAGGAAACCATCGTCCATCCTTGTAGAGAATTAATTTAAGTTTTCAAAACCCTCCTTCATTTTCTGTGCAATTATACATAATTAGCTATCGCTAATTAACAAGCTAATAGCTAATTAACAAGCTAATGTCCAATAATAGCTTGCTTGGGATATCAATGGTTAAAGACAAAGGGATCCTTTTTCATCAAAAGTCCGATATCTCAGCGAAAAATGGTCGAATCGAGGTCAAAAAAATAGCAAATTGGAGCTGAATAAAGAAGCTATCTGGTCCATGCAATAGTTAAGCTGAAAAAAAAATTCCAAGTCACTGCAGCCGAAACCTGTAGCTTCAAAAAAAATTTCGCTGGGAGATCTCAAAACTAAAAACGTAAAGCTTCAAAATGCTTTTTTTTTAGACCTCGATACGACAGTTTATCGCTGAGATACAGCATTTTTAAAGACCACTAAAAATTTGAAACATTTTTTTGATCCCTTAATTTTTTCCAGTAGTGTAGAAGATTTCAATGCTGATCGTAATTCAACGAATAATGACACTTCATTTATCCGGAAAATGATATAGCGGTGTGATCGATAAACGCAGGGACAGAGTGAAATTGATCTGCGATAATACGGAAAAAAATTGATGATAATTCGACCGATAAAAGAATCGATTATTGTAAATTTAATTATGATAATTATAAACCGAGAAGCTTGAAGATACGTCGGAATTCCTTCGGTTGGGAGATTTCAATGGAAAGGAATTGGAAGATTGATAAAGAACAAGTGTAAATGATAATGAGAAATAAACGACCGGAAGTGAGATGAGGAATTCACGAAGGACGCTCTTCCGACTTACGCGCGTTGAAATGTGTCTTGTTGAAAGACATTGCCAGTGACGCTCGCATGTCTGATTGCGAGAAAACCTCGTGGCACTGTCTAAATATAATAGACATGATAGCGACGAGAGAAACATACGATTGGATCATTAGGCAATTTGTACACCGGTCGATTCATTCACGGCCCTTAATTTTGCGATCTATCATTGTCTCTTTCTCATTCCATCTAATTGAGCGAACTTTGACAAGGACGTTGCACTATCTCGTGATATAGTGTGTCCAAAACGATATACACCCCCGCTCAAAAGTTGGGATACACGTCGATATTTCTTGCCGCACTACACCCAGAAAAAAGATCTAGTCGTAGGTACTATAATCTTTTATTTGATTATTTTTTATTTACTTTAAAGAAAATTTTCTTTCCATCCATTTTTGGGCGATATTTACTTCCACTATATTTATTTATTTGAATTCCCTGGGTGGGGGTCGAAGAGTCGACTAACCAATATTTCGAACGACTGAAATCCCGAATTTTACGATTACGAGCGTTAGAATAACGAAGCGGCGAAATCCCGATCGCCAGAAAAGAGAAAATCGAGAGAGCCGCCCCATGCGTAAGAGAGAGAGGAGGCGCATCTCTCTCTCTCTAACGTATGGGGCGGCTCCCTTCGCTTTCGCTTTTCTGGCGTTCGGAATTTCAGCGCTTCGTTATTCGAACGCTCGTGATCGTGAAATTCGGGATTTCGGCCGTTCGTAACATTGGTCAGTCGACTCTTCGACCCTCACCCATCTGATCCTATCTGCAGAATTGTCAGTACCCCAAAAATCCGCCAGGTGGCTACCTCTCGCACAAGCGAACCTGCCTCCCGACACCTATATCCTTTCCAAGCTCGTCTATGTTTGATATCCTTATTTTTTAGTATGGTTATCAAATACATTGAACATTGCGGCAAAACGCAAGATGGTCGAATCCCCGAAAAGGATTCCCATAAAAAAGGGTCTTTTTTCTTTTCCCTTCTGTCAAAGAAAAGACGAAGCTTACGAAATCGTAGACTTCATATGTGTAGCTATACATTCAAAGATTGAAATGTTTAAAAATATATATTGTGTAAATTAAAAAAAAAAATTATTTCATTTAAATACATATTTGTTCAGTTTGAAATAGTATTTATTAATATTAAATAAAAATTTATTAGATCGCAATATATTTTCCTAGTAGGTCATTAAAAAAAAAAAAAATTCGTTGACATGAATAGAGTTGTATTAGGCCGGCCTACAACTAAAAAAATTTATTTGGCTTGTCTAGGATTTAGTTAAATGTACTAGATCTTTTTTCTGGGTGTAGAAGTGGCATAACTCCGTAAAAAAAAAGATAATTAAATTTTTAAAAAAGCATTCTGACGAGAAGGAATTCAGCTTTGTTTCGCTTTTTTAAAAATATTTTTAATGTTTTTTTTTCGATCTGGTCTGCGCACTTTTGTACGTGACTGTTTCTTGACATTCTTTCGACCATCGCGAATTGGGCGCCACAGCTTGAGGACATTTTTTTTGTCTTTTTTATTTACGGTACATTTGAAAGGGTTGACAGACGCTCCATTTTCGTTATTTAAAATTTTTCGTACGATTTTTTCTCGCAAAGTTATTTCACTTTTGGCTAAGAAAAAACATTTTGAAAGTTGAAACGTAACTCAAAAACTATAGAGTTTAAGAGAAAATTTCAAGGATGAGAAAAGTAGCGTATGTATACTAGGGTGACCGTTATTTTGGATTCGGTAACATTTTTTTAACGTCTAGCAAAAAAAACTAATCAAGATATGAAAAAAAAATCTTTGTAAAATTTGGACGCGCAGAGATAAGCAGAACACGTGCCACCGAGCAGTTGAATCTTTAAACTTCAAAAATACATGCATTTTTTTAAGGGCGCCACTGAAATATTCATTAGTCTCATAGTATTGATTAATTGATTGATTCCACCACAATAAAAACAAATTTTCAAAATCAGTTTCTGGTGTGAAAATGTTTCAGCTTTCCGAAAAAAATATTGTTTTTTGTTTATGCACTCGGAAAGCTCTTAAAATTCAGCTTCAAATCTAAAAAGCTGTTTTTCGGCCATTGCCCAAATTTTGAAAAAATTTTCAATCTTTTTTTCGAAATGCTGAGAAAATTTTACATAAAATATGTAATTTTCAAAATGGGTTCTCCATAAACATTAGAGAAATGAATAATTGAACAAAATCTGATTTTATTCTTTTTTTTGAGTGATCTGCCATCACAATAAAATGTTTTTGAAAAAATATATTTTTTTAATAAAAAGGTCTCAGCTTTCAAAAAAAAATATATTGCCTTTCCGATAATGTTTGTGAAAGGCTCTCAAAATTGAGTTTTAGATCTAAAATCCTGTTTTTTGGCCATTGCCCAGATTTTGAAATTTTTTCCATATTTTTTTCGAAAAGCTGAAAATTATTTACATAATAGGTGGGTTCTAAATAACCATACGAGAAATGAATTAATAAACACTTTTCAATTCATTTTTAAAATTTTGTTATTGTGGCGGCAGATCGCCAAAAAAATGAATAAAATAAATTTTTGTTCATTTATTCATTTCTCGTACGTTTATGGAGAAACCATCTTGAACATTACATATTCCGTGCAAAATTTTCTCAGCATTTCGAAAAAAATATTTTTTAAAATGTCAAAATTTGGGCAATGGCCGCAAAACCGCTTTTTAGATTTGAAGCTGAATTTTAAGAGCTTTCCAAGTGCATAAACAAAAAAACAATATTTTTTTCGGAAAGCTGAGACTTTTTCACACTGGAAACTAATTTTTTGAATTTTTTATTATTGTGTGGAATGCGAAAGTTAGAGGGGAAAAAACTGCAAAAAACTCGGGATTCCCCGACCCCCAAATCGCCACTTTTTACTCCCCACCCGGGCTAAACCTGTTTCGCCGGCACTGACTATGTCCATTTTTTATAGCAAATTCATGATAAATGGAAAAAGTTAGTCAGAATTAAAAAAAGAAACACCCCGATATGTTAATTTGTTGAAGGGAAATTCCAAGTTCGTTGAATTCATTTTGAGCCCGAGCGTCTGCAGGCTGTGCCGGTTTCCCCCACTCCACCGCCATACGCGGTGCATGAATCAACCGCGAAAATAAGTAGCACATTCATGAGCGATTTTTTTGAACGTTTTATAGCAGTTAGTATGAGTCTTCCTCTATACCGTGTCTAATTTTTAGCTCTTTATGTTAAGAACAGCCGGTGCGATAATTGCTGAAAAAAAAATTATCTCCCCCCCCCGCCCCTCCAATCGACTTTCAGCAATTTTTTTTTGTAAATTCGTGTAAAAATAACAGCTATCGAATGATGCTGATACCGACTCTGTAACATGAAAAATGACAGCGGAATTCCATTTGTTTATGACTGAAAAAGTATCCTCTTTTTGGAGTCATTTTTCACCCACTTAATTATAAATAGACTTTTCGCCCCAAAGGGTACATGATAGTAGGATCCTTCTCGATTAAAATGCCGCTAATTAAATTGTTCTACGATAATTTTCCAGCCCGGAAATTCCTTGCAAAAAAATCGATATTTTTATAACAATAGTACATTCCATCACGAGGTGCAATATGGACGTTTTCACGTCCTGCGGACGTAAAAGCGTCCATTATTGTACTGAGTGATATAAATGACTAAATCTGATCGAGCCCCGGTTTTGCACACTTCTTTAGTACACTAAGAGACATGTGTTCCGACATTTTCATAGCTGTACATGCATTACTGCATTAATAATTAGTTATTGAAGGAATGTCCATTTCAGCTGGTTTTTATTACTTTGCAGGAGAACTAATTAACCGATTTCAATTTCCGACGCGCCAAATTGTTCGTCTTTCTAATACTTACAATTAGATCGTCAACTTTTTTTCTGTCAAATTGACAGTTTCGTCGCTGTCGCTCAAAAACCTCGTTTCACCAACTTTGAACGCGTGGGAATAATAATCACGTATAAATCGAGTATGGAAAAATAGTAGGTTTTCATATGGGCTAGAAACCCTACAAGAATATCCAGATCCCATCCTACCTGGAGATGAGTCATGTAAAACTACCCATTTCCTGGACTACATGGATTGAACGAATTATCCGGATTTTCGTTTATACCACTGGGTCATTTCATGTCGAATCGACCAATAGTTGGAATCGACCCTTTTCAATTTCGATAAAATTTGGTCAGAAGTTTTCTTTTATCATAAAACGATTATTGAGGTTGAGAAAAAAAAATAAAAATAAAATTTCAAAAGTTATGCAGAATTCAAAATTTCACTATTTTTTCAATTTCTCAAGTTTATTTTTTAAATATCTCAAAAACTATTACAGTTACGAAAGAATCGTTCTGGGTTCGTCTTTGAGAGTATATTTGGGGCTAAACAAAATATTCCGAACAGAAATTTTGAAAAATAATGAATTTGGAGAATTTTGAATTTTTAAAAATCGTGAAAATCTACGATCAACATTAAATTTTTGGTTCAATTCTTTTTACATTATACCTTGTACTGATCTTAAAAGATCCTGAAATTTTCAGAATGGTGTTTTTTTTTAATTATGAATTTTTTAATTATTGAAAAAAAAAATTTTATCTCTAAGTGAAGTAAAGTTGATTTTGTAATTTTTACTGCTCACAATTACAAAATTACATGATTGTTCAACCAAATTCAAAAATTCATTTTTTTGAGAAGAAAAACACCATTCTGAAAATTTCAGGAGCTTTTAAGATGAGTACAAGGTATTAAATTTGAAAAATTAAACAAAAAATTTAATGTTGATCGCGGCTTTGCACGATTTTTAAAAATTGAAAATTCTCCAAATTTATCATTTTTCCAGATTTTTTTTCGGAATATTTTTTTTTGTAGCCTCAAGTATACTCTTCGAAACGAATTCAGAACGATTTTTTCATAACTATAATATTTTTCAAGATATTTAAAAAATAAATTTGAAATTTTTTAAAAATTGTGAAATTTTGAATTTTGCACAACTGTTGAAAAAAATTTTTTTAATTTTTTTCCTTCGGTAGAACTTTGTTTTATTATGAAAGAAAACTTCTGACCAAATTCCATCGAAATTGCAAGAGATCGATTCCAACTATTGGTCGATTTGACATGGAACGACCCCACTTTATTTTACACTAATCATTATTCGAGGGAACGAGGCTCCCGGCAACAATTTTCATGAATTAAATCGAGTCCGACTGTAAGTGGTGGAATTATCAAAACGTTATTACACGAAGAGACCGAGATAATCGCGGTGTACAAGATAAACAAATTAGTGAACCATGTGAAAACATACTTGCGATGAGCGAATAAGGCGAAAAAAAAACAAGATTAATTTGCGTGCGTGATTATTAAACGCCACCGGTCTATCGTTAAAACGAGGAGGACAAAAAAAACAGACATACATTTCTTTACAAGCCGTAACGTACATGCTATGGCGCCTTCAATCGGCGAGCAACGGGGTCTTGATCTTTTTTTCCCTTTAATCCCCCATCGACTCACATGTCGTTAAAAATTTTATTCAAGGACTGAGTGACGCTTGGGAATCGATTATGCAAAGTGATGAAAAAAATATAAAAAAAAAATAAACGGCAAAATTTTAAAGCTTTGTCGCCTGGATATGGGGCATTCCACACCGATTCGACCTGAGTCTGACCCTTCTCCTCTCCGATTTAGGTCGCTATTTTTTATGGTTTTGGAGTACGTCTGAAAAACCCTCAGGATTTTTGTTAAATTTTTTTAGAGCGATTTGACTTAACTAGAATTTTATAAACAAATTGTTTTTAGCTCAAATTTAAAAAACTAAAAAAAAAAAATCACAAAAATCCCGTTTTTCATATGGAATATTTCAAGCGTTGAGCCAAAGTGGGTAGGGCTTTCCTCCTATTTATAACAAGCCTTTGCGATTTTTTTTTTTTTTAATAGAAAGAGAAACCTGAATTGAGTGAAAGCTTTATATAACATTTTTTTGAACACCATCAATTCATACAAAAATGTTTGGATAACACACTCAATTCAGGGTCCTCCTTCTGTATGTATATATACATTTTTTTTTAAAGCTTGTTATAAAATCCTGCCCAATTTGGCTCAGCACTTGAAATTTTCTATATAAAAAACGGGATTTTTGTGATTTTTCTCAGAATTTTAAATTTGGGCCAAAAATAATTTGTTCATAAAATTATAGTTAAGTCAAATTGCTCAAAAAAATCTGAAAAAAATTCTGAGCTATCCTCAGAGGTACTAGAAAACCATAAAAAATTGTGGACGAAATCGGAGAGATGAAGGGTCAGATCCAATGAAAATCGGTATGGAATGCCTAGTATATTTGTGTGCTTATAGTTTCCCGTATCATTGAGACGAGACGAATAAAAAAAAGGTGGAAAAAAATTAACAAGCGCAACTACGATATTTTACACCTGATGCCACACTCCTCTCTCCCTCCCTCTCTCTCTCTCTCTCTCTCTCTCTCTCTCTCTCGCTCTCTCTATTTCCTTTTCCTCAAACACTGCCGATATTGTCTTTACTCTGTGGAGCATTCATGGCAATTCTGCATATATCGACGGATTATAATGCGCTCCCTCGAAGAGAGAGAGAGAGAGAGGGGGGGGGGGGGACAAAGCATTCGACGAGGCCTATTGGGTGCGCCCAGCAAAAAGCGATTTACCGATATTCCGGTAATTGGAAAACTCAATTAACTCTCGTAATAAATGATGTAAACGTAATAACCGAAATATACGCCATTTGTCTTTTTTCATTTATTTCTCTCAATTACAACAATTTTTAACTTTTTAATTTTAATTCAACATTTTCAATTTTAATTCAACATTGTTAATTTTAATTTAGCATTTTCAATCTTAATTCACCATTTTTTATTGTGATTTATCATTTTTAATTTAAAACATTTTGTCTCAACAATATTATTGCAACAGTATCAATTTGTTCAATTGCCGTTCTGATCGATGATACTTTCAACATTTCACAACTGGAAGTGCATGTACTGATTAATTTTTTCATTAAAAATTGTTTTTCAATGATAATTCGAAGCATAATCTCGTGAAAAAATGTTTTTTTTTGCTGATCGATGTTTTTTCACGTTATAAAGTCGAAAAAGAGCATTTGGGAGTTGTTTTTTTAATTAAAAATAATTTATCAACGATATTAAGAAAACAGTATTCGAATTACGAATTGCCGTTCGTATTGATAATTCTTTTGAAATTTCACAATCCGAGACGGAACTTTCGCTAATTGGTTTTTTAATTAAAAATTTTGTTCTCAAGGATATTTCGTAACAATGTTGATTTGTGAAGGGAAGAAATGTTCTTCCAAAGATATTTTCAATTTATTTGAAATCTTGGAAAAGAGCAGTCGCTAATTTAAGATAATGTTTTTCGAGATATTTGAAAAATAAACTTAAAAAATTGAAAAAATGGTGAAATTTTCAATTTTCGAGAGAAAAAAAATACAATTTCTTTCCTTTGGTAGAACTTCGTTTTATGATAAACGAAATCTTCTGACCAAATTTCATCGAAATTGAAAGGGGTCGATCCCAACTATTGGTCGATTTTGTATGGAATGCCCCATATATAAATTGCTGTTGGCATTGATGATACTTTAAAAACTGCAGAACTCGAATCAGAGATCAATTGATCTCTCTCAATACGTTCATTTTTTCAATGGAAATTTTTTGGTTATACTTCGGCATTTAAAAAAAGGACTCTTCTAATTGATTTTTTAATTTTGACATTATTTTGCATGTGCCGATGATATTTTTCTTTTGACAAAGATAAAATGAACGTTGAAGTTGTTGAAGTTTATGAAGATTTATGGAGAAGAAGATACGATTTTATCAAATGTTTGAACAAGTGATGCGCCTTCTTCGTGCGCATATTTTTTTAAATGATGACATATCGAAGCCTCATGTTCTTTTTGATAATATAATTAACAATCAATGTCGACAGTCGATGATCCGACACACATTACGATTTCATGACGTTTCTCAAGATAATTTTCATAATCGTATTTGGCGAATGACGAGGAAATTAAGTCAACTGTCGAAATTTCGTCGATGCTGGATATTCATCCTTAAAATTATGTAAAATAAATAATTCTTCAAGCACAATACATAATAATTGTTGGACTTGAAGTTCCGAACGTTCAGTTCAATGGAAAATCGACGAATTTATTCTTGAAACGAAAAATTAAAAGACCCCAATAATATTTAATAATTGATTCTTAATATTTACGGCATTATTGCACTGAGAGAAAAAAACACTCGAACCAATGAAATAAAGTTTGGAAGGCAAAAAATCATTTTTTTAATTATTTGCTAAAACATATTAGATTGGTTCCTTTATATATTTACTTGGTTCATTTTTTTCAGTCAATGCCATAAATTTCCGTTTCTATAAGCGAATTTACTTGAATCTAACAATATGTTATCAATAATATGTAATATGTTGTTTGAATCAAGAACACATTTTATCATTCAAAACATGCATGTCTTTTAATACAGGAAGCACTGAGAAAAAAAAAATTGTTGAATCAACAAATTAATTAGTCCAATCAACAGAAAAAATGATTGATTCAATCAAATGCGTGTTTATTAATTGTTGCTAAACATTTTATAAAAAATATATAGCCCTTGCCAAATAATTTAATATGCATAGTTTGGTGACCCCAAAAAGAGATAAATAGAAAAAAAAGACAAATCTGCGCCAATTCTCCGATCTAATTTCTCTGTCCGACCGAGATTCGAACCCTCGACCCTACCTACCATCATACCTATCCTACCTAACGCGCTACCTATTAGGCTATCGACTACTACTATGCACTTGAAAAAAGTTACGAGTTATGAAGATTCGATTATAAGAAAACATTTAGAAACCAGTTTTTTAATTTTTAACAACTTATGTATACTATTAAAGTATACTATGGAAATGATAGTTCTTTGCTTGAAGGAAATAAAAATTTCATCATTCCAAACAAATATTCTATTGGAATAAAATAATGTGTTATTTATTTTACTACAGCTTCTTTTCAAATAATCACAATCAATTTTATATCTAATAAATATTGAAAATACTACAGAAATATTTTTAGAAGTAAAATAATGATGCATTTATTGCAAAGAAATAATTTTGTGCGAAAAAAATAATTTAATATTGATGTCGTTTTTCAGATACTAATAATCGCATGTTTATGATGCAATAAATCTAATTAATCCAATGAATACAAATTTATTAAAATCTATTTAAATAAAGATATTTTTTGAAGTAAAATAATGATGAATTTATTGCAAAGAAATAATTTTGATCGAAAAAATTAATTTCGTATTGAAGACATTTTATAGATCCAAATAATGTCATGTTTATGACGCCATAAATAATTTTCTTCAAACAAAAAAAAAATAATTTCGTGATGAAGTCATTTTAGATTCAAATAATCTAATGTTTATGATGCGATCAATGTAATTAATCCAATGAATAAAAATTTAATCAAATCTATCATGCATTTAATTGTTACCATTAAATGAGAGTTTAATATAATGGATTAACAGATTCGTGAAAATATTTTTAAAAATGAAGAGTGATTTTCTTGGCTCAACAAATAAATAATCGAATTAATACTTTCATTTAATTAATAAATTCATGTTCTCAAATTCAGTAATTTTTTCTCTCAATGTATTGGGAAAATTGTTTATCTATTAATATAACTTCAGAAATTACATTTGTAAATTTTTTCGTTCAGCTGAACGTTCAGAACTTCAGTACATAATAATTAAAATAAGAAATGCTGAAACGTTTGAAGAACTCTGCCAAGAATGTGCTTCGAGCCCCAACCTTTTCATTTTTTTTTTCCTCTAAAAATTTTGATTTTTGTTGCCAAAATACTAATACATATGTTGTAAAAAAAAGAATGGTAAATATATTTAATGTTTTTTTTTTTCTTTATTGAGCTCGACAAAACTAAAAATTTATGCCTCTAGACCAGAATATCCCTTTAAAGGAATCAAATATTGGAGGAGCTTGAGAAAATAATTTTTCAAACGAAAAGGTTGGAAAGTTGAACGAAAAAAAACAATTCAGAGGTGTGAAGATCGGGTGTTGGAAAAGTGCACCGAGAAATAGTATTTTTCTTGAAGATAAGGACGAAGCGCGAGGATGTAAAATATATAACGTTGCTGCATTACCGTATTTCCCATTTTCCGCATATTTTTTTTCTCCCTCTCGACTCTTGCACTTATAATTCTTCCGAGATACTCGTGAAAATTTACGACTGTTAAAGTATATTTTGAAGACACTCGTTAACGAAATTTTAGTAGTTTAAAAAACAAACACACACCGGTTTCCTTACGGAAACCGGTTTCCATAAAGAAATTAGTAGTTTAAAAAACAAACACACAACAAACGCCTAAAAACTCGGTTTTTACGGGGAAACCGGTTTTAAAACACCATTACACTCACACACTGTGAAAAAAATGTTTGAATGAACAAAATCTGCAGTCAAATACGTTCAACTAGATATTTAGTTAGTACAATTCAACATTTTTTTGCCTGAATAATATTTCAGTCAACCAACCCGTAGTAAAAAACTCCATTGAACCGCCAATGGCAACCAATGGTCCTCATACGACTCCATTGGACAATGAATGGGGACCCTTTGAGATTTCCGCATTTGTCAATGGCGTATAGGAACGACCATTGATCAGTGAATGGATATCCATTGAAAAGTCACCATTGCCCAATGACGTCCATTGGACAGCAAATGCGGATGAACCGAATGATCACCATTACTCAATGATGCCCATTGGAAAGCAAATGCTGATGGACCGAGCCATCAGCATTGCCCAATGGTGTCCATTGGAAGGCAAATGCTGATGAACGAAATGATCAGGTTTACCCAATGATGTCCATTGGGAAGTAAATGCGGATGAACTGAATGATCAGCATTACCCAAAGATGTCCATTGGAAACCGCGTCGCGTTAGTTCCAAGACTTGGCGCGAGATGTCGCAGGACGGCAACCCGCTAAACTCCCATACGGATTATGCGAAGAGTATGCTTATCTAGACGATTGTGAGCACGGAATATTAGCAGAAGTCGGTGTCCAAAAAATCCATGCAAGGAGTTCTTGCCCACTGATGCCCATGGGATAATTCCTATTCCGTTTGAAATGGGGAAGTCAATCCTCATTGGAAAATCCCTATTCGATTTCAAATGGGGAATTCAATGGCGAAAATGTCCTTGGGCAATTCGGCATTCATCTCCATTGGTTATTTTGGCAATGAGGAATGAATGACGATTTTTCAATGGTGACGAATGGAGTTTTTTACTATATGAAAGAATCTCAATTGATTATCGCCATTCATTCCCCATTGCCTACAAATACCAATGGAAATGAATGCCCAATTGCCTACGGGGATTTTCTTCATTGAATCCCCATAGGATAATACCCATTCCGTTTCAAATGGGGAAGTCAATCCTCATTGGAAAATCCTCATTCGATTTCAAATGGGGAATTCAATGGCGAAAATCCCCTTAGGCAATTCGGCATTCATCTCCGTTGGTTATTTTGGCAATGGGGAATGAATGGGGATTTTTCAATGGCGACGAATGGAGTTTTTTACTACGGGGAGTTCCATGGAAAGTTCGATCTTAAGATAGGACTTATGACTTGAAATTCGGGCCTTACAGGTGTAACAGAGGTTATTGTCGTTCTTATTGCCCTTCTTTGTTGCTTCTTTGTCTTTCTTTGCTGCTCTGTCAAAGTAGCCCCAGAAACTGACAAGATTACCTCCAAAGTCTTTTTTAACAAAAATCCTAGAGAGGCCTAACCCCTTAATTGATAGTGATGTTACGGTAGTGTTTTATTGTGGTAGAGATGATATTATTCCTGGCAGAGAATTAAGTGGCAGAGATGTAAATGTGCCGTTTTCTCAATAATTACACTAGTATATCTGTATTGGTGAAATAAACATTGATCTAAACGTCGTGACCTAGCTTGTATCTAAAAAAGAGAATGGAAAACACGTCTCGTTAGCAGAGCGTCGTGAATGGCGATAGAAATACCAGATAAATCGAGTATTTTGTTCTATTTTTTTTCCTCATAGGCTGCAATGAGACTCTGTCGATTTCAAGTTTTACTTGCCCGAGTTACGATCGAACTTTCAAACGGGATTCAGCAAGAAAATTCGCAATGTCAATACGATCGAATCCTAAAATGTCGAAAAACAGTCAGAAGAGTTTCATTTTTTCCACATTCACTATCAAAAGCATCGGATATTTTTTTTTAATCCGCAAAAATTAACAAAATTAGCATTTTCAAATTCCCTTCTGATTTTGATATTCTCCTCAGTGTCAGTGCACGGAAAAAATGATTAGTGACAATTCATGTGTAATATTTAAAAAATTACTGAATTCAATGCAGAATATACGGTTCAGAAAAGTAATTCAGACGTTTTACTGGGAATCCATTATAAATTAATGGATTTAATGTAGTTTCTTCTTTTCAAACCATTATAAATGCTGATTTACACTGTAAAAAATACAATGTTCACTGCAAAAAAATGACAAAGTAGAAATAACAAGCAGAAACGACGAAATACACTGGGTTTGAACTGTAAAATTTACAATGGTCTCTGTAGAATGTTCAAAGCACATAATTAGAAATTGCAGTGTTCCCAGTGAAAAATCAAATGCGCGCCGCAAAATATGCAACGTCAATTTCAATTTTTACAGTGTCGCACTGTAACGGGACGACCCGCGGTGGGCCACGATCTCTGCATTTCGCCCGAGATCCGCTAGATAGCGTCGGACGGCGCGCCCTCTCGCGCCAGCGAGAGAGCCACCGAGCACCTATAAGGTCCGATGTATTACCGACATCGGCGTCCTCAATTGACGTACAATTGTTGGAACATCACCCGCGTTCTGTGGTTGAGTAGTCCTATGGACTGAAGACTACATTTTCTTAATAGATCACCATTGCATTTCGGTGACGCTCGTACTCTTTATGGGTCCGAGGTTAAACTAGATTCGCTTCATTTATCGATCTCACGATTAATTAGTCAAGTACAAGCCCTCGTAGTTATGAGCCTGAGCGAGGATAAATAACGGTTTATTGAAATATTTGAATAAATTGGAATTTATTCAAATATCGAAACGTTTCACTACACTATAATTTATTTTAGAAATTGCAGTATTTTCAGTGACAAATAAAAAACGTACCGCAAAATATACTACGTTCTTTTCAATTTTTACAATGTACACTGTAATTTTGTTACAGGCCCTGGATAATGTTTACAACGTGAAATGTGTAAAAAGTTCACCGGATACAACAGAAATATAACGTTTCACATAGTGTACATTTTACTGTTCAACACTGTAAAAATTCGTCTGATGGGCATGTACTATGTCATATGTGACATCTGTATATTGCAAAACCGCGCAAAAAACCGACTATTTTTTTTTTTCGAGTCGCTTTTGATGATATGTAACTTTTTTATGTTTTAAGAACCCTCACAAAAAATGAGCTCAAAAAAAAATTTTTAAGGGTTACTCAAGATTTTTAAAAATTTCAAAAATCGTCAAAAATCGAATTTTTTTGTTGCTCATTACGGTAGAATTTTATAGGAGAAAAAAAATAAGTTTCTCAAATTTTTAGCTCAAAATATTCATTTTTAAAGGTCGCTCATAATTTTTTTATATTTGTAAGTGCATTGCATTAGATGTTTTCGAGTGACCTTTAAATATTCATATTAAGATTTGTTACATTTTTTTCTTTTAATTAGTAAGATAATCGATAAAAATACACCACGAGATGAATAAAAAATTAAACACAATAATGAAAATATAATTTTTTAATAACTCGATGTTTTGCAAATTACTGTAATAATACGATTGATTATTTTTTCTTTGAGTTCTCAATTTCGTTTAATTTTTTTTTCTTTCGTCGTATCTTTCAACATTATAAGCATGTGAAAGATCTGTTTTATCGACGCTACGGTAAAACAGAGTGTATGTTAATTTTTGCGACATAGCCATTGCTTGACTATTGAACCGAATGATCTGAAATTTGACCAGGTGACAGGTGATTCTAGAGAGCTCTAGAGAGCTCGATAATGGTGTTTTTTCTTAAACTAAGCTATGCAAAAATTATTAGATCCATTTCTGTTTGAAACATCTCAGATTTTACCCGAAAAAGTACATTTCTATGTTGTATTTGGTGTATTTTTATCGATTATCTTACTAATTAAGAGAAAAAAAATTATCAAATCTTAATATGAATATTTAAAGGTCACTCGAAAACATCTAATGCGATGCACTTACAAATATAAAAATATTATGAGCGACCTTTAATAATGAATATTTTGAGCTAAAAATTTGAGAAACTTGTTTTTTTTTCGTCTATAAAATTCTACCGCAATGAGCAAAAAAAAATTAAAAATAATAAAAATTCGATTTTTGACGATTTTTGAAATTTTTAAAAATCTTGAGTGACCCTTACAACATTTTTTTTTGAGCTCATTTTTGGTGAGGGATCTTAAAACATAAAAAAACTAACATATCATCACAAGAGACTCGAAAGAAAAAAAATAGTCGGTTTTTTTGCGCCACCCTACTGTATATTGTATTAAAGAAATATGCAAATTTCACTGTTTGCCCTTCTAGCAGGCGCTGTTGATGGGGAAAACTGCAAAAATTAATGGGAACCTCAGCATTTCCCACTGATCATTTTTTTCCGTGTGTTTTTTTTATTGTTGTAATTGTTTTTTTTTTCAGGATTTAAAAAATTAATGTACGGCGACGCTGCAATATGGGACACCTTTTTCATGGGCATAGCCGAGCTAATTGGCACTGCTATTCTCATATTTCTCGGTTGCATGGGATGCGTCGACAGTCTCGGCGTAAAACCGTCACACTTGCAAATTACGCTGACCTTTGGTATCGCGGTCATGATTGTGATACAGGTCAGTGAATTATATTTAGCCAAACGAGCGAGCGTGAAATTTAATAATGGAAAATCATTGCGGAAAATAATTATCTTTTTGCACGAATAACTTTTCTCTCTTTCACTTTCTCTCTCTCTCTCTCTCTCTCTCTCTCTCTCTCTCTCTCTCTCTCTCTCTCTCTCTTCCTCTTTCCCTCTCTTTCTCCCCCCTGGTGTCGAAATTTTGATTACATCACTGATGAAGTCAAAGCGCACAGCATAAAAAAAAGATACGAAAATCGATGCGATATCGCATTTTCCATTCGCTATTTTTTCTCCTATGCGGTCTTACAATCCATGCGGATAACCTCCTCGACTTTTGGTTATCGTACATTTTCTTTATCTTCATCGAGCACAACGAGGAAAGATTAAAGATCGATGGGTTTAGGTGCTCGATTAATGATAAGATAAAATACAGTTTGATAAATTATTAAGAAGAATAATAATAATTCTTAATTATTCTTTATTATTATTATTATTATTATTATTATTATTAATAAATTATTAAGATACATTTATCGGAGAATGTTTTCTTTATTAACCCTTACTTGTCACACTGAGGTATAAGACACTCCAGGCCTAAATTTACTTAATATTAAGTACCTTATTAAAACAAAAAATGAGACCCACAGCGACATCTGTCATTAGTTCGAGAATGCCACTACTTCTTCATGCTTATAGCATCACTCCAAGGCCCGAATTTTAAGATCTCAAGTTCTATCTTAAGATCGAACTTGAGTTTCAATTTAAGATGAATCTCAAGTATGAACTCAAGTGTCGTTGTAAGTTCGCACTTAAGTTTAAACTTTCCTGCGAATTTCAGATCGATCTTAAACTTAAGTTCGATCGAATTTAATTATTTTGACAACTAATGTCAAAACACACGGTGGAGGGAGGCGATGAGAGCAGCTTGATCGAACTTAAGTTCAAACTCAAGACGGATCTTAAGATGAAACTTCAAACAAAGTTTGAGTTTGAACTTAAGACGGATCTGAAGTTAGCACCAAAGTTTGAACTTAAGTATGAACTTATAATGACACTCAAGTTCACACTCAAGATTCATCTTAAGGCGAGGCTAAATACCGATATTATTTCTGAAGTCCTATATTATTGACTCATAATCGCTGTCCAAACTTTTTCCGATACCGGTGAATGAATATCGATGAAATTTATGAATCAATGATGAATGAATTGCAAAATGTAAGTGCGAGACATAAATTAGCGTTTTCGGTAATTGCCACTCACAGCTCAGACAGTTTGGATAGAAGTCCGATGGGAATAATATTTATATTTCATAAAAATTCCATGGTGCTGCCCTCTTTCGCATTTCTGTGAACTTGATTTCGCCATTTCGTTTTTCGATGAAACACTAAATTTATCAACATTTATCTCGTGATTTGGATTCCAAACTTACGTTGCGATTTTTTCATGAAATAATGTCCAAGACGTATCGATATTCGTACTTTGGTGTTCCTCATGGAGCCCCACTCTTGGTTTTAGCCGAAATGCAGTAGAAACATTATAATTTAATATTTTCGATTACAGATTTCTGATGATAATCGGATCTGTAATTTTTTTTTTGATATGCGAAAACATTTTAGCGTGGCTCCATTTGTGCCATATTTCTGATGATACTGTCAACATTTTATTGATTTCCATCCATTTGTGCCAGAGCAAGTTTGGAATCCATTTTTCGAGGTGCTAATGTCGGTATTCAGCCTCCCCTAAAATTGAAACTTAAGTTCGATCTTAAGTTCCAGCTTGAGTTCAATAGAAAGTTTGATCTTAAGTTTGATCTTAAGAACTCACAATTCGGGCCTAAGACAATAAGTTTTTATGTATGTAGTAGCCATGGTCACAGGGGGTCAAGTAAGGTCAAGTGCAAAAATGTTGTGCGAATTTTTTTCCTGTCATATTATTTCACTGCTACTATTTTTTTTCTTGTAGTGCTATATATTGAGCAAACTCAGTTAAATTGTTAACCATTTTCGTAAGAGTTGTAATTTTTTCAGTTTTTTGTGTACTAAAATTTTGTTATCATATTCAACTTAAATATTTTACTATAAATCCTGTTAAACTTTGGGAATAACCTCTTAAAAAGTTTAAAAAAATTTGCAAGTTAAAATAGTCATTCGTATACTTTTTGTAAGAAATTTTTGTCGCTGGGTCACAAACGATCCGAGAAGTGTGTCAAGTAAGGGTTCTAATAATAATGATGAAACCGAAATTTTTGAATTTTTGGAAATTGAAGAATCATTAATGGAAATTACACAGACTGCAGAAAATGTAGCTTTTCTCTTTTCTCAACAATTGAGTCAATAATTTTTTATATATAATTGATTTATTTTTCATCATTTCTTAGAATTTTTTTTTAGAAATCTTATTGAGAGAAAAAATTATCCAGAAATTCATGTATGTTTTTTCGATGTGGAAAATATACTATTAATTCACTCTGGTAATGGACAAATCATGGTATTTTCACATATTCATCGACTTTTGAGTCGTGAAATTCACTTCCCATTCTTGTTTTTTGAATTTTGTGAATTTTTTTTTTTTTTAATTTTACGATTTTCTCGTTTAGTGCTTTTTATTTTGAATATATTGTTGAAGAGTGTATGAAACGTTACGGGAATCGTGCAGATATAGTCTGAATTCGAAGTAATAATTTTATGACCTTGACATTATTTTCAGTTTCAGCTCGTGTCCACTTTGCCTCCAGTGTCCACTTTGCCCCACATTCCCCTAAATATTAGTAATCTATTAATAATAGTTATTATCATTATTTATTAATAATATGTTAATAATAGTTATCATTATCATTATTTATTGATAATACATCAATAATAATTATTTTTTATTTAATGGAAAAAAATGATGTTTCAGACTTTTGGTCATATCAGTCACGCACACGTGAATCCTGCGATAACTCTGTGCTCAGTCGTGCTGGGAATGAAATCATTGACCGAAGCTTCGATTTATCTCGTGTCACAATTGATCGGTGCTGTTCTAGGCTACGGCCTGTTGAAGGTTTGTTTATAAATAAATAATTTATCTTTTTCATTCGTAAAAAACGATGCTAGGCTTCATTTCATCCATCGATTCTATCGAATAGTTATATAATCGTGTACTATGACCCTCAAGATATCTGCATTTTTTGCGTACCTTGAGCGATAAACTTGAAATTATCATTCTGAGGCCAAATGGAGCGAAGCTCAAGGCTGAAAGGTGTTTTTGTACCGTCAAAATTTTCTAGATACAGATTTTTCAAAAAAAAAAAAATGTTTCCCGTAGTAAAAAACTCCATTCGTCGCCATTGAAAAATCCCCATTCATTCCCCATTGCCAAAATAACCAACGGAGATGAATGCCGAATTGCCTAAGGGGATTTTCGCCATTGAATTCCCCATTTGAAATCGAATGGGGATTTTCCAATGAGGATTGACTTCCCCATTTCAAACGGAATGGGTATTATCCTATGGGGATTCAATGAAGAAAATCCCCGTAGGCAATTCGGCATTCATTTCCATTGGTTTTTGTAGGCAATGGGGAATGAATGGCGATAATCAATTGAGATTCTTTCATATAGTAAAAAACTCCATTCGTCACCATTGAAAAATCGTCATTCATTCCTCATTGCCAAAATAACCAATGGAGATGAATGCCGAATTGCCCAAGGACATTTTCGCCATTGAATTCCCCATTTGAAATCGAATAGGGATTTTCCAATGAGGATTGACTTCCCCATTTCAAACGGAATAGGGATTATCCCATGGGCATCAGTGGGCAAGAACTCCTTGCATGGATTTTTTGGACACCGACTTCTGCTAATATTCCGTGCTCACAATCGTCTAGATAAGCATACTTTTCGCATAATGCGTATGGGAGTTTAGCGGGTTGCCGTCCTGCGACATCTCGCGCCAAGTCTTGGAACTAACGCGACGCGGTTTCCAATGGACATCTTTGGGTAATGCTGATCATTCAGTTCATCCGCATTTACTTCCCAATGGACATCATTGGGTAAAGCTGATCATTTCGTTCATCAGCATTTGCCTTCCAATGGACACCATTGGGCAATGCTGATGGCTCGGTCCATCAGCATTTGCTTTCCAATGGGCATAATTGAGTAATGGTGTTCATTCAGTTCATCCGCATTTGCTGTCCAATGGACGTCATTGGGCAATGGTGACTTTTCAATGGATATCCATTCATTGATCAATGGTCGTTCCTATACGCCATTGAAAAATGCGGAAATCTCAATGGGTCCCCATTCATTGTCCAATGGAGTCGTATGAGGACCATTGGTTGCCATTGGCGATTCAATGGAGTTTTTTACTACGGGTCAAGTTGGAACTTGAGGAAACGCGATGAAATTTTGCCCATTCGAGCGTAAAAATTTCAAGAATATTTATCGAAGGGTCGAGATATCTCTCTCGACGATAAAGATTTATTGATATTTTTTTAAAATTTTGTTTTTTTTTTCGCTGCGGTTCAAGGCCCTTTTTTTCACGTGGAAGAGCCGTCTTTTCTGGAGGAGACCATTGAGTTAATATGTATCTTATGTCAATTTGTTCTTTCACATATTTACTCGAAGATTATGAGCGTAAACTCAAACATGAGCTCAATCGTCACTCCAACGTGTTTAGTTTATCAACAAAATACAAATATGTGCGCAAAAAATTGCTAATCGGACGATTGCATTTCAACATTAAATCGGACGAGAATTCAAAAGTCATTTCTCATCCCTTGATTATGTAAAATCGATAAGAACTGACTCGGGAATTCGACCTATACCCCCCCCCCCCCCCCCCAATAATCGTATTGGGGTTAAAAAAACCCGTCCAATTTATTTCAGATTTTTTCGTCAACTGTTCCATTGAGTATTTTTTTTTCTTGAAACAAAAAACTCGCAATTTGAAAATCTGAAGAAATCCTCAAAAGGCCACATTATTATATCCAAATTTATAGGATATGGGCCAGAGTCCATTTTTTTTACCTGAGCCGTTTTTTAAATTTAATTTTTTAAAACGAAAACTGAAAACTAAATATTTTTCAAAATTCCAAGTTAAAAAATTTTAATAAGTAAAGAAATCCAATTTTCAAATTTTCATGGCTTTAAAATCTTATAAGATTACATAACATCTTATAAGATTACATATAATTTTCAAATTTTCAAATGAAAACGTTATTTTCAAATTTTCAAATGAAAACGTTATTTTCAAATTTCCAAATGAAAATGTTTCAATAATGAGCTTTTTAATCCTCTTGAAATTTTGAGGGAATATTTTGACAATGAATATTTCTCGTTGTAAATAATTTATATTTTTGACCTTCGCTGGTCACGCCTCAAAATAATTCCAAGTTGGTCACACTGGGTCAATTCGACCCAACCGACTTTTTGGACGGTTGACAAAAAAAAAGTACCTATCCGGTGGATTCAGAAAAAATATGGGAATTATCTTTGAACATTACATAAAACAATTCTGTTTTTTTTTTAAATTTTACATGGAAAAAAACCATAAAAAAAAGACTTTCCAAAATCTTACTTTTTACTTAAAAAATTGTAACTCTTTCAGTTTTAAAGATTTTTTGGAAAAGATTTTACACGATACTCTCAATATATGGTACTTAAAAAAAAAATACTCCTCTCAATATATAAAAAAAAAATACTTCGAACGCATGCGTTCCAAAAAAGGTTCCGCAATGAGAAAATATCGAAAATCGATTATGGCTACCTACAATAAATACTTCAAATTTCCACCAGAGGGCTGGGAAAAACGATATTTGAGCTCAAAGTGAGAGCTCGGGTCAATTTGACCCGCGGTGACCAGCGAAGGTTAATATCATTTTGTCGTAACGATACAACTGTCTCAATGGATTGATCCAATTCAAATACGAATGATGAATAAATTTTATTGGATTTGAACAGGGTTGCAAATAATGCATTACTTTTTTTTAATGCATTTGCATTTTTATTAACCATTAACCATTAAAATTTAATGGCAATTATTATCATTAACCATTAAATGTTAATGGTTAATGAAAATGCAATTGCGTTAAAAAAATTAATGCATTATTTGCAACCCTGCCCATTACAATGTAGTGTGTAATGGAAAAAAATTCCATTACCCATTGCAATGTAATGTGTAATGGACAAAACTTTGATTGCAATTTTGGGAATGGAAAAATATCGATGAAATACATTATTGCAGTTTTGCATTACATTTTATTGCCTTAGGACTTAGATTTTTTAAATTATAATATAGATGCATTTTAGAATTTAAGGTACCTGAAAATCTAAGTCCCAAGTCAATAAAATGTAAAGCAATATTGCAATAATTTATTCATCTATATTTTTCCATTCCCAAAATTGCAATCAAAGTTTCGTCCATTACACATTACATTGCAATGGGTAATGGAAGATTTTTCTATTACACACTACATTGTAATGGGCAGGGTTGCAAATAATGCATTACTTTTTTTTAATGCAATTGCATTTCCATTAACCATTAAATTTCATTAGCCATTAAAAAAGTAATGCATTACTTTTTCATTAAAAATTTCGCAACCCTGGATTTTAATGGTTTTTTTTTTTTTTAGCTGGTGACTCCGACGGGACTTTTGACGCAAGGAGGCCCGGAAGAAATGTTTTGCGTTACAAGTGTAAATCCGAGCGTAAGTTGGATCCAGGCTCTCGTTATCGAGATAATGGCGACTGGTATATTGGTGATGGTTGCTTGTGCAATATGGGACGAGCGTAACGCCGCTAACACGGATTCCATACCGATTAAATTCGGTCTGGCTGTGACCGGTATAGCAACTGTCGTCGCCCCGTATACCGGATGCAGCATGAATCCAGCGAGATCTTTCGCGCCGGCAATTTGGAACAATCAGTGGTCAAGTCACTGGATTTACTGGCTCGGACCATTGGCCGGCTCGTTTATTGCTGCTTTTTCCTATCGCATGGTATTCGCGTATCAGAGGGACGACGAGGACGAGGAAACCATTCCGGAAACTATTGCCTTAAATTGCGTCGATACTGAGAAACCGGAGGTAAACCAAACACGATAAACTTTTATTATTTTTCTTCCTCATAAAGGAAGCTTTGTTTTCGCGAACAATTTTTTTTCGCAATTTTCATGTCAGTATGTTCAAAGTGTCCCAAAACGTCGAGAAATCACATTTATAAAAAATGACCGGACGTATGTGTGTGTGTGTGTGTGTGTGTGTGTGCGCGCGTGCGCGCTTTGTGCATTCCTTAAAATGAATATGTCTGGAGAACGCTTTGGGCGATCGACTTGAAATTTGGTCTACAAGTAGACTAAGTATGTCCCCGTTCTAAGTGCAATTTTTTTTGACCCGTAGTAAAAAACTCCATTCGTCGCCATTGAAAAATCCCCATTCATTCCCCATTGCCAAAATAATCAACGGAGATGAATGCCGAATTGCCTAAGGGGATTTTCGCCATTGAATTCCCCATTTGAAATCGAATAAGGATTTTCCAATGAGGATTGACTTCCCCATTTGAAACGGAATGGGGATTATCCTATGGGGATTCAATGAAGAAAATCCCCATAGGCAATTCGGTATTCATCTCCATTGGTTTTTGTATGCAATGGGGAATGAATGGCGATAATCAATGGAGATTCTTTCATATAGTAAAAAACTCCATTCGTCACCATTGAAAAATCGCCATTCATTCCCCATTGCCAAAATAACCAATGGAGATGAATGCCCAATTGCCCAAGGACATTATCGCCATTGAATTCCCCATTTGAAATCGAATAGGGATTTTCCAATGAGGATTGACTTCCCCATTCCAAACGGAATAGGGATTATCCCCATGGGCATCAGTCGGCAAGAACTCCTTGCATGGATTTTCTGGACACCGACTTCTGCTAATATTCCGTGCTCACACTCGTCTAGATAAGCATACTCTTCGCATAATCCGTATGGGAGTTCAGCGAGTTGCCGTCCTGCGACATCTCGCGCCAAGTCTCGGAACTAACGCGACGCGGTTTCCAATGGACATCTTTGGGTAATGCTGATCATTCAGTGCATCCGCATTGACTTCCCAATGGACATCATTGGGTAAAACTGATCATTTCGTTCATCAGCATTTGCCTTCCAACGGACACCATTGGGCAATGCTGATGGCTCGGTCCATCAGCAATTGCTTTCCAATGGGCATCATTGAGTAATGGTGATCATTCGGTTCATCCGCATTTGCTGTCCAATGGACGTCATTGGGCAATGGTGACTTTTCAATGGATATCCATTCACTGATCAATGGTCGTTCCTATACGCCATTGACAAATGCGGAAATCTCAATGGGTCCCCATTCATTGTCCAATGGAGTCGTATGAGGACCATTGGTTGCCATTGGCGATTCAATGGAGTTTTTTACTACGGGGATATTGCAAAATAATTGTCTATCTGGCTGTATTTTGTATCTTCTGTAAATTGTTTGTTAGTCGTCTAACTTTCGTAATTTTGTAGTTACCACCCTGAAATTGTATGTGCAGATACACTTTATAATAAGGACGGTTGGGATTGAATTTGGGAAAAATCGTTAAAGAGGTTCGGTTTGAAATTTTTTTTTAATTTTGCGCAAAAAAATTGTAAGTTCTCTATCTCTTGTAATTTTGCATCTATCGAGCTGAATTTTTTTGTGACGATGCACTCAATGACAATGAAAAATAATACCGAATTTCATGAAAATCGCGTGAGGGGTTCGGTTAAAAATTTTTTTTTGAAATTCCCGTAAAAATTTTGTTAACGCTCCAAACATCCGCATTTTTAGAAGTATCGAGCTAAAACTTTTCGCACAAATACACTAGATGATAAGAATGGTTAGGCCTGAATTTGGTGAAAAACGCTCAAGATGTTCGTTCGCAAAAAAATTTTCAAATTTTCGAAAAATACTTGTTAACCCTAAGTTTCCTAATGTAGCAGCTATCGAGTTTACTTCTCTAGCACCAATACACTGGATGACAAAAATAATTAATAATGTAATTGAAGGGAATTGCTAAAAAATCATGAAAATTAGAAATTTGCACAAAGCTTCTTCATTTGTTTACGTCGTTCGTGAAGCTTCCTTTATGAGGAAGCCATGATAATAAACATACATGTTATAAAGGTGGTCAAGGAGATCCTCATAAACCCGTAGTAGAAAACTCCATTCGTCGCCATTGAAAAATCCCCATTCATTCCCCATTGCCAAAATAACCAACGGAGATGAATGCCGAATTGCCTAAGGGGATTTTCGCCATTGAATTCCCCATTTGAAATCGAATGAGGATTTCCCAATGAGGATTGACTTCCCCATTTGAAACGGAATGGGTATTATCCTATGGGGATTCAATGAAGAAAATCCCCGTAGGCAATTCGGCATTCATTGCCATTGGTTTTTGTAGGCAATGGGGAATGAATGGCGATAATCAATTGAGATTCTTTCATATAGTAAAAAACTCCATTCGTCACCATTGAAAAATCGTCATTCATTCCTCATTGCCAAAATAACCAATGGAGATGAATGCCGAATTGCCCAAGGATATTTTCGCCATTGAATTCCCCATTTGAAATCGAATAGGGATTTTCCAATGAGGATTGACTTCCCCATTTCAAACGGAATAGGGATTATCCCATGGGCATCAGTGGGCAAGAACTCCTTGCATGGATTTATTGGACACCGACTTCTGCTAATATTCCGTGCTCACAATCGTCTAGATAAGCATACTCTTCGCATAATCCGTATGGGAGTTTAGCGGGTTGCCGTCCTGCGACATCTCGCGCCAAGTCTTGGAACTAACGCGACGCGGTTTCCAATGGACATCTTTGGGTAATGCTGATCATTCAGTTCATCCGCATTTACTTCCCAATGGACATCATTGGGTAAAGCTGATCATTTCGTTCATCAGCATTTGCCTTCCAATGGACACCATTGGGCAATGCTGATGGCTCGGTCCATCAGCATTTGCTTTCCAATGGGCATAATTGAGTAATGGTGTTCATTCGGTTCATCCGCATTTGCTGTCCAATAGACGTCATTGGGCAATGGTGACTTTTCAATGGATATCCATTCACTGATCAATGGTCGTTCCTATACGCCATTGAAAAATGCGGAAATCTCAATGGGTCCCCATTCATTGTCCAATGGAGTCGTATGAGGACCATTGGTTGCCATTGGCGATTCAATGGAGTTTTTTACTACGGGAAGGATCTCCTTGACCACCTTGAACGACGGAAAGAAAATAAGGAAGCTATATGTGCAAATTTATAATTTGTATGGGTTTTACAATCTTCCATGATATTTCGATTGAAATTCATCGCAAAAAAACGTCGAAATGAAAACAATTTCAAGAATCAGTTTTTAAAAAAGCACTGAGATTTCAAAAATTATGGTTTTACAAATTTGTAACCGGCTTTAGTGAAATCGCAAATTAGTGCAGATTCATTGAAAAATTTATTTAGTTTAATTACGTTTGATTTTATTGAAATGTTTCTTCTTACTTTACTAAGAAAACGGAGATTTAAACTCTGATCAATTTTATGATTTTTGATGAAATTTTGATTGAAATTCAACGAAAAATACATCAAAATAAGAATAATTTTAAGTATAAGTATAACTTCGAAATAACTATTGAAGATTCCAAAAGTATATTTTTACGAATTTTTAACCGGGCTTTAGTGAAATCACAAATTAGTGCACATTCATTGAAAAAATGATTTAGCTTAATTATGTTTGATTTTATTGAAAGTTTTCTTTTTAATTTACTAAAAAAACGGAAATTTAAACTTTAATCGATTTTATTATTTTTGATGAAATTTCGATTAAAATTCACCGTAAAAAGCATCAAAATAAAAATAATTTCAAGAATCAGTTCAACTTTAAAATAAGCATTGAGATTTCTAAAATTATATTTTTGCAAATTTTTGACGGGCTCTAATGAAATCACAAACCAGTGCAAATTCATTGAAAAATTGATTTAGTTTAATTACGTTCGATTTGATTGAAATTTTTCTTTTTAATTTACTAAGAAAACGAAGATTAAAATTCTGATCAATTTTATAATCTTTGATGAAATTTAGATTAAAATTCAACGTAAAAAGCATCAAAATGAGCATATTTTCAGGTATAAGTATAATTTCAAAATAAGTATTGAGGTTCCTAAAATTAGATTTTTACAAATTTCTAACCGTGATTTAGTGAAGTCACAAATTACTAAATTAATTTAGTTTAATTACATTCAATATCATTGAAATTTTTATTTTTAATTCACTAAGAAAACGGAGCTGTAAAATTAAATAAACTTATCATTTTTTTTATTCAGCTTATCATTAATTTCAACATTTATCTTATCATCAAGAGTCTCTATATCGTGTTTTCCAAGATTGATTTCAAAATTTTGATAAATATTTTGTGTGTATCGAGTCTTGACACAAATTCAATTAAATTCGATTAAACAAAGACTATTTGAAACAAAAAAAGCTTTCGGTTGTGATGAAAATCGTGAATCAATTTTCGAAATTGCATCTTCAAAAGCTGAAGTTAGTGGTGGAAGATTATTATTTTGATTCGAAATCATTGAAAAAATAATAGAAGGAACATTTACTCGATATACTGCGGTTACCTCTGAATACGATGCACCGCAATTTTTCATTTGGAGGGTCGTTGGATGACAAACGGGACTTTGCGGTCACATTGGAGCGAAAGAAGAAAGTTTCGCTTTTGCAAACTCGGAAACATTGAAAATAATTGTGAGCAGAGCGTGTAATGTGTTCACGAGTAAGGGAGAAAGAGAGAGAGAGAGAGAGAGAGAGAGAGAGAGAGAGAGAGAGAGAGAGAGAGAGAGAGAGAGGGAGAGAGAGAGCGAGAGAGAGAGAGAGAGAGAGAGAGAGAGAGAGAGAGAGAGAGGGAGAGAGAGAGAGAGAAAGAGAAAGAAAAGGGGAATAAGGCAATTAATTCATAAGCGCGCCGGACTTGGAGAATCTCGACGATAAATCGCACAGTTAGGTTGTGGGTCGAGGCTCACGTACGAAATTTGGTCTAACTGGATTTTACGGGACGTTTGCCGATGCCGGAAACGGCGAACGATGTGGAGATAAAAATATTGAGATGTTAGAAACAAAAGGGCGTACATCTAAAGTATTCGACTTCGATTCGAGTCTCTTCGCCTCTGACTCCATATTTCAGCATTCAACCGAAGTTAATTCAAAGTTAGGTTAAGGAGGTTCATCTGGTACCGAGTGAGTCAAAAGAGAAATGTCAATGCTTAACCTCGAAATAAGCGGTGACTATAGCGTCGTCTCATTCATACAGATGATAACGTTCGCCAAAAAACTAACGTCCTTCACAATTAATTGCCATCAACTCATGGACTCTATTAAAAGAAATAGACAAACTCTTCATAGTCCAACAGAATACATCAACTAATACCTATCAAACAAGACGATAATCTTCAAAATAAACTGCAATGAAACCAGGAATACACGAGAATTTCAGGTTAGACTTAATGACACATAACATAACCTACAAATATATAACCAGTATAGCGCCAAATACACAACTTCAATTAATTTATTATATTCTTAATACTTTGTAAACAATTTTTATAGAGTGAATAAATTCGGAAGAGGACCCTAATCAGGATCAAAACGTAAATTGAAAACAAATCATTCCGCTACCACCTGGAAATATTGGCCGAATCGAAGCCGACTCTCTTAAAAAAATGGGTGGGGGTCGAAGAGTCGACTGACCAATATTTCGAACGGCCGAAATCCCGAATTTCACGATTGCGAGCGTTCGAATAACGAAGCGCCGAAATCCCGAACGCCAGAAAAGTGAAAGCGGAGAGAGCCGCCCCATGTGTGTGAGAGAGAGAGATGCGCCTCCTCTCTCTCTTACGCATGGGGCGGCGCCCTCGACTTTCTCTTTTCTGGCGATCGGGATTTCGGCGCTTCGTTATTCTAACGCTCGTAATCGTAAAATTCGGGATTTCAGCGGTTCGAAATATTGGTTAGTCGACTCTTCGACCCCCACCCAAAAAAATATCTCAATCTACACGGCCGCTCAACAAATCAACTACGACAATGCTTAACCTCAAAATAATCAGCATTTTCGAGACTAATTAATTTATTATGAATCTCACAAGTACCTAATCGATTTTATGAAGCTCTAAAAATGTTCCTTCGATACTTTTTCATTAATTCTTAAATTTTCGTCAAAATCTGTATTGTAATGATTGTGCATTTAATATTTATAGACGGTATCCCATAAGAGCCCATGTTATTTAGGATTTACATTTTTATTTATTTCTCACGAACAACGTACCCTCGGGTCTTGAAATTTTAACAGATGACTTTTTAGATATTAATAACTATATTCTGATTTTTTTATCAACATCTGTATTGTAAATCGTGTACCAGATGATCCAAAATGATGGAGCGAAGAATAGTTTTGTTTTACAAAAGCCTCCGGTTACGCCCTTTTGCCTCTCAGCACTTGATAAACGTGTGTCAGAGAACCAAAATGGCGTCATCGTGGTCGAGTGGCAGAGCAGGGTTGCCAGCGCTTCAGAGGGTCAAAAATAGTAGAATAGTGACTTACTTTCACAAAAATAGTGACATAATAGTGACTTTTTCGTTTAAATAGCGACAAAATAGTGACATTTTCCCTACCAATTTAGGAACTTTTGTGAAAGCTAATCGTATTTTTTTCACCATTTCAGAGCTCATTTGCAGTTTTACATTTTTTTTTCGACAAAAACTCTGCGTGATTCGCAATCAGCGGTGAATTTCCCATCGAAATAACGTTTGAAGACGATAAAAATAAAAATAATTTTTTTTTGCACAATTTTGGTCCCATTTTCAAAAACCTCAAAATCGCGAAATTTCAAGTGCTCATAACTTTACTTCGGTTCAACCGATTTCAAAATTTCTTTTTCGTATTTAAAGGCTGTCGCTGAACTTAGAGAATGGCGTTCGGTTCACTCCGATAACTTAATTTTTGTAGAAATGAGAGCACTTTGAAAATCATCGAAAAAAAAATAGTAAGGGGTATGCCTTAAAAAATTGGCGAAAATCGATGTTCGAACTTTTAAAATTTGCCAAAAATCGAAAAATTATCCGAATTATATGAGCAAAGCGGCATTTTGAAGCTTTAACGATCCCGAAGAGAATGAGCGCATGTAGAACCCAAAATTCTAACTAGAAAATAAATTACAGTTATTTTAGTGAACCGATTCAATTTTGACCAAAATGCGAAAATAAAAATATTTTAAATTTTTTTTTTCGGGCCCTATACCGATATATTTTGTCCCTCTGAATACGAATCTACCAATAGTTTTTTCAAAAAATCAAAATTTTCATGAATTTTCATTAAAAACATTTTTCTTCAATTTTAGCCTCATTCTCAGAAACCTCAAAATCGCGAAATTTCAAGTGCTCATAACTTTATTTCGGTTCAACCGATTTCAAAATTTCTTTTTCGTATTTAAAGGCTGTCGCTGAACTTAGAGAATGGCGTTTGATTCATTCCGATAACTAAATTTTTGTAGAAATGAGGGCACTTTGAAAATCGCCGAAAAAAATGGAAAGGGGTATGCCTTAAAAAATTTATAAAAATCGATGAGCAAACTTTAAAAATTTGCCAAAAATTAAAAAACTATCCGAATTGGATGAACCAAGCGGCATTTCGAAGCTTCAACGATCCCGAAAATAATGAGTTCAAGTCGAAACCGAAATTTCATCTAGAAAAAATGCTACAGCTATTTTAGTGAACAGATCTAGTTTCGGCCAAAATACGAAAAAAAAAAAATTTCAATGTTTTTCTATTTAAACCTTATATCGATGTATTTTTTCCCCCTGAACCCGAATTTACCAATAGTTTTCCCAAAAAATCAAAATTTCTAAGAAATTTCATCAAAAACCTTTTTCGTTCAATTTTTGCCCCATTTTCAAACACCTGAGAATTGCAAAATTTCAAGTGCTCATAACTCTACTTCAGATTGGCCGATTCTAAAATTTCAGGTAAAACCACCTCTTAAAAAAGGCATATCAAACAGAACACGGTGTATTGAAAGTGATTCCGCCGCGACGGGCAAATTTGTCCCCCACGCGAGTTTATCGTAGTGAGCGAGTCGAGGGACAAATTTGTCCCCTATTCTAACCGGCACCTCGATTCCAACCACTTCTGAACTCTGAAATAGTGACAATAGTGGCCAAATTTCGAAAATAGTATTTTAAAATAGTGAAAAATAGTGACAATAGTGACTCACTGGCAACCGTGAGTGGCAGAGAGAAAATTCTGACAAATTTTATATGCGTTCAGAAAAATTAACGCATTCGATCGATTTAAGAAAAAAAAGGACTCAGCGAAAAATTGTTGAATAATTATTTATTCAAACAAATTATTAATAACTTTTGGGCAATATTATTATTGATAATTTTTGTTTATGGCCTGCCAAATGTTGCTGAATTTTTTCAGATTTTTATTGTATCACGAAGTACGAAAATTTCAATCAGATAAAATGTTTGGCTGAGACTGTACGGGCAAAGCATCCTTAAAACGCTGGCTACGCCGAATTAGAGCGAGAGAAGATGTCGCGCTGGTTTAACGCCGATGGGTTATCCGGTGATATAAATCTGAGAAAGTAGAACGTCCGGATGTTATAGGTGAAGGGCGAGGAGGAGGAGGAGGAGGAGGAAGGGGAATGTCGCGAAATAGAGGGCGCCACGAGGGGAGTTCGCCAGAGAGCCCCCTTAACCCGAGTATATGGAGTAGAATTTCCGACAAGGCTCGTAGATGAAAATAGAGAAAGAGAGATAGGGGCTCGTTGTGAGTCCAACGACGGAGTAGTAATGATCATACGGTTCAGCGAGCCCACCAAAAACGGTCTCGATGCATATAAGCGCCCAGACACGAAGAAATCGTGAACGGGATTAACATCTGGCAAACCTCGTTAGATGGTAACGAAACGATTGTCTTTTTAGTTTGTTCTGGGATTGTAGGATTTCTTTCTCGGCACATGGATGGACTTTCGCGACTCGCAGCTATATAATTACACGAAAAAATAAAGTATCTTTCTATATACTAGAAAAACGATGGGGTCAGCTTCACCATACAGGAGAGATTGTTGAAAAATAGCATTTCTATGTGGTGAACAGGGTCGCGAAATTTTTAATGAAAAAGTAATGCATTTATTCATTACTTTTTTAATGAAAATTATTTTCATTAACCATTAACCATTAAAATTTAATGGCTAATGGAAATCATATCCATTAACCATTAAAATTTAATGGCTAATGGAAATGATTACCATTAACCATTACATGTTAATGGTTGATGAAATCAACTTCCACTAACCAATAACATTGAATGATTAATGTAAATAATTTCCATGTAACAATAAATGTTAATGGTTAATGGGAGTTATTATCAATTATCAATAAGAGTTAATGGTTAATGAAAATTATCTCCATTAACCATTACGCGTTGATGGTTAGTGAAAATAATTTCCATTGATCATTTAATGTTAGTGGCTAATGGAAATTATTTCCATTGACTATTGACATTCAATGTAATTAAAATGGTCGTAATCGATTATTCAGCTATTCTTAGCGGTTTTGGTCCCAATGCTCTTCGAGTAGGATAACGAAGAAACGTTTTTCGGCTTCCACATCGTTTTCTCTCTGTCTCTAAATTTTATCTTTGGGTTATTTGATCCTAAATCAATTATTCAATCAGTCCGCTGCTGATCACCCTTACGAATCTTTAAAGTTCCTCATTGATACTTCGTTTACTTAACTACTGATAATATTGGTAAATATGTAACGGCCAGTTACAGTTAGTAACATTGGGTCATTTTGACCCATAACGAAACCGCTGCGGCTACAAGTAACCAAGAAAACCTCGGTTAGTACCCTTGGGTCATTTTGACCAAGAATAAAATCAATCGATTACTAAAATATTAATTGAATTCAATGTCAGTGGTTAATGGCAATAATTTTCGTTAAACATTAGCATTATGGTTAATTGTAATAATTTTCATTAACGAATAACATTAAACGGTTAATGGAAATTATTTTCATTAACTATTAACATTAAATGGTTAATGGAGATAATTTTTATTAAACATTAACTGTTATATATTAATGGAAATAATTTCCATTAACTATTAACACTTAATGGTTAATGGAAATAATTTCCATTAACCATTAACATTTAATGATTAATGGAAATAATTCCAAGCTGGTCATACTGGGTCAATTTGGACCGACCGACTTTTTGGATGGTAGTAAAAAAAAAGTACCTATCCGATTGAGTTAAAAAAAATAGAGATTATCTTTGAATATTTAAGTATATGAAATAATTGTTTTTTTTTGTTTATATTCGCATGGATAAAAAATAATGAAAAAAAGACTTTCAGAAATCCGGTTTTTTACTTTAAAAATTGTAACTCTTTCAGTTTTAAAGATTTTTTGCAAAAATTTTATATTTGAGCTCAAAGTGAGAGCTCAGGTTAATTTGACCTGCGGCGACCAGCGAGGGTTAATTGAAGAATCTTCTTTTGGGTTTGGGACATACGAACAAATTATATATTACAAATCTCATGGGGAATGTGGGGCAAAATGGGCAGCATAAGGAGATAATGCAGCTAAAACGCCAAGAATAGTGTATATTCGTTGTTTTTAATGTAACAAAAACCCTGCAAATCGGACATTTGCACATTGCTTCCTCATTTTTATCCATAGTTCACACAGCTTCCTTTATTACGAAGTATGGCGATCAAATTTGGCTTCCTCATAAAGGAAGCTTTGTTAACTGTCGAAAAACATATGAGTAATAAATGCGCAAATTTGCCAGATTCTTTCAAATTTACTTCTTGCCAAATTTGATTTTTGCCAAATTCGATAGCAAACAACCTCGATCACTATTTTAAATATGTACAAAATTTCAGTATAATATCTCGCAAGTAGTTGAAGTTAGAGTACGCTATTTAAAAAAATACTAAAATTTGTTAAAATTTTAATCATACGGTCGATTTTCGCCAAATTTAATAAGGTACAACCTCGATAGCTATATTAGCTCTGTGCAAAGTTTCAGTGCAATGTCTTGAATATTGCACAAGTTCGGTGGTTTTCGCTTTTTCCAAAAAATAAAAAATTTCATAAAATTTCAATTCCTCGATGGATTTTCGCCGAATTCAATAGCGAACAACCTTGATAGCTATACTAGTTCTGTACAAACTTTCAGTGCAATATCTTGAAAATTGTCCGAGTTCCCGTAGTAAAAAACTCCATTGAACCGCCAATGGCAACCAATGGTCCTCATACGACTCCATTGGACAATGAATGGGGACCCATTGAGATTTCCGCATTTTTCAATGGCGTATAGGAACGACCATTGATCAGTGAATGGATATCCATTGAAAAGTCACCATTGCCCAATGACGTCCATGGACAGCAAATGCGGATGAACCGAATGATCACCATTACTCAATGATGCCCATTGGAAAGCAAATGCTGATGGACCGAGCCATCAGCATTGCCCAATGGTGTCCATTGGAAGGCAAATGCTGATGAACGAAATGATCAGCTTTACCCAATGATGTCCATTGGGAAGTAAATGCGGATGAACTGAATGATCAGCATTACCCAAAGATGTCCATTGGAAACCGCGTCGCGTTAGTTCCGAGACTTGGCGCGAGATGTCGCAGGACGGCAACCCGCTGAACTCCCATACGGATTATGCGAAGAGTATGCTTATCTAGACGATTGTGAGCACGGAATATTAGCAGAAGTCGGTGTCCAAAAAATCCATGCAAGGAGTTCTTGCCGACTGATGCCCATGGGATAATCCCTATTCCGTTTGAAATGGGGAAGTCAATCCTCATTGGAAAATCCCTATTCGATTTCAAATGGGGAATTCAATGGCGAAAATGTCCTTGGGGCAATTCGGCATTCATCTCCATTGGTTATTTTGGCAATGGGGAATGAATGGCGATTTTTCAATGGTGACGAATGGAGTTTTTTACTATATGAAAGAATCTCAATTGATTATCGCCATTCATTCCTCATTGCCTACAAAAACCAATGGAGATGAATGCCGAATTGTCTATGGGGATTTTCTTCATTGAATTCCTATAGGATAATCCCCATTCCGTTTCAAATGGGGAAGTCAATCCTCATTGGAAAATCCTCATTCGATTTCAAATGGGGAATTCAATGGCGAAAATCCCCTTAGGCAATTCGGCATTCATCTCCGTTGGTTATTTTGGCAATGGGGAATGAATGGAGATTTTTCAATGGCGACGAATGGAGTTTTTTACTACGGGTCAGAGCGTTGACTGTATTTTTCAAAAAATTCAAAATTTCATAAAAATTGAATCTTTCGATCGATTTTTGTCAAATTCAATACAAAACAACCGTAATATCTATACTAATTCTGTACAAAGTTTGAGTGCAATATCTTGCAAATTACAGAAGTCAATCGATAAAATCTGAACACCCGTTAGAATGAAATCAAATTTTTTTCATAATGAAGAGCATTGTTTTAGAACGTTGTGAACACATTGGCATAAAAATCTCGAAAAAAAAAAATTTTCACGAAAACTAAGCTTCCTCTATGAGGAAGCAATATTATTAACATTGTCCTCTAAAATATTGCGTTTGGTTTTTCAGCATTTGTGATGAATTTACAGTGAAGGTACGAGGAATAATCGAAGAAGGAGGAGTTCACAACGAGAAGAAGGGATCCCGAAGAAGCTCGAAGTCAACGACGAATAAGGTGGAATCAGCAAACCGAAAGGTTTAAAATCGGGCAAACAATCTGCACGAAGCTATCCAGAGCGAGAACATCTTTAGCTAATTAGCGCTAATTAGTTGCAGCTTCTTGTTTGTTAAACATATCGGCATATTTGTGCCAGAGTTATGATTCTAAATAATTCAAGAAGAACGAGAATAATTCAAGAAAAGGAAAAGACAGAACAAACCATTTCGAGATATATTTAATTTGGCAAGGAAAAATATATCTGATTTTTTTTTTATTATTGACGGTTGAAAAGCAACGGAAACAAAAAAACTACTTTTGTTGGTGCATTCAAATTCTCGAAATAGAATTTTTTTTTCAATCTGCAAATCCTGAAAACATTATTTTTCTGCTTTTTCCTACCGGAGAATTTTTCCCGGCGAAGACTGATACGTTTTTGCGAGCTTTAAGAGAAGGAAAATCATTGCACTGTAATTAAAAGCTCGAAATTTTCGAACGAAAGAAAAAAAAAAGTCACATTCAAATGTTCATATAATTCGTTTCCATAAATTCGTCGTGAAAGTTGGCGTTAAAGTGTACAGAAAAAATTGTGGACTATTGAAAATTTGTAAATATGAAAATATTTTAATCGTTGGGCTCGAGATCAAATGACCGGATGAACATTTTGAAAATTTTTGTAATATCTTATCTCTCCAGCTTATCACTGAGAAAAAAAATGGTTGAATATGCAAAATCGTTAGTTGAATACGGGAAACTAAATATTTATTTGGTCTAACTAAATAATTAGTTTCTTGAATAATTCTGTGTTTCGGTTGATCAAAATATTGTTCAGGCAACAAAAAATTGGATTGTACAACTAAATATTTAGTTGCACGTATTCAACTAAACGATTTTGCGCATATTTAACCATTTTTTTTCTCAGTGTATCTATCTATCAATCTTATCTGTTATCTATCTAGCTTATCTCCGTTATCGCAGGTTCGGAAGATAAAAAATATTCCTAATTTACGATTTTATGCCAATCAACAAACTTATTGATAGATTCGTATGTGCCTTTATAGTGATATATTATATTTTGGTCTCTTTGTAAGAAAATTATTTGCAAATGTTTTGCACATAAGATACGAGCATTTATAAGATTTCTACGAATAAAGTGTTGAAAATCGACGTTGCAGCAAAAATTCTGGACCCCACTCAAAGATGAATAACAGACTTCAGAATGTTTCCAAATTTTTTCGAGGTTAAACAAAATTTTGGAGAACATTTCAAATTTTTCGTGCTATAGGATTGGAATTTTTCAGGCAAGTAGAGTTGCAAATTTTATTGGACCAATGTAATTTTTGTGAAATTTGAGTTTGGAACGAAAATATCTGTCATCATCTGAAAAATTGAATTTTTTCACAATTTTAAAATCTTAGCGATTTTTATTAAATTGCAAAAATTGAGGGCTTGCAGATAGATTTTGAAAATTTCATCAAACTAAACTCTTCAAGAGATTGTCGCCAAATTTTGAACCTATCATCCTGATTATATAATTTATTTGCGTAAAAATTTTCACTTCAATTTCGCAATATCGTGTTAATTTTTTTGAAAGTTTGAAAACTTTTGAATATGTGAGACTCTTCAGTGATTATTTTGAAATGCAATGCTAATTATTCTATTAATCTGACATATTTGTGTAAAAAATTATAGCTCAATCGCTACAAAGTTACAAAAGTTAGAGAATTAACAATTTTTCACGATTTTATAATTTTATTAGGTCAAAATCTTCGTAACGATTTTTTTTTTAATTCATGCCAAGTGTCTTTGATTATTGATACATTTCTATAAAAAAAATTATGGCCCAATAGTTGCAAAGTTACAAAAGTCTGAGCGTTTGCAGATATTTTTTGAAAATCTCATAATTTCATTAAACTAAACTCTTTAAGAGATTGTTCCCAAATTTTATATCGATCATCCTTGTTATATAACACATTTGCGTTAAAATCTTCACTTCAATTTCGCAATGTCGTGTTAATTTTTTTGAAAGTTCAAAAATTTTTGAATATTTGAGACTCGACAGCGATTATTTTGAAATTTCATGCTAATTATTCTTCTTACGTAGTTTATTTGTGTAAAAAATTATAGCTCAATAGCTGCAAAGTTACAAAAGTTTGAGCGCTTGTAGATCTTTTTTGAAAATTTCATAATTTAATTAAATTCAAACTCTTCAAAAGTTTCTTCTCAATTTTTATACCGATTATCAATAATGATATTGCTCAAAAGTTATTAATAAATTGTAGAAACAAATAATTATTCAACAATTTTTCGGTAAGTTTTTTTTTCTTGGACAAATCAAATGCGTTGATTTTTCTAAAGGCATATGAATTTTTTCAGAATTTTCTCTCTATTTTGAAATATGATAAAAAACATTCTGAAATACAAACAAAAAATTCTAAAAAAATTCTCATCCATTCAGAAAAATTAACGCATTCGATTTGTTTAAGAAAAAAAATGACTTACCGAAAAATTGTTAAATAATTATATGTTAAAACAATTTATTAATAACTTTTGGGCAATATTATTATTGATAATTGTTGTTTATGACACGCGAAATATTGTTATTTTGCGAAGAACTTGATGAATATAGTTTCCAAATTTACAGCAAATACACTGAAAAACATTGAAAGTTAATTGCCGATCTCATTTTTCAAAAAACGATCTTCATTTTCGAATGCCTATGTAAAGATAACGACTTTTTTCACATATTTTGTATGCTTGAGTTTTAACTCATCGCTATTTTGTCAAAACAAATTATCTTAAAAATCGACAATCGTCAATTAATCGTATTTCTTGCAAACTTAGATAACAAATATTTATTTAATAACAAATATAATTTTAAACAAATATTCATACTCATAACTGGCACGAATATCTCAAAAATAATTCTTTTCATGAAGGCGAAGCTTCCTCCTCGAGGAAAAAACTGCAAAAATTTGTTGCAAATGTCAAAATCAGTCACGGAGCGCAATCGAGAGTTGAGAAAAAGAAAAACTGAAAATTGAAAAAAAAAAAAAATTCGTATTGCGGCACGTCTCATCGTACGAGCTCGCATGTCTCGTACTTGGACCCTTTTTTTTCTTACGAACAAGCCAAAAAACCGTAGAGAGCGTCATACACGCGGATATATAGATATAGATATAACTGCGCCTATAATAACGCCTGCACGGTTACGCTGGTCGTGATGCCACGTACGACGGGTTGCCGTTCGTAAGGCGCGCATCTGTCACTGCCGAGGGGCTCTCCTCGCTCTCACTCTCTCTCTCTCTCTCTCGCGCGCGCGCGCTCTCTCTTTCTCTTTCTTTCTCTCTGTCTCTGTTTCTCTATCACGAGCAAGTTATATTGGAAAAACGAGAGAAACAGGCGGTGCTACATTCTCATTTCGAACGTTATACCGGTAATAGCGAGGAAGCATTTCTCGTGACGGAGCTTTTCTTCGAGCGGAAAAAAAAACAAGAAAATAAACATACAGGTTCGTTTCCACGATCAGAACAGAGAGATTGCAAAGGAAAATCCGCATCAAATGCAAGTTTTGAGTGATGATTTTTTTTTTTTTTTTAAATCGACATCAACACTGCTAAAACTTAAATCTGGGGGAATGCGAAGAATTCGGCATTACAGATAAAATATAAACCGAGCAGGAAGCGGATATCACTCGGTTGATACACCCAGAAAAAAGATCTAGTACATTTAACTGAATCCTAGTCAAGCCAAATAAATTTTTTTAGTTGTAGGCCGGCCTAATACAACTCTATTCATGTCAACGAAATTTTTTTTTTTGAATGACCTACTAGGAAAATATATTGCGATCTAATAAATGTTTATTTAATATTAATAAATATTATTTAAAACTGAACAAATATGTATTTAAATGAAACAATTTTTTTTTAATATTTACACAATATATATTTTTAAACATTTCAATCTTTGATTGTATAGCTACACATATGAAGTCTACAATTTCGTAAAGCTTCGTCTTTTCTTTAACAGAAAGGAAAAGAAAAAAAACCCTTCCCGTAGTAAAAAACGCCATTGAATCGCCAATGGCAACCAATGTTCCTCATACGACTCCATTGGACAATGAATGGGGACCCATTGAGATTTCCGCATTTTTCAATGGCGTATAGGAACGACCATTGATCAGTGAATGGATATCCATTGAAAAGTCACCATTGCCCAAAGACGTCCATTGGACAGCAAATGCGGATGAACCGAATGAACACCATTACTCAATTATGCCCATTGGAAAGCAAATGCTGATGGACCGAGCCATCAGCATTGCCCAATGGTGTCCATTGGAAGGCAAATGCTGATGAACGAAATGATCAGCTTTACCCAATGATGTCCATTGGGAAGTAAATGCGGATGAACTGAATGATCAGCATTACCCAAAGATGTCCATTGGAAACCGCGTCGCGTTAGTTCCAAGACTTGGCGCGAGATGTCGCAGGACGGCAACCCGCTAAACTCCCATACGGATTATGCGAAGAGTATGCTTATCTAGACGATTGTGAGCACGGAATATTAGCAGAAGTCGGTGTCCAAAAAATCCATGCAAGGAGTTCTTGCCCACTGATGCCCACGGGATAATCCCTATTCCGTTTTAAATGGGGAAGTCAATCCTCATTGGAAAATCCCTATTCGATTTCAAATGGGGAATTCAATGGCGAAAATGTCCTTGGGCAATTCGGCATTCATCTCCATTGGTTATTTTGGCAATGAGGAATGAATGACGATTTTTCAATGGTGACGAATGGAGTTTTTTACTATATGAAAGAATCTCAATTGATTATCGCTATTCATTCCCCATTGCCTACAAAAACCGATGGAAATGAATGCCGAATTGCCTACGGGGATTTTCTTCATTGAATCCCCATAGGATAATACCCATTCCGTTTCAAATGGCGAAGTCAATCCTCATTGAAAAATCCTCATTCGATTTCAAATGGGGAATTCAATGGCGAAAATCCCCTTAGGCAATTCGGCATTCATCTCCGTTGGTTATTTTGGCAATGGCCAATGAATGGGGATTTTTCAATGGCGACGAATGGAGTTTTTTACTACGGGTTTTTTTATGGGAATCCTTTTCGGGGATTCGACCATCTTGCGTTTTGCCGCAATGTTCAATGTATTAGATATCCATACTGAAAAATAAGGATATCACATATCAAACATAGACGAACTTGGAAAGGATATAGGCGTCGAGAGGCAGGTTCGCTTGTGCGAGAGATAGCCACCTGGCGGATTTTTGGGGTACTGAAAAATCTGCAGATAGGATCGGATGAGATTACCGGTGAATAAGTATTTAGTAAGAACGAATAGAATTTTAATTCAACGCCTGTTTCTCGATGACAGGGAATTCAAATAAATAAATATAGGTGAAGTAAATTCGCCCAAAATTGGATGGAAAGAAAATTTTCTTTAAAGTAATTAAAAAATAATCAAATAAACGATTAAAGTACCTACGACTAGATCTTTTTTCTGGATGTATTGTCTCGCGTGGTACAAAAGTGTGGAAAAGTTGGGAAAAGCTTTCAGAGCGATAGAATCGAGAGAAGGAACAAATATCGAGTGAGCAAAGTTTGAAAAGTTGAATATATGGCAAGTATAAATGTGAAATGGCAAGACGAATTGCCGTTTTCACGGTCGCGGGACTTCCTGTTCGTTTCGTACTCGAACAAGGGAAAATCTGATGTTCCTTGTATGATTGATATGACGAGCTACAGCCTCGTTAATAATTCAATTTTCAATCTGGTCTTAATGTACCCACTTCACTGTCTCCTAGCCACCGACCAACCTTTCATCTTCATTTTTGACCTTTTGCCATCTCATCCATCCCCTTTTTCCACCTTCCCATTCTCCTCTCATCTTCGGTAATATCTCGTTTTTCCTATGGTTTATCTTCGTCCCTACTCGTTTTCTTTATATTTGTTGACTGTTAAAAAATGTAAGTTGAATATGGCAAAATCAATTATTTTTTAATAGTTAGTAAATTAAATAAATATTTTTTAACAGCTGATAAATTAAATAAATATTCGTTAACAGTTAATAAATTATTTCGACACAAATCAAAAATTTCTTTATGGTTAACAAATTTTGTAACAGTTAAGGAATATTTAAGTAAAAGTGCCAACTAAATATTCCTTAATTGTTACAATATTTGTTAGTCGTTAAGAATTATTCGTCTCGTGACAAAATTTTATTTGTGTCAAAATAATTTATTAACTGTTAAAAAATATTCATTTCGTCATATTCAATTTTACATTATGTTATTAACAAATCCTGGTGGGTCATTCCATGTCAAATCGACCAATAGTTCGAATCGACCCCTTTCAATTTCGACGAAATTTGGTCAGAAGTTTTCTTTTATCATAGAACAAAGTTCTACTAAAGGAAAAAATTGAAATTTTGTTTTCGAAAATTCAAAATTTTACCATTTTTTCAATTTTTTAAGTTTATTTTTTAAATATCTCGAAACCTATTATAGTTACGAAAAAATCGTTCCGAGTTCATGTTAAAGAGTATATTCGGGGCTACGAAACAAAAATATTCCAAACAAAATTTTGAAAAATGATGAATTTGGAGAATTTAAAATTTTTAAAAATCGTGAAAATCCACGATCAACATTAAATTTTTGGTTCAATTTCTTTGTACATAATATCTTGTACTCATCTTGAAAGAATCTGAAATTTTTAGGAAGGTGCTTTTTTTGTTTCAAAAATATGAATTTTGGTAAACAATTATTTACCTTACCTCCAAGTCTAGTGAAGTTGAGCAATCATGTAATTTTTACTGCTCAAAATTACAAAATTACATGATTGCTCAACTTTACTTAATTCAAAGGAAGAAAAAACTATTTTTTTTACCAAAATTCAAAAATTCATACATATTTTTGAAACGGTAAAATTTTGAATTGTACATAACTTTCGAAAAAAAATTCTTTAATTTTTTTCCCTTTGGAAGAACTTCGTTTTATGATAAAAGAAAACTTCTGACCAAATTTCATCTAAAATGAGAAGGGTCGATTCCAACTATTGGTCGATTTGACATGGAATGACCCATTTATATCTTGCATATACATTACCAGCGAACAGTTTCCGGACAAAACTTCAAAAAAGGTCTGCAACGTTTTTTATGCCATTTTGCCGGAAGTCAACGTAGATTAATTTAAGAAGCGGCAGTTAAAGGGCAAGAATTCGGCTTCGTTTCCTGATTTTTTAATTATTTTTACAATCTGTTTTTAGATTTCCCCTCTCTTCAGCTGAACCCATCTTCTAGAGGAATTTTTTTAAATACATTTTTACGATTGAATTCATAAAGAGGAAAGTTTGGGCTTCAATTTCCTTTTTTTAAAAACTTTGAGCCATTTTTTTCCAAAGTTATTTTTTTTTTATGAAAAAAGAGGAAATTTGGAAAATCCCGTATAACATGAAAACAAAGGGAGTTCATGAAAAACTTCAAGATAGCGAAAAGCTGTGTTTGTTTTTGTTGAGTGCAGAGAATTTTTTTCATATTTTTTTTTCAAACATTTTTTTTTTTCATTTTCTGATTCGGAACTTAGATCATTCAATTAACATAACTCGAGAACTATGGGACTATTGATAAAATGTCAAGAGGGGAAAACACTTTCTTTTACCATTTTCAACACATTGGAATTTTTTTCAATTTTTTTTCCGTAATTTTTGTCCAGCCTCAACGTGAAAAAACAAAATTTTGGAAAAAAAAATCTGATAAAATTCCTCTGAACTCTCTTTGTTTTCGTGTTATGCGGGATTTTTCAAATTTCCTTTTTTTCACAAAAAAACAGAATAACTTGGGTGGGTCGAGGAGTTGACTAACCAATATTTCGAACGGCCGAAATCCCGAATTTTACGATTACGAGCGTTAGAATAACGAAGCGCCGTAATCCCGATCGCCAGAAAAGAGAAAGTCGAGAGAGCTGCCCCATGCGTAAGAGAGAGAGGACGCGCATCTTTCTCTCTCTCTTACACATGGGGCGGCTCTCGCCGCTTTCGCTTTTCTGGCGTTTGGGATTTCGGCGCTTCGTTATTCGAACGCTCGTAATCGTGAAATTCGGGATTTCGGCCGTTCGAAATATTGGTTTGTCGACTCTTCGACCCCCACCCAATAACTTTGAAAAAAAAATCGCTCAAAGTTTTTAACAAAAGGAAATTGAAGCTCAAGCTTCCCCTTTATGAATCCAATCGTAAAAATGTGTTTAAAAAAATTTCCTCTAGAAAGTGGGGGGCGGGGTCGAAGAGTCGACTAACCAATATTTCGAACGGCCGAAATCCCGAATTTCACGATTACGAGCGTTCGAATAACGAAGCGCCGAAATCCCGAACGCTAGAAAAGCGACAGCGGAGAGAGCCGCCCCATGCGTAAGAGAGAGAGAGATGCGCCTCCTCTCTCTCTTACGCATGGGGCGGCTCTCTCGACTTTCTGTTTTCTGGCGATCGGGATTTCGGCGCTTCGTTATTCTAACGCTCGTAATCGTAAAATTCGGGACTTCGGCCATTCGAAATATTGGTTAGTCGACTCTTCGACCCCGCCCCGAAAGTGGGTGCACCTGAAGAGAGGGAAAAAAGGCCTTCAAAATGCCGCTTGTTAAATTAGTCTACGTTGACTTCCGGCGAAATGGCAAAAAAAAAAAACGTTCCAGACCTTTTTTGAAGTTTTGCCCGGAAACTTTTCACCCGCTCATACAAATTTCCGTGGAGCGCATGTTTGTCTCCTCGTTTTCCGTGAAAATAGACGGGAAAACCGCGATAATTTCACGACACTGAATTAATACCGTACGTCCTCAAAGTTTGCGTTTCAACTAATTTGTTTTATCCAGAGAATTCGCTGAGTGAGATGGAAAAACACAGAAACAAAGAGAATGGCATATTGTGTGCACGGATCTTCTCAATTAGCCTCTGGTCAGCAATTGGCTTGGAGTCTCCGTTTCTCTGTTTGCCTCAGGCATATATATATATATATATTAGGGTGGGTCAAATAAAATGACTGATTTTTTTTCTCCCGACATAATGAAAAATGTATTGTTTGGCATTTCAAAAAAACCCTCTGCAAGTATTAGCCCTTCATATTTAAATTAAGAGGTCCGTCATCGCAAATTTTTGTTTCCCATTTAAATAACATAGAATTTTTTTTTCAACTTTGGAATTTTATTAGACATTAACCGTTGAGGTTAGGAGAGTTTTCTTAGCACAGTTTTGTAGAACATTTGATGCTCTACAAAAAAGCTCTCTTGTGTCTAATCGATAAAACTAACCGTTCAAAAAAATAATCGGTAATAATTACTAATTATCACGGATTATTTTTTGAACGGTTAGTTTTGTCGATAAAACACAAAAGAGCTTTTTTGTAGAGCATCAAGTGTTCTACAAAAATGTGCTTAAAAAACTCTCCTGACCTCAATGGTTACAGTCTAATGAAATTCCAAAGTTAAAAGAAATTTTCCTATGTTATTTAAATGGGAAATAAAGATTTGCGTTGAGGGACCTCTTAATTTAAATATGAAGGGCTAATACTTGCAGAGGGTTTTTTTGAGATTCCAAACAATACATTATTCATCATATCGAGGAAAAAAAAATTAGTAATTTTATTTGACCCACCCTAATATATACATATATAGTTGTCGAGGCCACAGAGCACGTGATTTTCGTCGGATGTTTCCCACGATCCTCGAGGAAAACCCTCCTCTCATGTTCCGTCCGAGCTCGGTAAAATATTTTCTCCCATCAAATCCTCCAACGACGAGAGTTATCCTCGATTCAGTCCAAAGCACTTTGCGAGCGCGACCGAATCGAGAAGGCGAAGAATATGGTCGCGCTTATTTGCGCAGATATTAATTTCTATATCAGGAATTGGAGGGGCAATATCCAGGGGACAATTTTGAGGAGTCTGAAGATGCCACTTTTATCAGGGTCATTCCATGTCAAATCGACCAATAGTCGGAATCGATCCCTTTCAATTTCGATGAAATCTGGTCAGAAGTTTTCTTTTATCATAAAACGAAGTTCTACCAAGGGAAAAAAATTAAATTTTTTTTTTTCGAAAGTTATGCAAAATTCAAAATTTCACAATTTTGTCAAGTTTATTTTTTAAATATTTCGAAAACTGTTAAAGTTACGAAAAAATTGTTCTGCGTTCTTCTTAAGGGGGAATACTTTTTTTTGTTTTTTTTTGTTTAAAGTTAATAAGTTATGCCGAGCCAAAATCGAAAAATGCTGATACAGAAATTTTGATGGTCATTGATATATTGATATATTGATATATACACGATATATTAATAATTTTTTAAAAATATTTAATAAATGAATATATTTATTCATTTATTAAATTTATTATTATTATTTTTTTAAATATTTTTGTTAATTTTTATTAATTAATTAATGTATTAATTCGTTTATTAATAAATAAATTAATTAAAACTAACAAAAATATTTTTTTTGGACCAGACTAACCCACTCTTTGAATCTAAAATAATTTTGCTTTCTAATTATTGACTGGGATATATGTACTTTTCATGAAGTTCCAGCATCGTGCCACATAAAAAATTTTTACGTTATATAGTTTTTAAAAAAACTATAAAAGAAAAAACTGTAAAAGGAACCGAATTATTCGTATAAAATCAGATTCGACACTTCGAATATCTGAAAAGCTCGGAAATTCCAATGAAATGTGAATAGTTAAAAAAAAAAGAATTATTCCAAAGATTTTCGGAATTATTAATAAATATATTTTTTAGTAATTAATCGAAGGATTTTTGTTACCGATTAATATTTGAGGTAAAAATTTTCATAAAAAATCGATTTTTTCCTTGAGAAGTCACCATTTTGTTAAAAATAAATATTTCGCTTATTCCTTCGATTAAATACTAGATTACACCTTATATATTAACGAAAACTTTTTTATTTTTTTATTTCGAATAATTCAATCCAATCGTTCTCATCGCAAAACGCCTATTTTTAGAGAACGGCGGCTTCAAGAATCATTCTTTTAAAAAAAGAAAAATTAAAAAATAATGTTAAAAGTTACAAAAATATGTATATAAATTTTTAAATTATAAACAATTTATTAGCATACTAATTCTAATTTTTATACTAATAAATTATTTCCTGAAAAAAATTTTGAAAAATATCTTTTTTCGACTTCCTCACTGCACATAACCCCTTAAAAAATTGTAATTTAACATTCAATCGAAATATCGAGCGCATTTATCGCGCGAATGTAAAATTTATGATGAGCGAAACGCGCAGACTCGACCGGTCATCTACTCTCACGCTGTTTCTTCTCTCTTTCTCTCGCTCTCTCCTTCATCGCATCTCGTCGATCTTTCGTGTAGGCCTTTCGCTTGCCGCAGACTTTCCATCGGCAATGTCCCTTTTTACGAGGAAAAAGCAAACTAAAATCTTCGCAGCGAGTTTACAACGCGAGAGAGCGAAGGAGAGAAAGAGAGAGAGACAAAATGATCTCTCACCGTCAAGGTCATCGAAAGGACGCGTTTGCGCGCTTATTTTGTTCGGTGAATTGGAAAAACGCGTCTATTTACGAGAACAATATACTCTACGCCACAATAAATATCATTTTTTTCCACGCATTCAAAATAATCGCCATGAAAAACGCATCTGTGTGTCTCGTGCGTTATTATCGTTTTTAACATCTAACTCGTCTTCGATCGTTATTTCATTACAAAAATATATACATACTTTGTCTTTTTTTTATTCCGATGGATGAAAACACGCCTCGTCCTTGTAATCTATTGTCGATTCTCCGTTGGAAAACGTCTGCCGACTCTCACATGGCAAAAACAAACGCGAACACATCACAACAAACTGTACGCAGAGTTCTTCCCTCTCCTTCGGTCCAGGATTTCTCTAATTCTCTCCTTCGAGCACGGTGGGCCCTCGTTCGCTGACTCTCTCCCTCCGGCTCAGTCGCGCACTGTCTCCCGCGCGAGACACACCGCGCCTCTATCGGCGATACGCGGCAGCGCCGCTGCTCAACTCATCTTTGTCGCAAAACCCTTCAATCTCTCTCTCTCTCTTCTCGTGCTCGCGTTTTATTATCGTTCCCTTCTTTTCGTCGTTCACACACTTTTGCATTTCCGTCCAGGCGTAAATACGAGTTTTTACTGTTTTTTTTCTTTTTCGTCCACGCGCTCGCACGTTCGGCTCGTCTCCCCTATTTTCCCGGTACATGTGAAACTCAATATTACTTGGGTTCATATCATTTTCGTTTTCCCTTTTCTCTGTGACGTTTTGCCCACTGTCGAGCTTCGCGACCCAGACGCAGCGCCACCCCTAGCGCTCTACACCTGTTCTATCTCTCTCTCTCTTTCTGTCTCGTTTACCGCGCGTCTTTGTGTGTGTGCGCCCTTCTCGCGAGAGATGACGCCGCGGGGTGGGAGTGATGCCGGTGCACTCGACGGAGCGCGCTCGCGAACGAGACAGTCCTTCCGCGGGATTGCGGATGTTGCGTTGGTCGCGGATATTTACGGAGCGTCAAAGGACTCGCGCGGATTTTTCTGTGTTCTCTTTTCGTCGACGAACTCTTGTTCAAGGTCGCGATAAAAAAAAATACTTCTTCCCAGTGGTTAGTGTCTCGTTTATTGTTAGAAATTTTCATCCCTACGTTCACGGCGCGTCTCTCCGGTACTCTAACCAAGAAAAAAAAACAATCGCGTCGCTGTGATGAACTCGACGATAAAACGACGAAAATAAAATTACTCGCGCGATTTTCCATCGCGAAACGAACGACGTGGACGATTTTGCGGGTTAAAGTTGTGTTGAATACAAATGATGAATCTCACGACAGCGTGAATTTTTTTTTCTTCTTCGAACCCACGCGCCATCTCGATTCTGATTGGACGCGTCCCGTGCCTCGCGTCGGTGCCTTAACCAATCGCGTCATTTGTTGACGATCGAGCGACGTGTTGAATATTGTGCGGCGATATACGCCAAAGTTTTGCGAGGAAAAAAACAACAGCAAAGAGTGCAACACGGAGCGTCTCAGACGTGAGAATTTTTCGAACAGCCGAAGAGAATGTTTACGATTATGCTGGACATGGATCAAAGGCTGTACAGTCGAGACGTGTGTATTTGGTGAGTAAAAAACAAGTTTTCTTTTTTTTTTATTATCACAAGCTTTTATTTTTACTTTCACCTGTCCCGGTGTCTGTCTGTCTGTAATCGAATCTTACAAGTTAAATTTGACCCACTTCCCGGTTTCCGATTGAGTTAAAAATTTGCATGCATATGTAAATCGGATGACAACGCAATATTATCACAAAAAATTTGCAAATTTCTTGCAAAAAAAATGTTTCGTAAAATTTTTTATACAAAATTTGCTTGAAAATTGTTTTTCAACGAAAAATGTTTCGCATAATTTTTGCAAAAAAAAGTGTTTGCTAAACTTTGTGCAAAAAAATTGTTTTGCAAAATTTTGTTCACGAAATGGTGTTAAGCAATTGATTTGCAACATTTCTTTGAGAAAATTTTGGGCAACAGTCTTTTTCCAAAAACTTTGGTGGAAAAATTTGTTTGCATAATTTTTGCAGAAAAATGTTGCAAATTAATTGTGTGAAATAATTTTTCTGCAAAAAATTTAGCGAAACATTTTTTTGCAAAAAATTATGCGAAACTAGATATAAATTACTAAACTAGTTATTTAAAATCGTAAATACTGAACACTCAAAAATAAATAAACGATTTTTATTAAATAAGCTTTTATTAGTTGTTAATAAAAAAATAACTTAAAAGTTAAAAATAATTTTTTTCCGATTGGAAATAAGTTTTCAAATAAAAGTGTGTTACATTTTTAAAGAAGAGAAAAAAAGAGGGTGCTTTTATTTGAAAACTTATTTCCAATTGGAAGAAAATTATTTTTAACTTTTTAGTTATTTTTTATTAACAACTAATAAAAGCTTGTTTTAAAAAAAATTCTGTTTTCGTTTTTTTTCTCGTCCTTTCGGAGAGCTCATTTTATTCGTGTGTTTTTAAAATTGCACTCGATTGGAATTTACTATAAGTGGGTGACTTTTAGGCCCGAATTTTGAGTTCTTAAGATCTATCTTAATATTGTTCTTAGGATCAAACTTAAGATCAATCTTTCCATTCAACTCAAATTGGAACTTAAGATCGAACTTAAGTTCCAATTTATGATGAATCTTAAGTTTGAACTTAAATATCATAATAAGTTCACACTCAAGTTCAAACTTTAGTGCGAACTTCAGATCGATCTTAAGTTCAAAACTTAAATTTTGATTGGAGTTTGAACTTAAGATTCATCTTGAGTTTGAACTCAAGTTCGATCGAACTTTTTTCATCGCCTCCCTCGACCGTGTTCTTCGACGTTAGTTGACAAAATAATTAAGTTCCATGGAATTTAAGTTCAAGTTCAAGATGAATCTTCAGTTCAAACTTCAAACGAAATTGGAGTTTGAACTTAAGACCGATCGGACGTTCATACTTAAGTTCACACTTTAGTGCGAACTTCAGATCGATCTTAAGTTGAAACTTAAATTTGGTTCCAAGTTTTATCTTAAGATCCATCTCGAGCTTGAACTTAAGTTTGATCAAACTCCTTTCATCGCCTTTTGACTTTAGTTGTCAAAATAATCAAGTTCGATCGAACTTAAGTTCAAGCTCAAGATCGATCTTAAGTTGGAACTTGAAACCGAAATTAAGTTTAAACTTAAGATCGATCTGAAGTTTGCACTAAAGTTTAAACTTAAGTATGAACTTAAATGATACTTAAGTTCAAACTTAAGATCAATGTTTAATTGGAACTTGAGTTCAATCTCAAGTTCCAACTTGAATTCAATGGAAAGTTTGTACTTAAGATTGATCTGAATATAGATCTTAAGATCTTAAAATTCGGGCCTTAGTTTTAGGAATGACAAAAAAAGACATTTTAATCCAGGAAACGTTTCCATTGTGAATCACGTTTCGTCTATTCATTTTGCGAATCCAATTTATAAAAGGGGACATTGAAGGAAGAGTTAATGAGAAAGTTTGCGAGAGCGAGAAAAATTGACGACGAACAATGGAAAAGAAGACCGAAAGATGGAAATGGAAGGGAAGGGGGAGGTTTTTTTTTTACCGAAAGGATAGAGAATAAAGGGAGAATGGAATTCATCAACGACGAACAAACGAACGTGTAACGAAGTCAATCATCTTTCGCTGCGTGGATTCGAGCGAGAGCGTGCAAAACCTGCCCCGGCGAGATAGTCCAGATCTAGATTAATTAACTTTTCTCTATTCAGTTCCTCCACCCTCATCGCGCCCCCTTAACACGGGAAAAAAGTGATCAGTCGATTTTTCTCTGGCAGAAGCATCGACAAAGGTGATTTTCATGACCCTGCCCATGTGAAAATAGAAATTAGTAAAATACATATGGGTCATTCCATATGAAATCGACCAATAGTTCGAATCGACCCCTTTCAATTTTGATGAAATTCAGTCAGAAGTTTTATTTTATCATAAAACCAAGTTCTACAAAAGGAAAAAAATTAAAAAAATGTTTGTCGAAAGTTGTGCACAATTTAAAATATCACCACTTTCTCAATTTTTCAATTTTATTTTTTAAATATCACGAAAACTATTATTGTTACGAAAAAATCGTTCTTGGTTCATCTTAAAAACTTGGGGCTACGAAAAAAAAAAATATTTCGACAAAAAATTAAATAAAATGAATTTGGAGAATTTTCAATTTTTAAAAAGCGTGGAAATCTACGCTTAACATTAAATTTGTCGTTCAATTTATTTCATATAATACGTTGTAATCTTCAAAGATCCTGAAATTTTCAAAAGGGTGTTTTCTTTTGTTTCAAAAACATGCATTTTTGAATTTTGGTAAACAAAACTTTTTTTCTTACCTCTAAGTTGAGTAAAGTTGAGCAATTATGTAATTTTTACTGCTAGAAATTATAAAATTAATAATTGTAATATTTATTCATTATTATTTATTATTATTATTATTTATTATTTATTATTTATTTTTGTCTGTTTTTATGGAGAAAGTTTTTCGGGCAAAAAATATAATTGCGAAGAGGCAATATGTAAATTTTGACTTTAAAAATTTTGCGACTTAATTGATTATTCATTGGAATTTTTTGAAATCTCGAAAATTTTTGCAAAACTATAAAAATATTCAAAGTTGCATGTATGAACCAGTTTTTTTTCTTCTTCGCAATAATCAATTATCGATTGAGCTTAAGATAAAAATAACTCTTATAGAATTATATTTAAATAAAAAAAAATCGAAATATCTGAGTTTGAACATTTTTTAACCCTTCAATCTTTTTCATCAAAAGAATTTCGAAGGAATTTTTATATGTTAACATTTTTTTAATTACTGGTGGACTTGAAAAAAAAGAACATTGCGAACAAATAAAAACAAAGCTTCTTTTAAGAGGAAGCCAAAATGGGAGAGGATAATCATGATAAAATTTAATAGAATAACAATTAAAATTATAATGAACTAAAAAATTAAATAATAATAATAATAATAACAATAACAATAATAACAATAACAACTAAAATTTGTCTGATATATTGCGAAATATATCACCTTTTAATAATTCAAGGTCATAAGAAAAATACATAGAGGTGACTCGGTGATGAAGCGCTTAGGACAGTTGTATTTTGTGAGACTGTGATATAGCTTCTTTGACTTTGACGGGTCGAAGTGCTTTTCGACTTTAAAAAAAAAGTAAAGAATGCAAATCGTTATTTTTAATTTCTTCGTTCCACACATTTTGGCATCGTTCAGGAATAAAAAAAATAATAATAAGCGTGTGATAATTGGCTCGTGAAAATGGTCAATAATTTTTGCTCAGTTTTCTGAAATCGTACGCTTCCAAAAATTCTCCGAGCGAATGGAAAATGATATAGATTGAAACGGCGAAAAAAATTATTTAACTTTTCAATTTTTTCAATTCTTATCGCTTGCACGAGATTTCTCTCATGAATTTAAGTCCTCGTGGGCGGAAGTGTTACATAAACTGTTTAAACAATGTATTTTTTATGAAAAAAAAAAAATTAAGGTATAGTCTTTGATACGAAGAAATACGAATAAATATCTTCGTTGCATTGATTTTTCTTGGAAGCAAGTAGTAAAAATCATTTCTCTATAATTTACATTTACTAGTCGATTCAATACTCATATAGATATATTTATATATCTGCGAATATCGGAGGTTCATTTTTAAAATCCGACAGAGGCAATTTGAGCCGGAAAACTAGAGTTTAATTGCATAAATAATTGGCTCTATTAGCGGAAGGAAAAACAAGCGATTGTGCAATATCCATTAACTAACTCCCCTCCCCCTCCCCCCTGCCCCCCCTCCACTCCCCACCCCTTCGCCATCTTATAGTACCAATTTTCTCTCCCTGCCATGATTTTCAGCCATCTTGAAATTTTCCTGCAAATAACAGCTACTCGTACGTCCAATTAAGTCGGAAACTTCGATCAAGAAGATATTCTCGTTGCTATTTTCGCTGTGAAGAGCTCTTTGATGCCGGAAGACAAAATTATTTTGTTCAATCATTATAAAAATTTCATGAAATATTTTGCACTTATGGTCCCTCCTAGATTTTCACATATTGATCATTGAAAGAATCGATTCTGAATCGAATCGATAAAATCGATTTTCATGATAAATCGAATCCAAAGAATCGATTTTCCAAGAATCGATTTTTAAAAATCGTAAAAAAAATAAATTCCTAGCGAAAGCTTACGTAAGTGTTTAATAAGTATTTGCTATGGAAAATGATTAAATTGGATTAATTTAATTTTAGTACAAAATAACAAATATAAAGCACTTTTCAATCTGGCTAAAGATAGTTCGATTCTTTTACACTTTTACACTTTTTCATATATTCTTAAAAGTATTATGAATATATTAAACAAACTCAGACTTTTTTTCTGTTACACAAGTTTCTATTGTTTTACGATATTTTGTATATTTTTGTTTTCCATTATTTTTTTCGTTGGATCATGTTTTCAATAATTTAACTATTAATTTTTATTACTCTCTTTCTCACGTTTTAACATCTTCACATACTTTTTTTTTTTTTTAACCTTGACATCGATGTTTCATAGACTTTCGTCAGTCTTTATTTAATTGCCAATCTTTAATAGATAATGAACTTGATAAAAAATCGAATTTTCGATTTTTGAGGTCAAGAATCGATTCACCTAAAGATCGAAGAGGAAAGAATCGATTCAGGAGATCGATTTTTTTTTTGAAAATCCTGACTGCGTATAACCTCTTATAGATCAATATTGAGAAACAAGGATTTGGTGCAGGGAAAAGTCGCAAAGTTTATACAGGCGTTGCAATAATATTCAAGGGGGGGGGGGGAGAGAGTGAGGGATAGGTTGACACATTAGAGCTGAATCGATGCCCCAAGATGGGCCTCAAGAAACTCGCCTCAATCACAATTTAATTCAGCCTTGAGATTTAATCTCGCATAACCCCAACGTCGGACATACTGAAATATATATATTTATATACATGGATCATTCCATGTCAAATCGACCTATTAGTTGGAATCGACTCCTTTTAATTTCGATGAAATTTGGTCAGAAGTTTTCTTTTATCATAAAACAAAGTTCTACAAAAGGAGAAAAATAATTTTTTTTTTCGAAAGTTATGCAAAATTTCGCAGTTTTTCAAGTTTATTCCTTAAACATTTCGACAGATACATATTACAGTTACGAAACAATTGTTCTGGGTTCGTCTCAAAGCTTGGGGCTACGAAAAAAAAATATTCCGAAAGAAAATTTTGAAAAATGATGAATTTGGAGAATTATGAATTTTTAAAAATCGTGAAAATCCACGATCAACATTGAATTTTTGGTTCAATTTTTTAAATATTATACGTTGTACTGATCTTAGAAGATCCTGAAATTTTCAAGACTGTATTTATTTTTCCAACATATGAATTTTTGAATTTGGTCAATAAAAATTTTGTTTGTATCTCTAAGTTAAGTAAAGTTAAGCAATCATGTGATTTTATAATTTTGAGCAGTAAAAATTTCAATTAATGACATAAAAATGTAAAAACAGAAAAATAATTTAATTTGCGTTTTTATTTATTTGGTAAAGCGTTGTAAGCGTAAACTTAATATACATGTTTCCAACTATTGGTCGATTTGACATGGAATGACCCATATAAATATATACCCGTAATATATATGGGAAGGCATGAACATCCGACAAAGGAAAGCGACAAAGGAAAGCACCTCGCGGTTCTTCCTTCTCTCTCTCCCGCTCTCCTAGACTTGCATTTTCTCTCTGTGCTCTCCAGTTCAGCCTCCTCCTTCCCTCGGGCTGTACAGCTAACCACCAACCACCCGTTTTGGTATTCTCCAGGGGTTAGTGACGCTGGAATTTTACTCGTCCGACCGGTAACGATACCAACACTGACGATGATATATATATATATATATATATATATTATATATATACAGGGTGTCCCTGGGGTGAAGGTCAATATCGTGAGGGTAGATTTGTGACGTAATATCGAGTAGAAAAGTCCTTTGCCATTTTTTGTTACTTTGATCCCCTGAATTGTTATTAATTTTTTTAATCAGCCAATGAGATGTGTCGTGATCCCACCATGTCTACCATGTGTGAGCAAGGTAAATGGTCGCATCTCATTGGCTGATTAAAAAAATCAATAACAATTCAGGGGTTAAAAATACTAAAAAATGGCAAAGGACTTTTCTACTCGGTATTAGGTCACGAATCTACCCTCACGGTATTGACTCGGATTTCAATCGAATACAATTTTTGGCTGGGACTGTAGGGCCAAAGCATCCTTAAGGAGTTTAGAATCTAAACTTCAGATCTTGCAAAATTCTGGAATTTCGAAAAATTGCTTATCTCGTAATTTCGCAGCTAAGGAACTTAAGTTTTTTTTTTGCACAAGTATGACAGGGATCATCGATATTGAATTTGCAGTGAATATTTCAATGAGTTCATTTAAAAAAAAAATGTTCCAAAAATTCTAAATTGAATTATCTGACTTTCATAAGTTAACAGTTTTATCTTCTAAAACCTAAAAATAGATAACCAAACTAGAAATTGTTAAATGGATACAGACACGATAAAAAGTGTGCAAATTATAAATAACCCATTTTCTTTGTAGTTTTCATCCCAGTGTTATGAAAAATTGTTAGCCAAAAATGAGTAGTAATTAATTAAAATTAATCTTGAATAATTATTTTGTCTTTAATTTTTTGCATTTTAACGTGAAGTTTATTGCCCTCAGTTTCAAAACAAAACTAAATTATTGTTAAAGATGCATGAGGTAACAACGACAAAAAATTTAATTATAAATTCAACGAGTTGGAGCTGACAAAAAAAATGCGGAAACATTCGTAGACTTTGTTACGTATTAAAAAACAACTCGGAGTTTTAGAAGAAGGGTGGGGATAGGGCGACTTCCGGTTCGAATCGCAATAGGATGGAAAATGGACGGTGGAGGGAGTGGGGGAGGGGAAGGGGAAGAATTAACCGTGGCAAAAGTTAACATGGGTATTAACCAGTCATCCAATTAAGTTCGTTTCACACGCGAGTAAACCGAGACATCGCAGAGCCAAGTCAGTATATACATATATATTCAGCTATACTCTGAACTCGATTTTTGCATTGCCTCCAACATTAAATATATTGGTATACTTTTTTTCTGCCAGCGAAACTCCAATTTTCATTCTTATCTGTTTTATCCTTTCTTGATACGAAGAATTTAATTTAGAAATTTCATCCGCAAAAGTCCTAGACGTCTTATATTTTTTTTACAATTGAAATTTCATTTTAATTTTTTTTATTTGGTTTTTTTTTTGAAGCTCTGGCGAAGAAAAGTTATTGTCCATTACGATCGAATGAAACTTTTGAATTTTACTCGAAATGATCGGTTGGTGAGTACGAAAGAATGAGTGGACGAAATATATTTCGAGTTTATAACGTTTCTCGGCGAATAAAAAATTCAGCAGACTTCACAGCCAGACTCTTCTCTCTCTCTCTCTCTCTCTCTCTCTCTCTCTCTCAGGTCTATAAAGTTAGCACAGCCAAATGAGCACAATCGCTTCTAACTTAGATGAGAATTTAGTGCTCTTTTTGTGCTAATTTATTGCTGTAGTCGCGATTTTTGTGCTCTTACCGTTTTTGAGAAATCAGTGGCTGTGCCAGCTTTAAAAAAAGCTAGCACAGCCACATAAAAAAAACAAGTTTTTTTTTTTTTTAAACAACACAGCGATTTAGTGCTCTTTTAGTGCTTTTGAAATATGCAATTGGAAATTTTATCAGAACAACCCTTGGACTTGAAACCGACCATGACAGTTTGAAACGTAAATAGAACATACCGTTATAGGCAGAAAAACCAAGTTCAATATCTTTGGATATTATTTTCGAATACACGAATTATATGCTCGTTAAATAACCTGTGACCAATTGTATTGCTGCATCCCTTCCGATCAAAAACTACCCTCATCGTTCAAAGGATAAAGAGAGAAGGTAACAAAGTAACCAGAACAATCGAATTTAAACAACTGTTTCTAAATACTCGATTTATATGTTCGATAAATATCCTGAGTCCGATTTTGTTGCTGCGTCCCTTTTGATGAAAAACTACCCTTATCATTCAAAGGATCAAGAGAGAACATAACGAAGTAACCAGCACAATCCAATTTAAATAACTGTTTTTGAATACTCGAATTATGTGCTCTTCAGATACTCTGAGTCCGATTTTATTGCTGCATCCCTTCCGATAAAAAACTACCGTTATCATTCAAAGGTACAAGGGGGAACATAACGAAGTAACGAGCACAATTCGATTTAAGACACTTTTTTTTAATACCCGAATTATGTGCTCTTCAGATACCCTGTGTCTGATTTTATTACTGCATCCCTTCCGATGAAAAACTACCCTTATCGTTCAGAGGCACAAGAGAGAACGTAACGAAGTAACCAGCACAATCCGATTTGAATAACTGTTTTTGGATACCCGAATTATGTGCTCTTCAGATACTCTGAGTCCGATTTTATTGCTGCATCCCTTCCGATAAAAAACTACCCTTATCGTTCAGAGGCACAAGAGAGAACGTAACAAAGTAACGAGCACAATCCGATTTGAAAAACTGTTTTTGAATACCCGAATTATGTAGTCTTCAGATACTCTGAGTCCGATTTTATTGCTGCATCCCTTCCCATGAAAAACTACCCTTATCGTTCAGAGGCTCAGGAGAGAACGTAACGAAGTAACGAGCACAATCCGATTTAAGACACGTTTTTTGAATACCCAAATTATGTGCTCTTCAGATACCTTGAGTCCGATTTTATTGCTGCATCCCTTCCGATGAAAAACTACCCTTATCGTTCAGAGGCACAAGAGAGAACGTAACGAAGTAACGAGCACAATCCGATTTGAATGACTGTTTTTAAATACCCGAATTATGTGCTCTTCAGATACTCTGAGTCCGATTTTATTGCTGCATCCCTTCCGATGAAAAACTACCCTTATCGTTCAGAGGCTCAAGAGAGAACGTAACGAAGTAACGAGCACAATCCGATTTAAGACACGTTTTTTAAATACCCGAATTATGTGCTCTTCAGATACCCTGAGTCCGATTTTATTGCTGCATCCCTTCCGATGAAAACTACCCTTATCGTTCAGAGGCTCAAGAGAGAACATAACGAAGTAACCAGCACAATCCGATTTAAATAACTGTTTTTGAATACCCGAATTATGTGCTCTTCAGATATCTCGAGTCCGATTTTATTGCTTCATCCCTTCCGATAAAAAACTACCCTTATCATTCAAAGGCACAAGAAAGAACGTAACGAAGTAACGAGCGGAATCCGATTTAAGACACTTTTTTTGATAACCCGAATTATGTGCTCTTCAGATACTCTGAGTCCGATTTTATTGCTGCATACCTTCTGATAAAAAACTACCCTTAGCGTTCAGAGGCTCAAGAGAGAACATAACGAAGTAACCAGCACAATCCGATTTGAATAACTGTTTTTGAATACCCGAATTATGTGCTCTTCAGATACTCTGAGTCCGATTTTATTGCTGCATCCCTTCCAATAAAAAACTACCCTTAGCGTTCAGAGGCTCAAGAGAGAACATAACGAAGTAACCAGCACAATCCGATTTGAATAAATGTTTTTGAATACCCGAATTATGTGCTCTTCAGATACCCTGAGTCCGATTTTATTGCTGCATCCCTTCCGATGAAAACTACCCTTATCGTTCAGAGGCTCAAGAGAGAACATAACGAAGTAACCAGCACAATCTGATTTGAATAACTGTTTTTGAATACCCGAATTATGTGCTCTTCAGATACTCTGAGTCCGATTTTATTGCTGCATCCCTTCCGATGAAAAACTACCCTTATCGTTCAGAGGCTCAAGAGAGAACGTAACGAAGTAACAAGCACAATCCGATTTAAGACACGTTTTTTGAATACCCGAATTATGTGCTCTTCAGATACCTTGAGTCCGATTTTATTGCTGCATCCCTTCCGATGAAAAACTACCCTTATCGTTCAGAGGCTCAAGAGAGAACGTAACGAAGTAACCAGCACAATCCGATTTAAATAACTGTTTTTGAATACCCGAATTATGTGCTCTTCAGATACTCTGAGTCCGATTTTATTGCTGCATCCCTTCCGATAAAAAACTACCCTTAGCGTTCAGAGGCTCAAAAAAGAACATAACGAAGTAACCGGCACAATCCGATTTGAATAACTGTTTTTGAATACCCAAATTATGTGCTCTTCAGATACCTTGAGTCCGATTTTATTACTGCATCCCTTCCGATGAAAACTACCCTTATCGTTCAGAGGCTCAAGAGCGAACATAACGAAGTAACCAGCACAATCCGATTTGAATAACTGTTTTTGAATACCCGAATTATGTGCTCTTCAGATATCTCAAGTCCGATTTTATTGCTTCATCCCTTCCGATAAAAAACTACCCTTATCATTCAAAGGCACAAGAAAGAACGTAACGAAGTAACGAGCACAATCCGATTTAAGACACTTTTTTTGATAACCCGAATTATGTGCTCTTCAGATACTCTGAGTCCGATTTTATTGCTGCATACCTTCTGATAAAAAACTACCCTTAGCGTTCAGAGGCTCAGGAGAGAACATAACGAAGTAACCAGCACAATCCGATTTGAATAACTGTTTTTCAATACCCGAATTATGTGCTCTTCAGATACTCTGAGTCCGATTTTATTGCTGCATCCCTTCTGATAAAAAACTACCCTTAGCGTTCAGAGGCTCAAGAGAGAACATAACGAAGTAACCAGCACAATCCGATTTGAATAACTGTTTTTGAATACCCGAATTATGTGCTCTTCAGATACTCTGAGTCCGATTTTATTGCTGCATCCCTTCCGATGAAAAACTACCCTTATCGTTAAGAGGCTCAAGAGAGAACGTAACGAAGTAACGAGCACAATCCGATTTAAGACACGTTTTTTGAATACCCGAATTATGTGCTCTTCAGATACTCTGAGTCCGATTTTATTGCTGCATCCCTTCCGATGAAAACTACCCTTATCGTTCAGAGGCTCAAGAGAGAACATAACGAAGTAACCAGCACAATCTGATTTGAATAACTGTTTTTGAATACCCGAATTATGTGCTCTTCAGATATTCCGAGTCCGATTTTATTGCTTCATCCCTTCCGATAAAAAACTACCCTTATCATTCAAAGGCACAAGAAAGAACGTAACAAAGTAACGAGCACAATCACATTTAAGACACTTTTTTTGATAACCCGAATTATGTGCTCTTCAGATACTCTGAGTCCGATTTTATTGCTGCATACCTTCTGATAAAAAACTACCCTTAGCGTTCAGAGGCTCAAGAGAGAACATAACGAAGTAACCAGCACAATCCGATTTGAATAACTGTTTTTGAATACCCGAATTATGTGCTCTTCAGATACTCTGAGTCCGATTTTATTGCTGCATCCCTTCCGATAAAAAACTACCCTGAGCGTTCAGAGGCTCAAGAGAGAACATAACGAAGTAACCAGCACAATCCGATTTGAATAACTGTTTTTGAATACCCGAATTATGTGCTCTTCAGATACTCTGAGTTCGATTTTATTGCTGCATCCCTTCCGATGAAAAACTACCCTTATCGTTCAGAGGCTCAAGAGAGAACGTAACGAAGTAACAAGCACAATCCGATTTAAGACACGTTTTTTGAATACCCGAATTATGTGCCCTTCAGATACCTTGAGTCCGATTTTATTGCTGCATCCCTTCCGATGAAAAACTACCCTTATCGTTCAGAGGCTCAAGAGCGAACGTAACGAAGTAACCAGCACAATCCGATTTGAATAACTGTTTTTGAATACCCGAATTAGGTGCTCTTCAGATACTCTGAGTCTGATTTTATTGCTGCATCCCTTCCGATGAAAAACTACCCTTATCGTTCAGAGGCTCAAGAGAGAACGTAACGAAGTAACGAGCACAATCCGATTTAAGACACGTTTTTTGAATACCCGAATTATGTGCTCTTCAGATACCTTGAGTCCAATTTTATTGCTGCATCCCTTCCGATAAAAAACTACCCTGATCGTGCAAAGGATCAAAAGGAAACGTAACGAAATAACGAGCACAATCCAATTTAAATAACTGTTTTTGATTACATGAATTATGTGCTTTTTAGATATCCTGAGTCCAATTTTATTGCTGCATCCCTTCCGATAAAAAACTACGCTTATCATTCAAAGGCACAAGAAAAAACGTAACGAAGGAACGAGCACAATCCGATTTAAGACACTTTTTTTGAATACCCGAATTATGTGTTCTTCAGATATCTCAAGTCCGATTTTATTGCTTCATCCCTTCTGATAAAAAACTACCCTTATTGTTCAGAGGCACAAGAGAGAACGTAACGAAGTAACGAGCACAATCCGATTTGAAAAACTGTTTTTGAATACCCGAATTATGTGCTCTTCAGATACCCTGTGTCCGATTTTATTGCTGCATCCCTTCCGATAAAAAACTACCCTTATCATTCAAAGGCACAAGAAAGAACGTAACGAAGTAACGAGCACAATCCGATATAAGACACTTTTTTTGATAACCCGAATTATGTGCTCTTCAGATACTCTGAGTCCGATTTTATTGCTGCATACCTTCCGATAAAAAACTACCCTTAGCGTTCAGAGGCTCAAGAGAGAACATAACGAAGTAACCAGCACAATCCGATTTGTTATTCAAATCGGATTGTGCACAATCCGATTTGTTATTCAAATCGGATTGTGCTGGTTACTTCGTTATGTTCTCTCTCGAGCCTCTGAACGATAAGGGTAGTTTTCATCGGAAGGGATGCAGCAATAAAATCGGACTCAGGGTATCTGAAGAGCACATAATTCGGGTATTCAAAAACAGTTATTCAAATCGGATTGTGCTGGTTACTTCGTTATGTTCTCTCTTGAGCCTCTGAACGCTAAGGGTAGTTTTTTATCAGAAGGGATGCAGCAATAAAATCGGACTCAGAGTATCTGAAGAGCACATAATTCGGGTATTCAAAAACAGTTATTTAAATCGGATTGTGCTGGTTACTTCGTTACGTTCTCTCTTGAGCCTCTGAACGATAAGGGTAGTTTTTCATCGGAAGGGATGCAGCAATAAAATCGGACTCAAGGTATCTGAAGAGCACATAATTCGGGTATTCAAAAAACGTGTCTTAAATCGGATTGTGCTTGTTACTTCGTTACGTTCTCTCTTGAGCCTCTGAACGATAAGGGTAGTTTTTCATCGGAAGGGATGCAGCAATAAAATCGGACTCAGAGTATCTGAAGAGCACATAATTCGGGTATTCAAAAACAGTTATTCAAATCAGATTGTGCTGGTTACTTCGTTATGTTCTCTCTTGAGCCTCTGAACGATAAGGGTAGTTTTCATCGGAAGGGATGCAGCAATAAAATCGGACTCAGGGTATCTGAAGAGCACATAATTCGGGTATTCAAAAACATTTATTCAAATCGGATTGTGCTGGTTACTTCGTTATGTTCTCTCTTGAGCCTCTGAACGCTAAGGGTAGTTTTTTATTGGAAGGGATGCAGCAATAAAATCGGACTCAGAGTATCTGAAGAGCACATAATTCGGGTATTCAAAAACAGTTATTCAAATCGGATTGTGCTGGTTACTTCGTTATGTTCTCTCTTGAGCCTCTGAACGCTAAGGGTAGTTTTTTATCAGAAGGTATGCAGCAATAAAATCGGACTCAGAGTATCTGAAGAGCACATAATTCGGGTTATCAAAAAAAGTGTCTTAAATCGGATTCCGCTCGTTACTTCGTTACGTTCTTTCTTGTGCCTTTGAATGATAAGGGTAGTTTTTTATCGGAAGGGATGAAGCAATAAAATCGGACTCGAGATATCTGAAGAGCACATAATTCGGGTATTCAAAAACAGTTATTTAAATCGGATTGTGCTGGTTACTTCGTTATGTTCTCTCTTGAGCCTCTGAACGATAAGGGTAGTTTTCATCGGAAGGGATGCAGCAATAAAATCGGACTCAGGGTATCTGAAGAGCACATAATTCGGGTATTTAAAAAACGTGTCTTAAATCGGATTGTGCTCGTTACTTCGTTACGTTCTCTCTTGAGCCTCTGAACGATAAGGGTAGTTTTTCATCGGAAGGGATGCAGCAATAAAATCGGACTCAGAGTATCTGAAGAGCACATAATTCGGGTATTCAAAAACAGTTATCCAAATCAGATTGTGCTGGTTACTTCGTTATGTTCTCTCTTGAGCCTCTGAACGATAAGGGTAGTTTTCATCGGAAGGGATGCAGCAATAAAATCGGACTCAGGGTATCTGAAGAGCACATAATTCGGGTATTCAAAAAACGTGTCTTAAATCGGATTGTGCTCGTTACTTCGTTACGTTCTCTCTTGAGCCTCTGAACGATAAGGGTAGTTTTCCATCGGAAGGGATGCAGCAATAAAATCGGACTCAGAGTATCTGAAGAGCACATAATTCAGGTATTCAAAAACAGTTATTTAAATCGGATTGTGCTGGTTACTTCGTTATGTTCTCTCTTGAGCCTCTGAACGCTAAGGGTAGTTTTTAATCAGAAGGGATGCAGCAATAAAATCGGACTCAGAGTATCTGAAGAGCACATAATTCGGGTATCCAAAAACAGTTATTCAAATCGGATTGTGCTGGTTACTTCGTTATGTTCTCTCCTGAGCCTCTGAACGCTAAGGGTAGTTTTTTATCAGAAGGTATGCAGCAATAAAATCGGACTCAGAGTATCTGAAGAGCACATAATTCGGGTTATCAAAAAAAGTGTTTTCAATCGGATTGTGCTCGTTACTTCGTTACGTTCTTTCTTGTGCCTTTGAATGATAAGGGTAGTTTTTTATCGGAAGGGATGCAGCAATAAAATCGGACTCAGAGTATCTGAAGAGCACATAATTCGGGTATTCAAAAACAGTTATTCAAATCGGATTGTGCTGGTTACTTCGTTATGTTCTCTCTTGAGCCTCTGAACGATAAGGGTAGTTTTCATCGGAAGGGATGCAGCAATAAAATCGGACTCAGGGTATCTGAAGAGCACATAATTCGGGTATTCAAAAACGGTTATTCAAATCGGCCTGTGCTGGTTACTTCGTTATGTTCTCTCGTGAGCCTCCGAACGCTAAGGGTAGTTTTTTATCGGAAAGGATGCAGCAATAAAATCGGACTCAGAGCATCTGAAGAGCACATAATTCGGGTATTCAAAAACAGTTATTCAAATCGGATTGTGCTGGTTACTTCGTTATGTTCTCTCTTGAGCCTCTGAACGCTGAGGGTAGTTTTTTATCAGAAGGTATGCAGCAATAAAATCGGACTCAGAGTATCTGAAGAGCACATAATTCGGGTTATTAAAAAAAGTGTCTTAAATCGGATTGTGCTCGTTACTTCGTTACGTTCTTTCTTGTGCCTTTGAATGATAAGGGTAGTTTTTTATCGGAAGGGATGAAGCAATAAAATCGGACTCGAGATATCTGAAGAGCACATAATTCGGGTATTCAAAAACAGTTATTTAATACGGATTGTGCTGGTTACTTCGTTATGTTCTCTCTTGAGCCTCTGAACGATAAGGGTAGTTTTCATCGGAAGGGATGCAGCAATAAAATCGGACTCAGGGTATCTGAAGAGCACATAATTCGGGTATTCAAAAACATTTATTCAAATCGGATTGTGCTGGTTACTTCGTTATGTTCTCTCTTGAGCCTCTGAACGCTAAGGGTAGTTTTTTATTGGAAGGGATGCAGCAATAAAATCGGACTCCGAGTATCTGAAGAGCACATAATTCGGGTATTCAAAAACAGTTATTCAAATCGGATTGTGCTGGTTACTTCGTTATGTTCTCTCTTGAGCCTCTGAACGCTAAGGGTAGTTTTTTATCAGAAGGTATGCAGCAATAAAATCGGACTCAGAGTATCTGAAGAGCACATAATTCGGGTTATCAAAAAAAGTGTCTTAAATCGGATTCCGCTCGTTACTTCGTTACGTTCTTTCTTGTGCCTTTGAATGATAAGGGTAGTTTTTTATCGGAAGGGATGAAGCAATAAAATCGGACTCGAGATATCTGAAGAGCACATAATTCGGGTATTCAAAAACAGTTATTTAAATCGGATTGTGCTGGTTACTTCGTTATGTTCTCTCTTGAGCCTCTGAACGATAAGGGTAGTTTTCATCGGAAGGGATGCAGCAATAAAATCGGACTCAGGGTATCTGAAGAGCACATAATTCGGGTATTTAAAAAACGTGTCTTAAATCGGATTGTGCTCGTTACTTCGTTACGTTCTCTCTTGAGCCTCTGAACGATAAGGGTAGTTTTTCATCGGAAGGGATGCAGCAATAAAATCGGACTCAGAGTATCTGAAGAGCACATAATTCGGGTATTTAAAAACAGTCATTCAAATCGGATTGTGCTCGTTACTTCGTTACGTTCTCTTTTGTGCCTCTGAACGATAAGGGTAGTTTTTCATCGGAAGGGATGCAGCAATAAAATCGGACTCAAGGTATCTGAAGAGCACATAATTTGGGTATTCAAAAAACGTGTCTTAAATCGGATTGTGCTCGTTACTTCGTTACGTTCTCTCCTGAGCCTCTGAACGATAAGGGTAGTTTTTCATGGGAAGGGATGCAGCAATAAAATCGGACTCAGAGTATCTGAAGACTACATAATTCGGGTATTCAAAAACAGTTTTTCAAATCGGATTGTGCTCGTTACTTCGTTACGTTCTCTCTTGTGCCTCTGAACGATAAGGGTAGTTTTTTATCGGAAGGGATGCAGCAATAAAATCGGACTCAGAGTATCTGAAGAGCACATAATTCGGGTATCCAAAAACAGTTATTCAAATCGGATTGTGCTGGTTACTTCGTTACGTTCTCTCTTGTGCCTCTGAACGATAAGGGTAGTTTTTCATCGGAAGGGATGCAGTAATAAAATCAGACACAGGGTATCTGAAGAGCACATAATTCGGGTATTAAAAAAAAGTGTCTTAAATCGAATTGTGCTCGTTACTTCGTTATGTTCCCCCTTGTACCTTTGAATGATAACGGTAGTTTTTTATCGGAAGGGATGCAGCAATAAAATCGGACTCAGAGTATCTGAAGAGCACATAATTCGAGTATTTAAAAACAGTTATTTAAATTGGATTGTGCTGGTTACTTCGTTATGTTCTCTCTTGATCCTTTGAATGATAAGGGTAGTTTTTCATCAAAAGGGACGCAGCAACAAAATCGGACTCAGGATATTTATCGAACATATAAATCGAGTATTTAGAAACAGTTGTTTAAATTCGATTGTTCTGGTTACTTTGTTACCTTCTCTCTTTATCCTTTGAACGATGAGGGTAGTTTTTGATCGGAAGGGATGCAGCAATACAATTGGTCACAGGTTATTTAACGAGCATATAATTCGTGTATTCGAAAATAATATCCAAAGATATTGAACTTGGTTTTTCTGCCTATAACGGTATGTTCTATTTACGTTTCAAACTGTCATGGTCGGTTTCAAGTCCAAGGGTTGTTCTGATAAAATTTCCAATTGCATATTTCAAAAGCACTAAAAGAGCACTAAATCGCTGTGTTGTTTAAAAAAAAAAAAACTTGTTTTTTTTATGTGGCTGTGCTAGCTTTTTTTAAAGCTGGCACAGCCACTGATTTCTCAAAAACGGTAAGAGCACAAAAATCGCGACTACAGCAATAAATTAGCACAAAAAGAGCACTAAATTCTCATCTAAGTTAGAAGCGATTGTGCTCATTTGGCTGTGCTAACTTTATAGACCTCTCTCTCTCTCTCTCTCTCTCTCTCTCTCTCCCGCTGTTTCTCTCTTTCGCTCTTGGTCTCTCGTTTCCATGATCTCTCGAGGTCCGTCCAGAGAGCCTGTTTTTATTTTCACGGATGACAAAGTGCTCAAGGTTCTGTGGCTTATGTGTGCATATGTATGGGTCATTCCATGTCAAATCGACCAATAGTTCGAATCAACCCCGTTCGATGCCGATGAAATTTGTTCAGAAGTTTTCTTTTATCATAAAACAAAGTTCTACTACAGGAAAAAAATTAAATGAATTTATTTTGAAAGTTATGCAAAATTCAAAATTTCACCAGTTTATCAATTTTTCAAGTTTATTTTTTAAATATCTCGTAAATTATTATAGTTACGAAAAAATGGTTCTGGGTTCATCTTAAAGAGTATTCTTGGGGCTACGGAAAAAAAAAGAATCCGAGAAAATTTTTTGAAAAATGATGATTTTGGAGAATTTTGAATTTTTTTATATCGTGAAGATCCAAGATCAACATTAAATTATTGGTTCAATTTTTTCAATATAATACCTTGTACCTTTAAAGATCCTGAAATTTTTAGAATTGCGTTTTTTTTTTCAAAAATATAAACTTTCGAATTTTGGTAAACTTTTTTTTTCACCTTCAAGTTAAGTCAAGTTGAGCAATCATGTAATTTTATAATTTTGAACAGTAAAAATGTAAATTAATGATATAAGAATTTCAATTATGTTTCTGTTTTTACATTCGCGAAAACTTTTTTTTACCAAAATTCTCCAAATCGATCATTTTTTCAAAAAAAATTTTCGGACTATTTTTTTTTCGTAGCCCCAAGTATACTCTTTAAGACGAAGCCAAAACGATTTTTTCGTAACCATAATAGTTTTTGAGATATTTAAAAAATAAACTTGAAACATTGAAAAAATTGCGAAATTTTGAATTTTGTATAACTTGCGAAATTTTTTTTAAATTTTTTTCTTTGGGTAAAACTTTTTTTTATGATGAAAGAAAACTTCTGACCAAATTTCATCGAAATTGAAAGGGGTCAATTCCAACGATTGGTCGATTTAACATGGAATGACTCATATATAAGATGAAATTCGCTGAAGATGGGCGATTTAAGGGGGGCACAGGAAATTGGTCATTTGGTCATCACATCAAACGTATATTTGGCAGCAAAAAAATCATTCTCGTTGGACACAAGAATATACAGCTCATTATAAATAATCCCATGGATTATTTGATAATTAAAAAAAAAAAGTAACAACAAAATTTGTTTCCTCGTTCTCAGGGATGACGTTGAAGTTTGCATCATCGGAATGCAGCGACGAAAAATAAATATATTTTTCACAATTTCGAACGCACGAAAAATTGACAAATGTAATATTTCAGCGAAATAACAAAATTCCCTGCTGAAACTTGATAATTAATTCTCAAAGTTTTTCAATTATTTGAAAAAATTATTAGACGTTCAGAGACTCAAAGGACATTCCAAAAAATGTTAATGTTGAAGTTTCGTTGCAATGCAACAAAATAATTTAATTCCGTCAATTTTTAGTAAAATTTAAATTTCGCTTGTGCATTAAGGGGGCCATCTAGTGTGAAACCTGCTTTTTAAATGTTTTTTTTTTCAGGAATTTTTTTTTGACAAACCATTTAAATAAAATAATTTATGATTTGAGTATAATTTTTATTAACATTTGAACAAACTTTGTGAATTTTTTGAAGTGAATATATTGAATATAATCGGAGATACACCGCCCAACAGGAACACATATAAAAAAAAAGGTGCTCCACTGCTGCCATGATTCCGGCTGTCCTGCTTATTTGAAATAAAAAAACCGAATCATTTCAATTGTGAGACTTGAGGCTCTACCGTGAATCAAGGTGAAGTCAGAATTCCAAAAAAATCATTTTTTACGCTTTAGAAAAAAAAATTAATTTTTCGCATTGAATATTTTTCCTAAAACGTTTAAAAAAAATGATTTTTTTTTGAATTCTGACTTTATCTTGTGCGGTGTATCTCCGATTACATTTAATACATTCACTTCAAAAAATGCACAAAGTTTATTCAAATGTTAATAAAAATGATACACAATTCACAAATTATTTTATTTTAATGGTTTGTCAAAAAAAAATTACCGAAAAAAAAACATTTAAAAAAAACAGGTTTCACACTAGACGACCCTCTTAAGGTTCTATTCTTCTCGTCTCAAATTCTCGGCTGTTCGGATTAAAATTCGTCGAAGATATCCAAGTCTATGCACAATGACAAAATAGAGTATACGTCTCGCGTCGGGCGTGCGATGAGGCCGAAAGGTTTAGCGGATATCGTTGCGCGAGCGAGAGAGAATATCGCCTAGCAACGAAAGCTGATAGCTCTCCTAGCGGCATGGAATCGATAGGAGGAAGCACACCGGCAATATAACACGCGAAAGAGAGAGAGAGAGAGAGAGAGAGAGAGAGAGAGAGAGAGAGAGAGAGGGAGAGAAAGAAGAGAGTGAGAAGGAACGCAAAGAGGGTTCCTCAATATTAGAGCTAGAGAAGTAAACACGATATGTTGAATTTCTCACGCCAGTATTACCGACAGTGAAATTTACAAATCAAACTTTGTTAACGTTTTTCCGACGCTCGCGCCCTCTCGTTTGAGTATAATGACCGTGTATCGAGATATATGGGCTATTCCATGTGAAATCGGCCAATTTAAAAAAAACGCATTTTTCGTTGCTTTCTCCGTATTTCAAAGAAGGGGGTCATTAAAATAAAAGGAATATTTATAATTTGCATAACTTTTCTTGCGTTTCGTTCCATGTAACAATTTCTAGTTTGGTGAATATATATTTTTTTCAGTTTTAGTGACGGAATTTCGAAAATTAAATATACAATTTTTTGAACTTTTTTCTTTAACTTGACTCATTACAATATTCATTGCAAATTCAATACCGAAAGTTTCGGTAAAAATTTATTACAAAACGCCAAAATAAATTTGCATCTCCCGCGTCGAAATGTCTTACGTGAAAGCATATTGCAAATTTTTGGCACAAGGCACAGTTCATAATATTTCGTACTTCAGAGATGGTTCATTAACGTGTTATATTCGGGATAATCATTATCTCTCGAGACGTTCGATTCCACGATCGTCTGGAGGTCTACAACTTTCGCCATCGTTCTGACGTTCTCTCGGTTAACTGACTCTGCAAAAGCGAAATCGCGGGATTCAACGTTCTCTTCATGGAAATAAAGTATATGCGATGTATAATATAATGAATATAGTTTGAATTAAGGTTAAGCTAAGTCCCACGCCTTTTTGCGAAAGGGGCGGATGAGAGGGTAAGAGAGAGAGAGAGAGAGAGGTTAAGCCTCCTCTTAAATGTTTACTTTATTGCAAAAGTTTACTCTTTTACCTATGGGGCATTCCGCACCGATTCGACCCGGGTCTGACCCTTCCCCTCTCCGATTTTGTCGGCGATTTTTTTATGGTTTTGTAGTACCTCTGAAAAGCACTCAGGATTTTTTTCAGATTTTTTTGGAGCGATTTGACTTAACACTAATTTTATAAACAAATTATTTTTAGCCCAAATTTAAAAATCTGAAAAATCACAAAAATCGCTTTTTTAATATTAAAAAAATTGCAAGCCTTGAGCCAAAGTGGGAAGGAGTTTTCTTCTATTTATTTTTTCGAATTTTTTTATTTTTAAATAGAAGGAGAACCTTGAATTGAGTGGACGGTTATCCAAACATTTTTGTATGAATTGAAAGTGTTCAAAAAACCGTTTGGATAAGGGCCCCCTCAATTCAGGTTTCTCTGTCGATTTTTTAAACATTTTTTTTTTTTACGGTTTGTTGTAAACCGTTTACAACCCTTTAGCTCAACCCTTGAAACTTTTCATATAAAAAAGGGATACTTGGGATTTTTTTTAGATTTTTAAATTTGGGCTAAAAATAATTTGCTTATAAAATTATAGTTAAATCAACTTGCTCCAAAAAAATCTGAAAATAATCCTGAGTGCTCTTCAGGGGTACTACAAAACCATAAAAAATTGCGGACAAAATCGGAGAGGTGAAGGGTCAGACCGAGCCCGAATACCGGCGTGGAATGCCCCATATATACCGACATTAAATAGCCATATCTATAAATAGAAAATGCAGTTGCATTGAAATTGCACTGAAAATATTTTTTTTTTTTCGATGTGAAGAGTTCGGTAGAAAAGTAAATTGATTCTTCATTGATTATCAAAATACAGAGCGATTACTTTGTGGAGCATTTATAATAAACAAGTGCGGAGAAGCATTGAAACATAAAAACTTCGTTCTTGAAATTTGTATCATTGAAATACAATGAAAATGGTTTTTGTTTCTAAATCATTCCCCTTAAGGATATGTTTTCAAAGTAAAAAACCGCGTAAACAATTTTTGGGGTTCCTATCAAAGATTTAGTGCTCCAAAAAAGCATCATCAATATTGAAAATTGAAACAAAGTTGATTTTTATTGAGTCTCCATGACGCGAACTTCAACAACATTAAAAATTTCGTTGAGAGAACTCGTTTCGCGTTTTTTGCGTCATGCGAACGCCGACAAAAGGCAATTACAAAGATCAATTTGATTCACCTTGAGGTTACATTAAGCATACTCGATTGGCGACGAGGCCACCGTTTCCTTATAAATTTTTCAAGACCGTCGATTTTCCAGCCAAGAATAAGTAAGGTTTTCCCTAGTCAGGCTGGAAACCCCAATTTTTAGGAAAACCTAATTTTCGCAATTTTCGTAAAAGTAAATAAGGGTTTTCACTACCCGTAGTAAAAAACTCCATTGAATCGCCAATGGCAACCAATGGTCCTCATACGACTCCATTGGACAATGAATGGGGACCCATTGAGATTTCCGCATTTGTCAATGGCGTACAGGGCTGACCATTGATCAGTGAATGGGTATCCATTGAACATCAAATGCGGATGAATCGAATGATCATCATTACTCAATGATGCTCATTGAAAAGCCAATGCGGATGAATCGAATGATCATCATTACTCAATGATGCTCATTGGAAAGCCAATGCGGATGTATCGAGCGATCAGCGTGCCCAATGGTGTCCATGGGAAGGTAAATGCTGATGAACGAAATGATCCGCTTTACCCAATGAAGTCCATTGGAAAGTCAATGCGGATGAACTGAAAGATCAGCATTTCCCACAGATGTTCATTGGAACCCAAATGCGGCTAACGATGAAATGATCAGCATTTACCAAGGATACCCATTGAATAATAAGTAACTACGAATTATACAATGATCAACATTTATCAATAATGTCACTTCATTGACGACTGATCGAATGATGAGCAGCATTCGTTAACGATGTTGCAATCCATATTCGAGGTTCAATGCAGAACAATTGAACCCATCGATCGATGAGAATTTTTCCGAATGCGATATTTCTCAAACGGCGGTGAATTAATAAAATTAAGTAAGAGTGGATGTCGCTGATTCTCATATATGAACCAAATATTTTCTTCAATTGTAATAAATGCTGATAATTATATCGATGGTCAATCAGTTTAAAATATAATATAAATAGTTTAAAATAAAATATAATATAATATATTTAAAAAAAATATATTATATACTGCTCATCAAGTGCGCGTACGTTTGGGATAAATGATTTTTAAAACCGTTTATTTTTAACATATACACATAATTTTATCAGTCCCTCTCAACTCGATTTGTGAGAGGTGAAACGTATATACTTTCATTATCAATCGTCATCTGAATACACTTACAATCTATTTTCTCAATTCTGAGCTTCAATAATTTCTATTAAATGTAATATATATATACATATATATATATATGATTGCTATATGATTGCTATATATGATATAATTATTGGTCGTTATGCTAATATTAGCATTATGATTAACCTTACTTACTGATAACTTACTTGATTATTTAATGCGTAATTCCATGTATATATAGCAATCATATGAAAGAATCTCCATTGATGATCCCATTTATTCCCCATTGCCCACAAAAACCAATAGAGGTGAATATGGCGAATTCACTAGGGAGATTGTCTCCATTGAATCCCCATGGGATAATCCCCATTCCGTTTCAAATGGGGAATTTAATGGCGAAAATGTCCTTAGAAAATTCGGCATTCATCTCCATTGGTTATTTTGGCAATGGGGAATGAATGGGGATTTTTCAATGGCGACGAATGGAGTTTTTTACTGCGGGTAATCAGTCTGAAAAACCCAACTCTTAGAAGAAAAAAAATTAGGAAAACCTAATTTTCTTTTTATCGAAAAATCAACCGTTTGGAAGGAAAATAGAGAAATGTAGATTCGTGAAAAACCTTCGATTCGCTCCCAGGTGAGAAAAATGTGTGTTGAATAAAATTAATGAAATTTTCAAACACGATGGTTGAAAGACTCCGAATATGGGTTTTTTTTGTTCAAAGCCTCGCGGTTGTAAAACATTGAGCCTCGAATTTTCCAGCTGGCGAAGTGTATAATCCCGTGTGCATGAAACGCAGATACCGAGATAAAGAGAAAGAGAGAAATATGAAAAGAGAAACTGGCGCACCTCGAGTGGGTGCGCCTTTGCGTGTGAAATATTCACGTATTCAACAGAAACAGTCGAATGTTTTGTATTATACGTATACCTGCTTATATGTACATCGTGCAGCTATAGTTCAGCTCAGTACTGTGGGAAATATTGCACTAAATGTATTATAGGAGGCATTCCATACCAAGTCGACCTGAGTGTGAACCTCGACCTCGCTGATTTTGTTTACGATTTTTTATATGATTCTTCCAACTCAAAATAGCATTCAGATTTTTTTTCAGATTTTTAAAACCAAATTTGAGTATGTTATGATTTTTGGAACATCTTCTTCGAAAACCTCGAAAACCCAAAATTCATGATGACCAGGCTTTCGTTTCCACCTCGATTTTAGGTTTTTATGAAGAAAACGTAAAAAAAATTGATGCAGAAATTAACCAACTATTTTTGGAAATTGTTGGTTAACGACAAAAATGTTCAAGTCACTTTTCACGGTAGATCAATTTCTGCATCTATTTTTTTTTTTACGTTTTCTTCATAAAAACCTAAGATCGAAGTGGAAGGGAAATCCTGGACATCATGAATTTTGGGTTAAAAATTGTCATTTTTGGCATCGGATTTTTGAGAATTTTTTTAGATTTTCAAATAACGGCCCTCGAGGTTTTCGAAAAAAATGTTCAAAGAATCATAACGTACTCAAATTTGGTTTTAAAAATCTGAATGCTATTTTGAGTTGGAAGAATCATATAAAAAATCGTAAACGAAATCAGCGAGGTCGAGGGTCACACTCTGGTCGACTTGGTATGGAATGCCCCATATACATACTTTATAAAACGAGGGAAATTGCTTCGATTGACTGCAAAAGCTCAATATGAACAAACTCATGAACAAGAATGATTTTTGATTGATTTCTTCTCTGAAGATAAGTCCTTTCGATAGTTAGGTCAGCGATGAAATGAAATTTCAATCAACGTTTTTACACATTTTTCAGCGGAAAATAGGAAAAAATAAAGGCTGCGTCAAGATTAAGCGTTAACGCCAATCTAGCAGTCGTTAAAAGGCCTTGATATTCTGAGGGGGATGATTTTTTTGAGAGGGATTATTAATCTATTTTAGTATAAACAAATTTTTTTGAAATATTATTTGTGTATAAAAAGGCGACGAGGAGCCAACTTCGGAATCATGAAAAACACCACCAGTGGCAAACAAAATTCTCGTGAAATTTAAAATATGGATTTAAAAAAGCCAGAAACATTTCAAATCTTTTTACTATTAGCTATAGAAGCACATAGGGATTTTTTATTTAATTAAATTGTGTGAAAATTGGGCACCTTGGACCAAAACATTCAATTTTTGCTTAAAAAATAAATAGTAAGATTATTTACGAAATAAAGAGGTTTCATTGAATCCGAGATGTCTACGTACTTCCATAAAGGAGATAATTGTGATAGTACTGTCAAAATTTCATAATGATCAGTAAAATATTAGTACAGTAAGGCAAAGAATTAACGTCAATAACGAAGGACGCGCGTATAAAGAGAGTCGCGGCGGATGTTTCGGTGACGCCGTCGCCAGAGAGCGCGCTCGACGCACGTACTGCGCGGGAGTGGGGGAAAGCGCGCTTAACGGCGTTGCCACACGTGGGCAAACAAAAAGGTTTTGCACGGAACTAACTCCCGAGGCTGTGTCCTTAACCCTCTCTACTTCTCATTCTCTGCTTTCGCCCTGTTCGTTTGTTCACTCATCGCACACATTGTATCGCGTATACATCCGATGTAATGACAGTTGTAATATAGACGTTAAAACTGCGCGTACATCCGAGTAAAGAGATTTTTCATTCGATTTTATCGAATTGAAAATTTCAATAAAAGTCATAATTGTCTGACCTTATTTCGTTGCCCCTTGAGGGAAGGTTAAATAACATCATTATCGATGTAAAATTCTCATCCAAACTCAGAGCTAGGCAGTACTTGAAGTACCCGGTACTTGCGACGTACTTGAAGTACGTAGAAAGTACTTCAAGGACTTCGCGTACGCCGCAACTTAGAAAGTACTTTAAGTACAATACTTGATTTAAATCCAAGTACAATACTTGAAGTACTTTTTAAGTATTTGCAAATTTAAGTACAATTTAATTATTTCAAGTACTCTAGTATTGTACTTAAATTTCCAAGCACTTGGTCTGTACTTCAAGTATTCTACTTAAAATTTCAAATACTTTTCAGTACTTCAAGTACTTTTTTAAGTATTTTATCGAATGAAAAATCGGAAATTTCGATGAAAGTCATAATTGTTTGACCTTATATTTCGCTTTCCCTTGAGGGAAGGTTAGATATCATCATTATCGATGTAAAATATTCATCCAAACTCAGAGTGGGGCAGTACTTGAAGTACTCGGTACTCAAAGTACTTAGATAGTACTTCAAGCACTTAGAAAGTACTTCAAGTACACGTCGCAACTTGGAACGTACTTTAAGTACAATACTTCATTTAAACCCAAGTACAATACTTGAAGTATTTTTTAAGTACATGCAAATTTGAGTACAATTTAAGTACTCAAAGTACTTGTGTATTGTACTTGAGTTTTCAAGTACTGAGGATGTATTTCAAGTATTCTACTTAATATTTCAAATACTTTTCTGTACTTTATGTACTTTTTCAAGTACAAGTATCAAGTACCCTTGAATGTGTCTTGCTGATGGTTGCATGTAATGCCTTTGAATATGTAATTGAAAAAAAATATTTTGTGACGTATGGACAAGTTATCCCACAACTCATGACAGTTTTTTGAAGACGAACACGAAGTTGAAGTAGTTTCAACAATCTATGTATAACATTCTTTATTTATTCTTTTTCAAACCTGTATCAAAATAAATCGTAATTACAATCGTCGATGCTTTTTTTGAATTACATATTTTCAATTCTTTGTTTACATACTTCTGTTCGAATCTGCCTAATTTCAGTGTATTGCACAAGGTAAAAATATGTTTTGATAAAAAAAAGTACTCGAATAAAAATTAAACGAGAATAAGAAAACAAATGTAAGTACTGGAACTTACGAGATACACCTGAAAACTTGAAAAGTACTTGATACTCGGTACTTGATTTTTCAAGTACTTGCACTTCAAGTACTTTGAATCTTAAGTACTTCAAGTAATAAGTACGTAGTACTTCAAGTACTTACGGTACTTTGTACTTCAAGTACTTACGGTACTTTGCACTTCAAGTACTTTCCAGTACTTTTTCCATCTCTGTCCAAACTTTCTCGGACATCAGTAAATAAAAGTCAATGAAATTTCGAAAATTTTGAAGATTTTCCGTGCAAAAAAGGGGTTGAATTAAAATTTCAAGCGGTGTTTCGTGTAGTAAAAGGAAATAACTTTCCGAGCAGCAACGACGTGATTTTCTCTCACGCGAAATCTTGCACGTTCTTTGGGCATCTTCGTCCTTTCTGAACTTTAATATCAGAAATGGTGACAAAGGGCGAAATAACGTGACATCAAAGAGGGAACTCTCTCCCTTTGCTTTTGCTTTTACGGGCTTAGAGAAAATTTTCATCTGAAATTTTCTTTGTCACGAGTGTCAGAAAACTCGCTATAAATATTTTTCCGTCATGCCTGCAAGATAATTGTCTACGTGCCCCGAGTAATTGTTAACTTTGGTCCTTTTTTTCAGAGTTTATTTTTCTCTCGTTTCAAGGACATTATTGCTCTCGTCCTTTTATCCACTCTCTTCGATTCTTTCTTCCTTTCATCTTCTTATTTCTCATCCTTTCTTTATCTACTTCAACTATTACCTTTTTTCTCATCTATTTTTCTCTCTTGATTAACTCTTGTTTTCCTTGTTATTATTTGTCGATTGAATTGAACTTAATCAATAAGATTAATTAAAAATTACATTTTATCTTAATTTAATATCAAATCAAACTTAACCAATAAAATTAATTAAGAATTAAATTTTAATTAAATTCTTAATTAAACTTAACAACGTTAATTGAGAATTGAATTTCATTTAAATTCAAGTTTGTCTTCGTCTTCTTCTTCGTCTTCGTCTTCTTCTTCTTCTTCTTCTTCTTCTTCTTCTTCTTCTGTTTTTTTTGTTTCGTTCGCGTGGTTTATATTCGTCACATTTATAATCCGTGTCGTTCCTGTTGTCGTCATTCCTCGTCATCCAAGATACGGAGAAAAGCATCTCCCGTTAAGGTACTACTCTTCTTTAGAAGGGTACCCGCCGTTTTGTAAATAGCGGGTACCTGTTTTTACTAAGGTGTTTTGGTTTTTTCGGCAAACAACACATCTTAGTAGATGCGTAATTGGGATTCCCACTTCCTAAGATTTTGCGTTTTTTCGAAAAGACAATGCACCCATGAAAAAAATTGAATTTACTGATGATTTACCGACTGCGGTATGACGGAGTGGGGGTAGAAGAGTGGGGGAACGTTTCACATCACCTTAAAATGCGTCGACATGATTCTAATAGAAGGCATTACGAGATTCTGAGGGAGAATGAGAAGACACGAGAAAGATGAAAACCTCTTTGGGATCACTCGTGCCAGATGCGAGTCACTCCCTTCGCGTTTCTACAGACGCAGACGTGTAATATATTCATATTGGCTCTCTTCCGGCGTCTCTATGAGAGCTTCTCGGTCTTCTCTCAGATATTTTCCTAAAAAATCCCCTGAATGTGAGAATCCTCTCTCGTCATGAGATGGAATTTGAATTTTAATCGTCACTCCCTTCTTCCTTTTTTCTTTCTCCTGCAGTTTCGAGTTATTAATGTTATTATACTCGTTATTTCTGTGGGTTTTGTAAAAAAAAAAAATTCGTGGTACAGAGACATGGAAGACGTGTGTAAATTAAGAAAGGCGTCAGCATTGTCTGTTTTTTAAATGAAGGTAGTTCCTCAGCGACAACCTCAACAACAAGTTACACAGCATGTGCATGTTTACAGGGTTGATGATTATTTCGATATGTAGTAAATACATTTAAAAACCATAAAACATATTAATTCTGTGCCAAGACATAATACGATAGATATATTTTACGGTCGTAATATTTATTCTATTAAGTGTTCTCGTTCGAGCTTCGAAATGCTACTTGGTTCAGCCGATTCGGAGAATTTTTTAATTTTTGGCAGATTTTTGAAGTTTGCTCATCGATTTTTGCAAATTTTTTAAGGCTGTTTCCATTTTTTTCGATGATTTTTAAAGTGCTCTCATTTCTACAAAAATTAAATTATCGAAATGAGCCAAACGCCATTCTCTAAGTTCAGTGACGACAGCCTTTAAATACGAAAAAGAAATTTTGGAATCGGTTGAACCGAAGTAAAGTTATGAGCACTTGAAATTTCGCGGTTTCTGAGAATGGGGCTAAAATTGAAGAAAAATGTTTTTGATGAAAATTCATGAAAATTTTGATTTTTCGAGAAAACTATTGGTAGATTCGTGTTCAGGGGGATAAAATACATCGGTATATGGCCTGGAAAAAAAAGTTAAATTTTTTTTCTATTTTCGCATTTTGGTCAAAATTGAATCGGTTCACTAAAATTACTGTGATTTATTTTCTAGATAGAATTATGGGTTCTACATGCGCTCATTCTCTTTGGGATCGTTCAAGCTTCAAAATGCCGGTTTTTTCATATAATTCGGATAATTTTTTAATTTTTGGCAGATTTTTAAAGTTCGACTATCGATTTTTGCAAATTTTTTAAGGCACACCCCTTTCCATTTTTTTCGACGATTTTCAAAGTGCTCTCATTTCTACAAAAATTAAGTTATCGAAATGAGCCAAACGCCATTCTCTAAGTTCAGTGACAGCCTTTAAATACGAAAAAGAAATTTTGGAATCGGTTTAACCGTAGTAAAGTTATGAGCATTTGAAATTTCGCGATTTCGAGGTTTCTGAGAACGGGGCTAAAATTAAAGAAAAATGTTTTTGATGAAAATTCATGAAAATTTTGGTTTTTTAAGAAAACTATTGGTAGATTCGTGTTCAGGGGGATAAAATACATCGGTATATGGCCTGGAAAAAAAAGTTAAATTTTTTTTCTATTTTCGCATTTTGGTCAAAATTGAATCGGTTCACTAAAATGACTGTGATTTATTTTCTAGATAGAATTATGGGTTCTACATGCGCTCATTCTCTTTGGGATCGTTCAAGCTTCAAAATGCCGGTTCGTTCATATAATTCGGATAATTTTTTAATTTTTGGCAGATTTTTAAAGCTCGACTATCGATTTTTGCCAATTTTTTAAGGCATACCCCTTTCCATTTTTTTCGATGATTTTCAAAGTGCTCTCATTTCTACAAAAATTAAGTTATCGAAATGAGCCAAACGCCATTCTCTAAGTTCACTGACAGCCTTTAAATACGAAAAAGAATTTTTGAAATCGGTTGAACCGAAATAAAGTTATGAGCACTTGAAATTTCGCGATTTCGAGGTTTCTGAGAATAGGGCTAAAATTGAAGAAAAATGTTTTTGATGAAAATTCATGAAAATTTTGATTTTTTGAGAAAACTATTGGTAGATTCGTGTTCAGGGGGATAAAATACATCGGTATATGGCCTGGAAAAAAAAGTTAAATTTTTTTTCTATTTTCGCATTTTGGTCAAAATTGAATCGGTTCACTAAAATTACTGTGATTTATTTTCTAGATAGAATTATGGGTTCTACATGCGCTCATTCTCTTTGGGATCGTTCAAGCTTCAAAATGCCGGTTCGTTCATATAATTCGGATAATTTTTTAATTTTTGGCAGATTTTTAAAGCTCGACTATCGATTTTTGCCAATTTTTTAAGGCATACCCCTTTCCATTTTTTTCGATGATTTTCAAAGTGCTCTCATTTCTACAAAAATTGAGTTATCGAAATGAGCCAAACGCCATTCTCTAAGTTCAGTGACAGCCTTCAAATACGAAAAAGAAATTTTGAGGTCAGTCGAACCGAAGTAAAGTTATGAGCACTTGAAATTTCGCTTTTTTGAGGTTTTTGAAAAGCGGGCCAAAATTGAGCAAATTATTTATTTTTTATTTTTATCGTCTTCAAACGTTATTTCGATGGGAAATTCACCGCTGATTGCGAATCACGCAGAGTTTTTGTCAAAAATAATGTATTTATGAGAAAAAGCAAGGAAAAACTAAAAAAAATATATTTCAATACACCGTGTTCTTTTTGATACGCCTTTTTTTAAGAGGTGGTTTTGCCCATCAATACAAACAACTTTTTTATGGGGATTCCTCTGAAATCGTGAAAAAAATTTCAGCTGTTTCATACTAAATGTGATACCTACTCGATCCAAAATGTATGGAACGGCTGACATTTTTTTCACGATTTCAGAGGAGTCCCCATAGAAAAAGTTGTTCGTATTGATGGGTAGAACCACCTCTTAAAAAAAGGCGTATCAAAAAGAACACGGTGTATATGGTGTGCGAGGTCTAGTTTGGCCTTAGATCGTTATAAATCTATGGTAAGTGTATAATAAATTTTCTTTCATATGGTATCACTAAAATGATAAATTTGAAGGAAAAAGAAAAAAAAAGTCACTTTCAAGTTTGTCTCGTCTCGTCTTCATTTGCTCCCCATATCCTACAAATTTCTTATGAAAATACTGCAAATGAGCTCTGAAATGATGAAAAAAATACGACAAGCTTTCACAAAAGTTCCTAAATTGGTAGAGAAAATGTAACTATTTTGTCCCTATTTAAACGGAAAAGTCACTATTATGTCACTATTTCGGTGAAAGTAAGTCACTATTCTACTATTTTTGACCCTCTGAAGAGCTGGCAACCCTGGGCTTCCTTTGAATGCAACCTAAATAAATTTTTTTAGTCGTAGGCCGGCCTAATACAACTCTATTCTTGTCAACGAATTTCTTTTTTTTTTTGAATGACCTACTAGGAAAATATATTGCGATCTAATGAATTTTTATTTAATATTAATAAATATTATTTCAAACTGAACAAATATGTATTTAAATGAAATAATTTTTTTTAATATTTACACAATATATATTTTTAAACATTTCAATCTTTGAATGTATAGCTACACATATGAAGTCTACAATTTTGTAAACCTAAATAAGGACCTAAAAAAAAGTGTGCCGCACTTAAGCAGTCCGGAAAAGTTTTGCGAAGAAAATGAGACATTGTAGGATAAGATCCGTCAAGCGGTTTGGTCAGGATCGTGCACAGTGCAGTGAAACTAAAAAATTGATTTATGAGAGAACCGCTGCACCTTAAGGGTTCATTTGATACGTCAAATGATGGACCATTGGTCTGGTTCACATGTATTCAAGGAACATTTATATTTATGTTGAAAAATTCGGCGTTTTAACGCTGACTCGGTCCCCTTAAGGCTTTCAGATGCATTATTTTTGAGGGTGGCCATTGTACCCAAGAGAGGCACGTGCCTCTCTTGGGCACAATGGCCACCCTCAAAAATGCAATAAAAAAAAATTTATTTTGTTTTTTTGTCAAATTATCATAAATTAGATGTATTGACAAACATTTTTAACGTCGAAAACAATTTGTTTAAGATTAAAAAAACAATTTTATCATTTTTAAGAAGGGGGCTCCCCACTTTTTTTTTGTAAAATGTCGCTGAATTCTTTCAAGATAGAACAAACGTTCCGATGGTTGAAAGCCACAAAAAGTATTAATCCACTTAGGGAGGCCATCGTGCCCCACCCTCCCCTAAATATCCCCCAATTCATGGGCTCATCTTCCTTCTCTCTCGCGCTTCTCGTTCGGTCAAAAGCATGAGGGATGATCCTGCGAACGTTTACTCTCACAAAATTTCACAACTAGCAGTGGGGCGAGAGGGCCAGGGAGACAAAGGGAGAGAGAGAGAGAGAGGAGAGAGAAAAGGGTCGTATTCTCCCCACAAAGCCTTTTCCTCCCTCAATCCCTCGTTTTTCCCTTTTATCTGCCCTGCACTCCTCTTCGCACTTCGTTCTATATTCTCTCTTCGGTTCTATTCGCTCAGGATTTAATTACACACCCGAACGCGGCTCTCACACCCCCACGATCGACCCTTATATTTCCATTATATATATACGTGTCCTTCTGTACACTCATCGTTTTTTTTTTCGTCCTCCTGTTCGCGCTTTCGTTGGATTTATCCTCGTACCGTTGAAATATAGGTGGGTCATCCTCTCTCGTCGCCTTCCATCCCTCACTCTCTTCCCACCCCTGTTTCTTTCTTCATCCCTTAGTTGCTGCCGAGCGCCCCTTAATCCGTTGAAAGAGAGCGACGAAATCTCATCCCTTTCAACTTCTTCACTCGGCTTTGCGAAGAGCAATATGCGTTTAATCAACGATTTTTTTCTCTCTCGCACTCTCTCTCTTTCTTATTTCCACCCCTTCATCAATGGCCGCTCCTGCGTGTTTTTTTTTCTGCAGGACGGGGCGGGGTCGAAGAGTCGACTAACCAATATTTCGAACGGCCTAAATCCCGAATTTCACGATTACGAGCGTTCGAATAACGAAGCGGCGAAATCCCGAACGCCAGAAAAGCGACAGCGGTGAGAGCCGCCCCATGCGTAAGAGAGAGAGATATGCGCCTCCTCTCTCTCTTACGCATGGGGCGGCTCTCTCGACTTTCTCTTTTCCGGCGATCGGGATTTCGGCGCTTCGTTATTCTAACGCTCGTAATCGTAATATTCGGGACTTCGGCCGTTCGAAATATTGGTTAGTCGAATCTTCGACCCCGCCCCTATATGTATATGTATATATGTATATGTATATATGTATATATGTATATGTATATATGTATATGTATTTAAATGAAATAATTTTTTTTTAAATATTTTTTTAATAATTTTGTTAAGCTTCGTCTCTTCTTTAACAGAAGGGAAAAAAAAGACCCTTTTTTATGGGAATCCTTTTTGGGGATTCGACCATCTTGCGTTTTGCCGCAATGTTCCATACTGAAAAATGAGGATATCAAACATAGACGAGCTTGGAAAGGATATACGCCGAAAAAAGGCTTAGTAATATCAACTACCTAGCTGCGATCACGGAAAATTCGTTTGAATCAATCGTCACATATTTGATTTGATTACCCCGTTGTTGAAATAATAAAACTGGTGTCGTTGTTTCGAATGTGTACTGCATTCATCGTAATTACAACATTGGATCAAAATGACTTCAAACGAGATTGATTCAACAACTTGTTTTCTCATTCAATCGAATATTTAGTCATTTACTGGAAGTTAATAAGATTGTTTTAACTCTATGTTTCGTCTCATCAACAAAATCTAGTTTTAATTTGAGCTATTCATCCAGTTAAAAAGAATAGCAAATGCTTTCACGTCGATCAAATTGTTTGATAAATTTGACTAAATATTTCAATGCGGCTACGACACATTTAGTCGATAGTACGTATAGTAACTACCACGATATCGGCGCTTCGCCCGAGATCCGTAAGGTGGCGCCGATCGGCGCACGCTCTCGCGCCGGCGAGACAGCCACCGAGCACCGATAAGTACCAGTGTATTACCACTATTACCAGTATCGGAGTCCTCGATTAACTTTAAATTGATGGAACATTACCCGCGCTCTGTGGTCGCGCAGTTCTATGGACCAAAGACTACATATTTGAATGAGATCACCATTGCACTTTGGTGGCGCTCGTGCTCTTTATGGGCGCAAGGATTAATAAGGTAAATTTTCACTTAACTGTTTAATCTCACGATTAATTGGTTAAGTAAAAGCCCTCGTAGCTTAAAAAAATAATGCATATCATCAAATGATTTGTTAATTCAATTGAAGTTTTCTAGCTTTGTATTGAATGCATTTTTTTTCCGGTGAACAACATCAGAATTGCATGATAATATCAACTGTTCATTCAACTAAACCATTTGGTTATGCAATCGCATATTGAGTGCATTTTACCAAATACAGAATCAAAACAATGTAATTTTCAATTGAACGGATTCTCTACCTTGTCGGGTCAAGGATATATGTATTTATGGGAATGCAATTTTTGTTTCCATTTTGATACACGTTTTGAGTCAACTGACTTACACATTTCGTTCGCCATCCGTAACCGCCGGGTTTACTTAATTAAAGCCAAATTTTTTTCACTTTACCAAACCTTTTTCTCGGTCTAGGCGTCGAGAGGCTGCAGGTTCGCTTGTGCGAGAGGTAGCCACCTGGCGGATTGTTGGGGTACTGACAAATCTGCAGATATGATCGGATGAGATTACGGGTGAATTGTTATTTAGTAACAACGAATAGAATTTTTCTTCAACGCCTGTTTCTCGATGACAGGGAATTCAAATAAATAAATATAGCGTAAGTAAATATCGCCCAAAATTGGATGGGAAGAAAATTTTCTTTGAAGTAACTAAAAAATAATCAAATAAACGATTATAGTACCTGCGACTAGATCTTTTTTTCTGGGAGCGAGGGACAAGGACAGGCTGATTAAGTGGGGCGGAGTCCTCTTCTTGACGCTGTCGTCCATTTATAACTATTTTTCTTTTTTATTATTTTTCTTGGCGGGAGAGAGGGGATCTGTTTTTCGTCTCTCTCTTATCTCATACTTTTTTCATTCCCATACAGTACTTATCTCGCTTCTGGATTCCACTCTACCGTCATAACGTTTTTCTCTACCCTCCTCCTCTCTTCTTTTCATTTTCCCTGACGTTTTCACTCCCGGGGCGCGTTTTATCGATAGCGATGGAGAGAAGGAGAGGGGGGCGAGAGAGAGGATGGCAGAGGGGGAGAGAGTAATCGATAACTCATCCGGGGGTCGATCGACGAGACGTGCCACTTACTTTTTTTGGCTTCTCAAAAGTTTCCTTTGTCTTCTTTCCTTTTTCATTCGTACTTTACTTTTTCTTTCTGGGACTGTATTCCTTGCCCTCTTTCTCTTATGAATTCTCCAATTGCTCTGAACTTTTTTTTTTATTTCTTCGTCTCTCTCTCTCTCTCTCGTTGATTAGAAATCGAACAAGAGGGCGCCACACCCTCGCTACTTCGTATAAACGTATCGAACGTGTTGATTGTCGAAAAAAAAACCTACGCGAACGATTCAATACGGGCCGCAAAAGTTCACCCTTATTGCGAAATATTAATTGTACGTGATATTAATTGGCAAAGACTTTTCGATATCGCGGATGAAAAAACTTTACGAGTAGTGTTACCTATATGAACTTTTTCAAAAAAGCGACCATTATTTTTTTTTCGAAATCCCCTATTAAATACTTTTGGGGATTGGAAAAATGATACCTGTTGAAAGCAGAGCTTTTAATATTAAAATTTAGCGGTATCTTATCGCATATTTCTATTTCCCATTTAAATAACGCGGGAAAAAAATTTCAAACTTTGGAATTTTGTACCTCGGCTTTAAGTCAATGTACCGAAATGTGCTATACATATTCTTGTAGGAAATTTAATACTCTACCAAAAAGGTCTCTTATGATTTTTCGAAAAACTCACTCCTTCAGAAGTTATTCAAGGTTAAAGTTAAATTTAGAGTAAATTTCACTTTTTTTTTTTTTTAGTTTCCGGCAAGATGTTGAAACTTGCGTAAAATCTTTCTTGCAAAAAAAAGTTTGAATTGCATTAAAATAAATTACCTAATTTTTCAAGAAATGAACAACACATATATATTCACAGTCTAATATACATATGGGGTATCCCATGTCAAATTTACAATTTTTAAACCCGACCCCTTTCGATTTGGCTGAAATTTTGTTTTCCTTTTCTACCGAATTGAAAACATTTTTCAGGAAATTTTCAAATTTTTTTATCTAACCCAAATGAAAAAGCTTTTTTTTCTGAAATGACTATAACTTCTTCAAAAATTGACTAATTGGGACGTTTTTGTTTTTAAATTTTCATTTTTGAATGTACTTTCCGAAAAAAATACAAAAAATTTTAAGATATTAAAATCTATGAAATTTTTCACTTTTTCAAGAAAAATCATCTTTTTATCGAAGTTCACCATTTTTAATTTTTTTTGTTCACTCAAAAAATACTTTGATCAATTCCGGAAAAAATGCCGCCCAACCTGAAGTAGCATTCCTTTTCCTTCTAGTTTTTTTAAACGATTGAACAAAAAAATTTCTCATTTGGGCTTATTTCACAAAGTACCACTCTGGAAATTTTTGAGGATTTATAAAAGACCTCGGAATTTAAAAAATTGAGGAGAAATTAATAATTTGAAAGTGGTAATTACCGAAAAATTTTTTATTTTATTTTTAAAAAAAGTGAAAAAAATAGAAGGAAAAGGAATGCCACTCCAGGTTGGGCGGCATTTTTGAAAAATTTCATAGATATTAATATCTTAAAATTTTGTTGTATTTTTTTCGGAAAGTACATTCAAAAACGAAAATTTAAAAAAAAAAACGTCCCAATTAGTCCATTTTTGAAGAAGTTATAGTCATTTAAGTCTTTTTCTTTTGTGTTGGATAAAAAATTTTGAAAATTTCCTGAAAAATGTTTTTAATTGGATAGAAAAGGAAAACAAAATTTCAGCCAAATCGAAAAGGGATGTCGCTGAAGCTGGCAGACGGAGCTAGCAGACGCGCGCGCCGGCTTCTGGTTGTGACTGTACTCCCAACGCAAGCCCGTGCGCTCCAAAAAGTAGTACTGCCAAACGGTATGCATGCATTGGAACTTTAATAAATTAAAAAATGAACTTGAAATTCATTTTGTATCTTGCTAAATTCACGTAAATGGTTAATCAAAGGTTGAAAATATATAAACAAGTGATGTAATAATTAATAACGTTGACTCTTCCAACACTAACAAATTGACGAGGATAACGTACGCACATGAACAAAGGTTCTCGTAAATTCACAAGAATATACCCTGACCCACAAGAAACAAAATGGGCTATGAGAAACCCCGGGGCCGAAATTGTTTATAACAAATAAAAATTCTTTTTCATCATTTCAGCACGTCTAAATTACAAAAAAAAACCCACGGGCACACGCATGACGCGAGACACTCGTAAATTTACAAGAACATACCCCTAACCATAAAAAACAAAACAAGCTATGAGAAACCCCGGGGCCGGAATTGTTTATAACAAATAAAAATTCTTTTTCATCATTTCAGCACGTCTAAATTACAAAAAAAAATCCTACGGGCAGACGCATGACGCGAGACACTCGTAAATTTACAGGAATATACCCCTAACCATAACAAACAGAACAAGCTATGAGAAACCCCGGGGCCGAAATTGTTTATAACAAATAAAAATTCTTTTTCATCATTTCAGCACGTATAAATTACAAAAAAAAATCCTACGGGCACACGCATGACACCAGACACTCGTAAATTTACAGGAATATACCCCGAGCTGTAACAAACAAAACAAGCTATGGAAAACCCCGGGGCCGAAATTGTTTACAACAAATAAAAAATTTTTTCATCATTTCAGCACGTATAAATTACAAAAAAAAAATCCTACGGGCCCACGCATGACACGAGACACTCGTAAATTTACAGGAATATACCCCGAGCTATAACAAACAAAACAAGCTATGGAAAACCCCAGGGCCGAAATTGTTTATAACAAATAAAAAATTTTCTTCATCATTTCAGCACGTCTAAATTACAAAAAAAAATCTTACGGGCACACGCATGACACGAGACACTCGTAAATTTACAGGAATATACCCCGAGCTATAACAAACAAAACAAGCTATGGAAAACCCCGGGGCCGAAATTGTTTATAACAAATAAAAATTCTTTTTCATCATTTCAGCACGTATAAATTACAAAAAAATAATCCCACGGGCACGCGCATGACGCGAGACACTCGTAAATTTACAGAAATATACCCCTAACCATTACAAACAAAACAAGCTATGAGAAACCCCGGGGCCGAAATTGTTTATAACAAATGAAAATTCTTTTTCATCATTTCAGCACGTATAAATTACAAAAAAAAATCCTACGGGCACACGCATAACACCAGACACTCGTAAATTTACAGGAATATACCCCGAGCTGTAACAAACAAACCAAGCTATGGAAAACCTCGGGGCCGAAATTGTTAACAACAAATAAAAAAATTTTTTCATCATTTCAGCACGTATAAATTACAAAAAAAAATCCTACGGGCACACGCATGACACGAGACACTCGAAAATTTACAGGAACATACCCCGAGCTATAAAAAACAAAACGAGCTATGGAAAACCCCGGGGCCGAAATTGTTTATAACAAATAAAAATTCTTTTTCATCATTTCAGCACGTATAAATTACAAAATAAAATCCAACGGGCACACGCATGACACGAGACACTCGTAAATTTACAGGAATATACCCCGAGCCATAACAAACAAAACAAGCTATGAGAAACCCCGGGGCCGAAAATGTTTAAAACAAATAAAAAAAAATTTTCATCATTTCAGCACGTATAAATTACAAAAAAAAATCCTACGGGCACACGCATGACACGAGGCACTCGTAAATTTACAGGAATATAGCATGACCCATAAAAAACAAAACAGGCTATGAGAAACCCCGGGGCTAGAATTGTTTATAACAAATAAAAATTATCCACCACGCGTCTCACTGAAAAAAAATTCATTTGATAAAAAAGATCCAAATTATGAAAAAAAAATTTTATTTGTTGTAAACAATTTCGGCCCCGGGGTTTTCCATAGCTTGGTTTGTTTGTTACAGCTCGGGGTATATTCCTGTAAATTTACGAGTCGTCTGGTGACATGCGTGTGCCCGTAGGATTTTTTTTGTAATTTATACGTGCTGAAATGATGAAAAAGAATGTTTATTTGTTATAAACAATTTCGACCCCGGGGTTTCTCATAGCTTGTTTTGTTTGTAATGGTTAGGGGTATATTCCTGTAAATTTACGAGTGTCTCGCGTCATGCGTGTGCCCGTAGGATTTTTTTTTGTAATTTAGACGTGCTAAAATGATGAAAAAGAATTTTTATTTGTTATAAACAATTCCGGCCCCGGGGTTTCTCATAGCTTGTTTTGTTTTTTATGGTTAGGGGTATATTCCTGTAAATTTACGAGTGTCTCGCGTCATGCGTGTGCCCGTGGGATTATTTGTTTGTAATTTATACGTGCTGAAATGATGAAAAAGAATTTTTATTTGTTATAAACAATTTCGGCCCCGGGGTTTCTCATAGCTTGTTTTGTTTCTAATGGTTGGGGGTATATTCCTGTAAATTTACGAGTGTCTCGCGTCATGCGTGTGCCCGTGGGATTATTTGTTTGTAATTTATACGTGCTGAAATGATGAAAAAGAATTTTTATTTGTTATAAACAATTTTGGCCCCGGGGTTTTCCATAGCTTGGTTTGTTTGTTACAGCTATTATCGTCGGGGACTATTATCGTCGGGGACTATCATCGTCGGGAACTATTATCGTCGGGGACTATTATCGTCGGGGACTATCTGACTATCTCTGAATTTCTCTGACTATCTCTGACTATCTCTGACTATCTCTGACTATCTCTGACTATCTCTGACTATCTCTGACTATCTCTGACTATCTCTGACTATCTGTAACTATCTCTGACTATCTCTGACTATCTCCGTTCATCTCTGACTACCTCTGACTACCTTTCACTATCTCTGACTATCTTTGATTATCTCCGACTATCTCCGACTATCCGTGACTATATCCGACTATCTTTGTTTATCTCTGACTATATCTCACTTTTTCTGACTATCTCTGACTATCTCCGACTATCTCTGACTATCTTTTACTATCTCTGACTATCTTTGACTATCTCCGACTATCTCCGACTATACCTCACTATTTCGACTATCTCTGACTATCTCTGACTATCTCTGACTATCTCTGACTATCTCTGACTATCTCTGACTATCTCTGACTATATCTGACTAGCTTTGACCATCTCCGACTATCTCTTGCTATCCCTGACTGTCTCTGACTATTTCTGACTATCTCTGAATATATCTGACTATATTTGACTATCCCTGACTATTTCTGACTATCTCTGACTATTTCTGACTGTCTCTGACTGTCTCTGACTATTTCTGATATAATGTAATTTTTTAACAGATGGCAACAGGTTACCGACGAGCCAACCCGATTGAGGCGGGGTTTGAAATAGCCGTGCGCGTCAAGCCACTTCGTGATAATTCTATCCCTCCTCAATGGGTTATTAGTCAAAACGCAGTCATCCCGTTGGCCGGAAAAAGTCATCGATCCAACGAGGATTATCGTTTCGGTGAGTTCTGCTTGTCAGAATAGTTCTTATATATAAGAACTATTATGTATGTAGTGCGTATATAAGCACTATTACGTATGTAGTGCGTAATAAAAAAAAATTCCATTACCCATTGCAATATAATGTGTAATGAGCATAACTTTGATTGCAATTTTTGGAATGGAAAAATGTAGATGAAAAATTTATTGCAATTTTGGATTGCATTTTATTGATTTAGGACTTATATTTTCAGGTACCTAAATTCTAAAAAGCATCTATATTATAGATGCTTTTCAGAATTTAAGGTAGCTGCCAAGGCTGATTCCAAAAAGCATCTATATTAAAATTTGAACTCCTAAGACAATAAAATGGAATGCAAAATTGCAATAATTTGTTCATCTAGATTATAATTCTAAAAATCTAAGTCCTAAGTCAATAAAATGTAATGCAAAATTGCAATAATTTATTCATCGATATTTTTCCATTCCCAAAATTGCAATCAAAATTTTGTCCATTACACATTACATTGCAATAAAAAAATAGATGCTTTTTAAAATTTAAAGATGTTGAGTCCCAAATCGCAAATGATGAGAAAATTCTGAAAATTTAGTATGTTTTTGGATGAATTATTTAAGAGGTCGTGTAAAAATTTCACGACGATTGAGAAGCTCTTTCTCGAACAAATAACATTAACAAATTGAATTAAATTAAATGTAGTCTTATGGAAACTGATATAACTTTGCGATGAGTTTTTTTTTTTGACCTCTTAATTTTTAAATATCTACACTATATTGAAAGCAACGGAAACAAAACGAAGTTTATTAATAAAAATTTTTTTTATTTGTTTGAAAAATTGTTCTTAACAAAATGTTAATATTTAAATAACGAGCGTCCTAATTGACGTGAAATTTATACACGACCTCTTGAATACTTCATACAAAAACATACCAAATTTTCAGAATTTTCTCATCATTTTTCATATAAACCCTCAAGGAGGTTGAAGTAATAATGATAGAATTCTGAAAATTTAATATGTTCTTACATGAAGTATTCAGGAGGTCGTGTAAAAATTTCACGGCGATTGAGAAGCTATTTATTGAACAATTAACATTAAAAGATTTCATAAGGACTCAACATCCTTAAGGTACCTGAAAATCTAAGTCCTAAATCAATAAAAAGTAATGCAAAATTGCAATAATTTATTCATCTATATTGTTCTATTCCCTAAATTGCAATAAAAGTTTTGTCCATTACACATTACATTGCAATGGGTAAGGGAAATTCTGTTACACACTTCATTGTGATGGGCAGGATTGCAAATAATGTATTACTTTTTTTAATGCATTTGCATTTTCATTATCTATTAACCATTAAAATTTAATGGTTAATGGTTAATGAAAAAAGATTCCATTAACCGTTAAAATTAAATGGTTAATGATTAATGAAAATTAAATGGTTTATGAAAATAATTTCCATTAACCATTATCGTCGGGGACAATTATCGTCGGGGACTATTATCGTCGGGGACTGATATCGACGGGGACTGATATCGTCGAGGACTGATATCGTAGGGGACTGATATTGTCGGGGACTGATATCGTCGGGGACTATTATCGTCGGGGACTATTATCGTCTAGGACTATTATCGTCTAGGACTATTATCGTCTAGGACTATTATCGTCTAGGACTATTATCGTATCGGACTATTATCGTCGGGGACTATTATCGTCGGGTACTATCATCGTCGGGGACTATTATCGTCGGGGACAGTTATCGTCGGGGACAATTATCGTCAAGGACAATTATCGTCAAGGACAATTATCGTCGGGGACTATTATCGTCGGAGACTATTATCGTCGGTGACTATTATCGTCGGGGACTATTATCGTTTAGGAATATTATCGTCTAGGAGTATTATCGTCTAGGAGTATTATCGTCGGGGACTATCGTCGTCGGGGACTATTATCGTCGGGGACTGATATCGTCAGAGACTGTATCGTCGGGGACTGATATCGTCGGGGACTGATATCGCCGGGGACGGATATCGTCGGGGACTATTATGGTCAGGGACTATTATCGTCAGGGACGATTATCGTCGAAAACTATTATCGTCGGTGATTATTATCGTCGAGGACTATTATCGCCGAGGACTATTATCGTCGAGGACTATTATCGCCGGGACTATTTTTGTTGGGGACTATTATCGTTGGGCACTATTCTCGTCGGGACTATTATCGTCAAGGACTATTATCGTCGGGGACTATTATCGTCGGGGAGTATGATTGTCGAGGACATGCGTGTGCCCGTAGGATTTTTTTTTGTAATTTATACGTGCTGAAATGATGAAAAAAAAATTTTATTCGTTGTAAACAGTTTCGGCCCCGGAGTTTTCCATAGCTTGGTTTGTTTGTTACAGCTCGGGGTATATTCCTGTAAATTTACGAGTGTCTGGTGTCATGCGTGTGTTCGTAGGATTTTTTTTTGTAATTTATACGTGCTGAAATGATGAAAAAGAATTTTTATTTGTTATAAACAATTTCGGCTTCGGGGTTTCTCATAGCTTGTTTTGTTTGTTATGGTTAGGGGTATATTCCTGTAAATTTACGAGTGTCTCGCGTCATGCGTGTGCCCGTAGGATTTTTTTTTTTGTAATTTAGACGTGCTGAAATGATGAAAAAGAATTTTTATTTGTTATAAACAATCCCGGCCCCGGGGTTTCTCATAGCTTGTTTTGTTTTTTATGGTTAGGGGTATATTCCTGCAAATTTACGAGTGTCTCGCGTCATGCGTGTGCCCGTGGGATTATTTGTTTGTAATTTATACGTGCTGAAATGATGAAAAAGAATTTTTATTTGTTATAAACAATTTTGGCCCCGGGGTTTTCCATAGCTTGTTTTGTTTGTTATAGCTCGGGGTATATTCCTGTAAATTTACGAGTGTCTCGTGTCATGCGTGTGCCCGTGGGATTTTTTTTTGTAATTTAGACGTGCTGAAATGATGAAAAAGAATTTTTATTTGTTATAAACAATTTCGGCCCCGGGGTTTCTCATAGCTTGTTCTGTTTGTTATGGTTGGGGGTATATTCCTGTAAATTTACGAGTGTCTCGCGTCATGCGTGTGCCCGTAGGATTTTTTTTTGTAATTTAGACGTGCTGAAATGATGAAAAAGAATTTTTATTTGTTATAAACAATCCCGGCCCCGGGGTTTCTCATAGCTTGTTTTGTTTTTTATGGTTAGGGGTATATTCCTGTAAATTTACGAGTGTCTCGCGTCATGCGTGTGCCCGTGGGATTATTTGTTTGTAATTTAGACGTGCTGAAATGATGAAAAAGAATTTTTATTTGTTATAAACAATTTCGGCCCCGGGGTTTCTCATAGCCCATTTTGTTTCTTGTGGGTTAGGGAATATTCCTGTGAATTTACGAGAACTGTTGTTCATGTGCGTTCGTTATCCTCGTCAATTTGTTAGTATTGGAAGAGTCAACGTTATTAATTATTACATCACTTGTTTATATATTTTCAACCTTTGATTAACCATTTACGTGAATTTAGCAAGATACAAAATGAATTTCAAGTTCATTTTTTAATTTATTAAAGTTCCAATGCATGCATACCGTTTGGCAGTACTACTTTTTGGAGCGCACGGGCTTGCGTTGGGAGTACAGTCACAACCACAAGCCGGCGCGCGCGTCTGCTAGCTCCGTCTGCCAGCTTCAGCGACATGAAAAGGGCCGGGTTTAAAAGTGGTCGATTTGACATGGGATACCCCATATATATTAGACCGTGAATAACTTTTGAGGGAGTGAGTTTATCGAAAAATCATAAGAGTCCTTTTTTGTAGAGCGTTAAATTCCCTACAAGAACATGTATCGTTTCGGTACATTGACTCGAAGTCGAAATTTTCCTGTGTTATTTAAATGGGAAATAGAAATATGTGATGAAAGACCACTAAATATTAATTTATTAATATTAAGAGCTCTGATTTTAGCAGGCATTTTTTTCTATAAGTAAAAACTGTCTAATTCAGATCTACCTCAATCCTTTCTCCTTCAAAAGAATAGAAATAATTATTGAAATCTCAGTCCTCGATTTACATGACTGAACCTTAAAGAGTGTCCGACTTCGTCCTTTTTTCTGGAAGGATCCTTTGTCCCTTAGGCGGCTCTTTTTGTATTTTTTTTTAACTTGGTATTTTTCTCAATCCTGGATATACGTCTCGTTCGTTACTCGATTCTATTGTTTTTCTCAATTCGAGGGAAGAAAAAAGGGGAAGAAAGAGGTATCAGATCCGATCGGCAATGACTATCTTCGTCCCTTTTTGTGGAAGGATCCTTTGTGTCCTACGACTGTTCTTTTTCATTTTTTTGAACCATATTTTCTTCAATCCTGGATATACTTCCCATTTGTTACTCGATTCTATTGTTTTTCTCAATTCGAGGGAAGAAAAAAGGGGGAGGAAGAGGTGAGTATCAGACTGATGATGGGCTCAAACCACCGTCTCAGAGGTTGGATATGCGTCGTTCCATTGTGTTCTCTCTCGGCATTCGCGAGGTTATATATGGGGCATTCCATACCAAGTCGACCTCAGTGTGACCCTCGACCTCGCTGATTTTGTTGACGATTTTTTATATGATTCTTCAAACTCGAAATAGCATTGAGAATTTTTTTCCGATTTTTTAATCCAAATTTGAGTACGTTATGATTTTTCGAACATTTTTTTCGAAAACCTGGAAGGCCGTAATTTAAAAATCTGAAAAAAATCTCAAAAATCCGATGTCAAGAATGAAAATTTTTGACGCAAAATTCATGATTTCCAGGCTTTCGTTTCCACCTCCATTATTGGTTAACGATAAAAATATTCAAGCCACTTTTCACGGTAGATGAATTTTTGCATCTATTTTTTTTTTACGTTTTCTTCATAAAAACCTAAAATCGAGGGGGAAGAAAAATCCGGGACATCATGAATTGTGGGTCAAAAATTTTCATTTTTGACACCGGATTTTTGAGAATTTTTTCAGATTTTTAAATCACGACCCTAGAGGTTTTCGAAAAAAATGTTCGAAAAATCATAACGTACTCAAATGTGGTTTTAAAAATCTGAAAAAAATTCCGAATGCTATTTTGAGTTGGAAGAATCATGTAAAAAATCGTTAACGAAATCAGCGAAGTCGAGGGTCACACTCAGGTCGACTTGGTATGGAATGGCCCATATAATCCCAGCCTGACACAGTTGTCGATATACGTATATAGCAATGGTTTTTCTTCTTCCTACATAGTATTGCCACTTACGTAATGAGGATGAGGGACCGACAAAGGAAAGAACGGAACTGGGAGAAGCTCTCTCGTACTCGGTGCGGGAGAGCACCGCTTTTGTGTATTATTATGTATGTATACATTGAGGTGGTTGAAAACGACGCATTTTTTTTAAAGAGAAAAGCCACTGTGAGGGGTGAAAAAATTGTCAATTGTCAATGTTTGAGCATTTTTTTTACAGCCTGACAAATTATTTAAGGACCGGGTTTTTGTGATATTATTAATTATTATACATTAGGGCGATACAAAAAAATTCTCGTAAACAGGCTCAAAAGTTTTATTCAGTTATAAAAAAAACCCTATTAAAATATGAGCTCTTGATATTAATAATAACATTGTCCGCATCGCACTTTTCGATTTTCCACAATAATAACATGGGAAAAATTATTTCTACGTCTTCTGATTTTTATAACTAGCGAACGATTTATCATACGGGAAATGTACGGATATATTTTTGCAGAGAATTGAACGCTCTATGAAAAAGGTTCCGAGTTACTTCTTGATAAGTTCACTCGTTCAAAAGTCATTAAATGTCAAAGTTTGATTTTTAGTGAATTTTACGCCGATTTTTGGATATTACACCGGAAGTAATAGTTTTATCGACAAAATGTGGATAAAATTTCACGTCAAACATAAATTCAACTTTCGAGAAATGTTGACCAATGGTTCTTACTATAATAAAAAAAATAGAAGGCTTTAAGAAAATTGTGCAACAAAAATTAGCTGATTTGATTAATATGCAATGCGGTGCAATGTCTAGTTTACGGTAGATAAAGAGCCATATTTTTTTTATGAACTATTTTTTTTATGAAAGTACTATAACTCAAGAGTATCGTGCTAAATTTTTACGAAAAAATATTGAAAATTGAAAAAGTTATGAATTTTTAAGTAAAAAACCATATTTTTCTAGACCATTTTTTTTAGGAATTTTTTTCAGTACTTAAAAATAAAAAATTTACAGTTTCATCGACGAGAGCCTATTTTTCAATGTTCAAATTATGTCTCTGAATTTTTACCGGAAATATAACGCCTCGTCTTGTTTCAGTAATCGCTCAAAGATTCTAATTTCATTTCCTAATTTCGAAAATTGGGCTTTGATGGTAAAATGTATGTAAAAATTGAATCTGGGATGAGCAGGATTACCAGTGAGTCACTATTGTTACTATTTTTAAATCGTGTCACTATTCTCACTATTTTCGTTGGCTCGGGTCAATTTGACCCGAGCCAACGCTGATGAAAACATAAAAAATCCCTCATCAGCCCGAGATTGGCATTTTCAAATTTTCACCCCCTCTTAAGGGGGTGACAATTGATGCTATCGGCATTTTATGCATTGCTTCACCCTTTACACATTCAGTTTGTATGATTTTTTTTTTCATTCTATGGTTGTACGTTAATTAGTCGCGAGTCATTTTAATGAAGAAAAAAAAGGTTCTCATTATTTTTTTTCGACGAACAATCCTGACCATTGTTCGACATCTTGACTTTGTTTTCAAGCTTATACGCAGCGAAGAAGCTTGATGTATAAATGAATTTTCATTTCATATATATGGGGCATTCCACACTGATTCGATCTGGATCTGATCCTTCAGCTCTCCGATTTTGTCCGCAATTTTTTTATGGTTTTGTAGTACTTCTGAAGAGCACTCAGATTTTTTTCAATTTTTTTTGGAGCGATTTGACTTGACTATAATTTTACAAAAAAAAAATATTTTTAGCCCAGATTTGAAAATCTGAAAAAATCACAAAAATCCTGTTTCTTTTATGTATTTATTATTATATAAAAAAAAGAATTTTTGTGATTTTTTTCAGATTTTTAAATTTGGGCTAAAAATAATTTGTTTATAAAATTAATAAAATTATAGTTGAATCAAATTGCTCCAAAAAAATCTGAAAAAATTCCTGAGTGCTTTACAGAGGTACTACAAAACCATGAAAAATCGCGGACAAAATCGAAGAGGTGAAGGGTCAGACCCAGGTCGAATCGGTGTGGAATGCCCCATATATAGTCACATTAAAAGCGTACAATGTAGTGCACGTTTTGTTTGTAGTTATTGCGGTCCATAAAGCATCGGAAAAACCGTACACAGCGTGAAAATAAGGGGCGAAAAAACAATGCGCAAACGTCAACGCTAATTAGATCCGAGAAAACATATTCGAGAACCGTTGAAAAACGAATAAAAGCCACGAAGATTGAAAATTTCTGTTCCGGTTGAGATTGAAGCAGAATGTTAAAAATTCATTATGTCGAAGTTTGCATGAAAAATATACGTTTGTTTGCGCACTTGAGATCCCAACTCCTTGTTGCAAAATTCCAAAATACATTTCAACGATATTTTTCTCTCTTACAATTTCTTGGGAAGAATGAATTTCACTGCGAGAAAAATAAACCAATTCCGTTACATTACAGCGATACCAATTTTCAGCATCATACAAACTTTACTCGGTCATAACAAGATGGTTGGAGTCTTTCTTCCATTAAAAATTTGTTTTCAAATATTAAATAAACAATCAGCCTCAAAAATTCAAGCGTCTAGATTTGAGACAGCGATTTCAATCAGAATAAAATGAACCAGGAATAAAAATTAAATAATAACAACAACAACAACAACAACAACAACAACAACAACAACAACGACAACAACAACAACAACGACAACAACAACAACAACAACAACAATAATAATAATAATAATGATAATAATAATAATAATAATAATAATAAACAAATATTAATAGTACACTGCGACCTCGATAATCGGAATTGTGCAGAACCGGCTCTTGCAAGGAATGGGGTTGCGCACATTGCTCAGAACCGTCTCTGCGCCGCTGGTGGCTGACGGCGGCCTGACGTGATTGGCTTGGCGCTTCTCCCACCACACTGCAATTGCAAAGATCGAAGTACCGAGAATCGAGGTCGCAGTGTACATCTACGAGAACCGCGCACAGGAGCGCGTAGCTTTTTAAGGATTGTATTGCCTATACAGTCCCGGCCAAAAATTGTATCTGATTGAAATTTCCGTACTTCGTGATACAATAAAAATCTGAAAAAATTCAGCAACATTTGGCATGTAATAAAGAACAATTATCAATAATAATATTGCCCAAAAGTTATTAATAAATTGTTTAAACAAATAATAATTCAATAATTTATTGGCAAGTTCTTTTTTTTCTCAAACAAATCGAATGCGTCAATTTTTCTGAAAGCACATGCATTTTTTTAGAATTTTCTCTCTATGTTGAAATATTATGAAAAACATTCTGAAATATAAACAGAAAATTGCCAATTTTGTATATGTTTTTGCACACAGGTTTATCGTCAGCTTTCAAAAATTTCAAAGACATGAGGCCAAAAAATACACAAATACAGCCATTCTAAAAACTTCAAAACGGGATCTTGAAAATTGATAGAAAATTCTGAAAAAATTTATATGCGTTTAGAAAAATTAAGGCATTTAATTTGTTTCAAGAAAAAAAAGAGCTTATCGAATTTCTTTTGAATAATTATTTGTTAAAACAGTTTATTGATAACTTTTGGGCCATATTATTATTGATAATTGTTCTTTATGGCATGCGAAATGTTGCTGAATTTTTTCAGATTCTTATTGTATCACGAAGTACGGAAATTTCAATCAGATACTATTTTTGGCTGGGACTGTATAAAGGTACATCCTTATATATCGTGATTTCGGTACTAAGAATCTGCTCATATCAGTTTTCTTCCTTGCCTCTTCCATCAAACACGATATACTTTTGCTGGAAATAATAATGCTGTGATGCGAGAGGCAAAGATGTGTAAGTTTAGGTGGGTTTCGCGTTCGTGAGAAGTTAAAATTGCATCGACGATACTCGCGGTTCCTTGGCTTTTTTAACGTGGGCCGACGAGGTGGAGGCAGACGTTGACTTTTGGCGCTCTGACCCCGTAAAAGCGAGCGACGAGGATGGAGATGAAAAAAAAAGAGTAGAGAGTTGAAAAAAAAGGGGCACTAACTGGATCACTTGGTTCGTTCGTGCTCTGAGGCCGCTCTTTCTCTCTTTCGTTCTCTCGCTCCCTTACATGTATAATATATATATATGGGGCATTCCAGGTCAAATCACGTGGTCATCGCCCCAAACCCCTCGGATTTAGTTGACGATTTTTTTTGGGGCATATTTTGGTCCAAAAAGGGGTTATTTTTTACAGATTTTTATCACTTGTTTTACTCCATAAAATATTTTTTTTCTTCATAACTGTCGAGTAAAAATGAATTTGGAGCAGTTGTCAAATTATGAAATTTTTTGCATAAATTCTATAACTAAAAACTAGTATTTTCATCATAGTTTGAGAGTGGGCCGAGAATAATTTAAATATTTTTTTTAATTAAAGAAAAAAAATACGGTTGCAAATTTTGTAAATTAAATATTTCCATTGTGGTTTCCTGTAGGATAAAAAAAATAAATAAATAAATAAACCATATATTGGTATAAACATTTTCTTCCTATATTTTGATAATATATTTTCTGTATTTCAATAATAGATTTCCTATATTTTGATAGTAGTTTTTTGATACTAGTTAGATGAAGTGTTTATATTGTTGTGGTGCTCCGTCCGAAAAGTAATCCATTTTTTCAATGCCATAATTAGTCGATTTTATGAAATCTATTATCAAAATATAGGGAAAAAATTTTTTTTACCAACATACGATTGATTTTTCTTTTTTTTCTTATAAGCATAATTAAAATATTTAATTTTAAAAATTTGTAAACCAATTTTTTTCTTCAATTAAAAAAAAAATATAAATTATTCTCGGCCCGCTCTCAAACTATGATGAAAATACTTGTTTTTAGTTACAGATTAAGGTAAATGTCCCAATTATTGAACAGTTACGGATCTGGGGATTGAATTCGGTGAGAAAAAAATGTAAAATCAAGAAAAAAACCATCGCTTTCATGTTCAAATGATACTTTGATATTTTTACTTTCGAAAAATCGCCCTTCAAATTATTTTCAAATGATTTCGAAAGAAAAAAAAGAATATCAATGTGAAGCATGCAAATGTCCCAATTATTGAACACTGGAAGTGCCTATGTCCCTAATATTGAACAGGCATGTCCCAGTTATTGAACACTCTCGAGAATTCTTTTTCCGTTCCGAAAATATTATTTTAGGTTGAATATTAAGAAATAAAGCAAAATCAAACACTTAAATAATCATGTATTAATCATGTAAAAATAAAAATGTATATATCAAGTCTCTTTTTACAGGTTTTTGGTTCATTCGCATTTGGTTTATTTTTGCTTTTCAACTCGAGCTTTATTTTATTTTTATTTTTAGCTTCCTCATTTTTATGTTCTGTTTTTGTTTGATTTTGTCGTGGTTTTCTTGTTTTTCGACTGAAATATCGGAGAGCAAAAAATATTGAACATTACATTCGTATTTTTAGGTTACATTTAGGTTATATTCTCTTTTTACTTTTCTTTTTATGTTTATTGCACGAAAATACAAATAAAAAATATATTTGACGATCTTAAAGTTATTATTAAAAGAACAAAGGTAAGGTGATTCAGGAACTTACAGTTTACTTACAGTTTACTTACAATTAATTTTAAAAAAAAATTTAATTGTTATTTGTAAGAAATTTTTTGAGGAACCTGAAACGCCTTTACTTTTTGAGATGCGACAGTTTTTGAATTTTGTACAGTTGCTGATTGAGTATTTTTTTTCTCTATTAATTAAAGCTTTTTTTGCACAAGTAAGGTAACATTAGTAAGGTAACAGGTAACATTTCGATAGCTAAAAATTCCATAGATGTAATGACATTTTTATGAATAAGTAAATGCATGCAGGTAAATGAGAAATAATAAAAATACAAGATAGTGTTCAATAATTGGGACCTGTTCGATAGTTAGGACATTTACCTTACATGAAAAAAAAAATTCAGAATTTTAAACCTGGTCCAAATTTATTTTTACTCAAAAGTTATGGAAAAACAATATTTTATGGGATAAAACAAGTGATAAAAATCTGAAGAAAATAACCTCTTTTTTTTGGACGAAAATTTGCCCGAAAAGAATTCGTCAACTGAATCCGAGGGGGTCAGGCCAATGACCGCGTGAGTTGACCTGGAATGCCCCATATATATATATTTGATTGCCTGAAAGAGTTCTCTTTTCCTTTCAACTGTACCAACTATACATACTGTAATTTACTCTGCACTACCTACTTTACGGTACATTCGCTTGCTTCCCTCCTTCCTCACTGTGCCAAACAACTTTCGCATCGTATCGAACTGCTTCGTGAACGCGTTGATATAAAATAAAAAAAAACATTCGCCATACCGACCGAATAATTACGCAATAGTGGCAAACATTCGATAATTAGTCACCTCAAAATTATAGATTACAAATCGACGAAATTCAAGCAAATTTACGGAATAAATACATCCCAATTATAATGATCGAGCCTGAGAGCAAAAATGTACAATTTACATGTTTGAAAAAGTGACGGCGATAATGTAATATTGGAATTTGATATTTTTTTTTGGTCCTTTAATCCAACGTAAAAATCAGAAAATCATCGCCGGTCAAACCCGTAGTAAAAAACTCCATTGAATCGCCAATGGCAACCAATGGTCCTCATACGACTCCATTGGACAATGAATGGGGACCCATTGAGATTTCCGCATTTTTCAATGGCGTATAGGAACGACCATTGATCAGTGAATGGATATCCATTGAAAAGTCACCATTGCCCAATGACGTCCATTGAACAACAAATGCGGATGAACCGAATGATCACCATTACTCAATGATGCCCATTGGAAAGCAAATGCTGATGGATCGAGCGATCAGCATTGCCCAATGGTGTCCATTGGAAGGCAAATGCTGATGAATGAAATGATCAGCTTTACCCAATGATGTCCATTGGGAAGTAAATGCGGATGAACTGAATGATCAGCATTACCCAAAGATGTCCATTGGAAACCGCGTCACGTTAGTTCCGAGACTTGGCGCGAGATGTCGCAGGACGGCAACCCGCTGAACTCCCATACGGATTATGCGAAGAGTATGCTTATCTAGACGAGTGTGAGCACGGAATATTAGCAGAAGTCGGTGTCCAAAAAATCCATTCAAGGAGTTCTTGCCGACTGATGCCCATGGGATAATCCCTATTCCGTTTGAAATGGGGAAGTCAATCCTCATTGAAAAATCCCTATTCGATTTCAAATGGGGAATTCAATGGCGAAAATGTCCTTGGGCAATTCGGCATTCATCTCCATTGGTTATTTTGGCAATGGGGAATGAATGGCGATTTTTCAATGGTGACGAATGGAGTTTTTTACTATATGAAAGAATCTTCATTGATGGTCGCCATTCATTCCCCATTGCCTACAAAAACTAATGGAGATGAATGCCGAATTGCCTATGGGGATTTTCTTCATTTAATCCCCATAGGATAATCCCCATTTCGTTTCAAATGGGGAAGTCAATCCTCATTGGAAAATCCTCATTTGATTTCAAATGGGGAATTCAATGGCGAAAATCCCCTTAGGCAATTCGGCATTCATCTCCGTTGGTTATTTTGGCAATGGGGAATGAATGGGGATTGTTCAATGGCGACGAATGGAGTTTTTTACTACGGGAAGCAAAATGTTTCTTGAAGAATTATTAATTTATGGGTGGCACTTTTTCAAAAGTGAAGGTATCTTGGTCCAGTTTCCTCGATCATTGTGATGCTCCAAAGCTGAACTAAGATTTTTTTAATGAAGATTCTTAAAAATGGAATCTTTCGACCAATAGTTGGAATCGACCCCTTTCAACTTCGATGAAATTTGGTCAAAAGTTTTCGTTTATTATATAACGAAGTTCTACCAAAGGAAAAAAATTAATTTTTTTTTTTTCGATAGTAATGCAAAATTCTAAATTTTACAATTTTTTCAAGTTTATTTTTTAAATATCTTGAAAGCTATTATAGTTATGAAAAAATCGTTCTGTGCCCTCCTAAAGATGATACTTGAGGCAACGAAAAAAAATTCTGAAAAATTTGTTTGAAAAATGATGAATGTGGAGAATTTTTAAAAATCGTGAAAATCCACAATCAACATTAAATTTGTTGTTCAATTTTTTTTATATGATACCTTGTACTGATCTTAAAAGATCCTGAATTTTTCAGAATGGTATTTTTTTTTTTCAAAAATATGAATTCTTGAATTTTTGTAAAAAAAATTATTTTTTATTTTTTTACCTCTAAGTAAAGCAGAGCAATCATAATTTTCACTGCTCAAAAACACAAAATCATACGATTGCTTAACTTTACTTAACTTGGAGGTAAACAAAATTTTTGTAATCAAAATTCAAAAATTCATATTTTAAGAAAAGAACATCTTTCTGAAAATTTCAGGATCTTTCAAGATCAGTACAAGGTATTATATCTAAAAAAAATTGAACCGAAAATTTAATGTTGATCGTGGATTTTAACGACTTCTTAAAATTCAAAAACTTTTTTCGGAATTTTTTCTTTCGATCACTGGAACTTTTAGATGAGAGATGAAATGTTTTTTTTTGCAAGTATTTCATTTCTCATGTTCATAATTCCGACCCCCCCCCTTCTCTCCCTCTCTCTCTCTCTCTCTCTCTCTCTCTCTTTGTTTGGCTCTTTCTCTTTCTCTCTTTCTCACTCAATATATGTGCCAGTGACTAGTACCACTCATTTCACTACGTGAACTAACACCTCGCGTACTACGTACGTATAGTTTTGCATGTCTATCTCTCTCTCTCGTTTCACGAGGTGAGTAATTAAACGAGAGCGGTCGACTTAATTCATGCGACGGTGCGAGGAGCGCATTCATTCCCTTGTTCATTAAAATCTCGCCGCAGGAGTGAGCACGTTCCTTGTTCTCTCTCTCTCTCTCTCTCTCTCTCTCTCTCTCTCATTCTCTCTCTCTCCCTCCCTCCCTCCCTCCCTCTCTCTCTCTCTCTCTCATTCTCTCTCTCTCTCCCTCTCTCATTCTCTCTCTCTTTCTTCCTCGCTGATTCTCTCTCTCTCTCTCTCTCTCTCTCTCTCTCTCTCTCTCTCTCTCTCTCTCTCATTCTCTCTTTCTCTCTCGTTCTCTCGTTAGAGGCTCGCGAGAGATTCGTGTCAAGGATTAAGGTGACACGCAATTCTCCCGACACATTTCGTCGTCCAGTCCTCTCCTCCTGAATGCCAACTTCACGTCTTATCTGTGTATATTCTGCCTTCTCCCCCTCCTCCTTCTTAATGTACTCTCGAATTTACTCGACGGCAAAGAACAACGCCAAATAGCTCTTCCTAAACGAAGGACACAAAGAACCATTTGAAATAAATTCCTGCTAAACATAATCAACGACAATTTGAGCGAAGAACTTTTTTTTTCGTGAATTTGGAATTGCCAACGTTTGGCTAAACGGATAGACGACAAATTTCGTCCTTTAAGAGGTTATTCGCAGTCAAGAGGTCGAAAAACAGCGATTTAAAAAAAAAAAATTCTGGAAACATATTTTAATTTATTAACGTAAACATTTTTATACATATTTTTGTAACTTTTGACTTTATTTTAAAATCCTTTATTTTAATGAACTTCATTTTTGAAAACACACACTTTAAAATCACGCAGTTTTGAGAAAAACGCGCTCAAAGTTTCAAAAGCACTTTTCAGATAATAATTACGGGTTTAAAAATATGCCTATAACTGCAAAAATATTTGTCGGATTGACATGAAATTTTCTGTATATATGGGACATTCCAAGCGAAATCAGAACATGATTTCCCTAACCCCCCCACGATTTGCGTCGCTTATTATTTTTTTTGGCTTCTATATCACCCCAAATGAGCCCTGATTTTTTTTTCAGATTTTTCCCCCCTCTGTCGTCCCACCATGTGTTTTTTTTTATGCAAGACGAAACATCAAAAGGGACCTTTTTTAAATTAATGATTTTTTTTTTACAAATTCCATACCCAAAAATAGTAACTTTTTTCATAATTGGGAAGTGGGCCGAAGCCTGACAATATTTTTTTTAATTATTTTTTATTTTTCGAAAAATCAAAAATTTGGAAAATTTAGAATTTTAATGCATATTAATTTTTCGTAATCGTCCGTAGAGAATTACGGAATGAAAGTAAATCAAGGTGATTTTTTAAAAATTAATATGAAACTAAGCAAGATATGACATTTTTACAAGATGGGTTTCTTTTTTCTTTTTTTTTTACTATAAGATGTAATCATTAAAATTCTAAATTTTCTAAATTTTTGATTTTTCGAAAAATAAAAAATACTTTTTAAAAAATATTGTGAGGCTTCGGCCCACTTTCTAATTATGAAAAAAGTTACTATTTTTGGGTATGGAATTTGTAAAAAAAAAATCATTAATTTAAAAAAAGGTCCCTTTTGATGTTTCCTCTTGCATAAAAAAAACACATGGTGGGACGACAAAGAGAGGGGGGGGAAATCTGAAAAAAATCAGGGCTCATTTGGGGTGATATAGAAGCCAAAAAAAAATAAGCGACGCAAATCGTAGGGGGTGAGGGAAAACATGTTCCGATTTCAGTTGGAATGCCCCATATACATAAATAAATATCACAAAAATAAAGATTAAAAAAAAAAAACGATTTTTTTGAAAATCCGGACTGTGAACATCCCCTTGAGAAAAAATTCAGACTGCCAATATTTTTATAATTCTTAATAAGCTTTTTAATTATTTGAAACAATAATAATTGTATTTTTATGTAATTGATAATAATTATTGTATTTGTTCATTTTTCAATCAGTTCGTCGTCTATCAATATTGATCGATTTTTGTAAAAAGCGGAAATTGCACTTCTGTCCCGGAAAAACATATTTTTCCAACGGTGGCTTGAATAATTGAAAAAAAAACGAAGGGAATAATTCACGGCACATTGGTTGTGTTTTTTTTTTCACGGTCACGATAACGCGCGGTTTGATGGCGCGAGATCGGTCAGTATCACAAAGTGCTTTTGCACGTTTTGTATCGCATAAATATACACATACACACACGTATATAGAGAGACGTGTATCGTGTGAGAGACGCATCGTGAGGCTCGCGGAGTCTCGACTTAATTCACTTAGAAACTTTCGCAATCAGAGCGGTCACGCGGGGTCGAGCGAGAGCGGAGGCGCGATAGGGACGACGTCGCTTTTAATGAAATTTCACGCGGTACGCGAAGGGTCGAATCTACGATGTACATACATACAACCATATATATTCCTATATTTATTCATATATACATGGGGCATTCCACGTCAGATCACGCGGTCATCGGCCTGAGCCCCTCGGATTATGATGCCCAATGAATTGTGTGTTTTGTTTGGCCCAAAATGTGACCTCAAATTTTTGGAAACTTTTATTTCATTTTTTAGTGGTCGCTCAAGCTAAAAAATTATTAAATTAAGGGAAAACACAAAGAGGGGCCTTTTCCAAATCAATGATTTTTTTTTCACAGAAACTGGGGCCCAAAAGAGATATTTTCGTCATAGTTCGATAATGGGACAAAAATGATTACTATTTTTTTTTTTTCATGTTAATTTTTTTTTATAATTTCTTATTTTGATTGTTTCTTGGTGTGAGAATAAAAATAAAATATATATTTTTCTAGTGAAACTTGATTTTTTTTTATTGGTTTAAGTGGCAAACGACAACATTTTTCGAAACTGCATTAAACTCGATGACCTGAAATAAAACGGATAATTCGAACAGTGAAAATAAATAAAATTATACTAGTTATTGCGGAAAATACATGCAACAATGATTTACAATGACATGTTCATTAACGATTTGTTGTACGCAACTCTTATGATTCAGCAATAATAAAATTTTCAGTCCATGTTGACTGTTTTTTTCTGCAATAACTGGGATAATTTTATTTATTTTCAATGTTTGAATCAGTCGTTTTATTTCAGGTCGTCGAGCCTAATAAATTTTCGAAAAATGTTGTCTTTTTCCTCTTAAACCAAGATAAAAAATCAAGTTTCACTAGAAATTTATATTTTTTGTTGTTATTCTCACTACAAGAAACAATAGAAATAAGCAATTTTTTTTTTTTTAAATTAAAATGAAAAAAAAAATAGTAATTATTTTTGTCCCATTGTCGAACTATGACGAAAATATCTCTTTTGGGTCCTAGTTTATGTGAAAAAAAATTCATTAATTAAAAAAAGGCCCCTGTTTATCCTTTCCCTCAATTTAATGATTTTATAGCTCGAGCACCCCCTAAAAAATGAAATAAAAATTTCTAAAAATTTGAGGTTATTTTTTGGGGTAAACAAAGCCTCACAATTTATTGGAAATAAAAATCAGAGGGGATCAGGCCGATGACCGCGTGATTTCACGTGGAATGCCCCACATTTAGGTATATGGGTCATTCTTACTGATTCGTATTGATCCTGAAATCCTAAGAGATCTTGAAATTTTCAGGATCTTTTAACATCAGTACAAGGTATTATATTTAAAAAAATTTAACCAAAAATTTAATGTTGATCGTGGATTTACACGTAACTATAATAGTTTTCGAGATATTTAAAAAATAAACTTGAAAGATTTGGAAAATTGTGAAATTTTGAATTTTGCATAACTTTCGAAATTTTTTTGTATAATTTTTTTCCTCTGGTAGAACTTCGTTTTATTAAAAACGAAAACTTCTGAGCAAATTTCATCGAAATTGAAAGGGTTCGTTTCCAACTCTTGGTCGATTTGACATGGAATGCCCCATATATGTATAAGAGCAACAACGAAAGCGTGAAGCAACACTGCAGAAATAGTAGCGGGATCCCCGAGTCCTTTCTCCGTGGTCACGGAAATGCCATTTGCCCTTTAAATCCAACCAACGGAGTATAACGGGATTATATCATTAAACGTTTTCTCAAAAATTACGACGATATCCTAATGATGAACAATTATTGCATTCCAAATTCTAACAGTCTGAAGAGACTAAACTGAATTTTGAAACATTTTAACACATTTATTTTCGACATTATGAGATAATTAAAAAAAATCAAAATATCAATCCTCGTATCGATTTTTGTATTGTTTTTTGTCCGTCCGGCCGTCGTGCCCCACCCACCCCTATGTATATACTAGGGGGGTCCTTATTTAGGGCTCGGACGAATTGTTTATCAGACGCCTCCCAAATCGACTCCAAATAATTCAAAAACAGTACCCTAATTTTTTCAAATTTTTATCTAGACTCTAACCCTTCCCGAAAAGAGGGTGAGTTTCAAATAGGGAAATCCACTCTCTTTTCGAGAGGGGTCAGAGTCTATATAAAAATCTGAAAAAATTAGGGTATTGTTTTTGAATTTGTTCGATTTGATTTGGGGGGCGTCTGATAAAAAATTCGTCCAAGCTCTAAGTACGGACCACCCTAATATATATAATAAGATAAATTTCGGGTTTCGGATAGATCTAAGGGAAATTTTGCGCGTGCGAGCAGAATCTGACGCCCATAAACCGCAGACACATCCGCTTTAAAAGTCGGAACATATATCTTCATTCTGCTCTTTCTCTCGATGGGTTGTACCATAGAGAAAAAGAGAGGGGAGAGAGAGAGAGAGAGAGAGAGAGAGAGAGAGAGAGAAGAAAAGTGACTACATACCTCAAGCGTTTCGGATTTCGATGGAATTCGGTGTAAGCTCTCTCCCTCTCTCCCTCTCTCTTTCTCTCTACCCTTCCCTCTCAAAATGCCCTCCAACATGGCGAACTTGGATAGCCAGTGAAACCGGAGACTGCGTGACAAAAGCTCGTTTCGATATTCCGGTGACAATGTGAACACCGAGGGGTGTTTTTTGCCCAGAATTATATATAACCCCCAAAAACACCAAAAATGGTGTACAAAAATTGGTGACAAGTACATTTACGAAAGTATCACTAATTCAGTCTTCTTACAAAAAGCTGTGAAATAAATAGACATGAAACTCACAACACACATTGCCAAGCACATGTGGTTTCCCAATGTAACATTAACTGTGTAATCATGATTTTTAGGGGTGGAGTCAAAATTAAAAAAATTAGAAAAAATTTTGTCGGTAAAAATTTAAGAAATAGCGAAATCAAGTGAAAATTGTTGACAAAGGGAAACTATGAATGAAAAAAAGAATAAAAGAATAACTCGATGCACGTTTTATAAAGAAAAAAAATAAAATCGACACTAAAGTTGCTCAGGAAGACAGCTGCATCGATATTTATTTTTTAGGTTATAGATGATGGTCGGTACGTAGGTTTCTGCATTCATCATTTTGGTTGTTTGATCCGCTGTTAGATGGTGCGAAGATATATTTCTGTGTGGTTTGCTTTATCGTCCCACCACGAGCCAATCACTGAGCACAGAAATTGTATCAGCGATTGGGATTGGCTCGTGCAATTGCATGTCCAAAAAGTAAGAGGGAAGGATTCAAGCGCTACTCTCCCTCGTGTCAAACTACAAACGGAGTAAAATTTCACTATCAGAATCTCAAATTTCGTTTTTCCAATTTCCAAACCGGATACGTTTTCCCCCGTACTTAAAACTCCATTTCCATTGCATTCGGATAATTCCAATGTTCGATTTTCTCTCAATCTCTCTTTGGATTAAATTTCCCATATTCCAGGGCTTAATTGCAGGTCAAAAGAGTCGAGAAACGAATAAGCAGGTCAAGTCTTGGTTAACTTTTTTTTTTCGAGACTATAAATTCGTAGAGCAGCGATTATTTTTTCGCCCTGTTAAAAAATGACTTCAGGCCCGTAGTAAAAAACTCCATTGAATCGCCAATGGCAACCAATGGTCCTCATACGACTCCATTGGACAATGAATGGGGACCCATTGAGATTTCCGCATTTTTCAATGGCGTATAGGAACGACCATTGATCAGTGAATGGATATCCATTGAAAAGTCACCATTGCCCAATGACGTCCATTGGACAGCAAATGCGGATGAACCGAATGATCACCATTACTCAATGATGCCCATTGGAAAGCAAATGCTGATGGACTGAGCCATCAGCATTGCCCAATGGTGTCCATTGGGAGGCAAATGCTGATGAACGAAATGATCAGCTTTACCCAATGATGTCCATTGGGAAGTAAATGCGGATGAACTAAATGATCAGCATTACCCAAAGATGTCCATTGGAAACCGCGTCGCGTGAGTTCCGAGACTTGGCGCGAGATGTCGCAGGACGGCAACCCGCTGAACTCCCATGCGGATTATGCGAAGAGTATGCTTATCTAGACGATTGTGAGCACGGAATATTAGCAGAAGTCGGTGTCCAAAAAATCCATGCAAGGAGTTCTTGCCGACTGATGCCCATGGGATAATCGCCCTATTCCGTTTGAAATGGGGAAGTCAATCCTCATTGGAAAATCCCTATTCGATTTCAAATGGGGAATTCAATGGCGAAAATGTCCTTGGGGCAATTCGACATTCATCTCCATTGGTTATTTTGGCAATGGAGAATGAATGGCGATTTTTCAATGGTGACGAATGGAGGTTTTTACTATTTGAAAGAATCTCAATTGATTATCGCCATTCATTCCCCATTGCCTACAAAAACCAATGGAGATGAATGCCGAATTGCCTATGGGGATTTTCTTCATTGAATCCCCATAGGATAATCCCCATTCCGTTTGAAATGGGGAAGTCAATCCTCATTGGAAAATCCTCATTCGATTTCAAATGGGGAATTCAATGGCGAAAATCCCCTCAGGCAATTCGGCATTCATCTCCGTTGGTTATTTTGGCAATGGGGAATGAATGGAGATTTTTCAATGGCGACGAATGGAGTTTTTTACTACGGGGATATATGGAAAAAAATACACGCAACGCCGGAGCGGCTTGATAAGGCGCGAATTCGAACTCACGCGAGAAGTACACTATCGTTCAAAAGTTTGGAGACACTCGCCCCGATTCCACGCCGCACAAAAAGTTTTAGTGGTCTTTTAAAAATGAAGATATTTTAATTCAACAAGCGGCGTTTCAAGGGAGACATGTTCAGCTTCATTTCACTTTTTCCAAAAAAAAAAATTCGATTTTTCTTTAACCCCCAGTACGTTCTTTGAAACATGGTCGTTTTGTAGCTTTTTTGGCGTTGAAATTTTGGCGCATGAGTCTTGACCCATGAACATTTTTTTTAAACAGTTTTTCGCATGAAAACTTGTGGGGAGAAGTATGAGCTTCAATTATGTTTTATTTTAAGTATCGCAGGATTTTTTTTCTCCAAAAATATTCAATTTTTCGCAAACAACGACCGTATTTATAAAATGTAGTCTAACGCTAAAACCGCTGGACTTTCGTAAAATCACTAAGAGGGTAAAAAGTTGCATATAATTATTCTGGATTGAAGACAATCTTTTTAGAATTTTTTTTCATAATTTTTTTTTTTCGAAAATTCTTATTGTCCACGAGACATTTTCTTATCTTAAACACACGGTTTTTGAAATTGAAAAACCTAATCTACCCAATTTTTTCATCGAAGAACTTCATTTATTTTAAGATAAAAAAATATCTCGTCGACAGAAAAAAAATTTCGAAAAAAAAAAATTTGAAAAAAAATTCCGAAAAAATTGCATTGAATCCAGATTGATCGTATGCAACTTTTTACCCTCCTACGGGTCTCACGAAAACCCAGTAGTTTTAGAGTTACGCGGAATTTTATAAATATAGACGTTTTTTGCAAAAAAATGAGTAGTTTAGCGAAAAAAAATCGTACAAAACTTTTTCAAAAACGAAATTGAAGCTTTCTCCCACAAGTTTTTCCCGCGAAAAACAGTTTCAAAAAATATTCATGGGTCATGCGCAAAAATTTCATTGCCAAAAAAAAAGCCGAAAACGACCATATTTCAAAGGGCTCACCGCGTAAAAAAAAATCCTGGAAAACGCAAATGAAGCTGAATATGTCCTCTTTAAAATTCCGTTTGCCGAATTGAAATATCTTCATTTTTAAAAGAGCAGTGAAACTTTTTGTGCGGCGCGGAATCGGAGCAAGTGTTTCCAAACTTTTGAGCGATAGTGTATATCGGGGGATTTCGTTCTTATCATATCCTTCTCAGCAATTTGCGTCGTTTCTTCTTCCCTCCTCGTTACGTCCGGGAAAAATCCTTCCTTTCTTTCGTTTTTACCGTTTTTTAATACTTTTTCTTTTCAATTTTCACGCTTCTCTGACAATTCGCGGAAGAGAGAGAGAGAGAGAGAGTGCAGTGTCCACGAGCTCGACGTGCAAAAGTTCCGTTTCTGTGTTCACCGGGTGTGCAATTGTCGCTTTGCCAAGCATTGGGTGCAGGTTATATGCTTGCTGGAGGAAACTCCACGAGACTTCATAATGGCGTTTAATTACCGACCTTTAACGACGAAAAAATTACTTTTTTTTTCTCTCGCACCAGCGTCATCTTTCTTTTTTAATAGCCGAAACCCGAGTAACATGAATAAGTCGAGCGATTTCGTGGTCGAAGAACCCATTACTTTAAACGATGTGTATTGGATAAGTTTGCCATTACAAATTACAAAAGTAACGTGTAATGAATGAATGTTCCATTACAAATGAAAATAGTAATGTGTAATGGATGTGTGTTCCATTACAAATAAAAAAGTAATGTGTAATGAATGCATGTTCCATTACAAATAATAAAAGTATAAAAGTAATGTGTAATGGATGCATGTGCCATTACAAATAAAAAAAATAACGTGTAATGAATGAGTAAAACAAGAATGAAGTAAAAATTACTCCAAAAAAATCACTAATATTCATACATTTACCACTACGATAATAAAGTAAACAAAAACTTGATACACACAAATTATTTTCATTGAAAAATTAATAGACTTACCTTTGAGCGAAATAAAATAATGAAACAGCAATGTGCAAGTTTCTAATGCGAGCACAGCAATTTTTCTATTTGTAATGGAATATTCTCCACTACAAATAACTTTTCTTCAATTGTAATTTGTAATGGAGCATTCATCCAGTACATATTATTTTTTTAATTTGTAATGGCACATCCATCCATTACACTTTACATTTTTATTTGTAATGGCACATGCATCCATTACACATTACTTTTTTTATTTGTAATGGCACATGCATCCATTACACATTACTTTTTTTTATTTGTAATGGAACACGCATTCATTACACATTACTCTTGTTTTTTTTAATGGTATACTTGTCCATTTCACATTATGCAGTGTAATAGGTAATGAATACCATAATGCATTATCAAAATAATGCATTATTTACAACTCTGGTGCGAATATCATCTCATCGAAAAGACAAAATTTACGGTTAATGAATGGAAAAAGTATTCTTTCAAAATGTAGCCTACAATCTGTAAAGATTCACAAATAACAGATTGAGGTTAATCATATAATAATGACATATATCATTGTTGCATGAATTGTAGTCGCTTTAAACCCCCACGTTTTATAGCAAACTTAACTAAAGATAACTAACTAACTAACTAACTAACATAACTTGACTAACTTACTAACTAACTTAACTGAACTTGACTAACTACAGATAATACTATCAGATAAGTATTTAGTTAGTTACAATCTTTATAATTGTGGTTAACCTATTTTCAGTCGGGGTTACCCCGAAATGTAAATGTCCTTTAAACTACTATATCAACATAGTTAACCATTTCTTCGACGTTTCTGTAGAATTCCACGGTATATTCAAAATGGGTCAAATTGACCCGACGAAGCTATTCAAACATTCGGCACGTGAAACGTATCGGTCACTATATCAACGAAACAATTCACAAACCCACTTACTACACTTACTACCACCAAATAAAGTGTAACTTACTACATCAAATGAAGTGCAACGTAAGTTACTAAATACTGAATCAATGACATCATAATTTTTTTTCGATTCGAAGATAACTAGCTAACTAACTAACTAACTAACTTAACTTAACTGGACTAACTACAGATCAATACTATCAGATAAATATTTAGTTATTTACAATCTTTATAATTGTGGTTAACCTATTTTCAGTCTGGGTTACTCCAAAATGTGAATGTTCTTCAAACTACTATATCAACATAGTTACCCATTTCTTCGAGGATTCTGTACAATTCCACGGTATATTCAAAATGGGTTAAATTGACCCGACCAAACTATTCAAACATTTGGCACGTGAAACGTATCTCACTTATCAACGAAACAATTCACAAACCAACTCTTTACACCGAATAAAGTCTAACGTAAGTTACTAAATACTGACCAATGGACATTGTTAATTTTTTCATTTCAATACCACAATAATTTATCAATGATTCATTCCAACATATTTCAAGGAGGATTTCAAGGATTGGCGCTTCATTTTGTACATAACCCCACGTTATTTAATTATTAGACTCCAAATTCAAAAAGTGGTCAACTATACTATTTAGTGTCATTATAAAGGATTAACAAGAAAACGCATATATCAGCGCGTATAATAAACACGGTGCAAAACTTTTGGCGAAAAAGTACCATCCTCCGAATAGTGGATATAATGGCGCTGGGGGGTTAATTCGATCGTCGAATAGCACAATAATCATAACAAACCAGGTACACCGAACCTGGTCGAGGTTGACGTTCACGGGATAACCTCTCGTTCTCTGCCCTCGGGGTCTGTGACACTGATTATAATTCAAACTGCGCGGATACAGAGAGGGAAGGGAGTTGAATAGAAGTCGCTTGATGAACCGTGGAGCGTTCAGTGACCTCGAGTTTGAGAGTCGGAAAATTAATTCGCGAATTGCGAGGGCGACTTTGAGCTCGGATAGGGTTTATTTTCTCAAACGTTTATAAAATAAAGTTGGGCGCGTCCCGAGTGTTTTCCGTGTCACAAATGCCCGCACTCAGAGGCAATTTTGTACGTGATAGCTATTCCAGAATACCACGATTGTTTTCGAAGTCTCGAATATTTTAATTCTCGCCATTTAACGGATTATACGCAGTCAAGAGACCGAAAAAAGTGATTTTGCAAGAATTTTTCTGGAAAGACATTTTAATTTATTAACGTACAAATTTATAGGCATATTTTTAGAACTGTCAACTTTATTTTGAATTTAAAAAAAAATCTAGTATTTAATCGAAGGAATAAGCAAAATATTTATTTTGAACAAAATGGCGGCTACTAAGAAAATTTTTTATGAAAATTTTTGCCTGAAATTGTTTATAAAGTGGGATATATTTATCGGTTAAAAAATCTTCGATTAATTACTAAAAAAATTATTCATAAAGCGCGTGTAAAAATTTGAGACTGATCGGTTATGTCGTTTCTGAGAAATCTTGCTCAGCGGCTTTAAAAACATAGTTTTGAGAAAAACGCGTTCAAATAGTTTCAAAAGCACTTTACAGATAGTAATTACGGGTTTACAAATATGGCTTAACCTCAAAAATATTTGTTGTATTAATATGAAATTTTCCGTGCATGTACTTAAATATATGGGGCATTCACACCGATTCGACCTGGGGCTGACCCTTCAACTCTTCGATTTTGTCCGCGATTTTTTATGGTTTTGTAGTAACTCTGAAAAGCACTCAGAATTTTTTAAACATTTTTTTAGAGTGATTTGACTTGACTATAATTTTATAAACGAATTATTTTTAGTCTAAATTAAAAACTCTGAAAAAATCACAAAAATCCCGTTTTTATATGAGAAATTTCAAGCGTTGAGCCGAAGTGGGCCCTTCTGTTTATAACAAGCTTTTTCGAATTTTTTTTTTTTTTTTAATAGAAGGAGGAACTTGAATTGAGTGGGTCGTTATCCAAATACTTTTGTATGAATTGTTTGGATAAGGGCTCACTCAATTCAGGCTTCTCCTCCTATTTAAAAAAATGTCAAATCGCTGAAAAAAAAATCTGAAAAAAATCCTGAGTGCTCTTCAGAGGTACTACAAAACAATAAAAAATTGCGGACAAAATCGGAGAGATGAAGGGTCAGACCCAGTGCGAAAGTGAAATTTAAAAAAACGATTTTTCAAACATCCTGACTGCGTATAACCCCTTAAGGGGGCGTACGTTTAATCAAGGGTTGAAGGAAAATATGAAATTCTCAAAAACTTTTAGCAAATAAAACTTTGAACGTTTTTTGATACAATATTCTTGCTCTATGAAGAGCCCTTTTTTGAGTCTCTTTAAATCTTTAATCTCTTCTAATATTCTAGAAACATTCACAAATGCTAAAGATCATTTTTTCTATAATTATGATCATTAAAAACGATCATTTCGGAAGAATTTTAATGCAGGGGATTATAAGGATTTTTCACAACAATGATGAGGAAAATAAAATGATGAAGTTTGACAAAAGTCTTTTTTAAATATCGTTTGATCGAAATTTTTTATTGATTACGGATAATCGGAACCGCATGAATTTTCGCGGTTTCATTGACCTCCGCACCCTCATCTATATCCGCCTAACGGATTCACTTCACGACCGTAACCAATTGCTCGTTTCCGACTGTTACGGGATTTGCATCCGTATTTGCATCCGTATATATATATCCGTATATATGTATGTATATATATATATATATACACACACACATACGTATTTATTCCCGATATTTCCATTTTGCCGTCAGTGCGCAATGTCCCCTTGCTTTCAAGTGCACGCGCTCTCCCATATAAATGCCCGTGCCCAATGTGTTTCCCCGTTTTGCTTCATCAAAGACCCTCCCCCCTCTCCGTTCCAATCGTTGTCCTCTTTCATTCGCCGGGAATTCAAAGCGGCTCTCGATCGACTGAAAATAAATTTGAAAGAGAGAAAAAACGCTAAGCGTCAAACGCATTCGCAATTACGTCAGACTCAGACCGAAAAATACCGCATCTCCGCAATTCCGGTTAGTTCGTATACCTTTAAAGTAGGAACAAGGGTTGCATATAGCTAAAAGTAGCATTGAAGCACGGAAAAAACGACTTAGTTGGTTTCCACCAAACAGCTTTGTGCTCTGAGCGCCAGACGAGAAACTGGTTAGATCAACTAGATAGTTGGTTAGGTCAACTAACTAACCCTATTTCTTAGTTACTACGACTAAGTCGTTTTAAACACTTAATTGTGGTAACTAAGGAATAATTGGTTGGTTAGTTGACCCAAACAACCGACTATCTAGTTGATCTATCTCTTAGTTACCACAATTAAGTCGTTTTAAACACTTAGTTGTGGTAACTAAGAAATAAGGTTGGTTAGCTGACCTAACCAACCAACTATCTAGTTGATCTATCTCTTAGTTTCCACAATTAAGTAGTTTAAAACACTTAGTAGTGGTAACTAAGAAACAAGGTTGGTTAGTTGACCCAACCAACCAACTATCTAGTTGATCCATCTCTCAGTTACCACAACTAAGTGGTTTTAAACACTTAGTGATGGTAACTAAAAATAAGGTTGGTTAGCTGACCCAACCTACCAACTATCTAGTTGATCTCTCTCTTAGTTACCACAACTAAGTCGTTTTAAACATTTAGTGATGGTAACTAAGAAATAAGGTTGGTTAGCTGACCCAACCAGCCAACTATCTAGTTGATCTCTCTCTTAGTTACCACAACTAAGTCGTTTTAAACACTTAGTGGTGGTAACTAAGAAATAAATAAGATTGGTTAGTTGACCCAACTAACTATCTAGTTGATCCAACCAATTTCTCGTCTGGCGCTCAGAGCACTAAGCTGTTTTGAACCAACTAAGTCGTTTTTTCCGTGAATATATATATTTCTCCCTTCATCAACTATGACACGCGACCCACTTACGTGATTGCGTTAGAAAATTTCATGCTAATTTCCGGGTGCTGACTCTTTTTTTTCTCCCTCACTCATACTTCGTGCATGAATACATTACTCCACAGTCGCACTCTTTTCATTCATGCGCGTATACATGTAATATCTATATATATACACGCGACGTTATTAAGTTTCCTACCTCCACCCACGCAGATGAAACCACTCTGTGATTTTACGAGAGTACTTTTAGCGGAGTAGCTTGAAGAGAAAGAAAAACTAAAAAAAAAAACACAACGTTCATTCCTTGTATCTTCGACTCTTAAGAAGGTTGGCTGCAAATAACAAAAATTAGAAGAGCTGGGCAAATACTAATACTTGGTGAATAATAATTTTTTTGATTGAACGATATCAGCGAATTATTTCTAAAGTGTTAAAAGGCCTTGAGGGGACCGAATCAGCGTCGAAAAGCCGATTTTTGGACATAAATATAAATGTACATTGAATACTTGTAAACCTGACCAATGGTCCATCGTTTGACGTATCAAATGGAGAATTTTTTTAGGCTAGTTGGGATTCTTAAGGTGCAGCGGTTCTTTCATAAATAAATTTTTGGATTTCACTACACTGCGCACGATCCTGACCAAACCGTTTGACGGATCTTATTCTGCGGCCCGAATTTTAAGTTCTTAAGATCTATCTGAAGATGAAACTTTTCATTGAACTCAAGTTGGAACTTCAGATTGAACTTAAGTTCCAATTTAAGATGGATCTTAATTTTGAACTCGTGTCACTGCATGTAAGTTCATACTTAAGTTCAAACTTTAGTGCGAACCTCATCTTATGTTCAAACTTAAACTTGGTTTGAAGTTTTATCTTGTGGTTCATCTCGAGCTTGAACTTGACTTCAATCTTCTTTCATCGCCTTCCTCGACCGTGTTTTTTGACATAAGTTCTGTAAATGATTAATTTCGATCGAACTTAAGTTTAAGCTCAAAATGGATCTTAAGTTCAAACTTCAAACCGAATAAGTTTCATCTTGAGATCGATCTGAATTTCGCACTAAAATTTGAACTCAAGTATGAACTTATAATGACCCAAGTTCAAACTTAAGATTCATCTTCAATTAGAACTTAAGTTCGATCGTAAGTTCCAACTTGAGTTCAATGGAAAGTTTGATCTCAAGTTTCATCTTAAGATCTTAAAATACAGGCCTACGACGTCTCATTTTCCTCGTAACACTTTTCCAGACTGCTTAAGTGCGGCACATTTTTTTTAGGACCTTGTTATGAAGTTACAGGCCATTTTGTGAATTTTTGACTAATTTTTTTTTTCGAAAAGTGGCAAATCGTTAGTGGGCCTGCTGTAATAGTTAATATTTTGTGTCGGCAATGCAGGGATCCAATTATAATGTTAGTATTCAGACTGCCCAGCCAAGCTTGTTTCATCGGCTACAGAAGGAAAAGTTCTTAACATGAACGTTTACGAAGGGCAATCATTACGAACGAGGCAACACTGAGAGAGGATGAAATTAACGGGATGAGGACAGGTTGCATCTTCTACTGAATCTAAGGCGATCTAAACCGATGTGCAGTTTGTCGCCGAGCATGGTCATAGCATCCTTTAATTATTCCACGGGGACTTCCGGTCGAGACCTCAAAACTGGAACCATGGAGGAGTGAGGAAGTGCGGAAGTGAGAAGAGAGAGAGAGAGAGAGAGAGAGAGAGAGAGAGAGAGAGTCGAGCAGTAATTAATGCGTTCAAGCTCCCGTGAAGCTTCGCCAATTCTCTTCGGGCAGACAGGCAAAGCACATCTATATGGGTCATTCCATGTCAAATCGTATATTACTTATACATTTATATTAAAATAAATAAAAACGAAATTCAATTATGTTTCTGTTTTTACATTCATGTCATTGATTGAAATTTGTACTGCTCAAAATTACAAAATTACATGATTGCTCAACTTTCCTTAACTTTTCGGTAACTAATAGTTTTCAAAAAATTAAAAAAATAAAATTGAAAAATTAAAAAAATGGTAAAATTTTGAATTTTGCATAATTTTTGAAACAAATTTTTTAAATTATTTTCTCATCATAGAACTTTGTTTTATGATAGAAAAAAACTTTTAAGTTTCATCGAAATTGGAAGGGGTCGATTCCAACTATTGGTCGATTTGACATGGAATGACTCATATATATATATGCGCTAATATATGGAATTAGCGTTTGATGAGAGATTTTCGAAAATCATTGAATCTCAATATGCAACATTTACCGAATAAGCTCATTCGATTCACGGAGCACTGATTATGATTATGGTTATGAGCACTCAGAATTTCCAAAAAAAAAAAATCGATTGATCGAGAAGAATTCTTGAAAAATCACTTTTTTGGCCTCCTGACTGCGTATAACCCCTTAATGAAAGATACATTATGTCATCGTCGATATTATATCGGGTTAATATTTTTAACCGGTATTAATACGTTGCTTAATTTAGAGTTTTGGTATTAATTACGAAATCAGAGAATATCGGTTCGTCGCGGTCCGTTCAATAAGTTCCACTTCCGGTATATCTTTGACTCGATTAATTAGTAATTAGCGCAAGTGGGTGTGGCGCTTCATCGCCATCTCTCGCTTTTTATCTCTCCCTCTCTCTCCCTCACTCGGTTTCATGGGTACACTTCGATTCTCCATATCGCGCCTCGGGACCCCTATTTCAATTTTCCTTTGCCCCTGTGTATGTCGCATCCTTTATCAGCCGATGAGCTTCCACGGCTTTGATACTTCACCTCGTCATCGAGGGGCTCAAGGGTAAAAGTTCTATTTCCGTCGCTACATAAACTTCGAATTCCCAATCAATCCTCCCTCATTCACAGTTTACTACAATTAAAATTTGAACGAAATTCAGGACTTATTATCTTTCCATCAATTTATCAATCAGTATGAAGTCGGTCGAATTGATTTTTAACACTTTTCATGGACATTTTTCATGCGATAACAAAAAAAATTGTTGACTCAACCAACTATCTTAGTGCTCTGAGCGCCAGACGAGAAATTGGTTGGATCAACTAGATAGTTAGTTGGGTCAACTAACTAACCCTATTTGTTAGTTACCACAACTCAGTCGTTTTAAACACTTAGTTGTAACTAAGAAATAAGGTTGGTTAGCTGAGCCAACCAACCAACTATCTACTTGATATATCTCTTAGTTAACACATCTAAGTCGTTTTAAACACTTGGTTGTGGTAACTGAGAAATAAAGTTGGTTAGCTGACCCAACCAACCAACTATCTACTTGATCTATCTCTTAGTTAACACATCTAAGTCGTTTTAAACACTTGGTTGTGGTAACTGAGAAATAAAGTTGGTTAGCTGACCCAACCAACCAACTATCTACTTGATCTATCTCTTAGTTACCACAACTAAGTCGTTTTAAACACTGAGTTGTGGTAACTAAAAACTAAGGTTGGTTAGCTGTCTCAACCAACTAACTATCTAGTTGATCTATCTTTTAGTTACCGCAACTAAGTCGTTTTAAGCACTTAGTTGTGGTAACTCAGAAATAAGGTTGGTTAGTTGACCCAACCAACTAACTATCTAGTTGATAGATCCCAAGGGAATGATTTTTCGCATAAACTTGATTTGTTGATATTTTGGATGAAAAACTTCGTTTTCTAATTGTTTAAATTAACAATGGATCGCGATATGAGACGGTATCAAACTTATAAAATGCATTTTCCACCCTGGATATCAAGGAAATGGTGAACTTTTGGAATTACAATGCTTTTGATTTACAATGGCAACCACGTTCTACCGCGGAACTACCAACTTTTCTCATTAGATTTTTCATTTTTTTTTTTTTAATTTTTTTGTAATTGTACGTCAAATGTCGATATAAGCTATTATGCAAGGTTTTGGCGCAGAGGGTGCACACACGACTGAGAATGAAGCGATGTACTTTTTCGAATGATTTTTTTTTATTTCCCTTTCATTTCTCCCTCACGGTCTCTATCCGGAAATCCGGTGAAGGAATTTTCCGTTCGTTTTCATTTCGTTGTTTACTTTTTCATTTTTTCCCTCCTCCTCCGCCTCCCTCGTTCATTCGGGCATTCGTTTCACTCGTTCTTTCGAGTGAGGAACGATGCATGAAATAAGCTGCTTTTTCGACCGAGAGCTCGGATACCAGAATAAACGTAAAATAATGAATGCGAGGTATTAATTAGCATTTTCATCAGCAAACATAATCCTAATGGATGTATAATGAATGTAAGGATAAAAGAAGCTGCGAGTGAGTATCTGAATTGATTGTACCTAATTTTGATAAAGCGGAAAAAATATGTCGATGGGGATCGCTGAAGAACAAATGTTTGTTTTTTTTTCGACTTTTCAAGTCTGGAAAATCCACACGGAAAAATTTTAGTATACTAATTCGTGTAAAACGATAAGTTGAGTGACCCCTCATAACTTAATTCCAGGACTACTGACCCCGCACAAGTTCACTAATGACGCATAACTTGATTCCAGGATAGCTGTATATATGGGGCATTCCACGTCAAATCACGCGGTCATCGGTCTGACCCCCTCGGATTTTGATGTCCAATGAATCGTGGGTTTCGTTTGGCCCAAAATATGACCTCAAATTTTTAGAAATTTTTATTTCATTTTTTAGGGGTCGCCCCAACTAAAAAATCATTAAATCGAGGAAAAACATAAAGAGAAGCCTTTTTTTCATTTATGACATTTCTTTCACAGAAACTAGGGCCCAGGTATTTTCGTCATAGTTCGATAATGGGCCAAAAATAATCACTATTTTTTTAAATTATTTTTTAAAATAATTTCTTATTTTTATTGTTTCTTGTAGTGAGAATAACAACAACAAAAATATTTTCCTAGTGAAAGTTGATTTCTTTTTCTGGGTTTAAGAGTGAAATGACAACATTTTTCGAAAATTTATTGGCCTCGCCGATTTGAAATAAAACAGATGATTCAAACAATTGAAAAAAAAACAAAGTAATTATTTTTGGCCCATTATCGAACTATAACGAAAATATCTGTTTTGGGCCCTAACTAAATACTTATCTGATAGTATTATCTATAGTTAGTCAAGTTTCTGTGAAAAATTTCATTAATTTAAAAAGGCCCCTCTCTATGTTTTCCCTCAATTTAATGATTTTTTAGCTCGGGCAACCCCTAAAAAATGAAATAAAAATTTCTAAAAATTTGAGGTCATATTTTGGCCAAACGAATCCCACAATACATTGGACATCAAAATCCGCGGAGGTTAGGCCGTTGACCGCGTGATTTGACGCGGAATGTCCCATATATATAATATATTGGTAATTAGGGATCGTTGATATTAAATTGCGAGAGAATTATTTGAGGAATTGAGAGTTGCTAAAATTTTGAAAAATACGAAGAATGATGATGAGGAAATCGTTGGAATTAAAAAAGTTATAGTTTTCCCCCATAAAATAAGTTCCTAGGCTCGAATTTTAAGTTCTTAAGATCACAAATTTCTGCACATTTTTTAATATTTTTCCACCCTTACTGTTTCAATTTCAACTCCTTTAGCGACTATTTAAAAAGTCCTGCGCGGCCACAAAATTTAATATGCTCGGTCGGTAAAGTAGAACGTTTTTACATGCACTTTAAATCGTTTGCTCGTCGTTGATAGCAATTAAAACGGCGATAGGTTGTTGTGTAACTCGACTGTCGCAAGGATGAAGAAAATTAATTGGAAATATACTATTTTCTGCTTCTGCACTGAGTGTAAGCTTCCAATTACCCTTTAAGAAAGGATATAATGGAGTGGCAATACATACAAACGGAGAAATACGCGCTGTCTTTTTTTTCTTCCTCCGGACAGTCTGTAATTAATGATGCGTTGCGAGAAACTCTCGAGCATATATCCGGTCTGTATATATACGTACATACGTGCGATTGTGTCGAATGGATTCGAGTTTTATTCACCTCGATGAAAAGAGGGAGCTACCTACACTCATTAATCTCTTCGTGCTGTGAATCGGAAAGAGACTCTCTGCGAACTCTTTCTCCTGGATAAAAAATCGTATTGGACGTTCTGATATATTTATATATGGGGTATTCCCGCTGAAATTTTCACGTCCGAACCAGGACCCTCTTGAATAATTATGAATTTTTTTTTTCGAAAAGTATTCTGAAAAATAACAGACACGTATTTTTTCGTTAAGGCCGACAATTGATATTTTTCGTCGTACGATTTTAATAAAAAATCCGAATTTTTCACTTTCCCTCTACTCTTAAGAGGAGGCTAAATACCGACACTAACACCTCGAAATTGCCATCCAAACTTGCTCTTATACAAATAGATGGAATTGAATAAAATTTTAACAACATCATGAGAACAATGGCAGGAATGAAGCCTCACTAAGAATTTTTCGAAAAACAAAAAAAAAATTTACAGATTCATTTACCACCAAAAAACTGTAATTGAAAAACTTAAATTATTAAACTATTACTGCATTTCGGGTAAAACCGTAACCGTAAAAAGACGTTTTCGACATTATTTTATCAAAATGACACGCCGTAAGTTTGGATGGCGCATCAAGAGACAAATGTCGATGAATTGTAGTTTTATTGAAAAACGAAATGGCGAAATATAGTTCACAGACGTGCGAGTGAGGGCAGCACCATGGATTCTTACGAGTAACCTATGATATTTAGGGGGCTCGAATGAGTTTGTTGGCATTAGCTGTAACGCATTTTAGCCTCTCAATTGACAATTAATTGTTAATTAATTTATCCCCCTCTTAATTGTCAAAATGTAATTAATTTTCATCCACGGTTGTTGGAGAAAGACTGGACGACGATGATACGTCGATAATGTAGGGATTGAATAAAAATGGTATTTAGCCTCCTCTTAACACGTAGTATCTTGATAATTCGAGATTCTATCGAAAAACGCTTCGGACAAAACTTGTTCGTTATAAAACGTGGAAAACAATTGATATTAAAAAAAAAATTGTTGGCACACGAAAGTTTGTTTTTACTTCATAAAACACAAAAAAACGTTTTTTCAACAAGGATGCCACCTCGAATTATAAAATATAAAAAAATTTAAATTCTATAGAAAATCACGAAATTTTTGAGACCAGAATGAGAATGGCAAGATCACAATTTGCAAAGCTACAGCCAATCGAAGTTTTGTCTTGACCTTATTTTTGAGCCAGATCATGCAGAACTACATGTTCTCAAAAAATTGTACACAGAAATACATTTGAATATTTACTCAATTATACATACGTATATTATTTCATACAAGTATGGAAGAATATACGTATGTATAATTAAATATTGCGTATAACGTACACGTAATATACATACGTATATTTAACGTAACGTTAAATATACGTATGTATAATTAAATAAATATTCAAATGTATTTCTGCATATAATTTTTCGAGAATATATAGTTCTGCATGATCTGGCCCGAAAATAAGGTCAAGACGAAACTTCGATTTTGCGGATTTTGATCTTGCCATTCCCATTCTCGTCTTAAAAATTTCGTGATTTCCTATAAAATGTTTACAATTTTTTTTATCTTATAATACGAGGTGGCGTACTCACTGAAAAAACGTTTTTTTGTGTTTTATGAAGTAAAAACAAACTTTCGTGTGCCCACCATTTTTTTTTTTTAAATATCAATTGTTTTACTCGCTTTATAATGAACAAGTTTTGTCTGAAGCGTTTTTCGATAGGATCTCGAATTATCAAGATACTACGTGTTTAGAGTAGAGAGATAGTGAAAAATTTGGATTTTTTACTAAAATCGCACGACGAAAAATGTTAATTCTCGGCCTTAAAAAAATACGTGTCTTTTCTTTTTTAGAATAATTTTCGGAAAAAAAATTTCATCATTATTCAAGAGGGTCCGGGTTCGGACGTGAAAATTTCAGCGGGAATACCCCATATACACATAAATGTACATAACATACACACAATTTATATGGGTAACGTTGGGTGTATATTTCATTCGGTTCATTGAAATAATAAATCGTGGATTTGAAAAGCAACTGCGCTATTCATTTATTTTATGGATATAAAACGTAAATAAAGTTTGCTCACATTGAGGAAAAATTTAATTCCGTACATTCGGAGAAATTAGATCGCATTAAATGCCGGACTATTTGATAATTAAAGAGATGAAGAGTGTCTCGTTAAATAATCAGGAGCTTTTTTTTATCGAGATTTTGTTAAATCATTTGCCGCAGAACTGGCAAAAGTACGAGAAAGTACCTTAAGTGCAAAGTAAAAAGTACCGTAAGTACTTGAAGTATTAAGTGCCCAAATGAGAACTCAAATGTAAGTACTAAAACTTACGAGATATACCTGAAAACTTGAAAAATACTTGATTTTTCAAAATCAAGTATTTATTACTCAAGTATCAAGTAACAAGTATTGTAAAGATACTTGATTTTTCAAGTACTTGAAGTACTGCGTACTTATCACTTGAAGTACTTCAGATTTAAAGTGCTTGAAGTACAAGTACTTGAAAAATCAAGTATTTTTCAAGTTTTCAGGTATATATTGTAAGTTTTAGTACTTACAGTTGAGTTCTTATTGTCATTTGATTTTGATTCGAGTACTTTTTTGTTTCAAATCACATTTTCACCTTGCGCAATACACTGAGATTAGGCTGAAGTAATACTTGAAGTACAGAAAAGTATTTGAAACTTTAAGTACAATACTCGAAGTACAGGCCAAGTACTTGAAAATTTGAGTACCCGTAGTAAAAAACTCCATTCGTCGCCATTGAAAAATCTCCATTCATTCCCCATTGCCAAAATAACCAACGGAGATGAATGCCGAATTGCCTAAGGGAATTTTCGCCATTGAATTCCCCATTTGAAATCGAATGAGGATTTTCCAATGAGGATAGACTTCCCCATTTGAAACGGAATGGGGATTATCCTATAGGAATTCAATGAAGAAAATCCCCATAGGCAATTCGGCATTCATCTCCATTGGTTTTTGTAGGCAATGGGGAATGAATGGCGATAATCAATTGAGATTCTTTCATATAGTAAAAAATCCATTCGTCACCATTGAAAAATCGCCATTCATTCCCCATTGCCAAAATAACCAATGGAGATGAATGTCGAATTGCCCCAAGGACATTTTCGCCATTGAATTCCCCATTTGAAATCGAATAGGGATTTTCCAATGAGGATTGACTTCCCCATTTCAAACGGAATAGGGCGATTATCCCATGGGCATCAGTCGGCAAGAACTCCTTGCATGGATTTTTTGGACACCGACTTCTGCTAATATTCCGTGCTCACAATCGTCTAGATAAGCATACTCTTCGCATAATCCGTATGGGAGTTCAGCGGGTTGCCGTCCTGCGACATCTCGCGCCAAGTCTCGGAACTAACGCGACGCGGTTTTCAATGGACATCTTTGGGTAATGCTGATCATTCAGTTCATCCGCATTTACTTCCCAATGGACATCATTGGGTAAAGCTGATCATTTCGTTCATCAGCATTTGCCTTCCAATGGACACCATTAGGCAATGCTGATGGCTCGGTCCATCAGCATTTGCTTTCCAATGGGCATCATTGAGTAATGGTGATCATTCGGTTCATCCGCATTTGCTGTCCAATGGACGTCATTGGGCAATGGTGACTTTTCAATGGATATCCATTCACTGATCAATGGTCGTTCCTATACGCCATTGAAAAATGCGGAAATCTCAATGGGTCCCCATTCATTGTCCAATGGAGTCCTATGAGGACCATTGGTTGCCATTGGCGATTCAATGGAGTTTTTTACTACGGGTAGAATTACTTTTTAAGTAATTGCAAATTTAAGTACAGTGCTTGAAGTATATTTTAAGTACTTCAAGTACGTCGCAAGTACCGGGTACTTTGAGTACTGCCTAGCTCTGATTTGCCGTAATTTGATTGCGCCCGGAAAACATCCCTTTAACGATTTATCGATGAGAATAATAGATAATTATCAAACGCCAAATCAGATTGATTTGCCTGAATAAACGTTCCATAAATCGAAGCTATTTGGTACATTGAAAATCGATATCGATTGTGAATTCAATTCCGGTGCTACAAAACAGTGCAATTTTTGTTAACTTTTTTCTTGATTCTAATAAAAAAATGTTTCTAAAAATTGACGTGTATTTCATCAGAAATTACAAAGCAATAATGTTCAAGACAAAAATATGGATTTTTCGTACTAAATATTATTAATCACTTCGACGGCGCGTTTCGAACATTTTAAAAGAGAATTAAGAAATTTTGGCGCTGAGAAAAAATTGCGAAAATTCCACCTTCTTGACGTTCTAATTCAGATTTCTCCCTTAACTGGTCAGTCAGGAGGTCGAAAAAAGCGATTTGTCAGGAAATTTTCTAGAAATATTTTAATGTACTAACGTAAAAATTTATATACATATTTTTGTAACTTTTAACTATATTTTCAATATTTTCTTTTTCAGAAATAGTGATTCTTGAAGCCGCTGTAGTCAATGTCCGGGAGATCCTCGAAAAAAGGCGTCTTGCGGTAAGCACGATATCTCTGGATTGGATCATTCAAAATAATAAAAAAATAAGAAAGATTACGTCCATACAAGGTATAACCTAGTATTTAATCAAAGGAATGAGCAAAATATTTATTTTTAACAAAATGGCGGCTTCTCAAAAAGAAATTTCGATTTTTCAGAAAAATTGTTGCCTTAAATTGTTTGTAAAATGGAAAATATTGATCGGTGAAAAACCTTCGATCAATGACTAAAAAAAAATATATATAAAGCCTGTGTAAAAATTTGAGACTGATCGATTCTGCCGTTTTTGAGAAATCTTGCTCACCGACTTTAAAAACACATTTTTGAGAAAATCGTGTTTAAAGTTTCAATTACGGGTTTACAGATATGCCTGTAACTTGAAAAATATTTTTCGGATTGACATGAAATTTTCTGTGTATATAAAAGTGTTGGGCAACAGCAAATACATGCTTCACCAAATTACATGTTTATATGCATTTGTAATTAAAAGGCCCAAAGTAATGAATAATTAAATGTAATTTAATTAATATGCTTGAAGTAACGAGTAATTAAATTAAATTTAATTACAAATGCTCAAAGCAATGGTTAATTAAATTGTTCATTAGCAAATCGACTTCGGCTTATCCTTGACTCCGGCAGATGGTAATATTTTAATTAAATTAAATTTACTTATAAATGCTCAAAGTAATGGGTAATCGTATGAAGTTTAACTGAAATGCTCGAAGTAATGGGTAATTAAATTGAATTTAATTGAAATGCTTGAAGTAATCGGCAATTCAACTTAATATAATCATCCATTACTTCGAAAATTTTAATTAAATTCCTTTTGATTTCAAATGTAAATTTGAAATTTGTAATTCCTCGTTACTAAATTACTTAGAGAATTTCAATTAAATGTAATTTAATTACCTATTACTTCGAGCATTTGTAATTTGGTAACATGTATAATTACAAATTTGCCTATCTCTGGTACATACTTATATAAATGTACATTACGAAAATGAAATTTAAAAAAAAATCGGTTTTTTTTCGAAAATCCTGACTACGTGTTACCCCTTAACCAAGATGCACTGTAAAAAATGTTATTAAATTTAATATACAAAAGTATATTAAATTTCAAAAACAAGTATATGAAATCGAAATTAATATACAAGGTATTGGAAAATTAACAATTTCATCTTAAATATAATATTTGTATATTAAAATTAAAAGAGTGAGCATTGAAAATTAATATACCCGTATATGAAAACAGTTTTTGTATACTTTTTCGCAATTTTCAAATACATTATTGAAAATTAAAACACTTATTTCTTAAAATTGCAATCAACCATTGAATTTTTTTTTCAATATTGTAATGAAGTTTAATATACAGTATAGGAATTTTCAATAACAAGTATACAAACTCGAAATTAATATACATGGTATTGGAAAATTAACAATTTCATCTTAAATTTAATATTTGGATATTAAAATTAAAAGATGAAAGTTGAAAATTCAAATCCCCGTATATTAAAATGGTTTCTATATGCTTTTTCGCATTTTTAAGATACATTATTGGAAATTAATACACTTATTTTCCAAAATTACAATCAATGTTAGCGGCCGTGCTAGTTGACGCATCCACCGCTATGCGTCGCATGCGCTCGGACCTCTGTGCCCAAGCGAAATAGGCGTATGACGGTGTTATATACCGGACGGCCAGCGTGCCCAATAGCCCAATATACTTACCTGGCGCAGAGGTTACCGTGATGATTAAGGCGGTTCCTCCAGGGCGAAGCTCTTCTATTGCACTTTCGGTCGAGCTGACCCTTGCGAATATCCCTAATGTGGATATCTCGGGCGTACAATTTTAGTTGCACTGTGAGAAATTTTTGTATTAAATTTAATAAAAAATTATGAAGTTTTTATGCATATACATGATACTAAATTTTATATACAATGTGTACAGTAATATTCCAATATAAGTATATGAAAAATCAAATAACGTCTTTTAATTTTAATATACAAAAGAATATTAATTTTCATATCTTTTTTCATGATTCTGCTTTAAAAATCATACTATGTATTGAAATTTTAATATACCAACGTATATTAAAATTAATATATTGTATATACATAAAAACTTCATATTTTTTTTATTAAATTCAATACAAAATTTTTTTACAGTGTGAGTCTCTAGAATAGCCTACTTTGCTGTTATGGCAAGTCGAAAGCGATCTATTTCTACGGATATTGGATATCGATCGTTCCTTCTCGATGAGTGCGAGCAAATCGATACACAGTTTGTCGTATCGATTGCTTTTTATCATTGTGTTTGCAGTAGGGTCGAATTGCCCGATATATTCGTTTCTCGATGAGAGCGTAACACACACTTTTCCTTAGTTCCACGTATTACTGGAAGTTACATGTTACACCGCGAAGTTACATGTTACATCGTTCTGGTTTACCCAGCGCAGTGATCAAGTTCAATAAGTGCTTGTTTACTTGAACAAAAAGCCCGCGCACGGAAAAAAATGATCAGTGAGAACTGCTGAGATTCCCATTAATTTTTACAGTTTTCCCCAACAACAGCGCCTCCTGGAAAGGCAAACAGTGAAATTTGCGTATTTCTTTAATACAATATACAGATGTCACGTATGGCATAGTACATGCCCATCAGACGAATTTTTACAGTGTGGAACAGTAAAATGTACACTACGTGAAATGTTATATTTCTGTTGTATCCGGTGAACTTTTTACACATTTCACATTGTAAAAATTATCCAGGGTCCGTGAAAAAATTATAGTATACATTGTAAAAATTTAAAAGAACGTAGTATATTTTGCGGTACGTTTTTTTATTTTTCACTGAAAATACTGCAATTTCTAAAATAAATAATAGTGTAATGAAACGTTTCGATATTTGAATAAATTCCAATTAATTCAAACATTGCAATAAACCATTATTTATCCTCGCTCAGGCTCATAACTACGAGGGCTTGTACTTGACTAATTAATCGTGAGATCAATTAATGAAGCGAATCTAGTTTAAACTCGCACCCATAAAGAGCACGAGCGTCACCGAAATGCAATGGTGATCTATTAAGAAAATGTAGTCTTCAGTCCATAGGATTACTCAACCACAGAACGCGGGTGATGTTCCAACAATTGTACGTCAATTGAGGACGCCGATGTTGGTAATACATTGGACCTTATAGGGGCTCGGTAGCTCTCTCGCTGGCGCGAGAGGGCGCGCCGTCCGACGCTATCTAGCGGATCTTGGGCGAAACGCAGAGATCGTGGCCTGCCGCAGGTCGTCCCGTTACAGTGCCACACTGTAAAAATTGAAATCGACGTTGCATATTTTGCGGCGCGCATTTGATTTTTCAATGGGAACACTGCAATTTCTAATTATGTGCTTTGAACATTCTACAGAGACCATTGTAAATTTTACAGTTCAAACACAGTGGATTTCGTCGTTTCTGCTTGTTATTTCCACTTTGTCATTTTTTCGCGGTGAACATTGCATTTTTTACAGTGTAAATCAGCATTTATAATGGTTTGAAAAGTAGAAACTACATTAAATCCATTAATTTATAATGGATTCCCAGTAAAACGCCTTAATTACAGTTCTTAACCGTATATTCTGCATTGAATTCAGTAATTTTTCAAATATTACACATGAATTGTCACTGATCATTTTTTTCCGTGCGGGCTTTCGACTAAAAGGCACGCGATTATACAATACTGACAAACAAAAGGGCCGTAAATCCACCAACGATTCGACGATCAATGTGCTCGGGGGCTAGTCGCTTGTTCTGGAAAAGTCAGTGTGGTGGGGAAAAATTCGTAAATTTCTTATTTTTAATAAGCAGGGGAGGGTGGGGCACGACAGCCGCCCTGGAAAACTTTTTTAACCTTCGATGGTCACAATGGGTCAAAACGACCCCACCACTACTTTTCTTTTTTCTTCTTTATGAATTTTTTTGAACATATAGTCGTTTGATTTTTTATAAACTAATTTTCAATACATCAACTAGAATGTTTGAAGGATGTTCTGTAATTTTTTGAGATTTTTCCAACCGATAGTTTGGTCACAATACTTGTTCAAATATGGACAGGGTCAAATCGACCCAGATAAGTGTGTCCACCGAAGGTCAGGATTGCCAGTGAGTCACTAGTGTCACTATTTTTTACTATTTTAAAATCGTGTCACTTTTCTCACTATTTTCGAAATTTGGTCACTATTGTCACTATTTCAGAGCTCAGAAGTGGTGAGAATAAAGGTGCCGGTTAGAATAGGGGACGAATTTGTACCTCGCCTCGCTCACTACGATAAACTCGCGTGGGGGACAAATTTGCCCCGCGCGAAATCACTTTCAATACACCGTGTTCTGTTTGACATGCCTTTTTTTTAAGAGGTGGTTCTACTTGAAATTTTAGAATCGGCCAATCTGAAGTGAAGTTATGAGCACTTGAAATTTCGCGATTCTCAGGTGTTTGAAAATGGGGCAAAAATTGAACGAAAAAACTTTTTGATGAAATTTCTTAGAAATTTTGATTTTTTGGGAAAACTATTGGTAAATTCGGGTTCAGGGGAAAAAAATACATCGATATAAGGTTTAAAAAGAGAAACATTGAAAAAATTTTTTTTCGCATTTTGGCCGCCACTAGATCTGTTCACTAAAATAGCTGTAGCTTTTTTTCTAGATGAAATTCCGGTTTCGACTTGAACTCATTCTTTTCGGGATCGTTGAAGCTTCGAAATGCCGCTTGGTTCATCGAATTCGGACAATTTTTTAATTTTTGGCAGATTTTCAAAGTCTGATCATCGATTTTTGCAAATTTTTTAAGGCATACCCCTTTTCATTTTTTTTGGAGATTTTCAAACGGCTCTCATTTCTACAAAAATTGAGGTATCGGAATGAACCAAACGCCATTCTCTAAGTTCAGTGACTGCCTTTAAGTACGAAAAAGAAATTTTTGAATCGGTCGAACCGAAGTAAAGTTACGAGCACTTGAAATTTCGCTATTTTGAGGTTTTTGAAAATAGTGCCAAAATTGAGCGAGAAATTTTATTTTTAGTTTTATCGTCTGCAAACGTTATTTCGATGGGAAATTCACCGCTGATTGCGAATCATGCAGAGTTTTTGTCGAAAAAAAATGTATTCATGAGAAAAAGCAAGGAAAAACTAAAAAAAAATATATTTAAATACACCGTGTTCTTTTTGATACGCTTTTTTTAACCCTTTTCCTATGGGGACTCCTCTGAAATTTTTTTCACGATTTCAGAGGAGCCCGCATAGAAAAAGTTGTTCGTATTGATGGGTAGAACCCTTAAAAAAAGGCACATACAAAAAAACACGATGTATATGGTGTGCGAGATCTACTTTGGCTTTAGATTGTTATAAATCTATGGTAAGTGTACAATAAATTTTCTTTCATATGGTATCACTAAAATGACAAATTTGAAGGAAAAAAAAGTAACTTTCAAGTTTGTCTTGTCTTGACCTTTATTTACTCTCCATATCCTACAAATTTCTCATGAAAATACTGCAAATGAGCTCTGAAATGGTGAAAAAAATACGACTAGCTTTCACAAAGGCGCCTAAATTGGTAGGGAAAATGTCACTATTTTGTCACTATTCTACTATTTTTGACCCTCTGAAGCGCTGGTCACCCTGCGGAAGGTTAAAGTTGAAAAAACATTTTTAAGATTAATACAACTTTTTTAAAATTATTTTTTAGAGAATTGCTAATCAATTTCATACACAAGCTCGCCTAACTCTTACAATACACCCGATTTGTCAAAATTATCTTGTCTTATAATTGTTTGTTTATTCAAAAAACTTCTATAGATTAAAATAAATCTTTTGAAAAGAATCCTAATCACACACGAAACGTAAAAATAAGGACACAACTTATTAATCATCATACTTCATCGACAACTTTATTTTTTTTATCAATTTTACATGGATTGAATAATACGATTTTCAATAATTCGATCTTTGTGGAATGTTCGATTGACCTTTTCGTAACCTCAAAATGACTGAATTATTGGTCCCATGGATAGAATATAATTGCTTCTAGGATCATTAATTCTTTATCCTTACTTTTTTTCATCCAACAATTTTGCCGATGAGCGATCCATCTATTGTCAATTTGCAAAAATTTTCGCCTTCTCAAATGAGCATCCTAATCGCCTGATCAATAATTTTATCGAGCGTTTCGGTGGTTTTGTATTTTTTACTTATTTTCTCTAAACGTGATTTTATTGATGAACGCTAATTCGTTTGCGAATATATTCTTCGATACTCTTGAATGAATTACCGGGTATCCCAATTTCAAATGCAAATTATCGTATTCGCCGAATCAACATAATCGAATTATTCGAAATTATTTATTCCAGCGGGAGTTCGTTTATCCCTGTACTACGAATAAAACAATCGAGTTTGCACACGAGTAACATCGGCTCTCTTTAATATTTTACAGTACACGGTGCTTGATATTTATGTAATTATCACACAGGAGTTGAATTAATGGTAATGTATGTTTGTTTTTTTTTTGTGCAGCCTGCAAAGTGAGAATACTAAAATCGGTCAGGAGGTAAAAGTTGATAGACCAAGAACCGGACCTTAAGTAGTAAAATATTTACGTTTCCACTGATTAAATAGTGGTCATCCATTAAATGTCAAGGTTTTTAAATTTCGAGTCCCAAAATTTATTTCTTTGTAATCGTATAATAATTTGTTAAAATGTATACGAAATCGGTCGATTTGACATGGAATGCCACGTTAAATCGACCAATAATTGGAATCGACCCTTTCAATTTCGATGAAATTTGGTCAGAAGTTTTCTTTTATCATAAAACAAAGTTCTACGAAAGAAAAAAAATTAAAAAACATTTTTTCGAAGGTTACGTATGCAAAATCCAATTTTTTTTCAATTTTTCAAGCTTATTTTCTAAATATCGCGAAGACTATTACAGTTAGAAAAATTGTTCTGGGTTCGTCTTAAAGAGTATACTTGGGACTACAACATTTTTTTTTTTTAAACGATGAATTTGGAGAATTTTGAATTCAATTATCATTTTAATTATGTTTCTGTTTTTACATTCTTATGCTATTAATTGAAATTTTTACTGCTCACAATTACAAAAGTACATGATTGCTCAACTTTGATGAACTTGAAGTAAAAAAAAAATTTTTTTTACAAAAATTCAAAAATGTATAATTTTGAAAAAGAAACCGCAAATCGGAAAATTTCAAAATTTTTCAAGATCCTGAAATCCATATCCGGATTCAGGATTACAAGGTATTATATTTAAAAAATTGAATCAAAAATTTAATGTGGATCGTGGATTTTTACGATTTTTTATAATTCAAAATTCTCAAAAATCATAATTTTTCAAAAGTTTTTTTTCGGAATATTTTTGTTTTTCGTAGTCTCAAGTATACTCTTTAAGATGAACCCAGAACGATTATCGTAACTAAAATAGTTTTCGATATATTTAAAAAATAAACTTGGAAAATTGAAAAATTTGTGAAATTTAGAATTTTGTATAACTTTCGAAAATTTTTTTTTTTTCAATTTTTTTCCTTTGGTAGAACTTCGTTTTATGATTTAAAAAAACTTCTGACCGAATTTAATCGAAATTGAAAGGGGTTGATTACAGCTATTGGTCGATTTCATAAGGAATGACCCATATCTTTGGATTAGAAAAATGTCCTTGCAAATGGACCAAAAGCATCTAGAAGTCGCTCTCTGTACTCAAAGATTGAAATTTTTGGCAAAAAATGATTGAATGATACACGAATTACATTGTTTTAACATGCATTTGTTTGAGCAGTTCTAATTATTTGTGATGTTTTACCAATTTTGGGGACAATAAGCCCTTAAACATTTTTCTGTAAAATCATTCAATTTGACATCTCATTGGAGTTTTTTCAATAATTTCTGAATACTATAATTCGAAAATCTTAGAGGGAAATAAGCCAGTACTATTTATTTTTTAAATTGACTAATTATCATCAACAAAAATATGCTGCAGTGAACAATACGGAACCTTTTTCAAAAAAATGCATTTTCCATGAACATTTCAATATAAATATCGAAAAAATCGGTTTCCGAAAAAACAAGTTGATTCTTAATTACTTGGACCGAATTCTAATTATTTTTTATCCAGCCATGTCCTTTACGAACATGTTTTCTCATCGAAAGATATGTATTTTGAAAGTGAGACACGAAATTAAAAATGGAGGTCAAAATGTTCCCTCCCTTGTATATATTTTTATATAGAGAGCGAAAATGAGAGAGAAAGCGTGAGAGAGAGCAAGGGCGGGATGGAAGGATAGAGCAGAACGGGTGGTGGAGCCAAATTGCATAAATAAATCAGGTGTTAACTGCACCCTCCGGCATAAAGTGTACGCGACGTATTTCACGTGGCCGCGTGAGAGCTTCTCCCACTGCCCAACTCTATGAGCACCAATTTCCAAAAAACTTAAGGGCGTAATTTCCTCAATTTCACCCTCGAATTCAAGCAATTACGTCCTCCATTGCCTTTGAATTCTTCATACAAAGGATTCTGTATCGAGCAACTTTTCCGGCAATACCGAAAATATTGTAACTCACGTAAAAGGCTTTTCAAAATCGATAAATAATTACGCTCTATGCATTCGTGTATCTGTCTTTAAAAGTATTTATTTTCCAAGATAAACGTGAATTCAAAAGAAATCCTACACCTTTCCAATCGGCGGGAACTTTCAAATCTTCAATCGAGGGGCTATTCACTACCGTATGTGATGTACGAGTGATTTCAAAATTCATGTGATTTCAAGTGATTTCACGTGACTTCAAGTGATTTCAAGTGACTTCAAGTGATTTCAAGTGATATCACGCGAATTCAAGTGGTTTCAAATGATTTGAAGTGATTTCAAGTGACTTCAAGTGATTTGAAGTGATTTGAAGTGACTTCAAGTGATTTCATATTGATTTCAATTATCTCGGAGCGATCCCATTTTGATTTAAAGTGATTTCGCCGATATTTTCGCAACCCCTCGTGAATTCAAAAGAAATCCTACACCTTTCCAATCGGCGAGAACTTTCAAATCTTCAATCGAGGGGCTATTCACTACCGTATGCGATGTACGAGAGATTTCAGAATGAAGTCGATTTCGCATGATTTCACTGATTTCAAAATTCATGTGATTTCAAGTGATTTCACGTGACTTCAAGTGATTTCAAGTGACTTCAAGCGATTTCAAGTGATTTCAAGTGATATCACGTGATTTCAAGTGATTTCAAGGGGTTTCAAATGATTTGAAGTGATTTGAAGTGACTTCAAGTGATTTGAAGTGATTTAAAGTGACTTCAAGTGACTTCAAGTGATTTCATATTAATTTCAATCATCTTGGAGCGATCCGATTTTGATTTCAAGTGATTTCAAGTGACTTCAAGTGATTTCATATTGATTTCAATAATCTCGGAGCGATCCCATTTTGATTTAAAGTGATTTCGCCGATATTTTCGCACACCTCGTCTTCAATAATGCTCAAAAAGTCTCTAATCTAATTTTGAAGATTTTCCGGGTGATCGATGGAAAGAAGAGTTTGTGGAGAAACCTTCATACATGAACTCTCGGCGATGAATCTGATGTACGATGAAACACGGTGTTTTTCGTGTATTTGTGTTTGTGTGTACGCGCTTTGAGCACACGCAGTACTGCGCTATGTGTATACTTGGCGGAACCGCGGTCGAGTCTCGTACAAACCGCAACGTTGTGATAACTGGCTCGGTGTGTGCAGCTTTTGGGTGAACTAACCGCGAAAAGCGCGCGTCATGTGGAAGACTCTGCTCGTAACGCTCGTGCGCTTGCGCGTCGTCCGAAAGAATTGTCGCGCGCATGCGCGCTTTCAGAGCTCGCGAAACCGCAATAATAGAGCGCTCCGCTCCAACTACTGCGGATTGTCGACGCCATGCATAAAGCGTTTAAACTGCGTTGGTTACTTCTTCACGTTTGCATATACATTAATTGGAAGGTAGAATTCACGGTGATGCTTCTGCGGCGTCTTAATTTCTCGTATAACAACTAAATACATTCTTGTTTGCGCCACTATGTATGTATATATATATGGGGCATTCCACACCGATTCGTCCTGGGTCTGATCCTTCACACCTCTGATTTTGTCCGCAATTTTGTATGGATTTGCAGTGCCTCTGAAAAGCACTCAAGATTTTTTTCAAATTTTTTTGGAGCGATTTGACTTGACTACAATTTTATAAACAAATTATTTTTAGCTCAAATTTCAAAATGTGAAAAAAATCAGAAAAATTCCGTTTGTTGTATGAAAAATTTTAATCGTCGGGCCAAAGTGGGTAGGGGTTTCCTTCCGTTTATAACAAGCTTTTGCGATTTTTTTTTTTTTAATAGGAGGGAAACCTGAATTGCGTGGGCCCTTATCTTTATTTTTTATTTTTTTTTAAAAAGCTTGTTATAAACAGAGGAAAATCCCTACCCCCTTTGGCTCAACGCTTGAAATTTTTCATACAAAAAATGGGATTTTTTAAAGATTTTTAAATTGGGGCTAAAAGTAATTTGTTTATAAAATTATAGTTAAGTCAAATCGCTCCAGAAAAATCTGAAAAAAATTCTGAGAGCTTTGCAGAGATACTACAAAACCATAAAATAATGTGGACAAAATCGGGGAGGTGAAGGGTCAGACGCAGGTTGAATCGTTACGGAATGCCTCATATACAGGGTGTCTCACTTTAACCTTACAGCTGATTTATCTCGAAAACTACTGCTCCGATCAAAAACTGAGTACAATGCAACTTAAGGGGGTCAAAGGGGGACGTTCGAAAAACAAATGTTTTTCGGTCCGAAATTCAAAATGGCGGCGTTAAGATGGCCGAGAAGTTTAAAAAAAATAAAAATATGATTTTTTTCACTAAAAAATTCGTCGGGTCAGAACTAATACCTTTTGAAGGAACATTTATTTGAAACAGTGCAAAATAGATCACCATTTTTGACTATTTTAGAGCTATCCAGGATAAGCACACTAAAACCTCCGACTTTCAGATTTTTTTTCTTAGTAACGATACTATTGATTGTTTCGTAATTTCACACGTTGATTTACTAAGTGGTTATGAATATCCACAAAAAATATCAGCTTGGTGACATCATTTCGCCCTGACCCTTAAACCTTAAATAGGCAGAAATAGGCTAATCAAAGAGTTTGGTTGTCGATACGGTAAATTTATTTTATCAGGCTGTCATTTGACTGAATTGGTTCGTTGTATAGATACGACGAACCAATTAAGGTTAGAACCTCAAAGGGCAAAGGCAAATACGTCAGCGGAGAGTCAAAGCGTCGTTTTTCCGTATCAAGCGTGTCATCGGCGTCCTTTTATACACGTACACACCTACACATGAATTGGCAATGCGCGTGTGTGTGACGCGAGAGTTCAATGATAGGTTCAAGGTCATGTCGACGGGACTATCGCATACATTAACGTCCTTGTATGTATATATATATGGGGCGTTCCATCCCAAATCGGACAGTTTGAAAAACTTTTTTTTTTATTTCCTCTTTGTTTATATTTTTTAGTACCCATCAAAAGACCCTTTCTGTTGAATTTTGAGATTTTTTTGATTACCCGTTCAAAAGATATTGAATTAACAAAAAAAAACGCTCTTTTTTGGTATTTTAATAACCGTCCAAATTGAAAGTTTCTTTTTCAAAATTTTTGTTTTTTTTTTAAATTGTTTTTATCAGAAAAAATACAACGAAAATATTCGACGTGTTTTTGAATGAGTTTTTTGAGTTTTAAACTTTAAATCGCGTTTTTAAAAGTAAGTGTCATTTTTGATTAAAAAAAAATTTCTTTTTTAAAAACATCTATCTATTCAACAATTTTTAAGACTAGTCCGATTGTGGGATCTCAATGACTACTTTTTTTTTCGATTTTTGAAAATTATATATTTTTTTTTAATTAATTATTATGAATACCAATTTTTCTTACTGTATAGAATTTTTTAAAAATCATTTTGAATTAATTTTGACACTTTTTCATTGTCAACAGACTTTTATAATTAATAATTAATTGATGAGCAAATGACAACAGTTCAAGAATTGTATGAGTGGGCATTGAACCTAAATAGTCTACCGAATATTGCTGTGAAATTTTCATCTGAGAAACATTATTTAGATGCAAGAGAAAGATTTTATTTGCGATACAATATTGCGAAGTCAATCACCGGGGGGCACGAAAATTGCATTCAATTATTCCAATGAGCAATGGAAACGTATTGGCAAAGGAATATTCAAATTCAGGAAATAATCGTATATGTAAGGTTTCCAAAAAAATACGTGAATAAATAAAAATTGTTGTTATTATTGTTCATAAACAGACTTAACGATTAATTATTAATTTTAAGAACCTGTTAACAATAAAGGTGTCAAAATAAATTCTAAATATTGAAAAAAATACTATACAGTAACAAAAAATTAGTTCAAAACAAATTGTAAATATTGAAAAAAATACTATGCAGTAACAAAAATTGGTATTCATAATAATTTATTTGAAAAACAAAAATTATTTTCAAAAATAAAAATAAAAATAGTACTTATTGAGCTCCCACGATCGGACTAGTCTTAAAAATTGTTAAATAGATAGATGTTTGAAACAAAAACTTAAAAAAAAAAAATGACACTCACTTTTACAAACGCGATTTAAAGTTTAAAACTCACAAAACTCATTCAAAAACACGTCGAATATTTTTGTTGTATTTCTTCCTGAAAAGGCCATGAAAAAACAAAAATTTAGAAGAAAAAAAACTTTTAATTTGGACCATTATTAAAGAAGTTATGACCAAAATACCACAAAAATAGCGGTTTTTTTAAAATTTAATATCTTTTGAACGGGTAATCGAAAAAATTTCAAAATTCAACAGGAAGGGTCTTTTGATGGGTACTAAAAAATATTTAAAAAATTGATGAAATAAGTAAATAAAAGTTTTTCAAACTGTCCGATTTGGGATGGAACGCCCCATATATTTGCTGCTCTGTGACAGATTGCGAAATTCACACCCTCACAAAGGGCGAAGCGTTCGCGGCCTTTCAACCCTTCAAACCCTCATTGGGCTCGTCACGCCCTGCCCAAATACATATATATCTCGTTAGTACAAGCCTCTGCTAAAGGTATGTATATATGTTCGTCATATGCGTACATGCGTGACACACAGCCCGCTTTGGCCTGTGCGCACTCCCAACTTCGCTTTGAGCAACGTACTGCGAGCGACAGCAGAGACAGAGCTTTCCTCTGATCATCAGACATCCAACACGCGTTCTATATCCTCTTTTTCACCCTCTAACCCATTCGCTTTTTGCTTCATAGCACTCTCGTTGTTCCCTCGACCGTTCACCGATCCGCGTCTCTCTTACGAAAATCATCCTCGCGGCTGCTAAAACGAGAAATAAAAAGGGTTCAGGCAGGATTCAAAAGCTCTCGGCCGAGACGTAAAACGATGGAATAAAAAATATCCCCAAAATGAGGCTGATGAAAAATAAAAATGTTGCATAAAAATGTTGCTCTGTCAAAAAAAAGGTAAAAGAATTTTTGAAAAATAAATTATTTTTTATGATTTTTTTTTTTCGACCCGTTATGCACTTTTGTGCGTGACCTTTTTTCGACCTTTTTTCGACCACCGCCATTTGAGCGCACAGTTTGAGAACATTTTTTTTGTCTTTTTTTTCTCTATGATAGATTTGAAAGGGTTAGCAAACGCTCCATTTTTGTTTTTGAAAAATTTTCGTACAATTTTATCTCGCAAAGTTATGTCACTTTTGGCTAAAAAAAAGACGAATTTTGAAAAATGCAACATAACTCAAAAACTATAGAGTTTGAGAGCAAATGTCAATTACAAAAAAAGTAGCGTACGTATACACGAAATCGTCTGGAATTATTTCAGAATTTTACTATGCATTTTTTTTTTTTAATTATTTTTCGCTCGAAACTGCAGATGATGACGTCTCAGCGAAATTTTTTACCTGATTGAAATTTCCGTACTTCGTGATACAATAAAAATCTGAACACATTCAGCAACATTTGGTATGCTATAGATAACAATTATAAATGATAACATTGCCCAAAAGTGATTAATAAATTGTTTAAACAATTGTTCAACATATTTGTTGATGACTTTTAGTCAATATTATTATTATGGATGAACAATGATCAATAATGTAAATTTATAAATTAACAATAACAATAATTAATAATTTACATTTAATTTTTTGTTAAGGTTGCTTACTGTTTGAGCTGTTTTGGACATTCTTATTATCTAGTATATTTGATTGCGGTGAAATCGTTCACAGAAATTCGTCATAGTTGAAGACATGTTGATGGATGTTGAATGTTCTTGCTGTTTTTTTTAATGAGCTAATTGGTTAAAGTTCACCTATAATATGAGTGAATTTTCTTCCGATAGTATTTTGTAATTTAATTTTGTAAATGAGTTATTTACTTATACCCCCAGGTGGGATTTAACAAATGGCCCGACGTTGGGCCAGTACTAGATGCCAGGCGTACAGGCTTGGCCCAAAGCTGACTCCCAGTATCGGGCCAGCATTATGCCGGTACTGGTTTGTTAACCTCGGCCCAACTCTGGCATGCAATGTCGGCCCAATACTGGTATTACATGGCGGCCCAGCGCTGGCATACAACGCCGGCCCAGCGCTGGCATACAATGCTGGCCCAGCGCTGGCATCAAATCGTGGCCCGGCGTTGGCATTTAATGACGGCCCTGTACTGGCATCTGATGCTGGCCCGACGCTGGCATTCAATCATGGCCTAGTACTGGATATAAATAGGTGGATATAAATAAATGTTAATGCGGATCGCATTAAGAAATAATTTTCAAACTCAGACCAGATTATATAAAAATGATTATAGAAATATTTATTTAATATTCAACAAACGTATTTCTGAAGTAAGAAAAAAAACAATTAATTGACGTCTTGATTAAGTGATTCGTCATTTGGCGATTCGTCAAGTGATGAAGAAACTACTTCATCCTCGATGTCATCGTTGTCATCTTCGACAATGAAATGCGAATTTTCAAGGTTAGAAAATTGAATCGTTACAATCGGATCCATCAAATCGCGATCATTTTTTTTTGCTTTTTCGCCGGTTGTTCTATATCTTCCTCACTGATTATTTTCGGAACGCAATTTTAAAAAAAACGGCATTTTTTCACTCTCGAAATACTGGAACGTGGTTTCAACATTTTTTACGACGATCGAATGACATCTACGTGTGCGAACATAACCTCCTAAACATACCGAGTGTATGGGATAACCGGGCCTGGCCCAGCACTGGCATAACGGCTGGCCCAGCACTGGCATAACGGCTGGCCCAGCACTGGCATAGCGACTGGCCCAATGCTGGGCCAGCCGTTATGCCATTGTTGGCCCGACGCTCAGTTTCAGCGTTGGCCCGACGTTGGCTTCAAAGGTTGGCCAGACTTGGCCCGAGGTTACAATGCCAGCATCGGCACACTGCGTTGGGCCAATGCTGGGCCATGTGACAAGCTCCGGCCAATCCCACCTGGGCCCCTGTTCAAATTTCATTTTGAGAACATTATTTTTTGGGTCTACCCGTAGTAAAAAACTCCATTGAATCGCCAATGGCAACCAATGGTCCTCATACGACTCCATTGGACAATGAATGGGGACCCATTGAGATTTCCGCATTTGTCAATGGCGTATAGGAACGACCATTGATCAGTGAATGGATATCCATTGAAAAGTCACCATTGCCCAATGACGTCCATTGGACAGCAAATGCGGATGAACCGAATGATCACCATTACTCAATGATGCCCATTGGAAAGCAAATGCTGATGGACCGAGCCATCAGCATTGCCCAATGGCGTCCGTTGGAAGGCAAATGCTGATGAACGAAATGATCAGCTTTACCCAATGATGTCCATTAGGAAGTCAATGCGGATGCACTCAATGATCAGCATTACCCAAAGATGTCCATTGGAAACCGCGTCGCGTTAGTTCCGAGACTTGGCGCGAGATGTCGCAGGACGGCAACCCGCTGAACTCCCATACGGATTATGCGAAGAGTATGCTTATCTAGACGAGTGTGAGCACGGAATATTAGCAGAAGTCGGTGTCCAGAAAATCCATGCAAGGAGTTCTTGCCGACTGATGCCCATGGGGATAATCCCTATTCCGTTTGGAATGGGGAAGTCAATCCTCATTGGAAAATCCCTATTTGATTTCAAATGGGGAATTCAATGGCGAAAATGTCCTTGGGCAATTGGGCATTCATCTCCATTGGTTATTTTGGCAATGGGGAATGAATGGCGATTTTTCAATGGTGACGAATGGAGTTTTTTACTATATGAAAGAATCTCCATTGATTATCGCCATTCATTCCCCATTGCCTACAAAAACCAATGGAGATGAATACCGAATTGCCTATGGGGATTTTCTTCATTGAATCCCCATAGGATAATCCCCATTCCGTTTCAAATGGGGAAGTCAATCCTCATTGGAAAATCCTCATTCGATTTCAAATGGGGAATTCAATGGCGAAAATCCCCTTAGGCAATTCGGCATTCATCTCCGTTGGTTATTTTGGCAATGGGGAATGAATGGAGATTTTTCAATGGCGACGAATGGAGTTTTTTACTACGGGTAGCTATCAGAATTTGAAAAAATCAATTTCTTCAAATTTCTAGAACAGAATACTGCCTTAATGGCCACGACAGTTTATTATTTTTTACCATTTGGGCTTTAATTGCACCCAAAATTTAGCTTTTTACATATGTAAGGCCCAAATTTTAAGACCTCAAGATCTATCTTAAAATCGATCTTAAGATCAAACCAAAGCTCAAACTTTCCGTTGAACTCAAGTTGGAACTTAAGTTTCAATTAAAGATGAATCTTAAGTTTGAAATTAAGTGTCATTGTAAGTTCATACTTAAGTTCAAACTTTAGTGCGAACTTCAGATCGATCTTAAGTTCAAACTTAAGATCCATCTTGAGCTTAAGCTTAAGTTCGATCGAACTTAATAATTTTCACCACTTATGTCAATAAACACTATCAAGGGAGGCGATGGAAGAAGTTTGATCGACCTTAAGTTGAAGCTCAAGATATTGGATATTAAGATCATACTTTAAACCAAATTTAAGTTTGAACTTAAGACCGATCTTAAGTTTCCACTTAAGTTTGAACTTTAGTATGACCTTACAATGATAGTTAAGTTCAAACTTAAGATTCATCTTAAATTGGAACTTAAGTTCGAATTCAAGTTCCAACTTAAATTCAATGGAAAGTTCGATCTTAAGTTTGACCTCAAGACCGATCTTAAGAACTTAAAATTCGGGCCCTAAGTGTCTACTTTATTTTCCTAGTCCTTCATCAGACGCCAAAAGCACTTCGTATTTAAAATAATAATGATATCTCAATTGATACATTTTTATTCGAAAAATAGTGTGAAAACAAATCCAATCGTCTAATTCATTCGGGAGTTGAAAGTTACGTGGCCTCGTGTAAATATAACTCATGGAAGCTCATTTGGTACTTGAGTGAAAATCCGCGCAAACAGATCTTGGTCGTGGGTCAAGCGTCTACGGGCATGGACATCGTAAATATATCTTTTTAAACGCGCGCACAGACGATGAGACTCGGGATTTTCATGAGACTAGAAATAAAACGGTGCGTATACTTAGTCCATGCTAGATTTACTAGGCCTTCGTGGGCTTCTGCGGTAGAGAGAACGAGAGGATTGATTGAGCTCGGACCGGATGAGCGAACGCGCGTGTGTCGACCACGAGAAACACCAAAGAACGTAGCATGAATGACTGTGATGCATTAGAGGAACAAAAATAAATTTAAGGTACTAGTCTACTTTAGAAGGCGAAAAAAGGAAATTTTTAAGATTTTTTTTTCAGCTCCTTTATCAGATATGGCCATAAAACTGTTTTTGCTGCACTCCGTGCGCAAAGTGCCACTTTGCGCACTCGTACAATAAAATTTCGTACGATACTAGTGCGAGAAACTTTTTTTCAATTCTACCGGACCAATCCTTTTCAACTTTGGAGGCTATTTTATTGTACATTCGAAGACTTGAAAAACATTTTTTTAAATCGAAAATAAGTATTCATCAGCAGCCTGCAACCAATCGTTGCTGAACGAATTTTTCCCACGATGTCGAATTGCGGCAGCTGTAGTTTTTTTGTTTTTCATCCAAAACAAAAAAAAGAGAAACCATTACATTCTGTATGAAAGTAAGCTGTCGATGAACCAAGAAAAATTTTCAAAAGTTGAATATTGTAATAATGGCGGGACTCAGAGAAAAAATATCGAATTTTTACCGAACATTTTTATTCAAAAAATGATTATTAAATTAATTTTTATTTTGAAAATGGAGGTTTGTCGACGAGTATTTGCAATGATGTGTCTAAAAATACTTGGTTGAAATGAATCGAATGAATAGTTTTTTTCTAATCGCTACCGCAAATTGCAAAAATGTAGTTTCGAGTAAATCGCGTTTAAAGTTTCGGGCAAAGAAAAATCAAAGTAAAAAAAATATTTTTCAAGTCCTCGAATGTACAATGAAATAACCTCCAAAGTTGAAAACTATTGGTCCAGTAGTTGCGTTGGAAAAAAATCCCGAAATTCCTCGTCATCTTCGACCATTTATATGGGTTTCCTCCCTTAAAAATACAAAAATGAATTATTTTTTATTTTGATTCTTTGAATAATTTATAGGAGGCTCCAAAGTCGAATATGTCTTGTCCCATGGCCGATAGTCAATTTCAGGATTGGCAAGTCTGAAAAAAAGAAAAAAGCATTTTAAAGAGGAAGGTTTCTTACCCAACAATTTACCACCGTTAATGAAAAATTGATTTAAAAAAAAATGACGGATGTTTGGAAAGCAAATAAAAAATGATTTTTTTACAATTTATTTCAAACATCCGCCATTTTTCTTAAATCGATTTTTACTGAATGTTGGTAAATTGTTGTGTAAGAAACCTTCATCTTTAAAGTGATTTTTTATTTTTTTGTTCCAGACTTGCCAATCTTGAGATTAACTGTCGACCATGAGACAGGACATTTTCGACTTTGGCGCCTTCTATAACTCATTCAAAGAATCAAAATAAATTTTTTTTTTCTTCGTATTTTCGAAGGATGAAACAAATTTTCTGCGCTTACCACTTCCAATTTTTTATTTCTTCTCAATTTTTTAAATACCGGGGTCCTTTATAAATCCTCAAAAATGTCCAAAGTGGTACTTTGTGAAATAAGCCCAATTGCGAATTTTTTTTTTCAATCGATAAAAAAAAAAGAAAAAAAAGGAATGCTACTCCAGGTTGGGCGCAATTTTTTCCGGAATTGATCAAAGTATTTTTTGAGTGAACAAAAGATTAAAAATGGCGAACTTCGATAAAAAGATTATTTTTCTCGAAAAAGTAAAAAATTTCATAGATTTTAATTTCTCAAATTTTTTTTGTATCTTTTTCAGTAAGTACATTCAAAAACGAAAAGTAAAAAAAAACGTCCCAATTAGTCAATTTTTGAAGATGTTATAGTCATTTTTAAAAAAAGCTTTTTCTTTTGGGTTGGATAAAAAAATTTAAATATTGCAAAATAATCGAAATAATTTTTTTTTTTTGTATTTTCGAACGATGAAACAATGTTGTAAAAGCAGTTTTATAGCCATATCTGATAAAGGAGCTAAAAAAAAATCTTAAAAAGGTCTTCTGGTCTTCTAAACTAGACGAGTGCCTCAAGAAAAGTCCTTTTTCTTCAAAAATATGGAACTTCGAATACTTCGAACGATCCTAAAATGTTTAGTGCACTGCCAGACCTTTTGCAAGGATTTTCGAATCTCTAATAACAATATCTTTTGCCTAGGACCCAAAATTGAAAAAAGTAAAGGCTGAAATAGTGCCACCTTAATATTTAGTCAACCAACAGTTGTTTGAATACGTATACCAGACGTGCTTTCGATCCCAAACGACGGATTTATTCGATTTTATATCGCGCTCTTATTCATGCATAATATATGAAGGCACGAGTTTATGAAAGTTTTTGAAAGACAGTATATCAAGTGGCAAATTCAATTGTCGAAGAACGTGACGTATTCAGTGAACGTAAGAAATTTGCGAAATTCGAGAAAAACGGAACACGAAAATTCAGTAACTGAAGCAACAGTGATGAATCAACCCAAACAAACTTAAGGGGAGGGTAAAAGAGCAATCTAACCCAAAAACCTTTTAGGCACATTTTTGTAAAAAATGATTTGCTCTAAAAATGATTGCTCAGAATAAGGATATGAGGCTAAGGAAGAATCTTTAAAACTTTGTAAAAAACGAATTCAATACAAAATTATTTTTTTCGAAAAAATTATTTTCTTGCAATAAAGTCATTATTATTTTACTTCAAAAAATATTTTTATTAAAATAGATTTGATTGAATTTCTATTCATTAGATTAATTACATTTATCGCATCATAAACATTAGATTATTTGAATCTAAAAAACGACTTCAATACGAAATAATTTTTTTTTGAAGAAAATTATTTATCCCATCATAAACATGAGATTATTTGGATCTAAAAAATGACCAATACGAAATTATTTTTTTCGAACCAAAATATATTTCTTTGCAATAAATTCATCATTATTTTACTTCTAAAAATATTTCTGTAGTATTTTCAATATTTATTAGATATACAATTGATTGTGATTATTTGAACAGAAGCTGTAGTAAAATAAATAACACATTATTTTATTCCAATAGAATATTTGTTTGGAATGATGAAATTTTTATTTCCTTCAAGCAAAGAACTATCATTTTTATAGTATACTTTAATAGTATACATAAGTTGTTAAAAATTAAAAAACTGGTTTTTTAAATGTTTTCTTATATTCGGATCTTCATAACTCGTAACTTTTTTCAAGTGCATAGTAATAGTCGATAGCGTAATAGGTAGCGTGTTAGGTAGTTAGGTAGGACAGGTATGATGGTAGGTAGGGTCGAGGGTTCGAATCTCGGTTGGACAGAGAAATTAGATCGGAGAATTGGCGCAGATTTGTCTTTTTTTCTATCTATCTCTTTTTGGGGTCACTAAACAATTAATAAACACGCATTTGATTGAATCAATCATTTTTTCTGTTGATTGGACTAATTAATTTGTTGATTTAACAAATTTTTTTTCTCAGTGCTTCCTGTATTAAAAGACATGCATGTTTTGAATGACAAAATGTGTTCTTGATTCAAACAACATATTCCATATAATTGATAACATATTGTTAGATTCAAGTAAATTCGTTTATTGAACCAGAAATTTATGGAATTGACTGAAAAAAATGAACCAAGTAAATATATATGGGAACCAATCTAATATGTTTTGGCAAATAATGAAAAAAATGATTTTTTGCCTCCAAAACTTTATTTCATTGGTTCTAGTAATTTTTTATCTCAGTGTATAAAGGAAAATATTCGGATCCCGCATTATCGCGGATTCGAAGTCACGTACAAAGCTCAACATTTAGGTGAGTTTGTGGCATGAATCGACCGTTCGAGAGAAGAGAGCAAATATCCCTCGTCGGCGTAGTTAGTAAGTTCGTTGCTCTCTCGTCGTGGTGAGTTTTGTTCAAATATTGTACCGTTACATGCATCGTGCGTTATCCGTCTGACTCTGGACGTCGTTGTCATCGCCGTCACTATAACGACCACGACCAACGTATAGTTGTGCCTGCTACGCTCGGGGGTTAACTTCGACGTGCTCTCTCTGGCAATATGGAGCAGCGACGAGTCTCCGTCCTTCCAACTCTTCGTGGTTATATGCGAAAGAGTTTGACGTCGGGCTCGACGACTTTAGTACGGTAGTTTGGGGTTGACCAGTTTTGCGACCGTGAGGCTCGGAATTGTCCGAGCAATGGCGCTCTCTCCCGAGACTTCAGACAGTCCAAGACCACTCGAGCAGGAATGAACAAACAACTGTACCATATGTAACACCACATCCCCTAACCTTTACCCTAGCCTTTGCCCAGTTTATTTTCAACCCTCCGCTGACTTCACCCCCGTCACTTCCAACACATGTGCCCAACTTTTTGCGATATTCAAAAAGGCATTAGCTATTTTGATCTCCTAGCTTTCTAAAGCTAAAATCGAGATTTTCCACGATCAAGTAGTTGTTGAATTAAAATATTTTTTAAAGAAATAGGCGTTTTGTAGTATTGGTACGAAACCCTAATCAATCAATATCAATCAGAGCTGGGCAAAGTACCGGAAAGTACTTCAAGTACAGAGTACCGTAAGTACTTGAAATTGAATACTTACTTGAAGTACTTTTTAAGTACTTGGAAATGGAAAAAAAAATTGAGAAAAAAGTTTGAAAAAAAAAATCTAATGTGTTGAAAATGGTAAAATAAAGTATTTTCCCCTTTTGAAATTTGATTAATAATCCTGTAGTTCTCGAGTTATGGTAATTGAATGATCCGAGCTCCGACCCAGAAAAAGCGAAAAAAAATGTTTGAAAAAAAATATGAAAAAATTCCTCTGAACTCAACGAAAACAGACGCAACTTTTTGCCATCTTGAAGTTTTTCATGAATCCTCTTTCTTTTCGTGTTATAGGGGATTTTGCAAATTTCCTCTTTTTCACAAAAAATTGAATAACTTTGGGAAAAAAAATCGCTCAAAGTTAAAAAAAAAAGAGAAATTGAAGCTCAAACTTTCCCTTTTACGAATCCAATCGTAAAAATGTATTTAAAAAAATGTTCCTCTAGAAGAAGTTCGCACCCGAAGAGAGGCGAAAAAGGCAAAAAACAGTTTTCAAAATAGAGTCCAAATCGAAATACAAATTGTAAAAATCATTAAAAATACAGGAAATGAAGGCGAATTCTTCCTCTTCAAAATGCCGCTTGTTAAATTAGTTCACGTTGACTTTCGGCGAAATGGCATAAGAGAACGTTCGAAAACTTTTTTGAAGTTTTGTCCGAAAACTTTCCGCCATTAACTTCCGTTAGTGTGGCTTTCCGTGAAGGTGGTTATTTTAAATCTGATTTTTGTCACTTTGGCCTTATTACTCGCGGGTACGCACAATGTCTTGTAATCGCGGGGAAGCAAGTGTCTTATCGCTACTCTATTAGCTATTCGCTAGAGCAAATTCGTGGTGTTCCAATTCATCTCACTCTGGCCCTTCTCTCTCTCCCTCTCTCTCCACCCAGAAAAAAGATCTAGTACATTTAATTAAATCCTAGTCAAGCCAAATAATTTTTTTTAGTTGTAGGCCGGCCTAATACAACTCTATTTCATGTCAACGAATTTTTTTTTTTTTAATTACCTACTAGGAAAATATATTGCGATCTAATAAATTTTTATTTAATATTAATAAATATTATTTCAAACTGAACAAATATGTATTTAAATGAAATAATATTTTTTTTAATATTTACACAATATATATTTTTAAACATTTCAATCTTTGAATGTATAGCTACACATATGAAGTCTACAATTTCGTAAAGCTTCGTCTTTTCTTTAACAGAAGGGAAAAGAAAAAGACCCTTTTTTATGGGAATCCTTTTCGGGGATTCGACCATCTTGCGTTTTGCCTCAATGTTCAATGCTTAAATATTCATACTGAAAAATAAGGATATCAAACACGGACGAGCTTGAAAAGGATATAGGCGTCGAGAGGCAGGTTCGCTTGTGCGAGAGGTAGCCACCTGGCGGATTTTTGTGGTACTGACAAATCTGCAGATATGAACGGATGAGATTACGGGTGAATAGGTATTTAGTAACAACGAATAGCATTTTTCTTCAACGCCTGTTTCTCAAAAATTGGATGGAAAGGAAAATTTCTTTGAAGTCACTAAAAAATAATCAAATAAACGATTTAGTACCTACGACCAGATCTTTTTTCTGGGTCTCTCTCTCTCTCTCTCTATCTCTCTCTCTCTCTCTCAGCGTCTCGCAGAGAAATCCGTGCCGTCGGGTGACAACTTCAAACGAGTTAGCCGTTGGTGGTTAAACGTTCGTTAAACTCTGGCAAATGGTGGTGTGGCTCTTGGCTGAGCTCGCGCTATAGACAGGATAAAGACCGCGCGCGTCTCGTGCGGTGGAGGACCCGTAAAAGTCGCGGGCGGGGAATCCCCCAAAATTGTTGGAAACAACGACTAACCAACGGGAAATCCCGAATCTGTCTGTGTATGCGTTTGTGAACTTCAGTATGATGTTCGGGTCAAAAGTTTGCTCGCTAGCGCGTGTGTATGGGAGATAGGACTAACGAGCAGGCGTGATGAGAGCTTCGAATAAGTGGCGGGGGTCAGGTTTAGTTTACTCCTTTCATTACGTATGGCTAACTTTAATCGTATTTGCGAAAAAGTACAATAGGAAAATTTGAAAATATCCTTTTGCTTCGTGCAAATTGATTTCGGTTTAATGAATTTATTTTTCCCTCGTCCTGGAATATATTTAACATTCTTTTGAGATAGAATATCTATTGTATTTTTTTTTTCTGCAATTCTTTAACGTATACACCCAGAAAAAAGATCTAGTCGTAGGTACTATAATCGTTTATTTGATTATTTTTTAGTTACTTTAAAGAAAATTTTCTTTCCATCCAATTTTGGGCGATATTTACTTCCACTATATTTATTTATTTGAATTCCCTGTCATCGAGAAACAGGCGTTAAAGAAAAATTCTATTCGTCGTTACTAAATATCTATTGACCCGTAATCTCATCCGATCATATCTGCAGATTAGTCAGTACCCCAAAAATCCGCCAGGTGGCTACCTCTCGCACAAGCGAACCTGCCTCTCGACGCCTATATCCTTTCCAAGCTCGTCTAGTTTTGATATCCTTATTTTTCACTATGGATATTTAATACATTGAACATTGCGGCAAAACGCAAGATGGTCGAATCCCCGAAGAGGATTCCCATAAAAAAGGGTATTTTTTCTTTTCCCTTCTGTTAAAGAAAAGACGAAGCTTCACGAAATTGTAGACTTCATACGTGTAGCTATACATTCAAAGATTGAAATGTTTTAAAATATATATTGTGTAAATATTAAAAAAAAAAATTATTTCATTTAAATACATATTTGTTCAATTTGAAATAATATTTATTAATATTAAATAAAAATTTATTAGATCGCAATATATTTTCCTAGTAGGTCATTGAAAAAAAAAAATTTCGTTGACATAAATAGAGTTGTATTAGGCCGGCCTACAACTAAAAAAATTTATTTGGCTTGACTAGGATTTAGTTGAATGTACTAAATCTTTTTTCTGGGTGTATATTTTCAAAAACATAATGTAGCCAAAGTTTTAAGTTTACATTCTGAAGATTGTCTGAGTTACAATCACTTTAGTAAGAGCAGGTAATGAGACATAAAACGTAAGTATGGTGCACACAAAAAAACCATCAAAGACAAGGACGACAATAGGGATGCTGATGAAGAACCATCTTATGGTCCAAGACTGGATGGTTTAATGTAAGTATCAATATTTTAGGAGAGATACGTAATTTAATATCAAGAACAGCGCATCGAAAACTTTAAAAGCGTATTTCTCAAAATTACTTTTTGCTACCTTGACCCAGCGAATCCTCGAAAACATATGAGACAATCTTCAATTTTTTTAAAATATATTTAATATATTTGTAATCTGATTGGCGGAGTCTGTACGCAGCCAATTTAATTTTTTTTTCATCATTTCTATCTTTATAACCTGCTTAAATAAAAAGGGCCTTATGAACATGAAAAAAAGTGTAATTTTGAATCTATGTTGGTATTAAGATTTTTTTTGTATTATTTTTGGCAGTACCAGAACTCTATTCTTCATATCTCTATTCTTAAATAATACTATGTGCAATTTTTCTACTCTGACAGAACTCTATTTTTCAATATCTTTAATCTTTAGTCGTGCCATAACTCTATTCTCTATTTCTCTATTCTTAAATAAGTCTATGTGAAAAAGAAACTTGCAAATCGAAAATTTGCACATCGCTTCCTCAGTATTTTTTCGTATTTGCAAATTCTCCTCTATGAGGAAATGTTAGCAAATTTTAGTGAATTTTAGCTGTCACAGTTTTGGCTTCCTCATACAGGAAGCTTTGTAAATACGAAAAAATACTCTGGTAACGATGTGCAAATTTCCGATTTGCAAGTTTTTTTTACTACCTCTTGTTATCGGAGTAATAAAACGGCAGTTTTGTATCGTAAAATTTTCGATCAAGCTTTTTTTTTGGAAATTTCAAAATCGAATAAAATTTTCACGGCTCGAGCGATTTTTTCAAAATTGAATACCAAGTAACTTCTTTCATTAAACTACCATCATAGAAATTTTGAGCATGATATCACGAAATATGTGCAAGCTAGAGCGATCACGCGCCTTTTGCAAAAAAATTCAAAATTTTATAAATCACGAACCCCTTGAGCGATTTTTGCGAAATTCCATAGCAATAATTTTTAACACTCAAACAATCGGTATAATATTTTTTAACCTGATATCGCAAAATTTGCGAACGCTAGAGCAACCACGCCCTTTTTTTGAAAATTTCAAAGTCGCATAATATTCGCACACGTCAATGAACTTTTGCAAAATTCATAACAAACAAAGAGGCTGTGGAGCTCAGCTTATGTGCAAAATTTTGCCTCGCTACTCCAATGTGGTCTTGAGATATAGATGTTCAAATTTTTCGAGGCAGCGACACACATACATACATACATACATCCGGACATTTTTTCAAAATATGCTTTCTCGACGTTTTAGGACATTTTTAACGTACTGACATGAAAATCTCGAAAAAAAAAAGATTGTCACGAATACAAAGCGCAAACAAAGCAAAAAAATGAAGAATAGAGTTGTGGCACGACTAAAGATTAGAGATATTTACGAATAGAGTTGATGAAACATAGTGATATTTAAGATCAGAGATATGAAGAATAGAATTCTGGTACTGCCTTATTTTTAGACAACCCTTAGATAACATTGGGACAATGGAGAGGAATTTTTTTTGTCGTTAAAAAAATATCTGTATCTCTGTTAATATTTAAGATTTTTTAATGAAAATTACTATGAAGTGAGTTTAATGTATACTTGACAAAATGACAATAATTAATCCGTCACAAATTAGTTATGTCTGTGAAAAAATTACTCAAATATTGGCAATTTTTCCATCTTTTACACACGGAAAAACGACTTGGCTTTGGTAACAAGGAAAATAGTTAACCCAACCAACTATCTTAGTGCTGTGAGCGCCAGACGAGAAGTTGGTTAGATCAAGGATTTTTATATGGTTGGTTCATAAATGCCAGACCCACTAACTTTTTAGTTCAGCCAACAACGAGTGATCGACCATCTTGCGTTTTGCCGCAAAGTGTTGAATATCCATACTAAAAAATAAGGATATCAAACATAGACGAACTTGGAGAGGTTATAAGCGTCGAGGCGAAAGTTCGTTTGTGCGAGAGGAAGCCACCTGGCGGATTTTTTGGGTACTGAGAAATCTGGATATATGATCGTATAGTTGGCCACAGTGCCTATAAAATTCATTGTCCATCCTTTACCCACTTGAATACTATTTTATTAGTTAGACTGACTAATCAAGTCAGGTGTTTTGACTAGTCGCGTCAACTAACTATGAATAGTAGATGGATATGATCGTGTAGTTGGCTACAGTGCCTATAAAATTCATTGTCCATCCTTTAACTTCTTAAATACTATTTTATTAGTTAGACTGACTAATCAAGTCAGGTGTTTTGACTAGTCGCGTCAACTAACTGTGAATAGTATATGGAACTAATGCTAGATGGTTATTGTAACGAAACAGATGGTTACGCTAACCAACATATACCCAAATAATAATCACTTGGTTGTCCCAAACAATTATTCTCGCTTACGGCATTCCACGGAAATGCAGTTTTTTTAAAATGAAACGGTGACCTAAATACCGGAGTCGAAAGCGGTGAGCGCTCGATGCGTTCAACGGAGACAAAATGCGTCTGGTGCAACGGCTCTAATAGGCGATCTCGCAAAGTCGATCAATCAGTCGTGATGTCGGTATACGTTTGTGCACAGGTGTGTGTGTGTGTGTGTGTGTGTGTGTGTGTGTGTGTGTGTGTGTGTTGAGCGAAATTCCGCTTTGGTGGAAGTACGTGATAGCGCACCCAGTTTGAAAAATGGCGTCAAACTTCTGACGGAAAAAGCCATCCAGTGGCTATACGGAGTTTCCAGCGGAAAATTCGTTATGCCTCACTGTATTGCCTCCAGCCTTCTCTTCGCTCGATTTTTTCGCGGTGATTAATCAAATCTTAATTACATCATTCGATTCGCATCACCGTTAATCAAATTTCGCTGAAAATGAAGTACGATGAAAACTTTATGGATGCACACACGACCCGATGCACAATGCGAGTCAAAAATTTATTTTATTTACGGCATTTACGGCTGTGACCTATTCGGTAATGTTCAGGTCGAAGAAGAGATGAGCAAATTACGGGAAAAAGACGAATTTTCTCTCGAGGTCCATTTGGCGGAGGTGCCAAGAGCTCCTGTTCGATTTTCGCCTAAAATAGACGACTTTTTAATATTTTTGCTTTCGTTGATAGTCCTATTACACAATTTGCAATAAACAACTGGTACATTTACACCGCTACCATTTATTTCTCTACCAGAAACACATCTCTACCACAAAAAACTCTCACATAATATCATTGCCAGTGATCGGCAAAAAAATCTATCTATTTTTGTTATCCAATTTTTTCGAAAAATTAATAATCAGAAAAAAACCCTGCAAATTGAAATTTGCACATTGCTTCCTCATCTTTATTCATAGTTCACATATAGCTTCCTTTAACACAAATTTGGCTTCCTCTTTGTTAACTATTGAAAAATATTAGCAATCAATGTGCAAATTCGATCGATTTTCGCCAAATTTAATAGCGAACAACCTCGGTAACTATATTAGCTCTGTGCAAAGTTTCAGTGCAATATCTTAAAAATTCCACAAGTTAGAGCGTTTAGGCTATTTTTCAAAAAATTCAAAATTTCATAAAATTATGATCCCTCGATGGATTCTCGCCAAATTCAATACCAAATAACCTTAATAGCTATACTAATTCTGTACAAAGTTTGAGTGCAATATCTTGAAAATTGCAGAGGCTAGAGCGTTAACGTCATTCTGGCAAAAACGAAAAAAGTCGATAAAATCTGAACACCCGTTATAATTAAAAAAAAAAAAATTTCATAATGAAGAACAATTCGTGCTCGACAAGTGTGCCAAATTTTAACTTGATATCTCAAAGTGTCTTCGAGTTATTAATTATTTACATCTGAAACTCAGGACACACACACACACACACACACATCCATCCGGACATTTTTTCTAAATATGATTTCTCGATGTTTTAGGACATTTTGAACATATTCGCTTAAGAATTGCAAAAAAAAATTTTCTCACGAAAACAAAGCTTCCTTTATGAGGAAGCAAAAATATTACTAAATTTTTTTTAACATTGGTAATTAGCGGGATCATATTACTAATTTTTCCAAAAAAATGAGTAATTAACGATAAAATATTACTATTTTTTTTTCAAGAATTAGTAATTAGCGAGAAAGATATTGCTAAATAACCAAAAAAATCAACAATTTGTGGAGAAATGTTGTATTAATTGTGGAAAAAGTAATAAATAAATAAAAATTACTAATGCATTTTTTAATAGGTACTGATTAAATATTCGTATTAATAATAACTTATGTGATATCGTATGACATTCGATACAATAAACACTAATGTGTGAAATATTCAAAAGATCTAGTTATTATGAAAAGTGAAACAACTTTTTTAATAAAGTTGTTTGAGCTTATAACCATGACTCAATCCGTACACACAAGTACGTAAATATACACAATACATTTCTACAAATTACTGTTTTTTTTAAAATTAATTATCTTCCTTACCAATTACTATGTTTAGAAAAAAACTTGGTAATATTTTTTCGCTAATTACTAATTTTTTTGGAAAAATAAGAAATATTTTGTCGCTAATTACGAATTTTCATAAAAAATTAGGAATATTTGTTGACTAATTATTAATGTTTTGAAAAAATGATTAATAAAATCAAGAACCTAAAGGTAAACAAAGATATAGTTATCATCTTAACGGCAACGAAAAATACCTTTTTCATTGTCCCATTGACATCTTGGTGAAAATCTTGACAAAATAAAAATAAAAGTATCAATTTGTTTTTACTATTTTTTCATTAATGTAGTCATTAATGAAAAATTGCTATATTCACGTTTTTTTATCACTTTATTATTAATTTTATCTACTTATTAATTTATTTATTTACTGTTTATCCATTTATCATTACTTTACTAATTATTACTTTCCTCCTTAAAATAGGCCAAGAAAAATAGGAAGAAAACAGGCTTTCGTAGAGAGGTCGATGTACAATTGAATGTAGCAACAATATTTTGAGCCACCCTGATATTAAAACTTATGTAACTTTGTCGCCTGTTATTTTTCGGTAAAATGCACGTCCTCTCATCCCGTCGAGCTCCAATACTTTTCTATATCAATTGTTCTCTTTTTCCCGCATATCCCTCGCATTTTTTCTTCCTCTGTGTCTATTTCCCTTTTAAACTCTCCATTTTCGATTCCCCGACAAACTGACCATCGCGAAACCATCAACGTTTTAAAAGCTTTTTTTTTCGAACTGAACACACTTTCGCGTTTAAGGCATCACGAAAAACGGCAAATTGGATATGAAACAAAAATCGATGACTGATCAATATTGGCTGAAGTCATGATAATAGAATTTACACTTTACACATCACATCACATTACACTCATTACTCTTATGATTTGTAATAATGGAACATGCATACATTACACATTACTGTTTTTTATTTGTAATGGAACACACATCCATTACACATTGCCATTTTAATTTGTAATGGAACATTCGTTCATTATACGTTACTTTTGTAATTTGCAACGGAAAACTTATCCAATATATATTGATTAAAGTAATGGGTAATGCATTACTTTTACATTACTATTTTCACAACTCTGCTGTCGACAATGGGACGAGACATTTTCGACTTTGGCGCCTTCTTCTAAGGGGAGGCTAAATACCGACATTAGCACCTCGAAAATGGATTCCAAACTTCGCACGAATGGATGGAAATCAATAAAATTTTGACAGTATCATCAGAATTATGGCACAAATGAAGCCCCACTAAAATTTTTTCGAGGAACAAAAAAAAAAAAATTACAGATCCGATTATCATCAGGAATCTGTAATTGAAAATATTACATTATAATGTTTCTACTGCATTTCGGCTAAAACCAAGAGTGGGGCTCCATGAGGAACACCAAAGTACGAATATCGATAGGTCTTGGACATTATTTCATGAATAAACTACAACGTTAGTTTGGAGTCCAAATAACGAGATAAATGTTGATAAATTTAGTGTGTTTCATCGAAAAACGAAATGGCGAAATCAAGTTCACAGAAATGCGAAAGAGGGCAGCACCGTGGAATTTTTATGAAATATGAATATTATTCTCATCAGACTTCTATCCAAATTGTCTGAGCTGTGAGTGGCAATCAACGAAAACGTTAATTCATGTCTCGCATTTACATTTTGCGATCCATTCATAATTAATTCATAAATTTCATTGATATTCATCCACCGTCCCACCGGTATCGGAAAAAGTTTGGACAGCGATTTTGAGTCGATAATGTAGGACTTCAGAAATAATGTCGGTATTTAGCCTCGCCTTAAGTCGTCTTTCAGGTTAAATTCCTAAAGTGACCGATGCATGGCAAATACACGAGGCAGAGTGTGATTGAGAGAGAGAGAGAGAGAGAGAGAGAAAGAGAGAGACTCGTCCCTCATATCTCTCTTTCTCTCTCTCTCTCTCTCTCTCTCTCTCTCTCTCTCTCTCTCTCTCTTTCTCTCTCTCTCTTTGCCCGAGGGATACGAGGATTATAAGGGAAGCTGAGTGGCGGCTGAGCGCAGTTCAGACTGTGCAATCACGGTAACGAAGACAACAAGGACTTCCTGCATATACTTATGTACTTTCGTCATCGTCTCGGGCTTCTTTCACTCTCGTACAATTCGCGTTTCATTCGCATACATTTATATGAGGTCACAGTCTCCTGTGTACCGAGAAAAATGAATTCATTCAATTTAAACGTATAAACACAGTTTGAAGTTCAAGTGTGTCAAGGAACGCCAGAACGTCAACTATGAACTCTTGCAATTGAAATTAATTGGGATGATGTTCGTTGTTGATAATTTTAGAATCATATTTTCGCCGAAAAAAACATTATTTATTCCGTTGTTCATTGATAAATACAGCATTCATATCAGGGAAAAGATATTTTTTTCCTTTCGATTATGGACTTATTCAATAAAAAAAAAAAACTATCGCTCAAAAGTTTGGAAACACTCGCCCCGATTCCGCGACGCACAAAACATTTTACTGCTCTCTCCAAAATGAAGATATTTCAATTCAACAAGCGGCGTTTTGAAGGAGACGTATTCAGCCTCATTCCGCTTTTTTTTTTTTTAATTTTCGATTTTATTTAACTCGGTACGGCTTTTGAAACATGATGGTCGTTTTTCAGCGTTTTTTTGGCGTTGAAATTTTGATGCACGACCCACGAAATTTCTTCTTTACTGTCTTACGCATGAAAAATTTGTAAGGGTAGTATAAGCTCCAATTTCGTTATTTAAAAAGTTTCGTATGATTTTTTCCCCAAAAATATTTAATTTTTCGCAAAAAACGACAATATTAATAAAAGTTGCATACAATCGTTCTAAATTCAAAGATATTTCTTCGGAATTTTTTTTCAATATTTTTTTTTCGAAAATTCGTCTTGTCAACGAGCTATTTTTTTTATCTTAAACAATTGGGTCTCTTATCTCGTCTACACGAGTTTTCCGATGAAAAAGCCGTGTAGGGTGAAAGGTAACATGGAATCATTCTGGATTCAATCAAATTTTTTCAAAATTTTTTTTCCAAAAATCTGCCTTGTCCGTGAGATATTTTTTTCATCTTAACCAATCCTCTTGCCTCATCTACATGGCTTCTTCATCGAAAAACCTCATCTACAAGCCTATTTAATCGAAAAAACCGTGTAGATGTAGTGAGAGACCCGATCGTTTACAGTAAAAAAATATTTCGTTGACGAGAAAAATTTTCTAAAAAAAAAAAAATTGAAACCAAATTCTGAAAAAATTTCTTTGAATTTACAATGAATGTATGCAACTTTTTGCTATCTTAGTGATTTACTGCAAACTCAGTAGTTTTAGAGTTACACTACATTTTATAAATATGGTCGTTTGTGCGAAAAGTTAAATAATTTTGCGAAAAAAACTCCCTCTCACAAGTTTCTCATGCGTAAAACGGTTGAAACAAAATTTCATGAGTGGTGCATCAAAATTTCGACGCCAAAGAAAAAACGAAAAAACGACCAAGTTTCAAAGGGCGTACCGGGCTAAAAAAAAATCGAACTAATTTTTTGGAAAAAGCGAAACGAAGCTGAATATGTTCCCTTTGAAACACCACTTATTGAATTGAAATATCTTCATTTCGAAAAAAGTTATTTCTACTCTTCTCCCTCAGGCGATGTGCGGCAGATAAACAGTATCTTTCTCCATCATTTTTAGTGAAACCGCACTTTTCCTTAAAATTTCCAAAGCTCCAAAAAAGGGCTCAATCTCAAAAACTGTTTTTCAAAATATTTCCATCTCTCATTATTGGTTTCTCGAAACATCATCATCGCGAATGATTCATACGGTAGTTAAACTCCGTAAGATAGTTTAAAAACTATAGAAAGTGCATTTTCACTCCGCAGGATCGTTAATCTAACTTTGACTCTCGCGTAACCTCAACTCTCCACACCTCCGTTGATCGATCTTTATCCCTCTTTTCTTTTTGTCTCTTTTTTTCATCGCCGAGATCGAGGAATCTCGAGACTTTGCGGCAAATTCACCAAGTGCAATAAAATTGATAAACCGAGTTCGTAGATTACAAACCACCAGCGAGAGAGAGGGAGAGAATCGAGCTATAATTCAATGGGGTTTGGCAAACCCACACGGAAATATAATATACCGGAAATATCTATCTAAATAAATATCTATCTAAATATCTATATCTAAAATATATATCAGATATATATTAAATATATAATATGTATATTCCATATAAGAAATATACTCAAAAATATATTCGTGATAAGTACATTTTCGGCAGAAAATATTTCTTTGAAATATATATTAAATATATTTTAGATATATGATTATTGTGCATAAAAATATATTTTTTGATATATGTAAAAACATATATTGTGTATATGTAAATATATATTAAAATTATATCGAAAATATATAAAACGTACACTCAATATATATGTTTGATGTATTTAGTATATATCTTAAATATATTTTTTACATATATATTGTGTATATTTAAACACCAATTAAAAATGTATCTAAAATATATAGAACATGCACTCAATATATATGTTTGATATATTCAGTATATATCTTCAATACATTTTTTATTTTTATATTGTAATATTTTTTAATAGATTAAAAATGTACCTAAAATCATATTTTTAATACATACATTTTCGGACAAAATATACTTAATATATCCAAAAATATATTTTCCGTAATATTTACCGATATATTTTATTTCCATGTGGGAAGTGTTCTCGAGTCATGCTTCAGCGTGGTTATATCTGAACCAATCTCACAAATGTATTCACACATGTCTACAGATATTATACAGGGATAAACGAGGCACTTTGGGGTAATAATCCCAAATTTTTCGATCGATTGTGAAAAAGTTAATTTTAATCGCAAACATAGTTGGGCCATTCCATGACTAATCGACCAATAGTTGGAATCGACCCCTTTCAATTTCAATAAAATTTGGTCAGAAGTTTTCTTTTATCATACAACAAAGTTCTACCAAAAGAAAGAAATTTAAATTTTTTTGTTCGAAAGTTATGCAGAATTCAAAATTTCACAATTTTTCAAGTTTGTTTTTTAAATATCTTGAAAACTATTATCGTTACGAAAAAATCATTCTGGGTTCATGTGAAAGTGTATACTTGGGGCTACGGAAAGAAAATATTCTGAAAAAATTTTTTCAAGAATGATGGATTTGGAGAATTTTGAATTTTTAAAAATCGTGACAATCCACGATCAACATTGAATTTTTGGTTTAATGTTTTTAAATAATATTTTGTACTGACCTTAAAAGATCCTGAAGTTTTCAGAATTGTGTTTTTTTTTAAATATGAATTTTTGAAAAAAAAATAGGTCAAATATTTAAAAAGTGTCCTGAACTTTGCTAAATTGTTAAAAACATATTCAATTTTTTTTTAGTTTATTTTTATTTAGCGTGACGTGTTCGAATGTCGATAAAAATAGGGTGAGATTCGTCATCAGCAGGAAATTATCGATCAAACAGTGCGATATATATATTATATATACGTATATTAGGGTGGTTCAAATAAAATAACTAATTTTTTTTTCTCGATATAATGAAAAATGTATTTCTTGGCATCTCAAAAAAACCTTCAGATTTAAATTAAGAGGTCCCTCATCGCAAATTTTCATTCCCCATTTGAACAACATAGGTAATTTTTTTTTTAACTTTGGAATTTTATTAGACTTTAACCATTGAGGTTAGGGGACTTTTTTTAGCACATTTTTATAGAACATTTGATGCTCCACAAAAATATGCTAAAAAACTCTCCTAACCTCAACGATTAAAGTCTAATAAAATTCCAAAGTAAAAAAAAAAATGCCTGTGTTATTTAAATGAGAAATAAAAATTTGCGTTGAGGGACCTCTTAATTTGAATATGAAGGGCTAATACTTGCAGAGTGTTCTTTCATGATGCCAAACAATACATTTTTCATAATATCAAGGAAAAAAAAATTAGTCATTTTATTTGACCCACCCTAACGTATGTACATAAAACTCCTGGATGGAATAACACTGAACTTTTTTCTCCAAAGATGTGTTTAATAAAAAAAATTTATTAGCATCACCAGGTGGTCAGCATGTAAAATGTTGAGGTGACCCGAATTATACCCTATCCTTTATCTTATGTCTTTTTCTCTTCCTCTCTCTTTTTCTTCTTCGCTCTTTCTCTCCCTCCTCTCCGAATTTCGTATACCTTTGCGAACATTCGTATCTTCATGTACACCAAAACCGTGTTCTCTATCCATGCGCATATTTCGTCAATATCGAGACGAGGGAGCTTCTGCGATCTGTTCGATTTCCATTCTAACCCGTGGATACGAATTCTCAGCATCTGTTCACCCTCGTTGATCCGATTTTCTCTGCATTTTTCTTCCTGATCTCGATTTACAATGATCCACCAATATAATTCCAATAATAATTCAATAATTCAATATAATTCAAATGTAATTTAAATATGATTCAATAATTCAATATCAATGTCAATGTACTTCTTCTTTGGTCCAATTTTCTCAGCACTTTTCTGCCCGACCCCGAATATAATTGAATAATTCAATATAATTCCAATATAATTCAATATAATTCCATGCGAAAATTCATCCAGATCATTCTTCTTCGTCTACTTTTCCCGTAAAAGTGTGGATAACGTTACGCAGATACGCATAAACAACGTTCAAATACTTTTACACAACCCAGAAAACTGCGTTATCTATTCAAATTAGTTATCTATTCAATGGACGTTCAAAGATCCTTAAGGCGGTATTCTGGTCTGGAGACTTACATTTTGAGCGTTTTGTTGAGCTGGATAAAAAAAACAAAAAATATTTTTACCCTTATATTTTTTTACAACGTATTTATTAATATTTTTACAAAAAACAAAAAAAAATTTGAAAAAAAATGAAAATGAAATAAGTTCGAAGCTGGTAAAGTTGGGGTTAAAGAAAAGGGGTGTGTTGGCTAACACGATTACAACGTTTCTGGTCATCCGATACAAAATTTGAAAAAAGATTCTTAACTAGTAAGAATGTCGTCATAGCCCTGAGAAAAAACAGAAAACAAAGTTTTTGCTAAATGGCGGCTGTCTGAACAAAAAGGCGTTTTTCGACTCTTCTTTTCATAGTTTTTATTTTTTTTACAATAGTAAAAAAAAAAATTAATTTCTATATAAAAGTGGTACGGACGATGGAGAGTTGTATATCGAAGATTGGTAAAAAATTTCAAATAAATCGGTAGAGTAGGACTCGAGATATTATAAATCGACGACAGTATGGAAGAACGTGCTATCTCAAATTGTGCTAGAAGAACGTGCTATCTCAAATTGTGCTAGAAGAACGTGCTATATCAAATTGTGCTAGAAGAAGGTGCTATATCAAATTGTGCTAGAAGAAGGTGCTATCTCAAATTGTGCTAGCAGAACGTGCTATCTCAAATTACGAGAGAAGAAGGTGGTATCACCTTCAAGGTGATACAAGGTGATACCACCTTCTTCTCATAATTTGAGATAGCACGTTCTTCTAGCACAAATTGAGATAGCACGTTCTTTTAGCACAATATGATGTAGCACGTTTTTCTAGCACAATTTGAAATAGCATGTTCTTCTAGCACAATTTGAGATAGCACGTTCTTCCATACTGCCGTCGAAATATGATGATGTTATGAGGAGGACGCCTACAGTCCGATTTTCTGCGTCACTAAAATAGTTATAACTCCACAAACTATTGAAATAAAAAAATTTCCTCTCGAGGATATCTTCTCAAAGGTCTGAATTTTAAGAATATGCAAAAAAAATGAATTTTTTCAAAATTCTAGACCAAAATACCCCTTCAATAGCGTGTCTCCAAGACCAGACACAACGTCCCTGTACCTCGAACCAACTGAACCCACTGACACACACACACACACACACATGTATCTCTTCATACGCATTTGACCCTCTTCTACCGTCTTTGCCGCACTTTTCATCGAGAAAAGAAGAAGAAGAAGAAGAAGAAGAGGAAGAAAAAGAAGAAGAAATGTAGGCTTCCTGCGGTCTGCCTCGAGGGAATCTTTTATTTTTCCATACATACATCCTCGTGAGATGTTAAGGCGACGGGGTTGGAGGAGGGGAAGGGAGGGTGGGGATGCTTCAGGAGGGATGAGTATGCTTTTCTGGCCACTATATGGGCAGACTGCTGTGGAGAGAAAAGCTACATAGAAAACTAGGGGCCAGACGTGCTGGGAAGCATCCCCTTGCTACCCCCGAAGGCACTCCCAAACGTTCAACCCCTCGGCATTGAGGGGTTGGTAGGGCAAGAGGGGGGGGGGGCAAGAGCGGGCAGCATGGCAGTGGCCTACGCGCCTGTGCGCGTCACCACTTTCCAACCCCTGCCCCCTCCCCTCTCCCATCTCCCTCCCCCCACCCCTCTCCCCCGCCCCTCCCCCCTCCCTTATCAACACAGACAAGGGAGGAATCGTATCACCGTGTTAGCGTTTCCTCTGTACGTGTTCCTCTCCTCTCCTCTCCTCGCCTCTCCTCGCTCTCTCTCTCTCTCTCTCTCTCTCTCTCTCTCTCTCTCTCTCTCTCTCTCTCTCCCCTCTCGCTCTCTCTCTCTCTCTCTCTCTTCTTCGTCTACTCTCCTGTGTGAAGATTATCGGCACATGCGCCCATCGCACTCACAAACGCGGCGGCGATGCACAGAGGAAACGCTCGGCGGGGATCCCGTAGACTCTGAACAAGGGGTAAAAGCGGATAGCCGCGACGGCAGCGTGTCAAAACCATTCCACTCCACTCGTCAGTCCTCGCTAGTACGGCGTGGCTCCATCTCGTCTCGATCCTTTGCCACTATTGTTTCAACGCACTCATTCATGTAAATGAAAAATTCGTAATTCGAACGCGAAAAACGTGTTTTCACTCTTTGGCCCGACAAAAAACGTGAATAGTTATCACAGTGCCGATGTCCATTGGTTCTTGCGTTTAGTTCCGAAAAAAAGGTCCATTATCGCCGATCATAAGTGCCATTATCGGTACGCGATCGTGAACTTTGCGTGGAACGATATATTTCAATTTTAGCTTTTTTTTTTTTATTGCTCAATCTTTGTTGCCAGTCGATCGACACTTTGCTATCGCAATTGCAGTGATTAACCGCGTGTGTGCCGAGCTACGTTATCAAACAGTGTTTTTGTGCTCCGCGGAACTTTGGATTTTCTCGATATTGTAAGTTTTGGATGATGATGAAGTTTGCATCGTTGCCCTGCAACAAAAATAATTTTTCTTTAATCCATTTTTTTTTAAATTTCATTTTTATTGATACTTATGCTTTGATCGTGCATTTGGCATCTCCCAAGTCTTTAATAAAGAGCCTAAAATGCATTTGAACGATTTTTCACCGTTAAAACTTTTCAAGAAATTGAATTTCTTTTTCCAACAAATTATTTTCAGTTCATTTGAACGATGCAAACTTTAACCTCATAGTTTTGAGACGCTGATGAGGATTTTGTTGACGTTGTTATCATTGTTGGGGTTGATATATAATTCGGGAGGTGTTTTGTCTTTTATGTTTTTCCAAAATAAGCTCGATTGCGATGGAGTTTGTGTTTTTTTTTGTGATGTTAAAGTTTTGCATCGTTCAAACGCAACGGATATGGTAAATTTTTTAATAAACCCCATGATTACTAGCAAGTTTTCTATAGTTAAGAATTACGTTTTTTGCCATTTTTATTGATGACTTGGCGCGTTAAATGTACGAGCAAAGCGTGAATGTCACTACAAATGAATTGTAAACAAGTTTTTTTTTCATTGCATTGCAATGATGCATATTTAAACTTCATCTGTTTTAATACTTTAATTATATATTTATGGATGTTATAAGCTCGTGTTTTTGTGTCGCTCATGCATAAACAAATAAAGGGAGAAAACTGAACTGAGGAAAACATAATATTGACAACCAAATGTGAGCTCTCAGGGTGAAATACAAATGAATATAGATAAATGTAAACACATCTCAATAAATAGGAATAAATTAGAGCTGGGCAAAGTAGCGGAAAGTACTTCAAGTACAAAGTACAAAGTACTGTAAGTCCTTGAAGTACTGCGTACTTATTACTTGAATTACTTATGATTTGAAGTACAAGTACCAAGTATCAAGTACTTTTCAAGTTTTCAGGTATATCTCGTAAGTTCTAGTACTTACATTTAATTTCTTATTCTCATTTGATTATTATTCGAGTACATTTTGTATCAAAACATATTTTCACCTTGGGCAATACACTGAGATTAGGCTGATTAGGCAGATTGGAACAGAAGTATTTTAACAAAGAATTGAAAATTATTCAAAAATAGCATTGACGATTGTAATTTGATTTATTTTGATACAGGTCTGAAAAAGAAGAAATAAAGAATATAGTACATGGATTGTTAAAATTACTCACACATTCAAAAGTACTTGAAAAAGTACTCGAAGTACAGAAAAGTATTGCACTTGAAGTACAGGCCAAGTACCTGAAAATTTAAGTACACTTTTTGAAGTACTTTATAAGTACACCAGGTATTACAGTAGAAGTACTGTTTAAGTACTTCAAGTGCAACACTTGGAGGAAGTACTTTTTGTGTACATCAAGTACGTTGCAAATACCGGGTACTTCGAGTACTGCCCAGCTCTGGAATAAATATAAATATGAGTGCAAAAGTAAGCTTTTCAGTAGCAGGTTTGACATTGCCGATTAAAACAATGAATCAATCGTTCGTGTAATTAATTCGTCGCAGATAAATGTATAGAATGATGTTGAAATTTGCATCGTTCCGAAGTAACGAAAATGGTTTTTTTTTTCAAATTCGTTTTTAGAGATATTTCATCTTTGCTTGAGAGATTTAGTGCCACAAGTACTCAACAAAATCCCAAAATACACCCAGAAAAAAGATCTAGTCGTAGGTACCATAATCGTTTATTTGATTATTTTTTAGTTACTTTAAAGAAATCCATCCGATTTTGGGCGATATTTAGTTCCACTATATTTATTAATTTTAATTCCCTGTCATCGAGAAACAGGCGTTGAAGAAAAATTCTATTCGTTGTTACTAAATACCTATTCACCCGTAATCTCATCCGATCATATCTGCAGATTTGTCAGTACCCCAAAAATCCGCCAGGTGGCTACGTCTCGCACAAGCGAACCTGACTCTCGACGCCTATATCCTTTCCAAGCTCGTCTATGTTTGATATACTTATTTTATTGCACTCCGTGCGCAAAGTGCCACTTTGCGCACGCTGCACGTGCTCAAACTGGCACTTTGCGCACTTGTACAATAAAATTTCGTACGATACTATTTCAGCAAGGATATTTAATACATTGAACATTGCGGCAAAACGCAAGATGGTCGAATCCCCGATAAAGATTCCCATAAAAAATGGTCTTTTTCTTTTCCCTTCTGTTAAAGAAAAGACGAAGCTTTACGAAATTGTAGACTTCATATTCAAAGATTGAAATGTTTAAAAATACATAATGTGTAGATATTTTTAAAAAAATTATCTCATTTAAATACATATTTGTTCAGCTTGAAATAATATTTATTAATATTAAATAAAAATTTATTAGATCGCAATATATTTTCCTAGTAGGTCATTAAAAAAAAAAATTCGTTGACACGAATAGAGCAGTATTAGGACGGCCTACAACTAAAAAAATTTATTTGGCTTGACTAGGATTTAGTTAAATGTACTAGATCTTTTTTCTGGGTGTACATTTAAACAATTTTTCACTTTAAAAACTTCCTGGGAAGTATAAACTTTATTAAAAATTAAACTATATCCATTTCGTTTGAACGATGCAAACTTCTAAGTCATTGTATATACATTTTGTATACATTATAATTCTCGCGCGCGTAGAACACATGTGTTGATCAATAATTTACGATTAATTCACCATTCAACAAGATTTTTCATTAGTCAACTGCAATTATTACGCTAATGAATGAAATACTTTTACAATTGTCTAGTAAACTATGTGGGTATAAATCTATATACAATTTATAAAGTGCAATTTCATCGACAACTTTACTCAACGAATTATTCACCTACACATAAAACAGCGCGAGTAATCAAAAAGATGTTTTCGAATAATTCGAGAAAAACAAATTCGCTCGCGGAACTTTATTTTCATCCGCGATGCGCGAAGAAAAGTTCCGCTGAAATGACGAAGCGAGTTTTTCCATGTTTTTCCATCCTCGCGTCTCGTTTTCCCTCTCACGGGAATCTCAGAGAGCTCCTTCGTCTTTATTCGCGTCCGATGCCAAAGTTTCGAAACTTTCGTCCTCTCCCCTGTGTTTCCATCCCTGAATCCCATCCCTTGACATCATTCCCCTTGGGTAATCGGGAATCACGTCGATACTTACCATTATCTCTCTTCTATATATATCCGATATGGACATACATATTACATTCCACAGTACACGGAAAAAACGACTTAGCTGTGGTAACAAAAAAAATTAGTTGACTCAACCAACTAAAAACTCAAGCCAGACGAGAAGTTGGTTGCATCAACGAATTTTAAATGGTTGGCAGGGTTGCAAAATTTTTAATGAAAAAGTAATGCATTAATTATTACCTTTTTAATGGCTAATGAAAATAATTTCCATTGATCATTAAAATTTAATGATTAATGGAAATAATTTTCATTAATCATTAACCATTAAAATTTAATGGTTGATGAAAATAATTTTAATGGTTAATGATAATTATTTCCATTAACCATTAAATTTTAATGGTTAATGGAAATTATTTCCAATAATTATTAAATGTTAATGGTTAATGAAAATGCAAATGCATTAAAAAAAAGTAATGCATTATTTGCAATCCTGATAGTTAGTTTATAAATGGCAGACCAACTAATTTTTTAGTTCGGCGAACCACGAGTGAAATGGTTGTATCAACTATTTTGCTCGTGGTTTATTATAATTTTTTTTTTATATCCACACAATATTCCTAAACATTTCAATCTTTGAATGTCGGTACACATATGAAGTTTATAATTTCGTCAGTGATGCCAACTAGTCTAAATTTTTTCCCCAAGCCTAAAATCCTCTAAAATCAAACTAAATACCTTAACTTCAAACATGATGAAATTTTTAATCAATTAATACAGTTTCATTTTGTAATATTTTATTGCTCAGCATAATTGATTTATTAAATGAACAATTTAATAAAATATTGCCAATTTTTTAGAATTTTTTTTCTGGAAAGGCCACAAAAAACCAAAAATTTTGAAAAAATAAAACACTTAATTTGGACCATTATTAAATAAGTTATTACCAAAAAACCGAAAAAGAGCGGTTTTAAAAAAATTTAATATCTTGTGAACGGGTATTTAAAAAAAAATTTAACAGGAAGGGTGTTTTGATGGGTATTAAAAAATGTATAAAAAATTTAAGGAAATAAAAAAAAAAGTTTCTCAAACTGTCCGACTTGGGATGGAACGCCCCATGTATAACTATAAATATCTAGAGAATGATGATTCCCAACTCATCAATAATTTCGAAGAACTCGTTAGCTTCTTGGTCTTTATTCGTGTCAGTATTTTTCAAAGCGTACATTTTCACGTTCAACATTTTTAGCATACTAGAAGATATCTTTTTTATCGATATTGTGTTGTATCGATATTTTTGTTTTTATTGTAAATATTTTTTAAACGACTAGGAGCCGTTCGGTAATCATAAAAAATAAAGTTTATTTTAGGAAAAGATTTTGAAACATCGATATTCCATGGGATTGATAAAAAAAAAAAATTTATTTTTATTTTGATATCACGAAAATGACACTATTAAGTTCAGCAATCGAAACATAGAGGGCAACATGCTACTTTTTGTCATATTTTTTTTGTGACACTACTGTCTAGTTCGTTAAGTTAGAGGACATGTGTAATAGAAATTTCCATAAAATCCCTAGAAAGTACCCTAACCAAAAATTTCATCTATAAAATCCCGTTTTTTGAAAATTTTCCCCCTAAATTTGGGGGGAAATCCCCAAAGTTGGCATCACTGAATCTCGTAAAGACGATTTTCGAAGAAGATAAAAGAAAAAAAGGCCTTTTTTTTTATGGGAATCCATTTTGGATTCGACCATCTTGCGTTTTGCCGCAAAGTATTAAATATCCATACTAAAAAATAAGGATATCAAACATGGACGAACTTGGAAAGGTTATAAGCGTCGGGGGCAAGGTTCGTTTGTGCGAGAGGAAGTCACCTGGCGAATTTTTTGGGTACTGACGAATCTGCAGATACGATCATGTACTGGGTGCCCCACGAATGAAGGTAATCCTCGTGAGGATAGATTCGTTATGTAATATCGAGTAGAAACGTCCTTTGCCATTTTTCGATATTTTGAACCCCTGCATTGTTATTAATTAATTGAATTAATAACAATTCAGAGGTTAAAAATATAAAAAAATGGCAGAGGACTTTTTCACACAATATTATGTTAAAAATTAATTAGACTAATAACAATTCAGAGGTTCAAAATATCAAAAAATGGCATAGGGCTTTTCTACTCCATATTACGTTCTCAATGAATTAAATAAAAACCTATTTTGGGGTTCAAAATATCAAAAAATGGCAAAGGACTTTTCTACTCAATATTACGTCGCGAATCTAACCTCACGGGCATTACCTTCATTCGTGGGGCATCCTGTAGTTGGCTATAAAATTCGTTGTCCATCCTTTACCCTCTTGAATACTATTTTATTAGTTAGACTGACTGATCGAGTCAGTTGTGTTGACTGGTCGCGTCAACTAACTATGAATAGTAGATGGAACTAATGCTAGGTGGTTATTGCAACTAAGCAGATGGTTACGGTAACCAAAATATATTAACAATCAGTTGGTTGTCCCAACCAATCATTGCTTAACCATTTCTCAAATCTCTCGTTAGCTCGCATATTTTCCTACAATTTTTTATTCATCAATGCGAGATTTTAGTTTTTTCCGGCAATTTTTTACAACTCCCTTTTCTGGTTTTTAATCCTCTGGTCTTTCTCGGCTCGTTACAACTCGTGGAAAAGTTGAACGAGGAAAAATCGGCGCGAGACCGAGCTTAAGTAAACACGTATACGATGTATACAGCCCAGTGAGCTTGCAGAGAGAGGAAAAGAGAGAGAGAGAGAGAGAGAGAGAGAGAGAGAGAGAGAGAGAGAGAGAGAGGGAGGGAGGGAGGGGAAGCACGGCGCGGTCTCAGCTGTTTGCAAAAGCCCGCGGTGGAAGTGGAATAAACGATAGTTTTTTCCTCACCGGCAATGAGCGTAAAGCCGTTTAGAAGTAGAAGCGTTTTCAAACCCGACTTTGAGACATGCTTTCAGAGCACGTGCCACTTTCTTCTTTCACTTGTTTTCTTACTTCATTCCCACGTACATTTATATATAGTATAACGACCCGTGTAGGTGTTTTTCACGCTTGACCTTTCATCCCGTACTTCGCCCACCTAAAACTTGACTATCCCGCTCCATTTTCCTCTCAGTCGCACTTCCAACGATCTTCCTCTTTCAAATCTATCGTGGTGCAACAAGCACTGAGAAAAAAGTTCAGTTAAAACAACTAAATCCATTTAGTTAAAAAAAATGTAGTTGATTCAATATTAATTTGTTCGAAATAATGAAACTATAATTAATTCAACAAATAGATTTGGTTAACCATAAGATATGAGGTGAACGAAATTATTTGGTCAATTTCCGGGTGGGGGTTGAAGAGTCGACTAACCAATATTTCGAACGGCCGAAATCCCGAATTTCATGATTACGAGCGTTCGAATAACGAAGCGCCGAAATCCCGAACGCCAGAAAAGCGAAATTGGAGAGAGCCGCCCCATGCGTAAGAGAGAGAGAGATGCGCCTCCTCTCTCTCTTACGCATGGGGCGACTCCTCGACTTTCTCTTTTCTGGCGATCGGGATTTCGGCGCTTCGTTATTCTAACGCTCGTAATCGTAAAATTCGGGATTTCGGCCGTTCGAAATATTGGTTAGTCGACTCTTCGACCCCCACCCCAATTTCCAGATACAGTTTAGTCCAATTTACACGTTACTGAGTTGTTGTACAGAAATTTTTCGTTGATTTCTAGTATATTTTAACTAGATAAATTTAGCTGTAACAAAAAAACAATTTGTATTTTCAATCACACAATTTATTTGGTACAAAGATATTTATTCGATGGAACTGAAACTTTGCCTATTCAAGCAACGATTTAACCGATTTAACTAAAATTTCCACTGTATCTTCGTTGAATTACCAAAATGATCTCGTTGAACGTCCGGAAACAAATATTTGGTTGGGTCAAAGAAATTTTTGCATTTTCAACAAAAAAATTTTCTCAGTGTATTATAGGAGTTTAAAGCTAAAATGAAAAACGGAAAATACGACTAAAATATAGGGGTGTGTTAATAGCATTCGAACCATTCGAATAATTCGAATAATTCGAATAATTATTTTTTGCTCTTAAACTGATCGATATCGATGAAGAAGTTATGTTTTTCTATCACATATTTAACTTGATCATAAAATTTTTTTTATAGCTCACTACTGAAGTAATGAAAATTTTAATCAAACATATATTTAAAAAGAAATTTTGATTACCAACCTTTTGATGAAATCAAAAATTTAAAACATTTGTTTAGATATTATAAAAAAACATCGTTAGAAAAATTAGGAAATAAATTCAATACGCTGATTATTAGTCAAGTGTAATGGAGTTGTTCAAAAGTTATGCTCTTTTCATTTATCTACAATATATTTCTCCCAATTTTTGAAAAAATTTTAACGATGATAAAAAAAAGTCAATCGTTATCTCTAGTTTCTCTTTCTCTGCAGTTTTAACAATTATTGAATGGTAAATAAGAAATGATTTTTTATTGTTATGATCGTTTTTGACTGTTTTAACAATTTTAACAATTATCGAATGGTAAATTAGAAATTATTTTTTTATCGTTATGATGGTTGACTATTTTTCTTCCTCGTTCTGAAATCTGGCTTAATTTGAATAATTTATAGACGGCGCCAAGTCGAGTCTATGAAAATGTCTTGTCCCATGGCCGACAGTTAATCTCAGGATTGGCAAGTCTGAAACAAAAAAAAGCATTTTAAAGAGGAAAGCTTTCTTACACAACAATCTACCGGCTAAAATGAAAAATCGATTAAAAAAAATAACGGCAGATGTTATAAATAAATTGTGAAAAATTCAATCTTTCATTTACATTTCAAACATCCACAATTTTTTTTATCGATTTTTAAATTACGGTGGTAAATTGTTGTGTGAGAAAACCTTCCTCTTTAAAATGCTTTTTTATTTTTCTTTTTTCAGACTTGCCAATCCTGAGATTAACTGTCGGCCATGAGACAAGTCATTTTCGACTTAGGTGCCTTCTTCAACTTATTCAAAACACGAAAATTAAAAAATAGTAATTTTTGCTACAAGTGTAGAAAACAACGAATTCCATCGCGCGTGAAGTTGCCGCATGAGCCGAAGACTTATGGTGTATTTCACACGAGTACGAGTGTGAAATGCAGTATAAGTCGAGGCGAATGCGGCAACTTACGCGCGATGGAATTCGTTTTTTTTACACATGTAGCATACATTATTTTTTGCAATGACTGCCCCGAAAGTGGAATTTGAGATTCAATAAAACCAATGACATATTCAAATAAGAACTCGTATATATATAACCAGTAGTAAGTTTATTTTTCGCTTACATGAAATGTAACATTTGAACAATTATTTATATTAAATGTCATGATTCTTGTATTGGAAGATTGTTGCGAAGTTTGATTCAAATTCTCATGAAGCAGTCCAGAATCTGCATTATTCGATTGCGGTACATTGACGTGCACTTCGCAAAGGTTTTGGGAACCGATTATTTTTGAGATGCTCTTGGGCGCTCGTTTTCTTCATCCATTCTGTATTCCGTATTCCCTCAGAAAATGCGACTGTCATAAGTTGACGTTACGTGTCACATGAATTCCGCAACATTCAAGTTTGTTTAATCGGTTTAAAATCGTAGAACAAAAAACGATCAACTGTCAAAAATCCGTTTTTTCGTAAATCAATGGGGTAAAGTGAGCTATAAATAGAGTTATTCCCGCACAAGTTCGGGAATCTGTGACATTCCCGCACAAGTGCGGGAATGTTAAGCATCGTTGAGAAATTAGCCACTTTCCACACGTCAAACACCCATCGAAAATCGCACTTTCGGGGCAGGCATTGCAAAATTTTTTTTTTTTTTGTTTTTTCGAAGGATGAAACAATGTTGTGAAAGACCTTAAGCGACTTTTTCTTATTATTCCGTAAAAAATTATAAGTTCCATCTTTCTTTGCCCAAAGGCAAAGCCCAACAACAAAAATTAATAAAATACCGTTCGCAGAAACTTTCCACTCACAGGGAAAGAGAAATAAGTTTTGGATTCAAAAATTCATAAAAATTCAACGAGTGTCCGTTTCACAGCGAATTATTCGCGGATCCATTGTGCGAACGACAAAAGTCATTTCCATGCAGATTCAAAGTGAGATTCACGAGTGACATGGTTCTCGTTGTTGCTTCTTGTAACACCGAATGGTCATGAAAATTTGATATCGCGGAAAGAATAATGCAATAATCAACCAATTATTTCCGCCAGCAAATGGCTCTACGTATATTATGGCATGCAGTCACACATGGCATGCTTTTCGATTCTCTTCATCCGGATATTTTAGCTTCGCGCTGTGATACGAAGTGCACGTAACTCGGTGATTATTGATAATATCGTTGAACAAGTAAATAAATTATTTCATAATCCTTGAACTTTTGGACGCCAACGGCATGCTTCAAGGCATTATTAGTCGATATTTTCGCTGCAGCTTAACAAGGTTTAGGATGAATATTGATTATCAAAGTCAAACACGAGCCTTCCGCAGCTGAATTCGTCAGTCATCGACAGGAAAACATAAGCGATCGATTTTAACCACGAAAGATTTTCCAGATCGAAACAATTCGATTTTTACAGGTCAAAAAAATTCCTCACCTTCATAGAATTCAATTATTGTCAAAAAGAAAAATACGAAACGATCCTATATAATTAATACAATTATTTTCGTCACGTCTCTGATTTCGTCCACAATTGTTTATGGCTTTGTCGTACTTCTGAAAAACACTCAGGATTTTTTTCCGATTTTTTTAGAGCGATTTGACTTAACTATATTTTTATAAACAAATTTTTTGTCTAAATTTTTAACTTCAAGTGGGCAGGAGTTCCTTTCTATTTTTAATAAGCTTTTTCGAAAAAAAAATCTTTAATAGAAGGAGAAACTTGAATTGAGTGGGCCGTTATCCAAACATTTTTGCATGAGTTGAAAGTGTATTAAAAAAATATTTGGATAAGGGCCCACTCAATTCAGGTTACTCTTTCTATTATTTAAAGAATTTTTTTCGAAAAAGCTTGTAATCAGAAGCTATTTAACAAGTTTTTTCGAAAAAGCTTGTTGAATCACTTTGGAGATCATCGTCAAGATAACGATGATCTTCAAGATGATTTCAAGGTCAACTTTTGTTTTTTGCAAATGGAAACCTGTATTTTTAAGTTCCGAAATCAATAGATCAAACAATTTTACATTTAGATTTAAATCTTCGGAAAAGATCAATTTTTCCTCAATAAGTTTGATTTCAGAACAAAAATACAGGTTTCCATTGAACAAAAATAATGTCGCCGTTGAAATTACCTTGAAGGTCATCGTTGAGGTCACTACTTAATGTACCTTGTTAAAATTAATAACTTTGCTCATTACGAAAGAATTTGAAAGGCTTCTATTCCCAGAGGTATCCACACCTTGTTTAAGTTTAATTGACCTTAGAGGACCTTCAAGGTCAAAATGTACCAATGACCTAAGTATGTATTTGAACGTCAAATTTTTCGCTCTATCGATTGCCAATGTCAAAAAAGAGACTTCCAGTTGAAAAAAAAGTTGACCTTGAAATAACCTTGAAGGTAATCAAGGTCAAAATTAACATCACCATTGGATTTCTCGTAAAAAGTTATTCCAAAAATGATTTTGACCTTTTTGAAAAATATCTTAGCTGAGGAAGTATTCAGCCATTTCGTTACTTTTGTGACATCCTGTATATATATCATACGAATAAGATCCTCGCAACCCTTGAAAACTTTTTCGTGCGTCATCTCACGGAGTATTTCTCCCCTGCGTTTTTTCCTCTTCTCTCCTTCCGTCCATTTCGATCCTTGAGCCTCCCTATAAGGGGACTCTCCTTAACGACCATCCGAGGCAAAACTCGTCGCTGCTCTCTCCTGGTCACTCGAGTAGTCCTCGGACGTAATGATCAGTCTATTTTACGAAAGCGTTGGTGGAAAAAATATCAACGATGCTGTTCATCCGAAAATATTATTGCACACAGAAAGAACGATTTAGCTGTGGTAACAAAATAATTAGTTGACTCAACCAACTATCTTAGTGCTTTGAACGCCAGACAAGAAGTTAGGGTTAGAAGTCAACGATTTTTATATGGTTAGTTTATAAATAACAGACCAACTAATTTTTTAGTTCGGCAAACCACGAGCGAAATATCAACTATTTTGCTCGTGGTTTATTATAATTTTTTTAAATATCGACACAATATTTTTAAACATTTCAATCTTTGAATGTTGCTGCACACATGAAGTTTACAATTTCGTAAAGCTTCGTCTTTTCTTCAAGAGAAGGTAAAAGAAAAAACCCCCTTTTTTATGGGAATTCATTTTGGATTCGACCATCTGGCGTTTTGCCAGAAAGTATTAAATATCCATACTAAAAAATAAGGATATGAAACATAGATGAACTTGGAAAGGTTATAAACGTCGAGGGGAAAGTTTGTTTGTGCGAGAGGAAGCCATCTGGCGGATTTTTGGGGTACTGATAAATCTGCAGATACGATCAGTATCGTACGGTATCGATTGGTTAAGGTAAATGTCCCAATTATTGAACAGCTAAGGATCTAGGGATTGAATTCGGTGAGAAAAAAATATAAAATCAAGAAAAAAACCATCGCTTTCATGTTCAAATGATACTTTGATATTTTTACTTTAGAAAAATCACCCTTTAAATTATTTTTAAATGATTTCAAATGAAAAAAAAGAATGACAATGTGAGCATGCAAATGTCCGAATTATTGAACACTGGAAGTGCCTACGTCCCTAATATTGAACAGGCATGTTCCAGTTATTGAACACTCTCGAGAATTCTTTTTCCGTTCTGAAAATATTATTTTGGGTACAATATTAAGAAGTACAAAATCGAATACTTAAATAATCTTTTATTAATCATGTAAAAATACAAAAAGATATACTTAGTCTCTTTTGACAGGTTTTTGGTTCATTCGCATTCGGTTTATTTTTGCTTTTCAACTCGAACTTTATTTTATTTTTATTATCAGCTTCCTCGTTTTTGTGTTTTGTTTTTGTTTGATTTTGTCGCAGCTTCCTTGTTTTTCGACTGAAATATCGGAGAGCAAAAAATATTGAACATTACATTCGTATTTTTAGGTTACATTTAGGTTATATTCTCTTTTTACTTTTCTTTTTATGTTTATTGCACGAAAATACAAATAAAAAATATATTTGACGATCTTAGAGTTATTATTAAAAGAATAAAGGTAAGTTTATTCAGCAATTTACAGTTTTTGTTTGAATAAATTCAATTCACACAATCTGTCACGCGTTAACTGTCTCGATGTTTTGATGGGTTTAATAACGCCATTTTGGAAAATACGAGTGTTCAATAATTGGGACCTGTTCGATAATTGGGACATTTACCTTACAGTGCCTATAAAATTCGTTGTCCATCCTTTACCTTCTTGAATACTATTTTATTAGCTAGACTGACTAATCAAGTCAGTTGTGTTGACTAACTAACTAACTAACTAACTAACGCTAGGTGATTATTGTAACGAAACGGATGGTTACGGTAACCAACATGTACCCAACTAATAATCAGTTAGTTGTCCCAACCAATCATTTTTTTCCGTGCATTTGACCAATCGTTGGTGTTCCCATTTTCGTCCACTGAAGTACCTCGTTGAGTTTATCGTTCGAGATAACAATTTCCATTGAGGGAGGGCTTTTAATTGAAATTTACGATGCGTGTGCGCGTTTTTTCGAATGAATGAGAATTTGAGATAATTGTGAAATGTTGAACGAGGCCCTATCAATGCAATCGATGACGTTTACAATATCGGGCATAGATGGAGAACAATAATAATTGAATTCAATTTCAATGTGGTTTTATTCTCTCTCTCTCTCTCTCTCTCTCTCTCTCTCACTCTATGTCGATTTCTAGTGAAAAGGGAAGAGGTTTCGTGTAATATATCAAGTTTTGGCGACGCTGCAATACAATTCCGGTAACGAGTATCGATCAGTCATAATTTTCGTCGGACGTTTAATCAACTGGTGCAACGACGCTGTGATGTTTATAATTTATGCGAGCCGATATATGCATACAAAATGCTCGGCAGTCTCCATATGTTCATAGTACGTATAATATATGGATTATGTATATGGGGCATTCCACAACGATTCGATCCAGGTCTGATCGTTCACCTCTCCGATGTTGTTCGCTATTTTTTATGGTTTTGTGGTACCTCTGAAGAGCATTCAGGATTTTTTCCAGATTTTTTTGGAGCGATTTGACTTTACTATAATTTTACAAACAAATTATTTTTAGCCCAAATTTAAAAATCTGAAAAAATCACAAAAATCCCGTTTTTTATAAGAAAAATTTGAAGCGTTGAGCCAAAAAGGGCTAATATATGGGGTTTCCTTCCGTTTATAAATAGAAGGAAACCTCTGCTCACTTTGGCTCAAGGCTTGAGATTTTTCATATGAAAAACGGGATTTTCGTGATTTTTTCAGATTTTCAAATTTGGGCTAAAAATAATTTGTTCATAAAATTATAGTTGAATCAAAACGCTCCGAAAAAATCTGAAAAAAAACCTGAGTGATTTTCTGAGGTACTACAAAACCATAAAAAATTGCGGACACAATCGGAGAGATGAAGGGTCAGACCCAGGTCGAATCCATGTGGAATGCCCCATATATTCTTAAGTATGTTATATTGTAGATATGTATTCCGAGAGCTCGTTGGAGGACTTCAATCCCACGTCTCCTACCCTTCAGCCCTTACTGAAGCCCTCGACGTATGATGCCATCACGATGAATTACCACGCTAATGCGGTAGGATTGGAATACGATTTTCGTGCCATTAAGAGGAGGCTAAATACCGACACTACGCTTCGAAATCGCCATCCAAACTTGCTCTCATACGAATGAATGGAATTCAATAAAATTTTAACAGCATAATCGGAGTTATGGCACAAATGGAGCCTCACTAAAACTTTTTTGAAAAATCAAAAACAAAATTATAGATCCGATTACCATCAGGAATCTGTAATTGAAAATCTTGAATTATGAGACTTTTCACTGTATTTCGTCTAAACTAAGAGTGAGGCTCCATGAAGAACGCCAAGACACAAATAGATTCTGACGAGTAACCTAATATTTTTGGGGCTCCAATGAATTCGTTGGAGTTAGTTGTGACGCGTTTTAGCCCCTTAATTATCAATTAATTGTTAATTAACTTATCCTCGTCTGAATTTTCAAAATTTAATAAATTTTCATTTACGGTTTTGGGAGAAAGACTGGACGACGGTGATAAGTCGATAATGTAGGGATTGAACGAAAATGGTATTTAGCCTCCTCTTAAGCAAGCTCGACCATCATCGCGTTTGCTCGATATATCCTTTCGATAACCCTCCGTTTGCCAGCTTATTGCACAGCTTGAAAATTTCGCTCATGTGAATCTGACAGTTCATACTTGAGACCAGAGCTCGTCCGGGTCGTTTCACGATTGTAATGGTCCACGATCTGGTTGCAAGGGATTCTCAGCATCAAATATTGGAATTCACAAACTCCACGCTTGTTTGGAATTGACCTTGTCGATAAGGATGTCATGGACATCATATCTTTGCGATAATAGAAATTCGTAACGGCGCTAACAGAATCTCGTCGAATCACGAATGGCGCTCTGCACAAAGTTGCCACTAACTTTTATACGCTTTAGAAACGGTTTGCACATGCATCCATGAACAAACAAAACTATATATCAATAAAGTTTGATCGTAGTGTCCGGAAGAATATGGGGACACAAGTCCAAGCAGAAATCCATATACGTTGGGGATGGGGTTGGGGGTTGGGGTTGGAGCTACCAAACCGTGCTTTACCGTTTATATCGATCAAATAAACTTTCTACATCCGGCCGCCCGAATAGCCCAATTTGCTTGGCCAACGTGCGTAGTCCGATAAATAAAAATGTCATGCCTCTCTATACCTTTATCTGGCTTTTTCTTTCATGACAGAGCTTTCCCCGTATATATACGTTCCTCGATCGAATTCGCAACCAAAAGATTGTGCACATTCAGTGAGACTTTTTTCATGCTGTAACGGGAATTTCTATGTACTTGAGGTTTCCAACGTTCGGTTTAACAAAAATCGAGCAATTTATTTGTTTAACTATAAATGAAAAAAGGGAGGCAAATGCTTGGTAAATAATAATTTCAAAAATTGAAAGATGTCTCAGGAATTATTTCCAAAGGGTCGACGGGCCTCAAAATTGTTCTTTAAAACAATAAAAATTGTCGATTGTTTCTCGTGAACATCACGAGCTTTCATGATTTTCAGGTCCCGGAATTCCTTCGTTCACTCAAATACATTTTTCTTACAATCACCGTTGTAAATCAGAGCTGGGCAGTACTTGAACCACCCGGTACTTTATAAGTACTTGAAGTACTTAAAAAGTACTTGAAGTACTTCGAAAGTACTTCAAGTTAGAAGTACTTAGTAGGTAGTTGGAAGTACTTAGAAAGTACTTCAAGTATTTTACTTAAATATTCAAGTACTTGAAAAGTAATTCAAGTGTTGTACTTAAATTTTCAAGTACTTGGCCTGTACTACAAGTATTGTACTTGAAATTTCAAATACTTCTCTGTACTTCAAGTACTTTTTCAAATACAAGTATCAAGTACTTTTGAATGTGTCTCGCTGATGGTTGCATATATACAAAGCCTTTGAATATGTAATTGAAAAGAATATTTCGTGATGCATGGACATTAGGGTGGTCCTTATTTAGAGCTTGGACGAATTTTTTATCAGACGCCCCTCAAATCGACTCCAAATAATTCAAAAACATTACCCTAATTTTTTCAGATTTTTTTCTGGACCTTAACCCATCCCGTAAAGAGGGTAGATTTCCTCATTTGAAATACACGTGTTTCGCCATATTCTCAGGATATATTTTATTCTAAGTGTAATCATTTTTTTTTTTAATCCCCAACTGAAAGATTTTAGTGTTCATTGGTCTTACTATTTGAGGAAAAATTTACATTATCATACGGCCGGTCAATCTAAACGAATTGCAATTTGTCTTAATTGACCTGATCAGATTATTCCGACGAATATATTCGTGATTATTGTAAAAAGTAATTTATTACATTCTTCACGTAATTTAATGTTTCATTTAAAATTTTTATTTCCGTTACTTTTTAAATAATTATCATAAATCATAATCAATGTTATTATTTATTTGTTTGACACAGAAAAATATATAGATTAATTAAAAATTCGTTAAATAATAAGTAACTTCTGTACTTTTCAACTATTATTTTTCTTAACCCAACAAATTTTTTTCAATTTTTCGATAATCCATAATTTTGTTTTCTTTGGAAAAATTTTCAATTTATTCGTTAAAAATATTTTTTTTTTTCAATTGTTTTGCCGGTTCTAATTACCCGGAATGTGTGCATCAGCTTGAAAATGGATGAATACATCAAATTAATCATAATTTGAAGAAAAAACAAAATTTTTGACCCAATTTTTTAGGGTGGTCTATTATGCCCCAGGTATCGTGGATTGGCCTAAGAATGAATACTATTAATACTATCAGTATTGATACATCAAATTCATGATAATTCGACGAGGAACCAATTTTTTTTTTTTCATTATTACTTTCATCATTTTCAATTATTTCAAGTGAAATAATTATTTCACTTGAGGGAATAGTCATGGAAATTTTTTTTTTTTTGTGTTGCAGAAGACCAATCGCAGAGTGACGGAACGAAATTGCGGTTCGGGTGATGTATAAACGTGAAAAATGATTGGAAAAGTGATTTGTTCGGATTAGAAGGGGATTGAATATCGTTGATCGAAAATCACGAATTCTCGGGTATCAATATCGCGATGTACAAACTTCTGCGTCGCGGCTCGGGCCGCATGTTTGTGTTTTGCGTCGTCGTACTGTCGTTACTGTTGTGCCTCTATTACGTTAGCCAGACTCAGCAAACTTCGGGCAACGGAAGTGGAGGCGCTCCGTCGGCTCTTCTCGGTCCCGATGGTCCGAGATACGACGGCAGCGGATCTAGTGGCATCAGCAGCAGCAGATTAACGACTATTCTCGCGGAAATCAGCGAGCAACCGGACTCCAGAATATCGACGGACACGTGTCCGCTGATAGAATCGCGGAAAGCCGACATCGATGCTCAGGAGGAATTCAAAGAGTTCGATTTTCAGGTATGTGACCAAAAAAAAATCATATTTTTTCAGCGAATTTATTGCACAATAATCGAACGATTTTACCACTATCGAAGATAGGGATTCTTCGATTCTTTGAAAAGAATCGATTTCCCAATCGATTCTGTATCGAATCGAGAAAATCGATTTTCATGAAAAATCGAATCCAATAATAATCGGTTTCGTGAGAATCGATTTTTAAAAATCGTAAACAAAATAAGTTGCTGATCAAAGCTTATCGTAATAAAAATAGTAAGTGTTTATTTAATTTTTTCTATGGAAAATGATTAAATTGAATTAATTTATTTTTCGTACAAAATTATGAATACAAAATAACGAATATAAAGCAGTTTCCATTCTGGATAAACGTAGCTTGATTCTTTTCACACATTTGCACTTTTTAATAAGATATTCTTTAAAATATTATGAATATTTAACAAATCAGACTTTTTTCTTTTACATAAGTTTCTTTTGTTTTACGATATTTTGTATTTTTGTACTTTCGATTATATTTTTCGTCGGATCAGGTTTTCAATATTTTAACTTTTATTTTTTTAGTTTTTTTCTCGCGTTTTAACATCTTCACATACTTTTTTTTTTAACATTGACGTTTATGTTTCATCGACTTTCGTCGATCTTCTTTTGATTGTTAATCTTTAATAGATAATGAATTTAATAAAAAATCGAATTTTCGATTATTAAGGTCAAGAATCGATTTAAAGATCGATTTTTTTAACAAAAGAATCGATCGGCCGTACCATAACTGGGTTCTTTATATCTCTATTCTTAAATAACTCTATGTGTAATTTCTCTACTCCGACAGAACTCTATTCTTAAATATCTCTAATCTTTAGTCGTGCCTCAACTCTATTCTTCATTTCTCTATTCTTAAATAAGTCTATGTCGAAAAATCTGTTGTCTGACATATCTCTAATCGTAAATATGTCTATTCTTAAATAACTCTGTGGTTAATTAACTGTGCTCTCAGGGTGGGGGTCGAAGAGTCGACTAACCAATATTTTGAATGGCCGAAATCCCGAATTTCACGATTACGAGCGTTCGAATAACGAAGCGCCGAAATCCCGAACGCCAGAAAAGCGAAAGCGGAGAGAGCCGCCCCATGCGTAAGAGAGAGAGGAGGCGCATCTCTCTCTCTCTTACGCATGGGGCTACTCTCTCGACTTTCTCTTTTCTGGCGATCGGGATTTCGGCGCTTCGTTATTCTAACGCTCGTAATCGTAAAATTCGGGCTTTCGGCCGTTCGAAAAATTGGTTAGTCGACTCTTCGACCCCCACCCATTCAATTTTCAATTCTTTTGGTACGAATAATAGAGAAATATTCCGGAAAAGACAAGTGACGGAAGAGAGATATTTAGGAGTAGAGATATGTCAGAATAGAGATCTGTCGGCATAGAGATTTTTCCGAATTTATTAAGAATAGAGATTCATTGGAATAGAAATTTTACGATACGACATATTTAGGAGTAGAGTTATTTTCGAATTGAGATATTTAGGAGTAGACTTATTTTCGAGAATAAATATTTAAGAATAGATTTTCATGAAAGCACAGTTAATTAACTACAGAGTTATTTAAGAATAGACATATTTACGATTAGAGATATGTCAGACAACAGATTTTTTAACATAGACTTATTTAAGAATAGAGATATAAAAAACCCAGTTATGGTACTGCCGAATCGTTTAAGAATCGAATTGGAATCAAACATCCTTAATTCAAGGTGAATTATATCCAGTGACAATCAATGAGGAAGGTTTAGAATTTTATTTTCTTTAAATTTACTTCAAACTGCAACTTTCATAAATGTAAAAAAATAATGAGAATTTAATTGAAATCTTATTTCAACGGAATTCGTTTCATAAACGTTTCGTAAAGTCAATTGCCAAAAAACAAAAAATTAATACCACCGACGAGTGAAAAACGGATCTTGTTTTGTATGCAGTGAAAAAATCGCCCTTTAGTCCGCCGCTTCTGGATAGGCGTTTAGTAATCTATTTCGTCCAAGGAAAGTTCGATATTTTTCTCTAATTTCATAGAAAAATTATTCACAAGCATGACTTTGACCTGAATATGCAAGATTCCATTGGAAAAAGAGTCCCCATACACCGTTAATTTTTTACTCAGTGAAAAAGTCGCGCTTTGGTCAGACATTCCTGGATCCGCGTACAATAATCTATTTTGGCCCCTCATTGTTCGATTTTTCTTTTGAATTTCAAAGAGAACTTGTTTGCAAGTTTGGCTTTGACTGGAATTCACAAGATACTTCAGAAATTCAATTGGAAAAATTCTTCAGTTTTTTTTTCCTAATTTCAAAAAGAAATTGTTCACGAACTTGACTTTGACTTAAAAAAAACAGTAGGTAGTTGAAAAAGTCTTTTTAAATTATTTTTATAGCACAGTAAAGTGCACTTTTATAAAGACATTTTTTTTTTACCTGAAAAAGTTACAATTTCACGATATTTTATGGTTTTTCTTAGTTCGAAACGAAGAAAAATATATGACAATTGAAAAAGTTTTCGATTTCCTTATTTTGGGTATTTATCGAATAGGCTGATGAATCTGCAGTAATTGATTGTTTTAACAATATTTATTTATTCATTTATTTATTTTAACGAAAGTTTTTTTTTGCGTCATAAAGCTGTTCGCTTAAGTTACCAAACCAATAACGAAGAAGGGGCAAATACCATTGATTATAAATCAACGTTCAATTTTCATGACATGAAAAAAAAATTAACGTCGAAAAAAAATGACTGACTTTTGTATTTCTCACTGTTGAATTTGTATAACGTTTACACTATTCTCTCTGCGCCAGAGTTTTTCCGAGCTTTTGGTGGGTTTTTTTTCTTCATTCTCATTGTTCCTCCGTCCGGTGTGGTTTTTTTTTTTGCACGAATCGGATTAACTGATGCGAGCTCGCACTCGCGTGTCGAATTGAATAATTACGACACACAGAGAGGAGGATGAGAGCAGGAGTGACAGTAGAAAAGAGAGAGAGAGAGAGAGTGGAAGAGAGGAAAAAAAGGAAAGGATGAGAGTGGCGTAAAAGTGCGGAGACAGCGGTACACCCGGACGAGAGCCAACTCGATTAAACGTTGGGAGCTTGCCGCGAGTTTTCTCTCTCTTTCTCGCTCTCTTTCGCCTCATGGAAAGTAAACAGAGGCAAGTGTAACATACTACTGCAGCACTCTAATATCTATGAGTCATTCCATGTCAAATCGACCAATAGTTAGAATCGACCCCTTTCTATTTCGATGAAAATTGATCAGAAGTTTTCTTTTATCATAAAACAAAGTTTTATCGAAGGAAAAAAATTAAAAAATTGTTTTTCGAAAGTTATGCAAAATTCCACGAATTTTTCAAGTTTATTTTTTAAATATCCCGAAAACTATTATAGTTAGGAAAAAATCGTTTTGAATGAATTACTATATTTGGGGCTACGAAAAAAAAAAAATTCTAAAGAAGCTATGGGTCATTCCATGTCAAATCGACCATTAGTTGGAATTGACCCCTTTCAATTTCGATGAAAATTGGTCAGAAGTTTTCTTTTATCATAAAACAAAGTTCTACCGAAGGAAAAAAATTAAAAAATTGTTTTTCGAAAATTATGCAAAATTCCAGGAATTTTTCAAGTTTATTTTTTAAATATCCCGAAAACTATTATAGATAGGAAAAAATCTTTTTAAATTAATGAATATATTTGAGGCTACGAAAAAAAAAAATCGAAAAAAGCTATGGTTCATTCCATGTCAAATCAACCAATAGTTGGAATCGACCACTTTCAATTTCGATGAAAATTGTTTTAGAAGTTTTCTTTTATCATGAAACAAAGTTCTACCGAAGGAAAAAAATTAAAAAATTGTTTATCGAAAGTTATGCAAAGTTCAAAATATCACGAATTTTACAATTTTTCAAGTTTATTTTTTAAATATCTCGAAAACTATTATAGTTACGAAAAAATCGTTTTGAGTTAATGAGTATACTTGGGGCTACGAAAAAAAAAAATGTCGAAACAAAATTTTGAAGGATGATGAATTTGGAGAATTTTGAGTTTAAAAAAATCGTGAAAATCCATGATCAACATGAAATTTTTGGTTAAACTCTTTTTATATAATATCTTGGACTGATCTTAAGAGATCCTGGAATTTTCAGAATTGCGTTTTCTTTTTCAAAAATATTAATTTTTGAATTTTACTTTTTGAACAAGCTTTTTCGAAAAAAAAGATTTTGTTAAATACAAAGAGGAAACTGAATTGAGTGGGCCCTTATCCAAACATTTTTTAAACATCTTCAATTCATACAAAAATGTTTGGATAATGGCCCACTCAATTCAAGTTTCTCCTTCTATTAATTAAAAAAAAAAAATCGAAAAGACTTGTTATAAACAGGTGCAAGTCCTTGACCACTTTGGCTCAACGCTTGAAATTTTTCATATAAAAAACGGGATTTTCGTGATTTTTTTCAGATTTTTTTAATTTGGGCTAAAATTAATTTGTTTATAAAATTATAGTTGAGTACAAATCGCGCCAAAAAAATCTGAAAAAAATCCTGAGCGCTTTTCGGGGATACTCCAAAACCATAAAAAATTGCGGACAAAATCGGAAAGGGTGGTGGGTCAGACCCAGGTCGAATCGATGTGGAATGCCCCATTTATACATATATGCGGGAATATGTATGGGGCGGCGTACGATTCGTTTTAATTACACACACCAGAGCTCTCCAGAGTCTCCCGACGTGACACATTCACGTTATATACTTTGCGCACCATGAAAAACCAGGTCGACGTCGAGACTCTTCTCTTTCTCACTTCCTGTCTCCCTCCCTCTCACATACTTTTCGCATCACCCTTTGATCCCGTAATATTTTTCTTCGTCTGTGCTTTCAAAGTAATAAGACAATTTTTAAAAATTTTGAACTTACCGAAAAAATTGTATAATTATTTGTTTAAACAATTTATGAATAGATTTTTAATATTATTATTGATAATTGTTGTTTATGGCATGCCAAAGCTTGCTGAATTTTTTTCAGATTTTTATTGTATCAAAAAGTATGGAAATTGCAATCGGACAAAAATTTTGGCTGGTACTGGGGTAAAGCATCCTCAAGGTGACCTTGAAATATTTAGTTTTCTCCGAAAAGTTTCAATGACTGAAAGTCGCACAAATATGAGAGGAATAGCTCGTACGAAGTGTCTAACCGTGACGTCGATGAATAAAAGTATACCCGTAGTAAAAAACTCCATTGAATCGCCAATGGCAACCAATTGTCCTCATACGACTCCATTGGACAATGAATGGGGACCCATTGAGATTTCCGCATTTGTCAATGGCGTATAGGAACGACCATTGATCAGTGAATGGATATCCATTGAAAAATCACCATTGCCCAATGACGTCCATTGGACAGCAAATGCGGATGAACCGAATGATCACCATTACTCAATGATGCCAATTGGAAAGCAAATGCTGATGGACCGAGCCATCAGCATTGCCCAATGGTGTCCGTTGGAAGGCAAATGCTGATGAACGAAATGATCAGGTTTACCCAATGATGTCCATTGGGAAGTAAATGCGGATGCACTGAATGATCAGCATTACCCAAAGATATCCATTGGAAACCGCGTCGCGTTAGTTCCGAGACGTGGCGCGAGATGTCGCAGGACGGCAACCCGCTGAACTCCCATACGGATTATGCGAAGAGTATGCTTATCTAGACGAGTGTGAGCACGGAATATTAGCAGAAGTCGGTGTCCAGAAAATCCATGCAAGGAGTTCTTGCCGACTGATGCCCATGGGATAATCCCTATTCCGTTTGGAATGGGGAAGTCAATCCTCATTGGAAAATCCCTATTCGATTTCAAATGGGGAATTCAATGGCGAAAATGTCCTTGGGCAATTGGGCATTCATCTCCATTGGTTATTTTGGCAATGGGGAATGAATGGCGATTTTTCAATGGTGACGAATGGAGTTTTTTACTATATGAAAGAATCTCAATTAATTATCGCCATTCATTCCCCATTGCCTACAAAAACCAATGGAAATGAATGCCGAATTGCCTACGGTGATTTTCTTCATTGAATCCCCATAGGATAATACCCATTCCGTTTCAAATGGGGAAGTCAATCCTCATTGGAAAATCCTCATTCGATTTCAAATGGGGAATTCAATGGCGAAAATCCCCTTAGGCAATTCGGCATTCATCTCCGTTGTTTATTTTGGCAATGGGGAATGAATGGGGATTTTTCAATGGCGGTGAATGGAGTTTCTTACTACGGGTACTAAAGACACGATCGGTGTGCTTTTTTTCATGCTCGTGTGAACTCACATCTTGGGTGTGATTATTCCACTCGAGAAGAGCGATTAGAGAACGTTGGAAGAATAGCTTCTCGCTGCACACACGTGGAATAGCGAACAAGGTACCACACGAACTCAAGAGCTTTTCCTACTCCCTTCAGTCCCTCCTTCGCCTCCTTCTTTCGTCCCTGTGGCACCGAAAAAGTCCTCGCATATACTTATTCACATTTTCTGCCAAGCTTTCCGGCAACCAGCCGGAAACTCGAGCTTCTTTTCTCACCTCCCTCTCTATCTCTATCTATCTCCTTCTCCACGTAGTCCATTCGTGTGCTTTTCTCGCGAAAAGCACCGACCTCGGGACTTTTAGTTTCCGTAGACGCGACTTCCCAACGACGACGACGACGACGACGACGACAACGGAGATGTCTTCTCAGCAAAGCCAGAAAGATCCCGGACGAAAACGAGAAATGCAAATTGAGCGTGCGATCTCCATAGTGTATGTCTTCTCATCTTCTCCATTTCTCTCTCTCTCTCCTTCTATTTATTCATTCGCTCTGTTTTTCGACGTCACAAAAATTCTCCAGCTGAGTTATTCGCGACACGTTTGAACCTCCTTGAAAATGTATTTAAGCCGTTTCTTGAAAAAAAAACACGCTGACGACATTTTCGTGCGAGAAAATTCAAAAGTATTAATCCTCGCAGTCCCTTCAACGAGTATCGCGATTAATGTCAATTCTAAGGACTACGTTGATGAAGAAAATGGACGATATATGACAAGATATCATAAGTTGAATTTTATTTCCATTGCATGAAAATAAATTTTTTATTCCCCGTAGTAAAAAACTCCATTCGTCGCCATTGAAAAATCCCCATTCATTCCCCATTGCCAAAATAACCAATAGAGATGAATGCCGAATTGCCTAAGGGGATTTTCGCCATTGAATTCCCCATTTGAAACGGAATGGGGATTATCTAATGGGGATTCAATGGAGACAATCCCCTTAGGCAATTCGGCATTCATCCCCATTGGTTATTTTGGCAATGGGGAATGAATGAGGATTTTTCAATGGCGATGAATGGAGTTTTTACTATACGAAAGAATCTCCATTGCTGTTCGCCACTCATTCCCCATTGCCCACAAAACCAATGGATATGAATGCCGAATTTTCTAAGGACATTTTCGCCATTGAATTCCCCATTTGAAACGGAATGGGGATTATCCCATGGGGATTCAATGGAGACAATTTTCCTAGTTAATTCGCCATTCACCTCCATTGGTTTTTGTGGGCAATGGGGAATAAATGGGATCATCAATGGAGATTCTTTCATATGATTGCTATATATGCATGGAATTTCGCATTAAATAATCAAATGATGTGAGTTATCAATAAGTAAGGTTAATCATAATGCTAATATTAGCATAATGACCAATAATTATATACGCATTATATCGCGTTACAGCTGCCATAAGGGCGTATGCCAGCCAAAGGTAGGGCTGGAAAGCCATAAGGGCGTATCGAATTTTTTTTTTTCAGGAATCGACGTAATTATGACGGAAAAGTATAGAACCTATGGAAAAAAAAATTTCCCAATGTTTTAAAATTTTTTATACGCCCTTATGGCTTTCCGAGTGGGTCTCGAAAGCCATAAGGGCAAATCGATTTTTTTTTTCAGGAATCTACGTAATTATGACCGAAGAGTGTAGAACCGATGAAAAAAAAAATTTCCCAATTTTTTTTTTTCATCGGTTCTATACTTTTCGGTCATAATTACGTTGACTTGAAATTTCGCTATTTTCAGGTTTTTGAAAATAGGCCCAAAATTGAGCAAAACAGTTTTTTATCGAAATTCATGAAAATTTTTATTTTTTGAAAAAACTATTGATAGATTCGTGTTTAGGGGGCAAAAATACATCGATATGAGGCCCGAAAAACAAAAATAATTTATTTTTTTATTTTTGCATTTTGGCCAAAATTCAATCGGTTCACTAAAATGGCTGCAATTTATTTTCTAGATAGAATTGCGGCTTGAGCATGAGCTCATTCTCTTCGTAATCGTTCACGCTTCAAAATCCCGTTTGGTTCATCCCATTAGGATCGTTTTTCGATTTTTGGCAGATTTTTAAAGTTCAACAATAGATTTTTGTAAATTTTTTAAGGTATACCCCTTTCCATTTTTTTCGGCGATTTTCAAACTGCTCTCATTTCTACAAAAAATTAGTTATCGGGATGAACTTAACGGCATTCTCTAAGTTTGGTCACAAGCTTTGCGTACGAAAAACAAATTTTGAAATCGGTTGAACCAAAGTGAAGTTATGAGCACTTGAAATTTCGCTATTTTCAGGTTTTCGAAAATGGGCCCAAAATTGAGCAAAACAGTTTTTTATCGAAATTCATGAAATCTTTGATTTTTTGAAAAAACTATTGATAGATTCGTGTTTAGGGGGCAAAAATACATCGATATGAGGCCCGAAAAACAAAAATTATTTTTTTTTTTTTTGCATTTTGGCCAAAATTCAATCGGTTCACTAAAATGGCTGCAATTTATTTTCTAGATAGAATTGCGGCTTGAGCATGAGCTCATTCTCTTCGTAATCGTTCACGCTTCAAAATCCCGTTTGGTTCATCCCATTAGGATCGTTTTTCGATTTTTGGCAGATTTTTAAAGTTCAACAATAGATTTTTGTAAATTTTTTAAGGTATACCCCTTTCCATTTTTTTCGGCGATTTTCAAACTGCTCTCATTTCTACAAAAAATTAGTTATCGGGATGAACTTAACGGCATTCTCTAAGTTTGGTCACAAGCTTTGCGTACGAAAAACAAATTTTGAAATCGGTTGAACCAAAGTGAAGTTATGAGCACTTGAAATTTCGCTATTTTCAGGTTTTCGAAAATAGGCCCAAAATTGAGCAAAACAGTTTTTTATCGAAATTCATGAAATCTTTGATTTTTTGAAAAAACTATTGATAGATTCGTGTTTAGGGGGCAAAAATACATCGATATGAGGCCCGAAAAACAACAATATTTTCTAGATAGAATTGCGGCTTGAGCAAGAGCTCATTCTCTTCGTAATCGTTCACGCTTCAAAATCCCGTTTGGGAAATTGGAAAAAATTTGTTTTCATCGGTTCTATACTTTTCGGTCATAATTACGTCGATTCCTGAAAAAAAAATTTTGATACGCCCTTATGGCTTTCGACACCAACTCGGAAAGCCATAAGGGCGTATAAAAAAAAAAAAAACAATTGGAAAATTTTTTTTTTCATCGGTTCTATACGTTTCGGTCATAATTACGTAGATTCCTGGAAAAAAAATTTCAATACGCCCTTATGGCTCCCGGATGCCATAAGGGCGTAAAAGAGGTGATACGCCCTTATGGCAGCTGTAACGCGATATATATTATTACATTTAATAGAAATTATTGAAGCTCAGAATTGAGAAAATAGATTGTAAGTGTATTCAGATGACGATTGATAATGAAAGTATATACGTTTCTCCTCTCACAAATCGGGTTGAGAAGGACTGATAAAATTATGTGTATATGTTAAAAATAAACGGTTTTAAAAATCATTTATCCCAAACGTACGCGTACTTGATGAGCAGTTTAAAATACATTTTTTTAAAATTACTTTCGAATAATTTCCGAGCTTATGCTAATATTAATTGACCATCGATATAATCATCAGCATTTATTACAATTGAAGAAAATATTTGGTTCATATATGAGAATCAGCGACATCTACTCTTACTTGATTTTATTAATTCACCGCCGTTTGATAAATATCGCATTCGGAAAAATTCTCATCGATCGATGGGTTCAATTGTTCTGCATTGAACCTCGAATATGGATTGCAACATCGTTAACGAATGCTGCTTATCATTCGATCAGTCATCAATGAAGTGACATTATTGATAAATGTTGATCATTGTATAATTCGTAGTTACTTATTATTCAATGAGTATCCTTGGTAAATGCTGATCATTTCATCGTTAGCCGCATTTGGGTTCCAATGAACATCTGTGGGAAATGCTGATCTTTCAGTTCATCCGCATTGACTTTCCAATGGACATAATTGGGTAAAGCGGATCATTTCGTTCATCAGCATTTACCATCTCATGGACACCATTGGGCAATGCTGATCGCTCGATACATCCGCATTGGCTTTCCAATGAGCATCATTGAGTAATGATGATCATTCGATTCGTCCGCAATGGCTTTCCAATGAGCATCATTGAGTAATGATGATCGTTCGATTCATCCGCATTGGCTTTCCAATGATCATCATTGAGTAATGATGATCATTTGATTCATCCGCATTTGATGTTCAATGGATACCCATTCACTGATCAATGGTCAGCCCTGTACGCCATTGACAAATGCGGAAATCTCAATGGGTCCCCATTCATTGTCCAATGGAGTCGTATGAGGACCATTGGTTGCCATTGGCGATTCAATGGAGTTTTTTACTACGGGTCATTCGATTTTCGTTGATTAAGGATGTACTTGAAGTTTCTAACGTCCGGTTTAACGAAGAATCAGAAAAAGTATTGATTTAATGAAAAATTAAAAGAGCTTGCGAATAACTTAGTGAATAATAATTTCAAAAAATTCAAAGATATTTTAAGAATCATTTCCAAAGTGCCTCAAAACGATAGTAAAATATATCCATCGTATTATGTATTGGCACTGAATTGATATTGTGTGCTTTTTAAATGTATTTACTACAGAGATGTGAAAATAGTAATGTAAAAGTAATGCATTACCCATTACTTTGAACAATGTGTATTGGACAAGTTTTCCATTACAAATTACAAAAGTAATGTGTAATGTGCATGTTCCATTACAAATAAAAAAAAAGTAATGTGTAATGTATGCATGTCCCATTACAAATAAAAAAAGTAATGTGTAATGAATGCGTGTCCCATTACAAATAAAAAAGTAATGTGTAATGGATGCATGTGCCATTACAAATAAAAAAAAGTAATGTGTAATGGATGCGTGTTCCATTACAAATAAAAAAAGTGATGTGTTATGTATGCACGTTCCATTACAAATTACAATTTTAAAAAAAAGTAATTTGCAGTGGAGAATATTCCATTACAAATAGAAAAATTGTCGTGCTCGTATTAGAAACTTGCACATTGCTGCCTCATTATTTTATTTCGCTCACTAAAAGTTCATGCGCAATTATCACAAATGTTCCATAAAGTTAAAAAAAGAACATGCACATTATTTAGGGATTCAATAAAGCGACAAATTTTGTATCAGTAACTTGTAATTTTTATTAGATTGCTTATAATTATGGGTAACAATGTGTAAAAGCATGTTCAATGTAAAGTTGGATAATTTTTGGGGTTGAGTACATTTTCATACTTCGTACTTTCATACGTCTGTTTTTTCGTTTCTATTTTTTAACTTTATGGATCATTTGTGATAATCGTGGATGAACTTTTACTGAGCGAAATAAAGTAATGAGACAGCAATGTGCAAGTTTCTGATACGAGCACGGCAATTTTTCTGTTTGTAATGGAATATTCTCCATTGCAAATTACTTTTTTTTTAAATTGTAATTCGTAATGGAACGTGCATACATTACACATTACTTTTTTATTTCTAATGGAACACGCGTCCATTACACATTACTTTTTTATTTGTAATAGCACATGCATCCATTACACATTACTTTTTTGTATTTGTAATGGGACATGCATCCATTACATATTACTTTTTTTATTTGTAATGGCACATGAATCCATTACACATTACTTTTTTTTATTTGTAATGGCACATGCATCCATTATACATTACTTTTTATTTGTAATGGGACTTGCATCCATTACACATTATTTTTTTTTATTTGTAATGGAACATGCATACATTACACATTACTTTTCATATTTTTAATGGAGCACGCATCCATTACACATTACTTTTTATATTTTTAATGGAACACGCATCCACTACACATTACTTTTTTTATTTGTAATGGGACACGCATCCATTACACATTACTTTTTTAATTGTAATGGTACACTCATCCATTTCACAGTATGCAGTGTAATGGGTAATAAATACAGTAATGCATTATCAAAGTAATGCATTATTTACAACTCTGATTTACTACGAATCGAAATAATCATCAACCCTGTAAATATGGACATGCTGTGGTACTTTTTGTTGAGGTTGTCGCAGAGAAACTACCTTGAAGTCCTGATAAGGTTGCAGGTCTTGTAGAACTTTTGAAGTTTTTGAGCCGCACGATATCTGTGTGTGGAAATATTGCATGTGGTTAAGTTCATAGTGTAATCAATACCAAACCAAAAGCTCGATTGGGATCATGAGCTTTGGCATCGATTAGTTCTTATTCGATCGTCTCTCAGTCAGACAACAATAGCCTCGCTCCTCGACGTTGGCATTCCTCCGTCTCCCTCTCGCGGTCTCTGTAATCTTCGTGCCTTCCACGACGCTATAGGATGGTCAAAGCTATGTCAAAGTCCGATTAATACTAATTGCGTATCGGTGTAGATCAATCGTTAGATGGCTTAAGTAACAAAGAGAGAGAGAGAGAGAGAGAGAGAGAGAGAGAGGGAGGGAGGGAGGGAGGGAGGGAGAGAGCGAAAGCCCACAACAGCCTTCCGTTACAACTCTCGAGAGCCTTATTAGCGATAATTGAATGATCGCTTCCTCCGGTTGAACAACAAATATCCTGAATGCCGATGATTTCACATGTCGCATGCTCACATTTGCTCGACTTCATCCATTATTAAACATTTAGGATCGTTTAACCAACTTAGAAACCATTCGAGGCCTAAGCTCGATTTTGCATACTGCAATCATCAGCGAAGTGGCCTTCTCCCGTAACTCTATTGCTTCCTTTGCTCAAAAAGTACTTCAAAGTAACACGATGTAGAATATATTTATTATTATAGTCAATTAATATATATAGATTCTATTATTATTATTATTATTATTATTATTATTATTATTATAGTCAAATATGATGGCCCTCCAAATTCTTTAAAATTGGGACAACCTGAATTTTGTAATAAAATATCAGAAATCTATTTTTTAAATATAAACTAACTTTATTATTTTTATATATTTTTTTCTCATTCTATAAGCCACCGACCCTTCTTCTTTTCAATTAGTACGGATTGTCAATTGTTTCATAAGCGTGCATGCATTTTTTGAAGCAAAAAATCTGGATTTCAGTCTTTAAAAAACACGTCTGAAAGTAGTTAACTGTCTTATTATTATAGATTTTTTTTTTTTACTTAAAAGAAGTTGATGGACATTATCTCAAACTTCGGGAGTGTCAAATTATTAACTCCAAGTATCGATGTAAAAAAAAATCACTTGAAAATCGGATTTTATTACCACGGCACGACCCCTTAAATTTCATTAGATATTGAATATTTATAAGAATATAATGAATCTTCTTTGATTCCAATTCTTTTTTTTTTTTTTTTGCACTTCTCGATCAACTAGTTTTATCGATTTGACCCGGTTAGAATGTGAAATGTAGAATAACGATAGAGATATAAATGGAGAAGAGGGAGAGAGGGAGACCATAAGCGGAATGTAAAGGAATGAGAATCGATATGTATAGCCCAGATCGAGCAGAGTCTCGGCTAGAGACAATCCCGATTGTGGTTTTCGTACACAAACGTTCTGCACTTCGCTGCAAGCTCTTGTTTATAGGCTGTATCGTGGAACACGAGTATTCAGGCTCATCTCCGAATCTTGCGGTTCGCCGAAAATCGATGTTCGTGAAACGGTGTCTGTTGAATCGCGTACAAATCTTCCTCCTTGTACTTTGCTCATAGTTAAAAGATTTCCCGAAACATGAAGACATTTATTAAACAATTTTTAAGAGACATTCAGTCAAACTACATTCCAAGACATGATCGAGTTCTCGTCATTCAAAGTTACTGCGTGTGCACTTTTCACATGCTTTTATTGTCCATTACTTGAAGTACTTACAAAGTACTTCAAGTACTTGAAAAAGTTATTAAAAGTTAAGTCCATTACTTCAAGTAATGGACTTAAAAAGTATTTAAAAAGTACTTCAAGTACTTGAAGTACTTGAGAAGTACTTCAAGTATATGAGGCAATCCACGCCATTTCGCTCGGCCGTGACCCTGACCATTTTTAATTTTTTTCATTTTTTTATATAAAATAGTATGCTATGCAAGGAGTATTTTTACCAATTTTTAAATTAAACCATTAAAATTATTTTCATTAACCATTAAAATTTAATGATGAATGGTTAATGGTTAATGGAAAATATTTCCATTAACCATTAAATTTTTATTCATTTATTTATTTATTTTCTTTTATTCTTCAAAATGCCAATAAATAAATAAATAAATAAATAAATGAGCAAAGAAATAAAGAAATAAATAAAAACTTACTTGAAAAAAAAAAAAAATCTTTTTTTTTTTAGTAAGTTTTTATTTATTTCTTTACTTCTTTATTTCTTTGCTCATTTATATATATATATATATATATATATATATATATATATATTTATTTATTTTTTTGGCACTTTGAAGAATAAAAGAAAATAAATGAATAAAAATTTTATGGTTAATGTAAATAATTTCCATTAACCATTAAAATTTAATGGTTAATGAAAAATGTTTCCATTAATCACTAAAAAAATTTTCATTAAATGTTAATGGTTAATAAAAATGCAAATGCATTACAAAAAGTAATGCATTACTCGCAACCCTGCTCCATCAACAATGACCATCGTTGCTCATCCGTTGTCCCGCCTACTCTTCTCCATGTAGTTCTCCAGGCTCGTGGTTAATACCGAAATTGTGCCTTGATGCAGATGCATAATGGCGTCGGAGAGCTCGAGCGTACGTCAATTTCTGACTCAAAGTGAGATCTCGTTGACGTTGCTAACAAGATGGGGATATACGACGAGACGAAACGAAAGCCCGAGGCTGAACGTGTGCTGCAGCGTACCAGCGTCTGCATTCTCAGTGGCTTTGTGGCAAAAGGTTGCAGCTTGACTATAAATTGAATCGCCGAATCATCGGTTTTGCGCCCATGTGCCTGGAGCCTCCACAATGTGTACTCGATTTTATAAGCACGTTTGTGCCTGTGGATGTGCCTGCATCGTACATAGAATTATGGTGGTAGGTGGTTGCAGCAGAAGCTCTCGCGGCGAGCCAGGCGCGTGGGCTCTTCGGAACATTGGGTTAATAGGAACTGACAGGCAGCCCAGGAAACGGACCGACATTGCTGGGTACGAGACACACAAGCATCCCATGTACAGAGTGTCGCATAATTAACGGAACGGCTGAATATTTCCTCGGCTAAGATATTTTTCCAAAAGCTCAAAGTCATTCTTGCAGCAGCTTTTGACGAGGAATTCAATGGTGACCTTAATTTTGATCTTGACGATCACCATCAAGATTATTTCAAGGTCAACTTTTTTTTCAAATGGCATCCCCCTTTTCGACATCGGCAATCGAAAGAGCGGAAAATTTCACATTTAAATATGTACTCAGGTACATTTTGACCTTGAAGGTCCTCTAAAGTCAATTAAACTTGAACAAGGTGTGGTACTATTAAGAATTATAGCTTTTCACATTTTTTTTGTAAGGACGAAGTTTGTTAATTTTAACAAGGTGCACTTAGTAGTGACCTTGACGATGTGACCTTTAAAAAAAAGGTGACCTTGAAATAACCTTGAAGATGATCGTCAAGGTCAAAATTAAGGTCACCATTGAATTCCTCGTCAAAAGTTATTACACACTGAGAGAAAAAATTACTGAATTTGAGAACATGCATTTATTTATTAAATGAAAGTATTAATTCGATTATTTATTTGTTGAACCAATAAAATCACTCTTCATTTTAAAAAATATTTTCACGAATCTATTACTCCATCATATTGAACTCTTATTTAATAGTAACAATTAAATGCATAATAGATTTGATTAAATTTGTATTCATTGGATTAATTACATTGATCGCATCATAAACATGAGATTATTTGAATCTTAAAAACGATTTCAATACAAAATTATTTTTTTCAAATAAATTATTTTCGTGCAATAAAGTTATCATTATTTTACTTCAAAAAATATTTTTATTTAAATAGATTTCATTGAATTTGTATTCATTAAATTAATTACATTTATCGCATCATAAACATTAGATTATTTGAATCTAAAATGATGATGATTTGGATCTAAAAAACGACTTCAATACGAAATTATTTTTTTCGAAGAAAATTATTTATGGCATCATAAACCTGAGTTTATTTGAATCTGAAAAACGACATCAATATTAAATTATTTTTCTCAAACAAAATTATTTCTTTGCAATAAATTCATCATTATTTTACTTCTAAACATATTTCTGTAGTATTTTCAATATTTATTGGATATAAAATTGATTGTGATTATTTTAAAAGAAGCTGTAGTAAAATAAATAACACATTATTTTATTTCAATAGAGTATTTGTTTGGAACGATGAAATTTTTATTTCCTTCAAGCAAAGAACTATCATTTCTGTAGTATACGTTAATAGTATACATAAATTGTTAAAACTTAAAAAACTGGTTTTTCAAATGTTTTCTTATATTCGAATCTTCATAACTCGTAACTTTTTTCAAATGCATAGTAGTAGTCGATAGCGTAATAGGTAGCGTGTTAGGTAGTTAGGTAGAATAGGTATATGATGGTAGGTAGGGTCGAGGGTTCGAATCTCGGTCGGTCAGAGAAATTACATCGGGGAATTGACGCCGATTTGTCTTTTTTTTTCTATTTATCTCTTTTTGGGGTCACTAAACTATGCATATTAAATTATTTGGCAAGGGCTATATATTTTTTATAAAATGTTTAGCAACAATTAATAAACACGCATTTGATTGAATCAATCATTTTTCCTGTTGATTGGACTAATTAATTTGTTGATTCAACACATATTTTTTCTCAGTGCTTCCTGTATTAAAAGACATGCATGTTTTGAATGACAAATTGTGTTCTTGATTCAAACAACATATTCCATATAATTGATAACATATTGTTAGATTGAAGTAAATTCGTTTATTGAACCAGAAATTTATGGAATTTACTGAAAAAAATGAACCAAGTAAATGTATAAGGGAACCAATCTAATATGTTTTGGCAAATAATGAAAAAAATGATTTTTTGCCTTCAAAACTTTATTTCATTGGTTCTAGTAATTTTTTCTTTCAGTGCAAGAATGACCTTGACCTTTTGGAAAAATATCTTAGCTGAAGAAATATTCAGCCGTCCCGTTACTTATGTGCCACCCTCTATAACCCAGTAAATGGTACTACGTAGACGGAGGCAACGGTGCAGCAGGCTGGTTACACCAACTATGGCCGTATACCGCACACTATTCGCTAATTCATATCGATGCGCGCTCTCAAGAAGCGCATCGCGACGAACGGCTTAATCCACGTAAATACCAAAACGTCCTGATTTCTACGACCGAGCGAATCAACTGCGCGAGGTTAACGCACGAACTTGTCTCCTCGTTACGACATATCGTGTGTTTTAGGGCACACGCTAAATTGCACACGAGGGCAGTAACATATCGTGCATTTTCGTTAATATCCCGAGAATTACGTTGGGCACAAAGTCGGCATGATCATCTTATTGTGCGGATGCATAATCGTGGAGCTTGATGTCGTTAAATGAGCTTTGCACAATGAGCGTGCTCGGGAACATTTTGAGAACAGTTTGAGCACAAGATAACATTTTTGACTGGAACGGTAGAGGCAAAGCATCCTTGAAACAACATTGCACATCTTGGATTGTACACTGCGACCTCGATTCTCGGAACCTCGATATTTGCAATTGCAGCGTAGTGGGAGAAGTGCCAAGCCAATCGCGTCAGACCGCCGTCAGCCACCAGCGGCGCAGAGACGGTTCTGTGCCATGTGCGCAAACCCACTTCTTGCAAGAGCCGGTCCCGAAAAATTTCGATTATCGAGGTCGCAGTGTAATCCAATTGTCTTATCACATAATTACAATGATTTTTTCATCGCCCGTAGTAAAAAAACTCCATTGAATCGCCAATGGCAACCAATGGTCCTCATACGACTCCATTGGACAATGAATGGGGACCCATTGAGATTTCCGCATTTTTCAATGGCGTATAGGAACGACCGTTGATCAGTGAATGGATATCCATTGAAAAGTCACCATTGCCCAATGACGTCCATTGAACAACAAATGCAGATGAACCGAATGATCATCATTACTCAATGATGCCCATTGGAAAGCAAATGCTGATGGACCGAGCGATCAGCATTGCCCAATGGTGTCCATTGGAAGGCAAATGCTGATGAACGAACTGATCAGCTTTACCCAATGATGTCCATTGGGAAGTAAATGCGGATGAACTGAATGATCAGCATTACCCAAAGATGTCCATTGGAAACCGCGTCGCGTTAGTTCCGAGACTTTGCGCGAGATGTCGCAGGACGGCAACCCGCTGAACTCCCATACGGATTATGCGAAGAGTACCCGTAGTAAAAAACTCCATACGTCGCCATTGAAAAATCCCCATTCATTCCCCATTGCCAAAATAACCAATGGAGATGAATGCCGAATTGCCTAAGGGGATTTCCGCCATTGAATTCCCCATTTGAAACGGAATGGGGATTATCTAATGGGGATTCACTGGAGACAATCCCCTTAGGCAATTCGGCATTCATCCCCATTGGTTATTTTGGCAATGGGGAATGAATGAGGATTTTTCAATGGCGATGAATGGAGTTTTTACTATACGAAAAAATCTCCATTGCTGTTCGCCACTCATTCCCCATTGCCCACAAAAAAAAAATTGGGAAAATTTTTTTTTCATCGGTTCTATACTTTTCGGTCATAATTACGTCGATTGCTGAAAAAAAAAAATTCTATACGCCCTTATGGCTTTCGACACCAACTCGGAAAGCCATAAGGGCGTATAAAAAAACAAAAAAAAAATGGAAAATTTTTTTTTCATCGGTTCTATACGTTTCGGTCATAATTACGTTGACTTGAAATTTCGCTATTTTCAGGTTTTTGAAAATAGGCCCAAAATTGAGCAAAACAGTTTTCTATCGAAATTAATGAAAATTTTGATTTTTTGAAAAAACTATTGATAGATTCGTGTTTAGGGGGCAAAAATACATCGATACCCCTTTCCATTTTTTTCGGCGATTTTCAAACTGCTCTTATTTCTACAAAAAAATAGTTATCGGGATGAACTTAACGGCATTCTCTAAGTTTGGTCACAAGCTTTGCGTACGAAAAACAAATTTCGAAATCGGTTGAACCAAAGTGAAGTTATGAGCACTTGAAATTTCGCTATTTTCAGGTTTTTGAAAATAGGCCCAAAATTGAGCAAAACAGTTTTTTATCGAAATTCATGAAAATTTTGATTTTTTGAAAAAACTATTGATAGATTCGTGTTTAGGGGGCAAAAATACATCGATATGAGGCCTTAAAAACAAAAATAATTTTTTTTTTTTTTTGCATTTTGGCCAAAATTTAATCGGTTCACTAAAATGGCTGCAATTTATTTTCTAGATAGAATTGCGGCTTGAGCATGAGCTCATTCTCTTCGTAATCGTTCACGCTTCAAAATCCCGTTTGGTTCATCCCATTACGATCATTTTTTGATTTTTTGCAGATTTTTAAAGTTCAACAATAGATTTTTGTAAATTTTTTAAGGTATACCCCTTTCCATTTTTTTCGGCGATTTTCAAACTGCTCTTATTTCTACAAAAAAATAGTTATCGGGATGAACTTAACGGCATTCTCTACGTTTGGTCACAAGCTTTGCGTACGAAAAACAAATTTTGAAATCGGTTGAACCAAAGTGAAGTTATGAGCACTTGAAATTTCGCTATTTTCAGGTTTTTTAAAATAGGCCCAAAATTGAGCAAAACAGTTTTTTATCGAAATTCATGAAAATTTTGATTTTTTGAAAAAACTATTGATAGATTCGTGTTTAGGGGGCAAAAATACATCGATATGAGGCCCGAAAAACAAAAATATTTTCTAGATAGAATTGCGGCTTGAGCAAGAGCTTATAAAAATTTTTTTTCATCGGTTCTATACTTTTCGGTCATAATTACGTCGATTCCTGAAAAAAAAAAATTCGATATATATATTATTACATTTAATAGAAATTATTGAAGCTCAGAATTGAGAAAATAGATTGTAAGTGTATTCAGATGACGATTCATAATGAAAGTATATACGTTTCTCCTCTCACAAATCGGGTTTAGAAGGACTGATAAAATTATGTGTATATGTTAAAAATAAACGGTTTAAAAAATCATTTATCCCAAACGTACGCGTACTTGATGAGCAGTTTATAATACATTTTTTTAAAATTACTTTCGAATAATTTCCGAGCTTATGCTAATATTAATTGACCATCGATATAATCATCAGCATTTATTACAATTGAAGAAAATATTTGGTTCATATATGAGAATCAGCGACATCTACTCTTACTTGACTTTATTAATTCACCGCCGTTTGAGAAATATCGCATTCGGAAAAATTCTCATCGATCGATGGGTTCAATTGTTCAGCATTAAACCTCGAATATGGATTGCAACATCGTTAACGAATGCTGCTCATCATTCGATCAGTCATCAATGAAGTGACATTATTGATAAATGTTGATCATTGTATAATTCGTAGTTACTTATTATTCAATGGGTATCCTTGGTAAATGCTCGATACATCCGCATTGGCTTTCCAATGAGCATCATTGAGTAATGATGATCATTCGATTCATCCGCATTTGATGTTCAATGGATACCCATTCACTGATCAATGGTCAGCCCTGTACGCCATTGACAAATGCGGAAATCTCAATGGGTCCCCATTCATTGTCCAATGGAGTCGTATGAGGACCATTGGTTGCCATTGGCGATTCAATGGAGTTTTTTACTACGGGTATGCTTATCTTGACGAGTGTGAGCACGGAATATTAGCAGAAGTCGGTGTCCAAAAAATCCATGCAAGGAGTTCTTGCCGACTGATGCCCATGGGATAATCCCTATTCCGTTTGAAATGGGGAAGTCAATCCTCATCGGAAAATCGCTATTCGATTCCAAATGGGGAATTCAATGGCGAAAATGTCCTTGGGCAATTCGTCATTTATCTCCATTGGTTATTTTGGCAATGGGGAATGAATGGCGATTTTTCAATGGTGACGAATGGAGTTTTTTACTATATGAAAGAATCTTCATTGATTATCGCCATTCATTCCCCATTGCCTACAAAAACCAATGGAGATGAATGCCGAATTGCCTATGGGGATTTTCTTCATTGAATCCCCATAGAATAATCCCCATTCTGTTTCAAATGGGGAAGTCAATCCTCATTGGAAAATCCTCATTCGATTTCAAATGGGGAATTCAATGGCGAAAATCCCCTTAGGCAATTCGGCATTCATCTCCGTTGGTTATTTTGGCAATGGGGAATGAATGGGGATTTTTCAATGGCGACGAATGGAGTTTTTTAGCGTCCCCGATTTTGGTGATGAATGCTCCCAAGCAAAGCTCCCACATTTTCGCTTTCAATCAAATCCCTTCGGAATCTTCGGTCTATCTGTATAGGCGACTACCGGGATTGACAGGAGACCCCCTAGTCGACGGGATAGGGTCGCTCGGGTGAGAGATTCGAAGGCGAACTGAAAAACGAGAATCGACGCCGACGAGACAGAACGCTCGCAATTTGGAGCTTTCGTCTGGCTGTCGTTGCTCTCAGCAAACGCGCGGGCCTTCACAATTTGCTTAAGCAAAGCTCTCCCAGGCTTCGGTTCCTCCGCCTCCATTCCCCATCAACGGGATATTCATATCCGTCGCACCATCCCTTTGCTATCACTCCGTGATCGTCGCGCAAGGTTATACAAGGTTATACAAGGACATATATATATATCGATCGCTATACCGAAGGCCAATCTCTCGTCACTCATCCAGACTTGAACTTCTAATAACGATTACACGGATATGAAGGAAGGTATAGAGACGTGTAGGTCACATATTCTGCATGTGAAGTCACGATAGGCGTGATAGCTTCGTGGATATTACACTGCCTTGGCAATATTATCGATTCAGAGCGTTGAAAATGCGGTAAAGAACTCTCCGACCTATTTCACATGAGTTTTTCTTTGAACTAAAAAATTGGCTCTACTCATACGGTCGTTGAACCACATACATACGTAATATCGGTCAACTTTGCAGCTTCATGGAATCAGACTCTTGTTACGCCCCGTTGTTCCGCTAATCACGGCAGTGCTTTCCTCTTGTTCTCTCGACGTACTCCGATTTTCACTGCATTATGCATTCATACAACTGCGTCCATATACCGGGTGCCCCAGGCTTGAAGGTCAATACCGTGAGGGTAGATTCGTGACGAAATATCGAGTAGAAAAGTCCTTTGCCATTTTTTGGTATTTTGAAGCCCTGAATTGTTATTAAACTTTTTAATCAGCCAATGAGATGCTCCCATTTGGGAGTCACTGCTCATCTCAATCGGCGCATCTCATTGGCTGATCAAAAAAATTAATAACAATTCAGGGGTTCACAATATCAGAAAATGGCAAAGGACTTTTTTTACTCGATATTACGTCACGAATCTACCTTTATGGTATTGACCTTCACACCTGGGACACCCTGTATACCTGCACGGAATAAAACATTTTTCCGCGGTCATTGCAGCATGGAGCTTTTTTTCTGAGAAAAACTAAGCAGCCGTTACGCGCACAACGGAATGCCATTTAATCCTGAAATTAATCCTTATTTAATTAATCCTTATTTATTCATAGAATTGAAAAACAAAATGTAGCCTCACGGTCGACATCTTTAATAAGTTTTGATTTATCTAAAAAATTTGAAAAGATTCTTGTTATGTAAGCTCGTAGTTTATAGTCTCATTTCAGTTTCGTATTGCACTTCTTTCTTCTCTGTAGATATATTTTTTTAAATATTTTGCTTCCTCGTAAAGAAAGCTTTGTTTTCGTGAATTTTTTTTTCGTTATTTTTATGACAATTTTTTTCAAAATGTCCTAAAACATCGAGGAATCATATTTAACAAAAATGTCTTGATGGACGCGCACGTCCATCAAGACGTGTGTGTGTGTGTGTGTGTGTGTGTGTGTGTGTGTGTTCGTACAGCGATAGATTATTCGGTAAGCCATAGATTGGGAGAATTTATATGCAACGAAAGTTCGAATATATCGTCTCTGACTTGGCAGTAAAGTCCCTGTGACGAAAACAGGAAACGAGAAAGATGGCGATAAAAATATACACACACATATATCTCTCTGTATTATATAAATATTTCCCGGCCGCCGCCGCCACCGTCTACAAGAATCCACAACCCAAACGTCCAAACCCAAACCTCCAAACCCAAACCTCCAAACCCAAACCTCCAAACCCAAAGTTCCAAACCCAAAGTTCCAAACCCAAACTTCCAAACCCAAACCTCCAAACACAAACCTCCAAACCCAAACCTCCAAACCCAAACCTCCAAACCCAAACCTCCAAACCCAAACCTCCAAACCCAAATCCCCAAACCTAAACCTTTACGATGCGAGGGCGCGTAGCGCCCGAGCCACAAGAGCCCCTAGTATATATACATATACATATGCCCCATATAAATAGAACATAGAATTCGGTTGTCATGCTAACCATCAATTACCGAATCGTTTGCCATTTGATACGACGAGGGGAAATTGGAGGAATTGCGGAGGAATGGTAAAAGCGGTTTAGATAATACCAGACAGATAGTTTGACAGATATAGTGGTATATAGAGGAACGCGCGATATAATGGTCATCCACATATCCATATATAGATTATATATATGTATACATACATCCACATGAAGCGTATACGCGGGTCAGATCGATCGTCGTTTATTCCACTATCAAGAAATAACTCTCCTGCGTCTATATCGTATTACTCGTGATTAAAAGGTTGTACAAGCTTTACATGAGCAAAGTATGATGCTTCTTTTTGGCGTTTCTCATCTCTACATGCCCTTATATTGACTTTGGAACATTTTTTTTTTTTTGCAAAAGTATAATTTATTACATTGAAGGAAGGACGGAGCTCAATATAAGTACAAATGCTTGCAATGCTTTTAAACAAATTTTTCTCAAAGATGGCTGATCGATCGAAGAAAAATATAGAGGGGTACAAAGGTTATATTATTTTTTATGTCATTCGCAAAAAAAAATTCGAGTAAAATAAGCTGAAATTTTTTTGCTGTCTTTCTGACATTTTCGATTTTCTCAAACCGGGAGGTTATTTTTAAGGGGAGCCTTGAGCGTCCCCTTAAAAATAGCATATAAATCTGCCGATTACTTCAATACTATTATTCAATATACATGGATCATTCCATGTCAAATCGACCGATAGTTCGAACCGTTTGGCAAAGACATTTTTTTTGTTACCTCTAACAATAAGTTAAGTAACAATCATGTAATTTTGTAATTTTGAGCAGTAAAAATTTCAATTAATGATATAAGAATTTGAATTTTGTTTCTATTTTTACATTCTTATGTCATTCATAGAAATTCGTACTGCTCAAAATGACAAAATTACATAATTGCTCAACGTTACTTAACTTAGAGGTAAAAAAAAAATTATTTTATACCAAAATTCAAAAATTAATATTTTTGAAAAAAAAACGCAATTCTGAAAATTTCGCGATCTTTGAAGATCAGTACACGGTATTTTATTAAAAAAATTGAACCAAAAATTTAATGTTGATCATAGATTTTTACGATTCTTAAAAATTCAAAATTCTCCAAATTCATCATTTTTCAAAAAAATTTTTCGGAATATTTTTTTTTCGTAGCACCAAGTATACTCTTTAAAATAAACCCAGAACGATTTCCTCATATAAGTATAATAGGTTTCGAGATATTTAAAACAATAAACTTGCAAAATTGAAAAAAAGGTGAAATTTTGAATTTTGCATAACTTTCGAAAAAAAAAATTAATTTTTCCTTTGGTAGATCTTCGTTTTATGATAAAAGAAAACTTCTGACCAAATTTCATCGAAATTGAAAGGGGTCGATTCCAACTATTGGTCGATTTGACATGGAATGACCCACACTGAGAAATTTTTTTGTTGAAAATGCAAAAATTTGTTTGACTCAATCAAATATTTGTTTCCGGACGTTCAACGAGATCATTTTGGTAGTTCGACAAAGATACAGCGGAAGTTTTAGTTAAATCGGTTAAATCGTTGCTTGAATGGGCAAAGTTTCAGTTCAATCAAATAAATATCGTTGTACCAAATAAATAGTGTGATTGAAAATACGAATTGTTTTTTTGTTACAGCTAAATTTATCAAGTTAAAATATACTAGAAATCAACGAAATATTTCTGTACAGCAACTCAGTAACGTGTAAATTGGACTAAACTGTATCTGGAAATTGACCAAATAATTTCGTTCACCTCATATCTTATGGTTAACCAAATCCATTTGTTGAATTAATTATAGTTTCATTATTTCAAACAAATTAATATTGAATCAACTAAATTGTTTTCAACTAAATGGATTTAGTTGTTTTAACTGAACTTTTTTCTCAGTGCACATACATGAAACATTTGACAAGCCTACCGGATTACTAGTCTTCGGCTTGTCAATTCAGCCGGACACTTGCCGGGGCGGGGTCGAAGAGTCGACTAACCAATATTTCGAACGGCCGAAATCCCGAATTTCACGATTACGAGCGTTCGAATAACGAAGCGCCGAAATCCCGAACGCTAGAAAAGCGACAGCGGAGAGAGCCGCCCCATGCGTAAGAGAGAGAGAGATGCGCCTCCTCTCTCTCTTACGCATGGGGCGGCTCTCTCGACTTTCTCTTTTCTGGCGATCGGGATTTCGGCGCTTCGTTATTCTAACGCTCGTAATCGTAAAATTCGGGACTTCGGCCATTCGAAATATTGGTTAGTCGACTCTTCGACCCCGCCCCCACTTGCCGACGCTAGAGCTCGCCTCAATTTAAAAAAAAACGCAATAGCCCTGCGGTCGGTAAGTAAGGTATTGCAGGATCAAATACCCGTAGAAGCAATTTACTGGGAGACTTGCTATCTGTTATTTGAAGGATCATTATTATTTGGTGTAGATTTATTCTGGTTTGTTATTTAGTAGGATTATTGAACCGCTTCTGTTTGAAAGAGATATATGTTATAGGTTAGACTTCTTGATTAATAGCTATATTACAATAATATTTTTTTTGCGGTAGAGATGTTTTTCTGGTATAGAGAAATAAACGCCATCACATCAATGTCACTGTTATATCAATCTACTGACAACGCATTGCATCGTTATAGCCATAGAAATTTTTCGACTTATTTGCGATGATTTTCATCGATTTTGGAAACTGATAAGATATCACCCCATTTTCTCCTGGGTAATGCATAATTTGGACGCAGTGTTTGCTCTGCAGTGTACTCAAAACGTTTATATTCATTCCGCACAGACAACCATCTTCATCGTTTTGCGTATACCGATCATATATATGGTTTTGATGGCCTCGAGGGAGCAAAAAACACACTCTCGTGGGCATATCCAATGTAAAACGTTCACTACGGTCGTGCACACAGTGAAAATCCACATGTATACTGGATATATTGTAGGAAAAAAAATAACGCGGCCACGAGACGTCGCCCAACTCTTTTTACGATCTCCACCCCCCCCCCCTCCCCACTGCCCATATCGGAGGCGCATTTAACCCCTCCCCCGGGTCCCCTTTTTACCCGTGTATCTCCCTTTTAGGACTCTCGCACGAAGCCCCGCAATGTCGTCACTCTTCAGCGTCAGAGGTCTCTTCCTTCGACTAAACTCTCACCGTCCCTCTCTGGTCGCGATATGCCGTTTTCCGCGTCGATGCTAAAGAGCCACGGTACACACGGCGTTGGATAATGTAGTCGGTTCGAAGACCTCTTTGCTGCGATGGTTGAAACGTTCCAAGTGCAAAGAGAAAGAGAGTGAGAATGAGAAAAGTAGTGAGGGCTGATACGGTCTCTGCATAAGTCTGAGGGTTACGTATGGGTGCATAGTATGGGGCAATCTATGTCGAATCAACCAACGGTTGATCAAGCCACACGGAAAAAATTAGTTGGTTAGGACAATCAACTGGTTATTAGTTAGGTATATGTTGGTTTCGTTACAATAACCACCTAGCATTAGTTCCATCTACTATTCATAGTTAGTTGACGCGACTAGGCAACACAACTGACTTGATTTGTCAGACTAACTAATAAAATAGTATTCGAGAGGGTAAAGGATGGACAATCAATTTTATAGGCACTGTAGCCAAATAGACGACCATATCTGCAGATTTGTCAGTACCCAAAAAATCCGCCAGGTGGCTTCCCCTCGCACAAACGAACTTTCCCCTCGACGCTTATAACCTTTCCAAGTCCGTTTTTGCTTGATATCCTTATTTTTTTAGTATGTTCAGTCATTATCACCTATTAATTGAACCCCAAGAATGTTTTATGTGTGGATTTTCAATGAAAAATACGAAATTTTATCTTTTTTTTTCAATGCGTTGAGGGTCGAATCTTGAGACTTTTTTTTCAAATGTATAGTCAATGAAGAGTAAAATCATGCAATTTTTCTCATAATAGTAGAAAAATCTCACAATAGTCTCATTATAATCGCACATAAAATCATTAACTAAATTAGAGACGGCGAGAGTCGATTGTTGATTGAATTTACATGGAATAGCCCATACATAAATTGTATAGAAGGTATCGGAGTAGCAAAGAGAGAGCACTCTTTCGTTCTTTATCGTGCCACCCTTCACAACTGCCGACTCCCTTAAAAGCCTCCACACTATATACCCTTCGAGTCTCGAACTCTTTAATACATCAACTATCCCAAGAGAAGAAAGGGCTCAACCAACATCCATTTCTACGCGCTGAACCACGTTGGTTAAGCCTTCTGCGAGAGTCACCACTTCTATCAAATTCGATATATGTACTAACCTGTCTCGAGACGTTAGACTCAAACGATGAATGATCTCTCTATTATATATTCGCATACACATGTACAGAAAATAAGGGACGGTAATTATTCATGGATGAATCCAGTATAGTGACAATGCTTTCGACATTTTGATAAATCCTCGATATATGTATATCGTTACCCATGAACTTTTTATTAGTGAATCGTGGATCTTCACGATTTTCTAAAATTCCAAATCCTCCAAATACAAGATTTTTCAAATTTTTTTTTCGGAATATTTTTTCGTTCGTAGCCCCAAGTATACTCTTCAAGACGAACTCAGAACGATTTTTTCGTAACTATAATAGTTTTCAAAATTTTTAAAAAATAAACTTAAAAAATTGAAAAAATGGTGAAATTTGGATTTTACATAACTTTCGAAAAAAACAATTTCCTTTGGTAAAACTTTGTTTTACGAAAAAAGAAAACTTCTGACCAAATTTCATCGAGATTGAAAGGGGTCGATTCAAACTATTGGTCGATTTGACATGGAATGACCCCTATATATTCAGCGCCGCACAATAAGCTTCACTGCTCTTTTAAGAATAAAGCTATTTCAATTCAACAAGCGGTGCTTCAAAGGGAACATATTCAGCTTAATTTCCCTTTTTCCAGAATGATTTTTCGAATTTTTTTGAACCCGGTACGCTTTTTGAAACATGATTATTTTTTGGCTTTTTATTTGGCGTTGAAATTTTGGCGCACAACCCATGCAAATTTTTGTTGACTTTTTTTCGCAAGAAAAACTTGCGGGGGGGAGTATAAGCTTCAATTTCGATTTTTTAAACGTTTCGTACAATTTTTTTTCGAGAAAATATTCAATTTTACGCAAAAAATGACCATATTTATCAAATGTGCCTAACTCTAAAACTACTGGCTTTTCGTGAAATCACTAAGAAGGTAAAAAGTTGCATACAATCATTCAATACAAAATTTCAAAATTTTTTTCAACAATTTTTCCTGCCAACGAGAAATTTTTTTATCTCAAACAATCTCTTACCTCATCTACACGGTTTTTTCGTCGAAAAAAATTTTGAAAAATTGCGGGTGCCAGTCTGATTGGAAAGACCGAGTTCGAAGTGTCGAAACAGTTAAAAAAAAAAAACTATCGCTCATAGCGGGAGCATTATAAAGACTTGTTTCTCGACTTCTTTACTTTGCGATCTGAAAGAGATATTGTGAGTAAATCGTATCTGACTTTCTCAGGAGTTCACGACAACGCTGTATATACTATACTATACTATATATGAGGTATTCCCGCTCAACGGAACCCCCTTTTCGGCCGACCTCTTTCGATTTTCTTGAAACTCGAGTATGTTTTAGTGTTGCCTGAAAGTATATTGTACACCAATTTTCAGATCTCTAACCTTAATACTCTTTCGAATACACCAAAAGTTATATTTCAAACTTTTTGCGTATTCAGCGCTTCGGAGCTTTGGCACGGCGCGAAATAAAATCGAAAAAATTCTTTGACAATAGCTTTCGATCGGAAATTTCCTGCGCTTTTCGAAAAAAATATCAGCGATTCCGAAAAAAAAACGAATTCATTTAAATTTCGGCCAAAAACCGAAAAAAATTGATTTACAAAAAAAAGAGCATAATTTAATTCGGCGGAACAATTTTTTTCATGTTTTGTATATATCTGAGAAGTCACGATATAAATTTCAAGTTGGAACTCACATCCGTTTACCAATGCCAAGTCTTTTAGTAGGATAATAATTCTTAAATATCGTGTTTTTCGTATTCGACAGTTCCCTGTTATATAGCGTTTTTTTAACGAATTTTGAATTTGGTAAATTTATTAAATTAATTAAATTAAATTTATTAGATAATCAAATTTATTAAATTTATTAAATTAAATTAATTAAATTAAATTTATTAAATCAAATTTATTAAATTTTGAATTTAATAAATTTATAAAATTTGAAATTCATTAAAAAAACTATATAATATATCAGAGAACTGTTGAATACGAAAAACACAATATTTAAGAATTTTTATCCTACTAAAAGACTTGGCATTAGTAAACGGATGCGAGTTCCAACTTGAAATTTATATCGTGACTTCTCAGATATATACAAAATATGAAAAAAATTGTACCACTGAATTGAATTATGCTCTTTTTTTGTAAATCAATTTTTTCGGTTTTTGGCCAAAATTCAAATGAATTCGTTTTTTTTCGAAATCGTTGACATTTTTTTCGAAAAGCGCAAGAAATTTCCGATCGAAAACTATTATCAAACAATTTTTTCGATTTTATTTCGCGCCGTGTCGAAGCTCCGAAGCGCTGAATACGCAAAAGGTTTGAAATATAACTTTTGGTGTATTCGAAAGAGAGTATTATAGTTAGAGATCTGAAAATTAGTGTACAATATACTTTCAGGCAACACTGAAACATACACGAGTTTCAAGAAAATCGAAAGAGGTCGGCCTAAAAGGGGGTCCCGTTGAGCGGGAATACCTCATATATACCTTGTACAATGTAACAATCTTGAAAGGAAACTACTATACCGACGGCGCGGCCATTCAACGTTCTCGATCTAATCGTTCTCGCCTCGAAGACCGTTTCTATCCTCTTTATCTTCGTCTCACGCTCGCGATTTATTTTCTGTATTCCTTTTGTCAATCGCTCGAAGAAAACGATCAAGAGAATTCGTTCTAACCCCGTCCCTTATCCTTCGCTCGAAGCGTGTTCCAGCTCTTCGTCCCCAAAGTCGAGACTATCTCAGGTTCGCCGTACGTAAAAATAACGATTTGTACAACCACCCTCACATTTATTCGTTCTCGTTGAGAAAGACGCTCCTCTGTCTCTCAAAGAGAAGAAGTCTCTTTACTCGCTGCTTTGTCGAATAAAAAGCTTCCTCTCTCTCTCTCTCTCCCATTATGTTATTCTATAGATTTGACGACATCATCGCGACAACTGCAAAACCTTTTTCAGCGGTTCGAAGCTTTCAGATATATTGGAAAATCGTGAACGTTGAATTCTTCTTGCATCGAAAACACTCGAACAACTCCGTTTTCGCCCAAAGCAATATATCTTCTTACGGAAAAATTGCATTTGTGCTCTTTCGATCAGGGACATTCATTTTGTACAAAGGATGGAATAGTAGGGGAAGACCGGAATGGGAGGATTTTTGGTTGACGATAATTTTTATTGTATCTACACTGTTAAAAAAATCTGTATGAAAATTAATATACATGTGTAGGAAGTTTTTTTGCAGATGCCGTATATGAAATTTAATATACAGTGTATGAAAATTCATAGACTCGTGTTTGAAAAATAAAAGCATGGCGTTGAATTTTAATATACCGATGTATTTGAAAAATCTTACACGTTTGATTGAAATTTCAACTCCGTGCATATTACTATTCAATCACGTATATTAAAATTAATATACAAATTTAGCATACATGAAACTGAAATTTTAATCACACGTGTATGATTTTTCAAACACATCGGTATATTAAAATTCAACGCGCTACTTTTATTTTTCAAACACGAGGCTATGAATTTTCATTCACTGTATATTAAATTTCATATACGGTATCTGCAAAAAAACTTCCTACACATGTATATTAATTTTCATACAGATTTTTTTAACAGTGTACAATTTCGAAAGCTTCGTCTTTTCTTTAGCAGAAGGTAAAAGAAAAACTACACTTTTTATGAGAATCCTTTTCGGGGATTCGATCATCGTACGTTTTACCGCAATGTATTATAAGTATCCATATTGAAAAATAAGGATATCAAACATAGGCGAGCTTGGAAAGGTTATAAGCGCCGAGGAACAGGTTCGCTTGTGCGAGAGGTAGCCACCTGGCGGATTTTTGGGGTACTGACAAATCTGCAGATCTGATGGGATGGGGTTACGGGTGAATATGTTTGTGAATTTCATTGACGGGTGTAGAATTTTTAATATACACACGTATATTAAAAATGTTGTAAACTCCATACACTTTTCAATGATGTATATTAAATTTCAAATCCGTGTATTAAAATTAATATACGTTTTGAAATTTAAAATACATGTGTGAGAATTTGCATTTCATATACCGTGTTTGTGAATTTCATAGGCGGCGGTGACATTTTTAATATACACACGTATATTAAAAATGTTGTAAATTCCATACACTTTTCAATGATGTATATTAAATTTCAAATACGTGTATTAACATTAATATACGTTTTAAAATTTATTATACATGTGTGAGAATTTGCATTTCATATACCGTGTTTGTGAATTTCATTGACGGGTGTATATTAAAAGTGTTGTAAATTTCATATTTTTTTTAACAGTGTACCCAAGAATCGAGGTTATTTAAATTTTTCGGAAAGTATCAGGGCACAAAACTCAAATTTTTCCGGCAGAATAACGAATTTGACAAACTGGAATCGTTTATATCCCAGCGATAAAAAATCTTATAAAAAATATACCATTTAAGGGGGAACGCCACTGTGACGGGTCAAAACATCGGATTTTTTTTTCCATTTCCTTAAAGTATAATATATTCAAAAATATATAAACAAATTTTTAATTCAAAATCTCGAAAATAGACTGAGATATACTCACAAATTTTTTCAGAACTTCTAAAAAGTTACTTCCCAAAGATATACAGGATTTATGGTAAAATATCAAAGTTAAATATCATGAACAATTTTAAATATCCAAAAACTTGAAAAAATTACGACTTTTACGAAAAAAATCGAAACTTTTTTACTTTGTTGACAAAAATGGCTGAAAATTTAACTAAGTTTGCTTAATATACATTAATAGACCCAATTTTTTAAAATTTAGGTACTCAAAATTGAGGAAATTTCGGCCCGGGGTCTTTTGTACCCCAGTGTGTCAAATAAGGGTTAAACGTCCATTAAACGATTTAGGGATTTTATTAATTATGGAAGGAGCCCTCGATAACGTTTGAAACATTAAATCCAGCGAAGTAGAATGGTTTTTTTTTCGGTCCCATTTGTATTATGAAAGTAAAAAACGCAATAGATTTGTCCTACTGGACGTCCTTAACGAGATGGAGTTTTTCACTAAAAGGGGATGGCTTTGAACGAAGAGGGCACGACCAGGGATTTAACGAGTGGGCACTCCAGCGGGGCGGAGCGCAGAGGGCGCTCGAATTAACGCTCAAGGGTACGTTACCCCGTGGAGAGAGACAGACAGAGAGAGAGAGAGAGAGAGAGGGCCAGAAGGAGAGACAGCACGTGCCAGCACTTTGCACCGGATGCACTTTGGCGTGTGCATTTTACGCGCCCCTTTCTCGGATGTATATGGGGCATTCCATCCCAAATCGGACAGTTTGAAAAACTTTTCTTTTAAATTTCCTCAATTCTTTTATATTTTTGAGTACCCTTCAAAAGACCCTTCCTGATAAATTTTGAGATTTTTTTGATTACCCGTTCCAAAGATATTAAATTAACAAGAAAAGCGCTCTTTTTTTTTGTATTTTGGTCATAACTTCTTTAATAATGGTCCTAATTGACAGTTTTTTTTTTCAACATTTTTGTTTTTTTATGGCCTTTTCAGAAAAAAATACAACAAAAATATTCGACGTGTTTTTGAACGAGTTTTTTGAGTTTTAAACTTTAAATCGCGCTTTTAAAAGTGATTGTCATTTTTTTTTGTTTCAAATATGTATCTATTCAACCATTTTTAAGACTAGTCCGATCGTGGGATCTCAATAACTACTATTTTTTTTTTTTTGAAAATTAAAAAAAAAATTTATAAATTATTATGAATACCAATTTTTGTTACTGTATAGTATTTTTCAAATCATTTTGAATTAATTTTGACACTTTTTCATTGTTAACAGATTTTTAAAGTTAATAATTAATCGATGAGCAAATAACAACAGTTCAAGAATTGTACGAGTGGGCATTGAACCTAAATAGTCTACCGAATATTGCTGTCAAATTTTCACATGAGAAACATTATTCAGATGCAAAAGAAAGATTTTATTTGCGATAAAATACTGCGAAGTCAATCACAGGAGGACACAAAAATGTCATTCAATTATTCCAATGAGCAACGGAAACGTATTGGCATAGGAATATTCTAATTCAGGAAATAATCGTATATGTAAGGTTTTCAAAAAAATATGTGAATAAATAAAAACTGTTGTTATTATTGTTCATAAACAGACTTAACGATTAATTATTCATTTTACGAACCTGTTAACAATAAAAAAAAGTGTCAAAATAAATTCTAAATATTGAAAAAAATACTATACAGTAACGAAAACTGGTATTCATAATAATTTACCAAAAAAAAATGTAATTTTCGATAATCGAAAAAAATAGTAGTTATTGAGATCCCACGATCGGACTAGTCTCAAAAATTATTGAATAGATAGATATTTGAAACGAAAAATAAAAAAAAAATGACACTAACTTTTAAAAACGCGATTTAAACTTCAAAACTCAAAAAAGTCATTCAAAAACACGTCGAATATTATTGTTCTATTTTTTTTCCGAAAAGGCCATGAAAAAACGAAAATTTTGAAAAAAAAAAACTTTCAATTTGGACCATTATTAAAGAAGTTATGACCAAAATACCAAAAAAGAGCGGTTTTTTGTTAAATTAAAATCTTTTGAACGGGTAATCAAAAAAATCTCAAAATTTAACAGGAAGGGTCTTTTGATGGGTACTCAAAAATATACAAAAATTGGGGAATAAAAAAAATAAGTTTTTCAAACTGTCCGATTTGAGATGGAATGCCCCATACATATTCATATCGTCAAGAGATTTTTTTAAAAATCTGTTCATTTGTAACAGCCATTGTCACGAATGTCTCCGACACATTGTTCGATTTTTTTAATTTGTGCAGAAGTGTATTTTGTACGCGGTTAACGAGCAAATACCAATGGTATCTCTACCAATGCCAAACAAAATCATTAATTAGAAAAAACACTTTTTTCAGACCCTCACAGTGGTGTTACCCCTCGATAAAGACGCTAGGGAATAAAAAAAATCCATATAGTTAGGTCTTTAATACGCACCCTTTGCACCCCTTGCATCTTTTCCATCCCTTTAAGGGGGTCGAGTCAGCGTCAAAACGGCGATTTTTAATAATAATTTATAATTTTTGTAGAATGCCTACAAATATGATGTATCGTCCACCATTTGAGGTACCAAATGAACAATTTTTTGGGACTAGTTAAAACCCTTGAGGTGCACCGGTGTCCTGAAAAACCTAGTTTTGAGTTTTTACACTCTGCGCATGATTCAGAAAGAACTGCTAGACGGATTTTGTTCTACGACATCTCATTTCCTTCGTAACACTTCTTCCCACGGGATGAACGCGGCACATTTTGATTCAAGTCAAAATTGTGACCAGGACAATGCCTGGAATGTTCAAAACAGGCTACCAATTTCAAAACTGGCCTGCAACTCTGAAATAAAGGGCAAAAAACGAAATGTGCCGCGTTCATCCCGTGGGAAACAGCGTTACGAAAGAAATGAGACGCCGTAGAACAAAATCCGTCCAGCGGTTCATTCTGAATCATGCGCAGAGTGTAAAAACTCAAAACTAGGCTTTTTAGGACACCAGTGCACCTTAAGGGTTCTAACTAGTCCCAAAAACCTGTTCATTTGGTACCTCAAATGGTGGACATAGCATCATATTTGTAAGTATTCTACAAAAATTATAATTTATTATTAAAAATCGCCGTTTTGACGCTGACTCGACCCCCTTAAGAGGTGGCTAAATACCGACACTACGCTTCGAAATTGCCATCCAAACTTGCTCTCATACGAATGAATAGAATTCAATAAAATTTTAACAGCATAATCGGAATTATGGCACAAATGGAGCCTCACTAAAATTTTTTTGAAAAATCAAAAAAAAAATTATAGATCCGATTACCATCAGGAATCTGTAATTGAAAATCTTGAATTATGAGACTTTTCACTGTATTTCGTCTATGCTAAGAGTGAGGCTCCATGAAGAACGCCAAGACACAAATATCAAGACGTTTTCGACATTATTTTATGGAAAAGACACATCGTAAGTTTGGATGGCGCATAAGGAGATAAATATCGATAAATTGTAGTTTTATCGAAACACGAAATGGCGAAATCTAGTTTACAAACGTGCGAGGGAGGGCAGCACCGTGGATTCTGACGAGTAACCTAATATTTTTGGGGCTCCAATGAATTCGTTGGAGTTAGTTGTGACGCGTTTTAGCCCCTTAATTATCAATTAATTGTTAATTAACTTATCCTCCTCTGAATTTTCAAAATTTAATAAATTTTCATTTACGGTTTTGGGAGAAAGACTGGACGGCGGTGATAAGTCGATAATGTAGGGATTGAACGAAAATGGTATTTAGCCTCCTCTTAACGGAAGTGTGGTTATGAATTTTCGTATTCGGTAATCTGATAGCGTGAGGTATTGTTTTTATTTAAAAAAAAAAAATCGTATCGCCTCCCTCCCCGTCTTCCATGAATGAGCCAGCGCCAGCCACGTGGATAAAGCCGTTTAATTATCTTCGGACGTGCGTGAGCCCTCTGCCTCGAATTTGCCGCCTGCATCGTTGGTATATTAGCAGCTGCATACTAATAACCGAGTATGTGCAAAGTTGTACGCGGATTAGTACACACGAAGAATGAGTAGAAAGCGGTTATGGGGAGCAGACAAGAGAGGTGGAAGGACGGGCGCGCCCCTTTGAGCGTGACGCGAGAGGGTTATACGAGTTGCACTCTCCCCCCCCCCCCCAATTCCCTCTCCTTCTCTCGCTCTCGAATGCAGATCCAAAAGTGCATGCGTACACAGACCAGTGAGCCAGATGAATGCACATTGAATGCATTCACGAGTTGAGAAGGGCAGGGGCCTTGAATCCATGCGTTCCCGAATCGAATGGACGAGGAACCCTCGTCATGGGGTTCTCTTGCTGCTCTCTCGATTTTCTCTGGTAGAACAAATTTTCACTCACAAGTGCGTGAAGTTTAAGGTTCTTTCATTCTCGCATTCGTCGGGCTACTTACCTACGCATGCCACTGATCGCCAAAAAAAAATCTATTTTTATTATCCAATTTTTTTCGAAAAATTAGTGAGCTCAAAAATTTTACTCATTTTTTCAAAAAATTAGCCAATAGCGGGAACATATTACTAATTAGTAATTGATGACAAAATATTTCTAATTTTTTATTAAAAAATTAGTAATTAGCAAAAAAATATTACTAATTTTTCTAATAAATAAGTAATCCCGTAGTAAAAAACTCCATTCGTCGCCATTGAAAAATCTCCATTCATTCCCCATTGCCAAAATAACCAACGGAGATGAATGCCGAATTGCCCAAGGGGATTTTCGCCATTGAATTCCCCATTTGAAATCGAATGAGGATTTTCCAATGAGGATTGACTTCCCCATTTGAAACGGAATGGGGATTATCCTATGGGGATTCAATGAAGAAAATCCCCATAGGCAATTCGGTATTCATCTCCATTGATTTTTGTAGGCAATGGGGAATGAATGGCGATAATCAATGGAGATTCTTTCATATAGTAAAAAACTCCATTCGTCACCATTTAAAAATCGCCATTCATTCCCCATTGCCAAAATAACTAATAGAGATAAATGCCCAATTGCCCAAGGACATTTTTGCCATTGAATTCCCCATTTGAAATCGAATAAGAATTTTCCAATGAGGATTGACTTCCCCATTCCAAACGGAATAGGGATTATCCCCATGGGCATCAGTCGGCAAGAACTCCTTGCATGGATTTTCTGGACACCGACTTCTGCTAATATTCCGTGCTCACACTCGTCTAGATAAGCATACTCTTCGCATAATCCGTATGGGAGTTCAGCGGGTTGCCGTCCTGCGACATCTCGCGCCAAGTCTCGGAACTAACGCGACGCGGTTTCCAATGGACATCTTTGGGTAATGCTGATCATTGAGTGCATCCGCATTGACTTCCCAATGGACATCATTGGGTAAAGCTGATCATTTCGTTCATCAGCATTTGCCTTCCAATGGACACCATTGGGCAATGCTGATGGCTCGGTCCATCAGCATTTGCTTTCCAATGGGCATCATTGAGTAATGGTGATCATTCGGTTCATCCGCATTTGCTGTCCAATGGACGTCATTGGGCAATGGTGACTTTTCAATGGATATCCATTCACTGATCAATGGTCGTTCCTATACGCCATTGACAAATGCGGAAATCTCAATGGGTCCCCATTCATTGTCCAATGGAGTCGTATGAGGACCATTGGTTGCCATTGGCGATTCAATGGAGTTTTTTACTACGGGATTGATAACAAAATATATCGAATTTTTCCAAAAAAATGATCAACGATAAAATATTACTAATTTTCTCCAAGAATTAGTAATCGGCGAGAAAGAAATTGCTAAATAATCAAAAAAATCAATAATTTGTGGAGCAATGTTGTATTAATTTTGGAAAAAGTAAAAAACACAAATTACTAATGCATTTCTTAATAAGTACTGATTAAATAATCGTATTAATAATAACTTATGTGATATCGTGTGACATTCGATACAATAAATACTAATGTGTGAAATATTCAAAAGATCTAGTTATTATAAAAAATAAAACAACTTTTTTAATAGAGTTGTTTGAGCTTATAATCATGACCCAATCCATACACACAAATACGTAAATATACATAATACTTTTCTACAAATTCCTGTTTTTTTAAAATTAATTTGTAATATTTTCCTTACCAATTATTATATTTAGAAAGAAACTTGGTAATATTTTTTCGCTAATTACTAATTTTTTCGGAAAAATTGAAAATATTTTCTTACTAATCACTAATGTTTTGGAAAAATTACTAATATTTTTCCACTAATTTTGAATTTTTATTAAAAATTAGTACTATTTTTTGACTAATTACTAATTTTTCGAAAAAATGATTAATATAATCAATATCGTTGACGAGAAAATCGATACTGCCGATCACTGACACATACTCGAATATTACCCATCGTTTCATTTTTCTTCGCAACCACTTTTTCATTCGCTCTCTTTAATAGAGAAATTAACCAATCAATCTCTCTAGGCGATGCAAATGCGCATGAGATTTCAGATTCTTCATCCATCGGATCCCTCAAATCTTGTCTTCTTGGGTATTTCTTAGCAAAAGACATTAGAAATAATAATAGCTATTAATAGAATAATAAGGCATTCTGATTTAGTATAATTATGTATACGGGTAATTCCATGTCAAATCGACCAATAGTTGAAATCGACTTTCAATTTCGATGAAATTGAGTCAGAAGTTTTCTTTTATCATAAAACGAAGTTGTACTAAAGGAAATTTTTTTTTTTTTTCGGAAGTTATGCAAATTCAAAGTGTCACAATTTTTTCAATTTTTCAAGATTACTTTTTGAATACCTCGAATACTATTATCGAATACATATGATCGAATACTATTATCGTTCTGCGTTCGTCTTAAAGAGTATACTTGGGGCTACGAACAAAAAAATATTCCGAATAAAATTGTGAAAAATGATGAATTTGGAGAATTTAAAAAAATTTTCAATCGTGAAAATCCACGATTCAACATTAAATTTTTGGTTCAATTTTTTTTATATAATACCTTGTACTGATTTTAAAAGATCCTGAAATTTTTAGAAAGGTGTTTTTCTTCGAAAATATGAATTTTGGAATTTTTGTAAAAAAAAATTTTTGGTTTTTTTAATCTCTAAGTTAAGTAAAGTTAAGCAATCACGTAATTTTGCAATTTTGAGCAGTACAAAATACATGATTGCTCAACTTTACTTAGAAGTAAAATTTGAAAAAAAAAAAATTGTTTACAAAAACTCAAAAATTCATATTTTTGAAAAAAAAAACGCAATTCTGAAAATTTCAGGATCTTTTAAAATCAGTACAAGGTATTATATAAAAAAAATTGAACCAAAAATTTAATGTTGAATCGTGGATTTTCACGATTTTAAAAAATTGTACTGTCCTTTAAAAGAATAAGTTATTCGATTCTCCGTTCATTTGAACGTTCAGAAATTCAAGTCTATAAAAAGACATTTAATAAAAGACTTTCAAAAATCGGGTTGTTTACTTAAAAAATGGTAACTCTTTCAGTGTTAAAGATTTTTTGACAAAAATTTCCCACGATACTCTTAATATATGGTAATTAAAGAGAAAAAATATTTGAGCTCAAAGTGAGAGCTCGGGTCAATTTGACCCGCAGAGACCAACGAGGGCCAATCGACTGTTTGTAATAAAATACTCGCTCCTTGAGAGTGCAACTAAAATTTTCTGGGATCTTTCTGACGGATCCTAGATCTTCATCTCAAGTAATCTCTTTGGAGTGAAAATGAAAGCAACTCACGCGAAGAATTCGCAATTTATCGTATGATCCAATGTACAAGGTACTTCAAGGCAACTTGTACCATAAACTGTTCTTTTTTCAGTTTGCGCATTTTATAGCGGATATTCTGTATCAGAGATTTTTTCCAATATAAAATCTACATATTGCATCGTACTCGAACAAGCCTCGGACTTACAGTACAGCGCACATACATACGTCACAAAAGAATCGGCCTATTTTACCGTGTCTGTTCTATTTTTCTCTCTTATTTCACACACGCGTCTCAAAGAATCGAAAGCTTTTGGAATTCCCTTTCGCATAGTTTGCCTTTCCTATCCACTCGGCATTTTTCTCGCACGTCTTGTTTTTTTTTCTCTCATCCATGCTTTTCTCGTCACAGACACAGGGCAAAAGATCGGAGGAGGGATTTTTTCTTTTCTGTACAGACCCTTCGCACCGGCAGCGAATAATGCACGGCAGAGTCCTCCGAGGAAAATTCCTTTCGTATTTTCTCGAGCGGCGAATTCTTATTTTTGCAGGATCCTATTCGCTGCTCGGCTTCTATTTCATCGAGAGCCAACGATCAAAGAAGAATTAAAAAATGGCTTCCATGCTCTTAAATTACATTTTTCATTTATCTACGGACATTCGCGAAGTCGTAAAAAATGTTGGAAAAGCATATTTTCTTATTACAGGAAAAAGAAGATTCGATTAAGACTCTTAAGAGGAGGCTAAATACCGACACTGCGCTTCGAAATCGCCATCCAAACTTGCTCTCATACGAATGAATGGAATTCAATAAAATTTTAACAGCATAATCGGAATTATGGCACAAATGGAGCCTCACTAAATTTTTTTTGAAAAATCAAAAAAAAAATTATAGATCCGATTACCATCAGGAATCTGTAATTGAAAATCTTGAATTATGAGACTTTTCACTGTATTTCGTCTAAACTAAGTGTGAGGCTCCATGAAGAACGCCAAGACACAAATATCAAGACATTTTCGACATTATTTTATGGAAAAGACACATCGTAAGTTTGGATGGCGCATAAGGAGATAAATATCGATAAATTGTAGTTTTATCGAAACACGAAATGGCGAAATCTAGTTTACAAACGTGCGAGGGAGGGCAGCACCATGGATTCTGACGAGTAACCTAATATTTTTGGGGCTCCAATGAATTCGTTGGAGTTAGTTGTGACGCGTTTTAGCCCCTTAATTATCAATTAATTGTTAATTAACTTATCCTCCTCTGAATTTTCAAAATTTAATAAATTTTCATTTACGGTTTTGGGAGAAAGACTGGACGACGGTGATAAGTCGATAATGTAGGGATTGAACGAAAATGGTATTTAGCCTCCTCTTAAGGGGAGGCTAAATACCGACATGCATTAGTACCTCGAAAATGGATTCCAAACTTGCTCTGGTACGAATGGATGGAAATCAATAAATTTTTGACAGTATCATCAGAATTATGGCACAAATGGAGCCGCACTAAAAAAATTTCGAAGAACATAAAAAAAAATTACAGATCCGATTATCATCAGGAATCTGTAATTGAAAATGTTAAATTATAATGTTTCTACTGCATTTCGGCTAAAACCGAGAGTGGGGCTCCATGAGGAACACCAAAGTACGAATTCCGATAAGTCTTGGACATTATTTCATGAAAAAACCGCAACGTAAGTTTTGGAATCCAAATCCTGAGATAAATGTTGATAAATTTAGTGTTTTATCGAAAAACGAAATGGCGAAATCAAGTTCACAGAAATGCGAACGAGGGCAGCACCATGGAATTTTTATGAAATATAAATATTATTCTCATCATATTTCTATCCAAACTATCTGAGCTGTGAGTGTCAATGAACGAAAACGTTAATTTATGTCTCGCATTTACATTTTGCAATCCATTTGGACAGCCATTTTTTGAAAAAGTTTGGGCAGCGATTTTGAGTCGATAATATAGGACTTCAGAAATAATGTCGGTATTTAGCCTCACCTTAAGGCCCGAATTTTAAGATCTTAAGATCTATCTTAAGATGAAACCTTTAATTGAACTCAAGTTGGTGCTTAAGATCGAACTTGAGTTGAATCTTAAGATGAATCTTAAGTTTGAACTTGATTGGCATCATAAGTTCACACTTAAAATTGGCGTGAAGTTTGAACTTAAGATCCATCTTGAGCTTAAACTCAAGTTCGATCGAACTTCATTATTTTGACTTCTAATGTCAAAAAACACGGTCAACGGAAGTGATGAAAGAAGTTTGATCGAACTTAAGTTCAAGCTCAAGATGGATCTTGGGATCAACTTTCAAACCAAATTTAAGTTTGAATCGATCTGAAGTTCGCACTAAAGTTTGAACTTAAGTGTGAACTTATAATGATACTTAACTTAACTTACCTAACTGTTTGAGTTAGTTTGAGCTTAAGTTTTATCTCCAGATCGATGTTAAGATAGAATTTATGACTTGAAATTCGGGCCTTAGTAGACAAGTATAGTTCGAGATTGAACGAAGGATTTAAAAAAAATGGAAACTTGAAAAAACAATACAAAACAATGCAATTTTTGGTACAATTTATACTAAATATAGCCTTGTAAAATCACACGTAAAAAACGAGTTGGTTGTGACAACTAACTGGTTTGTAAAATATGCTTGAAGCAACTAGTTGATTAGGGCAACCATTTTCGTGGTTACGTTATCTTACGAACCAGTTGGTTGCTACAACCAACTCGTTTTTTTCAGTGCAGTTGTAATCGAAAAAAAACTTTTGTTTAATTACTTTGTCATTCCTCTCTCCTAGACTTTTATTTCGATTGACTTGAAATTGTGGGAAAATATTCCTATTAGATAAAAAATTTGAAAAATGCATTTTTTGACTATAATAGTCTGAATATAATAGTCCTTCCTGGACTATAATATCCGCGATATTAACAATCGTTGTAGGTTATTCTACGTTCCACATTATCAACTCTATCGATTGCCGATTATGTCAAAAAGGGGCTTTTCATTTGAAAACGAAAGTTGACCTTGAAATAACCTTGAAGGTGATCGTCAAGGTTAAAATTTTGTGACACTCTGTAGAATGGAATAACATGTAGTTCGTAAATAATAGTTATAACTATTATATATATTATACTATTATAACTATTATTTACGAACTACATGTTATTCCATTCTACAGAGTGTCACAAAATTTTAACCTTGACGATCACCTTCAAGGTTATTTCAAGGTCAACTTTCGTTTTCAAATGAAAAGCCCCTTTTTGACATAATCGGCAATCGATAGAGCGGGAAATTTCACGTTCAAACATGTACTTAAGTCATAGGTACATTTTGACCTTGAAGGTCCTCTAAAGTCAATTAAACTTAAACAATGTATGGATACCTCTGGGAATAGAAGCTTTTCAAATTCTTTCGTAACGACCAAAGTTATTAATTTTAACGATGCTCATTTTGTAGTGACCTTGACGGTCATGTTCAAGGTCATTTCAGGGTCATTTTTTAAAAATTGGAAACTTGTATTTTTGAGTTCTGAAATCGATAGAACAAATGGTTTTACATTTACATTAAAATATTCGGAAAAGATCAATGAATTTGTTCGGAATTTTTCATTGAGCCGAGGAAATCTTCCCGTTACTTTTGTGAAACTCTGTATTAATTTCATTTGATACTTCATTCGATTTGATAAATTTTATCGCGGGTCTCGCTGACGTAGTCCCGATCAAAAGCAATCTACGTCCATCTAAAGTAAAAAAAAAAGCTCGAAAATAATTATCACAATTTCCCGAGTCTCTCCTCGAGAAATATTATTATTATTATTATTGTCCATTGAAGAATAAAATTGTCGAGATGGAAAAAATCCCCACAAAGGAAGAGAAGAAAGCATTGCGACGAACAAAATGTCAAAGCAAAAGAGATCCTGGCGCAATAGTCTTTATTTTTTGTACTCTTGACTGCAAAACGAAGCACCGTTGTAAAATTCAACAAATTACCATCTCGAGAGTAAAATCCTGCTGCGCGGCCTTTGAATCCTTGTCTCTGCATTCGTAACTGATGTTACAGTTATAACGTACATCCTCGTTTGTCGAAGGAGACTTTGTAAATTTGGAGACTGACGAATAGACCCGCGTTTGGTAAAGCAAATCAAAGCAAACGTCTGTCGGTGGGTTTCCGCGTCGTGAAATATTCCGCTTGGATTTTCGAAAAAAGTTTTAGAGCCAAACGAGAGACGGCAGAGTCGAGAATGAGAGAAGGGAGGAAGGAAGGAAGCAAGCAAGAAAGCGGGTTGAGAGGACGAGGTAGAAAATGAACGCCGATTTGCGAGACACGGAAAACATTCGAGCGAAAATGGCGTAGTGAAAATCTAGCGGAGCAACCCTTCTCTTTTCTGGTTACTTGCGATGTGACCTTACCCCGTGCACTTTACTTTTATTTATATATACAAACACTTATACACACTTATATACTTAAACACTTTTATATACACTTTTGTATATATACAAAATATCGAGCAAACTAAGACCGTGAAAGATATAAATCGGACGGTGAAGCGAAATCGTCCTTAACTGTCCTTTCGACTTGTCTCTTGGGGGGATGACACCCGATCCTTCTTTCTTTTCGCCTTCTTCATGTACTTCTTCCTTTGGAACACTGAGCATATTTCTCGCTTCTTCTCTGTCGATGTCCGATTTCAGACTACATATTTCACCCCTTTGAAGATCAAAGAAACGTCACGAGCTTCTTCTAGTTACGAGTGAAACATCGGAACACACGAGTTTGTGCATTTTTTTTATGCCACTGCAATGTCAATTGCATTCATCGTGGTGTGTCATGCATCAAGAAAAAAAGATCGTTCATTCTGAACATCTGTAACTCGACCCAATGTTTTTCCATGCAAGACCCGAATTTTAAGATCTTAAGATAAATCTTAAGGTCAAACTTGAACAAAATCTTAAGATCAAACTTTTCATTGAACTCAAGTTGGAACTTGAGATCGAACTTAAGTTGAATCTCGAGATGAATCTTAAGTTTGCACTCAAGTGTCATTATAAATTAACTTAAGTTTGAACTTATCTTAAGTTTGAACTTAAGTTCAAACCTTAGTGCGAACTTCAGATCGGTCTTAAGTTCAAACTTAAATTTGGTTTGGAGTTTGATCGTAGGATCCATCTTGAGCTTGAACTTAAGTTCGATCGAGCTTTTTTCATCGCCTCTCTTGATCGCATTTCATTTCTCTACTCATAAATCTGAATAATGTCATAAATTTGACTTCAATGTGAAAATGTCATTCGAAAAAAAGTATTTTTAGACATTAAAAAAAAAATACAATGAAGTGATAGAGAGCAAAGTGATCGGTGCCGTTAGCTCTCCATGAAATAAAGCTCACGACAAAATTAGGACAGAATATGGGTGATTCCATGTCAAATCGACCAATAGTTGGAATCGGCCCCTTACAATTTTGATGAAATTTGGCTAGATGTTTTCTTTTATCATGAAACGAAGTTCTACCAAAGGAAAAAAATTTATAAGATTTTTTCGAAGAATCAAAATTTCACAATTTTTTCAATTTTTCAAGTTTATTTTTTAAATATTTCGAAAACTATTATAGTTAGGAAAGAATCGTTTTAAGTCCGTATTAAAGAATATACTTAGGGCTACGAAAAAAAAAATATTCTGAAAAAAAAATTTGAAAAATGATGAATCTGGAGAATTTTGAATTTTAAAAAATCGTGAAAATCCAAGATCAACATTTAATTTTTGGTTTAATTTTTTTAAATAATACCTTGTACTGATTTTGGAAGATCTTGAAATTTTCAGAAAGGTGTTCTTTTTATTCAAAAATATGAATTTTTCAATTTTAGTAAAATAAATTTTTTTTTACCTCTAAGTTAAGTAAAGTTGAGCAATCTTGTAATTTTATAATTTTAACCAGTAAAAATTGAGAATTTTGAATGTTTAAATATCGTCAAAATCTACGATGAACATTAAATTTTTAGCTCAATTATTTTTATATGATTTGAGCTTGATGAACTTGTTCGATAAAACTTCTTTCATTGCCTCCCTCGATCGTGTTTTTTCACATTGGTTGTCAAAATAATTAAATTCGATCAAACGTTTAAGCTCAAGATTGATCTCAAATTCCTACTTCGAACCAACTTTAAGTTTAAACTTAAGATCGATCCGAAGTTCGCACTGATGTTTGAACTTAAGTATGAACTTATAATGACACTTAAGTTCAAATCTAAGATTCATCTTCAATTGGAACTTAAGTTCGATCTCAAGTTCCAACTTGAGTTCAATGGAAAGTTTGATCTCAAGATAGATCTTAAGATCTTAAAATGTGGGATTTACAGTACCCATTAACAATGTTTAACATTTATTTATTTTTATTTCCATTGTTGCTAAATAAATTTTTCCAAGGATTTTTTATTCTGCTGGACGTATAAGGCCTTAATAATCATCGGCTGATTATCAATTCGACATTGCTCCGATCTTGGTCTCGAAAGATCATACGAGGAACCGGTTTTTCCTCTCTCTGATATCCCATCAAAGTAACAATTCGGCGCGATTTCCGGATGCAAAGAAAAACATTGAATAAGCCATATGCAGGAATGAAAGGGTTGAGAAAAAAAAAATTCTCTCGTTCCTTCGGGATCAGCGAAATGTCCTGGCGCGCGCATACGTTCGCTCGACAAGCGCGTGCTTGGACGCGGAAAAAAGGACGAAATGAATAAAAAGAAGAAAAAAAAAGATGAGAGAAAGAGAGATAAAGGCACACGGTCGTTAACCCGTTCGCCCCGAGTCGCTGCATAATGCATAATAATTTCGTGTGGCTCGACGGGAAAGAGCCGCGGCACAAACAGTGCCAGATATAGAGAAAAAGAGCGGGAGAAAGGGAGATGGAAAACGAAGGAATGGGAACGAAAGTGCCCTATAGCGAACGCATATATAGCCGCGAAACGGGCCAGCGTGAATCTCGCGATCTCTTTTTTTTTTATCGCCCCCGGTTGGGAGGCAAAGAGAGATAGAAAGAGAGAGAGAGAGAGAGTCCTTTCTCTTGCGAATCCTAGACATCCCTTGGCCACATTTTTCTGGAAAAAATCCACAAACTGTTCGGGAAAGCCAAACGCCCAACTCCTGTGCTTATTTTCAACAATTTCCAAGCCAAAAGCAGAGTCTTCTTCAGGAAATGCATTCACACATAAAACTGTGATATTTTTGTCTCTGCATATCTGTGGAAATGTTTATACCAGAGCTGGGCAAAGGATCTGAAAGTACTTCAAGTACAATGTATCGTGAGTACTTGAAGTATCAAGTACCAGCAGTACTTGAAGTAATTGAGATTTGAAGTACTTACTTCAAGTACTTAGTTCAAGTAGTTGTACTTACAAGTACTTGAAAAGTCAAGTAAGTACTTAAAGTATCATGTACTTAGTTGAAGTACTCGTACTTACAAGTACTTGAAAAATCAAGTACCAAGTATCAAGTCGACGGCATTATGGAAGAACGTGCTATCTCAAATTGTGCTAGAAGAACGTGCTATCTCAAATTGTGCTAGAAGAACGTGCTATCTCAAATTGTGCTAGAAAAACGTGCTATCTCAAATTGTGCTAGAAGAATGTGCTATTTCAAATTGTGCTAGAAGAAAGTTCTTTTAGCACAATTTGAGATAGCACGTTCTTCTAGCACAATTTGAGATAGCACGTTTTTCTAGCACAATTTGAAATAGCACGTGCTATCTCAAATTGTGCTAGAAGAACGTGCTATCTCAAATTGTGCTAGAAAAACGTGCTATCTCAAATTGTGCTAGAAGAATGTGCTATTTCAAATTGTGCTATAAGAACGTTCTTTTAGCACAATTTGAGATAGCACGTTCTTCTAGCACAATTTGAGATAGCACGTTTTTCTAGCACAATTTGAGATAGCACGTTCTTCTAGCACAATTTGAGATAGCACGTTCTTCCATACTGCCGTCAAAGTATACTTTTAAAGTTTCCATGTATATCTCGTAAGTTCTAGTACTTACATTTCATTTCTTATTCTCATTTGATTTTTATTCAAGTACTTTTTGTATCAAAACATATATTCACCTTGTGCAATACACTGAGATTAGGCTGATTAGGCAGACTTGGAACAGAAGTATTTAAACAAATAATTTAAAATAATTCAAAAATAGCATTGACGATTGTAATTGCGATTTATTTTGATAGAGGTGTGAAAAAGAAGAAATAAAAATACATGGATTAATAAAACTACTCCAACTTCGTGTTCGTCTTCAAAAAACTGTCGTAGGCGACATTTGAGGGACAGTATTGTCCATACGCCACGAAATATTATTTTCAATTACATATTCATAGACTTTGTACGTGCAACCATTAGCAAGGCACATTCAAAAGTACTTGATACTTGTACTTGAAAAAGAACTTGAAGTACAGACAAGAATTCGAAATTTTAAGTACAATACTTGAAGTACACGCCAAGTACTTGAAAATTTAAGTACAATACTTGAAGTACTTTTGAAGTACTTGAAAATTGAGTACAATACTTGAAGTACTTTTGAAGTACCTGAAAATTGAGTACAATACTTGAAGTACTTTTGAAGTATTTCAAGTACGTCGCAAATACCGGATACTTCAAGTACTGCCCAGCTATAGAATAAATATCAATATAAGTACGGAAGTAAGCTTTTGAGTAGCAGGCCAAGTAATTGAAAATTCAACTATACTCGAAGTACTTCAAGTACTTTTTAACTTGAAGTACTTTTTAAGCACTTCAAGTTTTTTTTACTTACTTACTAATACCTGAAGTATTTTTTAAGTACTTCAAATACTTTCAAGTACAACTTTAAGTACTTTTTAAGTACTTGAAGTTACAAAATTACAAAATTACATAATCGCTCAAGTTTATTTAACTTAGAGGTAATAACAAAAAAATTCTTTACCAAAGTTCATAAATTAATATTTTTGAAAACAAAAACACATTTCTGAAAATTTCAGGATCTTTTAAGATCAGTTCAAGATATTATATAAAAAAAAATGGAATCAAAAATTTAATGTTGATCGTGGATTTTCTTAATTTAAAAAAATTCATCATTTTTCAAAATTTTTTTTCGGGATATTTTTTTGTCGTAGCTCTTTAAAACGAACCCAGAACGTTTTTTTCGTAACTAAAATAGTTTTCGAGATATTAAAATTTAAAAAAAAAATTAAAAAAATGGTGAAATTTTAAATTTTGCATAACTTTCGAAAAAAAAATTTTAATTTAAAACTTTGTTTTATGAGACTCACAAAATTTCATCAAAATTGAAAAGGGTCGATTCCAACCATTGGTCTATTTAGTCTATTTAGGTCTATCAACGCCAATTATAATAACAATTCCATCATTTTCTACATTGTTGAATTATTTTTTTCGAATAATTTTTCATCGTGTCCATTTTGCCTTCAGTGTCCATTTTCCGCCCTCCTTCCTCGCTCTAGCAGAAATAAAAGGGACTATAAACGCGGATCGAATTCCATAAGAGAAAAAGTGCGTGGAGTTAAGGCGAGGCTAAATACTGACATTATTACTGAAACCCTACATTATCGACTCAAAATCGCTGTCCAAACTTTTTCCAATACCGGTGGATGAATATCAATTAAATTTACGAATTAATGATGAATGAATTGCAGAATGCAAATGCGAGACATAAATCAACGTTTTCGTTAATTGCCACTGACTTGTCAGACAGTTTGGATAGAAGTCTGATGAAAGTAATGTTTATTTCATAGGAATTCAACATGGGGCTGCCCTCTTCCGGATTTTTGTGAACTTAATTTCGCCATTTTTTTTCTCGATAAAACACGAAATTTATCAATATTTATCTCGTGATTTGGATTCAAAACTTACGTCGCGGTTTTTTCATAAAATAATGTCAAAGACGTATCGATATTCGTACTTGGGTGTTGGTTATGGAGCCCCACTCTTGGTTTTAGCCGAAATGCCGTAAAAACATTATAATTTAATATTTTCAATTACAGATTTTGTATGATAACCGGATCTGTAATTTTTTCTTTCGTTTTCCGAAAAAAATTTAGTGGGGCTCCATTTGTGCCATAATTCTGATGATACTGTCAAAATTTTATTGATTTTCATCCTTTCGTGCTTGAGCAAGTTTGGAATCCATTTTCGAGGTGCTAATGTCGGTATTTAGCCTCCCCTTAAGGGGAGAAAGTAGGCGCGGTATAAAAGTGCCAACGGAAGAGAGAAAGCTGGAGGCGGCCGGAAATCTGTCTCTCTCGTCTTATCGGCTTTTGCAAAAGCCCATGACGTGGACATCTCCGTGTGAGATTCCGAGCGCATTGGAGTGAAACCGGCCAAAAGGGTGGCAATGTAAAAGGAAGGTATCTCCTGTGCGAGGGAAAATTGTGAGCGGGAGAGGAAAAAAAGGAAAATGTGCGAAAAAAGGAAAAAAAAGGAAAGGCGCGCCTCAGACGAATGGAAAGAGCCCCTCGCCTCGGCTTCGCATAAGGATAAAGGAAACAAAGAGAGAAAACAGGAGGAGGGAGAGTGTGTGACATGTTAATAGTTGGCAGGGATGGCTTTGTAAAAAAAAATATGATAAAACTGAATTTTCAAATGCCGCTGAGAAAAAAAAATTATGAATGTACAAAAGACTACGAAATGAACGTCTGCAAAGCCAAAACTTTATTTCACGTCAATCAATACAAGTAATTATGCATCAATGTGAATTATTCATATCGCTATTTACATTGCAGTTCGATGGCTTTGTGATCGGAATAGCGTTCCGTACGTAGTCAAATCAGTGCTAAATACAACATTTCGCTTCTACAAACATTTGTTATCACCACGTAGAAACATGATCGAGGGAATCAAACACTTAAAACAGAAATTGTCAGAATCGAGACATAGTTTGTATTCTGTAATTGGGTTAATAATCCAAAAACAGTCGTGGCGATCACTTCTCCTCAATGTCAGCTGTTTTACGTCAAGTTTTGACGAGGTTTAGATTTTTTCACGGATATTTCGATTTTTTTTTTTTTCAATTTTAGTGATCCTTAACTCAATTTACCTGTGAAAGACTTTCCATCGACTGGCCCCTTGCATTATTACATTATTACGAAGTTTTACCAAAGGATAAAAATAAAAATTTGTTTTTCGAAAGTTATGCAAAATTCAAAATTTCACCATTTTTTCAATTTGTCAAGTTTATTCTTTAAATATCTTGAAAACTGTTATAGTTACGAAAAACTCGTTTTCCGTTTGTCTTATAGAGTATACTTGGAACTACGAAAAATGATGAAGTTGGAGAATTTTGAGTTTTTTAAAATCGTGAAAATTCACGATCAACATTAAATTTTTTGATCAATTTTTTAAATATCATACCTTGTACTGATCTTATTAAAAGATCCTGAAATTTTCTGAATTGCATTTTTTTTTTTTTTTAAATAATAAGTATGAACTTTTGAATTTTGGGAAATTTTTTTTTTTACCTTTTAGCTAACTAAAGTTGAGCAATCATGTAATTTTGAGCAGTAAAAATTTTAATTAATGACATAAGATTGTAAAAACAGAAACACAATTGAATTTGGGTTTTTATTCATTTGGTAAAGCGTTTTTTAAGCGTATACTTAAGATACATAAGCGTTTTATGTATATTAAGTATACGCTTAAAACCCTTCACGAAACAAATAAAAATGAAAATTCAATTATGTTTTTGTTTCACCATCTTACGTCATTAATTGAAATTTTTGCTGGTCAAAATGACAAGATTACATAATTGCTCAACTTTACTTAACTTAAAGGTAGTAAAACAAAAAAAAATTAACAAAAATTCAAAAATTCATATTTTTGAAAAAAACAAAAATGCAATTCAGAAAATTTCAGGATCTTTTAAGATCAGTACAAGGTATTATATTTAAAAAAAATGGAAGCAAAAATTTAATGTTGATCGTGAATTTTCAGGATTTAAAAAAATTTAAAATTCTCCAAATTCATGTTTTTTCAAAATTTTCTTTCGCAATATATATATATTTTTTTTTCGTAGCCCCGAGTCTACACTTCTAGACGAACCCAGAACGATTTTTTTCGTAACTATAACTTTCGTAACTATAAATATAAGCGTATGCTTAATATACACATAAGTTAATTAAACTTAAGTTGAGTAAACTTAATATATACACGCGCTTACGCGGCAATGGAAAAAACAAGTAATTGAAAAAATGAGAAAGTTAGCTCATAATTTTTCGAATATTCGCTGCGACAAGGTCGGAAAAGTCATTTTGGGAAAAATGCTTTGAATGCGGTTTTTGTTGGTCCAAACTGGTCGCACTACTTGCTCTCACTGAAGTAATTGCAAGTCAGTGAATTTTTAGAATTTTAACTTCAAATTTCATCTACATTTTTTTTCGATTTGCGTACACTTTACAGAAGTGCGAGAACTTATCTTCTTTAAATGTTTACAGTAGCTTTCCCGCTTAAACTGCTTCACCTTCAACGACCTCTAGGGGAAAACTTTAAAACGATCAAATGGAGTTGGGTCGCTTGTTGAAACTCTCTCTCTCTCTCTCTCTCTCTCTCTAGTTGGACGAACCGCGATAGTTAGTGGCACGAGCTTTCGTGACGAGGGTCGAACTTGACCCCGAATACGCCCGCAAACGTCCTCGGCCTCGCTGCGAAAGACCCGCAACGCGGTGGACACGCGTTTATCGCGCAACCGGTCTCGGTTTACCCGCGACCAATTCCCCCAGGGACTCTTATCTCTCCCTTCACGTTTCGATGATCGCGCTTGTACCACAATACCTCCGCTGATCCCAATCATTCGACATTTCATTTCGGTATTTGTGTGTCCGAGCGATAAGCCATTTCCCGCATGACGTTTATTGTTTATAAACGCGGAATCAAAATATTCCGTCGACAACCCTAACGTTTTGATTCAATCCGCGGGATTTTCCGTCATATCAATTATCGTTCAATTTGAGGCTACGATGAATCAAATTTGGGGGATTTAGGAGAGATGCTGGAGAATATTGTGACAGGAGTCAGATGGAATTAGGATTTAGGTCTAATTGGGTGCAGACAAGCTCTGACAGAATTCTATTTATAGTTTACCGCTGTAGAGACGAATTTTCAAGATAATTGACGGTATCATTTTAATTTTGGACGTTGAAAATGTAACTTGATTCATCGAGTGAATACACTGAGAAAACAATTTATCTGTAAAAGAAATATATTTAGATGGCACTTTTACTTAAATATTCCCCTGTTACAAAATTTGTTAGTCGTTAAGAAATATTTTATTTGCGTCAAAATGTTTCCATAATTGGTAAAAAATATTTATTTAATTTATTAACTGCTAAAAAATAATTGATTTTGCCATAATCAACTTTACATTCGTTAACAGTTAATAAATCCTGGCACATTGTTTTCTCAGTCTAGGAATTACAAAGACTGATTTGTATTGGGCAATTTACTATTTCAGTTTTGAATGGAGGATCATGTTGCGATTATTTTCGATTTAATTTCAAATTGGGATAAAATCTTTGGGTAAGAAATGTCATCAATTCTACGTCAAGTGAAAGTCTAATTTGTTAACCATCAAGAATTGACTATTTTTTATCATACAAATTGATAATATCAAACTGTTTTCACGAGTTTTTCGATAGTTAAACTATAATGAAAAAACTCAACCTCTATTCTCACTGGAAAAAGTTATTCAAAAAATTGTTCAAGACCGTTTTAACAGCTGTTATGGAAAAATTCGAAATTTCGTATAATTCAAACCATTTCATCGGGCTTTGCCGAATTCCCCAAATTCAACGTTCTGCGTCGATAATCCATCCATCTAAAAATTATCCAATCCAGTGCCATGTTTGAAATAATTAGGGATCCGATACTTTCGCCCTATTTGGGCCCGATTTGGTTCTGTTGTAATTATACCGACTTCTTTAAATATGGATTGCCCGATCGAAGCCCGACAAGGTCCTCAACGGGTTGTCTTAGGTCAGCCATATTGTAAGTAAGCCTGGCAAACTTGGCATTGCCCTGTCACGGCCCAACCTGGTGGTGTTATGGCAATTCATGACAGGGCATCCAGATATAAGCCCGACAAGGTCCTCAACGGGTTGCCTTAAGTCAGCCATATTGTAAGTAAGCCTGGAAACCTTGGCACTGCCATGTCACGGCCCAACCTGGCGGTGTTATGGAAATTCATGACAGGGCATCCAGATATAAGCCCGACAAGGTCCTCAACGGGTTGCCTTAAGTCAGCCATATTTTAAGTAAGCCTGGAAACCTTGGCACTGCCATGTCGGAGCCCAACCTGGCGGTGTTATGGCAATTCATGACAGGGCCCGACAAGGTCCTCAACGGGTTGCCTTAGGTCAGCCATATTGTAAATAGGCCTGGCAACCTTGGCATTGCCCTGTCGGGGCCCAACCTGGCGGTGTAAGGGCAATTCCTGACAGGGCATCCACGTCCAAGCCCGCCGAGGTCCCAACTTGAGTCAGGACTTCTTTAGAATTTTCACGCACGGGATAAAAGAGTTCCCAAAAATTGCTACAACTCATTTTGAGTTATAAAAAATTACAGTAAACCATTTCGGAATTATAGTAAGCATCAATTCTTCACCTCTTAACATTCATCCGAGTATTTTGATAGCGAAATCTGGGTAAACTATTTTTTATCATCACAAAACTCTTCATAGAGCAAAAAGAAACTTTTAGTTATTATTTTTGTTTTTAGTAAAGAGTAAAATTTTTGGAATGAACAACGGCGACAAAGTCAACGCCATACAATGATATCTTTTGGCATATTTTCAGGTTTTACATACAATTCTGTTTTGTTGGAAAAGAATGCCCCAATGGCAAATGCTCCACATATATGAGCAAGAGAATTTTCGGAAGCGAGTGAATATTGCAGAATACTATATTCGCATCGATTCTCTGTGAATTGAATCGAAAGATATTGTAATGTATTTATGCGGTTTATTTATATTTCGCGTTTACACGTGAAGATTGGTACTATGATTATCCAAACGGTATGTATCATTGAGCGTGATGTTCACCAATGCGGATTTCACCCTTCAATTCGAAGCTTTGCATAGCAAATTGATTAGCGCGATGTGTGTCGATACGCAACGAACGATGATCAATGAAATTCGAGACTTCCGCCGAATCGTTCGTTACATACAATTCCAATCTCGTTCGGATATCACAGGAGCGCAAACCGACCGTACGAACGAAATCATCATGCCGGTATTGAAAACAAAATTATCCCGCCGTACGTCCGATGTTATCACGGATTTTTAATCCCACATTGAACAGTTTCATTGTCTGCGATATATTCCTTCCGGAAAATTTGTTTGCCGCCGTTTTTTTTTGCTCCACCAAAGATCAAAGCATTCAGTTTCACGTGCTCTGGAAAAGAAAAAAGAAACGCTGAATGCGCTGAATCCCTTCCATTGAAATATTTGTTTCCCCTATCTCCAATAGCAGGGGCTCAAAAAAAACGCATTTCAATTGAATTACAAAAAGTTTGAGATAGCTGGATTAAAAAAAAAAAACTGAGTAGCTTGGCTTTAAAGAGGGAAATGAAAGAGGAGGCTTAAGGTAGTTCGTCCGCGACAACCTCAACAAAAAGCTACACAGTATGTGCATATTTACACGGTTGATGATTATTTCGATTTTGAAGTAAATACAATTGAAAAGCATACAATATTTATTTAGTGCCAATAGCTAATACGATTCGTATCTTTTACTGTCGTAAAATTTATTCTACTAAGGCCCAGTTCCACAACCATCATTTAAACCTGATTTTTTTTTTTACATAGCGTATGTCTATGTAAAAAAAATTAAACCAGGTTTAAATGATGGTTGTGGAACTGGGCCTAAGTGTTAACCTACAACTGCTTCACTCCGCCAACTTTTGGCCGGAACTGTCCCGACTCCCCGCCAATACACAAAAAAGCTACATATACAGACGACGCATCCTTTCGTGTGTGTGAGCATGCACGACGATCGTCGCAACGTTCCGATTGGTTCCGATCGCCGTTCTGTTTCCCCTCCAAGTGCTCCTCCGCTTGCCGAATTTAGGTTACAACACCAAAACCGTCAGGTTCTAATGGCTGTTTTTTGGAAACTAGACGGTAAAGCATCCTGATTTTTTTTCACGTAATTCGTGGCATCCCGTTCGAGCTTCCCTCAGTTTTTCATCATCTTCGTAATTTTTATTTTGACGGTAGAATCAATAACGTACCTATGCAGCATGCGTGTCCAATGCCTTACGTGTAAATTGAGCCAACTTCGAGTGTAAATATTTCGGATTCGGGACGGTCAAACTTATTTAAACTGCACAGATGTTTGGACAACATATTAAGTTACCTGTGTGCCAAATTTGAAGTATTTCTTAAGTAAACGACCTAAAGACGTTTTGAGGTTATATTGACCTTTACCCTCCCTTTTAGAGGGATGAAGAAGCAATCAACCTCCGGATTATATACATACACAGTTCCGGTACATACATGTTCCGGTACCAGTTGAAGGGGTCGTTCGCTATCACGCGATTTCCCATATACTATTTTTCACGGTTTTCTTCTCTATATATCCTATCACTATAACTCGCACTGCGCTGTCGCAAATCGCGTCTGCACCCCATCGTGTGGGGTGCAGGCGCGCACCCCGACTTCTTCATCACGTGTGTCTCGTAAAAAGTGTAAAACGCTCCGAGGTTGAGGAGGGTGGGTTGGACACTCATCACGACAGAAGGACATTTCCCTCTGGCAAGTCTATTACATATTTATTGAGTTTTCGTAATAACAGTGCAAAACCTTTGAATAAACAAAAAAAAGTAGGCTCACTGCCTCAGGGCTTTGGTTTTTTTTTTGTGGGCTCCGTCACTTCAGCATTTTATCAAAAATACCGAGTGAGCAAATTGTACTGGAAAACGTGATCACCTCGAATATTGAATGAAGTTTTAAATGGACACATTGAATATGCAAAGGCTTAATATTTTGTATAATTGAAACCTTGTCGAGAATGGACGCATAAAGTAGGCGCTTTTTGTTAGCGTAGTTGGAAGCAATTAATGATTTAGTATCGATATGCACTTTCGTGAATATAGTCTACACAACAATAGACAACACCGGGTCTCATTGCAATTCCAGAGAATACAAAAAAAAATTAATTTTGATGAACATTCATAAAAATTTCCAGTTTTCGGGATAATCCTTGGTAGATTTGTGGTTAGTTAAAAAAAAGAGATCAATAAATCTATTAAATTGAATTCCTTCATTAAGAATGTTCCTCTGTTAGTTTGCGGGACGAGTCTTCCGAGGGGGGTCCCTATGCTTATACACGGGCCGCGCTCAGCAGAGCCAACTTCGAAACCTCTATTCATGAGTGATTCAAAAAGGCGTTTTCTGCCCGTACAATGAATTTAGAATGTTCACCTTTACACATACAGTTTAATTAATTATATCCAAACTCATTGCATTCGCTATAAAAATTAATATTAATATTATTCATCATTGATTTTTGTCAGTGAGATTTGGCAACCTCGTTTTTTTTTCGAAGTTTGCACGACTGACGCGCATGCGCTGTCTAATATTCGAGGTCGTGTGTTCCGTGATCTGTGATGCCCTAACCTATAAACGGACCTGTCGATGTACAAACTTTTATTTGTAAAATACCCTCATAATGAGTAGCAATCGCGGAAAAAAAATTCGATGGAAGAACGAGTTTACTTACAGAGATTAACGCAATCAAGGAAAAAAAATTCTACAGTCAACGTGTGTGATAACGAATTATTTTTCCTTCCTCACGAGGAAAATAATTCCTCATGAATTATTTTTAATTTAGAATCGTATTTTTTTTACGTACAGTTTTGTGTTCTTTTCTTTCGATTCTGTTCTTTTATAGCTGTAGGAATCTATGCTTTAATGAAAAAGCAAGTTTTTTTCTTTCATAAACACTGTTTCCCATGCTAATTCATTTAAAAATCCCGCGTCAGCCCGTTGCGCATGCGCATGCAAATTCAGGCCATAGCCCGGGCCCAATACGCAGTGTTGTCGCGCCACGCTTGCTTTTTACCAATTTTCAGGATCTTTTTATACGTTTGAATTAATTACTCAGCAAAAAATCTCGTAATGCATGAAAACTTTTGCACACGGTTTTCTTACATATAGGACTAGGTCATACATTTTTTTTCAAACTGTTGGCATTTCAGGTTCGTGAACAACAGAACGAATAGTGCCGGTTTTTCATGTGTGGCCATAAGAGCGCATGTTAAATCACGTTTTTTTAAATATTTAATATCTCCACAACGAGGCTCCTAATTTCGTTGAAACTATGCACAAACTTTTGGGGGATAAATATTAATAGGCTGTAAAAAATTCAAGTCAATGGCATTATTTCGAGATAACAGAGGAATATCCTTAAAATAACAGTCATCTTTTTTATTATTAGAGATATCGGCTTTACTCTGTGCTCATTCTTTTTGTAATCCGTGAAGCTTCAAAACACTGCTTAATTCATTCGATTTCGATCAGCTGTCACCATTTTCGCCCAGATTTTCATAGTTCAATGATTGATTTTTGTAAATTCTCAAAGCCATTGCAATTATCTTCATCGATTTTCAAAGGCCTCGCGTGGGTACAAATATTCACTCGTCTGGTTGAACCGAACAGCATTTTCTGAATCGACCAAATGGCATATATCAAATTTTTTGTCGAAAAAATAATTATTCCTGATAGAAAGCCATGAAAACACTTGAAAAAATATTTTTAATCAATAAAACCACGTTATGGCTGAAGGAACTATTATTACTTAATGCTTAGTTAATATATTTGTTTTAGGACAGATTAAGAAAACTTCTGACCAAATTTCTTCAAAATTGATAGGGGTCGATTCTAACTATTTGTCGATTTGACATGGAACGACCCACATAAATCGGATAACACCGGAATCGCTTGTCTCTGATACAAAACGTAACTGAAACAGGAAACTAGCACCCTCATTCTATCTATTCCTGCGTTTCTCTCGTGTCCCGTATAGCGGAAAGCAGAAACGACTATTATTGGATTTCGGTTTGCGAACGAAAATTAGGAACGCGCGAGTTCACTGAATAAATATCACGGCAATTCGGTTAGCCGCGTGAAGATCGTGTGAGTGTATCCGTGTGCGTAAAACTCCGCTGCGGGGGTCAAAAAGTCTATGTACAGGGAAATGGGAGTGGAGGAAGACTAGTCAGCTAATCGGAATCCCAGTCGTTACAAGTAATGGAAAGTACTATCTCGTTTCCACTCACTCACCCTCGTAGCTGCATTTCATCGGTCTCTATAGTTGTATTTTTTATCCCCTTTTTTGTCTCCATTTTTCCTCTCTCTCGTGTCTATATCGGTCGGCGCTTTACGGGCGATTCTCGATTTTTGTTCCAATTGTTTCTAGCAATTTAACGGATCCTCCCTTTTCCATGGCTACGACCGATCATCTATCAATTCACGATTATTTTTCACCATCAACGAAGAGCAATAATCTTCTATGTTGAACAACAACAATTTTCAAAATATGAAAAATTAAACGAATTACGATGGATGAATTAAAAAATTCAATAAAACTGAAGGCCTAATTTTTGGCTTTTACATACAATCTTTTTGGCTTAGTCGATTGATTCGATAAGTCTCTTCCCCATGAAAAGTCACTGGATTTGTAGCTTGGAATGACGCCCCGTGCAGAAATTTGTTGGGGTATTCCAGTTTCCAGTAAAATCCCGATCGGGATTTTGTAGGATTGCCCTATTAGGGAAGTCCTTGCGAGATCCCTGGTGGGTCCCGAGTTGTGTCCTTATTAACGCTAAGCGGCAATCTAAAAATTCATATTTCGATTAAATCTCGATCAGGATTTGTTGAGGTAACTCCGAAATGAGTATTACTGTGAAAAATTTTCTGGAATCTTCCAGTTTACTGTAAAATCTCTATAGGAAGTTCTTAGGGACACCCTAGTAAGAGAGTCCTTACTGGGTCCCTGGTTGACCCCAGGTTGATTCCTTATTATAACGCTAAACCATATATTTTTGATTTCATGATTTTTGGGATGACGTTAATTGCGACTAATTATAGGCTTCAGCAAGTCATTTGGGCAACACACATTCACACAATGTTTTAATCATCAATAAAGACAATGTGACTAGTTCAGGTGCCTTTCTAAAAAGTGCCCATTTCAATAAACATAATTTATTAAACGATCCTATAAGATTTTTCAATAATCCGCTATGGGTCATTCAAGCATCAAATAAGATCCGCCTTGAACAGAGTCACGGGAATCCATTCGGGAGTCCCTGCTGAATTCTATTTTATGTTTTGGTTGTGGAAACTGGTCCGATCTCTGGAAGGGTCCTGATTCGTGACCAGGATGAATTACGGGAATCCAGCTCGATCCCTACCACAATTTCTGCACGAGGTTGCACTGAACTAATCCATGATTGATCATTAGACTTTTTAACCCGATGGCTATCGATGGCTATTTCTGACGAAGTACTTCCAATTCCTATCTGTAAATATATAGAATTAAATTCTCGAGTGGTATTATTGTCGATTGAGGAACTGAAGAGCAAACGATTTCTTTCGTACACCGTAATTTCCCTTGAAGTAATATTCCTTATGTTCCGGGTATACGGGATCGAAACTTTTGACGTACATGGTGGATGTATAATTTCATCTATTATACGGAAAAGCGTGTTCGAAGCCCGGCTTTCGGTTCAAAGCCTGAGGCTCTCGTAGCTGGATAGTGGTGGTTGTTGAGAGGGGTTGAAAAGCGATGGCGCGCCTCTGCGATAACGATAACATCAATAATCCGGAAGCGCACAGCTCTCATCCGCGCATTAGCCTACGTTTACAACGGTCTCTCTATCCGTAAACGAACACGAGATTCCCCTTTCATTCTGCCTGGCTCATGTACACACACATACACACGTTATATATACATATCGTTGGAAGAGTATCCATTATTAATAAGGCGTCTAAGCCCCTCAACGATATTAAATAGGGGAAAACAAAGAGAGAAAAACCCATCAGCTGGGAGGAGGACCTCAGCAATATCAACCGTGAGTAGGTAGAAAACTCTTCGTACGTTTGGACTTTCCCTTTATTACATTACACACCGGAGAATGCCGCATATTTTATTCTTTCTTGGGGTTTCCGCGAGCACTGAAATAGTGGGACAAAGGAGAATGAGAATTTGTCTTGGGCTTCCCATAGGTTGCACCTCAATAAAACACCTCTGGGGAATACTTTTCCTCGCATTTCATCGCAGAGAGAATATTTTTTCCTGCGCTAAAAGCATTCTCGTACCGAGCTAACAAAATTGTTACGCGAGAGTCGTAGCGAGAGTGGACTCGGACACTTTCATCGGGATATTTCTGTGTACTCGTCATTCGCATGTATATATTCATGTCTACTTGTTAATTCAAGATAGATGGGTATTGCGTCGTGATCTTTGCGGTGATATTGGCCTTTTTCGCCAATTTAACGGTGTACCAATTTTCGTCCACTTTGTTAGGCTCTGTCGTGAGCCAATATCGTATCGAATGAAGAATGAGCCAATAGCGATGATTTTTTAATGCATGCCATCGTATGAAATTTTCTCACGTACACGTACCTATATGCGCCTTCGCTCTCTCGATCGGAAAATCGTTAATATCCAGTGTTTTTTTTTACTCCCGTTCGCCCGTTGGATAAAATCGATTTGGATTTATACCGTTTGGCAAACGTCTGATGATATAAAACCGCAGGTATGAAATTATTCTGCTTCGGGCTTGCGAACGTTCAACAGAGGGAGGCAATCGTCGTTATAGTTGGTTCTGGAAAACCCAATTCTATATACTCCGCGATCACGTACCCGACCCAATTCGTCGACTCGTTCGTTCGATGCACAATACATTTATAAGTGGCTTCAGGTCCGTATCTTTAGATTCGCGGAACGAACAATTCGTCGATCTGCGACCTTATTTATCCGCGTTGCTGGTTTCGATCGTTCACTTGAGCTTCTTCCAATCGCAGCAAAAATGGCTTCCATATCCTTGCGCCTCGTTAGTGAAAGAGTCAAGAATAGACGAGGTCGAGGAACCGTGTCGTTTGTCCGAGGGCAATGTGGGGTAGATACGTACCTGTATGGGGTCAGAGAGGAAAAATATGGTTGTCGTCGGAGAAGCCTTGCAAGTCTCTTGCGGACGGTGTTGGTTTCACGATATCTATACAGTTACCAGCCACATACCATCGGGAAGCTCCTGTGTGCTGTAACTGAAAGGGCTCCAGGCCCAGTTGCAAGGTTCATCTTTCGCGTAACTAGCGAAACACACCTGCGAACTTGCGAGGCTTCCATCCACAGCAGTATCGTTGACCTCTTGAAAAGAAACGTGGTGGTACGATGTCTACGAATGTTGCTTGAAAAGTTTCGACGAAATCTTGTGTACACTGAAAAAAAAAGGATAGCCGCAGTTGGCATATTCTGGTGAGTCTCCCCATGCAAGATGGTAGTGCCTCTTTTCATCCTAGTAGTATGTAAGTTGAACGATCTTGGATTAGCACGGAAAACCATTTATCAGTTAGTTGGCGTTATATGGCGGCGGTGGCTATCCGGTACAGCAATGCTACCTATGCAATATATGCGCAGTTGACGCGCCGTTTCTACTGCGCATCTACCGCTGGGGTAGGCGTGACAGCTATCTGAGGACTCGCTCAAGCCCCAATCTTGATGCTTACCGAGGATATCTCATGCAGCCTTGCCGACAGCTATTCAAAGGATAGTTGCTGTGACTATCCTTTTTTACAGTGTACGGTGAACGTTCTAAAAACTGGACACGTGTTCCACTACCTGATCACTTGATCCGATATTTCAGTAAGTTAGGCTCAAAGTTCAGTTAATAAAGGTTTAAGTGTCCTGCTTTATTCAAGAGTCCTGACGTTTATATTATTCGTGCATAACCTCAAAATTTCGGTATAGGGTCATGTTGGGGTCCGATATCGGGTCACATAGAAATACCAGTGTTCGGGTATTGGTACATTGACATTTCCCGATAGTTTCGATCGGTATGAATGAACAACTAATTCCAGCAAAAAACTATAGCATGTATTTTCAAAATTACCGATCCGAAGGTTTCCAAAAGTCGTAGTCGTCATTGAAAAAAGTTCGTTTGAAGAAAGCACATTTTCTCGCAAAACGACGTAATTCCTGATAGAAAAACAATAATCAACATGGCTAAGAGAGTGGTTCGAGAGTGTACCCAAAAAGTTTGTCAAGATAATCTTTGACGTCCTTTAGATACATCAGGTCGGGAAAACAAGTAACTGGCGTACATTTCTCATTCGGAAAGTTCGAGGAGACCCTGGAGACCAAAGAAAATTGAATATATAACGTATCCGTTGAATTTTCGATCGACGATATAGTTTATTCCTGTTCCTCCCGTAGTTTGCGAATCTCAGTGAACTGGAGAACGGATATATCAGTTGCTCTAGGCGGGTACAAGTGATGACGATACCGTTTGTCTCATAGAGAGAGGGAGAAGAGAGAGAAAGAGATGAAAGGGAGTGAGACAGAGAGAGAGGGATTGGAGTTATATGTGCGTTCATGTTCACTGAGTATGAACTCACTTGGTCCCAGAGGAAGACCAAAGTGGCGAGTCCGCAGGGCTTCATCGAACTTCCGATGAAGAGCAAACATCCGGTTTGCTGACCGTCACACCGCTTGTCCGTTGGAAGTAAGAGAGAAAGATCCCAATGGGTACTTTCTATATAACCGAGAGTTGGAGTCAAGTCGAGCAAACTCATTGGCCTTCGAGCTACAAGACATATGACCGATATCTATGTGGGGCATTCCATCCCAAATCGGACAGTTTGAAAAACTTTTTTTTTTATTTCCTCATTTTTTTTATATTTTTGAGTACTCATCAAAAAACCCTTCTTGTTAAATTTTGAGATTTTTTTGATTACCCGTTCAAAAGATATTAAATTAACAAAAAAAAACCGCTCTTTTTTTGGTATTTTGGTCATAACTTCTTTAATAATGGTCCAAATTAAAAGTTTTTTTTTTCAATTTTTGTTTTTTATAGCCTTTTCAGAAAAAAATACAACAAAAATTCTCGACGTGTTTTTTAACGTTTTTTTTTTGAGTTTTAAACGTAAAATCGCGTTTTAAAAAGTGAATGTCATTTTTTATTTTTTGTTTTAATTTTTTGTTTCAAACATCTATATATTCAACAATTTTTAAGACTAGTCCGATCGTGGGATCTCAATGACTACTATTTTTTTTCGATTTTTGAAAATTCGAAATTTTTTTTTTTTAAATAAATGATTATGAATACCAATTTTTGTTACTGTATAGTATTTTTTTAATCATTTTGAATTAATTTGGACACTTTTTCATTGTTAACAGATTTTTAAAATTAATAATTAATCGATGAGTAAATAACACCAATTCAAGAATTGTATGAGTGGGCATTGAACCTAAATAGTCTACCGAATATTGCTGTCAAATTTTCACATGAGAAACATTATTCAGATGCAAAAGAAAGATTTTATTTGCGATAAAATACTGCGAAGTCAATCACAGGGGGACACAAAAATTTCATTCAATTATTCTAATGAGCAACGGAAATGTATTGGCAAAATTCTAATTCAGGAAATAATCGTATATGTAAGGTTTTCAAAAAAATACGTGATTAAATAAAAACTGTTGTTATTATTGTTCATGAACAGACTTAACGATTAATTATTAATTTTATGAACCTGTTAACCATAAAATAGTGTCAAAATAAATTCTAAATATTGAAAGAAATACTGGTAACAAATACTGGTAATAAACTAACAAAAATTGCTATTCATAGTAATTTATAAATAAATTTTTTTTTTTAATTTTCAAAAATCGAAAAAAAATAGTAGTAATTGAGATTCCACGATCGGACTAGTCTTAAAAATTGTTGAGTAGATAGATGTTTAAAACAAAAATTTAAAAAAAAAAATCAAAAATGACATTCACTTTTAAAAACGCGATTTTACGTTTTAAACTCAAAAAACTCACTCAAAAACACGTCGAATATTTATGTTGCATTTTTTCTGAAAAGGCCATAGAAAAACAAAAATTTTGAAAAAAAAACTTTTAATTTGGACCATTATTAAAGAAGTTATGACCAAAATACCAAAGAAAGAGCGATTTTTTTGATAATTTAATATCTTTCGAACGGGTAATCAAAAAAATCTGAAAATTTAACAGAAACGGTCTTTTGATGGGTACTCAAACATATTTAAAAAATTGAGGAAATAAAAAAAATAACGTTTTTCAAACTGTCCGATTTTGGATGGAATGCCCCATATATATGTCTCGAAGTGGTAACATAAGGCAAAGGACACGAAGACATGCCCACGAGGTCATGATATCCATTCGAGCGTGTTTCTCTTCGTGATAGCCGCAACTCGAACTTTCTCGTAAATTGTGAAACTTTGCGCTCATCGTACTTTATACGTTGGCCAATTCCGATGAAATGGAAGCACTTTTGAAATTCGAAAAACACCAACGAATTGATTTGATTAAAAATTCCCAAAAAATTTTGAACTCATTCTCATGATCGGATTAATGAAAAAAAAAAAAAAAACAGATAAACAAAAACATCAACGGGAATATCGATGTTGAAACTTTGATCGTAGGTATATAAAAACAGCATCAGTGGACATGTAACGTCTCGGAGAGAACTTTGTCGATAACGAACTAAAAACTAGCATGAACGATGAGGAAACTCGGGGGTGGAAAGTTGGAGGAAGCATTGAAAGTCCTTCGACAGAGCCTAGTTTTCTTCTCTCTCTCCTTCCGCCGGAATACCTTGGGGGGAATTTGCATTGCAAAAAACCTGGTGAGTTTCTCACCCTCAACGTTCGTTCTGTTCGTTTTTGCTGCCTCCTCCCCTCGTAGAGTTTCATCGCCGCAATGGGTTTGTTTCTCACGAGAGAGCAATCTTGTTGTTTAAAAAAAAAAAAGTATTATGCGCGAATGGAAAGGATCACCGTTCGTAAATAACGCTTCTCGGGTCGTTACTATTTTTTCTTCGTTTCTTTCATTATTATTCATTTTACCTTTTCTCCACAGAACGCGAGAACTTTTTCCGTTCGATTGTAACTAAAGGGGTTTTTTCATGCGAAAGCGAAAATACCCGTGAATTAAGTATTAGAGACGTTACTGCGAAAATCAGACGATGGGAAACTTGATGAGTCATTAACAAAAAAGTGCATCGAAAAATAAAAAAGTTGTGATTTTTTTCGTAAAAGCTGTAATTTTTTCAGTTTTTTTTATATTAAATTTTTTCATCATATTTCACTTTGATGTTCTTCTATAAATCCTGTATAACTTTGCGAAGTAACCTCTTAAGAAGTGCTAAAAAAATTAGCAAGTAAAAATATTAAATGGTATATTTTTATAAGAATTTTTATCGCTGGGGTACAAACGACCCTAGTGTGTGTTAAGTACGTTATTCTGCAGAAGTGTGTCAAGTAAGGGTTACAATTCCAAAATTGTGTGTATTTATCCCCCATGGAAATTAATTATATGTAAAATATATCTGAAAATATATAAAAAATATATGTTATATATTTTTATCAGAAAATTAGACATTTTTAATATATTTTTCAATATATTTAAGAGTACATGCAACGTAGATTAATGAATACATATAAAATGTATACGAAATATATTTTTTAAGTATGCAGAATGCATATTTTATATATTCTAAAATATATTTTCAATTATATGCACAAATATATTACTGAATATATGCAAAATATATTTTTCATATAAACAGAATAGTGTCTTATACATTGTAGAATATATTACAAATTATATGCAAAAATATATTGCTAGATGTACGCAAAATATATTTTTTATATAAGCAGAATACATGTGTTATATATTACAAAATATATTTAAAATTATATCCGGAAATATATTAATGAATATATGCAAAATATATTTTTTATATAAATAGAATACATGTTTTATATATCCAGGAATATATTTGGAATTATATCCAGAAATATATTGCTGGATATTTTCGCGAAATATAGTTTTTGTATAAGTGGAATACACGTTTTAGCTACTCCAAAATATATTCCAAAATAAATGTGAAATATATTTCTGTATATACGTAAAATATATTGTTTATATAATTAGAGTGCATTTTTTATATATTGTGGCATATATTAAAATTTATATGCAGAATTATCTTTATGCTGCAGTATTCATCGGTATAAATAATACAAAAGTTGTTGTTGGTCACAGAATTATCACAATTCTTTTCAGAAAAAATGTGCACAGAAATTTCAATCCCAAAACTTGTTTGAAAAAAATCGTGACCCCTCATAAGTTATGTGACTCCTCATAACTTAATTTCAGGGTTTCTGACCCTTCATAAGTTATGCGACTCCCCACAACTTAATTCCGGAGTTTTTGACCTCTCAGACGTTATGTAAACCCTCAAAACTTGTTTTCAAGGTCCGTACTGACTTGGTTTTTCCGTGTACGTATAAGTTTTTCTGGCCTAAACAATAACAAGGCGCATAACAGTATCAATATTGAAACCAAGTTAATTAAAGTTGCAATTTTTTTAACGATAAAAGTTTAATTAGAACGGAACAGAGAGTAGTTAAATTTTTTCTTAAGATTTTTATTTTTGTTTTGTTTCGTAACTTTATGAAGCGACGGGTCGTTGTCAAAAGAGAGTGTGTGGGCTAAACTGTCAAGAATGGATAAAAATTCTTTTCAGAAAAGCTAATACTTCTTGAGAGTTGAATCGCTTAAGGTTTTTGTACAATTTTTCGTTCGATTATTGTTAATCAATGAACGCCTGTAACGATTATGTACGTATTATATAAGTATCGTTCCGTGAACGAACCTCTTTATACATGATAGAACCAACATTATCGCAAATAGGGGCCATGAACGTTAATTCCTTGCTAACGCTTTCTCGTTCGCACGCCTCTCTCTCTCTCTCTCTCTCTCTCTCTCTCTACATTGGCTCGACCCAAAGCCCTCTAAGATTGCGAAACTTTCTCCCCGAGCGCCTCCTCCACTTACGCCCTTCCGTTTCTCAGATCCGAAATTCTTCGCCCTCCTATCGCCGTTCTCGTCGTCGTCGTCCTCGTCGTCATCGTCCTATTGCTTACAATCCCATTTCTCGAATGGAACGTAAAGCTAAATTGCCCAGGTTATACACGAGGTAAAAGGAGGTTAAAGTACAGTTCAAGTCTCGAAATCCCCTTTCCGACTCTTTTTTTTTTTTAGCCCAAGTGTTTTGGCTAATGAGCCACGTTTACAGCGCAAGAGATTCGAATAAGAGAAGAGTGAAATATATGAGAAAAGAAATTCATACAACTTTTTCAACAAGCCCGAAAAAATGATTAGTCCATATTTATGTTCGAAACCCGTAGTAAAAAACTCCATTCGGCGCCATTGAAAAATCCCCATTCATTCCCCATTGCCAAAATAATCAACGGAGATGAATGCCGAATTGCCTAAGGGGATTTTCGCCATTGAATTCCCCATTTGAAATCGAATGAGGATTTTCCAATGAGGATTGACTTCCCCATTTGAAACGGAATGGGGATTATCCTATGGGGATTCAATGGCGAAAATCCCCATCGACAATTCGGCATTCATCTCCATTGGTTTTTGTAGGCAATGGGGAATGAATGGCGATAATCAATGGAAATTCTTTCATATAGTAAAAAACTCCCCATTTGAAATCGAATAGGGATTTTCCAATGAGGATTGACTTCCCCATTCCAAACGGAATAGGGATTATCCCATGGGCATCAGTCGACAAGAACTCCTTGCATGGATTTTCTGGACACCGACTTCTGCTGATATTCCATGCTCACACTCGTCTAGATAAGCATACTCTTCGCATAATCCGTATGGGAGTTCAGCGGGTTGCCGTCCTGCGACATCTCGCGCCAAGTCTCGGAACTAACGCGACGCGGTTTCCAATGGATATCTTTGGGTAATGCTGATCATTCAGTGCATCCGCATTTACTTCCCAATGGACATCATTGGGTAATGGTGACTTTTCAATGGATATCCATTCACTGATCAATGGTCGTTCCTATACGCCATTGACAAATGCGGAAATCTCAATGGGTCCCCATTCATTGTCCAATGGAGTCGTATGCGGACCATTGGTTGCCATTGGCGATTCAATGGAGTTTTTTACTACGGGAACATTTGAAAAAAGCCTTTTACGATTATTACTAATTAGTTTCTCCGGATATAATTTCGAATCCGTCACATTTTTACACAGAGATTTATTTTATTTTTTAGCTTTAACTTTGTCTCTTTATTCTTACTCGTATATACAGGAGATTTAGGTCAAAAAGCCACTATCTCGTACAGAATGAAAGTTTCAGAGTTTATGGTTAATGCTGTGCAGCAATATCTTTTTAAAGCCACATCGCTTTCTCTTCTTCGCCAGAATGGGGAAGAGAGAGAGAGAGAGAGAGAGAGAGAGAGAGAGAGCATTTTCAGGCAGCTTGCAGCTGGAGACCAGCAGCCCTTAACGAAAAAACGAGAAAAAAAGAGCTTTCGCATGAGAGGCTATGCACGTATTTCCGTGGTTGTTATACAGAGTATACGACGAAAGACTGCTGCTTTGCCCCGTTAAATACTTCATTCCTCTCGTTTGTGCTGGTGCAGAGGTGAAAGCTTCGCGAGAAGGTATATGCGATATGCTACGTAAAGGTTTATGTGACACACGAAAAGGGAAGTAGGTAAAGTTCACGAGTTTTGCCGGAAAAGATTTTGCCGCACACACGTGAATCCATCGTTGGCGATCGAAAAGGCGCAACTTGTGCGTCACTTGTCCTGCATTTTTTCAGCTTTTGTTTGCCGACGATGAATGCAAATGCGTGTAAGGTAAAAGCCGGATAATTGCCCCAGTAGGATAGATGCCCCGGTTTTTAATACACCATGTTAGAGATGTCCCTGGCGTTGGCGTTTACCGTAATTGGAAGCACTTCCCTCGCAGGCCTCCAATGCCCAAAAGCCATAGGACAAGGAAAAAAATTGTTGGTTGGGACAACCAACTGATTATTAGTTGGGTATATAATCTATAACTTAGAATTAATGATGAACTTAAAGTTTGGAGGTTATCTTGTATTTTTTAAGTTTAACAAGTTACAGTTTAAAACTTTTATAATACGCTATATTGTTGATTAGTATTTCGATTAGTACTTCGTAAAAGGATCTCAATAATTTAGAAAGAGTGATCAAATATACATAAAGTTGTTTCAATCCAAAAAAATTGGAAGCAATTTCATCGTGGATCTTCTATCTCCGCATGAGGCAAGTATCCCTCGAAGCATTTTGGACGTGAGGATTTGGACTATCCGCCAGCATTTGGACTATCCGCCACAGTAGATAACTATCGAGAGGTCAAATAAGAAGGGGATTTATTCAAAAACAATATTAATTGGGTTTTAAAAAATAGGGTATAATAAAAGATTAAAGACCAATATTTTAATACACACGAGGCATATTGTCAGTAGATATACTTAATTTTTAAGTAATAGAGCTTTTTCAAAAAGTGGGGCAACTATCCGGCTTTTACTCTATATTTTAACCGATAGCTGATGAAAAATTGACGTTCCTACTTTTTCATCAACAGTCGATGTCTGTTTCTCTCCCATTTCATTTTTTCATTTTTCTTCATTGGCATCTCTGGCCCCGTTTAAGGTAAATGTCCCAATTATTGAACAGGTCCCAATTATTGAACACTGTCTTGTATATTTATTATTTCTCATTCACCTGCATGCATTTACTTATTTACAAAAATTTCATTACATATACGGAACTTTTAGCTATCGAAATGTTGTCTTACTTGTGCAAAAAAAAGCTTTAAATAATAGAGAAAAAAATTATTTAATCAGCAACGGTGACCCGATTTGACGTCTCGGCGTTTCAGGTTCCTCAGAAAATTTCTTACAAATAACAATTTAAAAAAAAAATTTTAATCAATTATTTGTTAAAAAATACGGTGTTCGATCATTGGGACATAGAAAATGCAGTGAGTCCCAATTATTGAACACTCGTATTCTCCAAAATGGCGTTATTAAACCCATCAAAACATCGAGACAGTTAACGCGTGACAGATTGTGTGAATTGGATTTATTCAAACAAAAACTGTAAATTGCTGAATAAACTTACCTTTATTCTTTTAATAATAACTCTAAGATCGTCAAATATTTTTTTTTATTTGTTTTTTCGTGCAATAAACCTAAAAAGAAAAGTAAAAAGAGAATATAAACTTAATGTAACCTAAAAATACGAATGTAGTGTTCAATATTTCTTGCTCTCCGATATTTCAGTCGAAAAACAAGAAAGCTGCGACAAAATCAAACAAAAACGGAACATAAAAACGCGGAAGCTGAAAATAAAAATAATATAAAGTTCGAGTTGAAAAGCAAAAATAAACCAAATGCAAATGAACCAAAAACCTGTCAAAAGAGACTAAATATATATTTTTGTATTCTTACATGATTAATCAAAAATTATTTGAGTGTTTGATTTTGCTTTTATTTCTTAATTTGTACCCAAAATAATGTTTTCAGAACTGAAAAAGAATTCTCGAGAGTGTTCAATAACTGGGACATGCCTGTTCAATATTAGGGACATAGGCACTGCCAGTGTTCAATAATTGGGACATTTGCATGCTTCACATTGTTATTCTTTTTTTTTCATTTGAAATCATTTAAAAGTAATTTAAAGGGTGATTTTTCGAAAGTAAAAATATCAAGTTATCATTTGAACATGAAAGCGATGGTTTTTTTCTTGATTTTATTTTTTTTTCTCGCCGAATTCAATCCCCAGATCCGTAGTTGTTCAATAATTGCGACATTTACTCTATTAAAAAAAATAAAGTCCAAAATATACACGAAAAGAACGAAAAAGTTTTTGCCAGCATCCATCTTTGTTCAACGTCGAATATTGAGCAGCCAAGGGTACATAAAACTTCTCTTGGCTTCGTAACATTTTATACTCCGTGTAACTCAGTAGAAATACAACATGTTTTACGGTCACAATGATTTACGAGACTTCGATAAATATCCCGTATGAAATCATAAGCCCAAAAGTACGTAATACGCCAGAGCAAATACCACCGACGAGCTATTACATTCGTTTTTTTTTTTGGTCCTCCCTTCTTCGACGACAAAAATATCTATAATTCATCGGGCTGAAGAATTTTAATGGTTACATACAACGGGGGCTAGTTTAAGAGTGACGAGGGAATTACAGGGGGGATGATTTATAAGAGCGAGAGAGAAAGAGAAAAAGACATAGAGAAAGAGAGAGAGAGAGAGAGAGAGAGAGAAGTGGAGAGGAGCAAGGCTGAAAATAAAAAGAGAAAAAGAAGGCAAAGTTTGCAGACATACAGACTGATGTCAGCTCGACCTTAATTCAGTTGCGAGTTCTCCCGAGAGTTGTTTACACGCGGCAAAGAGGCGAACATCGGTGAAGCGAACCATTGGCTGTGAATGGCCACGAAGACACTCATTTTTACTCTGTATGTATAGATAAATATATACACAGGGTGTCCCAGGGATGAAGGCCAATACCGTGAGGGTAGATTCATGACGTAATATCGAGTAGGAAAGTCTTTTCCCATTTTTTTGTATTTTGAATCCTTGAACTGTACTAATTTTTTTAATCAGCCAATGAGACGCGCCTATTGAGAAGCGCCGTGATCCCACCATGCCTACCCTCGCGCTCGTCGGTGTGAGCAAGGTAAATGGGCGCATCTCATTGACTGATTAAAAAAATTAATAACAATTCAAGGGTTCGAAATACCAAATAATGGCACAGGACTTTTCTACTTGGTATTACGTTACGAATCTACCCACACGGTATTGGCCTTCACCCCTGAGACACCCTGTAGATATATACACCCATACACATATAAAGCTCCTTTTGCCTCTTCCAAACCACCCTTCTCTCACCAGACTCTTTTCCCAACGTCTTCTCACAGTTTGATCCTTCACCTTTCTTCCACCGCACGACAGAATTCATTTCCATATATTCGTCTTCCGTCCTCTTCACCTGACCATCCTCAACATCTTGAAAGATGAAGAAGAGCGCTCGAGAGCAGAGACACGAAGAAAGACAGAGAGAATTCCACTGGTTATAAATCTTGGTCTCTTTTTGTGGGCAAAAACAAGAGCTTTTCCAAGAGAGCCTACTATCCCCAGTGAGACAATCCGCAGAGCTGAATGCGCGTGTGTTGGCCAGGAAAAAAACTGAAAATGTGTTGAATGGGGCAATGACGTCATGAAACTGACGAGACGTAAGGATCCTTCGACTAATGGCTATCGAATTGCGATATTTTTCCTCAACCCCTGTCTCGGAGAACTACTTTCTCATCCTGCCACCCTCGTTTCTGCGTCAAGTGTCTGCGAAACGTGAAGTCCGCTCCGCTGGAGTATGAAAGTTGAGGGGAGTTAATGAGGCTCGAAGTACATCGATCGGCATCAATAACAATGAATTCATCCTGCATCAATATTATCCCACGATTCTGCAAAACTACGTTACAAAATCCATCTTCCTGTGCAGAAAGTCATTGGGTTTTCCAGTTTCTAGTGAAATCCCGATCAGGATTTTCTTAGGGATACTCTGATAAGGGAGTCCTTGCTTGATCCCTGTTGGCCTCCTCCAGGTTGGCCCTCCTTATTCCTTATTATAACGCTAAACCATATATATTTCATTTCATATGTTTTGTAATTACATTAAATGTGATCAGCAAGTGATTCAGGCAACACACGTTCACACAATGTTTTAGTCATTAATAAAGACAATGTGTGTAGTTCAGGTGCCTTCCTAAAAAGTGTCCATTTTAATGAGTATAATTTATTTAACGACCCTATAGGATTCTTTGATTATCCGCTATGGGTCATTCAAGCATCAAATACGATCCACCCTAAACACAGTCAAGGATCCATCTGGAACCCTCGCTGGATTCCATTCTATAAACGTTTCATTCTGGTCATGGAATCTGGTCCAATCTCTAGAAGAATCCATGACTAGGATGAAATACGGGGATCCAGCTGGATCCCCACCTCAATTTCTGCACGGCGCTAACGTTAGATATAAAAGGTCCATTACAGTCAAGTGGCAGATTGAAGCAAAATGACTTCGTATGCGTTGCCGATTGGAAGTAGCACTGCGAGAAATTCGTGAGGAGTTGCGCTCATTGCGAAATGATTTGATACATTGCACGCGAATGATCCATAGCGTTTCCACCGAGTTTCGCAGTTCTGTCAGATGGAGTGCAATTGATGCATGCCCTAAAGACTCTTAGGAATTGGTTCTGATGTATACATAAATGGTGCGTACGGTACACCGGTATACGGTACACCCAATGAATCATACTCACATAAGGGAGATAACGATATAGATGTGTGTTTTAGATATGCGATGGAAACATCGGAAAGCTGGATTTACTACCCCTGAAGGTATTGGGGTAGCGGTGTGGCATAATAAGACAATTTGTGGCTGGGCTACGTTGGAGCAGAAGCAGTCAGAAGCAAAGGAGAAGTGTCTCCTCATCCCCAATCTTCCGCTCTCCTGCTCTCTATAAGACTCCCCGAGACGTATAGTATACCCCCGGGTCTTCCGCTTTCGCTAAAGTCCCGGCTATTAAAGCGAAGTTTGTCCCGAGTGGTCTCTGTCTCTCCCACTCAAGCAAAGGTGCACCCGGAAGTCATACCTCTTCAGTGTTTCTGACCCCACCTCTACCTTCTCGAAGTATCAACCCGATATAGAAACTGCATGCGAGGATTCCGAATCAATATAAAGGCTTCAGCTTACGGTACCTTGAATGCAGGGTTAGGTTAGTTACGACCTTTTGCCTGCTCACGACTGTTATAGTCATCGTGTGCCTCTTGAGTCTCGTATACAGGTATATCCTGATCTAGAACAAGATGCAGACACTTGTATACATATAGGTTAGATTTGACCCAATAACATGAGACTGTAGTCCCAAACTTGGCGAAAACACGGATTAATCAATATCGAGACCGAAGCGATTAACAATCGGATTATCCAATTTACCTAGTTTTGGAAGTTATATGTTCAACTCCTTCGAATCTTCATGTTCTAAGGGTAACTTTTGCGGTATTGAGTTATTGTCAATGATAAACTTTAGTAGGAAGATCAGAGATACATCGGAATGGCACTAAACAAGGCCTTCTCGTTGATTCTTGAATCCACGACATTGCCAATTATATTTGCACTGAGAGAAAAAATTACTAGAACCAATGAAATAAAGTTTTGAAGGCAAAAAATCATTTTTCTCATTATTTGCCAAAACATATTAGATTGGTTCCATTATATATTTACTTGGTTCATTTTTTTCAGTAAATTCCATAAATTTCTGTTTTAATAAAGGAATTTACTTGAATCTAACAATATGTTATCAATTATATGTAATATGTTATTTGAATCGAGAACACCTTTTGTCATTCACAACATGCATGTCTTTTAATACAGGAAGCACTGAGAAAAAAAATTTGTTGAATCAACAAATTAATTAGTCCAATCAACAGGAAAAATGATTGATTCAATCAAATGCGTGTTCATTAATTGTTGCTAAACATTTTATAAAAAATATATAGCCCTTGCCAAATAATTTAATATGCATAGTTTAGTGATAGAAAAGAGATACATAGAAAAAAAGAGATAAATAGAAAAAAAGACAAATCGGCGCCAATTCTCCGATCTAATTTCTCTGACCGACCGAGATTCGAAACCTCGACCCTACCTACCATCATACCTATCCTACCTAACTACCTAACACGCTACCTATTGCGCTATCGACTACTACTATGCACTTGAAAAAAGTTAGGAGTCATAAAGATTCGAATATAAGAAAACATTTAAAAAACCAGTTTTTAAATTTTTGACAACTTATGTATACTATTGAAGTATACTATGGAAATGATATAGTTCTTTGCTTCAAGAAAATAAAAATTTCATCATTCCAAACAAATATTCTATTGGAATAAAATAATGTGTTATTTATTTTAGTACAGCTTCTTTTAAAATAATCACATTCAATTTTATATCTAATAAATATTGAAAATACTACAGAAATATTTTTCGAAGTGTAATAATGATGCATTTATTGCAAAGAAATAATTTTTTTCGAAAAAAATAATTTAATATTGATGTCGTTTTTCAGATTCAAATAATCTCATGTTTATGATGCAATAAATCTAATTAATCCGATGAATGCAAATTTATTAAAATCTATTTGAAATTTGATGTGCAGATACACTTTATAATAAGGACGGTTGGGATTAAATTTGGGGAAAATCGCTCAAGAGGTTCGGTTTCAAAAAAAAAAAAATTAATTTTTCGCAAAAAAATTGTCAGTTCTCTAAGTTTTGTAATTTTGCATTTATCGAGCTAATTTTTTTTGTGACGATACACTCAATGACAATGAAAAATAATACCGAATTTCATAAAAATCGCCCGAGGGGTTCGGTTAAAATTTTTTTTTGAAATTTCCATAAAAATTTTGTTAACGCTTCAACATCCGCGTTTTTAGAAGTATCGAGCTAAAACTTTTTGCACGAATACACTAAATTATAAGAATGGTTAGGGTCGAATTTGGTGAAAAACGCTCAAGATGTTCGTTCGCAAATTTTTTTTGAAATTTTCGAAAAATACTTCTTAACACTAAGTTTCCTAATTTAGCAGCTATCGAGTTCACTTCTCTAGCACCAATAGCACTGGACGACAAAAACAATTAATAATGCAATTGAACGAAATTGCTAAAAAATCATGCAAATTAGAAATTTGCACATAGCGTCTTCATTTTTTTCCGTCGTTCGTTAAGCTTCCTTTATGAGGAAGCCATGATAATAAACATCCATGTCACAAAGGTGGTCAAGGAGATCCTCATGTTTCTCTCAGTGTGAGTTCTCTTGATACGATTTTACAATTTTGACTCGACCAACGAAGGATTTATTGATTATGATTTGTACGAAACGATATTACCGACAGCCTAGGTCTTCCGATCCATTTTCCATGGATTCATAATTTTGCCTCTTGGCAAATGTCCTCCGGTGGCAAAATCTTGAAAGCTGTCTCGGCAAAAAGAGAGATGGGCTTCTGGTGGTTTGGCGCATCGTGATTGAACCAAATATTCCGATCATGACCAAGGAATGGAGTGCGGAAAATGAGAGGGAACTGATCGTGAGATATTTGAAAGTTTGCTTCGGGAATTTGCTGAAAACCACGCGCCCCTAACTCCAGCTTTTATACCCGGGCTGAGCCTTGATTCCGTCGATGTTCTTCATTCGAATCCCGGAATTTGATGCTCGAGAATCAGAGTGAAAAAGCGGACGGGAAGGAAGCGGACAATAACCATCATCCTCGAAACTCTTCCATTGTCCGGTTGTCTGCCCCGTCCATTATCAAATTTCTCGGGCACACAAAACCGCAAATCGTGTGGAAAGTTTTCGAAACTCATTCGCGGGTGTACGAGAGAATGCACATAAACGTCATCGAAAACGCTACCGCAACTATTCACGACCCAGACTTTTCCACATCGACTTGTTTCCATTGTAAAGTTATTCCTTAAAATATTCGGCCATTTTTCGTTTATTTGGGATTGCGACGAAAAACAGAAATAAAGTTCGAGCCTGGACTGATCACTGGTGAAGGGACCTACTCTGTTTCTCCACTTGATGAATAAATAATGAACATTCATTTTCATCGATGAAACAATTGTTGTATTAATCTAGAGTGCATTTTTTCATACTACTCCTTGACCTTACACTGTAAAAAATTTTTGTATTAAATTTAATAAAAAAAATATGAAGTTTTTATGCATATACAATATATTAATTTTAATATACGTTCGTATATTAAAATTCCAATACAAGTATATGAAAAATCAAATAACTTCTTTTAATTTTAATGTACGTTCGTATATTAAAATTCCAATACAAGTATATGAAAAATCAAATAACTTCTTTTAATTTTAATATATGTTCGTATATTAAAATTCCAATACATAGTATGATTTTTAAAGCAGAATCGTGAAAAAAGATATGAAAATTAATATTCCTTTGTACATTAAAATTAAAAGAAGTTATTTGATTTTTCATATACTTATATTGGAATATTACTGTACACATTGTATATGAAATTATACATAAAAACATGCATAAAAACTTCACATTTTTTAATTAAATTTAATACAAAAATTTCTTACAGTGCAACTAAAATTGTACGCCCGAGATATCCACATTAGGGATATTCGCAAGGGTCAGCTCGACTGAAAGTGCAATGGAAGAGCTTCGCCCTGGAGGAACCGCCTTAATCATCACGGTATAACCTCTGCGCCAGGTAAGTATATTGGACACGCTGGCCGTCCGGTATATAACACCGTCATACGCCTATTTCGCTTGGGCACAGAGGTCCGAGCGCCTGCGACGCATAGTGGTGGATGCGTCAACTAGCACGGCGGCTGGCATTCATTGTAATTTTGGAAAATAAGTGTATTAATTTCCAATAACGTATCTTAAAAAGGCGAAAAAGCATATAGAAACCATTTTAATATACGGAGATTTTAATTTTCAACGTTCATCTTTTAATTTTAATATCCAAATATTAAATTTAAGATGAAATTCTAAATTTTCCAATACCATGTATATTAATTTCGAGTTCGTATACTTGTTATTGAAATTCCCTATGCTGTATATTGAATTTCATTACAATATTGAAAAAAAAATTCAATGGTTGATTGCCATTTTAAGAAATAAGTGTTTTAATTTTCAATAATGTATTTGAAAATTGCGAAAAAGTATACAAAAACTATTTTCATATACGGGTATATTAATTTTCAATGCTCACTCTTTTAATTTTAATATACAAATATTAAATTTAAGATGAAATTGTTAATTTTCCGATACCTTGTATATTAATTTCGATTTCATATACTTGTTTTTGAAATTTAATATACTTTAGTATATTAAATTTAATAACATTTTTTACAGTGGATTGTGTGCATATTATCTGTTGTAGCCTTCGTGGATGCGGAATCGAGAATACTGGGACGATAGCTTTGAGGCACGTTACGTCGAGTTGCGAAAGGACCCTACGAGACCACCTCTGAAAGTAAGTTTTATAAATAACGTATCTGCTTGTTTTTACGTTTTGATACAAATTCGGATCATCTTACTGCTACATCATTGGTTTAACTGTTCGACTATCTAAACTATATAATTAGTTAAAGGATGTAATCAGGAATGGCAAAATGGAAATTTGGACCTCTGTCCCTCGTCCTATGGATCACATCGGTCCATACATAAATGCTTGAATGAAATAGAAAATTCAATACGTTTATTATGTTAAAAAAAATGTATCAACAAATTAGCAGACGTACCACTTCATTCAATATAGAAAACACATGATAAAATAAAATTACCTCCAATTTAGACAATATAACTGTTTCCATCATCAGAAGGGAAGGGATGTATTCAATAAACACGAGACCTCCAAAGAACATAACCAGTTCAAACTAAAAGTAAGACTAAAACAACATTTGTGAATTCAGATTATTGTTACATGGGATAGAACGACAGAATTAGAATTGCTTTTAGAAAGGTCGAATTCGATGTCTTCAACGAACTGGCCCTTCTCTTATGAAAAGTCATTTTTATATAAAAGCCACTTTTGAGAAATCGTAATGTCGGAAAATTCAAGCTTTCCCATCGGTTTTCGTAAAATTTGATAAAAAACGCGCATCTTTCAACTTTTTCTTTAATCTTTGATTTTAGAGAAACTGTACTGAGACTATACGGAAGAGATGATCGATTGATCGCCAGTTTTGCAATCCGAACTTCTACTCGTCTCGGTCGTTTTTTTCCCTCATGTGTGCAGAAGCGCACAAAACTTCCCCTTTAGGTATAAACAGACGAACATACACGGGTCATTCCGTGTCAAAAATCGAGCAAGAGTTGGAATCGACCCCTTTCAATTTCGATGAAATTTGATCAGAACTTTTCGTTTTTAATAAAGCGAAGTTCTACCAAAGGAAAAAAATTAAACATTTTTTTTCCGAAATTTATGAAAGATTCGAAATTTCAACATTTTTTAAATATCTCGAAAACTTTTATAGGTCCGAAAAAATCGTTCTTGGCTCGTCTTGAAGAGTATACTTGTGGATATGAAAAAAAATAATATTCCGAAAATAAAATTTGAAAAATGATGGATTTGAGGAATTTCGAATTTCCCGTAGTAAAAAACTCCATTCGTCGCCATTGAAAAATCCCCATTCATTCCCCATTGCCAAAATAACCAATGGAGATGAATGCCGAATTGCCTAAGGGGATTTTCGCCATTGAATTCCCCATTTGAAACGGAATGGGGATTATCTAATGGGGATTCAATGGAGACAATCCCCTTAGGCAATTCGGCATTCATCCCCATTGGTTATTTTGGCAATGGGGAATGAATGAGGATTTTTCAATGGCGATGAATGAAGTTTTTACTATACGAAAGAATCTCCATTGCTGTTCGCCACTCATTCCCCATTGCCCACAAAACCAATGGATATGAATGCCGAATTTTCTAAGGACATTTTCGCCATTGAATTCCCCATTTGAAACGGAATGGGGATTATCCCATGGGGATTCAATGGAGACAATTTTCCTAGTTAATTCGCCATTCACCTCCATTGGTTTTTGTGGGCAATGGGGAATAAATGGGATCATCAATGGAGATTCTTTCATATGATTGCTATATATGCATGGAATTTCGCATTAAATAATCAAATGATGTGAGTTATCAATAAGTAAGGTTAATCATAATGCTAATATTAGCATAATGACCAATAATTATATACGCATTATATCGCGTTACAGCTGCCATAAAGGCGTATGCCAGCCAAAGGTAGGGCTGGAAAGCCATAAGGGCGTATCGAAATTTTTTTTTTCAGGAATCGACGTAATTATGACCGAAAAGTATAGAACCTATGGAAAAAAAAATTTCCCAATTTTTTTAAATTTTTTATACGCCCTTATGGCTTTCCGAGTGGGTCTCGAAAGCCATAAGGGCAAATCGATTTTTTTTTTTCAGGAATCTACGTAATTATGACCGAAGAGTGTAGAACCGATGAAAAAAAAAATTTCCCAATTTTTTTTTTTTTTTATTCGCCCTTATGGCTTTCCGAGTGGGTCTCGAAAGCCATAAGGGCGTATCGATTTTTTTTTTTTAGGAATCGACGTAATTATGACCGAAAAGTATAGAACCGATGAAAAAAAAAAAATTGGGAAATTTTTTTTTTCATCGGTTCTATACGTTTCGGTCATAATTACGTTGACTTGAAATTTCGCTATTTTCAGGTTTTTGAAAATAGGCCCAAAATTGAGCAAAACAGTTTTTTTATCGAAATTAATGAAAATTTTGATTTTTTGAAAAAACTATTGATAGATTCGTGTTTAGGGGGCAAAAATACATCGATATGAGGCCCGAAAGCAAAAATATATATTTTTTTTTTTTTGCATTTTGGCCAAAATTCAATCGGTTCACTAAAATGGCTGCAATTTATTTTCTAGATAGAATTGCGGCTTGAGCATGAGCTCATTCTCTTCGTAATCGTTCACGCTTCAAAATCCCGTTTGGTTCATCCCATTACGATCATTTTTCGATTTTTTGCAGATTTTTAAAGTTCAACAATAGATTTTTGTAAATTTTTTAAGGTATACCCCTTTCCATTTTTTTCGGCGATTTTCAAACTGCTCTCATTTCTACAAAAAATTAGTTATCGGGATGAACTTAACGGCATTCTCTAAGTTTGGTCACAAGCTTTGCGTACGAAAAACAAATTTTGAAATCGGTTGAACCAAAGTGAAGTTATGAGCACTTGAAATGTCGCTATTTTCAGGTTTTTGAAAATAGGCCCAAAATTGAGCAAAACAGTTTTTTATCGAAATTCATGAAAATTTTGATTTTTTGAAAAAACTATTGATAGATTCGTGTTTAGGCGGCAAAAATACATCGATATGAGGCCCGAAAAACAAAAATATATATTTTTTTTTTTTTTGCATTTTGGCCAAAATTCAATCGGTTCACTAAAATGGCTGCAATTTATTTTCTAGATAGAATTGCGGCTTGAGCATGAGCTCATTCTCTTCGCAATCGTTCACGCTTCAAAATCCCGTTTGGTTCATCCCATTACGATCATTTTTCGATTTTTTGCAGATTTTTAAAGTTCAACAATAGATTTTTGTAAATTTTTTAAGGTATACCCCTTTCCATTTTTTTCGGCGATTTTCAAACTGCTCTCATTTCTACAAAAAATTAGTTATCGGGATGAACTTAACGGCATTCTCTAAGTTTGGTCACAAGCTTTGCGTACGAAAAACAAATTTTGAAATCGGTTGAACCAAAGTGAAGTTATGAGCACTTGAAATGTCGCTATTTTCAGGTTTTTGAAAATAGGCCCAAAATTGAGCAAAACAGTTTTTTATCGAAATTCATGAAAATTTTGATTTTTTGAAAAAACTATTGATAGATTCGTGTTTAGGCGGCAAAAATACATCGATATGAGGCCCGAAAAACAAAAATATATATTTTTTTTTTTTTGCATTTTGGCCAAAATTCAATCGGTTCACTAAAATGGCTGCAATTTATTTTCTAGATAGAATTGCGGCTTGAGCATGAGCTCATTCTCTTCGCAATCGTTCACGCTTCAAAATCCCGTTTGGTTCATCCCATTACGATCGTTTTTCGATTTTTGGCAGATTTTTAAAGTTCAACAATAGATTTTTGTAAATTTTTTAAGGTATACCCCTTTCCATTTTTTTCGGCGATTTTCAAACTGCTCTCATTTCTACAAAAAATTAGTTATCGGGATGAACTTAACGGCATTCTCTAAGTTTGGTCACAAGCTTTGCGTACGAAAAACAAATTTTGAAATCGGTTGAACCAAAGTGAAGTTATGAGCACTTGAAATTTCGCTATTTTCAGGTTTTTGAAAATAGGCCCAAAATTGAGCAAAACAGTTTTTTATCGAAATTCATGAAAATTTTGATTTTTTGAAAAAACTATTGATAGATTCGTGTTTAGGGGGCAAAAATACATCGATATGAGGCCCGAAAAACAAAAATAATTTTTTTTTTTTTTGCATTTTGGCCAAAATTCAATCGGTTCACTAAAATGGCTGCAATTTATTTTCTAGATAGAATTGCGGCTTGAGCATGAGCTCATTCTCTTCGTAATCGTTCACGCTTCAAAATCCCGTTTGGTTCATCCCATTACGATCATTTTTCGATTTTTTGCAGATTTTTAAAGTTCAACAATAGATTTTTGTAAATTTTTTAAGGTATACCCCTTTCCATTTTTTTCGGCGATTTTCAAACTGCTCTCATTTCTACAAAAAATTAGTTATCGGGATGAACTTAACGGCATTCTCTAAGTTTGGTCACAAGCTTTGCGTACGAAAAACAAATTTTGAAATCGGTTGAACCAAAGTGAAGTTATGAGCACTTGAAATTTCGCTATTTTCAGGTTTTTGAAAATTGGCCCAAAATTGAGCAAAACAGTTTTTTATCGAAATTCATGAAAATTTTGATTTTTTGAAAAAACTATTGATAGATTCGTGTTTAGGGGGCAAAAATACATCGATATGAGGCCCGAAAAACAAAAATATTTTCTAGATAGAATTGCGGCTTGAGCAAGAGCTTATTCTCTTCGTAATCGTTCACGCTTCAAAATCCCGTTTGGGAAATTGGGAAAATTTTTTCTTCATCGGTTCTATACTTTTCGGTCATAATTACGTAGATTCCTGGAAAAAAAAATTTCAATACGCCCTTATGGCTCCCGGATGCCATAAGGGCGTAAAAGAGGTGATACGCCCTTATGGCAGCTGTAACGCGATATATATTATTACATTTAATAGAAATTATTGAAGCTCAGAATTGAGAAAATAGATTGTAAGTGTATTCAGATGACGATTGATAATGAAAGTATATACGTTTCTCCTCTCACAAATCGGGTTGAGAAGGACTGATAAAATTATGTGTATATGTTAAAAATAAACGGTTTCAAAAATCATTTATCCCAAACGTACGCGTACTTGATGAGCAGTTTATAATACATTTTTTTAAAATTACTTTCGAATAATTTCCGAGCTTATGCTAATATTAATTGACCATCGATATAATCATCAGCATTTATTACAATTGAAGAAAATATTTGGTTCATATATGAGAATCAGCGACATCTACTCTCACTTGACTTTATTAATTCACCGCCGTTTGATAAATATCGCATCCGGAAAAATTCTCATCGATCGATGGGTTCAATTGTTCTGCATTGAACCTCGAATATGGATTGCAACATCGTTAACGAATGCTGCTTATCATTCGATCAGTCATCAATGAAGTGACATTATTGATAAATGTTGATCATTGTATAATTCGTAGTTACTTATTATTCAATGGGTATCCTTGGTAAATGCTGATCATTTCATCGTTAGCCGCATTTGGGTTCCAATGAACATCTGTGGGAAATGCTGATCTTTCAGTTCATCCGCATTGACTTTCCAATGGACATCATTGGGTAAAGCGGATCATTTCGTTCATCAGCATTTACCATCTCATGGACACCATTGGGCAATGCTGATCGCTCGATACATCCGCATTGGCTTTCCAATGAGCATCATTGAGTAATGATGATCATTCGATTCGTCCGCATTGGCTTTCCAATGAGCATCATTGAGTAATGATGATCGTTCGATTCATCCGCATTGGCTTTCCAATGAGCATCATTGAGTAATGATGATCATTTGATTCATCCGCATTTGATGTTCAATGGATACCCATTCACTGATCAATGGTCAGCCCTGTACGCCATTGACAAATGCGGAAATCTCAATGGGTCCCCATTCATTGTCCAATGGAGTCGTATGAGGACCATTGGTTGCCATTGGCGATTCAATGGAGTTTTTTACTACGGGTTTTAAAAATCGTGCAAATCCAGGATCAACATCAAATTTTTGTCAATTTTTTTTTTTTTCAATAATACCTAGTACTGATGTTAAAAGATCCTGAAATTTTCAGAAAGTTTTTTTTTTTCAAAAATATGAATTTTTAAAAATCGTGTAAATCCACGATCACGATCAAGATCAGTACAAGGTGCTAATATAAAAAAAAATGGAGCCAAAAATTTAATGTTGATCGTGGATTTGCACGAATTTAAAAATTCAAAAGTCTCCAAACCCATTATTTTTCAGAAATTTTTTTCGGAATATGTTTTTTCGTAGTCACAAGTATACTCTTCGCAACGAACCCAGAACGATTTTTTCGTAACTATAATAGTTTTCGTGATATTGAACAAAAAAAATTTGAAAGATTTGAAAATCTGTGAAATTATGAATTTTGCATAACTTTCGAAACAAATTTTTTTCATTGGGTAGAACTTTTTTTTATTAAAAATGAAAACTTCTGACCAAATTTCATCGAAATTGAAAGTGATCGATTCCAACTTTCGGTCGATTTGACATGGAACGACCCATATATTTATATGATAACGGTGGATGTGAAAATTCAGTGAAGCGCGAAGAATCTTCGTGCTGCGAGTTTTCAACATGATCCCTGGTAAAATTTGACAGTGCTAGACTTTGTGACAATTTACGCGCCGTGCATCCTCCCCTCGTTATTTTTCGAAGGGTGTGCGGTCGGACGACCACAGCCGTACTAAACTTTCCGACTGCGTGATAAAGTCAGTGTTCCCAACAGACCACGGAACATCAGCGATTCCCGCGTCTGTGGTAAAAGCGCCCGGGATATACACTGAAAACCGTATAACCGTGAGTAACGAGGAAAACGAGCAGGAGAAACGGGGGGTTTAAAGAGAACGCGCATTGAGAGGAAGTCGCGACAAGGGAGAGAAAAACCCATCGAGGAGAAAAGCTGTAAAAAATATAATGGGAGAGGAGAAAAGAGGGCGATAATCTACGGATCGTTAATCGGCGATGATAAATCACGTCGTTCATTTGCCACATTTTCATTGAATTCGTCTTTTCAAAGACATTATACGAATCGTTTAGAGGCTGTTCAAGCCATTGACAGTAGTAAAGTCAGGCTTTAGTCAGGCGCCGTATAAAAAGGTTCATTTGACTAATCTTGGAAAAAAATCGAAGAAATAATCCTCCATTGCACGAATTGTTAATTATTTCGTCTATAATTCGTAATAATAATCTATAGCAATCCTCTATAATAAATAATATTCCGTAATAATGGTCCAATGATTTTATATAAAATTGAAAATTTTCATTGGATTTTTAATTAAAAATTGAAGATTCATAAATTCCAGAGCTCGGCAGTACTTGAAGTACTTTAAGTACTTAAAAAGTACTCGAAAAGTATTTCAAGTATTGTACCAACATTTTCAAGTACTCGACCTGTACTTCAAGTATTGTACTTAAAATTTCAAATACATTTCTTTACTTAAAGTACTTTTTCAAGTACACGTATCAAGTATTTTTAAATGCGTCTTGCTGATGGTTACATGTAAAAAGCCTTTGAATATGTAATTCGTGTACTTTAAATCTTAAGTATTTCAAGTAATAAGTACTTGATACTTCAAGTACTAACGGTATTTTGTACTTTGTATTTGTAGTACTTTTCGATACTTTGCCCAGCTCTGATAAATTCAGATAACGAATCCGACTGCAGAATTTGATTTTAAAATGATTGAAAATGACCTTTATGTAAAATAAATCTTGTTTAAAATTAATTTCGGGCAATATAATATCGTACGTTCTTCTTGCAGTAGTAAAGCCACGCTTTAGTCAGACGCCGCAAAAAAATCCATCTGATCGATTTCGGGTGGAAAAAATCGTGAAAATAACGCTTTAAATGCACTAATTCTTCAACCTTGCGTCATTTTCAATACTATATTCTGTATCTTCGGATAATTTCATGTAAAATGGAAAAAACTCATTGAAAAATTGATGAAAGATCGATAAATTTATGATAGGATCCAATCGAAGGATAATAAAATGACTTGGAAATCATTGAAGAATAATACTCACGTAAAATTAATTTTACGCGAAGAACTTACGAGATATACCTAAAAACTTGAAAAGTACTTGATACTTGGTACTTGATTTTTCAAGTAATTGTACTTCAAGTACTTGATACTTGGTACTTGATTTTTCAATTACATGTACTTGAAGTACTTTAAATATCAAGTATTTCAATTAATAAATACGTAGTACTTCAAGTACCGCCAGTACTTGATACTTCAATTGTACTAACGGTATTTTGTACTTTGTACTTGAAGTACTTTTCGGTACTTTGCCCAGCTCTGATAAATTCAGGTAACGAATCCGACTGCAGAATTTGATTTTAAAATGATTGAAAATGACCTTTATGTAAAATAAATCTTGTTTACAATTAATTTCGGGCATTATAATATTGTACGTACTTCTTGCAGTAGTAAAGCCACGCTTTAGTCAGACGCCGCAAAAAATCCATCTGATTGATTCGGGTGAAAAAAAATCGTGAAAATAATGCTTTTAATGCACTAATTCTTCATTCTTGTGTCCATCTTCAATACTATATTCTGTATCTTCGGATAATTTTATGTAAAATGGAAAAAACTCGTTGGAAAATTGATGAAAAATTGGAGATCGATAAATTGATGATAGAATCCAATCGAAGAATAATAAAATGACTTGGAAATCATTGAAGAATAATTCTCACGTAAAATTAATTTCATTCAAGATGAATTTCCTGGAATACATTTTACATTCTTCGTTTCTCCCTCATACGGCAAAGTCGTGGTTTCTAGAGGTAATGTTTAAAAGTTTAACGTAACTTGGACACGAATCGTATCATATCTTCTCTTATTTTGTCCCAAGTCTTCGTGAATAAAATCGTTGCTCGCGAGTTTTCCGACAGAGAGAACGAGAGAGATAGAGAGACCGAGAAGCGGACGGTGCAGCGCTATAAAATTAATTAACAAATTCTGTCTTGACAGAGATTGTCTGTTCTGGTTATGCAAGTTTACCTTGAAGTGTAAAATGGTGGATGTAATAACTAGGCTCTCTCTCTCTCTCTCTCTCTATCTATCTCTCTTTCTGCTCTGAAACCATTCCAGATGTAGCCTGGCAACTACAATTACTTGTTCAATATTTCTTCCAACGTTCCTTGAATAATCGAAAATTGTAGGTTGGAAAGAATTCAATTTCTTCTACCTCTCATGGCAATATTTTCTTGAAAGCTCTGATTGATGTGCATCGATCGGAACAAATAAGAAAATGCATCTTTCAAGTGCGCACTCTCACCCCAAATGTTTAGCGTATATGCTGTTGCCATGAGAATTCATAAAGTTCGTGAATGTTGCATTCACTTCTTTTCACGTTTCCATTCGCCCGAATTCGATGTACGATTGCATTGCATCAATCTGGTTAGCGAAATCGTCCGTGGAGATCTTGAATATTCGTGGTAAATCACTTACGTGACGCGGAATACGAAAAAGTATATAAGGGTTGAAATAGAATGGCGGTAAGAGGCAAGGAGGGTGGCACGAAGGAGCAGAGGAAAAGAGGCAGAGAGAGAGAGAGAGAGAGAAAAGTCGAGGAAACCTCGTTTCACGAAGGACGGTGGGCTTTGCCCCGCGTCTTCTCGTAATTCCCGGGTGGTTGCAGAAGTCCGGGGGTGCACTCTCTCTCTCCTCTCTTTCATTCTCGTTTCCCCTACCATCGTAACTAGTATATATGGCTCATTCCATGTCAAATGTACCAATAGTTCGAATGGACTCCTTTCAATTTCGATGAAATTTGGTCAGAAGTTTTCTTTCATCATAAAACAAAGTTCTACCAAAGAAAACAAATTAAACATTTTTTTTTCAAAACTTATAAAAACATTTCACCCTTTTTTTCAATTTTTCAAGTTTATTTTTTAAATATCTCGAAAACAATTATAGTTACGAAAAAATTGTTCCGGGTTCATTTTGAAGAGGATACTTGGGACTGCGAAATAAAAATATTCCTAAAAAAAATTTTGACAAATTATGAATTTGAAGAACTTTGAATGTTTAAAAATCGTGAAAATCCACGATGAACATTAAATTTGTGGTTCCATTTTTTTGTACATAATACCTTGTACTGATCTGAAAAGATCCTGAAATTTTCGGAATTACGCTTTTTTTCAAAAATATGAACTTTTTAATTTTGGTAAAAAAAAAATTTGTTATCTCCAAGTTAAGTTAAGTTGAGCAGCCATGTAATTTTGTAATATTGAGCAGTGAAAATTTCAATTAATGACATAAGAATGTAAAAACACAAATTTGGTAAGTTTCTGTTTTTGCATTCTTATGTGAAATTTTTGCTGCTCAAAATGACAAAATTACATGGTTGCTTAACTTAACTTAACTTGGAGATAAAAAAAAACACTTAGCTTAGGCTCGAGATTTGAGTTCTTCAGATCTATCTTAAGGTCGATCTTAAGATCAAACTTAAGATCAAACTTAAGATCAAACTTAAGATCAAACTTAAGATCAAACTTAAGATCAAACTTAAGATCAAACTTTCGATTGAACTCAAGTTAGAACTTAAAATCTAACTTAAGTTCCAATTCCAGATGAATCTTATGTTTGAACTTAAGTATGATTATAAGCTCATACTTAAGATCAAATTTTAGTGCGAACTGCAGATCGATCTTAAGATCAAACTTAAATTTGGTTTGAAGTTTGATCTTGAGATCCATCTTGAGCTTGAACTTAAGATCAATCTGAAGTTCGCACTAAAGTTTGAACTTACAACGACACATAAGTTCAAACTTGAGATTCATCCGAAATTGAAACTTAAGTTCGATCTTAAAATTTATCTTATGATCTTATGATCTCAAGATAGAGGTAAAAAAAAAATGTTGTTACAAAAATTCAGAAATTCATATTTTTGAAAAAAATAACGCCATTCTGAAAATTTCAGGATCTTTAAAAATCAGTATAAGGTATTATATAAAAAGAATTGAACAAAAAATTTAATGTTGATCGTAAATTTTCACGATTTTTTAAAATTCGAAATTCTCCAAATCCATTATTTTTCATAACTTTTTTTCAGAATATATATATTTTTTTTTCGTAGCCCCAAGTATACTCTTTAAGACGAACCCAGCACGATTTTCATAACTGTAATAGTTTTCGGGATATTTAAAAATAAATCTTGAAATATTGAGAAAATGGTGAAATTTTGAATTTTGCATAACTTTCAAAACGAAATTTGCAAATTTGATTCCTTCGGTAGAACTTTGTTTTATGATAAAAGAAAACTTCTGACCAAATTCCATCGAAATTGAAAGGAGTCGATTCCAACTATTGGTCGATTTGACACGGAATGACGCATATAGATATGTACACAGCCAAAACTATCGCAGCAGCTCGACGTTACCGCTGTAGAGAGCCCGGTTCAGCAGCAGCCGCACGGTAGAAAATTTACGAGAGTTACTTGCTGGTTGCAAGCTCTCCCTTCTCTATCTCTATCCCCCCCGTCTCTCTCTCTCTTCCCCGTAAAAAGCTCGTGAGTTAGTGCCGCAGCGAGCGGCGAAGGCATCGTGAATCGCGGCGAGAGTTTCGCCCTCCTTACCATTTTCTCCCTCCCGCCCTCTTCTCTTTTGCCGCAAACGAGGACGAGGGGGACATTCGGAGGTAGATTTTCGCAAAAGATTTATCTTGATATTCGAATCTTAGGAAAATCTTCTCTCTCTCTCTCTCTCTTCGCGAAGCCGCAATGGTTCCGGTCTTTTGTCCCCATTGACCTCCAAAACAGTAACATATTTTTTCACTCTACACCACAGCTCTCGTAATGGCGTTTCCTTTTTTTTTCTAAATCATTTTATCTGGACGAGCGGTTTCTCGAGCTTTTTTTCCATCCTCCGAGCTTTCCCCAAGCTTGGATATAGTCGACGGCAAAACCAGGGAATAGCCAAATTGAGAATATAGCCGAGGAGGGTTTCGTATTCGGGGTGACTTGGAAAATCTAGAGGTCAGTCCTCGTGAACGAGAAGAGGACGAGAGGGCAAAAGCCTCGACAATTTCCCACGTACTCCTTTCATTCGCCGCGAGCGAATCGCCTTTCGCGTCATGAGTCAGCGTATATTCGGAGCGTGTCTCCATTTCCTTCGGTCCCTCTTTCCCTCTTTCGTTCCCTCTTTCGTCTATCGCCCTTCACCTACGTCTTTCCATCTCTCTTCGTGCCAACCTACGCAGCTTCTCCTCGCTGTACGCTCTATTTCCACGTCTTGTTTCGTCGGTTTCTGCTTCTTCCTCGACGAGTTCCCCCGGGATGAAACAGACGACTCGTGTAACCGGTGGACCCCCCCCCCCCCCCCCCAAAGACCTCCAAGGCTTATCTAAATCAAATCCAGATCCCTCTGGTTGGTCTCTCTTTTCATATCTCTGAGCTTGTCTCCCTCTTTCTGCACGAGTCATCGCATGAAAAAAGTTTCAGAGCTTTTCCAGAATCTTGCCCTCCACTTCCTTCCTCCGAATGAATACACGAGGGATGATAATTGCTCGAGTCATTAATCATGACGGTAAGCTCGTTTTCCGCAACGCGATCCAATCAAAGAAATATATTCCCGAGAGATTACGTTACGTATACCCAGTCGTAAACAGGAAAAGTCGTAAAAACGAGACGACCCTCGCATGAGGGTCGTTTTTGCCCGGTTTTATCGTTTCTTAGTGCCATTGGTATAAGTGAACTTGTACCAAAGCCTTAAGAGGCATCATATTCTCATTAAACGTCCTACATGCCAGGGCCCGAATTTTAAGATTTTAAGAAATCAAACTTGACCCTTCGTATGTAAACGTTTCATTTGACTAATCTTGGAAAAAAAAATCGAAGAAATAATCCTCCATTGCACGAATTGTTAATTATTTCGTCTATAATTCGTAATAATAATCTATAGCAATCCTCTATAATAAATAATATTCCGTAATAATGGTCCAATGATTTTATATAAAATTGAAAATTTTCATTGAATTTTTAATTAAAAATTGAAGATTCATAAATTCCAGAGCGCGACAGTACTTGAAGTACTTGAAGTACTTGAAAAGTACTCGAAAAGTATTTCAAGTATTGTACCAACATTTTCAAGTACTCGTCCTGTACTTTAAGTATTGTACTTAAAATTCCAAATACATTTCTGTACTTCAAGTACTTTTTCAAGTACACGTATCAAGTATTTTTAAATGCGTCTTGCTGATGGTTACATGTAAAAAGCCTTTGAATATGTAATTCGTGTACTTTAAATCTTAAGTATTTCAAGTAATAAGTACTTGATACTTCAAGTACTAACGGTATTTTGTACTTTGTATTTATAGTACTTTTCGATACTTTGCCCAGCTCTGATAAATTCAGATAACGAATCCGACTGCAGAATTTGATTTTAAAATGATTGAAAATGACCTTTATGTAAAATAAATCTTGTTTAAAATTAATTTCGGGCAATATAATATCGTACGTTCTTCTTGCAGTAGTAAAGCCACGCTTTAGTCAGACGCCGCAAAAAAATCCATCTGATCGATTTCGGGTGGAAAAAATCGTGAAAATAACGCTTTAAATGCACTAATTCTTCAACCTTGCGTCATTTTCAATACTATATTCTGTATCTTCGGATAATTTCATGTAAAATGGAAAAAACTCATTGAAAAATTGATGAAAGATCGATAAATTTATGATAGGATCCAATCGAAGGATAATAAAATGACTTGGAAATCATTGAAGAATAATACTCACGTAAATTTAATTTTACGCGAAGAACTTACGAGATATACCTAAAAACTTGAAAAGTACTTGATACTTGGTACTGCATTTTTCAAATAATTGTACTTGATATAGTAATTGTTTTTTGGCACCCGCCGTCTGCAAACCTGGGTCGTTCGCATCCGGCCGTTTTTTGTGAGGTTGATGAACTCGGAAAAATTTGATAAAATTTGAGCTACTATTCGAAACCTTCAACTTGATATAACAACCATAAAATTTGTGAAAAGTTTATTTTTACATAATTTTTTTATTTAGAAAATGGAGCAACTTCTTAAAGAATCAGTATTTTGCTTAAAAATCGTAACTTCCACTTAAGTTCCAACTTGAGTCCGATGGAAAGTTTGATCTTAAGATCGATCTCAAGATAGATCTTAGAAAAATAATCAGTTTAAAAGGTATTGAAAATACGTCATGACCTTAAAACCACCGGATTGGAAAAATCAAAAATATTTAGATTTTTGAAACTTCAACCATTGAAGTTTATAGCCGAAACTCCAATAAAAACGTTGCTATGAAGAATGGACTAGTATGTTGTTGCGGTTTTTCACAGATACCATTTGAATTTCATCCCATTTTCGACCCTTTCATGTTCCCTTGAATTTTGAATTCCTCGGCTGCAGTGTGTGAAGAGTGTGGGTCAGGAAAAAAATACCAATAGGATTAGCAGAATTTGATTGTACCATGTACGAGCACGCATCGTAACCGCAAACACGGCCGTAGCCAAAAAGCTCCTCCTAGTCCTCAAAGGCACAATGGCCCCAGCTAGTTCAACAATGCTCTCTCTCTCTCTCTCTCGCTCTCTCTCTCTCTCTCTCTCTCTCTCTCTCTCTCTCCCTCTCTCTCTGTCTCATGGTGGTCCATGCCGTAGATAGCCCGACGAGAGAGGCTTGTAGTACATATGCGACGTGTATGCACTTTGGCACAATAGACTCGCAGAGGCTGGGAATGCGGTGGCGTATTTCGCGAAACATACATCCGGATACAATGGGAATGCCCCGTGAGTGCGATAGTAAATTTAGATCCCGAACGGAGTTATATACGCGACGACGAGAGGTTGTGACCATGCTTGTCCCTCACAGTGCCCGAAAATTTTGAATATCACGTGCTCTCCGAATCGTGTCTGGAATATGTCATGTAAAATAAAATGCTCATTTAACAAGCACCCTCATATACTGTACCGACATTTCGAAAATTCCATTCGCCCGAGAATTATAAATTTTACAACCCTCACAATATTTGTGCAATATGTCACAATCCCTTAATTCATGAATATTATAATATTTGAAAAATTTAACGTTATTAACGTTTTTGCGAAAAAAAATCGTACGAAACTTCTTAAAAAACGAAATTGAAGCGAAATTATATTTCCCCCCCCCTCCTGCAAGTTTTTCACACGGAAAACAGTTTTAGAAAAATTTCATGGATCGTGCACCTAAATTTCAACGCAAAAAAAAAGCCAAAAAACGACCATATTTCAAAGGACGTACCGGGTCCAAAAAAAATCGATTTTTTTTTGGAAAAAGCGCAATGGGGCTGAATATGTCTCCTTCGAAACCCCGCTTTTGTTGAATTGAAATATCATTTTTAAAAAAGCAGTGAAACTTTTTGTGCGGCGTGGAAGCGGGGCGAGTGTTTCCAAACTTTTGGACCGCACTGTACAACAGTGAGAGCAAAGATTTTTCTCTACGTATTTGTGGTTTACTCGGAGTTTTTAGTTTCCCTAGTTAATTCCTCTCGTCACAAAATATACACTGAGAAAAAAAATGGTTGAATATGCAAAATCGTTAGTTGAATACGGACAACTAAATATTTATTTGGTCTAACTAAATAATTAGTTTCTTGAATAATTCCGCGCTTCGGTTGACCAAAATATTGTTCAGGCAACAAAAATTTGGATTGTACAACTAAATATTTAGTTGCACGTATTCAACTAAACGATTTTGCATATTCAACCATTTTTTTTTCTCAGTGTAACTAAATGGACGTGTTTGCAGCCCTCGATTATGCGGAAATGAGAATGCTCGCGCAAGAGCGAGTAATTTTCGAAGTAGTATTACCTACATTTCCACATTTTTTTATATTTACTTTACCTTCTGTAGTTGCGCGTGAGGCGCTATTTGCAGAGACGTCAACAATTTTGCCTCATTAACGAGAACTTCAGAATATATTTACATGTTTATGCTGCCGCAACGAGATTTCCTGGATATTGTACAAAGCATAGCTTGAGCGATAATAATCGACAGTTAACGATCTTGTGTATTTCATACTCATTTTGATAAGGGCGTATCTACAGAAAAGGGAAAAAAAATAATGAGACATCCGGGGACAATTCAGCTCTCGACAAATTTCAATATGAATTTATCGGGCAGTTTTTTTTTCTTCGTCTTGCGAAAATCTTAAGAAATGGAGGAACGAGAGATGGAAAAATAAAGAATGGAGATTCGAACGTGAACATCCCCCATCTCATTCTTTCGGGAGCACTTTTTTTTCTTTCTTCTCATTGAAAATTCCTCTCTGAATCGTCATTTATGGATGAGAATCAATTAATCCGTTCCGGCTCTCTCTCTCTCTCTCTCTTTCGTGAGAAAGAGAGAGAGAGAGAGAACCGACGTAAATAACGGGATGAACTTCGCAGAGGATAAAGCAATGCTGTGAGCGAAATTCATCGTGTATATGAACTCGAACGAAAGAAGGAAAAAGGATGAAGACTGCGTATAAAAGAAAGAAGAATATTCGCTATCCTTTTTTTACACCGAAGTATATATATGAGGCATTCCCCACCGATTCGACCTCGGTCTGACCCTTCAACTCTCCGATTTTGGCCGCAATTTGTTATGATTTTGTAGTACCTCCGAAGAGCACTCAGGATTTTTTTCAGATTTTTTCGGAACGATTTGACTTAACTATAATTTTATAAACTAATTATTTTTAGAGCAAATTTAAAAATCTGAAAAAAATAAAAAAAATCCCGTTTTTTCTATGAAAAATTTCAAGCGTTGAGCCAAAGTGGGCAGGGTTTTCCTTCTCTTTATAATAAACTGTTTAAATTAAAGCTGTTAAGAATTTAACTAGAAGGAAGAACCTGAATTGAGGAGTGGGCCGTTACCCAAACATTTTTGTATGAATTGAAGATGTTTAAAAAAATGTTTGAATTTTTGTTTGAATAGAAAGAGAAACCTGAATTTCGGAGGCCCTTATTATTATGAATTCTGATGTTTATGAATTATGAATTGAAGATGTTTTTTTAAACATCTTCAATTCATACAAAAATGTTTGGATAACGGCCCACTCAATTTAGGCTCCTCCTTTTATTTAAAAACAAAATGTTTTTTTTTTCGAAAATGCTTGTTATAAACAAAAGAAAACCCCTGCCCACTTCGGCTCAACAGAAAAAATTGTTCATATAAAAAAAAAGGATTCTTGTGATTTTTTTCAGATTTCTAAATTTGGGCTGAAAATAATTTGTTTATAAAATTATACTCAAGTCAAATCGCTCCAAAAAAATCTGAAAAAAATCCCGAGTGCTTTTCAGAGGTACTAAAATAAAAAATTGCGGACAAAATTGGAGAGGTGAAGGGTCAGACCCAGGTCGAATCGGTGTGGAATGCTCCATATCCCGTAGTAAAAAACTCCATTCGTCGCCATTGAAAAATCCCCATTCATTGGCCATTGCCAAAATAACCAACGGAGATGAATGCCGAATTGCCTAAGGGGATTTTCGCCATTGAATTCCCCATTTGAAATCGAATGAGGATTTTCCAATGAGGATTGACTTCCCCATTTGAAACGGAATGGGTATTATCCTATGGGAATTCAATGACGAAAATCCCGGTAGGCAATTCGGCATTCATTTCCATTGGTTTTTGTAGGCAATGGGGAATGAATGGCGATAATCAATTGAGATTCTTTCATATAGTAAAAAACTCCATTCGTCACCATTGAAAAATCGTCATTCATTCCTCATTGCCAAAATAACCAATGGAGATGAATGCCGAATTGCCCAAGGACATTTTCGCCATTGAATTCCCCATTTGAAATCGAATAGGGATTTTCCAATGAGGATTGACTTCCCCATTTCAAACGGAATAGGGATTATCCCATGGGCATCAGTGGGCAAGAACTCCTTGCATGGATTTTTTGGACACCGACTTCTGCTAATATTCCGTGCTCACAATCGTCTAGATAAGCATACTCTTCGCATAATCCGTATGGGAGTTTAGCGGGTTGCCGTCCTGCGACATCTCGCGCCAAGTCTCGGAACTAACGCGACGCGGTTTCCAATGGACATCTTTGGGTAATGCTGATCATTCAGTTCATCCGCATTTACTTCCCAATGGACATCATTGGGTAAAGCTGATCATTTCGTTCATCAGCAATCGCCTTCCAATGGACACCATTGGGCAATGCTGATGGCTCGGTCCATCAGCATTTGCTTTCCAATGGGCATAATTGAGTAATGGTGTTCATTCGGTTCATCCGCATTTGCTGTCCAATGGACGTCATTGAGCAATGGTGACTTTTCAATGGATATCCATTCACTGATCAATGGTCGTTCCTATACGCCATTGAAAAGTGCGGAAATCTCAATGGGTTCATTCATTCATTGTCCAATGGAGTCGTATGAGGACCATTGGTTGCCATTGGCGATTCAATGGAGTTTTTTACCACGGGATATATGAACATCGATATATCCTCTCAAGTTCTTTAGTACTTGGCGTTAAGGCGTTGCCGTGTCTCTTGATAATGGACGTATAAAAGGCGAATATTTATCGTATAGTGAAGATATTTTGTCAACTCATCAGCATAATAATTTTTTTACTCCCATCCCGTTTTTATTATTTCAAATTGAAACAAAAAAGTCCTGCAAATGTCTCCGAATTAACGCTCTTTTTATCTTTTCTCATTTATCCAACCACGTCACTCGGACATAACGACTATTTTTGTTGTTTACTCCTTTATTTCTGAAATACTTCGCCCCTCCATTTCATTTTATGTCAGCGGCAAAGTTTTTTCTATGCTTTCTTCTGCTAAACAATTAATAGTATTTTTACTCCAATGCGACGAAGCGTTTGCGAATAAGTATCACTGAGAAGACAGTTTTTTTATACTAAAGAAATATATTCAGTTGGCAATTTTATTTAAATATTCCTCAACTATTAAAAAATTAATTAATTAATTTAATTAATTTGTTAATTAATTAATCCAATTTAACAAATGTTCAATTGGTTATGGCGAAATAAATATTTTTTAACAGTTAATTAATTAATTTTTAACAAATATTTGTTAGCAGTTAACAATTTCTGGTCCATAGAAATATACTTTTTTCTCACAAGTGTATGTGAGAGTAGAATATTTGAGACTCGTAGCTCGGAAAAGAAGGAGCAGCGTGCGCGTTAAAGAATTTTTCATTATTTTCAGGGAATCTCGGGAAATAAGAAAAAATTATAGCGAGTCAGGAGCGAAAAAACCGGAGGACGAGATATATATGAGTGAGAAAATATTTATAATATGCCGTGGAAAAACCGAGTGATTCTTTTTTCTTTCTCGTCCGGTCGTGACGACTCTAGAATCCCTCTGTTCCGGAAGTCGTCTCGTGCTCGAGATCTCACAATTTCTCAGATAAGACCCGAGAGTGTCTTTCGTCGAGAATACAGTGGTGCATTCTTGACTAATTCCGAGACCTCATCTACTTTTCACGTAATCATCAGAAAATACATGGCAATATTTCACTCTGACTTAACATAAAAACGTCCTCATTTTTATGCATGCTGCTCGCAATGTTTATCATTCATTTGAAAAATTGCATTTGTGACTTTTTAGTCCCAAACTAATTCAGTGTCCCACTTAATTAATTGAAACTCTCACTTAATTAAAAATCCCAGTTAATCAAAAGACAGATCTTTTTTTCATGTAACCGATTTCGTGCCTTTAAAAAATAATTTTTAGAAATAAAAATCTGGGAAATATCCAAAAATTAAAGTGGTTTCGGGCAGGCCCTAATTAAAAACACCTGGAATCCGTAATTGGAATTTAAGATGAAGCTGAACTATAGTGCGTGCTTAATTTTGTATGTTTTTCATCAAACCGAATTGAAGAAACTTTCAGTACGTCCATCGTATCTCCTGAGGAAATAGCAATCGTGGGCTCAGGGATGTACAGTCCCAGCCAAAAATTGTATTTGATTGAAATTTTCGTACTTCGTGATACAATAAAAATCTAAAAAAATTCAGCAATATTCGGCTTGCCATAAACGACAATTGTGAATAATAATATTGCCCAAAAGTTATTAATAAATTGTTTAAACAAATAATTATTCAACAATTTTTCGGCAAGTCTTTTTTTTTTAAATAGAATGCGTTAATTTTTCTAAAAGCGCATGAATTTTCTCTCTATTTTGTAATATTCAAAAAAAAAATTCTGCAATACAAACAAAAAACTGCCAATTTTGTATATGTTTTTGCACCCATGTTTATCATCGGCTTTAAAAAGTTTTAAAGACACCGGGTCAAAAAATACACAAATACAACCATTCTAAAAATTTCAAAACGCGAATTTCAAAATAGAGAGAAAATTCTGAAAAAATTTATATGCGTTCACAAAATCATCAACGCATCTGATTTGTTCAAGAAAAAAAAATGATGGAAATTTTTTTGAATAATTATTTGCTTAAACAATTTATTCGTAACTTCTAGACAATATTATTATTGACAATTGTTGTTTATGGCATGCCAAATGTTGCTTATTTTTTTTCAGATTTTTATAGTATCTCTAAGTACGGAAATTTAAATCAGATAAAAATTTTGGCTGGAACTGTACAGGCAATACATCCTTGAACAGGATGAACTTATTTGCAAGACAATCGCCGGGTCAAAGATTATCGCGAGGAGAAGGCTGACAGGAGAAACGTGGAAGGGTAATTGCGAGAGGGTTGAATTTCAAGCAAGAGGTCCCGATGCGGAGGTGTAAGAGAGAAAGAGTCGCAGAGGTCTCTCGCTGGATTGTGTCCGGATGACCCGTTCTCATGGAGTCCACTCTATAGACAAAAGGGGCGAAAGCTCGGCGGAGATAGGCATAGCGAGAAAGAGAGGGACAGAGAGAGAGAGAGAGAGGGACCGAGAGAGAGAGAGAGGGACCGAGAGAGATAGAGAGGGACCGAGAGAGAGAGAGAGAGAGAGAGAGAGCTGCGTTCGTGCAAGAGAGGGTTCGCCGTATTAAAAGGGTCGCGACGCGGCCGAGTTTGAGAGGCTGGTGTGTCTCATGCATAGCAATAAGCCGTCGTTGAAGATCGTCTGCCTTTCCGTCGTTGTCTTACGCTCCTTGTCGTTTTCATCTCGCTGTCAGTATAGGTAACCCGAGAAGTTGGAGTCCGTGTGTCGACAACTTTGCCCCTCGGCTTATTAGGGCCGCGACATCCTTCTCGCCCAGTTTTGCATTCCCGCCCCTTCTTGCAATTAACGTTGCAGAATAGAGACAAAACCCTCGACCACATCCCCCGCATTTGGACTCCCGCCCCCCAGTAGACACGTCGTCTTCAAAATCGTCCTAAGCCTCTCTGAGTCCGTTACAGTATTTCACTAATTACTAATAATTCACCAATGAATTCACATACAAATATCAGTTTACATGGAGGGTCCCTCCATGTGACTTCGATAAAGTCGAGTCTACCGCGAGTTACGGTGGAGCATTTCCGAGTGTGTTATAAAGTATTTTGCAGAGCTGGACAAAATACCGGAAAGTACTTCAAGTACAAAGTACAAAGTACCGTAAATACTTTGAGTATCAAGTACCGGCAATACTTGAAGTACTATGTACTCATTACTTGAAGTAGTTAAAATTTAAAGTACTTGAAGTACAAGTATTTGAAAAATCAAGTACCAAGTATCGAGTACCGTAAGCACTTGAAGTATAAAGTACCGGCAGTACTTGAAGTACTATGTACTCATTACTTGAAGTAGTTAAAATTTAAAGTACTTGAAGTACAAGTATTTGAAAAATCAAGTACCAAGTATCAAGTACCGTAAGCACTTGTAGTATCAAGTACCCTAAGCACTTGAAGTATCAAGTACCGGCAGTATTTGAAGTAATATGTACTCATTACTTGAAGTAGTTAAGATTTAAATTACTTGAAGTACAATTACTTGAAAAATCAAGTACCAAGTATCAAGTACTATTCAAGTTTTCAGGTATATCCTGTAAATTCTTTACGTAAAATTAATTTTACATGAGGATCCTTCTTCAATGATTTCCAAGTCGTTTTATTATTCTTCGATTGGATCCTCTGATGAATTTATCGATCTCTAATTTTACATCAATTTTCCAATGACTTTTTTCCATTTTACATAAAATTATTCGAGGATACAGAATCTGCTATTGCGAATGGACACAAAATTGAAGAATTAGTGTATTCAAAGCATTATTGTCACGATTTTTTCCACCCAACATTAGTCAGATGGATTTTTCTGCGGCGTCTGATTAAGCATGGCTTTACTACTGCAAGAAGAACATACGATATCATAATGCCCGAAATTAATTTTAAACAAGATTTATTTTATACTCAATCATTTTAAAATCATATTCTTCAGTCGGATTCGTCATCTGAATTTATCAGAGCTGGGAAAAGTACCGGAAAGTACTTAAAGTATAAAGTACCGTTAGTACTTGAAGTGTCAAGTACCAGCAGTACTTGAAGTACTACGTAATCATTACTTGAAATACTTAAGATTTGAAGTACTTGAAGTACAAGTACTTGAAAAATCTATTAGGCAGATTGGAAGAGAAGTATTTAAACAAAAAATTGAAAATAATTCAAAAATAGCATTGACAATTGAAATTACGATTTATTTATTAAAAAGAAGATTTATTAAAAAGAAAAAATCATAAGTATAATACATGGATTGTTAAAACTACTCCAACTTCGTGCTCAATGACTTTGTACATGCAACCATCAGCAAGGCACATTCAAAAGTACTTGATACTTGTACTTGAAAAAGTATTTGAAGTACAGAAAAGTATTTGAAATTTTAAGTACAATACTTGAAGTACATGCCAAGTACTTGAAAATTTAAGTACAATACTTGGTACTTTTTAAGTATTTGATAATTTAAGTACAAAACTTGAAGCACTTTTTGAGTACTTGAAAATTTTTATAGAATACTTGAAGTACTTGTGAAGTACTTGAAAATTGAAGGACTTGTGCAGTACTTGAAAATTGAAGTACTTGTGAAGTACTTGAAAATTGAAGGACTTGTGCAGTACTTGAAAATTGAAGTACTTGTGAAGTCCTTGATCATTGAAGTACTTTTGAAGTACGTGAAAGTACTGAGTACTTCAAGTACTGCCCAGCTCTGGTATTTTGCAATAAATTCTCATTATTTGAAATTGATTTTACGTTGCCATAATTTCGTTAAATTCTCACTTGCTGCAGGTGATTCTCGTGCCTCACAGCCACACGGATCCGGGATGGCTGAAGACGTTCGAGCAATATTTTCACAGCACTACGAGGGGTATACTCAACAATATGGTTACGAAGCTCCAGCAATGGCCAAACATGACCTTCATCTGGAGCGAAGTATCTTTCCTGTCGCTCTGGTGGGAGAGGTAAGAACATTCGTCAATTACACTTCCTCTAAGAAGAAACCTATTTCTTACGAAACGTATACTCGCAAAAGTTCCAACTTTCAGAATTCACCAGGTACTGAACTTTATTTCCGTAAACTTGACCCCAGATGGCGAGGGTCGTTTATATATTTAATTTTGAGGGAATCCTTTGGGTGGTTTTTATTTGAGGGGAACATCATAAAAACAATATGCACTTAATTTTATGGTGACGAAAAATTTAAAAAACCTTCGCCAACGATTTTACCGCAATTACCTTCTGCATAGAATTTCGTAGGAGTTTTTCGATTCAATATGGACTTTCTATTTTATAAACAATTCACTGCCTATTTTTTTTTAGCAAAAAATGAATGGTTTGGTCCAAGGCGTATCATTTTCACAAAATTCAATTTCAATAAAAAATCCTTACATACTTCTATAGCCGATACATAGATTACATAGACTACATAGGTTATATTGATAGATTATAAATTTCTTTAATTTTTTCTTCCAGATTTTGTGTTTGACGAGAAATATAATGTAATTTTGCAGTTATGAAATTAGAACTTTTTATAAAACTACACAAAATAATCGGGACGTTCATTACCTAATTTGTCAAGAATCTTTCACGGGATCCGGTCATTATAAAATTTTATAATTATTCAAAGAACGCCCCATCGTGCACTCCATTCTTTCTATTTCAAGCAACGAATTTTAAAATATTCGCATTAAAATATTCATATTAAAAGAAAATATGTTGAAAAGACTATTTATAAAGTCGTCTGACTATTATCGATCTTTACCACTGGCGCTGCATAATCCACACGTTTTCCATCCTAAATCATGGGCTCATCCACGAGCACACTTACAGCTCTACCATTTATTTCTCTACCAGAAATACACCACAATAAAACACTACCGTAATATCACTACCAATTAACGAGCCTACCGTATATCTCTGCCAAAACAGAATTTAGGTTACAATACCAAAACCGTTGGGTTCTAATGGTTATTTCTTGGAAACTAGACGGTAAATCATCCTGATTTTTTTTCACGTAATTCGTGGCATCCCGTTCGAGCTTCCCTCAGTTTTTCATCAACTTCGTAATTTTTGTTTTGACGGTAGAATCAATAACGTACCTATGCACTATGCGTTTTCAATGCCTTACGTGTAAATTAAGCCAACTTTGAGTGAATATCTCGGGTTCGGGACGGTCAAACTTATTTAAACTGCACAGATGTTTGGGTACCATATTAAATAACCTGTAGGCCAAATTTCAACCATTTCTTAACTAAATGACCTTAAGAGGAGGCTAAATACCATTTTCGTTCAATCCCTACATTATCGACTCATCACCGTCGTCCAGTCTTTCTCCCAAAACCGTAAATGAAAATTTATGAAATTTTGAAAATTCAGAGGAGGATAAGTTAATTAACAATTAATTGATAATTAAGGGGCTAAAACGCGTCACAACTAACTCCAACGAATTCATTGGAGCCCCAAAAATATTAGGTTACTCGTCAGAATCCATGGTGCTGCCCTCCCTCGCACGTTTGTAAACTAGATTTCGCCATTTCGTGTTTCGATAAAACTACAATTTATCGATATTTATCTCCTTATGCACCATCCAAACTTACGATGTGTCTTTTCCATAAAATAATGTCGAAAACGTCTTGATATTTGTGTCTTGGCGTTCTTCATGGAGCCTCACTCTTAGTTTAGACGAAATACAGTGAAAAGTCTCATAATTCAAGATTTTCAATTACAGATTCCTGATGGTAATCGGATCTATAATTTTTTTTTTTTATTTTTCAAAAAAAATTTTAGTGAGGCTCCATTTGTGCCATAATTCCGATTATGCTGTTAAAATTTTATTGAATTCCATTCATTCGTATGAGAGCAAGTTTGGATGGCGATTTCGAAACGTAGTGTCGGTATTTAGTCTCCTCTTAAGTGGTAGATTTAGTGGATTAGATGTAACTAGAGAGCTCTTTACTGGGAGACTTGTTTTGCGGTAAAGATATTATTCACAATCTGCATCATATCGAACATGGTTTTTTTCCAAACTGATCCGACGATTATTGCCTCCTATCATTCCCCTGTCATGCGAAAAATCGTCTCGCGCTGGCATCGATGAAAAATGAGAGAAAAATCAGTTTTTTTTTCACACGCTCTAGACTTTATCGCAACGCGGAGATGAAGAGACTGGAGTGCGAGAGAATAAAAAAGAGGGGAGTGTATGCACGGTTTGCGATATCGCGATAGCCCCGGGCTAAGAAAAATATTTTTATCGCGAACGAAATATTCGTGATCGCACATTGTTGTACCTCGTTCTTGAGTGGGGTGTGGGGGGGGGGGGGCTCTCCAAGCTCATACAAGCGTACACCTCTCGTCTACTCCCGAGGGCAGGATCATCGTGAAAAGGAGAACGAGGAATGCAGAATGATGAACGAAGAGAGAAGAAAAAAAAATTCACGGCTAACGGGTTAAAGCGGACGATGCTCGAGTGAGGGGAACGTTGAGGGATGAGTATGAGAAAGGAACGATCGCTTCGTCCTCCTTTCGAATCTGTAACCTATCCCGTAGTAAAAAACTCCATTGAATCGCCAATGGCAACCAATGGTCTTCATACGACTCCATTGGACAATGAATGGGGACCCATTGAGATTTCCGCATTTTTCAATGGCGTATAGGAACGACCATTGATCAGTGAATGGATATCCATTGAAAAGTCACCATTGCCCAATGACGTCCATTGGACAGCAAATGCGGATGAACCGAATGATCACCATTACTCAATGATGCCCATTGGAAAGCAAATGCTGATGGACCGAGCCATCAGCATCGCCCAATGGTGTCCATTGGAAGGCAAATGCTGATGAACGAAATGATCAGCTTTACCCAATGATGTCCATTGGGAAGTAAATGCGGATGAACTGAATGATCAGCATTACCCAAAGATGTCCATTGGAAACCGCGTCGCGTTAGTTCCGAGACTTGGCGCGAGATGTCGCAGGACGGCAACCCGCTGAACTCCCATACGGATTATGCGAAGAGTATGCTTATCTAGACGATTGTGAGCACGGAATATTAGCAGAAGTCGGTGTCCAAAAAATCCATGCAAGGAGTTCTTGCCGACTGATGCCCATGGGATAATCGCCCTATTCCGTTTGAAATGGGGAAGTCAATCCGCATTGGAAAATCCCTATTCGATTTCAAATGGGGAATTCAATGGCGAAAATGTCCTTGGGGCAATTCGACATTCATCTCCATTGGTTATTTTGGCAATGGGGAATGAATGGCGATTTTTCAATGGTGACGAATGGAGTTTTTTACTATATGAAAGAATCTCAATTGATTATCGCCATTCATTCCCCATTGCCTACAAAAACCAATGGAGATGAATGCCGAATTGCCTATGGGGATTTTCTTCATTGAATTCCTATAGGATAATCCCCATTCCGTTTCAAATGGGGAAGTCAATCCTCATTGGAAAATCCTCATTCGATTTCAAATGGGGAATTCAATGGCGAAAATCCCCTTAGGCAATTCGGCATTCATCTCCGTTGGTTATTTTGGCAATGGGGAATGAATGGAGATTTTTCAATGGCGACGAATGGAGTTTTTTACTACGGGATCGCAAAAGGGATTGTCGTAAAACGGGTGTCATTAAGGGAGTTCGCGAGGAAAGTACGAGCTTGCCCGGCATCGAGCTAGATCGTATCCCCTATATGTATATGAGGTATTCCCGCTCAACGGGACCCCCTTTTAGGCCGACCTCTTTCGATTTTCTTGAAACTCGAGTATGTTTTAGTGTTGCCTGAAAGTATATTGTACACCAATTTTCAGTTCTCTAACTATAATACTGTTTGGAATGCACCAAAAGTTATGTTTCAAACTTTTTCCGTATTCAACGCTTTGGCACGGCGTGAAATCAAATCGAATAAATTATTTAACAATAGCATTTGATCGGAATTTTCCTGCGCTTTTCGAAAAAAATATCAGCAATTCCGAAAAAAAAACGAATTCATTTGAATTTCGGGCAAAAGCCGAAAAAATTGATTTACAAAAAAAGAGCATAATTTAATTCAGCGGGATAATTTTTTTCATGTTTTTTATATATCTGAGAAGTCAAGATTTAAATTTCAAGTTGGAACTCACATCCGTTTACTAATGCCAAGTCTTTTAGTAGGATAAAAATTCTTAAATATCGTGTTTTTCGTATTCAAAAGTTCCCTGATGTATTATATAACGTTTTTTTAACGAATTTTGAATTTTATAAATTTATTAAATTCAAAATTTAATAAATTTAATTTAATTAATTTAATAAATTTACTAAATTCAAAATTCGTTAAAAAAAACGTTATATAATACATCAGGGAACTTTTGAATACGAAAAACACGATATTTAAGAATTTTTATCCTACTAAAACACTTGGCATTAGTAAACGGATGTGAGTTCCAACTTGAAATTTAAATATTGACTTCTCAGATATATACAAAACATGAAAAAAATTGTTCCGCCGAATTAAATTATGCTCTTTTTTTGTAAATCAATTTTTTCAGTTTTTGGCCGAAATTTAAATGAATTCGTTTTTTTTTTTCGGAATCGCTGATATTCTTTTCAAAAAGCACAGGAAATTTCCGATCGAAAGCTATTGTCAAAGAATTTTTTCGATTTTATTTCGCGCCGTGCCAAAGCTCCGAAGCACTGAATACGCAAAAAGTTTGAAATATAACTTTTGGTGTATTCCAAAGAGTATTATAGTTAGAGATCTGAAAATTGGTGTACAATATACTTTCAGGCAACACTAAAACATATTCGAGTTTCAAGAAAATCGAAAAAGGTCGGCTTGAAAGGGGGGTCCGTTGAGCGGGAATACCCCATATACAAGTTTGGAAACACTCGCCCCGATTCCGCGCCGCACAAAAAGTTTCGCTGCTCTTTTAAAAATGAAAATATTTCAATTCAACGAGCGGCGTTTCAAATGGGACGAATTCAGCTTCATTTCGCTTTTTCCAAAAAAAAATCCCGATTTTTTTTTAACTCGATACGCCCTTTGAAATATGGTCGTTTTTTGGATTTTTTTGGCGTTGAAATTTTAGTGCACGATCCGTTTTTTTTTAAACTGTTTTTCGCGTGAAAAACTTATGAGGGGGAGTATAAGCTTCGATTTTGTTTTTAAAAAAGTTTCGTACGATTTTTTTTTCACGAAAATATTCAATTTTTCGCAAAAAACGACCATATTGATGAAATGTAGCGTAACTCTAAAACTAATGGGTTTTTGTGAAATCAGTAAGAAAACAAAAAGTTTCATACGATTATTGTGGATTCAATAAAAAAATTTCAGATTTTTTTCCAAAATTTTTTTTTATAAATTTTTCCTGCCAACAAGGTATTTTTTCATCTTAAACAATTGGGTCTTTTATCTCAGCTACACGGCTTTTTTTATCGAGAAACCTCATCTACAGGGCATTTTCATCAAAAAACCCGTGTAGAGGAGGCAAGAGTCCCAATTGTTTAAGATAAAAAAAATATATCCTTGACAGCAAAAAATTTGAAAAACAAAATTTGAACAATAATTCTGAAAAAAATTCCATTGTGTCCAGAATAATTATATACAACATTATACCCTCTTCGTGTTTTCACGAAAACCCAGTAGTTTTGGAATTACGCTACGTTTTATGAATATGGTCGTTTTTTGCAAAAAATTAAATATTTTCGCGAAAAAAAATCCTACGAAACTTTAAAAAAAACTGAAGCTTTTCAAAAGAGGCGAGTGCGTTTCAGAGAGAGAAACAGCAAGGAGACAGAGTTGCATTTTGAAAAGAAAAAGAGAAAAATGATGACAAAGAGGCCCAAGAGCCCTCACCGACAATATGGGGAACAAAAGACTTCCGGGTGTAGAAAAAAAAAAGAAAACGTTACCGCTCAGGATGCACTCGGCGACGTTTCCCGTGCTCTGATTTTACTACTTCGCTATCTCGATTCTTATCGTGCATCAACCTCCTCTTCATTTTCCATTGTGCCATCTTCCTCCTCTTTAAGCGTCGCTCTTTCTGTTTCAATGACTCCATCTTTGTCCTTTATATGCTTGTTTTTTTCTCTTTGCGTCATTCTACGATGCTCATTATCCTTAAGGAAGTCTGAAAGAGGAAAAATAAAAAGTAAAATAAAAAGAAAACGAGGGGAACGTTACGCTTGTTACAGCGCTCATCCGACCAAGAAAATGGTCGTCAAGAGGCTCGTCAAAGAGGGTCGTCTCGAGATGACTACCGGCGGTTGGGTGATGACCGACGAGGCCAGCTCTCACATCTACGCAATGCTCGATCAACTTATAGAGGGTGAGTTCTAACGTAATATTTCGACATTTATTTTCACCCCCCCCCCCCCCCCATTTACCATTATTCTCCATCGATGTTACATCGACGGCAGTATGGAATAACTTGCTATCTCAAATTGTGCTAGAAGAACGTGCTATCTCAAATTGTGCTAGAAGAACGTGCTATCTCAAATTGTGCTAGAAGAACGTGCTATCTCAAATTGTGCTAGAAGAACGTGCTATCTCAAATTGTGGTAAAAGAACGTGCTATCTCAAATTGTGCTAGAAGAACGTGCTATTTCAAATGATGAGAGAAGAAGGTGGTATCTCCAATTGATCACAACTGGAGATACCACCTTCTTCTCTCATAATTTGAGATAGCCCGTTCTGCTAGCACAATTTGAGATAGCACGTTCTTCTAGCACAATTTGAGATAGCACGTTCTTCTAGCACAATTTGAGATAGCACGTTTTTCTAGCACAATTTGAGATAGCACGTTTTTCTAGCACAATTTGAGATAGCACGGTCTTCTAGCACAATTTGAGATAGCACGTTCTTCCATACTAGCGTCGACATGTTGAACCCTCATTCCGGAGATTCACGAAAGCTGAACGAAAATCGATACCAATGATTCGAGCTACGTCATGGATGCGCAAACGAGATATTTTCCGGAAAAGCGAGTCTCGATTGACGCTGAAAAAAAATATAATTCTCAAGCTAGGCAAAGCACACTGGAAAGTACTTCAAGTAGAAAGTACCGTAAGTACTTGAAGTATCAAGTACCGACAGTACGTGAAGTACCACGTGCTCGTTACTTGAAGTACAGATTTCAAGTACTCGAAGTACAATTACTTGAAAAATCAAGTACCAAGTATGAAGTACTTTTCAAGTTTTTAGGTATATCTCGTAAGTTCTTCGCGTAAAATTAATTTTACGTGAGTATTATTCTTCAATGATTTCCAAGTCATTTTATTATTGTTCGATTGGATCCTCTCATCAATTTATCGATCTCCTATTTTTCATCAATTTTCCAATGAGTTTTTTCCATTTTACATAAAGATATTCGAGGATACAGAATATCGTATTGTGAATGGACACAAGATTGAAGAATTAGCGCATTCAAAGCATTATTTTCACGATTTTTTCCACCCGAAATTAATAGGATGGATTTTTTTGCGGTGTCTGACCAAAGCATTGCTTTACTACTGCAAAAAGAACGTACGATATTACATTGCCCGAAATTAATTTTAAACAAGATTTATTTTACGTAAAGGTAATTTTCAATAATTTTAAAATCATATTCTGCAGTCGGATTCGTCATCTGAATTTATCAGAGCTGAGCAAAGTACAGGAAAGTACTTTAAAGTACAAAGTACCGTTAGTACTTAAAGTACAAAGTACCGTTAGTACTTAAAGTACAAAGTACCGTTAGTACTTGGAATACCGAGTACCGGAAGTACTTGATGTATTACGTACTTATTACTTGAAATACCTGAAGATTTTAAGATACTTGAAAGATTTAAAGTACTTCAAGTACAAGTACTTGAAAAATCAAATACCAAGTATCAAGTACTTCTGAAGATTTCAGGTATATCTCGTACTATACTACTAGTAAAACTACTCCAACTTCGTGGTCGTCTTAAAAAAACTGTCGTCACGAAATATTATTTTCAATTACATATTCAAAGACTCTGTACATGCAAGCATCAGCAAGACACATTCAAAAGTACTTGAAAAAATACTTGAAGTACAGAAAAGTGTTTGAAATTTTAAGTACAGGACTTGAAGTACGGGCCAAGTACTTGAAAATTTAAGTACAATACTTGACGTACTTTTTAAGTACTTGAAAATTCAAGTTCAATACCAGAAGTACTTTTTAAGCACTTTAAAATTCAAGTACAATACTTGAAGTGCTTTTTAAGTGCTTGAAAATTTTAGTACAATACTTGAAGTACTTTGTGAGTAGTCGAAAATTTAAGTATAATACTTGGAAGTACTTTTAAGTACTTGAAAATTTAATTACAATACTTGGAGTACTTTTTAAGCACTTGAAAATTCAAGTACAATACTTAAAGTACTTTTTAAGTACTCGAAAATTTTAGTACAATACTTGAAGTAATTTTTGAGTACTTGAAAATTTAAGCACAATACTTGAAGTACTTTTAAGTACTTGAAAATTTAAGTACAATACTTGACGTACTTTTTAAGTACTTGAAAATTCAAGTTCAATACCAGAAGTACTTTTTAAGCACTTTAAAATTCAAGTACTATACTTGAAGTACTTTTTAAGTACTTGAAAATTTTAGTACAATACTTGAAGTACTTTTTGAGTAGTCGAAAAGTTAAGTATAATACTTTTGAAGTACTTCTAAGTACTTTTGAAGTACTTCTAAGTGCATGAAAATTTAATTACAATACTTGAAGTACTTTTTAAGCACTTGAAAATTCAAGTACAATACTTAAAGTACTTTTTAAGTACTTGAAAATTCAAGTACAATACTTAAAGTACTTTTTAAGTACTTGAAAATTTTAGTAAAGTACTTAAAGTACTTTTTAAGTACTTGAAAATTTTAGTAAAATACTTGAAGTAATTTTTGAGTACTTGAAAATTTAAGCACAATACTTGAAGTACTTCTAAGTACTTCAAGTACTGCCCAGCACTGTTCTCAAGTTTTTTAATTGATCGCTGGCGCATTCTCCGACGATTATAATTCCCGCTGTTGAGAAAAATGCACCATGATCGAGTGGTTCTTGTCCTCCGGAACGCGGGGAGGTTTTTCACCCTCTTACTTTTCTCCGCAAGCCGTGAAAATAACAAGGCAAAAACTGGAGGTAGCTTGAAGAGAAAACGGTTTCATCGATGTACGGAGAAGACGGAATTCTCCTCTCTCTCTCACTCTTTCTCTCTCTTTCTTTGCACATTACGCTCGGGAGTATTTGGATTTCGAGAGGTAAGAAAAATACGAGCGAGGGAAATATTCTGTGGTGAAGAGGGAAAGGATAGACGGGAAGATGAAAAAAAAATATCGAAAAGATATGATTCCTGTGTCGTATCTCATGGGGAAAGCGGGTCTATCGGTCGTTACCTCAAACCGTCAGTTTCTTGACTTACTGTTTTTATTGTTATCCCTCTTCTTCTCTGAATATGATCGTAACCCAGCGCAAGCTTCGCGCCGTCGAGTTGAGGAACTCGCGCGATATGCGCTTGTCCCATCTTCTTCGCGAAATCGCGAATTTCTCAGTATTGAGCAACACGTTGAGCCCGAGTTAGTGCGGCTCAACGTTATTCGACGATCTCTCGAAATGGGCGAAAGAGAATTATTCTCGGTGAAGATTCAACGTTACATAGTGAGAAAACAATATGTTTCTATGGATTTGTTAACTGTTAACAAATGTAAAGTTAGTTAGGGCGAAATAAATATTTGTTAACAGTTAATAAATTATTTTGTACACAAATAAAATTTTGTCACGAGAACACGAATATTTCTTAACGACTAACAAATTTTGTAACAATTAAGGAATATTTAAATGAAGGGCCAACTAAATATATTTTTTTTACTGTAAATAAACAATTTTCTCAGAATTTTTTTTCTGTTCTATTATTTTACTACTACTATTTTTTTCTTGTAGTGCTATATATTTAGTAAACACAGTTAAATTTTTAACCATTTTTGTCGAAAAATAAAAAAGTTATTTTTTTTTTTCGTAAATATCCGATAATTTTTAATTTTTTCCAGGTATTTTGGATATTAAAAATTTTTTATCATATTTAACTTCGATATTTTACTATGAATCCTATATAAATTTGGGAAGTAACCTCTTTGGAAGTTCTCAAAAAATTTGCAAGTGAAAATATTAAATGGTATATTTTTTATAAGAATTTTTATCGCTGGAGTGTACAAACGACCCCAGTGTGTCAAGTAAGGTCGAGTGTACGTTTTTTTTTCCTGTTACATTATTATTACTTTACTACTGCTATTTTTTTTCTTGTAGTGCTATATATTGAGCAAACTCAGTTAAATTTTTAATGACTTTTGTCGAAAAATAAAAAAGTTATGATTTTTTTCGTAAAAGTTGTCATTTTTCAGTTTTTTTGAAGATTTACATTTTTTTAAATCATATTTGACTTTGAGATTTTACTGTAAATCCTGTATAACTTTGGGAAGTAATCTCTTAAGAAGTTCGAAACAAAATTGCAATTGAAAATATTGAATTGTATATTTTTTATAAGAATTTTTATCGCTGGGGTACAAACGACCCCAGTGTGTCAAGTACGTTATTCTGCAGAAGTGTGTCAAGTGTTAATCGTATTCTCGTTAAGATATTTTCCATGGTAAAATTGTAATCAGTGAAAAACCTCTCTCTAGTCCTTAACTCTCTTAAAAATCTCGTGAACCCAATATTTCAAAAGTTTTGTAGACTTTTAGATATTTTAATTCTTAGCTAGAGAACTTCGCGAAAATCGTGAAAAAATCAACGACGTCTTGAAAAATATTGCAATAATTTTCTCTATGAATTATACAGAATGTCACGTGCAAATGGAATCGAAAATTGACTGGGCATACGAAAGTGGTAATTTTTGAGATTTAAACTTTAAATCGCGTTTTTAAAAGTTCGTGTGAATTTTGATTTGAAAAAAAAAAAAAAATTTCGTTTTTTAATCTGATCAGGTTATCGTTCTCTTCGTCACCTTGTCAGGTTATCGTGGGTCACTGATGACCCGAGGCATGTTAGAACACGTAATTCGCAATGAAAAAATCTGATAAAATTCCTGAACTCTCTTGAATACTTCTACTTTAAGGGCACACCATGAAAATAGCAAAAAAAAAAAATATAAACAAATATTTTATTTTTCTTCATAAACACATCCTCCTCTCAAAAATGCAGGCATTGACAGAAAATAGCTCGGGTCTCCAGCGACCCACGATAACCGAGTCGGCTTGAATGTTGTCGTGAAGATAAGATTTCTTCAGATGAGACGTCGATGCCTATTGTGTTTTTTTTAACATTACAAACGAGTCTTCAAATACGATTTTAATTCGACATTATGAAATTAATTATGCATATTTTCTGTTTCACTTCCTGTCCATATTCCCTATATTATTTTCATTAACAATATCTAGTGATACGAGAGTCGAGCCCATCCCACACTCGCACACCTGCCAACTTTCACGTCCATCTGCAATTATAATGTAATCATGAGAGACTTGGATTATTCCCTCTGTCTCTCTCTTGCTCTCCTTCGGCGTCAACGGACTATGCCCAGTTCAGCATTTCCAGGGATTCACAGGATATTTCAGTAATGTGTTTATATTCCACAACGAGTTTCCGGTATTCACGAACATATGCTCGTATTATTAATTAATTTTAATTGTTATTCGACAGACAGTATTTGAGCTTTGTTAATCCTTGTTACAATGACAAAATTACGTTATTTGCGATAATATAATTGAAGAAATATAAATAAAATTTGTACAATATTTCTACGTGAGTTTCATGCATTAACCTTTACCTTACACACTTCTGCAGAATAACTAACTTGACACTTGGGTCGTTTGTGACCCAGCGATAAAAATGCTCATAAAAAATATACCATTCAATATTTGAACCTGCAAATTTTTTTAGAACTTCTTGAGAGGTTACTTCCCAAAATTATACAGATTTTATAGTAAAATATCAAAGTTAAATATGATAACAAAATTTTAATATCCAAAAAACTAAAAAAATGATAACTTTTACGAAAAAAATCATAATTTTTTTATTTTTCTAGAAAAAGGTCTAGAAATTTAACTGAGTTTGCTTAATATATAGCACTGAAAGAAAAAAAAAGTGGTAGTAAAATAATAGAACAGGTAAAAATTCGCACTCGACCTCACTTGACACACTGGGGTCGTTTGTACCCCGCGACAAAAATTCTTATAGAAAATACACCATTTAATATTTTAACTTGCTAAATTTTTTATAACTTCTTAAGAGGTTACTTATCAAAGTTATAATAGGTTTTATAGTAAAATATCAAAGTTAAATATGATACAAAAATTTAAATATCGAAAAAACTGAAAAAATGATAACTTTTACGAAAAAAATCACAATTTTTTTATTTCTCTACAAAAATGTCTAAAAATTTAACTGAGGTTGCTTAATATATAGCACTACAAGAAAAAAAGTAGTAGTAAAATAATATAACAGGAAAAAAATTCGCACTTGACCTCAGTTGACACACTGGGGTCGTTTGTACCCCAGCGATAAAAATTCTTATAAAAAATATACCGTTTAATATTTTAACTTGCCAATTTTTTTAGAACTTCTGAAGAGATTGCTTCCCAAAGTTAGACAGGATTTACAGTAAAATATCAAAGTCTAATGTGATAGAAAAATTAAAATATCAAAAAAAATTGAAAAAATGACAACTTTTACGAAAAAAATCATAACTTTTTTATTTTTTGACAAAAATAGTTAAAAATTCAGCTGAGTTTACTAAATATATAGCATTACAAAAATATAAAAACTTATTGTCTTAGAGTGATGCTATAAGCGTAGAAATGATATAGAAGCAATGTTCCAATATTTAGTCCGATGAAAACAATAATAAAATAATAAAATAAAATATATTTACTTAAGCTGAAGCGATCTCGCAAAACCCCATGGCCTCAACCGATTCTTGCAAAAATTCAGCACATCGTTTTTTCATCCTAATAGAGATAGTTGAATTCTTGTAAATCTTTTCAATTGCAATATTTTGGAAAAATTAGAATCAGCCAATTTCTTTCGAAATAAAAATAATTTTTTTGTAATCACTCCAAGAGTGAACTGTTGCAAATTATTACCATAAAATTCAGTATTAAAAGATTTTTCAAAATTATCTCAGATACATTGTTCGAAGTAATTCTAAACCCCATAAAAACTGCATCCCTCAAAGAATGAAAAAAATTACAAAAGCCGTCACAACGTCGCACCTTTTCTGTGTGCAAAATTTCAGAGCGCTAACTCTTCCCGTAGTAAAAAACTCCATTCGTCGCCATTGAAAAATCCCCATTCATTCCCCATTGCCAAAATAACCAACGGAGATGAATGCCGAATTGCCTAAGGGGATTTTCGCCATTGAATTCCCCATTTGAAATCGAATGAGGATTTTCCAATGAGGATTGACTTCCCCATTTGAAACGGAATGGAGATTATCCTATGGGGATTCAATGAAGAAAATCCCCATAGACAATTCAGCATTCATCTCCATTGGTTTTTGTAGGCAATGGGGAATGAATGGCGATAATCAGTGGAGATTCTTTCATATAGTAAAAAACTCCATTCGTCACCATTGAAAAATCGCCATTCATTCCCCATTGCCAAAATAACCAATGGAGATGAATGCCAAATTGCCCAAGGACATTTTCGCCATTGAATTCCCCATTTGAAATCGAATAGGGATTTTCCTATGAGGATTGACTTCCCCATTTCAAACGGAATAGGGATTGTCCCATGGGCATCCGTCGGCAAGAACTCCTTGCATGGATTTTTTGGACACCGACTTCTGCTAATATTCCGTGCTCACACTCGTCTAGATAAGCATACTCTTCGCATAATCCGTATGGGAGTATAGCGGGTTGTCGTCCTGCGATATCTCGCGCCAAGTCTCGGAACTAACGCGACGCGGTTTCCAATGGACATCTTTGGGTAATGCTGATCATTCAGTTCATCCACATTTACTTCCCAATGGACATCATTGGGTAAAGCTGATCATTTCGTTCATCAGCATTTGCCTTCCAATGGACACCATTGGGCAATGCTGATCGCTCGGTCCATCAGCATTTGCTTTCAAATGGGCATCATTGAGTAATGGTGATCATTCGATTCATCCGCATTTGCTGTCCAGTGGACGTCATTGGGTAATGGTGACTTTTCAATGGATATCCATTTACTGATCAATGGTCGTCCCTATACGCCATTGAAAAATGCAGAAATCTCAATGGGTCCCCATTCATTGTCCAATGGAGTCGTATGAGGACCATTGGTTGCCATTGGCGATTCAATGGAGTTTTTTACTACGGGTTCATTCTCATATCTTACAAGCTTTAATAAACAAATCCATATTTTTTTGTATCTCGAGAATAATTTGAAATGTTGTCAAGAAATTTCATGAATTTGGGACCAAGGCTTTGGAAATCGATAATAAAAAATACCTTTATCAAGGCGCCAATAAGAGTCTCGTCTGAGGGAAGGATGCGCATACGTAATGTACAAGGAAGGTTTGGAACGTGTACTTGCGTTTATGGAATGGAACATATCGGGGCTAATGGGCGATGGTACAGGGAAAAGGGGATATCCGACACGGGGTTGCGCTGTGTTCAAGAATCTCTAGTCCAGAAAACATCCACCGAGGCGCACGTGCCCATCCCCTACCGAGTATATCTCATTTGCATTGGAATAGCCGGCCGCGTTATACACCCACACTCTGGTACATATCCCGTCGAAATTTCCCGTCTTGTTTTCCCAAGTCAAATAAGAGAACCTCCTTCAACCCTCTCTCTCTCTCCCTCCCCATCTCTTTCCCTCTGTTTGACTGTCTCGTTTCTCTTGTCCTCCAGTCTCAGCAGCATCATACCTATGTATGGGGCATTCCACGCCGAATTTTAGAAAAAAATCGAAAATTTCTCGATGATTACCATTTTTTTTTTCAAGTTTGGAAGTTCTCCGAACACACTCTAAAAAATTTGCAGAATGGTGTTATGAGAAATAAGGCTAGTTAAAGAAAATAGAAATGAAAAAAAACACCACTCTGAAAAAAATCGAGGATTTGCAGAAAATGTCAAAGTTTGATATAATAAAAGGAAGAAAAAAATCAAAAATGGTCATCATCGAGAAATTTTCGATTTTTTTCAAAAATCTGAAGAAAAACAATGAACATGAGTTTCTATAATTATCTTGTATTTTTTTTCAAAAAGTACATTATAAAACGAGAATTTTGAAGAAAAATAACGTTCCGATAAGTCAATTTTAAAAAATGTTACAGCCATTTGAAAAATAAAAAGCCAATTTTTTTTTGAAAATTTTTTAACTTTTTATCGATTGGGTAAAAAAATTTGAAAAAATTCTGAAAAATGTTTTTGATAGGGTAGAAAATGATAAAAAAGTTTCAGCCAAATCGAAAGGGGTCGGGTTTTAAAGTGGTTGATTTGTCGTGGAATGTCCCGTATATATCTGTGTCTATCTCCACGGTGTCTAGTCTCGGTGCAATTTTCATGAGGGAAGACCAAGCACGTGTGTGTAAGACCATGAAAATCCAGGCGCCCCGACGTCGCGACGCTTATTTCTCGCTTTTTCTTACCTCGGCCAGATCGTTTTCACGCTGGCGCTTTTATTACAGAGCTATATTCGCCATTTTTGTGTTTGTCTTTCTTTCACTTCTCTCCGTCGCGAAGTGCTTATTTCACAAAGTTCGAGCCAAGTTTCTAAACTCGCATGACCATAATCCCCGTCGAATGAAAAACTAAATTCCATCGAACAGATTGAGCATAGAAAATTCATTTCAATCGGAGGGAAAAGGTAGGGAAATTTTTAATTTTTTAATTTCAGTTTTTTAATTTCAAGACCGTCCGAAAAATTCGAACGAAACGAGTAAAATTCATTCTGATTTAAGCCCTGGTTTTAAGTTCTTAAGATCTGTTTTAAGATGATACTTAAGATCAAACTTGTTTCTATTGAACTCAAGTTGGAACTCAAGATCGAACTTAAGGTCCAATTTAACATGAATCTTTAGTTTGAACTTTTAAGTGTCATTATAAGTTCCCACTTAAGTTCGAACTTTGGTGCGAGCTTCCGATCGATCAAGTTCAAACTTAAATTTGGTCTGAAGTTTAATCTTGAGATCCATCTTTTGAGCTTGAACTTAAGTTCGATCGAACTTAATTATTTTGACAACTTATGTCAAGAAACAGAAAGTTCAAGCTCAAGAGTCAAGATAGATCTTAAGATCAAACTTCAAACCAAATTTAAGTTTAAACTTAAGATCGATCTGAAGTTCGCAGTAAAGCTTGAACTTAAGTATGAACTTATAATGATACTTAAATTCAAACTTGAGATTCATTTTAAATTCGAACTTTAGATCGATCTTAAGTTCAAACTTTCCATTGAACTCGATTAAACTTAAGTTCCATTGAACTAAGTTCGATCAAATTGAATTATTTTGACAGATAATGTAGAAAAACACGGTCGAAGGAGGTGATTAAAGAAGTTTGATCGAACTTAAGTTCAAGCGCAAGATGAATCTTTAGATCAAACTTCAAACCAAGTTTAAGTTTGAACTTAAGATCGATCTGAAGTTTACACTGGAGTTTGAACTTATGTATGAACGGCACTTGAGTTCAAACTAAAGATTCATCTTAAATTGGAACTTAAGTTCGATCTTAAGATGAATCTTAAGTTTTAACTTGAGTTTCATTATAAGTTCATACTTAAGATCAAACTTTATTTCGAACTTGAGATCGATCTTAAGTTCAAACTTAAATCAAATTGTGTTAAATTGGGTTAAATTGAGTAAAGTTTGAACTTAAGATCGATCTCAAGTTCGTACTAAAGTTTGAACTTAAGTATGAACTTATAATAAAACTCAAGTCCAAACTTAAGATTCATCTTAAGATTCAACTTAAATTCGATCTTAAGTTCCAACTTGAGTTCGATCTTAAGATCGGTCGTAAGATAGATCTTAGGAACGGAAAATCCGGGCGTTAGATTCAAATTGAATATTTCGAATTACTATCTCCACCGTGTAGGGGAGGGTGGGGCACAACGGACCCCCTAAAAAATTCGGTAAAAAAAAAATTTGGTTTCTTGTCAAATTATCGTAAATTTGTCATGAATCGATTAATTTTTAGGCCGATGCGTGATATATGGGGCATAATGAACCACCCAAAAAAATTAGGTCAGCAAATTTTTGTTTTTCTTCGAATTATGATGAATTTGACGTATTTATCCATTTTAAAGCCGATGCTCTACATCAAGGGTAAAATGGACCATCAAAAAGAAAAACTTTTTCAACAATGAAAATAATTTTTTAAGATTAGAAAAAAATTATTTTTAGAGGGGGGTCGTCGTGCCTCAGATTTTTTTTTTTATTTCCGGCAAAATCTCGGTGAATTCGTTCAAGATACTACAAGAGTAAGCTGATTTGATGGTTGAAAGCCACAAAAAGTGTTGACCGGCTTAAGGGGGGCCGTCGTGCCCCACCCTCCCCTATTTAATTTCCACGGGGTTTTACAATTTCAAAGCTTTCTTTTACACGCATCTCTCGCTACTTTTCCCGTAGACTGAATTGAGGGTTGAAAAAAAAAAGATTTTCACCGAGAAAGTCCAATATGGTTGTCTGCATTTTTTAAATACAATTTCTCGCATTCTCGGGAAAAATATTTAACAAGAAAAAAATAAACACACGTTACACAGAGAAAAGAGACCTTTGCCGGCTCTCACTCGTGATTCCGTGTCCATGAATTTTGTCCGTTTGTTCTTTTGTTTTTCGGAGGCGTGCTTTTTCCGCGGGAGAGCACTGAAAAGCAGAACCGAGGAGCGAAACTCGAGACAAAGCTTTTTCACGTATTTATTATACTTTGAAAGTATTATGAAGAGAACGAAGAGAGTGTGAGGGTATCTGTGCTCGTCGGTATCTACAAAAGCTCAAATTTCTCGTTCAGTTTTAAAATTTCGTAGCGAGCTTTCATCTCTTTCCATCTCCATTCCTCTCACGTTTTGTATATTCTCTTTCTCGCTGCTTTTGCTTTTATTTATCTACTTCCTCGGGCGTACCTAATTAAGTACACTCCGGTTTGCTTTTGCTCGCAAGCTCGCATTTTCCCGCTCTTTCTCTGTCTCTCCCTCTCTCTCTCTCGTCAGGTTGGTTTCCGGGCTGAGCCCGAAAGCTGTGGGTAAGTCATCCACGTGAAACAAGTGATGTTCCTCCTCGTGAATGACGATCAGAACCTGGTTACGCGGCTTAAGAGGAGGCTAAATACCATTTTCGTTCAATCCCTACATTATCGACTTATCACCGTCGTCCAGTCTTTCTCCCAAAACCGTAAATGAAAATTTATTAAATTTTGAAAATTCAGAGGAGGATAAGTTAATTAACAATTAATTGATAATTGAGGGGCTAAAACGCGTCACAACTAACTCCAACGAATTCATTGGAGCCCCAAAAATATTAGGTTACTCGTCAGAATCCATGGTGCTGCCCTCCCTTGCACGTTTGTAAACTAGATTTCGCCATTTCGTGTTTCGATAAAACTACAATTTATCGATATTTATCTCCTTATGCGCCATCCAAACTTACGATGTGTCTTTCCCGTAGTAAAAAACTCCATTCGTCGCCATTGAAAAATCTCCATTCATTCCCCATTGCCAAAATAACCAACGGAGATGAATGCCGAATTGCCTAAGGGGATTTTCGCCATTGAATTCCCCATTTGAAATCGAATAAGGATTTTCCAATGAGGATTGACTTCCCCATTTGAAACGGAATGGGGATTATCCTATGCGGATTCAATGAAGAAAATCCCCATAGGCAATTCGGTATTCATCTCCATTGGTTTTTGTAGGCAATGAGGAATGAATGGCGATAATCAATGGAGATTCTTTCATATAGTAAAAAACTCCATTCGTCACCATTGAAAAATCGCCATTCATTCCCCATTGCCAAAATAACCAATGGAGATGAATGCCCAATTGCCCAAGGACATTTTCGCCATTGAATTCCCCATTTGAAATCGAATAGGGATTTTCCAATGAGGATTGACTTCCCCATTCCAAACGGAATAGGGATTATCCCCATGGGCATCAGTCGGCAAGAACTCCTTGCATGGATTTTCTGGACACCGACTTCTGCTAATATTCCGTGCTCACACTCGTCTAGATAAGCATACTCTTCGCATAATCCGTATGGGAGTTCAGCGGGTTGCCGTCCTGCGACATCTCGCGCCAAGTCTCGGAACTAACGCGACGCGGTTTCCAATGGACATCTTTGGGTAATGCTGATCATTGAGTGCATCCGCATTGACTTCCCAATGGACATCATTGGGTAAAGCTGATCATTTCGTTCATCAGCATTTGCCTTCCAACGGACGCCATTGGGCAATGCTGATGGCTCGGTCCATCAGCATTTGCTTTCCAATGGGCATCATTGAGTAATGGTGATCATTCGGTTCATCCGCATTTGCTGTCCAATGGACGTCATTGGGCAATGGTGACTTTTCAATGGATATCCATTCACTGACCAATGGTCGTTCCTATACGCCATTGACAAATGCGGAAATCTCAATGGGTCCCCATTCATTGTCCAATAGAGTCGTATGAGGACCATTGGTTGCCATTGGCGATTCAATGGAGTTTTTTACTACGGGTTTCCATAAAATAATGTCGAAAACGTCTTGATATTTGTGTCTTGGCGTTCTTCATGGAGCCTCCCGTAGTAAAAAACTCCATTCGTCGCCATTGAAAAATCCCCATTCATTCTCCATTGCCAAAATAACCAATGGAGATGAATGCCGAGTTGCCTAAGGGGATTTTCGCCATTGAATTCCCCATTTGAAACGGAATGGGGATTATCTAATGGGGATTCAATGGAGACAATCCCCTTAGGCAATTCGGCATTCATCCCCATTGGTTATTTTGGCAATGGGGAATGAATGAGGATTTTTCAATGGCGATGAATGGAGTTTTTACTATACGAAAGAATCTCCATTGCTGTTCGCCACTCATTCCCCATTGCCCACAAAAAAAAAATTGGGAAATTTTTTTTTTCATCGGTTCTATACGTTTCGGTCATAATTACGTTGACTTGAAATTTCGCTATTTTCAGGTTTTTTAAAATAGGCCCAAAATTGAGCAAAACAGTTTTTTATCGAAATTCATGAAAATTTTGATTTTTTGAAAAAACTATTGATAGATTCGTGTTTAGGGGGAAAAAATACATCGATATGAGGCCCGAAAAACAAAAATAATTTTTTTTTTTTTTTTTTTGCATTTTGGCCAAAATTTAATCGGTTCACTAAAATGGCTGCAATTTATTTTCTAGATAGAATTGCGGCTTGAGCATGAGCTCATTCTCTTCGTAATCGTTCACGCTTCAAAATCCCGTTTGGTTCATCCCATTACGACCGTTTTTCGATTTTTGGCAGATTTTTAAAGTTCAACAATAGATTTTTGTAAATTTTTTAAGGTATACCCCTTTCCATTTTTTTCGGCGATTTTCAAACTGCTCTTATTTCTACAAAAAAATAGTTATCGGGATGAACTTAACGGCATTCTCTAAGTTTGGTCACAAGCTTTGCGTTAGAAAAACAAATTTTGAAATCGGCTGAACCAAAGTGAAGTTATGAGCACTTGAAATTTCGCTATTTTCAGGTTTTTTAAAATAGGCCCAAAATTGAGCAAAACAGTTTTTTATCGAAATTAATGAAAATTTTGATTTTTTGAAAAAACTATTGATAGATTCGTGTTTAGGGGGCAAAAATACATCGATATGAGGCCCGAAAAACAAAAATATTTTCTAGATCGAATTGCGGCTTGAGCAAGAGCTTATAAAATTTTTTTTTCATCGGTTCTATACTTTTCGGTCATAATTACGTCGATTCCTGAAAAAAAAAATTTCGATACGCCCTTATGGCTTTCGACACCAACTCGGAAAGCCATAAGGGCGTATAAAAGAACAAAAAAAATTGGGAAAATTTTTTTTTCATCGGTTCTATACGTTTCGGTCATAATTACGTCGATTCCTGAAAAAAAAAATTTCAATACGCCCTTATGGCTCCCGGATGCCATAAGGGCGTAAAAGAGGTGATACGCCCTTATGGCAGCTGTAACGCGATATATATTATTACATTTAATAGAAATTATTGAAGCTCAGAATTGAGAAAATAGATTGTAAGTGTATTCAGATGACGATTGATAATGAAAGTATATACGTTTCTCCTCTCACAAATCGGGTTGAGAAGGACTGATAAAATTATGTGTATATGTTAAAAATAAACTGTTTTAAAAATCATTTATCCCAAACGTACGCGTACTTGATGAGCAGTTTATAATACATTTTTTTAAAATTACTTTCGAATAATTTCCGAGCTTATGCTAATATTAATTGACCATCGATATAATCATCAGCATTTATTACAATTGAAGAAAATATTTGGTTCATATATGAGAATCAGCGACATCTACTCTTACTTGACTTTATTAATTCACCGCCGTTCGAGAAATATCGCATTCGGAAAAATTCTCATCGATCGATGGGTTCAATTGTTCAGCATTGAACCTCGAATATGGATTGCAACATCGTTAACGAATGCTGCTTATTATTCGATCAGTCATCAATGAAGTGACATTATTGATAAATGTTGATCATTGTATAATTCGTAGTTACTTATTATTCAATGGGTATCCTTGGTAAATGCTGATCATTTCATCATTAGCCGCATTTGGGTTTCAATGAACATCTGTGGGAAATGCTGATCTTTCAGTTCATCCGCATTGACTTTCCAATGGACATCATTGGGTAAAGCGGATCACTTCGTTCATCAGCATTTACCATCTCATGGACACCATTGGGCAATGCTGATCGCTCGATACATCCGCATTGGCTTTCCAATGAGCATCATTGAGTAATGATGATCATTCGATTCGTCCGCATTGGCTTTCCAATGAGCATCATTGAGTAATGATGATCGTTCGATTCATCCGCATTGGCTTTCCAATGAGCATCATTGAGTAATGATGATCATTCGATTCATCCGCATTTGATGTTCAATGGATACCCATTCACTGATCAATGGTCAGCCCTGTACGCCATTGACAAATGCGGAAATCTCAATGGGTCCCCATTCATTGTCCAATGGAGTCGTATGAGGACCATTGGTTGCCATTGGCGATTCAATGGAGTTTTTTACTACGGGCTCACTCTTAGTTTAGATGAAATACAGTGAAAAGTCTCATAATTCAAGATTTTCAATTACAGATTCCTGATGGTAATCGGATCTATAATTTTTTTTTATATTTTTCAAAAAAATTTTAGTGAGGCTCCATTTGTGCCATAATTCCGATTATGCTGTTAAAATTTTATTGAATTCCATTCATTCGTATGAGAGCAAGTTTGGATGGCGATTTCGAAGCGTAGTGTCGGTATTTAGCCTCCTCTTAAGGGGGAACGCCATTGCGACGGGGCTAAAAATAGCCGATTTTTTTGGATTTTTTTTCTGTACGTAGTGATGATTATTTGAGAATCAGACAAAAAGCAATTTATGAAGTACATATTCAACTATATTCGTACAAATTTATATTGAAAAATATTAAATATTCACCAAGTTATTAACACGAACGTAATGACACTATAAAAAAATGACTCCTTCGTGGCAGCGATACAGCAATAAAACATCTGAAATCAAAAACCCAATTTTTTTAAAAATCTACACAACAGTGACTATCGTTAAGCGCAGCCATTTTTTTAAACAATTTTTTTCACGAAATGGCGCTGATTTGAATTTTTTTCTTTTTTTGGTCGTTTTTTTCTATTTTCAAAAGGTCTTGAAAATAGTAATTTTCAAAATTTGCTACGCACAACCTTAGCCAATGCGATTATATAAAAATAAATGAAAAAATTTAAGTCGCTACATTGGTCTTTCAGCATTCGACGCCAGCGTGTTCAAAAAAGTCATTTTGAGAAGTAATCGCTTAAAATTTTCATGGCATATTCTTTTCCTCTGAATGTATTTATATCTTAAATATTTATACTTACATGAAAGGACTACTTGCTCTTCCTTTGGATATATCTCATTGTCAGTCAATTTTTGAGCTTTGAGTTAAAAATTTATTTACATATTTTTGAATATATATGAAGCATTCCCTGTCAATTCGACCTGAAAAGGCACTCAGTTTTTTTTATTTATTTTTTAGACTCGATTTAAAGCTTCGACAATTTTTTAAAACGATTTTATCGATGCACATAATTTAAAGATTTGAAAAAATTCATATTTTTCGCAAGAGAATTTTTTTTCCTTTATGTTGCTAATAAATGGTTCCAAAAAATGTGAACATTTTTCAAAAATCCGATATGTCATATGAAAATGTTTCAACAATCATCTATAGTAGAATAATTTCCGCTTCTAATTATTTTAACGTCTTTTTTCGGAAAAAACTTGAAAATAGTAAGAAGCAAGAATCTCCCTACTCCGGCTCTAATGTAAGCTTAAAAACTTTGATATCTGAGTCTGACATACGATTTTTCAGAATTTTTTCAGATTTTTAAATTGTGACGATCAATAAGATGGTTTAAAAAAACTGTACAAAATTCAAATTGAATCTGAAAAATCTAAAAAAAAAAACTGAGTGCCTTTCAAAGTGAGAACAATCATATGAAAAATCGCGGGCCTAATCCGAGAGGTCAAGGGTCAGACCCAGGTCGAAATGGTAGGGAATGCTTCATGTCCTTTAAGAAAATGGAAAAAAATGTGATTTTTCGACCCGTCACAGTGGCTTTCCCCCTTTAAAAAAAAAACAAAAAAAAAAGATATACCTCCAAGAAAAAAAAATTATGGTTGCAGAAAATAAAGATGAAATAATAGCGGGAACTCTCGCGCGGCCACACTGAATATTTCATAGATTTATTTTATCTTTTCGGAAGCATAAGAGAGCGAGAAAGAAAATCCCACAGGAATGTTTCTCTCTTTTCCTCGTTTATTTCAATGCGTGTGTTTTTGTCTCCACTTGCCTGGCGAATATGGGACGATCGGTTTTTTCTTTGTCCTCGTAAAGTCAGAATGAACGAGGTGAGAAAACGCCCGGACCAAAAGTATCGAGCCTGAAAAGGGAGGATTAGCCCCCTTGAACGATCATTCTACGTTCATGTGTGACACAATGTGTGCGAATCTGTGTGTGTGTGTGTGTGTGTGTGTGTGTGTGTGTGTGTGTGTGTGTGTGTGTGTGTGTGTGTGTGTGTGTGTGTGTGTGTGTGTGTGTGTGTGTGTGTGTGTGTGTGTGTGTGTGTGTGTGTGTGTGTGTGTGTGTGTGTGTGTGTGTGTGTGTGTGTGTGTGTGTGTGTGTGTGTGTGAATTGCGTCTGGAGAATACATACAGTCCGTTTTATGTCTCCCGGTTGATTAGATCCTCGACAATTGCCGCACGGAATTGGAAAATCGGCAGCCTTTTCCCTTTCCTTTCTTCCTTTGTGATCGAAAAATCTATACTCATCTTTTCCAACGACTTCACCACAAAAGTGTCTACGCGATATAAAATTTGGTAAAAAAAAATGTTTGTTATCAAATTATCATAAATTTGATGTATTGACTCATTTTCAAACCGATCCGCGATACTTGGGGCATTATGGACCACTCTAAAAAATTAGGTCAAACATTTTTTTTTCTTCAAATTACGATGAATTTTATGTGTTCATCCATTTTCAGCCCAATGCACTACATCCAGGGTAAAATAAATCATCAGAAGAAATTTGAAAAAGATGAATTTTTAACAATATTGAAACATTTTCAAAATAAAGAAATTATCAATTAACTAAAAAATTTAAAAAAAATTTATTTGGGTTAAAAAAAATTACAGTTGAAAAATATGAAAGTTATTTATTATTTAACGAATTTTTTGTTAATCTACATATTTTTTTACCTTAAACAAATAAACAATAACATTAATTATGATTTATGATAATTGTTTGAAAACGTAACAAAAATACAATTTTTGAATGAAATATTAAATTACGTGAAGAATGTACTAAATTACTTTTCACACTAATCACTAATACATTCGTCGGAATAATCTTTGTTTATGTACAACAATCATGAGACCATCCCTTACAATTTTTACACTGAATGCATGATTCCTTAGATTCCGAGTAAATTTCATTACAATAAAGATAATGGCAATCATTATTTTCAATTTCCGAACAATTTATTTATTTTTTTTTTGTGATAAATTTTTAATTCCTTGTGTGTGAAAAAAAATATTTTATCATTTTTTAGAGGAGGGCCATCGTGCCCCAGCCTCCGCTACAAGCTCTCCAAACGCGACGTAGAATCACGATTTAACGACGATTTTTATTAAACTGAAAAATTAAAGTGCGCCAGTTATTGAATTTAAAAAAAAAATCATTATTATACTTTAAGGGGGCAAACCACATTAGGAGGCTCATTTTCACTGATTTTTTAAGATTTTTTTTGGCTCGGAATAATTAATTGGAATTTAATCAAATTTTGACATCATTTTATTCATATTTCGGAAAACTTTTGTGAATTTTTTTGAATAATCTTAGCCAAAAATAACAAAGTTACGCACTGGTGTCCGCTGAAGGTCGTAACTATAAGAGTTCTCCGATTGCGGGGCGTGCAACCATTCCAATTTTCATCTGAAATAAAAAAGAATTTCATTTTACATTAATAACTTCATTTCTAAGGATGTAAACCTCAATGCAGTTGAAAATAAAGAAAATTAAAAATTTTGCAGGCGTTGAAAAAATTTACTTCAATTTTCAAATTTGACCCGAGGTCTCACTTTGAGCTCAAATATCAAATTTTTCCACAAAAATCTTTAAAACTAAAAGAGTTACAATATTTTAAGTAAAAAATCGGATTTTTGAAAGGCTTCTTTCATTTTTTTTCCAAGTAAATATTTTTTAAAATCATTTTTTTAAATCGTTTCATATACTGAAATGTTCAAAAAATAATACCTATATTTTTTTTAAGTCAATCCAGTAGGTACTTTTTTTTGACAACCATACAAAAAGTCGGTCGGGTCAAATTGACCCAGTGTGACGAACTTGGAAGTCTTTTGAGGTGTGACCAGCGAGGGCTAATTATGCAAAGGAAAAAAAAACCTTTAATCACGAGCATGGAATATCGTATGGCTTCATTAAAAGCAGATATGAGAGAGCGAAAAAAGTGAAGCTGACCTACATTTGAAATAAAAAATCTCTCTCGTTTTTTCTCGACGAATCGGTTCCATCCTCCTTCTCCTCCTCCGCCGATTGTCCCGTAAAGTTCTTCGATTTATTGCATTTCGAATCCGAGAGCTCCTCTCGACGAAGACGCGGAAAGAGGATGAGGGAGAGAGGCACCGAAACGTGGCGGAGGGTGTGCCGTGAATCCCGAATATCCCTCGGGAATCCGTGGAATATAACGCGAAGCGTACCTGAGATACGTAAAAATAAGAAGATGAAAAGGATAGAGAGAGGCAAGCTCGAAATTATTTGTCTCCGAAGTGGCAACGTAATTTATTTCTTCTTTTTTTTTTGCCAAATCACTTATCGCCAATCAAGGACAAAAATGACCCAGGTTTACAGACGAAGGGCTAACACACTGAAGTACAAGTGACCACTCGCCTTTGGACGACTACTACATAAAAACTTACTGTCTTAAAATCATGCTGTATGCTTAAAGTAGCGGCGGCATCTTCGAACTAAAGACAGACGTCAGTACACCGAGAAAAAGGTTTGGTAAAGTGAAAAAAATTTGGCTTGAATTAACTAAACCCGGCGGTTACGGGTGGCGAACGAAATGTGTAATTCAGTTGACTCAATACGTGGAAACAAAAATTGCATTCCCATAAATGCATATATCCTTGACCCAACAGAGTAGAGAATCCGTTCAATTGAAAATTACATTGTTTTGATTCTATATTTGGTAAAATGCACTCAATATGCTATTGCATAACCAAATGGTTTAGTTGAATGAACAGTTTATATTTTCTATGCAATTCAGACGTTGTTCACTGGAAAACAAATGCATTCAATATAAAGCTAGAAAGTTTCAATTGAATTAACAAAACATTTGATGATATGCAATATTCGTTTAAGCTACACGAGGGCTTTTACTTAACCAATTAATCATGAGATTAAACAGTTAAGTGAAAATTTAACTTATTTATCCTTGCGCCCATAAAGAGCACGAGCCCCACCAAAGTGCAGTGGTGATCTTATTCAAATATGTAGTCTTTAGTCCATAGAACTCCGCGACCACAGAGCGCGAATAATGTTCCATCAATTTAAAGTTAATCGAGGCAGGGCTAGGAAACGCTCGTGTTAAAAATGTTGCCAGCGTTAGTAGCGCCCCAAGCGACTAGGCGGCATTCTGGGAAACTAACTACACTGGGATATATATCTGTATGCATAGCTATATATAGCTATGCATATAGATATATATATCCTGGTGTAGTTAGCAGCGTTAGTGGTGCCCCAAGCGACTAGGCGGCATTCTGGGGAACTAACTACACCGGGATATATATCTGTATGCATAGCTATATATAGCTATGCATATAGATATATATATCCCGGTGTAGTTAGCAGCGTTAGTGGCGCCCCAAGCGACTAGGCGGCATTCTGGGGAACTAACTACACCGGGATATATATCTGTATGCATAGCTATATATAGCTATGCATATAGATATATATCCCGGTGTAGTTAGCTAGCATACAGATATATATCCCGGTGTAGTTAGTTCACCAGAACGCCGCCTAGTCGCTTGGGGCGCCACTAACGCATTCTGGGGAACTAACTACACCAGGATATATATCTGTATGCATAGCTATATACAGCTATGCATATAGATATATATCCCGGTGTAGTTATAGTTCCCCAGAACGCCGCCTAGTCGCTTGGGGCGCCACTAACGCTGGCAAACTTTTGTCCATAAGCGCTTCCTAGTCCTGAATCGAGGACTCCGATGCTGGTAATCCACTGGTACTTATCGGTGCTCGGTGACTGTCTCGCTGGCGCGAGAGCGCGCGCCGATCGTCGCCACCTTACGGATCTCGGACGAAGTGCCGAGATCATGGTAGTTACTATACGTAGTATCGACTAAATGTGTTGTGGCCGCATTGAAATATTTAGTCAAATTTATCAAACAATTTGATCGACTTGAAAGCATTTGCTATTCTTTTTAACTGAATGAAATAGCTCAACTAGAAACTAGATTTTGTTGATGAGACGAAACATAGAGTTAAAAAAAATTTATTTACTTCCAGTAAATGACTACATATTCGATTGAACGAGAAAACAAGTCATTGAATCAATCTCGTTTGAAATCATGTTGATCCAATGTTGTAATTGCGGTGAATGCAGAACACATTCGAAACAACGACACCAGTTTTATTATTTCAACAACGGGGTAATCAAATCAAATATGTGACGATTGATTCAAACGAATTTTCCGTGATCGCAACTGGGTAGTTGATGTTACTAAATCTTTTTTTCGGTGTATAGGTCCCATTTTTTAAATTTACGTACTTAAAATTAAGGAAATTTAGGCCTGCGTTGTTTTTTACCCCAGTGTGTCAAGTATATATAAGGGTTGAACCGGCAATTCTACCGCAAATGGTCTTTTCTAGATTTATCGCTGATATCACAGATCTGGGTCATGTTAAATTTACATTGTTTCCACAATGATATTCCCATCCCATCATTATATACATGGTAATTGTCAAATTTATCATCGGAAGGACAATTTTCCCTAATCAAGGATGCGATTCACGTGAGTGGCT